>JAEIFT010000018.1:357500-1789874 GCA_018904225.1 Lordiphosa mommai
AAGTGTAACTAAGGTGTGAAAGAGAATCAAAAATAGCACACCAGATATTCAAGACAACAACTATTATCGTTCAAGACCTATAAACACACTCACTTTTTTCAAAGTACAAATAAACTAGCGAAAGAGTGTAAATAAGGTGTGAAAGAGAATCAAAAATAGCACACAAGATATGCAAGACAACAACTATAATCGTTCAAGACCTATAAACGCACTCACTTTTTTCAGAGTACAAATAAACTAGCCAAAGAGTGTAAATAAGGTGTGAAAGGGAATCAAAAAAAAACACACAAGATATGCAAGACAACAACTTTAATCGTTCAAACGCACTCACTTTTTCCAATGTACAAGAAAACTGGCGAAAGATTGTAAATAAGGTGTGAAAGAGAATCAAAAATAGCAAATGCAAGACAACAACTATAATCGTTCAAGACCTA
The DNA here is from genome assembly GCA_018904225.1 of Lordiphosa mommai. NCBI lineage: Eukaryota > Metazoa > Arthropoda > Insecta > Diptera > Drosophilidae > Lordiphosa > Lordiphosa mommai. The sequence continues at coordinate 357,935 of JAEIFT010000018.1, forward strand.
TAAACCCACTCACTTTTTTAAAGTACAAATAAACTGGCGAAAGAGTGTAAATAAGGAGTGAAAGAAAAAAAACACACACAAGATATGCAAGACAACAACTTTAGTCGTTCAAACTCACTCACTTTTTTCAATGTACAAATAAACTGACGAAAGAGTGTAAATAAGGTGTGAAAGAGAATCAAAAATAGCACACAATATATGCAATACAACAACTATAATCATTCAAACGCACTCATATTTTTCTAGAGTACAAATAAACTAGCGAAAGAGTGTAAATAAGGTGTGAAAGAGAATCAAAAATAGCACACAATATATGCAAGACAACAACTATAATCATTCAAACGCACTCACTTTTTTCAGAGTACAAATATACTAGCGAAAAAGGTGTAAATAAGGTGTGAAAGAGAATCAAAAACAGCACACTATATGCAAGACAACAACTATAATCGTTCAAGACCTATAAACGCACTCACTTTTTTCAGAGTATAAATAAACTAGCGAAAGAGTGTAACTAAGTTGAAGTCAGTCGTTCTAGACCTCAAACTGCTTTAGCTTTCTCTTCTGAAAAGCTAGTTTGGGAGTCGATATGATCCTGCAGCAAATTGTTCCTAAGTAACGGTTTTTTTTTTTATATGCCAAATAGGACCAGCGCATTAATGTTTTCTGTTACTTACTCTGCTTCAATCAAACCAGTACTAGTGATACCTTGCTAAACAGCCGTCGCATATTTAGATCTATTAGGATCCATCCAATAGTATGTTTTAAAGTCTTACTTAGTCAATGACGCATCGATTTCTTAGTACTTTACATTAAAGAAAAATATTTTTATTTTGATTTAAACTCCCTATCTATAAATTCCCTTTCTTTACCTTACACAACAACATTTCCTGATATCAACTTCAAAGTTCATTCAATATTTTCTTTTAATTGTCATGCCCATACAAAACCTTTTGTTGATGAGTATTTAAAATGCCTTTTACATAAATTGTGCCATTGTCATGTTTACCATTAATTTGGTTTTCCTTTTTTGCTTTCGTTTATTTTCACATGGCCAGCAAAATGCATTTGACAAAAATGCAACAAAAACAAAAGGCGCGCCTCTCAAAATGATGTACAAATATTTTGGGTGTTAATTTGTTGCACCAACAAAAGCGAAGTAGTAGAAAGCTAATGCTAATGAACCAACAACAGAAGAAACAACAGAGACAACAAAAAATGTGCACTAAATGAATATAAAAAAAAATAATGAAAAATGCACAAGTTCCACACAACAATGCATTTTGCATTTGAATAGAAATCGAGAAACTTGAAAACGAAAACGAATAAAAGGTTCGGGGGGGGGGAGTTTGAATAAGCCAGCTGAAGAGGTATATGGTTATACATACATATAACACTTTAATAGTTTGCTAAATATTTCCTTATTCATGCTTTACAAAGTACAATTTTTGGCAAAGAACGTAGGGCCGGAAAATTTTAAATCTATATTTAAATTCAAATTCATTTCTTACCAAAAAGCTAGAAAACTTATATATGCCCAAATCGGACCATAATCCGAATCATTTACATTTTTTACATAGCGAAATCTACCGATGATAGTTCCAGGAGGGTATAGAAACCATGCCGCGCCGTAATGAACAGCTTGCCTCACCCCATTGACCCACTCTTGGTTTAAAAACAAATTTACATTCTCTGCGCTCTGTCAAGTGTTTTTGTGCTTATGTTGTTCATCACATTTTGACCTTTTCATAAATGTATAAATACCTTCAAATAAAATAAATAAAGGCCAATCATTTGCCTACCCAAATTGAGAGACTACACGATCGTCTTATGACCCACTGACTTGGTTTTTCGTTTAAAGGCATAACGAATAATAAATGAAAACCTGATTACACAATTATGAATGCTCTAATTTGAAACCATTTAGGCAATTAATAATTTTCCACTTCCGTGTTTAAGCACAAAATTTTAAATGAAGTATGATTCATTAAATTTTGTTGAGGTAGTTAATAAACATGATTAGCATTTTATTTGGTTTTTTTCTTTTCTTTTCTTATAACAAAAAAGGAAATTATTAGATGAGCTAAGAAATTTCAATTTCAACTTTGCCATTCTGGCTGGATAATGATGATGTATAGAACCAGTTGTGGTCACCTTGAAAAGTTCCCACAGTCAAAATAAAAAAAAAATACTCACAAATACAACTTTAACAAAAATCATTTCCCGTTTCGAATGCAATTTCAAGGTGAAACCTTTCAATTACATTTTCGAAGGGTTCACGGGGGCGTGTTTAATATATAATTTTTTTTTGTCAAGCAATAACAACAAAAAGCCAAGTATATGAAGGTCACCAGACGAAGTCGTTGAAGTTTAAGTTAAATCAAATAAAAGACGAAAAGGCAGAGCTATGGCTTCGTTTGCAACGAACTTTTTATACACTTGAAAATTAAAAAAAAAAGTCTGGTCAATGGTTCGCAATTAAGATAATTTTTATTATTTTTTTTTTTATAATTTAGATTTATTTATTATATTTATTATATTTTTATTTATTATATTTATTATATTTATATATTTATTATATTTATTATATTTATTATATTTATTATATTTATTATATTTATTATATTTATTATATTTTTATATTTATTATATTTATTATATTTATTATATTTATTATATTTATTATTTTATTATATTTATTATATTTATTATATTTATTATATTTATTATATTTATTATATTTATTATATTTATTATATTTATTATATTTATTATATTTATTATATTTATTATATTTATTATATTTATTATATTTATTATATTTATTATATTTATTATATTTATTATATTTATTATTTTTATTTATTATATTTATTATTATTTATTATATTTATTATATTTATTATATTTATTATATTTATTTATTTATTATATTTATTATATTTATATATTTATTATATTTATTATATTTATTATATTTATTATATTTATTATATTTATTATTTATTTTTTTTTTTTTATTTATTTTTATTTTTTTTTATCATTTTTTATATTTTTTTTATATTTATTATTTTTATTATATTTATTATATTTTATTATATTTATTATATTTTTCATATTTATTATATTTATTATATTTATCTATTTATTATTATACACTTGAAAAGTGTATATTAATTTTGCCCAGAAGTTTGTAACGCATAGAAATATTCATTTCCGACCCCATAAACTATATATATTCTTGATCAGGACGACGAGCTGAGTTCATTTCCGCTTGTCCGTCCGTCCGTCTGTCTGTCTGTCCGTCGTCGTCCGTCTGTCTGTCCGTCTGTCTGTTTCTACGCGAACCAGTCTCTCAGTTTTAAAGCTATCGAGCTGAAATTTTGCACAGAGTCTTCTTTTTACTGCACGCAACTAATATGTCGGAACCGGCCGGATCGGATGACTATATCATATAGCTGCCATAGGAACGATCGGTCTAAGAACAAGTTCTAGTTAGAAAAACTTTTTTGTTTTAAATCGTAGCGTCCCCAATCTTGGTATATGTTAGTTTTATATGCTTTCACATAATTTTGAAAAAAATTATCAAAATCGGATGAATAGCATATAACAGTAATACCGATCGGTCGAAGTGTTTTATTAAGAAAAGTTTTTTTTATGGTATCAAATTTTTATTATAATGATTTAATTATTTTAAATATTGTATCTATATCCTATATATATTTTTCCAGTTAAAACATTGAGTAAGTTTTTATGTATATTAATTGATATATATATTTTATATTTTATATTTTATTTATTATATTTATTATATTTATTATATTTATTATATTTTATATTTTATATTTATTATATTATTATATTTATATTTTTTTTTTTATATTTTATTTTTATTTATATTTTTATATTTATTATTTTATTATATTTATTATATTTATTATTTTATTATATTTATTATATTTATTATATTTATTATTTTATATTTATTATATTTTTATATTATATATTTTTATATATATATTTTTATTTTATTATATTTATTATATTTATTATATTATTTTATTATATTTATTATATTTATTATATTTATTATATTTATTATATTTATTATATTTATTATATTTATTATATTTATTATATTTATTATATTTATTATATTTATTATATTTATTATATTTATTTTTTATTATATTTATTTTTTATTATATTTATTATATTTATTATATTTATTATATTTATTATATTTATTATATTTATTATATTTATTATATTTATTATATTTATTTTATTTATTTTATTTATCATATTTTTAATTTCATATTTATTATTTTTATATTTATTATATTTTTATATTTTTTATATTTTTATATTTATTATATTTATTATTTTTATTATATTTATTATTTTTATTATATTTATTATATTTATTATATTTAATATATTTATTATATTTATCAACGCACAGCCTAAACGGTAAATGCTAGAAAACTGAAATTTGGCTACTAGCTTCCATTTCTATTAACAATAGAAACTATTAAAAAAAATTTGATATAATTGAGAAATTCAATTTTGCACTTTAAAACATTTTAATCCAATTTTCAAACTGAAATATTTCAGTAGGACTTGGCTGAATTTGTGATTAAAATCAGCATTCTGTATCATTTGATGTGAAAAAGCTTTGTTTTGTTTTGACCCTAAAAATGTTATTTAATTAAAGTGAGAATTGTGCCCCTCCCCCCGCCATTGCCTAATACTAGCTTTTGCACCCTAATAAGCTATGATTATACCCCCAGCTTGTGATTATCGATCATGCCAAATGGCATTTACGATGAGCTGTGATCATCAGGAAGCGCAAAAGCAAAAGTGTGACATAATAACCAACCAACCAGCTGGAGGGATGGACGGGCGGGCGGTGAAGATCCGCAGCTTGTCTGCGGTTGAATGCAGCGACTAATGCCACACAATTATGCCATTTGCAATGAGAGACTCAACTCAACTCAATGACTCTGGTCTCGGTGTTCGATACCTGCTACTTGAGGATCGATGGCAAACACTTCCCTTTTTTTTTTTTTTTTTTTTTTTAGTAAACATAACACAAAATGCACATGCACATCCATCCAAGCGCAGCAAACGCAAAAAACCTTAATTGCCGGCAACAAATGAAGTCAGGCAAAACCTCAGTCGGCAGTCATCACCCAGTTCCAGTTCCAGTTGCCAGTCCCTGGGCTATCACATGACTCCATTGAAGCGTTGCACATTTGGCTAAACAACCAACCAACCCCACACGAAAAAAAAAATATTTTAGAGAAGAAAAAGGTGTCGAGGTACCGAGGTACTCGGTACTCGGTGTACCTACCAAGGCGTTGCCCATTGTCTTTTGTGGGTCTTCGATTTTAATGACGATGATGCAATGATCGATGATGTAATCAGCAAAACTTGCTTAATTTGTATATTTGTGGACGGTCGCCGGTTTCGGGCTTCCTTTTTAACCATCAAACTGGAGAGTCATTAAAAAACTTTACAATTTCAGTTTTTTTTTTTGCATCTGCACACACAGACAAATTGCAACATGTGAGGTGGTCAGAGACTTCTATGATTTGGTGAGCGTTAAAGCAAATATTCAAGACAACAAATTGTTAGTAACTAGGTAAACTTTTGGTCAAATTGCGGACCCATTGAAGCAATAAGATAAAACTGTCAAAATTCTGACAAAGTTTTTCATAAGTTTATATATATATATATAAATATAACAGGCACCCATTTGCCCATTTTGATCAAACTTAACATAATTATATAGAAAATATATTTAATTTTTCATACCAAGAACAAGTTATTATACATATTCCATTATAAATATATATATATTCCATTTTAATCAAAACTTTACCTAATTATATAGAAAATATATTTAATTTTTCTTACCAAGAATAATAGCTTGACGGAAAAACTCCTTTAGCAGCTTTACCTTATCCAAAGGCCTCAATGCCAAAGGCTACACGACGAGCTGATGCGCCGCTGAACCTTAAGAGACGTTGTGTCATGATGTTTCACGACGGGATCGTGAGAAAACATAGCCTTTCGTGCATTCGTGCGTGATTCGTGAGTGTTAAAGTTAAACCTTGTTAATGTAAGTCATACGATTTGGGTCGTTTTTGGGTCGAAAGCGATTTGTGGAACACATGGGATTGATTCTGACTCATATAATGTTTGAACATTCTTAAATCTAGCATTAAAGTGTTTCTTGGGGTAAAAATGTACCCCAAAATCTACTTAACTTAATACCCAGCCCACCCATTTATTGAATTAATATTTCTAACCCCCTGTTAAGGATAAGAGAGCAAAGGATGATGCAGAATTGTTTGTTGTCGTAGCTTTATCTCTTTAGAATTTGTAGATCGAATTGTGTAAGCTTTCTAAGTCGTGTACGGCACATTATTCTGTATATTCTGCAGTTTATCGTGTTTTTTGCGCAATAGTTAATGCCATACTGGCTGAGAGTGCTGAATATATATATATACTAGCATATAACCCGGCGCGCTTCGCATCGCCACCATTAGTATATCCGCGAAAATGATGGAAAAAACCCGTTTGGCAATGATCCCACCCTCGCCCTCCATTTTCCGACCTTCAGAAATGATCAAATTATTTTCCACCTATTTGGCCCATTGAGCGTACACCCTGAAACCACCCCCGGCACCCATTATCCGACCTTGAGGGTGAGTATGCGCAAAGCTAAAAACTTAATCCTATTTAGTTGGCCCATAGAGCTTTCAAACCGGAAATTCCACCACCGAGAAATCAAATATCTAATTATTTTCTATAATGAATTCACAAACCGATTTTGAAGCCAATCGGATTAAAAATAGGTTTCACCATATAGATTTTTCCGGGAATTTCCCGATTTTTCGGGCGGATTTTCCAACATTGGAAAATCTCATGCCTAATTATTTTGCATACTATCCTTACAAACCGAGTTTGAAGTCAATCAGATGAAATATAGTGTTTTCCATATAGAATTTTCCTGGCATTTTCCTTGTGGACTTCCACCAACAAAAAATCACATGCCTAATTATTTAGCATATTATCCTTACAAACCGAGTTTGAAGCCAATCGGATGAAAAAAAGTTTTTTCCACATGGCATTTTCCGGGAGTTTCCCGTTTTTTCGGGAGGATTTTCCAACAGCGGAAAATCTTAAGTCTAATTATTCTGCTTACCATCCTCACAACCCGAGTTTGAAGTCAATCGGATGAAAAATAGTTTTTTCCATGAAGAATTTTCCGACCATTTTCCTTGTGGGCGGATTTTCCGAAATCTTGGAAACAGGTGTGCAATTATTTCGCTTATTTTACTTACAAACCAAATTTCAAGTCAATCGGATGAAAAACAAAATTTTCCTTATAGTAGCTTTTTCGGGAGTTTTCCACCCCTTAGGGGTGGAATTTTCCAAAACCCCGCCTTAGTGCCCACTTTCAACTCATTTCTGTAAGCCATCAAACCAAATTAGTTGTAGATTCCGATTTCTATTGGTTAATGGGAATATAAATAAACCGATCTGGGCTAAGCCCTAGAAAGCTGAACAAACTTCACAAACAGTGGAAAACTGAGTTGAACAACTGAACAAAAAAGAAGAACAATGAACAAGAACAACAAGAACAAGTGAGCACCAAAGTGAGTAAAGTGAACAACTGAACAAGTTTCTCACTTTTTTCATCCACTTATAATTAAGAAACTGACTTTGTGCCCTAAAATTAGCAATTTTATTCAACAATAATACAATAATTATATAAGATTGTTTTAGTTTATAAATCATTTAATAATATATAGTAATTTGTACTTGATTTAAATACAAAATTCTTGATTTTTATTCAGAGTATATAATTTACAACTTAACTGGGCAACTATACAAAATTTTATAAATATTTTAAACTCGCTTTAACTTTATGGCTTCCATTTCAATGTCCACTGTCCACCAACAGCGTGAAGAAGCGAGACCCACCAAAATATATATATATATGTAGTTTATGCTGTGAACCTTGTGTCTTAATTAAATTTTAATGCCAACCACTTTCAATTTTCACACACAGACCGCGCCCCGGAGTGTTTCACTTTTGTTTTCATTTCGTACATGAACCACAGCTGAAAAAATGGACGGTGTATGTCAGTTGCCGCCGACATGCGACAATTGAAAGTGTTGTCAATTTTGCAACGACTTTTCACTTTCTGCCGCCAGTGTCCAGTCCAAGTCCAAGTTGGGCTGTCTCAGTTTCAGATTTCCGTCATGATTGTCATGCGACATTAATCTTAGTTGTTTGGCTCTTGGCATTATTATGATGATTATTTTTGCATTGTCTTTAGTTTTTTGTTGTTTTTTTGACGGTCGCCAACCAGTTGACCCTACACCCAAAAAATACCTTAACAGAGAGAGAGAGAGAGACTTAATGGACTTCACGTTGCTTGTTTTCATTTAAATTTTCATTTTTGCAAAACAAGTTGGATTCTTTTATAATTCAATTTTTCTCTACTTAAAATTTGACAATTTTATGGCAGGACATAAATTTGTGTGGTTTATTTGTTGGCCAAAGGCGCTGAAAACTGAATTTTCGTTGTTCATCATTAGAAAGTGAATTGCGCGCATGTGTTTACTGGTTTTTGCCGTTTGCCTTTCTCCCAACAAAAACAAAAACAAAGCCAAAAAATCGCTGCCAAAATCGATTCGAGGCGGTTCGAGAGCCGCCGCCGTCGCCGCCACGGCGGTAGCCCAGGCAATCAATTTATGAGCCAGACTTGGACCCCGCGGACCTGCGGACTGAAAGACTGGGGACCCGGAGACCTGTCGGTGCTCAAAACACAAAAATTAAATGCAAATTAACGGCAAAGCGATAGAAATGTAAATGCAGGCAAATGAAAAGGAGTTCACAGAGTGTGAAAGAAAAAATATATTTTGCCTGGCTTGAAAGACTTGGAAATTTTTAATTTCCTTACGGTAGGGGGGAATTAAAATGCTTCCTCTGACAGATTGAAAAATATTTTCACGAGATGAATAACGAAATTAAAGAATTTAGACGACATTTTAATAGAAAATAATTATTTTCGAGTATTACCAAGTGAATATCGTCCCACGCCCATCTTAAGTCCTAAGCACAATCAAAAATTGCTTAAGCCTTACATCTCCCGATCTCGAAGAAAGAAGACTTTCTTGCGTGCGCATGCGTCCGTATTCGGAATCCGAAAACAAATCGATACGTGCCCATCTCTAGCTCCCAAATGAGCTAAATTCAATATAAGGCATACTCTTACTTAGAAGCAGTGTTCGTAAAATAACACACATTTTTTTTTACAAAGTAAAATATACAAGCTGTAAAAAATAATTATTTTCAGACATGAAAATAAAAAATTTTACATATGAAGAAAATCCTATTTTTTTCATGTAACTAACACGAGAACGACTGTTATTTACAGGCGTAAAAAAGGCAGGACATGCCTGTAAGTTTGTTACATGAAAAATATATTTTTTTCATATGTAAAATTTTTTTATTTCATGTCTGAAAATAACTATTTTTTACATTGATGTTATAATTGATGTATAAATTAGTCACATGCCTGTAAATAACAATCGCATCAAAAATGCTCGTGTTAGTTACAGGAAAAAAAAATAATTTTTTTCATATGTAAAAATTTGTTATTTTTATGTCTGAAAATAATTATTTTTTACATTGACGTTATTTATCATGCCGTGAAAATAATTTTTGTGCATTTTACGAACCATGCTTAGAAGCAACATTAAAAATATTATACCTAAATCAATATATGTGGGTTGCTATTTAAGTTTCTGGCCTAGATCACTTCTAGCCATTTTAGGACCAATTGGCCTTTTCCCAAAAAAAGTTTGGACTTTTATCGATAAAAGCTCCATACAACTCTTTCATGTGTGACCACGTTTGATATCGATTAACAATTAATCAAAAACTTACCTCGGCAGAAAAATGGAATGAACTCGTGAACATTTTCGTGCAATCATTTTTCACAACTTTCGATGTGGATTATCACGACAAGAGTGCAACGATGAACTTAAATCTTTGTATGGCGATGAAGAAGCACCATCCTATAGCACTGTGAAAAATTGGTTTAATGAATTCAATCGCGGGCGACGCTCGCTCGAAAAAGGTCGAAGGTCGTGAAGGTCGTCCAAAAACAGAAAACATTGATGCCGTGCGTGAACTGCTAAATGCAAGATCGTCATGTGACATACCGTGAGATAGGGGCATCCTTGGGCATTTCTTCAGCATACATTCGATATTGCAAAAAAAATTTTGTTCTCGTTGGAACACGCACAATTTGACAATCGCATAAAAAAAATGCTCGTGTGGATTGGTGCAAAGAAATTTTTTTAAAATATAATCGCGGTGTTTCAAAAGACGTTTACAAGATCGTCACAGGTGACGAATCATGGATCTATGCTTATGAGCACGAATCGACCGTGTGGGTCTTCGAAGACGAGCCAAATCGAACGAAATTCGTTCTTGGAAGAAGCACTTCAAATCAAATGGTCGCCTGTTTCTTCGGTAAAACTGGTCATGTGGCGACTGTTCCGCTTGAGCAACGTAGGACGGTCAATTCTGAGTGGTATACCACAATTTGTTTGCCTGAAGTCTTTGGAGAAATTCGAAAAACGAACAAGAGAAGACAGATCATTGTGCACCATGACAATGCGAGCTCTCACACATTAGCTCACACCAGCACCTTTTTGACCGCCCAAAACGTCGAATTGATGGGTCATCCGCCCTACAGCCCTGACTTGGCACCCAATGACTTCTTTTTATTCCCGAAAAATGCGTGGTCAACGATTTTCGTCGCTAGAAGATGCTGTTGAAGACAAAAACCATGTTTTGGAGGTGTCTCAATCGGAGTGAAAAAAGTGCTTCGACAATTGGTTTGAGCGCATGCAAAAGTGTATAAATCTTGCTGGAGAATACTTTGAAAAACAATAAACTCATTTTTGATCATAAATATTCGCGTTTTCATTATCAGGCCAGAAATATATATAGCAACCTACGTATCTGTCTATAACACAGAAGTAATGCAGAAAATGATTTTTATAAGGCCAACAAATATATGTATAAAAATCACACACAAAATTAAAGGGTATGTTAAAGTCGGTGAACTCACACTTTAGCGCCTTTACTTGTTTTGTACATAATTTTTTTTTGTTGGCTTTAACGTTACCATTTAGATGAGTTATTGGTGAAAATTTGTCGCGCGAAAGTCGTGAGTTATGATTTTGGTTGTGAAAAAACTCGCTGAAGGTCAAGAAACTTTTGCCGTGGCTTTATTAACTCTATTAATTAATTTTTTAAGTAAATCACACAAACACACAATATGCAAGCGCATTAATCATTCACAAATTAGCGCACATTTCCGTTTACCTTCAATAAATTACCAGTATCTTCCGAGATCTGCGGGCCTACATAAACTTAACTGAGCAGAAGAAGAGGCAAAAAAAAAATTAACTTTGAAATTAATTAGCCAGGCCCACAAATGAGGCCAGGCAATTCTTGAGACAGACACTTAGCCAGACGTCTGGGCGTTTTCTTACCTTTTGGGTGTCAACTTTCTAAGCTCTTTGAAGAGATGTGCAAATATTTCCATATAAGTAGAAAGTAAGTGGAATTTTTTTTGCTATTAATGAGAAGGTGGTGGAGGTGGAGAAGTGAATCAGTGTACTTGCTAATCATTTTTTGTGTGCCAAAACCCACACACCTGCAGCAGTGGCGCGGCATTGTCAACGGGCAATCAGTGAAAGTTAAATCGAACAATGCAGTCTTCCCCCAAGCTGCTTGAGAGGCTGTCACTCACTCACTCACTCGCTCGCTCACTCACTCACTCACTTATTCATTGTTGTTATTGTAATTTCACACTCTCAAGAAAAAAGTGAAAAGAATCCCAAAAACTTACGCTCACGCACAGACCAAAGTAAAAACCGACGAAGAGGAAGCAACAGGTGAACAGCTGCTGGACAGTCAATTTAATTAAGGCGCGTGTGAAGCTCCAACAAACACCACAAATTATGGTTTTATGTTTTATTTTTGTTTATCTTGTGTGTGTGTGTGTTGCTAACAGTTAAGCCAAAAATTAATGAAAATGGCTTAACCAACCAATTTCAAAGTCAAAATAAGCCAAATAAAGAAAGTCGGAAATTGAAATTGGATTTTTAATTTTTTCAAATTAAAATTGAAATTATTGGAATTATTCTTTTATATTGGATAAAATGTTGATCAACTACATCTAGGTACACAGAAAAAAATTCGAGATATTCGTTTGAATAAAAAATCAATCCTAAACGATGTCAAAACGAGAAGGCAAAGCTAACTTCGACTGTGCCGAAGTTTTAATACACTTGAAAAACTTTACTCCAGCTGATTTAACCAGTAAAATATATAGAGGATATAGATATCAGATATTTTAAATTTTTAAATCATTGATAATAAAAATTTGATAACATAAAAAAAAACTTTTCTTAGTAAAACACATTTTTCGACCGATCGGTCCTATGGCAGCTATATGCTATAGTCATCCGATTTTGATAAAATCTTCCAGAATTGTGTTAACGCATATAAAACTAATATATACCAAGATTGGTGATGCTACGATGAAAAATAAAAAAGTTTTTCCCACTAGAACTAGTTTTTTGACCAACCGTTTATATGGCAGCTATGGCAGCAGAATATAGCATATATTCATCAGATTTTGATAAATTTTTCCACAAATATGTAAAATCATCAAAAACTAATATATACCAAGATTGGTGACGCTACAATAGAAAATAAAAAAGTTCTTCTCACTAAGACTTATTTTCCGACCGATCGTTCCTATGGCAGCTATACGTTATAGTCATCCGATTCGGCCGGTTCCGACATATTAGTTGCGTGCAGAAAAAAGAAGGCTCTGTGCAAAATTTCAGCTCGATAGCTTTAAAACTGAGAGACTAGTTTGCGTAGAAACAGACAGACAGACGGACAGACAGACGGACGGACGGACAAGCGGAAATGAACTCGGCTCGTCGTCCTGATCAAGAATATATATAGTTTTTGGGGTCGGAAATTAATATTTCTATGCGTTACAAACTTCTGGGCAAAATTAATATACACTTTTCAAGTGTATAATTAGGTCGATCCCTAACGAAAGGATTGACTTGAGTACGAATTTACCAATTGGATTTAATTTTTAAGTAGGATCAGAACTTTTTCCACTCCGATTGAGACACCTCCAAAACATGGTTTTTGAACTCTTCAACAGCATCTTCTGGCGACGAAAATCGTTGACCACGCATTTTTCCCTTGAAATGCGGGAATAAAAGAGAAGTCATTGGGTGCCAAGTCAGGGCCCATCAATTCGACGTTTTGGGCGGTCAAAAAGGCGCTGGTCTGAGCTGATGTGTGAGAGCTCGCATTGTCATGGTGCACAATAATCTGTCTTCTCTTGTTCGTTTTTCGAATTCCTCCGAAGACTTCAGGCAAATAACTTCACTCAGAATTGACCGTCCTACGTTGCTCAAGCGAAACAGTCGCCACATGCTTCGAAGTGCTTCTTTCACGAACGACTTTCGTTGGATTTGGCTCGTCTTCGAAGGCCCACACTGTCGATTGCTGTTTTGTTTCGAGCTTATAAACATAGATTTATGATTCGTCACCTGTGACGATCTTATAAACGTCTTTTGAAACACCGCGATTATATTTTTTCAAAATTTCTTTGCACCAATCCACACGAGCCTTTTTTTGAGCGATTGTCAAATTGTGTGGGATCTAACGAGAACAAACCTGTTTTACGCCCAGGTGTTCATGCAATATCGAATGTATGCTGGTGGAAGGAATGCTCAAGAATGCCTCTATCTCACGGTATGTCACGTGACGATCTTGCAATTTCATTAATTTTACGAATTTTATGAATTTTACGAATTTTATGAATTTTACGAATTTCATGAATTTCACAAATTTCATGAATTTTTTGAATCATGAATTTCACGAATTTCACAAATTTCATGAAATTTCATGAATTTCACGAATTTCATGAATTTCACAAATTTTACGAATTTCACGAATTTCAATAATTTCACAAATTTCAAGAATTTTATGAATTTCACGAATTTCATGAATTTCACGAATATCATGAATTTCATGAATTTCACGAATTTCATGAATTTCATGAATTTCACGAATTTCACGAATTTTATGAATTTCACAAATTTCATGAATTTTGCGAATTTCATGAATTTCACGAATTTCACGAATTTTATGAATTTATTTCATGAATTTCTTGAATCAATGAATTCCAATCAAATCCAATCAAATTCGACAATCAATCAACCCCAATCAAATCCAATCAAATTCGACCAAATCCAATCAAATCCAATCAAACCAATCAAATCCAATCAATTTCGAGCAAATCCAATCATGAAAGTCATGAAATTCGTAAATGAATTACAAAATTTTCACGAGTTAATTCCATTTTTCTGCCGAGGTAAGTTTTTGATTAATCGTTAATCGATATCAAACGTGGTCACACATGAAAGAGTTGTATGGAGCTTTTATCGATAAAAGTCCAAACTTTGTTTTGGAAAAGGCCAATTGGTCCTAAAATGGCTAGAAGTGACCTAGGCCAAAAACTTAAATATCATGATTTTTGCCCTTCCAAGTATGCTATGTTTATGAATATGAATAATTAAGGAAATTATTTATTATTTGGTGGCCTTAACACTTATTGTTTTTGTATTCTTTTGACTGGTCCAGCTATTATCTCGGAAAACTAAAAAATTCTTAAAGAAAAAAAGTGTGCATACTTTGAGGGGTAAAAATCATGAATTTTTGTAAAGCATAAAAGTAGTATGTGTATAGAAACCCAACAATTTCTTTCATAAATCCGCATAAAATAGTAAAAAGGGACAGAAGCCAACTGGCCAATGTGCTTAGGTTAAGTTATACTTTAGCAACCATCCTAAGCTAACCTTAGCTGGGAATTCTTTTCTTCTGCCTGTTCTATACTTTTTATAACTTTTTCTTCCAGTTATAAAAGTTGAAAATATTTATATCAATTATTTGTGGTTTTTTATAATTCATTCAAAACATATTTGAAAAACAAATTTTTTATTTAATATAAATAACTCACTCCCCCTTTGCATGGAAAAGTGTTAGAGCCAGTTGCGAATTGCACTGCACATGCAACTGTGAATTTATTTGTAATCATAATTTCCCCACAATTTTGTCGTAATCATCATCATCTTCAATCAAAAACTTGTTAAACAAGCTGACCGCCTGATTTATTTGACATTTTGCCATACTCACCGGCTTTAGTAGAGTCGTGAGGGGGGGGGGGGGATGCATCTTCAAGTAATAGCCATAAAAATAATAATAGAAATTGCAGCAAAACTGCAATACCAAGCCGAACGAAGCGAAGAAAGAAAAACTTCAAACGATGTTGGGAAAAACTTGTTTTCCAGTCTGTCTCTCTGCCTCTCAGAGCCAAAAGAGAAATGTTGATACAAAAATAAATAACGAAAACGAAAACTTCAAGTCCAAGATGAACTTGAGCGGCAAAAGAATTTTCCAAACCCAAGCCAAGTTGAAGAACTTGCAGCTAAACTTGATTTTGTGGCTTATTTTTTGCTTTTCTTGTTTCGCACACAACAGCATCAGCAGCATCATCAGCATCATCAAGACCAAGTCGTTGATTATATTGGGTCGGTCTGGGTGAATGGTCAGGTCATAAATATTTGCCACATTTTTGCAGATTGAGTTGCACACAGCAGCTTCAGTTGCAGTCACACCGCCTCATAATGTGCTAGGCTTTTATAATCAGGAAGCATACTAGTCCACGCTGACTACATTGAGTTCAGAAGCTGTTTTGGTCTTTGCATTGTTCATGTTGAGGAAATAGAAATCGATTGAGCCTAACTGTAGCTGCTTCTACTTTCATTACTTCCAGGTTTTTTGTCCGATTTAATTGGTATTTGGAGAATAGTTGGAAAAATGTAAATATATTTTAAATTTCAAGGCTGTGATTTTTTTTGGGGTTTTGTGATTGAGAATGGGAAGGGTGTTTAGAGGGGAATGGCGAAATTTTTAAAATCTGAAACCAATTTTGATCTAGAAAAAAAAGTCCGATAGATTTTGATGAAAGTCAATCCCAAATGGTGTCAGAAGAAGTTCGATCCCTGAATTTCTCAAACTAAGGCTGGGCTCACACTTCTCGACATATGGGACATGACAATATAGTAGGTTCATATGTTGTCTTGTTTTCATTGTGAATAGCTTGTCATTTGTCATTCATAACAATACAACATAAAGGCTTACTAGATTATCATGTCTCATGCGTCGTGAGAACTCAGCCTGAATTTACTAATCCACCAATTCATTGACTTGATTTTCAAGTAGAATCCGAACTTAAAATGAATCTTTTCGGATTTACTGAGTGATTTCCCCAAGCTGACCAATAGATGGCGCCTCTTCTGTAAACTATTCTTCTAGCCAAGCCAGAAGCTAATTGTATCTGTGAGTGCTATACGATAAATTCATGTAATTTTAATCAAAACTCAGCATTGTTTTCTCAACAACTTTCAAAAACTCTACAAATTAAAACGAAATAGTTTTCTCCTTTAAAAAGACAGCATTTTTTTGTTTTGCATTATTATTATAGCTTGGACATTCCCATTTCATCCCCTTCAAACCATTTTAAAAAATTCGAAAAAGTTTGGGAGAAATTGCAATTTTAGTGAAGCAAGGTGCTTGCTTGAGGAATGAAGGCCATTTACCTTTGAAAAAAAAAATAATTTTAGATTTTTTTGTTTTGCATTATTATTAAAGCTTGGGCATACCCCTTTCATCCCCTTCAAACCATTTTCAAAAATTCAAAATAGTTTCGTAGATATTGCCATTTTAGTGGAGCAAGGTTCTTGCTTGAGGACGCAATGAATAGAAGGCCATTTACCTTTGGAAAAAAAATAATTTTTAGATTTTTTTGTTTTGTATTTTTATTAAAGCTAGGGCATTTCCCTTTCATTCGCTTCAAACCATTTTAAAAAATTCGAAATAGTTTAGGAGATATTGCCATTTTAGTGGAGCAAGGTTCTTGATTGAGGAAGCACTGAATATACCTTTAAGGAGGTCTTTTACATTTAAAAAATATTTTTTTCGATTTTTTTGTTTTGCATTTTTATTATAGCTTGGACATTCCACTTTCATCCCCTTCAAACCATATTAAAAAATTCAAAATAGTTTAGAAGATATAGCTATTTTGGAGGAGCAAAGTTTTTTTGGTTTTCCCTTCAGAATTTTTTTTTTAAAACACTTATAAAACCCCTTTCAAAGGTAGAAGACCGCCTGAAGGCAATATTCATCTACTTCCAACATATTTCCAGACTTTCTGAAAAGATTAATCAATATAGCTTTAAAACTGACAAGGAAAATAACGAGATATGAAGATACGCTCCATAACCGTATCCTAGCGATTTCACTAGGGAAAAGTGGTTGGTAATTTCCATAGGTTAAACAAATAATTTAATTCGATTCTTTTCGTACGTCAGTCGAATGCCAACTGCAACAAATTCAAGAAAACGATGTAACCTAATCCTAGCGATTTGACTAGGGAAAAGGGATTAGTAATTTCCATAGGTCAAACATTTAATTCAATTTCTGAAGTTACCTTTTACATTTGAATAATGTAAGTACCTCAAGTTTTCTACAAAAAGGACCCAAATCGTATGGGAATTGGGATGTTTTTGGGTCGGTATATATTTTATGGTGCGGTGACCTGTTCCTAGTATTATTAGAACCCGATTATTATCGTACGTCAGTCGAATGTCAACTGCAAAAAAATTTAAGAAACGAACCAAATTTATGTGAATATAAAAACATGTCCTGAATGATTTCTTATGGATCATCAACGCACCGCCTAGACCCTTAGAGCTAGGAAGTTGTATAGGATCTCAGACACATGTAATATTATGGGTCTATGCTTAAAATTTTACTGACATTCAGTTGAATAGCCATTAAGCATTTTGTTAGTTTAGAAAATTTGTGAAAGTGCCTTTTGCGTTTGAATGATAAGTCCAGGGTTTAAGGACCTACCAATAAGCATTTTATTTGTTTTGTTAATTAAAATATAAATGTTTTTTTTTGGAATTCAATGAATTTTGGAAAAAAATTCTTAGTTGTTGTGCAGCAAAAGGAATTTGAACTGGTCCTTCTTCTGTGCAGTAACTTAAGCTAGCGAAGTTCCTAACGAACTGTAGTCAGTGATATCGACAGTGCGTTACTAAAACCCCTTACACACGGTGCCTGGTGATTTGACTAACTACCAGTGGATGATGAAGTAACTAGACACCGATAGGCCAATTATACAAAATTTTTACGTTGAACTCACCTGTAGTTCCTGTTGCCTTATTAACCACTTCAACTGCTTTTCCACATTAACGTTTCGCCACACTTGAATTCACCGATGCAAAACTTTTAAGGATCTTTTCCAACGATTATTTCACATTTTATCAAATAAATCACACAAAAAAAATATGATCATATATTCTATTGTATATACATATATGTGGGATAAATCTGTTTATTTGCGGTAAATGAGTGGCCCAACAACAACCAACTTCCACGAGCAGCGCGCAGAAACTAATAATAATAACAAACACAAGCAGAAGCAGACGCAACGCGGTAGAAAGAGTGTAGAAACCGGTTCAGTTGGCGTTTGGGGCACAGAAAGCTGGGAGAGGCCTTCACTTCAATCAGACTTAGTGGATTTTGCACGCATATTTTTACATACTTGTGCATATTCACCTATGTTTTTTGTTTGTTGTTGTTGTTTTTGGAGCTGAAAATGCCTAGAAGGCAGAAAACTGACTTGAAGCTAGCGGCGTATTTTACTCTAACCATAACTCGGTCAATTCTTAACGGATTTTAAACTCGCTTGGTTGATTGAAAATGGTTAAGTGTAAAAGCTTAAGAATAGTAGCTAACGATATTATCAAGGAGAGCCGAAACCATTGTATCGGTGGCCCAAAGAACATGCCTTACAAAGGTCAAAATATGCTGTTTTATCAACTTTTAGCTTGAATTTACAAAAATCCTGACGTGATGGTAGTATCGGAAAGATATATTTCTTAGCTTTAAAACAAATAATCCGTAACAATTTTGCGATTTTTATACACTTGAAAAGTGTATATCAATTTTGCCCAGAAGTTTGTAACGCATAGAAATATTCATTTCCGACCCCATAAACTATATATATTCTTGATCAGGACGACGAGCTGAGTTCAATTCCGTCTGTCCGTCCGTCCGTTTGTCTGTCCGTCCGTCTGTTTCTACGCGAACTAGTCCCTCAGTTTTAAAGCTATCGAGCTGAAATTTTGCACAGAGTCTTCCTTTTACTTCACGCAACTAATATGTCGGAACCGGCCGGATTGGATGACTATATCATATAGCTGCCATAGGAACGATCGGTCTAAATACTAGTTCTAGTTAGAAAAACTTTTTTGTTTTCCATCGTAGCGTCACTAATCTTGGTATATGTTAGTTTTATATGCTTCCACATAAATCTGGAAAAATGTATCAAAATCGGATCACTATATCATATAGCTGCCATATAAAGGGTCGGTCAAAAAACTAGTTCTAGTGAGATAAACTTTTTTGTTTTCCATTGTAGCGTCAGCAGTCTTGGTATATATTAGTTTTATATGCTTCCACATAATAGAGGAAAAATTTATCAAAATCGGATGATTATAGCATATAGCTGCCATATAAAGGGTCGGTCAAAAAACTAGTTCTAGTGAAAAAAACTTGTTTGTTTTTCATCGTAGCGTCACTAATCTTGGTATATGTTAGTCTTATATGCTTTCACGTAATACAGGAAAAATTTATCAAAATCGGATGACTATATCATATAGCTGCCATATAAACGGTCGGTCTAAAAACTAGTTCTAGTGAGAAAAACTTTTTTGTTTTTCATTGTAGCGTCACTAATCTTGGTATATGTTAGTCCTATATGCCTTCAAGTAATACAGGAAAAATTTATCAAAATCGGATGACTATAGCATATAGCTGCCATAGGACCGAT
Organism: Lordiphosa mommai; assembly: GCA_018904225.1. Lineage (NCBI taxonomy): Eukaryota > Metazoa > Arthropoda > Insecta > Diptera > Drosophilidae > Lordiphosa > Lordiphosa mommai. The sequence goes on from JAEIFT010000018.1 coordinate 378,037, forward strand.
CGGTCGGAAAATGTGTTTTACTAAGAAAATTTTTTTTGATACTATTAAATTTTTATTATCAATGATTTAAAAATTTTAAATATCTGATATCTTTATCCTATATATATGTTACCGGTCAAATCAGTTGGAGTAAAGTTTTTCAAGTGTATTAAAACTTCGGCACAGTCGAAGTTAGCTTTGCTTTATCGTTTTAAATGAAGATATACCATTTTGAATACAAGTATTCGAACCGACCAACTGTTGCCTCGCCCACAAGTAGGCAATGGATGTCGTTGAGAACATTCATTATAATTTAATAAAAAAAATAGCTTGGCATACTTTTAGACAGCAAAAAATTAGGTCTTACTATATGTAAATTCTAACACATACATTCAAAATGGTATATGTTTGTTTTAAAAAATCACAAAATTAGGTGCGATAATTTATATTAAAGCTAAAGAATAGAACTTTACGATAAAATCAACGAGATTCAAAACAGACTTCAAAATGGGCACTTTTACCAACTATATTTAGGCTTAAATTACACAAAAATACAAACTTGACAAACAGCAGCCAAACATCTTTTAGAATAACCACCACCCATTCAATAAACTAAAAAAAAGAGTAATTTTCTTGCCTAATGTTATTTTTGATTTTTTTTTGTTTTTTTTAGTGCCTGCCGCAAAGTAGGCTACGACTTGGCTGACATTTGGTCTATTCATTTGCTTATTGAGGCATTTAGTTAGCAGCTCACGAGCTGAAATTTGCAGAACTTGTTTGATATCTTACGATATTTCGTTGAATCACGTAAATTGGACAATGGTTTGTGTCTCGACTATTAGTTGTGACTATCGGCCCACAGATGGCGTACGGCGTAGCTAGTACGTAGCTAGTTAGCTTATTGCTTAGGCTTTGGATGCTAATTGGTATGCTGCTGTTAAAACTGGGGATTAGATTTCGTTTTCCAAAATGTACGTTAATAACTGCATAACTTTTCCTTTGTTTAAAATTATCATTTCATATTTTCGCTTGCAAAAACATTTTCACAGCTACAACCCACCCCACCCCTTCCCATTTTTAACTTTCGCCATGAAAATAATAAAAGTTTTTCGGTTCAATTTTTGGGCAAATGTTCTCGCTGCACGCACAAAAGTTTCGACTCTCAGACACATTACCCGCGGCTTAACGCAAAAACTATGAAATATCTACTACATAGCGGAGTTTTATGGAGCAGCAGCAGCCAGCTTCAAATTAATGCCGGAAGTGCTTTTCGCTTTTCGCATGCAAATGCCAGGCAGTGGGTGGGGCATCATCCAATCCCCACTCCACCCCGCTCTGATAAACGAACTTGAACGTTTTTTGACAGTTGTGCGTATAAATCTTGAAATGTTTTAATTTGCTTGCGAATCGATTTAAGGCCCAGCGCCCGAGACACACAAAAAAAAAATAAAAACGGAGCAAAAATCAAACCAAAAATGAATAAAAAGAAAAAAAAAATGCAGAAATGAAAAACGAAAAGCAACGTAGAGCAAATGGAAACGTAGCCGATGCGGCAACATCGTTGCGTATGATTTATGAATGACATTTCAGCTTTTGCCCCATACCCTTTCTCCACAACGGGGTAAAACGAAATAATTTGGCGAATTGCGATTCAAGCAAATTCGTACGATTTCAACTTTGGCAAGATCGGACACTGTAAGAGCAGGAGACTGAGAACGAAAGGGGGCTGCACACAAATTTTGTGTGTATGTGTGCATAAGCCAAGTTGCATTTTGGACTCGGTTTGTAGAGAATTGGCCTTTTCCCAAAAAAAGTTTAGACTTTTATCGATAAAAGCTCCATACAACTCTTTCATGTCTGACCACGTTTGATATCGATTAACGATTAATCCAAAAAACTTACCTCGGCAGAAAAATGAAATTAACTCCTGAAAATTTTCGTGCAATCATTTTTCACAACTTTCGACGTGGATTATCACGACATGAGTGCAACGATGAACTTAAATCTTTGTATGGCGATAAAGCACCATGCAAGATGCAAGATCGTTATGTGACATACCGTGAGATAGAGGCATCCTTGGGCATTTCTTCCACCAGCATACATTCGATATTGCATGAACACTTGGGCGTAAAAAAGGTTTGTTCTCGTTGGATTCCGCACAATTTGACAATCGCTCAAAAAAAGGCTCGTGTGGATTGGTGCAAAGAAATTTTGAAAAAATATAATCGCGGTGTTTCAAAAGACGTTTATAAGATCGTCACAGGTGACGAATCATGGATCTATGCTTATGAGTAATCGACCGTGTGGGTCTTTGAAGATGAACCAAATCCAACGAAAGTCGTTCGTGGAAGAAGCACTTCGAAGCAAATGGTCGCCTTTTTTTTCGGTAAAACTGGTCATGTGGCGACTGTTCCGCTTGAGCAACGTAGGACGGTCAATTCCGATTGGTACACCACTCCGGAACGGGTATGTCGAAGTTAAACTTACCTTCTAGTTTTGTGATATAAAATGTACCAATTACTATGTTCCGATCCTATATCTTACAATTAGTGAATTGGAACCGAAGCTTTTCACAAAAAGAGACGATCCAGTTGGGTTCGGAATGGCATTATTTTTGTAGAAGTCTCAAAATGCCGTCTTTCCTTCCTTCCTTTATTTATAGAGCATTTGAGGGTGCGTCTTGATTTGTGTTAAATTTTCCTCCACTTTCTGTCTCTCTCTCTCTCTCTCTCTCGCTGTCGTTTTTATGCTAGCTTGCTTGCTCCGTTGTTTTCCTTTTTGGCCTGTTTGTGGAGCAGCAGCGCGAATTAGCCAAAAGCCGTAGCCGATGCCCCAATCTCCATGAAGTGTTTACCTTTAAAGCGTTGCAAGCAAGCTCGCCATTTTTTTTGTCTGTCTGTCTGTCTGTGCGGTGCTGTGGTCCAGGCAATTCCATATCATATTTTTTGCATTGACCCCAACAGACTGGGACTGGGGACTGGGGACAGAGCTCTGGCTCTGGCTCTTCTCGCCTGTTTTGCTCTTGGCGTTTATAGATTGAGTACTTTATCAAAAAAACGAGACATCAAAGCGTATATCATGTCAGCTGCAGACGCACTGGAGCGGTGCGGCATAGTGGTGGGGAGCGGGGGGAGAGGGAGGAATGGATATGCATTTGCATGCAATGGGGTTTTGTGCCATAACTTAGCCAATGGGTCCCTGTTTGGGCGCCATTTTGTTTATCTTGTGTCGCGGCCAGAAAGTTAAGCTTGTCTCGCGTCGAGTTCTTTATTTTTTTTTTTTTTTTTTGCTGTTATCAAATGTCTCAACATCTCATCGAACGCATGACTCAGTGGAGACGGAGGAGTGGGTACTGACTGACTGACTGACTGCTCCCATTGCCAGATTCTGATCGGACGCTGATCATGGCACATTTGGTTTTTGTCATGAATGAAACTCGATTGTTTGTCGGTTGTGGGAACGCACAGTTTGCATTGCCAGCGAGGGCTTGATTAATGATGGCTCCAAACCAGCAACTGGTTGTGCATGGGGAGAGTGCACTGTGCCCTGTATTTGCTGTTGGTTGTGGGCGTCAAATCAGAGTGCAATCATCGATTGTGACTAGAGGGCGAGTGGGTGGCTGTACACCACTTACATATTTAATTTAAATCTGCACAATTGTTATATCAAAAATTTTACATACATACACTGCTGCTCATTTGAATAGAACACCAACTACTCTAACCGAAAGATAACACACTTCAAATTTAACTGCAGCTAAAAATCATTTTTAACTTAAGATTTATTTCATTCTTTAATTTGAGCAAAAGTAACGCATGACGCCTAATGCTCACACGAGCAGAATATACACTTTCGAAGCTCTCTCAAAGCCTTGAGATTCTTAGCTAGCTCATTACAACTGAACTTTCTCATGTAATCATCCCAGAAAACCAACAAAAAAGGGGCTCTAGAGCAATCACAGCAATAAAGTATAAACGCCTGCCCCAACAAAAGGTTTCGCTGCAGCATGAAGTTGTTGTTGTTTTTGTTAATTATTGAATTAATGCCTTACAGGTTATAGAAACAGAATTCTAAGTACGAACAGTACTCCGCTCTTCGATTTTTTCTCTGCAAATAACCGGGTGCCATATGAGACTCAATTTTAAAGGCGTGATAGTGCCTAAGGAACCGAATATCTAGCTGTGGCTTGAAACCTTAAAGTCTAAGTTACTATCGGCAAAAAAATGGATTGTTATTCGATGACATTTGTAAGAGCCAAAGAAAATTTACCATAGATACGTAGGTTGCTTTAAATATTTCTGGCCTAATAATGGAAACGCCAATATTTATGATCAAAAATGGTTTTATTGTTTTTCAAAGTATTCTTCAGCAAGATTTATACACTTTTGCATGCCCTCAAACCAATTGTCGAAGCACTTTTTCCACTTCGATTGAGACACCTCCAAAACATGGTTTTTGAACTTTTCAACAGCATCTTCTGGCGACGAAAATCGTTGACCACGCATTTTTCCCTTGATAAGCGGGAATAAAAAGAAGTCAAGGGCTGTAAGGCGGATGACCCATCAATTCGACGTTTTGGGCGATCAAAATGGCGCTGGTGTGAGCTGATGTGTGAGAGCTCGCATTGTCATGGTGCACAATGATCTGTCTTCTCTTGTTCGTTTCTCGAATTTCTTCGAAAACTTCAGGCAAACAAATCGTGGTGTACCACTCAGAATTGACCGTCCTAAGTTGCTCAAGCGGAACAGTCGCCACATGACCAGTTTTACCGAAGAAGCAGAAACGGGTGACCATTTGCTTCGAAGTGCTTCTTTCACGAACGACTTTCGTTGGATTTGGCTCTTCTTCGAAGACCCACACGGTCGTTTGCTGTTTTGTTGCGGGCTCATAAGCATAGATCCATGATTCGTCATCTGTGACGATCTTATAAACGTCTTTTGAAATACCGCGATTATATTTTTTCGAAATTTCTTTGCACCAATCCACACGAGACTTTTTTTTAAGCAATTGTCAACGAGAACAAACCTTTTTTACGCCCAGGTGTTCATGCAATATCGAATGTATGCTGGAGGAAGAAATGCCCAAGGATGCCTCTATCTCACGGTATGTCACATGACGATCTTGCATTATCAGTTCACGCAAGGCATCAATGTTTTCTGGCACAACGACTGTTTTTGGACGACCTTCACGAACTTCGTCTTCGAGCGAGCGTTGCCCGCGATTGAATGGGATGGTGCTTCATCGCCATACAAAGATTTAAGTTCATCGTTGTACTCTTGTCGTGTTAATCCACGTCGAAAGTTGTGAAAAATGATTGCACGAAAATGTTCACGAGTTAATTCCATTTTTCTGCCGAGCTAAGTTTTTGATTAATCGTTAGTCGATATCAAACGTGGTCACACATGAAAGAGTTGTATGGAGCTTTTATCGATAAAAGTCCAAACTTTTTTTGGGTACAGGCCAATTGGTCCCAAAATGGCTAGAAGTGATCTAGGCCAGAAACTTTAATAGCAACCCACGTATCTCACAGCATTTGTGCATTCTACAATTTCCATAATTTTTTTGTACTATTTTGCCCAATTGTGAACTAACATTACCAATTGATTTCTGAAGCTTTGGATCCGCTCTTTAGTTTCCGCTAACAATTTAATTAATTAAACATTTTATTTGATAAATTTTTGATTCCCATTTTTGTGCATCCGCTTGGTTGCATCAAAAATTTGATGGCCAAAGTTTGGATATAAATTGTTCTATGCAAATTTTGTTAAAGCCGCGTCAAACGGAAACGGAAAGCGTTATGTAGACAGCCGCAGACAAATGAACAAATGGACAGCCGGACAGATGAATGGACAGATGAATGGACATATGCAGAATCACATCAGCGAGTCAGTCAGCCAATTAATATTTTGTTAATTTTTTTTATTTTTATTTTTAGTTCGCTGATCTGGAGGAGGGGCGAACCGGACTTGGCTCGTGTTATGGTCAACACAGTGTTTCCAGCTCTTTATTCAAATGTGAACAGCGAGAGAGAGAGAGAGAGCGAGAGAAACTAAGCAAACGTCAAAACTTTTAAAATTTCAATTTCCGGTCCAAGACTCCAACCTCCAACTCCCAGCGAACCTCAACTCGATTCCATTCACAAAAATGAGCAAAAGGAACAACAAAAAAGGGATCAGAATCGGGATCGCCAGCAGAAGAAGCGCAAGTGCATGGGCAACCTTTGGGGAAATTAATTTTATTTTGATATTTGCGCAACAAATTCGCCTGCAAAATTATCACAACAAGTTATTTTTCAACAGCAACAACAACAGCAACAACAACAAAAACGCATCAAATTTATCAAAAGCGACAGGCGTAAGAAAAGGAATCGGAACGACCCCGACCCCGGCCCCTGACAGTTGTTTTGCTTTGTTGAATAACCTTGGCGAAATGTGCGAATCGTATACGAGAATTTGTTATTTGCATTTTGTAAGAAATTAATCACTACACGCCCTTTGATTTGTGATTTCCTGGAGCACAAAAAGAGAAGGAGGCGAAAATGCCACAATAAAACGACCTTTGGATGGGCCTAGCTCAAGCAGCGAAGAAGCTGGTCATGGCTACTTACTGGAGAAGGTGAGCGGTTGTGCCTTATAGAATTTCAAGCGCATTTCTTTCATTTTCCATTGAAAGACCTAGCATACCCCCCGCAGACTACATTATAGAGGCCTTTTTTAACAGGAGCAGGAACAGATAACTACGTGGGCTGCTATTTAAGTTTCTGGCCTAGGTCACTTCTAGCCATTTTAGGGCCAATTGGACTTTTCCCAAAAAAAGTTTAGACTTTTATCGATAAAAGCTCCATACAACTCTTTCATGTGTGACCACGTTTGATATCGACGCTCGCTTGAAGACGAAGGTCGTGAAGGTCGTCCAAAAACAGTCGTTGTGCCACAAAACATTGATGCCTTGCGTGAACTGATAATGCAAGATCGTCATGTGACATACCGTGAGATAGAGGCATCCTTGGGCATTTCTTCCACCAGCATACATACGTAAAAAAGGTTTGTTCTCGTTGACAATCGCTCAAAAAAAGGCTAGTGTGGATTGGTGCAAATAAATTTTGAAAAATTATAATCGCGGTGTTTCAAATGACGTTTATAAGATCGTCACAGGTGATGAATCATGGATCTATGCTTATGAGACCGAAACAAAACAGCAATCGACCGTGTGGGTCTTCGAAGACGAGCCAAATCCAACGAAAGTCGTTCGTGGAAGAAGCACTTCGAAGCAAATGGTCGCCTGTTTTTTCATGAGCAACTTAGGACGGTCAATTCTGAGTAGTACACCACAATTTGTTTGCCTGAAGTCTTCGGAGAAATTCGAAAAACGAACAAGAGAAGACAGATCATTGTGCACCATGACAATGCGAGCTCTTACACATCAGCTAACACCAGCGCCTTTTTCACCGCCCAAAACATCGAATAGATGGGTCATCCGCCGTACAGCCCTGACTTGGCACCCAATGACTTCTTTTTTATTCCCCCACATCAAGGGAAAAATGCATGATCAACGATTTTCGTCGCCAGAAGAAGCTGTTGAAGAGTTCAAAAACCATGTTTTGGAGGTGTATCAATCGGAGTGGAAAAAGTGCTTCGACAATTGGTTTGAGCGCATGCAAAAGTGTATAAATCTTGCTGGAGAATACTTTGGAAAACAATAAAACCATTTTTGATCATAAATATTCGCGTTTTCATTATTAGGCCAGAAATATATATATAGCAACCTTCTGATATTATTTGAACAAAATTATAAATCGATATTAGCACCAAATCGTTTTAACCTACTTGATATTTAATACACTCTTATATGTATATGGAAAATATTTAAGAATTTTGTAAAAGAAGCTTTAGTTTTTAGGGGCCGACCATTTCCGGATATTAAGTTAGTCAATAATGAAATGGAACACCTCGCTCTCATAAGTACAGGGTTGCCCATATTCGACGGACCCATGTTTTTTTTAAAAAAAATCAAAGAAAAAAATAAAAATTTGGCGGTTGGCAATCTTAATCATTTAATTTGTTCCAAGTAGATTTGTTTACATCAATTTTTGAATATGATATCTCTCAAATGGCCGCCTCTGGCGTTGATGGCGTATTGTGCCCTTTTTGCAGCATTTTCCAACGTTTTCGCCAACATTTCGGCCGGAATAGCGGCTATTTCTTCACGAATGTTGTCCTTGAGCTCTTCTACGGTCCTTGGCTTGTTAACGTAAACCTTTGACTTCAAATATCCCCACAAGAAGAAGTCAGGCGGCGTCAAATCGGGCGAACGCGGTGGCCAGTCCAAATCACCACTTTTCGACATCAAACGGCCCGGAAACAATTTCTTCAGAAAATCGATTGTTATGCGACTTGTGTGCGGTGGAGCGCCGTCTTGTTGAAACCAGAACTGCCTCATACGCTTTCGACGAATAATTGGCATCACAAAATTGGTCATCATGTCGCGATAACGCTCCTGGTTGATGGTAACAGCATGGCCATTTTCATTTTGGAAGAAAAACGGCCCAATGACCGTTTTCGCACTAACGCCGCACCAAACTGTGACTTTTTCGTCATGAAGAGGCACTTCTTGAATCTCCTGAGGATTTTCATGGCGTGGCGTAAATACGGCAATTTTGCTTATTTACGGTCCCATTCAATGTGAAATGGGCTTCATCGGACATGATAATTTTGTTCCAAAATTGCTCGTCATCTTCGGCCATTTCGATGACTCTTTGGGCCCATTCCAATCGACGAGGCTTGTCCGCAGGCAACAATCTTTGCGTCAATTGAATTTTGTACGGGAACAAATGCAAATCAACGCGAATAATCCGTTGTAAAGTGGACCGAGCCATGCCCAACTGCTGAGAACGGCGTTTTTGGGATGTTCTTGGGGACCTCTCAACACTGGCTCGTACGGCAGCGATATTCTCGGCCGATCGCCTTGGTCGACTTTTATTTGGCCTCTTCGGATAAGAAAGAGCCTCACCAGTCGAAAATTTTTCGTATAAACGCTTAATGGTGTTCTTAGAAGGCGCACTTTTCACATTTTTTAATTTTTTAAAAGCACGTTGAGTTTTCACAATTGACTTGTTCTGTTGAATGTAAATTTCAACTATTTCAGAGCGCTCGCGTGGCGTGTATTGTTCCATGGTAAAAATCTGCTTGGACTGACGCTTCAAACGCGGTATGTCATTAAGCGATCTGACATCTCTGTCAAAAGTTATGGCGTTGCCAGATGGGTCCGTCGAATATGGGCAACCCTGTACATTACAGCATAGGTATGTAAGCTTCCTTTATAAGCAGACAAATCAAGTTTCTGTGAATGTCAATAAAAAACAATGACAAGGAAGCGCCTGGTTGGTTAGCTCTTGCTAGAACTAGTTGAGAGTTTTAGCGTGGCGCCCAAAACTAGGCAACTACGAATTGCCAATTTAGACATTTCCGGCTAGATTAAACTATTTTGTGAGCTCGAAAGCCGGAAGCTACTCAGTTTTGCCGGAGCCAGCATTTCTAGTTAGGCTGAGTTCACACTGTTCGACGCATGCGACATGATAATCTAGTAGGCCCTTATGTTGTCTTGTTTTCATTGTGAAAATCTTGTTATTTGACAATTAAAACAATACAACATGAAGGCTAACTAGATTGTCATGTCTCATGCGTCGAACAGTGTGAACCCAGCCTTATTTTTAAAATATTACTTTCCATTTTTTTTTTTTGGAATTTTCAATAAAGTTTTGCCATTTCTAGACATTCAACAGTCGGCATTTATTTTTTGTGAAGAGAAGATCCTGTTATTCTAATCTAGACTTCTGTGAAATCTCCAGCGAACACTGATGGCGAAGGTAACATAATGTCTGGCTGGGATGTTAGAGCTCTTCCACTATAATTGCAAATTCTATCAAATAAAATCAACCAATGATGATGACTCCTTCCTGTTCAGTAATTTCTATGATGTTTTCCATTTTAATTTAAACACAAACACACATGCATAGTATACACAAACATATCTATGAACATATACATATACATATATATATATATGTTTTTTTTTTTATTACAAAATTCCATGCAGGAAAAACTTATTTTAATTTTCAATAAAAATGCAAATATTTTATTTATAATTTTTGTGCAATTTTTTCCATCCACATCATCATCATTTCCATTCAATATACAACACAATATATATGTATGGTATATGTATATATGCATACATGCACACAAATAAAATAGAATATATATGTATATGTATTCAGCGTATTTGCCTGCTCATCAAACCCAGTCAACATTTTGTCAACCAATACGATTTTTGCCTATTTCCATGGAATTTGTAAGCAAAATGTTGATTGGGTTTTCCCTCTGTGTGTGTGTGTGTGAGTGGGGAGACTTTGATGCGGCGACAATTTGGCGGTGCAAAGTGACAAGCCGTCAAAATGACAAACTGACGAAACAGAAGCATTGACTGCAGACTTGTTTAACATATTTTTTATGGGCCACCAAAAGGAGGGGAGCAGAGAAACGGGGTATATGAGGACCTGGCATAAGTTTCTAAAAAATTTGTATGATTCAAGAATAAATAAGAATAATCTAGTAATATATTAGATAAAGCTAAAGTTCAAGGCATTTTTAATTAAGGTTATAAAAAAGTGTTAAACTCCATTGCATTACTTTGGTACTTAGAAAGGCGAGAGCTACAATTGGTAAATGCACATAAAAAGAGAATCAATATGATAAGCAAGTAACACAACAACTTAAAATTGTTAAACATTGAACATTATTTTAAAAAGGAACATAAATTAATTTGTTTTCTATTTGAACTTGTATATTTTTTTATTTTTTTATTTCACACTCTAGATTTTTGTTAAAAATTTTGAATTTTTAATATTTGTAAAGTAAGGAAAATATTTTTTTAATTATTCTTATAATGAGTATGACCTCCCTTAATTCTAACCCTGGCAGCTCTTCGTTCGTCGATTCGGCTACCGTTTTGTAAGAACATCAAAAAAGCGATTAAACTATTTTAATCATTTGATACTTTTTGAAATTTTATCTAATCAACAATTACTTGCAAATCGCTTTCACCTTTTATCCACTTTGAAATCAATTTAGCGTAATTGAACTCCCAAGTTGCCTGCAACAATAACAAAAAATTAAAAAGAAACGCAAGTTCTAGGAAAAGCGATTTATGTCAGCATATTATTTACATTTAAATGAACATAGTTGCATTATTAATTGCGAGAATCAGCGAGTAGCCTCCAACTACTAAACACAACAACAAAAAAACATAAAAACAAAGACAATTCGCAGAAAAGCATCCTCTTGGCGTTATCTTTTTCTTTTTTTATTTTCCTTTGCAATTCACTCATTATTCTATATTAAAAGTAATCGATATTTGTGTGGTGCCTCAGCAATAAAACTATGAAATGATTGTGGAAAAAGCAGCAATTAAAATATCACCAAATGGTTTGGTACTACATTCTTAATTCGATTGAAGTAATTAAGTAAATTTTTGTAAATGCCAAAATATTTGTTTAGAACTTATGCTCAAAATTTAGGCAATTCCGTCCAGTGCTCTATTTTTTTTTAAAGTTTTCACAGATTCGGGCAAAGTCGGGCAAAAACCAATTAAACTATCTTTAAGAATTTACTTTAAAGAATAATACTGCATTACCAGTTATGACTATTTATCAAGCTTTTTTTCACTTTCAGCACCCACAAAAAATGACAAAGCTCATATACAAAACAAACTCAAACGAAATTGTAAGGTCCTTAAAAATAATTATTAGACACTTTGTTTTTTTAAATTATTTTTCAAGTTAAATGCTTTAAAGAAGCTTACAAAATTTATTCATAATTTTGAAATAAAAATAGTATAATATTGCAAACAAAAAAAAATGGTATTTTCGACCTTATCAAAATTATAAGACACTTCTTGTTTTAGTACTTTAACTATTAATATAATTTAATTTGGATATTTTTTGTAGATTCTTAGCTTTTGTCAACATCAAAAACAAGTTTTTTCATGAAATCCGCCAGCACCACCAATAATTATATTTCCATATCCCAAAAATTGTGTTGTTAAGAGCATTTGAGCCCTCGTACTTGTGTGTTTTTTTTTTTAGATACACCTTGCCAGTATGCCACAATCATTTCCATTCGGGATAAGATCCGGTGAGCAAGCTGGGCAGTTCAATATATTGACGCCTTTATTTGTCGACTTCTGCGAACTCGGACCTTATCCGGCAAGAGAACATATTTCACCTAGAAATGGTAGCAGACTATTTCCTAGTACTCGTACGTGTAGTCAGTACTGTTCATCCTTAAGCTGGTTAATTTCTTTTAAAATGCACTCCATATCATAACTGACCCGCCTCGTAAGTTTCTCTTTGTAAAATAAAGGGGATCCTTGCTTAGTCCATCGAGACTTAACTTTTCTCATCAGAAAAAATTACCCGTAAGATAATATGCAAGAGAGAACTGCAACATTTTGATTTCTGAGACCCAGTTAATATCTAAGTTATGTATTTCAAAATCGATCTGCGTTGCTTTGTGGCTGTGGGTCAACTGAGGAATCTTTTTAAGCACACTTTTTTCCTTACAAGTGAAAAGAGTTGGAAACAGGACGCTTTCGAGTTGGTTGCCTCTTTAGTGGCGTTCACTAAGGACTGATTTTTCCACAACTGCGTTTTTTGCCATAATTTGGAGGATTTTTTTTAAAAAATTGGCGATAACAGTACGACTGCGTCCTAATTTTCTTGATATTTTTCCCACATTCAATCCGGACTTCGAAAAGCAAGAATTGAGCCCTTTACCTCGTCCCGAGGGCAAAGTTAAGCGAGTTATATCATTGAAGTTTTTCTTAATTAGATTTTTTTTATAGTTATGCTTCCAAGCTGATATTAAATAACAAATTGCAAATAAGATCAGGCGACCCTGAGGTGCCCATCCAAATATCCACATATATCTGGCGGATGTGTGCTTTTCAGCCTTCGATGTCTGCGTGGCCTAGCCAGGCCAGTAGCCAGACGTTTAGTGTGAGACAGTAAACGTTGCCCATACCGGTTGGTTTATGCCTCAACACTTTCACATACTGAAGCTATCACCAAGTCCCGGAAAATTGTCGAATTGCAGACATACCGGTGCGCATTTAAAATGTGGCGCAAAGCCTCGCTCATGCACACCTCAACTCTTTTCACTATAGTGTTACAGGCCGTCCCCCAACATGTGATGCCCCAGTTAGGAGTAGGGAGAACAGGTTGTCTATGATTACATATAGTCCCGGAAGCTACCAGTATGTAGCTACCAGTATATATAAGAAATACAAGCTTAAGTAGATTCTATTTAAGTAATCTACTTAATTTTTTTTTTATTTTGTAGATTTATTTTTAGATTTAATAAAAATAGTAAGATGGAACTCGGAAACAAAAATTTGGATATGGAAAGTTTGTTGACGATGCTCCGAGTATATGGACCATAACGAGGCTTGTAAACAATTTTGCCAAGCATGGAACACTTGCAAGATGACCTTACCATTGATATCCTGCAGTTCAGAAAGAGGAAACTTTTGCAAACAAAACAATCCAAGTGTTTCAGTAGACAGTCAATGCCGAGAATTATTTACAAATATTCAGGACTGTTCCATTATACGATTTCGATCGAATTATGCGAAATCGGAACTGGTAAATATTCCCGTTTTCAGAAACCGATTGTCTTAGTCGGGGAATAACTTCAAATTTTGATATGAATTCCTTCGACTTTTTCGATATCAAAATATATAAACCGAATAGACTAATCGTTTTTTGATAATAAGAACCTGATGACCTATGTACCTTGCAAGATTAAGGAAAAGAAGAAGAACCTCCACTAATTCCAATAAATCGGATTCAGAAACGAGAACCGACCTGATTTGTTTTATGTAACTCTCTTGTGCATGTGAGTTCCTAAATTTTTGTATGACTTCGTCCAATGGGTATTAAAACATTCGAAATGTGCTGGGTCATATTTTTCATATATAACATTTGGTTCATTTATTTATTTATTATTTTTGAGCGTTTTGGGCTGATTGGTTTGGTTCGTTTTTTTCTTGTTTTTGTTTTTGTTGTTCGCCGCACTAAACTGTCAACTGCAGCTTAGGTTCGCTTTCAGGCCCGTTTTGCTGGCTAGCAGGAAATTATTAAAATGCAATTTTCAATTAAATCCACAAACGAAACTAAACAAAATGGGCGAAATTTTGCAATTTAATGTCACGGCGCAATTTCCCCCCCAAAAAACAAATTGCCCACCGTAAGTCAGCGAAATTGAGCAACAACATTTCATCAGGTAGGCAGATGACTTAAGCCCGCGCGGAGCGGCACTTAAATGAAAGTGAAGTGTGATTTAAGATAGCAGACCCTGGGACCTGACAAATGATGATGAGCCGCACGCGCAGAAAACCCCGTGCCCGTGCCCGTACCCGATCCCAATCCCCTGTCCCTTTCTTTTGTATGCAAATCGCCCGTTGACACTTGTGACCAGCTTCCCACTTTTGCCTCAGTTTCAACTTCTTACAGGTACAAAGTGCAATGCGTAGGCCGTATGGCAGCTGTGTGTGCCTCACACTAAGCTGTCGGCTTTGTCATTAAATCCATTTGCTCCTCCTCCTCCGCCTCTGCCTCCGCTCCAGCGCATGTGTTTCACACAATATGTACGTTTTTACGTTTTTAATCGCATATGAAAGATAGTGGCTATTGTTTTTTTGATTTTGCCATTTTCGCACCTACTTACAGGTCATTGAAATATTGAGAGGATTTGTGGGAAAACTTTGGTGAAGTCTTTTTGCTGTTGTCAAGAAGGAAGTCAAATGATATATTCATTGATATATTATATATATTTTTAATGTATACAATTCGAGATATACATTTTTGTATTTAACGCTTTACTTTGATAATGTTCAAAATAATGTTTTCAGACGTTTTCTTAAACAAGTCAAAAACTATTGGATCGTTCACTAAAAAATTTCGTTTTTTTAGTGCAATTCAAACACGATTTTTTTATAGGGTAAAACATTTTATAAAATTATATAGTCACCATTTTGAACCAATATCCTTTTGCCAATATCAATTCTTTATTATACTTGTAAATGTCTTTTATATTCGAAAATATTTTTATACCCTTGCAGAGGGTATATTAAAATTGTCACAATGTTTGTAACGCATAGAAGGAAGCATTTCCGACCACATAAAGTATATATATTCTTGATCAGCATGACGAGCTGAGTTCATTTCCGTCTGTTCGTCCGTCTGTCCGTCTGTTTCTATGCTATCTCCTCCCTCAGTTTTGAAGCTATCTTCACCAAACTTTGCAAAAAGTCTTTAAATACAAATACGCTGCACATTTGTCGGAATCGGCCGGATCGGATGACTATATCATATAGCTGCCATAGGAACGATCGGTCCAAAAACTAGTTTTAGTGAGAAAAACTTTTTTGTTTTCTATCGAAGACACACCAATCGTGGTATATATATGTTTTATATGCTTCCTCACAATTCCGGAAAAATTTATCAAAATCGGATCACTATATCATATAGCTGCCATAGGAACGATCGGTCCAAAAACTAGTTCTAATGAGAAAAACTTTTTTGTTTTCCATCGTAGCGTCACCAATCGTGGTATCTATAAGTTTTATATGCTTCCACATAATTCTGGAAAAATTTATAAAAATCGGATAACTATAGCATATAGCTGCCATATAAACGGTCGCTCCAAAAACTAGTTCTAGTGGGAAAAACTTGTTTGTTTTCCATCGAAGCATCACCAATCGTGGTATATATTAGTTTCATATTTTTCCACACAATTTTGGAAAAATTTATCAAAATCGGTTGACTATAGCATATAGCTGCCATATAAACGGTCGGTTCAAAAACTAGTTCTAGTGGGAAAAACTTGTTTGTTTTCCATCGTAGCGTCACCAATCGTGGTATATATTAATTTCATATACTTCCACACAATTCTGAAAAAATTGATCGAAATAGGATGACTATAGCATATAGCTGCCATAGGAACGATCGGTCTAAAAACAGGTTCTAGTGAGAAAATTTTTTCTGTCATCAAAGGTAGCGTCTTCCAAAACTGCAAGGGTATTTTAAACATCGGGGTAGCCGATGTTAGCCTTCTATTTTTGTTTTATGAATTTGTTTAATTAAACGTATAGAAGAAAGCATTTCCGACCGTATAAACTATATATATTCTTGGTCAGCATTACAAGCTGACTATTAATATCCATTGTCATCTGTCCATTAGATGGATGATTAGAATCCGATTACTATATCGCCCAACCGCCATAGGTGCGGTCTGTCAAAAAAATCTGTTTTAGCAAGAAATTTTTTGTTGTTTTCAATGTCTTTAAACTTGCCAGTTATAAGAATTATCAGCTCTTAAGACAATTTTGTCAAGCTGGATCAAATTCAGATAAAGATATCGTTTAAATTGATTTGATTTTGGATAAATTTGCATTGAAGATAGCGAACGCGAACACACTTTAAAAATCCAAATAAAATGTTTATTATGATTTAAGTACGCAGCAACTTTTTTTTCGATTTTTGATTTGTATTGAAATTACCAGACACTTGCATAAAACAATTACGCAGTACTGATAACTAATGATGATTTATGTACAAGAACGCGACATTGAAATAGCAATGAAAGTAAAATAGAAAATTTACCGTTAATCGAGCTAAGCTTGATCTCTTTGAAATTTTTATACACTTGAAAAGTGTATATTAATTTTGCCCAGAAGTTTGTAACGCATAGAAATATTCATTTCCGACCCCATAAACTATATATATTCTTGATCAGGACAACAAGCTGAGTTCATTTCCGCTTGTCCGTCCGTCCGTCTGTCCGTCTGTCTGTCCGTCTGTCTGTTTCTACGCGAACTGGTCTCTCAGTTTAAAAGCTATCGAGCTGAAATTTTGCACAGAGTCTTCTTTTTACTGCACGCAACTAATATGTCGGAACCGGCCGGGTCGGATGACTATATCATATAGCTGCCATAGGAACGATCGGTCTAAGAACAAGTTCTAGTTAGAAAAACTTTTTTGTTTTAAATCCTAGCGTCTCCAATCTAGGTATATGTTAGTTTTATATACTTCCACATAATTCTGGAAAAATGTATCAAAATCGGATCACTATAGCATATAGCTGCCATAGGAACGATCGGTCGAAAAATAATTCGTTGTGAGAAAAACTTTTTTGATTTTCATCGTAGCGTATCCAATCGTAGTATATATTTGTTTTATATGTTTCCACAAAATTCTGAAAAAATTTATCAAAATCGGATGACTATAGCATATAGCTGCCATATAAACGGTCGGTCAAAAAACCACTTTTAGTGAGAAAAACTTTTTGGTTTTTTATCGTAGCGTCCCCAATCTTGGTATATATTAGTTTTTTATGCTTTCACATAATTTTGAAAAAAATTATCAAAATCGGATGACTATAGCATATAGTTGCCATAGGACCGATCGGTCGGAAAATGTGTTTTACTAAGAAAAGTTTTTTTTTATGGTATCAAATTTTTATTATCAATGATTTCATAATTTTAAATATCTGATATCTATATCCTATATATATTTTACCGGTTAAATCAGTTTAAGTTTTTCAAAGATTAAAACTTATATGAAGTTAGTTTATTTTTTTTTTTAATCTTATAATATTTTTTTTAACTTTAATATCAATCTTTTAATTTTGAAAATTTGAATGTTATAAATATATTTAAGGCTTATAACAGACCAAATCTTCAACAATAAAAAAATTTGTTCCTGCCAATTTGGAAGGTTTCAGCAACGTAAATTTCCCTTTATTTTGTACTGAAAGTCCATGTTTCGCTTAACACGATTTCGCTTAACACGAGGTTTTCTAGGAACGTAACCCCCGTGTTAAGCGAGGGCCAAGTGTAATAAACAAAAAATCCAAAAATTTTTTTTCAAAGGTAAAAGACCCCCTTATGCAATTTAAGGCCTATTCTAAGCTGACATAAGTTTTATTTTCGGCACTATGCTTCATATAAATAAAACAGCTGTTCAAAAGCATTTTGATTTCAAAGATCTAAAAAAGAGTTTCTATTCATATGAAGCATTGTGATGAAAATAGAAATTAGGCAAAAATGAGTTTATTTAATAAAATCTACTAAGAAAAAAACGGTCAAGTCCAACTGTAAAATACTCTGTACCTGCCAAAGTTTGTATATAACAAAAAAATTCCAACTATGGGGCTGGGTAAGAGCTAACCAGCGTAATAACTATCGTTCATTTGAACGGGAAACCAGGAAAATAAATATCAGTTTAAGTTCATAGAAAATAAATTCTACCTAAAATCATTTCTCGGTATCCCAGAAAAATTAGCCAGAAGTTGTATCCTCCATATGTTTGGTGCGCACTTTTAAAAAATTCTGTTATCATTATCCGAGCTGCCTTATTCCCATTGCACAGTTGGCCAAGTGCCTAGTGCTTTGCACTCAAGGATATTTGCAGCACGCATCAACGCACTGGAGACGAAGAGGTGAAAGAGGGGAGCAGGGAGCTGGGAGCCATATCGGTGTCGTGTGTCAAGTGTCGACGCCTGACGAACGCAAGTGTCAGGCCATCTGGTTGGGGAGCAGTGGCTGTGAGACCTCTGTGAACCCGGCTCCTGTTTCTGTTTGGGTATCTCCTGGCCCTCCTGGTAACAGGTCACCGCCCATTAGGAGAGTGGGCGGCTGACCATGGCAACTCTCACGCACACGAGCGCAAAATAATCATCATAAAGGACAAGGAGGCGGCAACGACGGCTGAGGAAAATCTTATTTCACGCTGTAAACCGCAAGGGAACGTGCCAAACACCGCAAGCAATAAATGAGACGAGATGGCGATGAGCAGAAAAATTGCCAGAGAGGACGAAACATGGTGACATTGTAATAATTATGCCAAAGATTATCCTTAGACCCTGTGACACACGCACACACACGCCGACAAAGTGACAGAGAGAGAGAGAGAGAGAGAGAGAGTGCAGGAGATGGTTAGAGGGAGGCGGCGACTGTTTTTGCCACAGGATATGAGCTGGGCTGGGCAGGACAAGACATTGACGACATTGTGAGCCGCGAGCAAGCGCGTTAAGTAGATGAGCTTCAATTTGTGTGCCTTCGTCCCTGACTTCTGCCCTCTGCCTGCTGTCGGATATCCTGTAACCAGATTTGCTCTATGTGATTAAGTAAGTCATTGAGATGGGCCACCCCACCCCCACCCAGGCTATTAAATTGTTGTTGTCCTTTGCGCCTGACGACGATGAGGATGATGAGGATGATGATGATGCCCGGGCTAATTAACAAGGCAACCGAGAGAAGAAAAAAATGCTAAAAAATTCAACTTAAAGTCAGTCCGTATAGACTGGGCATACAAACACACACACACACACATTCTTCTTCAATCGATCTAATTCGCTATCTTGTGGGCGTGGCACTGCCCAACTGTGACTCTCTGCACTCGTGACAAAAAGATGGACAGCCCCAACAAACAAATGCCAGACAGACAGAAGACAACAAGCTGGATGAGTTGGCGGAGTGGGCGTCAGTCAGTATCGGGTGACAGGAGACAGAAGACAGTAGACAGTTGGTTAGTTAGTTAGTTGGAGTGTCGGCGGTTATGCCATGGCCATAGCCATAGCCATAGTTTTTGGGGCTGTTTGTTTGTTTGTTTGTGTCCCCGTGCGCCGTGTTTGCTTTAGATCGCAATCCCAATTCCCCTCCTTCAAAAAAAAAAAAAAAAAGCGGAAAAACTGTTGGCGGCGTCAACTTGACTGACACGGACACGAAACTGAACTGACACTTCAAACGACAGCGGCGAAAAATGGAAATTTTCTCTTTTGCTGTGTTGTGTCCATGTGACAAATGAGCCGCAAGAAAATCAAGCGGAAAAACTCATCAAAAAACAATAGACAAATACCCCAAAAAAAAAAAAAAAAGTTAATTTCAATATTTGATTTTCTAGAAATTGAATTTCCTATTTCCTTTCGGATTTTTTGAAGGGAAGCCCAATTAACTGCAGGCAAGCTGACAACAAAATTATTTTGAATAGAAAATGTACAAGGTGTCATATTCGAAATGTTAATAAGGGTCGAGGGGGGAGGAGTTGTGAGCTAGTTCAAATGAACTAGTCATTGAAATGAATCAATATATTATGTCCAAGAACTATTCACTTCTTAACTTATAGTTTTGTTTTGACAGCTGATTGTTGTTGAAAATCGTTTTTTTGTATGTCAACCACAATCAGCTGTCAAAAGTAAAACTAAGGGCAGCATATATCAATGGACCATAAGGCACCATTATCTTTTTTGCAATATTAGCACTCTGGCTGTCAAGGAGGTTACTTTACACCCCACCTGGTAGTTTATTTTTATGCACAGTTTTAATTGAAGTAGAGAAAAACCACCCCTAATTTTTTGCTGCCTCAATCAAGCAATCAAACAGTTAACTTGCTTAGACGATCGTAAATCATGTAAATATAACTTAGAATAACCAACTGAAAAAATAACCAATTTTTAAAAATGAATTTTATTCAGTTCAATACTGTGGACAAAAATATTAACTATAGTTCAAAAATTAACTAATAAATAGTGCATTAAGTTCTAATTGATAGAGCATATTCAGAATAAGCCTCAGAGAGCAACCGATGACCATCGGAAGCACAATTTTCTTCCCCTAAATGCTGTTATTTTGGAACGTAGCTCGACATTTTAAATAAATTAAAAATACGTTAAACCGATTTTATAGGTTAGAGTCTATAAATAAAATAATAAAAATATTAAATAACTATTACTTCGAGAGGAAAAAAATTAAAATTCCAAAATAATTTTTATTATCTGATTTTTATATAAAAAGGAGTGATTTGTTCGGTGCCTGGTTTAGACAGATCGAATTTAATGAATTTTTTTTATTCTCTTTAGGATGCAACGGCGCTTGATAGATATGTAGTTTTTAACGAATGCGCGACTTTCAATGCATCCACCAAATATATAAATCGGAATCATTTGGCTTAAACTGATTTGCAAGCTTGCTTAAATTGGGAAACCATCAAATTATATACTAACAACCTATACACCTAATTAAAAGTGCATAATTTAAGTAATTTCTGATGTAACCCCATGACTTTCCCCTGATCGACATTGATATGCTGTAATAACTATAGGCAACAATTTCGACCTTTTTTCTGGCTTCTGGTTGAAACCGATTTAATTAAAATATAATTGATATGGGCTTGTTTGACGCCTCATTGATATATTTTATTACGATCATAGAAGAAAATATTCACTTTAAAGTAAACAAATTTTAAATTAAATTATTTTTTTTTTTGTTTTGAGCTAAATATCTCCAAAACAATTAATTTGAAGTATTAAGTGTCATTGGCTTATTGGTAGGCCTGTATATTGACAGTGATTTCCTACATAACATTTTCAAATCAGTGTAGGATAACGATAGCTATGGCGAACAATGTAAGACCACTGACCAAAAAACGTACTAAATAAAAAACCGGAAAATTTGAAAATTCTTCAAAAATGTTTGTAACCACAGAGAAATCTAAAACATTTATTTCATCTATTGGGCATATATAGTTCAAATCAGAGATTAATCCTGATTCAAATATCGGTTTCGGTATCGGTTCCGATACGTTCTAAAATGAGAATTTTGGTTTACGGTTCTATTTCGATTTTCTGTTCTGATACGCTACCCAGATTTTTAGTTTGGTATACCGATATTCAAAAATTAAAATTGTTTTAATAAATCCAAAAAATTTATGAATATGATTTAAAAAATTTTTTTTCTAAGGATATGAAACATCTCTAGCCTTTTTTAATTAGCTCAAAAAAAAAATCGACTCAGACTAAAAGAATTATCTATTCTTTTTTCGCCTAGACAGGCTTGCCTTAGGAACACTTTCTCATCTTCCACATAGAACTATCTGTCTATCTTAATCTTACGAATAACAGAGTACATTGATCTTTTTTAACTTTAAAATGCAGAAAATATTACATAAATATGGTTCGAAATAATCTGCGGAAATTCCGCAAAAAAAAAAGATCTCACACGATTTGTATAGATTTGCACCCATACTATAAGAAAACAGTTCAATAAAGCCCATAATACGCTGACAAAATTCTCAAAAATGTATATAAGTTATGAAAACGATCTAAGCCAATTGGAAACATAAAATCTGCCTAAGCTTTTTCTAACATTACTTTTTTCTAAATATTAACACCAAACTAACTTAAAATTTAATATTAAATTTTTAAAATGTATTTAAACATTTTTCTAACATTTATATATTTAAAGGAGAATTTTTTCAAGACGAAAAAATATTTTAGTTTTTTTTTAGAGCAGCGGTGGGCATTAAAAATATAACTGAAGGGAGCAGCCGCAACAAAATGCATTTAATATGGCTTTAAGGGGGGGTAAGGACGGGGCGGGCTACGGAGCCCAACGGGCTGCTATGTGTTCATCACTGAATTAGAGGAATTATATTTGCCAAAGAAAGGTTTTCCGCTATTTAAGTAGAACAAATTGTATAATTTGCCGATTTATCATCTTCTAAATATTTAGCTGCTATGTGTCAGATAAACATAAAATTTACTACGTTATTTGTAAGTTTATGTGACAGATAGTGCTATGTAGGAGATGAGACTGTATTCTAAAATTGATAAGATGTTATTTGCATCGTATACGTTGTTGCTTGTGACAGGAAACATCCGAGTATATTCCAGTTTGATCCATTCAGAATATCAATCGACTTCTCTTTTAGATTTTCACTTACGCACCCTTAAGTTGCCTAGCATTCTGGAACTAGTATTTTCGTGCTTGATTTGAGTACAAAATACTAGATTTTTTTAGGTGCTGCACTTTTGGGTGTATTTATCTAAATTTTCGCGATGAGATTGTATGATCTTCATTTTAATAATTGAAGTTGAACATTGATTTCTGTCAAAGCATTGGCGCTTGCTTCATCTGGCGTTTTCTTAGCCTGGCAACTTAATTACAGCCAAATGGCAGTGGCAGTGGCAGTGGCACTGGCAGTGGCAGTGGCAATGGTTTTAGTGGCCTTGCTGCTGGCCAAACGCCTCGCAACTCGTCTCGGTGGCTCGTCGTGCGCCACCGATTAGATGTGGCCAAAAGATAGGGGCACGTTTATTAGATTCCATTAACTGATTGCCATGCACACACACACACACACACACATATGCATATGAAAGCACACGCCCCATTCTGCAACTGGTTACGCCCACATAAAACCGGACTAACGAAATCTATTCAATTAATATGCAAAAGTCATAAATCTCATAAAATATTGCATTTTAAATGGTGTCAATAAATTCTTTTGTTGCTGTTTCTATTTTGCCGTCTAATTTACTAACGAAATGCAGTTGATCGATGGGCAAATTGTACAAAGTGTGTGGCGGCCCATTATGTAAGAAACGAGTTCAGTTTCAAACTAAAGTGGAGAATGGCCCAGAAAAATAAAGTTGAATTCAGCTTAGCTTTTGCAAAAATATTTTTATAGTGGAAGCAAGTGTTCGAACCAGGGAATAATACCGGAACCGAAACCGGAACCTTTAACCGAAATAAACCATTTCAAGTCAAGTACCGGTATCAAAACCGAAACCGATATTAAACATTTTTTTTTAGAACCGAAAACCGTTAACCGTTATAATAGGAACCGAAAAAACCGATATAGCCATGTCCGTCCGTCTGTCTGTCTGTCCGTGTGTCTGTCCGTCTGTCCGTATGAACGAAGAGATCTCAGAGATGGTAAGAGATAGAGCTTTGAAGTGTATGGAACATAAGCTTCTTATACTTGCAGGCAGATCAAGTTTAGTTTTAATTTTTGCCACGCCCCCTGCCGCCCCCGCAATTTGAAAAAAACCTCATATTTTCCACAATTTTGGAGTTAGATTGTTCAAACATTCTAGACATATATTCTGCTGATTATAACTTATCGACCCCCTATACATCGTTTTCCGATCAGATGAACGATAGTAGAGTTGCCACCCCCACAATTTGAAAAACTCCTCAAAACTCCCACAATTTTGGAGATAGATTGTTCGAACCTTCTAGACATATATTCTACTCATCAAAACTCATTAAGCTCTCATACTTCGTTTTCCGATCAGATGAACAAGAGCAGAGTTGCCACCCACACAATTTAAAAAGAAACGTTACATCTCCTATAATTTTAAAGATAGATTGTTCAAACCATTAAGGGATACATTTTAATCGTCATTTCACATCGATACACTATACTCCATTTCCAGATCAGATGAACGTTAGTCGAGTTATAAGCAAATCAAATAATTACGATGGGCAGCACTGGCCGATATCGTTTTGGGCAGCACTTATACAGTTTGTGTGACCCCACACCTAAAAGTTTTTACTTGCGTACAATCTTTGACAGGTACAGAGTATATTATAGTCGGGCTTGAGCGACTTTCTTACTTGTTTTAAGATATAAACGATACTGAAAAAAATGTCTTAAAAGGCGGAAAAACTTTTCTTTCGTAAATATAATCCCTATAATTCAATTTAAGGGATTTCGTAGTCTTAGTAAAACCCTCCCTTAAATATAGAAATGTTAGAAAAATGTTAATATAAATTTTAGAAATTACGTTTTTTGATTTATTTGAATTTGAATATTATTTCCTATTTGAAGAAAATGTCGTTTCAATATTTAGAAAAATGTAATGTAAATAAAATCTCGGGCAGATTTTAGGTTTCAAAATGTTTTAGAGCGTTTTAGAGCTGATTTTACCAGCGTATTATGGAAGCTATATTGAAAACTAGTCTTATAGTATGGGTTTAAATCTATACAAATAACAAAATATCTCTTTTTATGGCAGGAATACAGAAGATTTAGAGACCGAATATTTCGAATTATAGTTAGGAAATATTTTTCTGATTTTAGAAACATTTTATATAAAATATACAGAAACAAAAAGAGAAACGGATAGAAATCGGTATATTTAAAAAAACGTTATTTCATTTGGCATAGTCTTAAAATAAATTTTTTTTTTTAATTTTAATGCATCCATTTTGTTTTTGGATATTGTGAAAAAGTTTTAATATTTGAACATAAAAAAAAATTATACTTGTACGTACCGGTATACCGAAATAAAAATGTGGGTACCGTATCGGAACTAGAGGTGGAGAACTATCGATGGGACTATCGGCACTATCGATGGTTGGGCGCTATCGAGTCGCCATCGATAGTAGCCTTGCACTATCGATAGTTTTAGATAAGTTTTTTTTTTTGCAAGCTTTACACATCAGTAAATTATTTGCACTTGAAAACGTTATTTACCAAATCTAAACTCGTTGAGTTGATTAGTCAAAATAATCTTAGGACTCCTTTTAAACCGATTGGTAACTTTATCCCCTAATCTCTAAAACATTGTACTACTAACTATGCTTGATGCTTATTACAATAACCTCTACCGAGAAATTAGCTAAGAAAAATCTTCTCCTGGTATCAAAACCTCTTTTTTAACGTATTTTTCCCGTAGTTTGCCTTATATATTTCACACGTTTGTGACTGAGCCCCACGGTCGGTTGGGCGGGAGGTGGGCTGCTATTTTGCCTGGGGCTTGCGCGTATCATGCTTCGGCTTGGTAACGCTTGGGCCACTTTAGCGTACGTAAAAAATATTACCTCTATTTTGGGTATATACATATATCTAACCGGAATCTACAATCCAATATTAATGCCAAAGTTGAAACCAAAAGTGACGGAAACAATTTTTAAAGTTCGATTTATATTATTTTTTAAAATTTTTAAACATGAGCGTTTAAATTAACATATTATCGAAAACTATCGTGGACTATCGATGGTTTTCAAAAAACTATCGATGGTGCCGACTATCGATAGTTCTCCACCTCTAATCGGAATCGAAAACCGAAATTTCTTGAAAACAGAAATAGAACCCTCAACCGATATTTTCATTTCGGTACATACCGGAACCGATATTCATTTCGGGATTAATCCCTGGTTCGAACTGATCTATAGTTCACTGAAAAACACTTAACAATTTGCATAAAAAAATATTTCAATTCAAATTGGAATTAAAGTTGCGTAACCAAACACAAAATAATACCAAAACAAAAAAAAAAAACACAACAACAAAATACTTAATAACTTTAGCAGCCTGAATGGTTTTGTTATTAAGTAATAAAGTAATTACAATTTAATCTCCAGCGTATACCAGCGCACACACACACACACACATACTTACATACACATTATTATGTATATACATACACATACATATGCATTTATGTAGTGGCCACATTTACATATTCTACATGGTCCATATGTTCAGTTCGAAATACACCTCAAACCATATGCTAAACTGGCGGATTGTTCAATTGTCATTTGACTGACTGACAGACAGATTTCGATTTTGTTTCGAAAGGGGGAGTAGAAAGAAGTAGAAAAGTAACCACTTGCCCCTTTTTAGTGTATTTTTCCCAACGATAATCAGCAAGAAAATTAAAAATCAAACGGCCACACACAAAATATGTCAATAAAACTGTCTGCAATGTTTACCCTTTAAAAAAAAGGAAAAAAAAAAAAAAAAAAAAATAAAAAAAAAAAAAAAAAAAATAAAAACAAAGAGAAAAAAAGCGTGAATAAATTTGTTGTGCATATGCCTTAAAAAAATTCAAATATTTACTGAAACAGGCGCTGCGGAAAATTATTATTATTATTATTATTATTGTAAATGGTAAAAAGCAAAGAGCAAGAACAAATGGGTAAAAACTCTAAAATGGGTAAGTGATACCCTGGAGAACATTTATCTTCAAACTGGCTAGACATCTGAACTAGAAATGAATTTAATGTGTCTAGGAAGCTTAGCTGAATGGTTGGATTAGTATTGACAATCTTTGGAAAACCGAAACTTGAGAGTCATTAAAGTTTTTGATTGATTTCTATTTTGACACCGATAACCACTTGGCATTAGGGAATGTCGTTCCCTAACAGTCATTGCACATTTTGCCTGCATAATAACCCCTTCAGCTGGTTTCAATTGCTGGTTAAAGCACACAACATGGCAATAACATGTAACCTGCATAAATATGTTTTTTTTTTTTATTATTATTATTATTATTGTTGTTGCTGTTGCTGTTGTTACTGTTGTAGCTGTTGTCGTCACCGTCAACGAGTTGCCATTGTCGCCAGTTCTCGTTAATTCAAATATTTATTTATGGCAATAATGACAAAATACACTTTTGCCCATCAACACGGGCCGCAAAAAAAATATTAAAAAAAATTGTTGAATATACAAAACAACAAAAAGGGATATATTTACCATACATATATTTATATTTATATATATATGTACACACACTTACATATGGAAATATTGCGCATTATCTACAAGAGCGAAAACATAAATATTTTATAGAACACAAAAAAAAAAAATATTACAATTATTTATGAAACATAACCAGATCCGTGGCATGTGTATATTCGTTATTGCTGACCTTTTTTTTTACAAGAAGAAAGGCTGTAACTGGCACCCAGTACACCCAGCGACAAAAAAAAAACCCACTCTAAAAGTTCATGCATCTATGTTATTCTATTTGTGTAATTAAATACTTGCAGAATTTTTTAACGCAAAGAAGGAAGCATCTAGAAACCCATAAAGTATATAAAGGGTGAGGTCTATGCTTTTAGGTGTTAATTATAGTGTACATTTTTTGGCACCACAAGTTTTGCCATTTCATTATGAATAGACCAACAATCAAACAAAAAATTCGTGCTCTTTGAAATTTTTTTAAATTACGTCCATTTTGTGGTAGTCATAATCCACCCACCGAACCGCCTATTTAAGCTTTATGATCAAATTTCGCACCAGTTTCACTTTGCTGTATTTTAATCCGCGTTTCGAGGAGAATTTGCCTGCTGTACCTATAAGAATTAGTGTCAATAAAGATATGTCAATTCCTTGCCGTTCTCAACAATTAAAAAATTTTACACAAGGACTTCGGTATAAAACCAAACAAAGTAGATCCCGGTTGACCTTCCACAATGAATGGGATATACGAAAAATTTAGTATAGATGCAACTTTTTTGATCTGTTTAGCTTATTTTTCAGCTCATTTTTGGCTCAATACTAAATTTGGTCTGAAGAGCAAACATAGGCAGTTCATAAGCTAACAGTGCGTCCTGAAAAATGAACGGTTTTGGTTTGGTTTGTAGGCCGGCGGCATCATTGGAAAAAATTAATATAAATAAACACCTTGGGTTCCATTTCAAAAAAATAAATATATTTTATTTTTCCAAGGCAGAAAAATAAGTTTTGAAGATGTTTAGCATGTTGCAGGCATACAAACACGGCTTAATTTTCTTTTCCAAAAAAGGTGGCCATGATTCCGGGACTCCAGGCTATCGGATTTGAATACAGTAAATGAGGATATGATTAGAATTGATGTAATTCTAGCCCGTACCTCAATCATAGTTTTCAATATTTTTTTTTTTAAATTGGGGGCAACCTAAAAAAAAAAGATTTTCCAAGTTTTTTTTTTTGTAGTTTAGTGTAAAAAAATTGTGTGTACGGGCCAGAATTACATCAATTCTGCGTCTATTGCAAAACGGGCGATCAAAATCGGTTCAGAAGAACTGCCGCAATCATGGCTACCAGGTCAAAAAACGTGGTTTCAAGAAAAACGCGCTTTAAGTTTTGAGCAACGTATAAAATACTCCTCAAAGCAGGAACATTGCTCCACTAAAAAGGCTATATTTGTTTAACCATATTGAATTTTCTTAAATGGTTTGAAGAGGATGTAAGGGGAATGTCCAAGTTATATTAATAATGCAAAACAAAAATTCTCAAAATTCTTTTTTTCATGCTTCCTCAAGCATGAACTTTGCTCCACCAAAATGGAAATATATTCTAAACTATTTCGAATTTTAGAAAATGGTTTGAAGAGGATCAAAGGGGAATGTCCAAGCTATAATAATAAGCAAAACAAAAATAAAATAAAATTTTTTTTAAATGTAAAAGACCTCTTTAAGGGTATATTCAGTGCTTCCTTAAGCAATAACCTTGCTCCACTAAAATGGCAATATCTACTAAACTAATTCGAATTTTTTAAAAAGGTTTGAAGGGGATGAAAGGGGAATGTCCAAGCTATAATAATAATACAAAAGAAAAAATCTAAAAAAAAATATTTTTAAAATGTATATTCAGTGCTTCCTCAAGCAAGCACCTTGCTCCACTAAAATGGCAATATCTCCTAAACTATTTCGAATTTTGGAAAATGAAGATAGGGGAATAAATAAAAATATAAAAGAAAAAATCTAAACATTTTTTTTTCAAATGTAGAAGACCCTTTTAAAAAACTTTGATTTTCAATTGGCCCTAAAATAGCTTAATTCTTAGCTACCTAAGCTCCCAACCTAATCCAACTTTTGATTTAACCAATTTTGTGCCCTCTAATGATAAAACACATTAAAACAGTCGTTTGGCTTGTCCTTTTTTAGCACATTTAAGTCGGGTAACGTACGTAACCAAAAATAGGGTTATTTTAATTTAGCAAATATATATTTATCTAAAAAATTGGTTGAAAATATATCGCCACACAAGATGTTTTGCACGTTGTATTATGCAACGTACGAACGAAATCCAGGCGGTTCTATCAAAACTGTAACCGCTCGATCTGATATAAAAAGATATTGGTAATCCCTACGAAATACAAATAAAATATTAACCACTCGATCTTATATAAAAAGATATTGGTAATTTCTACGAAATACAAATAAAATGTTAGCGACTCGCAGTCTTGCTTTAGGTTTCGAGAAATTGAATTATGAAAAAAACTAAATTTCAATAAATATTTAAATTTTTTTGGGCATTTCTTTTCGTTAAACGGGTGTAATGTGCGACGCTGTTGGCAAGCCTGCTATTGATAAATGTTGCATGGGTATTCTAAAGAATTTAACACAAGGCAAGCAATATTGAAATAAGCGCCTGTAAAGACTTTTCATGAAGATTTTGGAAGGCATTAAATTTAAAGAACATGTACACTAGGGCGTACTTTTTTCCATACAATTTTTGACATTTGAAATTCTTTGCAGCTCTTGGCTCAAAAAATTCAGTATATTTTATAAAGAATTTCATAGAAAACCCCATTTGGATATTTTAAGTTTTCGCGAGGCTCTGTGGCTTTAAAGTTTCCAATTTCCCCTTAATTTAACTTTTAACTATCAATGAAGGCAAACCCCTTTTCTAAAAGTGTCAAAAAAATATTTTGAGAATTTCACAAATTGGGAAACAAGCAACCTTATCGGAGGCCGAGCAGTTGGTACATTTTATAATCTTTATAAGCAATATGGAAGAAGAACGTACAACTGAAACTGTTTATCTGGTGGGGCTTGTGCAATCAGTCATCGAATTGGAAAAACTGCCTTCAACTAAAGACGAATATAAAGCAGCTCAGTCCATGCTAAAATTTTTAAAGGTTGTAAATGATGTGGCATAAAGAAGTGTGAAGCTTGTAGAAGACTTTGATGGACTAATTTGCAAAAAAGGCCAACCTCACCTTCTACAATGCGTTGAAGAACATCGAGAACTTTTTCCAAACTGCTTAAAAAAACATATTTTTAAAAAGTTTATATAAATAGTTTATTATATATGTTTTATATTAAATAAAATTTTAAAACTGAACTAAAAAGAACATGTTTTAATGGTTTAGCCAATTGTCATATTTAATTGAGAGAATTTTTATTGTTCAGCTGCGGCGGTAGTTGCCGTGACTCCTTTCCAGTCCAAATTCTACAATAGTATTCTAATTTAACATAGCTATCTTGGCATGGTATATTCTAATCATAAATCATTCTAAAACATAAACTAACGCTTTTGCAGTGCAGTTTCTGAAATTTAAGCGCAAACTAGACCAGTTACACTGAAACACTTTAGACCCAAAATAGTTTGTCGCGTCAAGACCAAATAATCTATCAGGAAATGATTGTAATATAAAAACTTTGGCTGGGCTTGGTCTGGTTAGTAATTTTCTATATCTGGTAAGCAACTTGAAAAATTGCTAAGTAGTATACAGTTAAGTTACAGCTCTTTATTTGGCCTCAAAATGTGTCAATGTGTTTGGTTTAGTTTATTCTTTAAATTATGAAACAGCCATGACATGGAAGGAGTTTTTCAGAATCCATCTAGAGAACCAGGGTCTGTTTTACGATCTTCTTCCATCATGCTTATAAAGATTATAAAATGTAGCAACCAAGTTTGGCCTCCGATCAGGTTGCCTGTTTTCCAATTTGTGAAATTCTCAAATTATTGTTTTGACACTTTTAGAAAAGGGGTTTTTTTCATTGATTGAGTTAAAAAGTTAATTAAGGGGAAAATGGAAACTTTAAAGCCACAGAGCCTCGCGAAAACTTTAAATATCCAATTTTGGTTTTCTATGAAATTCTTTATAAAATATAATGCATTTTTTGTGCCAAGAGCTGCAAAGAATTTCTCCAAACAAATTTTTTCATACAAGGCAGGTACGCTCTAATGTACACCGGCAAAACGTATCAATTTCACCCTAGCCACATTTACAATCCCCTGCCTATTACCATAACAGTTAAATTAATGGATTAAGTGTCGCCAGCATAGAGGAAGGGCTGTAAAATTCACCTGTGTGGTCAGTTAGGTGGACGAGGTTCCTCACCCTAACCAGGTTCCTCCTCAACCAAAAATGTAACGAACATACCGAAACATACGAGCAAATGTTATCAACCATTTTTGACGAACGACTTACTCTATGTGCTTACAAAAATCTTTTTAAATTTGGTGAACACTTCCCTTAGAGCCTTAACTAACTGAATCAAAATTTTTGTGATCAAAAAATCCCAGTTTAAGGCAGGACTCTTATATGTTTCTCACGAAATGCCCCTAAGTATTTTGGCATAAAGTTTTAAAACAATAAAAAGGGAATTATATATTCAATGAAGAATTGGGAATTTTTTTTAAATTTTATTCTTGAAAATCGTTAGGGGGGAAAATGGGAACAACAAAAAAAAACAGTGGCTACTAAAACAGCGACACGCTCGTAATTCAACTCAATGCTTGAGCAGACGGAACCAAGTAAGTCAGGTCTGTGGATCTCGGCCTCTATATAGATGTATATACCGATTATGTAGAGGTATAAATGTTTGTATGTTTGAATGGGCGCAAGTTAAACGCTGCTGCTGCTGCCAGCAGCTGGTGGTGGTGGTGGAGCAAAAGCATCTCCAACATCAAAGAGGAGGCAACACACGACTGACATAATCGAGACAACATCCACCAGCAACTTGGGACTTGGAAGCAGGAGGTGCTGCTCCCGCTGCTGCTGTTGCTGTTGCTCCATTGCAATTTCATTTTAAAAGAAAAATTAACGTGAATTATAAAAAATAACTTGAAAAACGAAACGAGAGGAGAGAACAGAAAGAAAAACAGGAGTGCGCATAGTGCAGCAGCAGCAGCGGCAGCAACAACAACAAATAATTGGTAATCTTGCAGATATAATGATAATCACAACAACAACAACAACAACAACTAACCCAGTTGCTAACCTCCCCTCCCCCCCTTGCTTAACGTGCGCTGAATGTCCTCATTGAAGTGAAGGTAAAAATGGCAACGGCAGCCGCCGAAGTCGCGACGTGCCTGGTCTCTGGTCTCTGGGCATTGGTCTTTGGACCTGGGGATGTGGATGTGTCTCGCCTCGACCGCGCCGCTACGTGAGCAGCACACGCGGTGTGATTACCAAGCCAAAAACCAACCAGCGAGCGGCGCGACGGTTGCGGTTCCAGCTGAAAGCTGCTGCTGCTGCAACACACAGAAAACTCACTCAGAAAAGCTGCAAAAGCTAAAAAAGCAAAAGGAACATTGTAGTTTTTTTTTTCTTCTCCTTTTTTTTTTAATGCTACAACAAGTTGCGGTAAGTTTGGCCAGTAGCCGGACCAGCTAAGTTTACATAGTCGACTTGAAGATATCTGGTAGCAAAAGGCCCAACTTAGCCATAAAAATTGTTTATCAAAGCCTTGTAATGGTCAAGGACAATCGACAAATCAAAGAATGTAAGTCTCTCATTTGAGTTAGTGGAAAAACATTTTGCCAGATGGCAGACGAAATTTCTCATAACAGTAAACAAAACTTTATTAATTAATTTAAATTCATACAAATTTTTATTTAATTTTAACATTTTTTTTTTTTCAGCTCGAGTATTTTATCATAACTTCCATACAGACTGACCGATTTTAAAAAGTTAAATATGAAAAGAAACATAATAAGCCCGCAAATAAGTATCTCAAATCTTTTAAGAAACGATTAATTTAGTAACCAGCAAGATCACATAAGTTATGCTGCTCGACCTCGAGCCGTCTAAAACTTGCTAGTTTGCATATTCAAATGTCGTTGGGACAGTTACAATCCGTTTTAATTTTGAAATTTATCTGTTGACCTTTCCTATCTTACTTAATAAGTTTCTTAATCTCCAGGTTTTTATAGAGAAGACGGCAAAACTCGCTAAGACAAGGTAATTACTTTATGTGTAATTGAATTGTAAATTAAGAAATTTAAGCGTTTTTTTTTAAAACATTTTTCTTAAATTTATTAATTGAAAAATTCGGGAAAAACAAAAAAAAAAATAAATTTTGGTCATGATAATAAAAACAGATTTATTAGTCGTCGTTCAATCAAACTTGTGAATAAACTTTCAAGTTATTAACATTTGAGCTAAAATTTGATGGGTTTAACATTCTACAAAAAAACATATTTAGAATCGCGTACTGAAGGTGTCACTGTTAGTATGTAGAGATATCAACCAAGTATATAATTCTCATCTAAAGTACAAATTAATATCAGCCTTGGATATGTTTTATTGATCATTGTACAGCGTTTACGATTTCACCCTCTCATACATGCTAGAATTCTTTTGATAAACCTGCATGGTTCTCACTTTACTTATCTAGACTGAAAAACAGCTAATGCTATAAAACCAAGTCAGGAAAAATATGAATTGCTTGCGGATCTCTGCTCCTTGGGTTCAAAGCGATTAAAGATCAACACAAATTTGAGGTTCGAGGTTTTAGAGCAAAGTTTTTATTTCAAACCTGAGTTCAATTGGCGTTTTACCCTATTTAATCCGATTTTATATCGATGTCATCGAAGGCTCTAATAATGTCAATCATTGTGATATATTTTGAAACACTTTAGTGGGTCTTAACAATGTCATCTTTAGAAATTGTCAAATTTAGAACCTTTAGAACCTCCTCTTTTGTAGTCTATGCAAAATATTATCATTGTGTTATTTAGCTTCTTGATTTTATTTATTTAATTAAATTAAATTAATTCTTATAAAATATTTAAGACTAAGTAACAGTTAAATTATAAATAAAAGTCCCTAAGTAAATGCTTAACAGTAGCATTCTTGCTGCTAAACTCGAACCGCATGCTGGAACTGGAACCGCATGCTGGAACATGCTCGAACTGGAAGACGATTATAAGTAAGTAGACAAATAAGACGATTATTAGTAATAGACACTCGACTTTCAACGGGACCATGGACCGCAAGAACCTGGGTGGAACATTAAAGTAAATCAATCCCAGCAACAGTTTAAAAATATTAGTGAGAGAGGCAAGAGTCAAGGTATAAACGAGGCATATTCGAGTCTCGAACGCACCAATTTGTCATGTCAGCATTACTATAACTGCTGGGGAACCCCCAAGTTCTAAAACTGACGCCAAATGAAAAATGCTTTTCTACATGCGCTCTGGGTATGTGTGTAACCCAGTGCTGAAATGGATTTGAGCTTTACTTATCAACGGAGTTCGGTTTTCGTGACCCTTGATTCATGTTTTTTGGGATCAAGTATTCATATTTTTGTGCCTGGCTCAGAAGATGGGCGCGGAGATTCCGAATTTCCCGAACTCTAAAAGATTTATTTTCAGTTGCAAATAAAAATTCATCTTGTGACGTCCCAAAGATTTTAAAATATTTTGATCAGTCGCAGGAATCCTGTGTCGCGACCATCTTTAATTCTCACTAAATAATCGCAGGGGTCGTGTGAATTGAATGGAATGGAACTTTAGTTAGGTACTGGAGAATCAGGATACCATTTACCTTACCTTTACTCAACTCGCAAAACAAACAATACGAACTTAAATTAATACTAAACGCTAACGTAAAACAGGGTAATCTCGGATAATTTTAAGCCCAGTAAAAAAAGATTGATTTGATGTAAGTTTTTGTTGGGGGAAACCCTTATTTCATGGGACATCTGACTTCAAGACCCACATCAGTTTTGATTCATTTAAGTCTTTAGAATTTTAAAGAAATATAGTAACTTTTATTGTCAACTTTGGCTAGTCTTGTTTGGGAATCAAACCCAGAGCTAAAGCGCTACTCCATCGCAAACGCTTGTTGTCATACATCTAAGATGCTTCTAGAATTTAAACCAAAAGAGAACAATCACGCTCCCTTAAATATTAATATGGATTGAAATAAAAACATTTGAAATAATATAAGTTTGAAAGGCTTTAATTGTGAACGATTGCCTCAAAAACTAGCTTGACTTTTTAAGCACATGACAGACTAAATCTTAGCAAAAAAAAGTTGATATGTACTAATTTTACATACCATTACTCCAAAGCAGTTGGGAATTATATAGGTAAATTTGTTTAAGAATTGAAAAGGCTTGGCTTGGTAATCCAAGATAAAGTTATTCTACAAAAATTCTTGCTTAATATTTTTTTATTTTATAAATATCTAAATAATATTTTCGTGTTCATTCGAGTATGCCCCTGGGATACCCTCTGTTTACCTGGCTATACCATCAACTGTTATGGCAATGGCAGCAATTGCGACTTTCCTGCGGATAGAAGAAGTGCAATTCAAATGCCCCAAGAGAAACGAGTATCAAGGAGGCCAGCCATAAACATAATTTCATATCTGGGCAAAACCCAGCAGCACATAAACTATATATATATATATATATATATGTATATATATATAAACAATATATGTATGTACATATAGATGAATGGAGGGGGTGTGTCGTGAAATCAAAATAAAACGATGGGCGTTTATCGTTATGCGAACTGAATAACTTCTGGAAGTTTGTTTTCTTTGCAACGACAGCACAAAGGATTCCCCTTTTTTTTTTGTGTTTTTCACCGTTTCACATTAGTTTTCTAGCAGCTTTTACTTTATCATTTTACAATGTGTTTTCCTTCTTCTTCTGCTTTTTTATGACCCTTTTTTTTGTGGGCAGTCATCGGCTTTCAACGTTTTGCCTAATTAGCTTTCGGTGCGTGCGCCGTTGCAAGTGTTTTTTTTTTTTTTTTCTTTCTTTTCTCATTTCTGTGCTTCTTAATGAATTTTCAATTGTTAGTGCCTCGTTTACGAGGTGTCCCGCCGCGTCGCCTTGTGTTGTCGCGTCACTTTGTTGCGCAACATATTTTAGCAAAAACTGGAGGGCTTCTGTTTTTGTGGGTTTGTGGAGGCGCTGTTAACTGACTTTTGACTGACTGGCAAAACTCTAATTACAAATCACAAACGGCCAAAACGCTCTTAAATGGGCCATAAAAACGGCAACCAGTCGAGCGCATTACGCAAACTGCAACAAATAGCAAAAAAAAAAAACAGAAACAGAAACGGAACATAAGCGGAAAATTGAAAACCCACTGGCGATCGCCCCCCCCCCCCCCCCAACCCCTCTCCTCATGATAATAAAAAGGCAGCAAGACTTTAAAAGAAAACTCAAAGGTAAAGAAAGGTAGATCCTCCTGCTTTTTCCATTTCAAATAAGTCCATATACCCCTCAGCTTTTGCCCTAACCGTGATGAGGTGAGGCTCACAATGTTGTGCGTTTATTACGCATACGCCATGCCGCAAGTTGCATTTGCATCAAATCAGAAATGGCGCCACTGCCAGCCGAGTTGGTTGCACGTGACCGGCGCGCATTGGTGGGTAGCTTTTTGGTCAAGTTGAAATGCAAATTGCAACTTCCGTTAAATTGGCTGCAGCTGGTGGATGATGATGACTACGACGAGTAGCCGCAGGCACCTTCAACCTTTTTCACTCCACCCGGCCCCGGGTAGCCCATTTGGATTTATGAGTTGAGATTTATATAGAAAAACTTGCAGCTAATAAATGTCACACTGGGCAGGAGGGATTGCTGCTACCTAGAAAATTTTCTAATTACAAAACTAACATTTGCCATGTAACTTGAAAGACCCCAAAAACAAAACAAGGTGGAGCAGAAGCGGGTTAAGTGCAACAAGTTGCATACACAATTAGCACACACACACACTCATACACACACAGCATTTTCCTCCAGCTGCAGCACACAAAAACCCCTTTCGGCCAGGGAAGCGTCTGTTTAACTTTCAAGTGGCGTTCTACGATACTCATAAAATTTCCTCCAGGTAATTTTCTGTCAAGTGTGTGTCTGTGTCTTGTGTGTGTGTGTGTGTATCTATGTGGGTGTTATTGTTCTACTGGACTTTCCCACACACAGCGAGAGCGGAAGAGTGTGTGAGTGAGTTTTGGAGTTGCACTTTTGGCCACTTAAAGCTTTGCTGAAGAGCATTCTGGCTGCTGGCTTCTTGTTTATTTTGGGGGATATCAGAATTTGTGTGGACTTGTAGGAAAACTCCTACAAACTTCTAAAAATGTATTATATAAACTTTCTGTTATAAAAAAAAGGAGTGTGTATCGTGGAACTCACGGTATGAACGAAGTTCTTTACGTAGAAAAATCAAATTAAGAATTCATGCATAAGAATATAAAATTATTTTATTATTATTATTTAACAAAAAATAGTGTTGGAAAATAGTGTAACTGTACCAGATCTCTGATCCCTGATTCCAGATCCCTGATCCCAGATCACTGATCCCTGATTCCTAATTATAAATCCTAGAGCCCTGATCCCCAATCCCCAATCCCTGATCCAAGATTCCCGATCCCAACTGCCTGATCCCAGATTCCCGATCCCTGATCCCAGATCTCTGATCTCAGATTCCAGATCCCTAATCCCAAATCCAAATAGCGTTAACCACATAAAGCAAATATATTTATACACTTGAAAAGTGTATATTAATTTTGCCCAGAAGTTTGTAGCGCATAGAAATATTCATTTCCGACCCCATAAACTATATATATTCTTGATCAGGACAACAAGCTGAGTTCATTTCCGCTTGTCCGTCCGTCCGTCGGTCCGTCTGTCCGTCTGTCTGTCCGTCTGTCCGTCTGTCTGTTTCTACGCGAACTAGTCTCTCAGTTTTAAAGCTATCGAGCTGAAATTTTGCACAGAGTCTTCTTTTTACTGCACGCAACTAATATGTCGGAACCGGCCGGATCGGATGACTATATCATATAGCTGGCATAGGAACGATCGGTCTAAGAACAAGTTCTAGTTAGAAAAACTTTTTTGTTTTAAATCGTAGCGTCCCCAATCTTGGTATATGTTAGTTTTATATGCTTCCACATAATTCTGGAAAAATGTATCAAAATCGGATCACTATAGCATATAGCTGCCATAGGAATGATCGGTCGAAAAATAAGTCGTTGTGAGAAAAACTTTTTTGATTTTCATCGTAGCGGCTTCAATCGTAG
Source organism: Lordiphosa mommai (assembly GCA_018904225.1). Taxonomy (NCBI): domain Eukaryota; kingdom Metazoa; phylum Arthropoda; class Insecta; order Diptera; family Drosophilidae; genus Lordiphosa; species Lordiphosa mommai. Next base: position 416,685 of record JAEIFT010000018.1, read on the forward strand.
TATATATTTGTTTTATATGTTTCCACACAATTCTGAAAAAATTTATCAAAATCGGATGACTATAGCATATAGCTGCCATATAAACGGTCGGTCAAAAAACTACTTTTAGTGATAAAAACTTTTTTGTTTTTTATCGTAGCGTCGCCAATCTTGGTATATATTAGTTTTATATGCTTTCACATAATTTTGAAAAAAATTATCAAAATCGGATGACTATAGAATATAGCTGCCATAGGACCGATCGGTCGGAAAATGTGTTTTACTAAGAAAAGTTTTTTTTTTATGGTATTAAATTTTTATTATCAATGATTTCATAATTTTAAATATCTGATATCTATATCCTATATATATTTGACCGGTTAAATCAGTTGAAGTAAAGTTTTTCAAGTGTATTAAAACTTCGGCACAGTCGAAGTTAGCTTTGCCTTCTCGTTTTTAATATATTTGTTTTAATTTGGAAACTCATACCAGTCACAAGAGGCTTTAATAGCCCAATTTATGAAATTTGAATGTCATTCTCGCGAGGTTGTTTAAATTAAGCAAATATGAATTTAGGGAAAATTCTTTTTAATCTATCATCATCATCATCATTTGTTTGACTATTAATGTAAGAGCTATGTTAAATCGAGTAGCCTTTTCATATTTCCTATACACATTTTGTGAATTATTCTAGTAATTTACTTTTTCGAGAAAAAACAGGTGTAGCTTAGTCCAACAAGCTGATAAAAGTGCAACAAAATTCGTAAAAATAGCGGATATGTTAGGCTATATGCTAAAATAATTGTTTTAATTTTACGATTTACGCACTAGGTTGTAGATGACGGCTTATTTTGAAAAATTTGCAATAAATTGAGAAAAAATTATCTTCAAGGTCCAATTTAGTCACTTTCGGCTTTGCTGATGCGGCTCGCTTGATTTTCTATGGCTGCATTGATGTATGAAGTATCGCATAAAACTTATAAACCTACAAATTTGTGCTTGGTATGACCCCCAAAATTTTCCATAAGCTAAAAAACTGCAAGATGGATTTTCCGCGATTTCTTGAAAACAAGAGCTGATGTAGAAAAACCGAGACCAGTTTTGAAATCAGGGCACAGATTGGGAAAAGAATTATACATCGAGAAGGCCAGAGCAAAATGGCTGTTGCCCTATGTAATTATTCATATAATTAATTATTTATATATACTGATTTTTATAATAAATTCTGATTTTTCGCCACAACATTTGGGTTGCGAATATGAGCAGAAAATCGGTCATGAATTTGCAGCGCCAACTCGGCTCTGAATTCATCCATGAGTTCAGTCATGAAAGGGAGCAATTGCTTCCGCTGGAACTGAAGGGTATGTAGATAACGTGTTAAAAAAAAATAAGTTCAAAAAGTAAGGTTTTTATAAACGCGACAAAGCTTCACTCATACGTTGTGTGGCCTTTGATCTATATATATTTTTGTAGTTCACATTGATTTCCAAAAAAAAAAAAATGATTTCAAACTTTAAAAGGTTACTCTATTAACCTATAATATATCTAATATCTGATCAAATAATAAGTGTTAAAGCTACTAAAAAATATAGCATACTTTAATAGCATACTCTTAATGTTTTTATTTGTGCATAAACATAGTAATTGTATACGACTTAAACTATACCTATAGTTTGGGAAAAATTGGGGATGATACAAAATAAAATAAATAAAAATGTTATTCAAACCATCGTCTCCCGTAGGCCAACGTCCAAGGTCCGACATGCCGCTCTACCTCTTAGAAATCGAAACGCAGCTTAATTTCAAATTTGAACAAATTCTCTAAACAAAATGGAAATATTTTGATACATTTTTAAAAATTGACAAACAGAACAATGTCCTTAGTAATGTCTAGATTCTTGAAATTATTTGTGTGGCTTATGAGGCGTATGAGTATTTTTAATTAAAACCAAATCTGTTCGACGCGCCCCCCAAAACTAAAAATAAAATTTATCTGTTTGACATTTTATTAACTATATAACAAAAAGAAAACTTTAAGAGGGCGGTCTCTGAGATTTTACATTTTTGCATAAACGGGGTCTTTTACCTTTTAAACATTTTTTTTCAATTTTTTTGTTTTCATTATTATTATAGCTTGGACATTCCCCTTACATCCACTTCAAACCATTATAAAAAATTCGAAATAGTTTAGCAGATAAATCCATTATAGTGGAGTGCTTGAGGAAGCAATAAATATACCCTTAAGAAGGTCTTTTACATTTGATGAAAATTTTTATTTTTTTATTTTTTTGTTTTGTATTATTATTATTGCTTGGGCATTCCCCTTTCATCCCCTTTAAACCATTTTAAAAAATTCGAAATAGTTTAGGAGATATTGCTATTTTAGTGGAGCAAAGATCTCGCTTGAGGAAAAGCTCAATACAATTTTAAGATAATTTTAAATTCTTCTACCTTTGAAAAAAATTTTCTTTCCTTCTTTTCTTTCTTCGACATTTTAATCAAATGTTCATACTGTTAAATAAAAGGCAACCCTCGTAGCCGTTTGCCAGTTGTCTGAAACTCTTGTGTCAAATTTCTGCTTTCAGTTTTTGGTCATCATCCTGGTTCCTTGTTGTTTTTGTTGCGGCTGCCTGCCTTTGCTGCATTTAATGAGCATTGCCCAGGCGCCTGCAAGTATGCAACTAAAATTTTGCCAAACGCATTAAAACATTATTAAGCATAGCCCGTAAGGCGTCCCCGCTCTCACGGAGTCTGTGTGTGTGTGTGTGCCTTAAATATTTAATTATATTTAGCTGCCTAAAGTACTTACAGTTTTGCGCTCTTAGTGACAGATACGCATACATAAATGAATGAGATTGTGTGCGTGTGTGTGTTTGTGTTTGTTTGGGGACAACATGGCGTATGATGATTCCACAGAGAGTGCCCACAGTGGCCGTTGGCATCAAATTCTGTGTTAATTTTCCTACGCATGGATACTTTTAATATGGCCAAGACAAATTGCAAATTAGGGCCCCCAAAACCAGACACCCAGCGAGAGTTTCCATAAATAATTTTCATAAAAACTTGTTAAAGTTCAAGACACAAGTAAATAAATAAATGGAAAAAAACAAACAAACAAACAGCAAATATATGTATGTGTTGTGGTAAGTCGGAGGATCTGCGTCGTCCATACGACTTTATGCCCTGAAGCACAAAGTAAACACTTTTTTTTTCTCAAAAGTGCGTGTACCCTATGGGAAACGGGGCAGGGCATATGGGTTTCGTGTAGGAGAAATTTTTTTACAAGTTCAGAGGCCTCTGGCCACGACTACAGAAAAATGTAGACTTTAGCTTTAAGGGTCAAGTTTTTTTCTTAATTTAAACGAAGCTAAGGTTTCACTTCGTTAGAGAAAGCCATTTAGCCTGGGCGTTGATACATCAGTCAATCAGTTATTACCCAGTATTTACTTAACATTGCTTCTTAGTCTTTTTCAAGAAATTTTATATAATTTTCCTTTGAACCCTTTTACATTTTCAACGTTTTCTGCCTTGGTTCCTAGCTTGTGCCTATGACGATTCTCGTTGACCTGCTGACCGGAAGACACTTGTCATATCAGCTAACTATATCTTTTACGTATCTCCTACAGCGCCTTGTTAAGTTCGTCTTGGTTCAATGTATTTGGCCCCGGCAAGTCCCTCCTGCTTAACTTTGCTCATTTTTTGTTGTTGGTGCATCTGCTCCCCCGGGTCTATACCACTTTACCCCCATACCAACATGCACTGAGTGCCTGCCATATGAGTGCTCAGGAATCGCAATTGCAATTTTTTTTTTTTTTTTTTTTTTGGTGCGCACATTTTTCTTTATTTTTCCGCTGTGTCGTTTTGTTCGGCAACTTTTCGTGGCCATAAACACGTACGCGTCCAGCTTTTGTATTTTATCTCTTTCCCACACACACACACACACACACTCACTCGCCGGCACAGAGTCTCTCTCTCTGATCGTTGTTGTTGTTGGAAAAACTCAATTTAGCTTTTTGCAACCTTACCAAAAAAGGAAAAGCAAAAGCAAAAGCAGCATAAGAAAAAATGAAGCGAAAAGCGAATTCCATTTTTTTTTGTCCATGTCATTTTTCCCTGAGTTGCTGCTGCTGGTGCGCCAAACGAGAAAAATCCACTTGGACTACACATACATATATTCCATTCCCTGACAACAACAACAAGCTGCCTGTCAACGTTACCCAAAAATCGGTAGAGTCAGAGTCGAGTCGAGTCTCTGCTAGAAATGGACTTGCGTGTGTGTGTGTGTGTGTGTGTGGTACGTGCCTCGCTTGCCGCTTATTAGAAATCAAATCCCATAAAAGCCACACTGAGCCATAGAAGCAACTAGAGTCGGCACCAGGACCAGAACCAGAGAGCCACAACCAGGGCCAGGGTAACGTTTAATGGCACAGAAAAACTAAACCAACCAAAAACTCAAACTCACCGCACTGGCACAGTGGTTGAAATATGCTCAGAAAGGACTATAAATAGAAATGAACATAAAAACAATAACTTAAATATTTTTTTAAAAATACAACAAAATTTTTTTTTTAAATATTAAGAGAATGTTTTAATATTTAAAAAAAAAAATTTCAATTCAATTTTTCTGATTGCATTATTATTATAGCTTGGACATTCTCCTTTCATCCATTTTCAAAAAGGTTCTTGCTTAGGGAAGCACTGAATAGGAGGTCACTTACCTTTGAAAAAAAATTTTTTTTTGTTTTGCATTATTTTTAAAGGTTGGGCCTTCCAACCATTTTCAAAAATTCGAAATAGCTTAGGAGATATTGCCATTTTTAAGGATCAAAGATCTTGTTTGAGGAAGCACTTAATACAACCTTAAGAAGAGGTCTTCTACCTTTGAAAAAAAAATATTTTTTCGATTTTTATGTTTTGCTTTATTATTATAGCTTAGACATTCTAGTTTCGTCCACTTCAAACCCTTTTCAAAAATTCAAAAACTAGTTTAGGAGATATTGCCATTTTAGTGGAGCAAGGTGCTTGCTTGAGGAAGCACTGAATAGGAGGCCATTTACCTTTGAAAAAAAATAATATTTTGATTTTTTTGTTTTACATTATTATTATATCACTTTTATCCTCTTCAAACCTTTTCAAAAATTCGAAACAGTTTAGGAGATATTGCCATTTTAGTGGAGCAAGGTTCTTGCTTGAGGAAGCACTGAATACAACCTTACAAAAAATTATTTTTTTGATTTTTTTGTTTTGCATTATTACTTTAGCTTGAGCATTCCCCTTTCATCCCCTTTCAAACCTTTTACAAAATTCGAAGTTGTTTAGTAGATATTGCCATTTTAGTGGAGCATGGTTCTTGCTTGAGGAAGCACAGGAACATTTACTTTGAAAAAAATTTTTTGATTTTTGCAATGGATTCCTCTCACCATTTAAAAAAAAATTTTAAATATCATTAAAAGTCTTTTGAGGAAGCCTGAGGCATTTACAACTTGAAAAAAAATTTTGATAAAGATTCCTCCTACCCTAACCTTTTCAAAATCCAAATTAAAACGAAAACCCTTTACAATTTTTTGATTTTTGTTTTGCGTATTTATTATTATTGCTTCAGCACAAAACAAAAAAGTTTTTTTTACTAAAACTTATTTTCCGACCGATCGTTCCTATGGCAGCTATATGATATAGTCATCCGATCCGGCCGGTTCCGTGCAGTAAAAAGAAGACTCTGTGCAAAATTTCAGCTCGATAGCTTTAAAACTGAGGGACTAGTTCGCGTAGAAACAGACAGACAGACAGACGGACAGACAGACAGACAGACGGACAGACGGACAGACGGACGGACGGACGGACGGACAAACGGAATTGAACTCAGCTCGTCGTCCTGATCAAGAATATATATAGTTTATATGGTCGGAAATTAATATTTCTATGCGTTACAAACTTCTGGGCAAAATTAATATACACTTTTCAAGTGTATAAAAATTCGAAATAGTTTTGAAGATATTGACATTTTAGTTAAGCAAAGTTTTTGTTTGAAAAAAAATAATTTTTTCGATTTTTTTGTTTTGCATTATTACTATAGCTTGAGCATTCCCCTTTCATCCCCTTCAAACTTTTTTCAAAAATTCGAAATAGTTTAGGAGATATTGCCATTTTAGTGGAGGAAAGTTCTTGTTTGAGGAAGCACTCAATACAACTTTAAGGAAAAAAAAAATATTTTTTGGATTTTGTTTGCATTATTGGGCATTCCACTTGCATCCCCTTCAAACCTTTTTAAAAAATTCGAACTAGTTTAGTAGATATTGCCGTTTTAGTGGAGCAAGGTTCTTGCTTGAGGAAACACTAAATAGAAGGCCATTTACAATAAAAAAAAAAAATTATTATTGGTTTTTTTGTTTTGCATTATTATTATAGCTTGAGCATTCCCCTCTCATCACCTTAAAAACCCTTTCAAAAAATTCGAAATAGTTTAGGAGATACTGCTATTTTAGTGGAGCAAAGTTCTTGTTTGAGGAAGCACTCAATACAACTTTAAGAGGAGGTGTTTTACCTTTGAAAAAATATTATTTTTTGAATTTTTTTGTTTTGCATTATTACTATAGCTTGAGCATTCCCCTTTCATCCCCTTCAAACCTTTTTAAAAAAATTCGAATTGGTTTAGTAGATATTGCCATTTTAGTGGAGCAAGGTTCTTGGTTGAGGAAGCACTTAAAACGACCTTAAGAAGAGGTCTTCTTCTCATTAGCTCAAGTGTAAGTTAAGGATAACCATTTTGAACTGATTCGAAGCATTTTGAGAATATCTCGTCCACTGTGTGCAACGCAAAGAATAAGCACTCTGGCAAGGGAAATGCTTCGCGCTGCGAAGGCCAGCAGAAAACAGAAATAGTTAGTCAGGTTCAGTTCTCTGTGGCTTTGTCACACACACACACACACACACACACACTCACACTCATTTAAAGACATTTATATATAGACGTATGTACATTTATTCCTTTTGGCTTTGCGGTTGGTTTAACGTTGTTTCCCCAACGCTGCAGGTGGCAAAACCAGGCAAAATGCTTACCAATATATGGAGTTTCGAATCTGTTTCTAAGATGCTACGAATGACTTTCGCCGCTCGCCCACATCAGCACAAAAGAGTCAAAAATCTGTAAAGTGCCCTAAAGTAGGCAACAGTTTGAGAAGTAAGACCAAGCTGGCAAAGGTTATTAAGCTGAAAGCAAAGAGGAGTTAAAAAATTTCTAGTTAAATTTAGAAAGCAGTAAAATCGACCCTTATTAAGACTTCAAAAATATGTAGCCTACTTATGAGCAACAAAAATGTGTAAAAATCTAAATTTGCAAGCTTTCTGTCTGGGCTAGTTTAAAAGTAATTTTTTAACTGCTTGAGTGTTCTCAAAAAAAGTATAGCATGATTTAAGGGGTATAAACTTGGAACAATACTTGATATAAATTATTTTGTGAAGCTTTTTCAACTTAACAAAATTTATCAAAAATAAAATCAAAGCAAATTTTCTATCAACTTAAAAATACTTGTTATTCTTCAAACATTTCTGCATTATTTTTTTTTCTTTCACTGCAGAAAAACGCTGCGACTTACTCATAACCCACGTTGGTCACACTAAATGTGTCTGGTCTTGCTTTAATTAGAAATCAATAAAATTGTGATAATTTTGAACTCCCCCTCTCCCCCTCCGCCCAACCATTTTCAACCACGTAATCGACACGCTAGCCAAACAAAACTTTCAAATGTAGCCAAAAATATTCTGGCTTAGCGCCCTCCATTTCACATAATTTCTGTTATATTTTTCCCACTTTTTTGTTGTTGTTTTTTTTTTAGTCTATATTTGTTTGTACGTACGTACGTACGTACGTAGATTTGTTGTTGTTGTTTCAACTTTGTGCCCGGCCACAAAAAATAATGTAAAAAGTTTAATATGCATAAAGTTTCATTGGGTTTTTCGGCATCGCTTGGGAGACAAAAACAGGGAGCGAGCCAGAAGCGAGCCGGTAGCCAGAACAAGGACCGGACCATGTTTTTCACTTTAGTACAAAAATAATAAAAAACAACAATAACGTGGCTGGGCACAACACAAGGTGTTACTGCCACATAAATGTGGCAAAGATTTATGTTTGGTTTGTCAACTGTCTGCTTGTTAGCCTAAAAGTTGCCACCAGCCACCAGTCAACCAGCCCCTGTCGTGATGTTTCAACAAAAGTAAATAGCTGAAATATTTTGTCAAAAACATTGGCTTCTTTTTTCTTTTCTTTTTTTTTTTTTTTGGTTGTTTCATAAATTTCGGTTGCGCAAATAAAATGCAAATCCCTCACAGACCTGACAACGTCGTCGTTGTTGTTCAAAAAAAAAGAAGAGAAAACAGAAAAAGAAAAGGGCTTAACTATACCAAAATAGAGAACGAAAACTATGCTAGGACTAACGCGAGGGCAGTCAAAAGAGTTGCACACAAAAATATGTAAAAAACAACATAAAAAAAGAAGAAAAAGGAAAAGCAAAATATAGAGGACCCATTGTTTCTTTGGAAGCTTTGGTAGAAATATGTTAAACCCATATCAAATTTATAAATCCTTTAAAATCAAAGGAAGCTAGTGTTTGTACACTAGAAGTTGCTTTTAGAAAATGATTCCTGGCTTTGAATGATCAATTAGTTACTAAAAAAAGCATTGTTTTATATTTATTTTATTTTCCGGTTTATGGGCCGATTTCTCATTTACTATATAGCTACTATGTATCAGATAAACTGAGAATTTACTCTGCTATTTGTAGGTTTTTTAGAAGATGAAAAATCGGACCTAAAACCGAACGTAAAATCTGTTTGGTTCGTATTTTTTTTGTTCCCATAAACTGTGCCATTAACACTTATTCCGAAATTCAGTCTGCTACATAATCCTTTTACGATATTCTTTTTGTTGATTTTGGTACCTGTGTTCCCAAGTGGAGTCCTCCCAGGTCCAAAAGAAGCCTTGCAAATCTGAAAAACTTTAAGCTCAGACTTTTTAAGAAATTCAAAAAATCAGGTCTACATTCTGATTATGCCTAAATATTGGTTACTCAACACTTCCCTCTATTCGGCTGCATTCACACTGTTCAACGCATGAGACTTGACAATCTATTAGGCCCTTATGTTGTCTTGTTTTCATTGTGAATAGCTTGTCATTTGACATTCAAAACCATACAACATGAAGGCTTACTAGATTATCATTCTCCTGCGTTATACAATGTGAACTCAGCCTAACGTTTATCTGCCTAGGTGTAAGATCAATTTGATAATGAAAATCCCGTCAATACCTATTGTCTCTTCATTTGAACCAAAAAAGTTCAGCTAATGATTTCATTGTTGGAACAATGCTACTTGTCCTCTTCTGCTAACTTAGATCGCACCACCTACCCATTTCAATTAAACAAAATTCCCGTATTCGACTTTAACAGTGTTCTTCCTCAAGTGAACTTTTTTACCCGGTCTTGATAATAATTCTGCCATTATACTAAAATACTGCGCAGAATCTTTTTCACAACCGTTGATAAAACTATGTAGTCTTTCTTTTTATTTTAGTGATTGATTGATTTCGAAGCTTTTGGAACTAGTAATTGTATCCCAACTTCAACACTCTTGTCGCTCAATAATATCGCCTGCTCAACATGGGTTGATAAACTTATTTTTTTTACCCTATATAGAGACGTCGGCCTCTAGATTGATTGATAGATAGATATTTGTTTATTCTTTTCATATATATATATATATACATAACTTGCTGCTTCAGATTGTTGATTTATCAAAGATATAAACATTTATAAAGCTTGGTTGGGAACCATCAGCCTTTGTTCTGCTGTTTTAATGCCATTTACAAACATTCCCATACATTTTACAATAAAATTATAGCATACAAAACTCTAAACAAGAAACTTATACTAGATTCATTTTAGATGTTTTTTATTTCTAAAAATCTTTCTGAATGATATTTTTTCTATATAAAATTGCCACCTCTGTAAAACTAGCCAGATTCTGACATTTCATTTCACCATTCAAGGCTTTAAGTACCTCTTCTGCTGTTAGTGTGCGTTTTTGTTAAAACAGGTCATCGCCCTATAAAATGCAGAATTTCTTTTAATTACTTGCTGTTCCATAATGAGCAGATGCCACTGTTAACAGTTATTCTTGCCTTCATAATCCAGGTTATTTTATTTTGTCATAACAGCTTTTAGTTGAAATCTTTGTATATTCTTGATGCGCTTCCTGAGGCATTGAGAATGTGTTGCCTGCGATTCTCTTCTTTTATAGCGGTAAGAAGCTGTATGTTGCTATCGATCCATCCAGCATGCAATAAGTTGCTCTCCAATGTTACACCGTTTTGCTTGCACATATCCTTCAGATTTGTAAACCACTTCAAGTTCTAGAGCATAATTTGATTAGCGAGGATATGCTATTCTATTGTAACTTGTATCTAGGTCTGGATCCTCAAGATACTTCGATTTGTAGAGAATATTTTAGGGTTAAGAATATTTTCGAAAAGACTTCTGAAGTGCCATTCAGAAATTTCGGTCCCTATTTTTGGGATAATTCTTCTGATTTCTATGGCTATCTTCCATCTTTGGTATCTTTAATTGAAGTAATTCTAGCTTCTAGTAGACATCTCTATAGATGGTTGAATTACGCACATACCAGGGAGCACCTAGCATCCTGAGCAGAATTTTGTTAGATCAGGAAAGTCTTTTGCCCAGGTACCTGACATAAGGCTTATGTTGAGATAGAAAAGAATAAGATTGAGGAAAATATCAAGAAGAAACGAAAGAGAGAAAAAAGATTGCAAACAAGGTTAAGAAGTCGAAATAACTATAAGGAATAGATAATTAGTAGAATTGGGGCAACTATTACAGAAATCTTAGAAAAAGGAATCCTTTTCTTGGAAATAAAAATAAAGAGAAGACAAAAGTAAAAGAAAGCAGGAAGAAATAGAATTGAAAATGGGTTTCTTCCTAAACTTCTTGTTGGCCCCTCTCGCTCACTCACACCCTCTCCTACTCCCTGCAAAACGTTATCTGGCGCTTATCCTTCTATTTCGAGTTTTTTTTTTTTGTCTTCTTCTTCATTTTCTTTCGACCCCAAAAGGCGGCAACAAGAAAAATGCTTGAAATTTATGCTGGCAGGAAAAATGCTGAAAACGGAAAGAGAGTCTGGAGTTGGGAATTATTGTGGCAGGCGAAATGTTCGAAAGGATAACACACGTACACACACACACAGGAGACAGCCGAGTAGCTGCATTCCATAAATAAAAACGGCAAAATGGCGCAGCCAAATGGAATGTGAGCGAGAGAGAAAGAGAAGGGCAGCTGACCAGTTGGGCCAGCAGCAGCAGCAAGCATGGTAGAGCTCGAAATCATCATGAATGGCGAACGTGACACAAATGACAAAATATCAGGCTCCCCCCTCGTTTCGAAGGGGGAGGGGCGGGGGCAGGCTCTGGGGATTTTGTTGGCTACACACAGACACAAACGGAGGCCGAAACGATGGACAGCCGCCAGAGGTGGGATGCCAGTTGGACTTGCTGCTGAGTGTGATTGTCTGTCTTTGTGTCTCTGTTCGTGTCGGTTTCGGTTTTAAGTGGTAACTGTGTGTGCAGTGTCAGCATTGTACGTACCATGCATTATGACCCACCCAACCCACTGGCCCCTTACTCGATTTCCCTTTTTGCCTAAAATGCAGGCAAAAGACAATATTTCTGATTTACAAGCCATCAAAAAAGGAAATAATCAAAAATTTTGGAAAACAATTTCCATTTTCCTCCCTCCTCCGCCCTCTCTTTTTTGATAGTCTCATTAATGTTTCGTTAGAAAAACAAAACCAACACAAACGACAGTTTGCGGCTGCTTAAGGAAAACTGATAAAGTCACATATTTGCAGGAAAATCGAAATTAAACATTTAAAAAAAAAATTGTTTGAATCAAATATTTTGTACTTAAATCAAGCACAAAATACTGTCCATAGAATGTACGAAAATACTTCATTCCTAGCTCAAAATTCTTATTTTAAGTACGAACTAATTCCAAAATACTTACGAACAGTTTTGGACGGCTACGGGCTTAAAGCATGATCTTGATATACCGATTTTTGAGGTGAAAAATCGTTAATTAGGCTACGAAATATTATTCGAATATATATTTACGCATAAGCATATCTCTAAGTATTGTTTAACCCAACGTGACTTAAGGCTCAGTTAAACAATTGAAATAGTGTTAGATAACGCATGGCCAAACGCAAAGTTTCACTGCAGCATGAAGTTGTTGTTGCTGTCAACGGTTTTTTGATCATAAAATGAAAACGAATGAATATTTTTCAAAACTTTTTTCTGCTTTTTATTCGTTCTATCAATGGCTACAAATTGTAGAAGAACTTATTTGAAATGGCCGCCTTGTGCCTTTCAGAAAGGCCGTAGTCCCTCTGTGGCCACTCATCGATCAAAATAAGCACCTCATGCACTGGAAAATTGTCAACTTTTCGGACAAGGGCGCGCTTTAAAGACTCAGTCGGGACTTACACCATGAAGCAAACTTCATGAAGTTTTCTTAGTAGGCGTCGAATTTAGAGCAAATCTTTCAGATCTTTAAAACGAATAGTATAGAAATACATATAAATCTCCCGCCTACTTAGAAAACTTCATGAAGTTTGCTTCATCATGTAAATCCCGTCTTAATGTTTGGGTGTCGAGTAAAGCAAGCCATAGCCTCGAGTAGGGACCATAGTTTGTAGTCCAATGTAGTCTACGCTATCATTAGGTCAATCCTCTGTAGAAATTAAGTTCGGTGTTTGATTTTTGCTGACCAATTCAACAACTCGATTTATGAGCGATCCCCATTCCATGATTGCAAACAACTGACGTCAAAACTTTTGATTTACTTTATATAGCATAAATGTCTCTTGTCAAATAGCCGTCTAGTTAGAGTGCATGCGTTCCATGGTTCTTGAGAACGATTGTGTTTTATTCGCGTACCAAAACAATTGCGAGTACTAGGTTCATTCCATTAAAGACCTGAGCCTAAGTGTAATCATACATGGTGATTCAATGGAATTGCTCTCTTCTCAGTTGCAGCGGACACTTGATGCTAAAGGTTGTATCCACGCTGCTCGTCAGTTTGTTGTTGTCTCTACGCTGCTCGTCAACATGCTTGCTGGCTAATAAGTTTAGTTGCACATGCATACAATTTTTGTGTACTAAACCTTTTGCAGTTAAATTCACTTTTGTGCTCTTAGCAAAAGATCTTAGTTGACAAATGGGGCTCAAGCGCCTCACCATGTATGATTAGACCAATGATTAATTAAAGGCTGCAAACCTATACAATTTTTGAGAAGGTACGGTTCGCAGGTTCAAACCCGTGAGGAATATTTGGGTTCGGTTCGTGGACCGGTTCCTGGATCCTCTGGATCGGACCTCGGTTAACTTGAACAAAGTATAGTTTGTCTTTTTTTCGATTTATTTTTACGTTTCAATTGGATAAAAGAATATTTAATTGATATAAACATATTATTTATCCAACATTAGTCATTAAGATGGATAAAACTGATGTGACCCGAACTACAAATTAAAACTTTAAGTACGAGTCGAACTTTATTAAACTTTCAAAATGTACGAAGCATTAAAATAGTCCTAAAATTTATGTATCAATTCAAAAAGTCTCTATTCAAGTACGGATCTACCGGAAATCAAATAATCTTGCATAGAGATTAAAACAAGTTCGGAACTGTAATGTCATATCGAAAGCACGAAAAGTAACTGAAAATTCGAATTTTTTTTGACCACTCTCTATACATTTAATAACAAACTAAAATAAATCCCGTGTGTTGTAGAAAAAAGCCTATTTCGAGTTAAAAACAAACATAGTCCAGCCAAAGACGGGATCGAGACAAGAATTTTTCAGAATTGGAAAATCCGTATCAATTGGGATTGATTTTAGTTTAAATGTCTGAGGTTTTTTCTTCTGTGTAGGCACTATATCTTCCTAGAGAAGTTCATCTATAAGCAAACAAAGTTAGCGCAATATTTTTTATGTTTTCGTTCATTAAATTTTTCAAATTTTTCTTGGACAATTTTCGACGCAATCTATAACATAATTGACATTAGTTCCTAACTTATAATCGGACTCTTGTAAATTTAATTTTGTGTAATCTCATTAAGAATTTGTTTCGTTTGTAAAATTACTTATTATTGTGAACCGAACCTTATTTTTTGCAAAAGTGGTCCAGTTCGGTTTCAGGTTCGAAGGGGCCTAAAATGTAAGAGGTTCTGTTCATGGTCTGGTTCGGGAACCCAAAAAATTCGAATCGAACCGGTTTTTAAGGGTTCCGTTCCTTGACCGGTTTGCAGCCCTGGATTAATTACATTTTTAAATCACGCATACGCCATGTTGCCTATTTTTATATATTTATTTGTTTTATTTATGTATAAACAGTCGAAAATAATTTGATTTGAAATTCAATTTAAAACAAGTAAGAAAGTCGGTCAAGCCCGACTGTAATATACTCTGAACCTGTTTGTATATAACTAATAACGTTAAAGTGTGGGGTCACACAATATGTGTAAGTGCAGCCCATCACGATTACGGGCAGTGCTGCCTAGCGTAATTATTTGATTTACTTAAAATTCGAATATTGTTCATCTGATCTGGAAACGGTGTATGGTGGATCGATAAGTAATGACGATTAAAATATATCCCTAAAAGGTTCAAACAATCTGTCTTTAAAATTGTGGAAGGTATTCGATTTTGTTCAAATTGTAGGGGTGGCAACTCTACTATCGTTCATCTGATCGGAAAACGATGTATGGGGGCTCCATAGGTAATGATGAGTAGAATATATGTTCAAACAATCTAACTCCAAAATTGTGGAGATATTGAGTTGTATACTCTTTGTACCTTCGGTACAGAGTATAATTAGGTATCGACGAAATTTCGCCTGTTTTTCTCTATTTTGAATATAGTTGCCTTTTTCAATTTCAAATATTGAATTTGTTGTAAAATTTGTGATCAGGTATGTGTAATTATTTTTGAAACTTTAAATTAAAATAATAACTTTTGGATCCCACTGAAATACAGCTTCTTTGCTTTCTGGCACGGTCGCCAACTTTCAAAAATTCTTATTCATGCATTAAGTAAAAGTTGAAACATTTTTCATTTAACTTTAAATTAGCCTTTACAAAAAAAACAAGTAATGCGTTGTGATTTGAACAATTAAGCAATTACTTAAAGGATTACCTTGCTTGTGTATGTGTGTGCGTGTGTGTGTGTGTATTGTGGCACTAATCAGATTTAGTCACTGGCCACAAATCACTCAGTTTGTTGCAAATTAATGCTTGCAAAATTCCCTTTGCATAGTTAAATTTCAACAAAAGGCATTTTGCATGGTGCCAAAACCAAAAGATCCAAAAGATACAAATATATGGAGATGATGTGTGCGAGAGAGAGAGAGAGAGTCTTGCTTATCAGATAAGAAACCCAAAGACATTTCAGGAGTCGCATAAATAATATACAGTTCAGTTGAGTTTTGGGCCTTAGCAACTAGGAAATTGTAAATTTGAATTGTTGACGCAACTCAAATAAATGTGAGGTCAACATATGCTAAAGTGAGATGGACATAGAGACACACACACAAAAAATGAAAGAAGAAAACTAAGCAAGGGGAATAATTGGGGTTGGGGTGTGTCAGGGGGGGACTTCACATGCATGTCACAGAAAACTTGGATTGAATGACATTACGTGAAGTTGACAACATGTCAAAAATGAGAAAAGATACGGTAAATGGACAAGAGACTGGGCGAGAGCAGGCAAAACAAGTGACATTTATGTTGCCAAAACAAACAACTAAGGGGAGCAGGGTGAGTTGGGGAGGGGGAGGGGACGGGGCCCTGGGTAGTTGCTTTCGTCTGGGTAAATCAGAAATCGCAAATATTAGAATAAAATGCAACAACAGCAAAATGAAGGCAAAACTAGAAAGAGAGACAAGACACACAAATACACAGGCAAAAATCCTGGCAGAAAGCTGGCCAACTCTGCTGTCAAAGGAAACACACATTTTTCCTGTCAGGCAAGGAAAATTAAAATACTTACTTCATTCTCGACCTACCACACGATCCACACAAAGGCTAAAACATCAAGTATTTTGCACTCAAACTCAGCATTTTCAAATGAGTGTGATATTACGGAAACCAAGTACGCCCTACTTATATCAAGTTCATTTCTCCAAGTAAGAAATACTTGAATCTAGTATTCCGGATTAGTACAAAACATATTTGAAAATGAGAATATTTGATCTTGCCTGCCTAGATATTGTGTTGTTGCATAGAAGGAAGCACCTCCGTCCCTATAAAGTATATATATTCCTGATCAGCATCAATAGCCTAGTCAATATAGCCATGTTCGTCTGTCTATCTGTCCGTCAGTTTGTCTATATGAACTCATCGATTTCAGATACTATATAAGTGAGAGCCACATACTTTTTTATGCAAGTAGTTGCAAAACGAATATGTCGTGTTGAGTCGTGCATGTTCGTGCCTCTTAAAAAAAAAAACGACACGCGCCCAACTCTAACTCAAACCAACACCTTGAATTCTTTGTTTCTATAAAACCGGTACGCGAAGCGCAGCTCAAACCCTAAATCGTTTTAGAACCGCCGCACCTTTTGCATTATAGCCTCACCTACATATAATGAAACAAAATTATTTCCGTGGACTCGCGCTGTCTTCCATCTTGGAACAAATTTTTCAAGTTACATACATATATTCTGAATCTTAAAAAAAAATATTCGGATCAAATATCGATTGACCCTTACCAAGAAAAAGAATAAAAACGGATTTTTTCTTTAAAAAACCGTCTTTAGATAACTCTTAGAGTTGTTCCATATTTTTTTTCG
Source organism: Lordiphosa mommai (assembly GCA_018904225.1). Taxonomy (NCBI): domain Eukaryota; kingdom Metazoa; phylum Arthropoda; class Insecta; order Diptera; family Drosophilidae; genus Lordiphosa; species Lordiphosa mommai. The sequence goes on from JAEIFT010000018.1 coordinate 433,572, forward strand.
AAAAGTTTACGTGAAAATGACAAAAATTTGTCTTTGGATCGTTTTAAGCCGATATTCCGTTCAAAAGTTATGATTTTTTAAATCGACGGTGGGGGAAAACCATTTAAAGGTATTCTCATCTATATATAGTTCTTCTATTTAATAGCGATTAAAAATTTTTTGGAGACATAAAAAAAATTGGGGTGGCTGAGTTGATATGGAATATCCCATATATGCCCTTTGCCTGTTTAAGGCCCCATTCCAGATGGCATATAAATTTATTTCGCCACTTTACTTCATATAATTAAGACAGCTTTTCTAAAGCACTCAGCTTTCAGAGTGTTTCTATTCATATGAAGTAATGTGCCTAAATAAGTTTTAATGTCTTCTGGAATGAGGCCTTTAGTGAGAACAATAATCCTTCAATACAAAAATTTAACCAAAATAAATGCATTTAATCTTGAACCTCAGTAGGCCGTAATCAAAGCAACCTTTGCTTTCCAATATTTGCTTGAATTTGTAACCCCTTCATCACTTCAAACCTTTTAGCTTCAGTCGCCTTCAACTCGTGCTACAGTGAGGAGCTTTCTCTTCTTAGTAGCTAACTGAATTTTTAAAAAATTTTTTTTTTTGAACTAGCAATAGTTTTATCTTCCAGAAACTTATCCAGCGACTATGTTCTGGTGATGTTAAGTTTTTTTTTCTTTATTTTTTTATTTTTATAATTCAATCTTGGATCTTGAGTAAACAGGTCCAACGTGTTGGTGTACTTAATACACTTTTTCTTTCTTTTTTTAAAAATATTTTATATAAGATTTTACTTTGTCTGGCTGTGCCTATAATGAGCTGGATATGTTGTGTGGGCTTCAAAAAGAGACCATTTCCTTATTTTCAAATTGAAGCTCAAGTTTTGCAGAATCCTTTCCAAATGCACGCCTTTTTAACTAAACTAAGTTGTGCTTAAAATTATAGCTGTCTTCCTTCAGCCGTTTAGTCTGGGCGTTAATATACTGCATTAAAAAAAATATATATGTTTTCACTTACATCTCGCTCGATTATTCAATTTTATTAGAAGTATGTGCAATTTACTTAAACCTTTAGCCTTGACCCTTGTGTCTTACACCAAATATTTTGCAAATCTATATACTCACCCAATTTTATCAGCGTACAGTCCATTGCAAACGGTTTTGCGAAAATGTGTAAATGAGGTGTGAAAGGGAATTTAAATTGTCCCATTCAAAATGCAAGACAATAGCAACATTATTATACCTGTTTAAAATATATATAAATCGGATTTGTACCGGAAATTTATATTTATTTTTTTTACTAAAATTTGATTTTATACGGAGAAAAAGGAGGGAGACAAAACCAAAACTTTCTGTCCCAATTTCTCAGTATTTTTTTTCTCCCAGACCACAACATGAAAGACTTCCTTCGCTTTGGTGTACGCTGGTTCCAATTATAGAGTTATATTCCATATCCTCGTCCCGATGGAGAGCAAAGCCGAAACTGACCTGTTAATTCTGAATTTAGTTTTCCAATCAAAATAATATCAGATAATTATCCTTTCAGAACTCCACGTACAGGTACGGGCGTATTGCCGAAGTGCAGCCGAAATATATTGGAAAGAAAAACAACAAAAACACAAAGACTTGTTTTTTATGACCTCGAGCTGGTTAAACATGAACTTTCTAGATTTGAGAAAGGTAGCTCATCACTTACATTAATATTAGTTTAGTTTTTAATTACACTGTGATAGTTTTTTTCAAAAAATAAAAAAGACATGACCAAACTCGACGGTTTCCCCCTATTTCGGGTCCTAGGAATCGAACTGCATCATTACTTTTTTGAGTTGTAATGATGGTTTCATACGAAATTTTTTTTTTAAGTTTTTTACGAAGTTACCATTTTTTTGTAAATTGCAATGATATGATATATTATTCTTAAAAAATCTAAATAAATAGTTTTAAGTGTCCTCTAATTTACTTCATTTACAGTTTTTCGATATCATTGTGCATTCAAAAGTTATAGAATAAAATCTAAAAAAAAACAAAAAATTGTTTGAATAATTTTTATTACCAAAATTACATTAAATTAGAAAATATTTAATTAGAAATCAAGTTATTGTTGGAGAAAAAAAGGGAAGACATTAAAAAATGATTTTATTGCGATTTTACTTAATATTTGAAAATTTTAAATAACACTAGTTTACAAAAATAAAAAAAATAAAATACCCATTGAAGCTGTTATTTTTTTCTAATGTACTTTGGAATGCTCAACTCAAAAATGAAATTCAAAAATTTTTGTATGGATACGTTTTTGAGTTAGAATTTTTTTTAGTTTTTTCGGTAGGTACCCTTACATTTTATGACATATCTTGAGAGAGAAACTTTTGATGTCGTCAAGCAAGGTATTAATCTAAAGGGTATTCAATTTCTAATAATCTAGCTGAAGGCCATTTTCCAATCGGTTTAGTAGTTTGAACGCTACAAGCAAAAATATTTCAAAAAAATCGATTTTTTCCTCAACAACGTGCAAAATTTGTTTTCCTAAAATCTGTAAAGGATTGAAACTGATAAAAGTAAATTGTTTTTTTCTTTTGATCTTATAAATAGCACTTTTACGAAGAAAATAAGGTGTTGATAAAGAAATCTATGGATAAATAAAGGAGTTGTGAGCAATTGAGTACAAATACTAACAGTCAAATTTCAGTGTTTTATGTATTTATTAGAAAAATATTTATATTTTTCCTTCGTTTTCGACCTTGATATTATTTTTTTCTGTGATTTGGCTTCTATTGAAACTCATACATTGAGCAAAAAGCGAAGTAAAAAAAAATTTGTTTTTAATAATCATGTAAAATAGTCAAATTTGACTCTTAGTATTTTCACAAAATTGCTCACAACTTCGCTATTTATCCACAGATTTTCGTCATCAATACCTTATTTTCTTCGTAAAAGTACAAATCGTGAGTGTAAAAGAAAAAATATTTTTTTGATTTTAATTTTCAACCACTTACAGATTTTAGGAAATCATATTTTTCACGTTTCTTAGAAAAAAATCATTCTTTCGAAATATTTTTGCTTCTAACTTTCAAACTACTAAGCCGATTGAAAAATGTTCTTCGACTAGATTATTAGGAACTGTAAACGCTTTTAATTAATCCCTTGGTTGACTCCATCTAAAATTTGTAACTCGAGATATGGCTTAAAAGGTATGGGTATCTGCCGAAAAATTAAAAAAAAATTCTAACTGAAAAACGTATCCATACAAAAAATTTTGAACTTCATTTTTGAGTTCAGCATTCCAAAATACATCATTAAAAAATAATGGCTTCAATGGGTCTTTTTCGCTGTAAGCTAGTGTAATTAGTTGTACAAAATTTTATTGTAAAAAAGGTTGCAATTACTTTAGTTTTTGGACCATAACTTTATGATATCGAAAATCTGTAAATGTAGTAAATTAGAGCACATTTAAATCTATTTATTCAGATTTCACAAGAATCAGATATAATTTTTTTACAATTTAGAAAAAAGTTTAACTTGATGAAAAACTTAAAAAAAAAGATTAGTATGAAGCCATCGTTCTTACTCATAAAACTAAAGATGCAGTTCGATTCCCAGGGCCCAAAATAGGGGAAAACCGTTAAAGTTGACCATGTCTTTTTTTTCGACTTGCACAGTGTTATAAGTAGAAGTTAGCTTGAATTTTCCAAGTTAACAACGCTTGAAAAGGAGTAAAGAATATTTTGGCCGACTAAGGGAATCTTTGAATCCATCCTGCCATGCTTAAAGCTTATAAATAAAACTCTTTGGTTTTATATAAATTTTTTTATAATGTTTTTCTATTTTACCTTACGGAGGGACACCCAAATCTTCATAGGAAAATGAAGAAAAATTCAAATGATTATAGTTAAAAAATTGAACAAATTTCTGCTTGCACGATTTTTTTATGCTATTCTTCAGTACCTCGGTTACTTCTGCTTAAAAGGCTGGGATATTATCATAAAGTACTCCTTTCGTCTTAGTTTAGAGTTTTGAGAATAGAAATAAGTCACAGGATGATAGATCAGGCGAATACGGAGGGTGGAAGAGGAGAGAAATTAGATTTTTTTAAAACAACTGTCTTCCTGCTGGATATTCAGGTCTAACACGATCAATTCCAATCTTCACAAACGCTGTGAAACTCCTAAAAATTGTTCTTCAGTAACAGATTGACCTTACGGAACATATACCTTGTGGACAATACCCTTCGAATTATTAAAAGAAATCAACATTGTATTGATTCGAATCTTTTAATTTTAATTCACGTAACTCACTCACCTCTAGAATGATAATTAAGGATGAAAAAAAAAAACTTGAATCGAAACATTCTAATGCTAAGTATTCACTTCCACAAAAATATCAATTTTTGTGTCCAAAATATTGTAGGAAGTTTTTTATTTTGTCACCATTTTTATGAAAGTCTTTAGTCTTTTCCAAGAAATTAACAAACAATCGCTTAATATTCGCAAAAAAAAAAAAAACAACCATTAATAAAGAAAAATGAGACCTAATAAAAATTCCACTAAATGTTAGCCATCATCATGCCGGGTAATGAGCTTTTAACAGTATTTACGATACTTTTTAGTTACTAAACTGTGAACGTGAATTTTTTATTGCCACTTACTGTGCGAAAGATGTATCTTTTACTGTTCATTTGAGAAAGAGTCAACAACATTTATGTTTATGAAGGGTTCATCTATTGATTTGTATGTAAGCGCCATAAAAAAAGACAAGAAATGGATGAAAGTATGAAATGATAATAAAAAAAATGTATAAAATTGTAAGACCAGCTTAAATGCCAACACTGACAGACACAAAGACTCATGCAAATGCTGGGTGTATACACTACTATAGTAGCTCTCAAATAATAAATATCTGCAAGAACCACAACAATAAAAACATGATATATCAAATATCATGCTTCGCTGCTTGAGTCCCACTTTGTTATCGGATGAGATCCTGCTTCTAAATTGTTCCCCCACTTACGTGTGTTTTTTGCCGACCACAGCTCTAAATACAACTAGGTACTAGCAAATCGGGTATAAGACCTAATAAAAAAAAAATGTAGAAACCAATTAAGAGCCTATTATCCAATTCTATTCTGTATTTTTCATCGGTTAATTTTGGTAATCAGATTTTAGGGAATTTCTTCCTTTACTCCCTTGTAAGCGAATATACGTTTCCTTGCAACTGTTTAATGATAAAGCGATGCAGCTATTCAAGCAGATCTCGCTTAGTTAGAAAACTTTTTGCAATGAACATTTTTCCAGCATTTGTTTTTCTTGCACATACCCTTTGCTATCCTGGAAGTTTTTTTTTATTTATTTTTCTTTCCGAGAGGGGTAAAAAGTATTTTTCCGCAACAAACAAGCAAAAGTGACACAGAACAGCAGCTTTTTCCTTGTTGCATGCACCATACAGAGGCACAGGCACACATACACACACACAAGGCGTGGCACTGGCGGACCGCCCACATGGCATGGCGTTTTTAGCTTGGCTTTGATTTGGTTTTTCGTTTTTAGAGATTCTTGTTGCTCGTTTTGCACCCCCCCCCTGTCCCCCCTATCCCCACACCCCAGCACTCCACGCGTGTGTTTGCATATCTGAGCACTGCGATCGGCCAAGTGTCGTGCTCGCTCTCATCCACATCCTGAGCTTTATTTTTTTTTATATTTTTTTTTCTGCTCCTCTTTCCCCCCAAGCCGGACCGCTTGACATGGCTACGTCCGTTTTGCTGTTTGTTCGGTTCGTGACTGGCCGCATCGTGGATAGAGGGGTTTGAGGGGGGGTAGGGGTGTGGTTGCGGAGGCGGCGCCAGCACTTGACTCCCAAACAGGGCCACATCCTTTGTTTGCCGTCGTCGTTGTTGCCTGCCAAAAGTTTATGGCGCGTCGCGAAGCTCGTCGCGCTTTTGTTGCCCTGGCCATCGACCTACAACCCCACCCCCCTCACCGCTCAGCCTGCCCAGCTAATGGGTGGGGCCACCTTCTTATCATGGCTTGGCCAACATTTTCTTGCTACTTGTTTGTTTGCTCATGCGATTTCTGATAACTGACATTTGTTGGCGTTTGCCAGCAGCTCCAAAAACTCTGCGCCAGGAAAAAGGTAATTTCTCTTTGGGCCCCAAAAGATGATAAGACGGCTGGGTGGGTGGGGGGTTTGAGCAGCTGCAAAATTTTAAGCAAACAAATTTTTTGTGTTATTGCTGAATGGTTTTCACACACTTAAGTAAGGTCGGACAAACAAATTTGCACAAACTGTCAAACTTCCTTTTGTGTCCTATTTTTATTCTACTTTTAATTGTTTTGAGCAAAAAGTTTGTACAAATTTATTAGGCAAATAATTTGTCCAAAATTTTGTTGAAAAATTGTCTATAAAATATTTTTTTTCTCTCGATTTTTTTGTTTTGCATTATTATTATAGCTTGGACTTTCCCCTTTCATCTCCTTCAAACCATTTTAAAAAATTCGAAATAGTTTAGAAGAAATTGCAATTTTAGTGAAGCAAAGTGCTTGCTTGAGGAAGCCCTAAATAGGAGGTCATTTACCTTTAAAAAAAAATAATATTTAAGATTTTTTTGTTTTCATTATTATTATAGCTTCGACATTCCACTTTCATCCACTTTAAACCATTTTAAAAATTTCGAAATAGTTTAGGAGATATTGCAATTTTAGTGGAGCAAGGTGCTTGCTTCAGGAAGCACTGAATAAGGGGCAACTAACCCTTGAAAAAAATAATTTTTTTGCATTCCCCTTCAATCACTCGCCATTTTCAAAAACATGTTTTTTTAGTGGAGCAAGGTGCTTGCTTGAGGAAGCACTGAACCTTTGAAAAAAAATAGTTTTTGGATTTTTTTGTTTTGCATTATTATTATAGCTTGGGCATTTTCATTTCATCCCATTCAAACCATTTACAAAAATTCAAAATAGTTAAGGAGAAATTGCAATTTAAGTGGAGCAAGGTGCTTGCTTAGGGAAGCACTGAATAGAAGGCCATTTACCCTTGAAAAAAAAAATTATTTTTAGATATTTTTGTTTTGCATTATTATTAAAGTTTGGACATTCCCCTTTCATTCCCTTCAAACCATTTTTAAAAATTCGAAATAGTTTAGAAGATATTGCCATTTTAGTGGAGCAAGGTTCTAGCTTGAGCAAGCACTGAATAGGAGGCAATTTACCTTTGAAAAAAATTTTTTTTTTTATATTTTTGTTTTGCATTATTATTATAGCTTGGGAATTCCACTTTCATCCAACTTAAACCATTTTGAAAAATTCGAAGTAGTTTAGGAGATATTGTCATTTTAGTGGAGCAAGGTTCTTGCTTGAGCAAGCACTGAATAGGAGGCAGTTTACCTTTGAAAAAAAAATTTTTTTTATATATTTGTTTTGCATTATTATTATAGCTTGGGAACTCCACTTTCATCCAACTTAAACCATTTTGAAAAATTCGAAGTAGTTTAGGAGATATTGTCATTTTAGGAAGCACTGAATAGGAGGCCATTTACCTTTGAAAAAAAAAATAATTTTTTGATTTTTTTGTTTTGCATTATTATTATAGCTTAGGCATTCCCTTTTCATCCTCTTCAAACTATTTAAAAAAATTCGAAATAGTTTAGGAGATATTGCCATTTTAGTACAGCTTGAGGAAGCACTGAATAGGAGGCCATTTACCTTTAAAAAAAATTATTTTTAGATTTTTTTGTTTTGCATTATTATTATAACTTGGGCAAAATTCGAAATAGTTTGGGAGATATTGCCAGTTTAGTGGAGCAATTTGCTTGCTTGAGGAAACACTGAATAGGAAGCTCTTTACCTTTGAAAAAAAAATAATTTTTAGGTTTTTTTTGTTTTGCATTATTATTATAGCTTGGGCATTCCCTTTTCATCCACTTCAAACCATTTTCAAAAATTCGAAATAGTTTAGGAGATATTGCCAGTTTAGTGGAGCAAGGTGCTTGTTTGAGGAAGCACTGAATAGGAGAAAAAAATTTTTTTTTTTGATTTTTTTGTTTTGCGTTATTATTAAAGCTTGGACATTCCACTTTCATCCACTTCAAACCATTTTCAAAAATTCGAAATATTTTAAGTGATATTGCAACTTTAGTGGAGCAAGGTGCTTGCTTGAGGAAGCACTGAATAAGGGGCCATTTACCTTTGAAAAAAAAATAATTTTTAGTTTTTTTGTTTTGCATTATTATTATAGCTTGGGTATTCCCGTTTTCATCCGCTTCAAACCATTTTAAAAAATTCGAAACAGTTTAGGAGATATTGCCAGTTTAGTGGAGCAAGGTGCTTGTTTGAGGAAGCACTGAATAGGAGGCCATTTACCTTTGAAAAAAAATAATTTTTAGATTATTTTGTTTTGCATTATTATTATTTCTTGGGCATTCTCCTTTCATTTACTTCTCAAACCATTTTCAAAAATTCGAAATAGTTTAGGAGATATTGCCATTTTAGTGGAGCAAGGTGCTTGCTTGAGGAAGTACTGAATAGGAGGCCTTTTACCATTGAAAAAAAAATAATTTTTTGATTTTTTTGTTTTAGCATTATTATTATAGCTTGGGCATTCCACTTTCATTTACTTCAAACCATTAAAGTTTGGCTCAAATAATTTGCGCAAATAAGTTTGTACAAAATTTCCCAAAAATATTTTCACAAATAATTGCATCTCAAATATTTGAACTGTTTGCATTTTTGAAGTAGTTGCATTAATTTGGTACAAAATATTTGCCAGCAAACAAAAAAAAAAATAAGAATTCTGCTTACAAAATGTATTTCAAGGTCAGTTCAGTTGGTCCACCATGAACGACCAACCAAACCAACCTGAAGACAGTGACAAGTGAAACATCAGACAAATGAGCGCAGGCGGGCCTCAAACACACTCACACACACACACGCACGAGGGGAAGGGAGAGTAAAGGACAGCCAAGCACTTCACAGCTTAACACCCTAATGTGCAATATTTTTGACTCCCACACAACAACAACAACAACAACAGCAAATACAAATATTAAAAGGAGAAATCAACCACCCACCACCCTTTCCCCTGCCACAGGACTCGCTCGCCTGTCGAAGCATCTTCTGCGCCCTAGAGGGCGCCACCCAACCAAAAATGGAAATAAAAAAAAACTCTCTCGCTCTCATTTCTTTCTCCCGGTTTTTTTTTTGTTGGTACTTTTTTATAGCGCTTGATCTTTGGCTTATTACCATGTCACGTTGAATGCGAAATGCGAACGCTGCCGGAATACAAAATGCAAACAACGCAGGTTTCTTGTGTGTGTTTTTTGGGCGAATGCGTTAAAACGCCAAAGGGGCGTTGAAAATGTTGTTTTTGTTGCTGTTGTTGTTGGAGCAACAATTGTTGTTCGACTTTGCCGAAGTTTGGCGGCGACCAACAGTTGACAGTCGAAAAGCATTTGACATTTTACCTTGGCCAACGCACACACACACACAGACACTTGCAGAGCACACGAAATGTCACTTTGAAAAATGCCATTGGTTCCGTGGCCAAACAAAAACTTTTGCAGCTCTGCGCGCATCTCTATCTCTCTCCCGAACATCGCACAAACCAGTTGCTTAGCAACGCCCCCCTTAACCGCAAAAAAGGAACAAAAAAAAAAAAAAAAAAAAAGAGCCAACAAAAACAACAACAACAAAAAAACGATACGAAACGCTGACTGTCGCTGCCGACTGCGACAAATGTCAGCAAACTGAACTCCATTGCTATTTTAGCCAGCAGGCAGCAGCAGCGACAGCCCGCCGCAGCAGCGACCCGTTAACACCAGCTAGTTGTCCCGCTCTGGCTGGGGAAATCATTGCTGTGTGTTTGCCATTGAGTGCGTGCATGTGTGTGTGTGTGTGTGTGTGCGTGTTGAGTGCGCGCATGCGATTCGATGCCCCGGCCACAGGGGCAGCCGCTCAGGTAAGGCTTTCAGTCTGTGTGCTGGCCGTCTCGCACTCGCACGCCTTCGCGCCATTCGTCGTCTGCGTCGTCGTTGTTGTCGTCGACTCGGTTTTCGTGTATATTTTTTGAGTTGCATTGCCAGTTGCCCGTTTGCCATTGCCGTCGCCGTTTTCCAGTTTTCAGTTTTTGTTTGACGTTCGCGTGAAGCGCTCGCCACCAAACACAAACGTTTCCAGCTCCGTGGGCACTTTCCGTCACGCCGTGTGTTTGTTTACCGTTAGACGACGCGTCGCGTAAATATCGTTTTTTTCAAGTTTTTTTTTGCAAGTGAGTGAGAGAGAGCAGCAAATAAATAAATCCAAAAAAAAGAAAATAAAAAAAAAAGAAAGCAAGAAATCTGAAGAAAATCAGCAGAAGTGTCTCAAAGTGCAACACACAAGAAAAAAGTCTAAACAAAAATCAGCTGCCGCGTGTTTTGCCGCCGGCTGCCGTAGAAAACACGTGCAAACCAGCAACCACCTTCCTACTCCTCCCCCCGGACACCGCATATTCGACAACAAAATTCTCACCGAGGCATCCAAAGCGCCCCTCAGGGCTGTCGCGCTGGCGTCATTTTTGGGCGACGGTTTTGCCGCCCTCGGTAGTCGAGCACCACCGGTCAAGGATCTAATGGCATTCGGTGCGGTTCTACACACAAATCAGCATAATATCGGTGAGTCCCCCCCTCCCCAACATCAAAGAGGAGCAGGAGCAGGATCAAAACTCTGGGATAAGAATGGATTATTCGAATTGTTAAAAGGGTTTCAAAATATATTTTGAGAATGTACAAAAACTAGCGCTATTTAGCGTAAATAAAGTTTTTGGTTAACAAGGGTTAAAGTTTTTTTTTTTATTTTAGCCCAGTAAAATGGTTTTCTACCGTGGAATATGCTTACTTTAATGTGAAACTATGAGCAAAATAGCGTTAGAAGGGCCAAAATATAGATTTTGTGTACCTAGTTTATGTAGTTAGAAATGGAATGTGCTCACTTTTAAGAAAAATTATGAGCAAAATAGCGTTAGGCGGGTTAAAATATAGCTAGAGCTTAAGTATAATGTCGTACTATCTTTAGCTAGAATTTCACCGTGGAAAATGCTTTCTTAAAAAAAATTTTTGTGTACAAAATAGCGTTATGAGGGCTAAAATTAAGCTAGAGTTAGCGTATAATGTGGTATTTTCTTCCGCTAGCTTAAAAAGTTCGATGTAGCAAGTGCAAAACACTTTTTCACCGTGAAATATGCTAACTTTTATGGAAAATAGTGTACAAAATAGCGTTAGGAGGGCCAAAATGTAGCTAGAGCTTAAGTATAATATCATATTATCCTCAATTAGCTTAAAAAGTTAGATGTGGCATATGCAAAACACTTTTTAATCGTGGAATATGCTTGCTTTAATGGAAAATTATGAGCAAAATAGCGTTATGGGGGCTAAAATATAGCTAGAGCTTAAGTATAATATCGTATTATGCTCAACTAGCTTAAAAAGTTAGATGTGGCATATGCAAAACACTTTTTCATCGTGGAATATGCTTGCTTTAATGGAAAATTATGAACAAAATAGCGTTATGGGGGTAAAATATAGCTAGAGTTAGCGTATAATGTGGTATTTTCTTCAGCTAGCTTATGAAGTTAGATGTAGCATAGGCAAAACAATTTTTCATCGTGAAATATGTTTACTTCTATGAAAAATTCTGTACGAAATAGCGTTATGAAAGCTAAAATAAAGCTAGAGTTAGCGTACAATATCGTATTATCTTCAGCTAGGTTATGAACACCTTTTCACCGTAAAATATGCTTTTAATTGGGATTCAAATATTTGTCTAAGTTTGCAATCTTATCTAATGTTATTTGGTAAAGGGGTAAAGCCAAGTAGAATATGGTTTTTTGTAATCAATATAACGTGATATTCAAAAGATATCTAGGAGTTGGAAAAAGTTGTGTTTTGAAAGTAATTCTGTTAAGGAAAACGCCTTTGCACCGCAGTATATGATTTCTAACATGCAAATGCAGACAGTCAAAATGTCCCTTTTTATTCAGGTTGACTGTATAGCTATTTTAAAAGTCACTCTTACTAAATGATACATTTTGTAGTTAAACTTGATTTTTCTTAGCGTTAGGATGGGTAAACGATATTTGTTAAGAAACTTATCATTATTTTTTATTTATTTATCATCTTAGTGCTATATGTCAGGAGAGACTTATAAATTATTGCGTTAGTCACGAATTTAGATTTGCGAACAGTTTTCTACGGAACATTATATTTTGTTAGGAAAACATTGCTAACATGATGTTAAGATAGTCATGAAATCTAAGGAACTTAGTCTAATCATCTATATAAATCTGTCTGCCAAATAAACCTACAAATAGCAGAGTGAATTCTAAGTTTATCTAAAACCTAACAGATATATAGTAAGTAGCTGAGAAATCGACTCTTTATGAACTAATATAAATTGTCAAAACGAATCCCCGCACCGCAGTTGATTCAGTTTTTATGCTGGACCCCCAATTTTCCTACCTACGGGGTAGAGTTTCCAAAATTACAAATTGTCGTCATTTTCCGACCTTGGGGTGGATTTTCCGATATGATAGAACTAGGTTTTCTTATTTTTGCCATATAGATCGACTCAAAAATAAACCGTCCACAACCTTCGCTTTTATTTTCAGCCCCTTGAGGGCACATTTTTAAATATTGAAAATCTCTTGTCGAATTATATCGGGTTTTAAGTCAATTGGCTGATAAAAATAATTCCCATATTCAAATTTTTTTGGTCAATTTTCTGATGGCGGTTGAAATTGGAAAATACGTGTCTAATTATTTCGTATTATATATATTTATTTATAGGAAGTCTAACAATTACTACGTTTATGCACAAATAAATAAATCTTGATTTTGCCCATTTAAGTATGCTACGATTTTGAATATAAATAATTAAGGACAATATTTATTTATATACCCTTGCAGAGGGTATATTAAAATTGTGCAGTTGTTTGTAACGCATAGAGGGAAGCAACTCCGACCTCATAAATATATATATGTATATATATATATATTCTTGATCAGCGTCAACAGCCGAGTCGATCTAGCCTTGTCCGTCTGTCTGTTTCTATGCTATCTTCTCTCTCAGTCTTGCAGCTATCTTGACCAAACTTTTCGAATAAGTCTTTCAATGCACATAGGCTGAACATTTGTCGGAACCGACCGGATCGGATGACTATATCATGTAGCTGCTATAGGAAAGATCGGTCCAAAATCTTGTTTTATTGAGAAAAACTTTTAAGATTTTCATCGTAGCATCACCAATCGTGGTATATATTAGTTTTATATGCTTTACCATAATACTGGAACAATTTATGATAATCGGATGACTATATCATATAGCTGTCATAGGAACGATCGGTCCAAAAGCTAGTTCTAGTATGAAAAACTTTTTTGTTACCCATCGTAGCCTCACCAATCGTGGTATATATTAGTTTTGTAAGCTTTCACATAATACTGAAAAAATTGATTAAAATCGGATGACTATAGCATATAGCTGCTATAGGAACGATCGGTCGGAAAATGTGTTTTACTACGAAAAGTTTTTTTTATGGTATCAAATTTTTATTATCAATGATTTAAAAATTTTAAATATCTGATATTTATATCCTATATATATTCTACCTTTTAAATCAGTTGGAGTAAACTTTTGCAAGTGTATTAAAACTTGGGCACAGTCGATTCCCAATTGATGCTATATTCATAGAAAAATCCTTTGTAACTTAAATGCAGAACTTCCTGGATCACTTTTGACACCGAAAATGCTTGCTTTTTTATTGTTAATTCTAGCTTAGAGTTTCCTATATCCCTGGTTTCTTTCCGACACTTATTCCACAAGTTACTTAGGCAGTCTCGCGTTTTGTTAATCAGTTGTAATACCACTAAGGATATCGTGCTAAAATATCAAAAGAAATAACCGCTGGTTAAGCTTTTGCGAAGCAAAGAGACCAGTTCCTTTAGTGTGGGTTGGGCCAGAGCAGCGAATGGCACCCTTAATGGCGACGGAGGGGTTTTTTTTTTTTTTTTTGGCTTGGCACAAAAGTTTTGCACTTTTGAACTTGTTTCCAAAGTTTTTTCCTCCTTCTTGGGTTTGGGGCATATTCCGTCCCGCTCCTGCACGCTCATTTTGTACGCTTTTGAAGTTTTTTGTGTTCGCTCGTCCGTTTGGCCAAAAAGTTTTGCGCAGTTGTCAAAGTTTTTGCCGTTGTTGTTGTTGTTGCTTTTTCCTGCTGCTGGCTGCCGGCTGCCTTTTGTTTTATTTCATTTGCTCTCATGTCAAATTTTCACTTTTGCTGACTGTTTAATGTCAGCCAAAGTTCTGGCTGTTTTTCCCCCCATTTTTCATCATTTTTTTTTTTTTACTTTAACCATTTTTTGTTGTTGTTGTTGTTATTATTGTTTTCCAACTAATTGCATCTACAAATTTGTAAACGTGCTGACATTGACCAAAAGCAACTCCTCTTCGACGGCAGCGGCAACGGAGGCACATCCCAGAAGTCAAAGAGTCAAAGCTGTCAACATTTTGAGAACTAAAGAAATGGATGGGCCAGAAGCTTCCTTTTAGCCGCAGAAGAACTTAAGTCAAAGTCAAAGTCATAAAAAACCACATTTGCTGCCAGGTTTCGGTTGTTGTGTAGTTCTTTTCTTCTTCTTTGCCAGAAATACCCTGGTTGCAAGTGCAGATGAATAGCGTGGGGTATATAGGAAAGAGAGCAAACCACAAAAAAAAAAAACTGCAGCTAGCTTAAAGCAGAATTTTTATAGCTAAATTATAATCGGAAAAAAGCTGAAGATAGGACCAATAGATTCTGGAAACAATACTGTATAGTCAACCAACTATTTTTGCTTTTAGAATGTGCAACATCAAACTTGCAAGGAAACATAAGTTCATAACCTCAAGCCGGCAAAACTTGCTCAGCAAAATAAAATCCTTGGCCACATAAATTACAAAAAGTAATAAATAATTTGTGCTTTTTATGGGTAACCGAAAATTTTGTATTGTATATGAATCAGCTCAAAAAAAATTGATTCGAATTTTAGCGTAGTTTAAGGAACCTTCTGAGAACCTGTTCTGAGAATCTGCCTCAAAAAGAGTTCCGATTTTGAAGAGGTTTCTAGCTCTGGTTTTAAATTAAAGCAAACTTGGAATTAGCAAAGTATTAAATACTTAAAAACTGCACAAAAACCTTAACTTCTTCTTAATTATTGTACTTAATTATATTTACTTGACTTTACCAGTCAAAACCGTTGACTTTTACCATACAAATAATAGTTTTGTTTGTATGAAACTGCTACTAAAACAATATATCGTGCATAATTTTTACTTTGCTAGTGAATAGTCGTTGCCTTTTCTCTAGCTAAAATTGCGAAATAAATAATTTACACGAAAAAAATTGTTCAGCAAATTTTAAACCCAAGACGAACCATGTTTTGTATCGTAAAATATTTGGCCAGCATCTAGAAAATATCAAAAGATTGAGAGAAGCTCGGCTTGGTCCTTTTGGGACTATTACAGCCAATTTATCTTTTACTATCTCGAAAATATCTACTTTTTATTAGCTACATATTACGAATAAGGTTCAAATGCAACTTAGTCAATATGTGTTGATGAAAAAAGTTGGGAAAGTATTATAGATCTCACATATGCAAAAGTTAGCTGTCGACCATAAAATTATATAGACAAATACACGTTAGCTTGACAGCAATTATGTTAGGTGATGCCCATTTAATTGTTTGACTAGAAATATTTTTATTCACTCTCTTGATAAAAACAAGCATTCCCAACATTTTCGAATTTTTGCCAATTGATTTGAAATTAAAAATATTTTTATTTGTTAAATATTATTATATTATATTTACTATAGGGTGGCTCATGAATGTTGCTACATAAATAAACTTAAATTACCTTTTTTTTGTTTTAAGAGCTGAATCCAATTCTGCAGCATGAATATTGTATTGAATCTGTTCCGCAGCAGTTTCTGAGTATTGCACTTCGTGGTCTTAACTGAGATACCAGCAGGCATCTTCCTTCATACGAACAGAGATTACGTCTGATAGACGTTCCTTCTCTTAAGACCCAAAAAATTTGTCACGCTCTAGTATTTATTCACAAAATTTTAGCTGGAGAAACTGACTCCGTTGCCCTTTTATGCCTAATTAATTTATTAGTGCCTTCTAGAGTGACTCGAAACTTTATTCCTATATACATTTCACCGCGCGAAATACGAACTATGCTCACCGGGACCCCTTTCGAAGAGCTCGAAATAGGTTTATTTCAAAAACACGGGATAAATTTTAACATTTTTGAATTTGATAATTATTCCAAAAATCTACTCAAAAGAGAGAAGAGTCGTAATCCCAATGAGCATAGCGTAATTTTAAGACTGACAAAACGATCTTAATTCAAGAATCTAATAGCATTTAGATCTAAAAGCAACCAGGCGTGTCAGCTGGAGACAATCACGTCCCACGCTTATCTCTATTCTACATTTCCAACAGGATTTTTGATTTTTACAAATAACACAGGGCAACAAAATGAGGTGCAACTTTGTGAGGTGCAGCCTCTGCAGCCAACTGCATCATCGGTTTGCTTCCATCAGCTCGTATTTCCACGATATGACGGAAAAACGGATTTCTTGTAAATTTTGCCCTCTGAAATTTCTTGTGGTCACAATAGGCACCAATTTCTGAATTTAGCTGACCTATTCGACAGAGCACATATCAATGCTTCAATGCGATTATGCAAAAGGGTCCAAATTGGTCATGTAAGCCTGTAGCCAATCATATGCTCTAATTATGTGAATAAATTCGCATTTTTACCAGTTTATTTGGCGACAGCCGCAGCCAAACCATGATAATTTAGGGAGGATTACTAGATTCCTATACCATATTTGTATAGGAACTATTGAAAGGCTACTTGATTCCACACAGAATTTATAAAAAGTGTACATCTGCTTGTAAATAAATAAAATTCTATGATGAATCAAGTAGCGTCTTCACAGTTCCTATACAAATTGGGGTTTAGAATCTAGTTGGCCTCCCATAAAATGAAATTCGTGTATTTTGATTGAGAAGGCTGTAACTTCGCCAAATGAACTGGTACAAATGCAAAAAAATTCACATAATTAGAATAGATGTTGGGCTATATGCTGAAATGGATAAAATAGAAATCCAACAACCGTCTGATTTATTTTGTAAAAAATGCCATTAAGAAGAAACGTCTGACTTAAGAGACCAATTTGGAGCCTTTTGCATGATCAAATTTTGGGCGTTTGATTTTTTACAGAAGCATTAATATGTGCTCTTTCGAATAGGTCAGCTAAATTCAGAAATTCGTGCCTATTGTGACTACTAGAAATTCGAAAGGGCCAAATTTACAAGAAATCCGTTTTTTCGTCATATCGTGGAAACAAGAGCTAATGGAACAAAACCGATGATGCAGTTTTATTCAGTGCACTCCATTCTTATATAATCAGTTATACTCTTGCCCTGTGTTATACACGATTATTTAATAGCCTCATCTTTTTTACCAGTTCTTGTCTTAAGTTACCTGAAAGTAGAGTTGCATCCTATTGCTCTTGAAAAGTATTTCTGTGTGTTAGTAATCCTAAGTTTGATTCAATACTAATTAAATATGGATACCTGAATATCACAATTTCATTGTAAAATCTTGCATAAGAGCCAACTTTACTTTAGGAGCAAGCCTGTACATCATTTTGCTTGCTTACTTAGGTTTTTGATTCTTGCACAAAATATATAGCGAAAAAGTTCAGTACTTGCAAAATTTTTTTTTATGGTAGACTGTGAGTAAAGCACCCATTTTGTAGTTTTAAACAAAGCGCTCAATACTGGCATAATTTTTCAGATGAGATTCTTATGGTTCACCGAGAGTAAGTGCGGCAACCATTTTGTAGCTTTCCGTACAAGAAGGTTATTCCTAAGTTAGTTTTGCAATTGAGATCCTTATGGTTGAATGTGAGTAAATCAGTCACCCATTTGGTAGCTTTACAATAATCCGTGATCCTATATCCTTGAGCACTTTTGTAGTTGAGATTCCTATGGTTGACTGTATGCGTAAAAGAGGCACCCATTTGCATTAAAAATGTATTATTTCGGTATTTCTGGAGTTGAGATTCTTATGGTTGATTGTATGAGTAAATAAGGCACCCTTTTGGTAGCTTAACTAAAACTATTCTTATTTTTGGTGTAATTTTTAAGTTGAGATTCTAATGGTTGGCTGAGTGAGTAAATAAGGTACCCAGTTCGTAGCTTTTCTCAAAAATTTCTTATTTCTGGTGTAATTGTTCAGTTGAGATTCTTATAGTTGATTGAGTGAGTAAATGAGGCACCTCTTTGGTAGCATTACAAATTAAATGCTAATTGTTTGGTTAGTTTTGCAGTGGAGGTTTACAAATGAGGCACCCATTTGGTAGCTTTACTGAAAAATTTCGTATTTTTTCTTTTGTAATTTTTAAAATGAGACTTTTATGATTGACTGTGTGAGTAAATGCTCCCACCTTGGGTATCTGTGCAGTTGAGCACTTTCTTCATTGCGTTGGTGTTTGGCTCTTTCTTAGCCAATTCTGTACTTTTTTTTGTTGTTGTTTTTATCTGTGTGGATGCATCTTTTCAATTTTGTTGCTGTTGTTCAACACAAGCAGCAAACAAAAGCTCAGCAACGCCTTTAAAAAAGTTCGCGCTGCTGTTCATCAACATTTATGACTGCCAAAGAGGAGGCTGATCATCATCATCATCATCGTCATAATCATCATGATGATGAGGAGCGTGCAACAATATTTCCGGCCAGCAGAAACCTGACTTCACTTCATCTTTCAACATATTTCTGTTTTATGCGCCATTTTCTTCATATTTTTACGATCTTAGAGAGCCGTCGTCCACTTCTCTTGTCTACAATGGGGGATCCTGGCATTGATTTATTGACCAAAAAGCGTAGCCGGGCAGCTGCTGCCGCATTTAGCAAGGCTCAAATGGTCGAAAGAGGAGTGAGTGAGTGAGTGAGTGTGTTTGAAACTGTCTGCTAGCTTTGCTGCTTGTCTATAAATTGCCATGCATAATGAGGCGTTGAGTCTGAAGTCTGAAGTCAGCTTCTTGTCAATATAATAATTTTGACATTTGCCGCTGGGGTGGTCCAAAAAAAAAAAAAAATAGTTTCATAAGGATTTTCCCTTAAACCGGTTCAGTTCGTTTTGGGCCGCCCGCCCGCTGAGCGCTTTTGAAGTTTACCGCAAATGATTTGCCAAACACATAATGCAAGAGTTCGAGTTCGATTTTGATTAATTAATTTGCATACGAGAAAGAATAAAAAGTAAAAGCTGCCTTCATCATCATTTTGGCGCCCCGCAACAACATGTTGCCTAGGAAAACGCTGCAGCGGCAGCAGCAACACAATAAAAACGCATAACAAATTGCCGCTCATTCTGATGAGATGTTACGAGGAGGAGACCAGACCCTGCCGAGAATCAAAAAAAAAAAAAAATAAATAAGTTGGAGTTGGAGACACACAGCGAGAAAAGGTGTTGTACGATGACGTCGGCAACGACGGCAGCAACATTACACGCATCATTATGTTGAGCGTTCCTTTGCGTTATTGATGATCCGTTGGGAATGGGGTGGGAGTGTGGGGTGGGGGGAGAAGAAGGGAACCGAACTCAAACCTGAGCATACCCTTCGGGGCCGCCCGCACCGTCTGGTAACGCTTCACTTGACTCAGCGGTGCACACACACACACACACACAAGCGCTCACTCACACATTTTGTACACCACACAAAGTTAGAGAAGTCAATTTATTTGTTATAAATAAAAGAAAACACTTAATAAGGTCTAGCTTATATGCCTAGTAACAAACTTAAATAAAACCAAAACTAAACTTAACGTTTTTCGAATTCTTTAAGTCACGGTCGCCACGTGGCAAAATCCGCTAAATTGCTGCATTCCATTTAAAATTGATATTTAAGCATAACCCAACAAACAACACGTTTTCTGCAATGGAACAAGAAGTCGAAAAAAAAAATCAAGGCAAATTAACTATAGACTTATATATATATATATAAATAAATAAAATAAAAACTTAAATACTTGAGAGGTATAGCCCAACCTTTTTTCTCAGCAGCAGGCATAAGCTATTGAAATAAAGATAGATTTAAACCAAATGTTAAAATTTTTAAAAATTGTGAAGCATTTTTCGGTACGTTTTAGTACGTTTCCACCAATTCCATGTAGGTTGTTGTAAAATCTAATACAGTTGTTGTTCTGTCTAGATCTGAACAGCATATAAAAAGGCCTTGTGACTGGTGCATTAAATTAAGGAAATCCTTGTAGCACTAGGAATAGAAATAAACAAATCTTAATAAAGTATTATGACTAAACAAATTATAAATTAAAAGGGTTATAGAAATCAAAATATGTACCTCTTCTTTTTTATTTTTTTTATCAAGTCTTTCTTTTGTCTAGTTTTTGGAAAGCTTTTGGAAATAGAACTCGCCATCGCTTTCAATTCAAGTTATTGGCTGTGGCCTAAGTTGCAGAGCTTAACAATTGAGGACTTCAAGACTCTTGCTTTAATTCTGTGATTTATTATAAAGACGAACTTACTTGCCAAGATTTTTTTCTTGCTTTTTCCTTGGGTAAATCTAAATTAAATACTCAAAAAAATGTAAATAAAATAAAGTAGAACACTTTCTCAAATGTAAAGATGAATATCTAATGACTTACACGGAACTGCTAGCTTTAAGCAAATTGTTGTATATATTATTGGGCAATAAAGCAAACCTTTAATATTCTTATAAAGAGGAACAATTAATGAATAAATGGCGCTTTAACATAATTAATTGTAATGGCAGCATTTCATATGAATTGCAATCAACGTACAGCTTAAACACTTAAGGGTAAGCAGATAAACTCTGGTGCATAACTATAGCCGCACCCAATTTTTTTTAGAGTAAAAGTAGTCTGAGAGGTAAAAAGTAACAATTGGTGTTTGGATTTAAAAAGGGAATCAAAAATAAGATCATGCTAAATTTACCGTTATGTTACAAATTTCGTTTTATGCTAGGTGCATAACTATAGCCGCACTTTAAGAAAGTCACACAAATGATAGACAAATGCAAAATTTACCGTTATGTTTCAAATTTCGTTTTATGCTTGGTGCATAACTATAGCCGCACTTTTAGAAGGTCATACAAACGATAGACAAATGCTAGATTTACCGTTATGTTTCAATTTTATGCTTGGTGCATAACTATAGCCGCACTTTAAGAACGTCACAAAAATGATAGACAAATGCAAAATTTACCGTTATGTTTCAAATTTCGTTTTGTGCTTGGTGCATATCTATAGCCGCACTTTAAGAACGTCACACAAACAATAGACAAATGTTAAGGAAACAATTTTTTGTAATTTATTTTAGTAATTTGTTTGTCCTCCCTTATATTTTGTGAACTAATCAAGCCCACAAGTTCTTCATCGCATTCATGTCAGGAGAAAATGCTCCAAACTTCAAACATTCACATTGTTGGCTTGAAACCAAGTGCGCTTTGCATTGATGAGTTATCTTGCTAAAAAAAAATGCATCATTTAGATCTTCGCCTGCTCAAATAAGGCAAAAGATTAATCTTTAGGATCTCCGTGTACTCAGTAGAGTTCATGTGAGTGCTTGGAAATGCCAGTTCTTGCAGAAAGCACCACAAACCATTAAAGAACCTCTTAATATTTAGATTTATTCTTTTCCCAATACAATTAGACAGAGTCTTATAGATTAGCATTGGTCACGACAGTATAACAATTTTTGTATAAGCTAAGTATACCCTAACTTACTAGCTATACAAAATTTTTAGAAATTTATTTTTAAGAAAAAAAAAAAAGATCTTTCCTTAAATCGCTCCTTTTTTCGACATAGGCAAACAAAGTTCCCCTCGGCATATTATTTAATTCCCCAAAAAATGTTAATATTAATTATTAAATATATTGGAAAAACCGAAATTATCGCTAACTAAATACTGAATGAGAAATTATACAATGCGGCTAAAGATATGCACCAAGCATTTAACGAAAATTTAATCATAACAGTAAATGTTACTTAGCTAATGTTGTTTTTTTTTCTAGCTTAACTTATTTTTGCTTCTCTTTTTATCTTTATTCACCAATTGTTGCTCTTCCCTCTCTAAGTAAAAATTAGGTGCGGCTATAGTTATGCACCGTAGTTTATGTATGTTTGATTAAAAATAAAAAAAAAATTTTGTAGATACCTAAATTCCATATATTTTTTTTATATTATTCCAACTTTTCTTCCAAATCTTTATGGACACATTTGTCGGGTGAGGCTGCTGCTGCTGTTGTTGCTGCATCGACAGCGGCGGCTGGGAGCTGCTTGGAACGAATTGCCGTTTGTTGCGGTCATCTGCTTCGCGATCGTTTGGTTCCAGACGAAAGACTTTTCGAGTTTTAGCGTTTTCAAGTTGTGTGGGTTAAAGGTCATTATCAGCACACCCCCTTACCCTCGGCCCCGGCCCGCCCTAAGCCAGAGGCAACTGCGTGAGAGCGCGTCAAGTGGCTCAATTGGTAAGCTTCAACTTCAACTTGTTGTTGCTGTTGTTGCTGTTGTTGTTCGTCTGCTTGAGGGCAATCTGTTGGTTATAAATCAATTCCTGAGGCTTTGGCTACCGTTTTCTCGTTTTTTTTTTTTTTTTCGTTTTGGGAGGAAGTGTTCGGCTTCAGCTTCAGCTCAAGTGAAATAGTAAATTATAATTAGAAAACGTAGAAGAGAAGAACCTGTTGAGTGCGCTGGGCAGTAAATCAAGCCAAAAAGGCGATAAGCCACACAAATGAATTGTGGGGCCACCGAAAATGGTCACAGACAAAAGAGCTCGAGCCTCGCTCGTTGCTTTTCCGCAGAAAAACGAGGCAAAAGCTTGCACTCAAATTTATGGCATATAAATTATCTCACACGTTGACTATTGACAGCTTTAAAATAATCGTAAAATGGCTAAGAAATCATAAAAAAAAGCAACAGAAACCAAACCAGAACAGAAACAGAAACAGACGAAGCCCATGAATGTGAATTACTATTTCAGCAAAAAAAAAAAAAAAAAAAATAACAAAACTGTCAGACAGGCGACGACGTTGCCCGGCCCCTTTGGTTCCAGTCTAGATCCCCATTCGGGCCAAGCCCCGCCGACGCGGCCGTTGCATAAAAAAAAAAACACAAAAATATGGAAAAGTTCCCAACAGTTGGGGGGCCCCTCATAACTTTTGTGCCCAAGCCAACAGCCCCAGAGATTAGAGACAGAGGCAACTCTTTTTCGTTCTCGTTGTTGTTGTGCAGATATTCTAAAATTCAGTTGCTTTAAGCATAAAAGAAAATAAGTTAAGAAAGTAATTTACCTTTAACTTTAACTTTTAAATGTGGCGCCACACAACTACTGTGTGAGGTAATGCCCATTGTAAGTGTATAGCTGGACTTTGGTTTATCTAATGATTTAATGCTTATACCTCCTGATGAGTGAAATAGGCTCAAGGATTTTCTATAAAAAATTAAATTTTAAAAACCAAAATATGAATGAATGTTGAAAAATAATTCACCATCTTACTACAAACTTGTTTTGCAAAAATTTTGCGATTTTAATTGGGTGTTATAAGCTAATTTTGTCTCTAAGTCGCAAATTTTTTGAGAAACTGAAAATGAAAAAGTATTTGAGTCTATTTCTGTGATGCTCCCATTTTCACTTTCGCAAACATTTTGCGATTGAGAAACCAAATTTGCTTCTATAACCGGTTTTAAATCTTAAAATGTTTGCAAAAGTGAAAATATATAAAAAAATTCGACGATTTTGAAAGGGTTCGTCATTTATATATTAATTTTAAGTATTTGAGTCTATTTCATTGATCACTAAAATGTAAAAAATATTATATATTAAATAAATGATGCTTCCCTTTTCACTTTCGCAAACATTTTGCGATTTAGAAACCAAATTTGCTTCATTTACCGGTTTCAAAATGTCCAAATTTTTGCGAAAGTGAAAATAAAAAAAAAATCTAAGCTATTGAAAGGGTTTGTCATTTATATTAATTTTTAGTTTTTGAGTCTATTTCATTGATCACTAAAAAAGTAAAAAATATTAAAAACAAAAAAGAAAAATTCCTGAATAATAAAAATATCTGTGATGCTTCCGTTTGTACTTTTTTCTTCTAAAATCGGTTTTAAATCGTAAAATTTTTGCGAAAGTGAAAAGAGGAAGCTTCACAGTTATTTTTATTATTTAAAAATTTTATATTTTTGTTTTTATTATTTTAAAATTTTTTAGCAATCATTGAAAAAAATCTGTGATGTTACCATTTTCACTTTCGCAAACATTTTACGATTTAGAGACCAAATTTGCTTCTTAAACCGGTTTCAAATCGCAAAATGTTTGCGAAAGTGAAAATAAAGAAAAAAATCGACGCTATTGAAAGGGTTCGTCATTTATATATTAATTTTAAGTATTTGAGTCTATTTCATTGATCACTAAAAAAGTTTAAAATATTAAAACCAAAAAACAAGGAAAATTCCTGAATAATAAAAATATCTGTGATGTTACCATTTTCACTTTCCACACATTTTCCGATTTAGAAACCAAATTTGCTTCTTAAACCGGTTTCAAATCGCAAAATGCTTGCGAAAGTGAAAATAAAGACAAAATTCGAAGATTTTGAAAGGGTTTGTCATTAATATATTAATTTTAAGTATTTGAGTCTATTTCATTGATCACTAAAAAAGTTTAAAATATTAAAACCATAAAAAATGGAATTTCTAAATAGTAAAAATATTTGTGATGCTCCCATTTTCTCTTTCGCACAGATTTCGCGAACCAAATTTGCTTCTTAAACCGCTTTCAAATCGCAAAATTTTTGCGAAAGTAAGAAGGTTGAAGCATCACATTTATTTTTATTATTTAGAAATTTTCCTTTTATTTGGTTTAAATATTAAAAAAATGTTTAGCAATCAATGAAATAGACTCAAAGAGTTAAAATTAATATAAATGACATAACCCTTTCAAAATCGTAGTATTTATTGGTATTTTTATGATGTGTTTGAACAGGGAATTCAAACAAAACGTATTTCGGTTTCGTTTCTGGTTCTGGTACGTACCGAAACTTCTGTTTCTGGTTCTGGTACGTACCGAAACTTATGTTTCGGGTAAAGGTTCTAGTATAATTCGATTTTATGGCGTGTGCGCTCAGTACTATTCCTTGTGGCATCTGCTAGCACGCGTACTTTCACTTTTCGGTCATTTCCTGTATTTTTTTTTACCTGGTCCTGAGTTTCGGCCACCTTAAAACTCTCCAAAGCAATATTTCACATAGTAATCTAACGGAGAACTTTTATTTTGTTTTCTTCTCTCAAAAAATAATGTTTTAGAGATAGAAAATCGTTTTTTTTTGCAAAACAAGTCAACAACAATCAGCTGTCAAAACAAAACTATGGCTTAGAAATTTGACATGTCTAACTAAATATGAATATGAATATAAGGCAACATACACTTTATTTTCGATAGCAGCTTTAAACATATTTTACATAATTTTTTCCAAATTTTTTTGACTCGTTTAAATATTTGATTTTTTACAGTCTACCTTTTTGCAAAGCTAAGCAAATCCAAATGTAGTCATATACAAAACTTTTTGTCATATTTGTGCAAAGTCTGGCAACTCTTCCGCACACACACACACACTCACACGCAAAAGTGAAAAGTTTTTGGTATGCGGTTTACTGGGTTGCGTTTTGCTCTTGTTTATTTTGTTAATATCAATGCAGTTGTCCGCCCCTTCCCCCCCTCTCTCACTCACCCACTCTCCCTCTCTCCTCTGGTGGTTTACCTGCTGCTTTGGCTTCCATTTGATGTGGTTTTTGGCCAGTGTTTCAGGCTCTTGACATACGCTTTTGTTTTCGGCTGCATATGTCCATGAGGTTGACAACTCTGGTCGGTCGCTCTCTCCATTGATTGATTTTAAATGCTTTTGGTGTTGGCGATTCATTGAAAATTTATGTATTTGTAAATTTGCATTTTTCAATATTTAATGTGGCAGTCAGACATGAGGTAAAAGGAGAATAGAGAGGGGGGACGGGGGCGACGTACAGCTCACAACTGACTGACTTTAGTCCTTAGCGTTTAATGCGATTAAAGGTTTAAAGTTTTGTGCCAAATAAAGCGTATGCCTCTGCCTCCTACCTCTGCCACAACATGCGCTTACAAATTTTGCTTCGATTTTGGGTGGTCGAGCGGGTGTGGCGGGCGGGGGGCCAATTTCCTTGAACTAGGCATAATATTATTCATATTATAATGATCAGAAGCAGCAACAGCAACAGCAACAGCAGCAGCAGCAGCAGGACATAAAGGACATGTTTATATCGAAATGGGCCTTTAATTGGTTTTCACATTAATTTTGCAAATTTATTGCTACGAAATGCAATTAATAATAAACAATCTTTGAGGCAACATTTTGACAGCAATTTTGTATCGCTGCTTAAATGCTAAGAATTATGCAAACACAAAACATTCCACTCCAGCTTTTGCATACTTTTGGGTGCAATATGTAAATTAATGTGTGATAATAGCAAAAGCATTTCTCATTGCTTAATACGGGTAGATATATAGTTTAGTCAAATCGATAATTGAGATACTGAAGAAAGAGTGAGACAATATTCTTAATTATAAACTATATCTATTAGATCTGAAACCCACAACCAAGCACGGTATATACCCTTAAGGAGGTCTTTTACATTTAAAAAAATATTTTTTTATTATTATAGCTTGGACATTCCACTTTCGTCCACTTCAAACCATTTTCAAAAATTCGAAATAGATAAGGAGATATTGTCATTTTAGTGGAGCAAGGTTCTTGCTTGAGCAAACACTGAATAGAAGGCCATTTACCTTTGAAAAAAAATTATTTTTTGATTTTTTTGTTTGCATTATTATTATAGCTTGGGCATTCCTCTTCATCCGCTTCAAACCATTTTCAAAAATTAAAAAAAAGTTTAGGAGATATTGACATTTTAGTGAAGCATGGTTCTTGCTTTTTATCATTAAAAAAAAATTATTTTTTTATTTTTTTGTTTTGCATTATTATTATAGCTTGGACATTTTACTTTCATCCACTTGAAACCATTTTCAAAAATTCGAAATATTTTAGGAGATATTGCCATTTTAGAGAAGCAAGGTGCTTGCTTAGGGAAGCACTGAATAGAAGGCCATTTACCCTTGAAAAAAAATAATTTTTTTTTTTTTTTGTTTTGCATTATTGTTATAGCTTGGACATTCCACTTTCATCCACTTCAAACCATTTTCAAAAATTCGAAATAGTTTAGAAGATATTGCCATTTTAGTAGAGCAAGGTTCTAGCTTGAGCAAGCACTGAATAGGAGGCAATTTACCTTTGAAAACAAATTTTTTTTTTATATTTTTGTTTTGCATTATTATTATAGCTTGGGCATTCCCCTTTCATCTACTTCAAACCTTTTTAAAAAATTCGAAATAGTTTAGGAGATATTGCCATTTTAGAGGAGCAAGGTGCTTGCTTAGGGAAGCACTGAATAGAAGGCCATTTACCTTTAAAAAAAAGTTTGTTTTTATTTTTTTGTTTTGTATTATTATTAAAGCTTGGGCATTCCCCTTTTATTCCCTTCAAACCATTTTCAAAAATTCGAAATAGCTTAGGAAATATTGCCATTTCAAAGGAGCAAGGTGCTTGCTTGAGGAAGCAATGAATAGGAGGCCACCTTTGAAAAAAAAAATAATTTTTGGATTTTTTTGTTTTGCATTATTATTAAAGCTTGGACATTCCTATTTCATCCACTTCAAACTATTTTCAAAAATTCGAAACAGTTTGGGAGATATTGCCATTTTAGTGGAGCAACGTGCTTGCTTGAGCAAGCACTGAATAGGAGGCAGTTTACCGTTGAAAAAATTTTTTTTTATTTTTGTTTTGCATTATTATTATAGCTTTGACATTCCACTTTCATCCACTTTAAACCATTTTCAAAAATTCGAAATAGTTTAGAAGATATTGCCATTTTAGTGGAGCAAGGTGCTTGCTTGACGAAGCACTGATATACCCTTAAGGAGGTCTTTTACATTTTAAAAATATTTTTTGTCGATTTTTTTGTTTTACCTAATTATTTTAGCTTGGGCATTCCCCTTTCATCCTCTTCAAACCATTTTTAAAAATTCGAAGTAGCTTAGAAGATATATCTCTTTGACTAGAGCAATGTTTTTGCTATAGTAGAGTATATTTTACGTTGCTCAATATTCGGTTAATAACCGGATTCTCTCCATCTCTTTTCTGTGGTTGTTCTTTGACAAATGATTTTCATTATATGAATTTGTGTCTACTCTCTGTGCTGTGCAGGCTGTGGGCATCCCTGTTTTAAGACATCTTAACTAAATATTCGAAACTGGCTGTAAGCCATTCTGAAAAGGGTTTTTAAACGGTCTGGGGCCAAATATACATACTTTATGGGGTAGGAGATGCTTCCTTCTATATAATTTCCATTTTATATCCGTTTGATTGGGAATAATGGACTTTAATATGTATTTGCCTACAATTTGGTGATGTGTTCTAAGAAACTACGAACCATGATAAATATTGCCTACTTCCAAGCGCTAGCATAGTGTACTGTGAAACATCATTTACTTAGCCTACTTTTTTGGGCGGTCAAGTTTAGTACTAGCAGGGAGCAGAGAGAGATAGAAAAGGTGGACGGTTTAGTCTTAAAAAATGATTGGACTTCGATTTTTTAGAATTTTTTGAAATTAAAATACAAAGGTTTTAGTAAGTCGAATAAAATCTTGCCTTTTTTTCATATTATCATAACTTAAGGTGCACCTTAGCTAGGTATGTTTCAAGAACAACCATATATATTTATTATATTTGTGTATTTTTCCTTTGGTCTTGTACATACAAATTTGTCCTGATCCTCGTCAGCTCGTCATTAACATGCCCATTTTGATTTTCTCATCTTCATTTATATAGTCATCTCTCCATTTTCATTTCCATCTTCATTTTCATAGTCGTCATCATCAACATTGTCGTCAGTTGCAGAGATTTTTATGGGCGGGCGGCCACCCCCACCTACTCCCCTACCCCACTTCCCCAAAGCAACCAACCAACCCACCAACCCGAGCGAGCACATTTGGTGCTATTTTTTTTTTTTGTCCTCTTCCTCCTGCTCTCTGTCGCCCCATAAAAATCACACTTCAGTTAAAGGCAGCAGCAGCAGCAGCAGCTGCTGCTCCGGGCAGAAGCTGGTTGAGAGCGAGAGAGATGGAGATGTGGATAGCTGGCGCTGTTATCTGCCAACTTCGGGTGGATTTTCTTGGCCGCCCACTTTTTTGAGTTCTGCTCGCGCAGTTGCTTCAGTTTCTTCATGTTATTTGTGTTGTTGTTTGTCAGCCAGCAGACAGATAGCCAATGATAAGGCTTAGCGTATGAGTAATGGAACCCCAACCCTCACCATGCATACTTTGACCAAACTATCCTAATGAACTTGAGTTTTTGTGGGTCAATCTTTATGAAGTTTTTGGTATGTGTTTCAAGAAATTAGGATCCTTCCGTAGCAGAACAGTGTTCGAATTAAAATTGTGCAGTAGGATAACCTTGAGAAATCATTTCGATCGTTTTCTTATAATTTATATATCTATAAATACTTTAAAATCTCCAATAAATAAAATGTAAATATGCTACCTAGATAATTGCCATTTACTTTTCATTCCACTGTCTCTAAGGCAAAACATTTAAAACTGAATAAATTTATAGTTTTTCAGAAACGAGAAGCTACGAGGTAGCTACCTATTTCAATACCGTTTGATTTGATCGAAACCGAAAACGGGTAAAGGCCTGAATACTTATGTTTTAGATAAAAGTTTACCTTGTTTTGTTTTAGTTTTGGGTTCACTTTTTAAAATTTTCAAATATTTTGAATTTAGGATAGGCGCTTGGCTTCTTCCAATACGTCGATAAAGTGAATCGAATCGTTTTTACTTGCGGTTTATGGTTCGGAACTTTCAAAAGAAAACTGGTTTTTGTTTGCGGTTCGGTTTACGAGCACAATTTAGAGGTTCAGTTCAGATTTTATGGATGTTTTAAAAATGTATGGCATTTATCAATCATTTTAACGAAATCAGGGCTGCAAACCCAAATAATTTTTGCGGAGTTACGATTCACGGGTTCGAACCAAAATTTATTCGGAAATTTGAGGTTCAAGGATTTTGTGCGAAGTTTTTGGTTCGAATCTTGGTTCGTTCCAAGTTTTACCAAATTTTTATAGAAAAGCAATTAATTTGTTAACAACATTAACAAATATTAGGAATTTTCGTATTTTTGTTTACTTGAAGATGCGATTTCAATTATTTTAAATTAAAAAGAATTATTTTTTGTGATATTATTGGTCTATTTTTCTTCTTTGATCAGACTCCATATATTTTAGGGTTGTAAAAGCCTGCTCAACTAAAGCTAAGGTCCCACAGGCAAATAATTGATGAAAATTTGTCTAAGTCAGAGTTCGTAAAATTCACATAAATTATTTTCACGCCATGATAAATAACATCAATGTAAAAAATAATTATTTTCAGACATTAAAATAAAAAATTTTACATGTGTAAAAAATTATTTATTTCAGACATGAAAATAACAAATTTTATATATGTAAAAAATTACTTTTTCTCAGACATGAAAATAAAAAATTTTACATATGTAAAAATTTATTTTTTCAGACATGAAAATAAAAAATTTTTCATATGTAAAAAATAATTATTTTCATTATTATTTATTTTACTTATAGCGCCACTATTGTTCATCTGATCGGAAAACAATGTATGGGGGCTTGATAAGAAATGATGAGTAGAATTTATGTCTAAAAGGTTCGAACAACCTAACTCCAAAATTGTGGAAGATATTACGTTTTTTTCAATTTGCGGGGGAGGCAGGGGGCGTGGCAAAAATCAAAACAAAACTTGATCTGCCTGCAAGTATAAGAAATATATGTTCCATACACCTCAAACCTCTATCTCTTACCATCTCTGAGATCTCTTCGTTCATACGGACAGACGGACAGACAGACGGACAGACGGACAGACAGACGGACAGACGGCTGTTGATGCTGATCAAGAATATATATACTTTATAGGGTCGGAGATGCTTCCTTCTGGCTGTTACATACATTTGCACAAACCCAATATACTCTGTGTACTTTCGGTACAGAGTATAAAAATAATTATTTTCAGACATAAAAAAAAAAATAATTTTTTACATGTGTAAAATTTTTTTACATGTGTAAAATTTTTTTTTAATGTAACTAACACGAGCATTTTTGACGCGATTAATATTTACAGACATGCCAATAATTT
The DNA here is from genome assembly GCA_018904225.1 of Lordiphosa mommai. Taxonomy (NCBI): domain Eukaryota; kingdom Metazoa; phylum Arthropoda; class Insecta; order Diptera; family Drosophilidae; genus Lordiphosa; species Lordiphosa mommai. The sequence continues at coordinate 464,970 of JAEIFT010000018.1, forward strand.
GGGCTGCCTTCTTTACACCTGTAAAGAATAGTCGTGTCAAAAATGCTCGTGCTAGTAACATGAAAAAAAAAACAAATTTTTCCTTATATAAATTATTTTATTTTCATTTCTGAAAATAATTATTTTTTACAGCTTGTATATTTTACTTTGTGTTAATATCTTGCGTGTAAAGAAAAATGTGTGTTATTTTACGAACCCTGGTCTAAATGGGCCTTAATAGGGAATTTATCCCTAACTTTAGTTTTAAGTCCCGTAAAATCTAAAGAAATGGTTATTAAGACAAATTTTCATCCAAAAATGGGCCAATATTTTGTTTGCTTAAGACGTTTGACTTTTGCTGAACCGAACTGGAAGATTTGGTTCGGAACAGGTTCAGGTTCTCCTTTTTTTTACAAGATGTTCGGTTCATAGTAAAACAAAAGTCGAAATTCCGTGTTCGAACCGGTTCGGCTTAAAGCCCTGATCGAAATTCACTTTTTTCTATTTTTTGTCGAAATTCACGAGGTTGTCAAAAACACAATTTTAATAAAGCAGGTGAATCAAAATATTTTTGAGTATTTAAATAACAAAGGAAGGGGTTAACAAGCTCCAGGCATAGGCGGGGCATACGAATACACACACAGCAAACGACAATAAGCGGGTTTTCTCTTACTTTTTTTTGGTGTGGTTTGACAAGTGGGCATCCCTGATTAAAAGTTACCAAAAAGTCACCGACTTTCTATGCAGAAAATGTTTTGTGAATTTATCTAATTCGCTCCATCTAACCTCAACTTTCGTCACTAGTTTGATTTTTGTATCTTTTGTGCAATTCGAAACCATTCCACTTGGTTTGGTATTATTCTTATCTAAAGCTGCCACAAGATAAGCACAATTTATGCACAGCTCGGTATGTTACCCTCCACCATCTTTCCCCTGCCCACACGCAAAACGAGTCCAAAAACATAAACATAAAAATCTGTTATCATAAAAATCTCTTCAAGGTTAAAACTTGAATGCGAATGCACGTAAAAGTCAACCCCCTTACGCCCAGCTGCAAAAGTCAACTCTGACAAGGCTTATCAGTGGACCAGCATCAGCATCAGCGTGCGCGTGAAGGAGAGGGAGACGGGAGAGTGAGGGGTGGTAAAAGTCTGTGCGTCTGTTAAAGCGATAAGCAATGGAAAACGGAAGCGGGAGGACTTTTCAAAATGTTTATCATTTATGGTGTCGATTTCAGTGGTTTCTGCTAGAATTTCTCGCTTGAAACGCCAACTGAATTTTAAATAGGGCCCTCGTCGAATCGATAAGTATGAGACGAGAGAAACAGGATACCCAGGGGAGGAGGCAGCCTCTGGTCTTTGTTTTTTTGGAAAATATAATGGCAAAGTAAACAATTTCGCGAAGCGAAACGATGGCCTCGCCTTGCCATTTGGCTTTCGTGTGTATCTAGCAGATACTTTATATGCATGAGTTACACAAAAAGAGGCGTTTTTTTTTGTTGTTCTTGTTGTTGAGCAAAGGCAGAGACCAAACTGAACTCAACTAGATACACAAATACTTAATATTTCTTCTATAAACTTCATTTTTGGTCTCTCCCCTCGCTGGTCGGCTGCTGCTGCTCCTATTTTTAATGCAATTTGTTGCGCCTGATTTAAGATTTTGATTACATTTCCAGAAAGTATACAAAAAGTTAATATGCTTGAAATATTAATATAAATTTAACACCTCATTTTGATGTCGTCGACTTTGCTCATGAAAATTTTGTTCGCGTTCAACTTGTTAACATTTTAATTACATAATTAGTTGCGATATTAGCGCAAAAAAAAAAGAACAACAACAACAAGAAGAAATATTAATGAATTTTAATAGAAGCGAAACAGAATTTGGAATTCATTAGCATGTTATAACGTTTTAAAGTTCGGTAAGCATTTTGACCTTTAATAAGCCCTTAACATGATTATGAATCGACCATATTTTGTCCTTATGAACAAAAAACTGTTCCAAATGCTTTTTAATAATGATTTAACATTTGAAGATAAATTTAAAGATAATCCGAAGGTGCAAGGTCGGGGATATATGGTGAATAAGCCCTCACTTTCAAATTCCGCTTTATTATGTTCTTGATGGAATTTAGACTGTTTTGTTCTAAAAATCTGAGGATAGTTATGTTTTTTTGTTCTTAATAAATCAGTCATAAAATTTTGATACATAAAAATTAGAATAATAATAATTCTGAATACATTTTATTTCAATTTAAAGGGACTTTTAATTCAAAATACAAACTTGAAATAAGAATTTCATTCTACAACTTGGATATTCCAAACTTAGTAACGCATAGAAGGAAGCATTTCCGACCACATAAAGTATATATATTATTGATCAGCATGACGAGCTGAGTTCCTTTCCGTCTGTCCGTCTGTCCGTCTGTTTCTAAGCTATCTCCTCCCTCAGTTTTAAAGCTCTCTTTACCAAACTTTGCAAAAAGTCTTTCAATACAAATACACTGCACATTTGTCGGAATCGGCCGGATCGGATGACTATATCATATAGCTGCCATATAAACGGTCCGTCCAAAAACTAGTTCTTGTGAGAAAAACTTTTTTGTTTTTTATTGTAGCATCACCAATTGTGGTATATATTAGTTTTATATGCTTCCACACAATTCTGGAAAAATTGATTAAAATCGGATGACTATATCATATAGCTGCCATATAAACGGTCGGTCCAAAAACTAGTTCTAGTGAGAAAAACTTTTTTGTTTTCTATTGTAGCGTCACCAGTCGTGGTATATATTAGTTTTATATGCTTCCACACAATTCTTGAAAAATTTATCAAAATCGGATGACTATATTATATAGCTCCCATAGAAACGGTCGGTCCAAAAACTAGTTCTAGTGAGAAAAACTTTTTTGTTTTCTATCGTTGCGTCCCCAATCTTGGTATATATTAGTTTTATATGTTTTCACATAATTTTGAAAAAAATTATCAAAATCGGATGACTATAGCATATAGTTACCATAGGACCGATCGGTCGGAAAATGTGTTTTACTAAGAAAAGTTTTTTTTTAAGGTATCAATCTATATCCTATATATATTTTATCGGTTAAATCAGTTGGAATAAAGTTTTTCAAGTGTATTAAATTTTCGGCTCAGTCGAAGTTAGCTTTGGCTTCTCGTTATTCTTCCTTTGAGCCAGTTTTCATATACTTTTAATTCTTTTAAATATCTAAGAACAAATCTGATGCTCCGAATGAAAGAAGTCAGGCTTTAAGAGCAGCTTGGCTATTTGAGAATATAATTACGTCAGTCTCTCTGTCTAAGAGGCTTTAAAGAAGCTACAACCACGGCTTGGTAAACACTACAATGTTCAGGAAGTCAAAATGAAGTTTTAATATCGAGGTCTGGACTTAAGACTCCGCCCCCTACCCGACCATCGTGTTTGGAGCTATTCATGAAAATGTGAATGGCATTTGGTGTACGATGAGGCTTTGATGACTTCAGATAAGGTGATAAACGTTGTGGTTGGTGTGCAGTAGTCAAGCTCAGGCTGCAGAGCAGGGACCAGAGTTACCATCTTTCCAGGTACCGTTTTCTCTCAGCCTCAGAGCATTCACAAGATCTAGAGGCATTTGGTACAGCATTATTTCAAAGGCATAATAATGCATGGTTTGAATTAAAATAACTGCAAATTGATTTCACACGCCTTAAATGGTTTTGTGAGTCTATTTCAATGATCAACATAAAATCAGTTTTATTTTCGGCACAATACTTAATATAATTAAGATAGCTATTCAAAAGCATTCTGATTTCAAGATCGACCAAAGTGTTTCTATTCATATAAAGCATTGTACCGAAAATAATTTTTAAGTACGACTCCTCAAAGTAGAACCAAATCTTACACACATGCCCTTAAAACAAAAAAAATGTATTTTATCTTGAACCTTAGTAGGCCGTAATCAAAGCAACCTTTGCTTTTAAATTTTTGCTTGAATTTGTAACCCCTTCATTACTTCAAACCTTTTAGCTTCAGTCGCCTTCAACTCGTGCTACAGTGAGGAGCTTTCTCTTCTTAGTAGCTAACTGAATTTCTTTATTTATTTGTCAACTTGCAAGCGACTTTGCTGTGGTGCTTCTATGTTAAGATTATTTTTCTTTATTTTTTATTTTTATAATCCAATCTTGGATCTTGAGTAAACAGGTCCAACGTGGTGGTGTACTTGATACACTTTTTCTTTCTTTTTAAATATTTTATATAAGATATTACTTTGTCTGGCTGTGCCTATAATGAGCTGGATATGTTGTGTGTGGGCTTTAAAAAGATAATTTTCGTTTTTTCAAATTCGTAGAACAATAATTCACCAACCATAATTTAATTTTCTTTATCGCTAACAGTGAGAAAAATAAAATCTAGTTTTAAATACAACCGAAAGTAAAAAAGAATATTTCCATAGAAACTTTTTAGATCTGCTAGAAAAAAAGGTTTGGCAATGAAAACACACCTGCCCCCCATTTTCCGACCTTCAGAAATGAGGAAATTATTATTACAAACACTGAATGAAACTACCCCCGCAACCCATTATCCGACCTTGAGGGTGAGTTTGCGAAAAAAGCTAAAATCTTTATCCTATTTAATTGGCCCTTGGAGCTTTCAAACCAAATTTATTACAAATTGGCTCGAATATAATTTCAGCCATTAACCCATCCACGCACCTATATTCCGACCTTTGCAGTGAATTTCCCGAAATAAAAAGCACGTGTTTCCATTTATTCTGACCCTAGAGCTTACAAAACGAATTTCATTCAGATTGGCTCGCAAATAGCTATTGTCACTGAGCCCAAACACGCCCTCCATTATGAAAAAGTTGTTTCCATATAGAATTTTCAGGGATTTCCCGACTTTTCGGGAGGATTTTCCAACATTGGAAAATCTCATGTTAGAAGTCAATCGGATGAAAAGTAGTGTTCGGAGCAGAAGCCTTTTGGTTATATTAGAATAAGTTTTATATAGTTTTTTTTTTATATAGTTTTTTATATAATATAGAATTTTCCGGCCATTTTCCTTGTAGGTGGATTTTCTACAATCGAAAAATCACATGTCTAATTATTTTGCATACTATGCTTGCTAACCGAGTTTGAAGTCAATCGGATGAAAAATAGATTTTTCCATATAGAATTTTCCGGGAATTTCACGACTTTTCGGGCAGATTTTCCATTATTTGAAAATCTCATGTCCAATTATTTTGCATAGTACAAACCGAGTTTAAAGTCAATCGGATGAAAAATAGTTTTTCAATATAGAATTTTCCGGGAATTTTCCGACTTTTCGGGCGGATTTTCCAACATCGGAAAATTTCTTGTCTACTTATTTTGCTTACTATCCTTGGAAACCAAGTTTAAAGTTAATCGGTTTAAAAAAGATTTTTCAATGAAGAGTTTTCCGGGCATTTTCCACCAACAAAAAATCACATGTCTAATTATTTTGCACACTATGCTTGCTAACCGAGTTTGAAGCCAATCGGATGAAAAATAGTTTTTTCCATATAGAATTTTCCGGGAATTTTCCGACTTTTCGGGCGGATTTTCCAAAATCAGAAAATCTTATGTCTAATTATTTTGCATACTATCCTTACAAAGCGAGTTTGAAGTCAATCGTATCAAAAATAGTTTTTCATATAGAATTTTCCGGGTATTTTCAGAATCAGAAAATCTCATGACCAATTACTTAGCATACTATCCTTACAAACCGAGTTTGAAGCCAATCGGATGAAAAATAGTTATTTCCTTATGGAATTTTCCGCGAATTTCCCGACTTTTCGGGCTGATTTTCCAACATTGGAAAATCTCAAGTCTAATTATTCTGCTTACCATGCTCACAAACCGAGTTTAAACTAAATCGGATGAAAAATAGTTTTTTCCAGGAAGAATTTTCCGGCCATTTTCCTTGTGGGCGGATTTTCCGAAATCTGGGAAACAGGTGTCCAATTATTTCGCTTACTTTACTTATAAACCCAATGTCAAGTCAATCGGATGAAAAGGAAAATTTTCTCCATAGTAGCTTTTCCGGGAGTTTTCCAACCCTTAGGGGTGGAATTTTCCAAAAACCCAGCCTTGAAGCTCACTTTCAACTCATAAGGAAACTTGTGTGAAAATTTCAGCTTTCTATCTCTTACCGTTCAGGCTCTGCGTTGATTGCCAATCAGTGAATCAGTCAGTCAGTCAGTCCGTCATTCCGTCAGTCAGTCAGTCAGTCAGTCAGTCAGTCAGTCAGTCAGTCAGTCAGTCCGTCAGTCCGTCAGTCCGTCAGTCCGTCAGTCCTTCAGTCCGTCAGTCCTTCAGTCAGTCAGGACAAACTCTTTTATATGTAAAGAGATAAGATCGAGTTATAGGCAATACAAATAATTACGCTGGGCAGCACTGGCCGTAATTTGGTCCCACTTTAAAGTTATCAGTTATATGCAGAGTATTTTACAGTCGGGCTTGACTGACTTTCTTACTTGTATATAAATTATGCCATGGCTATGCCAACTTTGTTTGACCCACAATTTCCCAGAAATAGTCCACTAATTCGATTAATCCTTGGTCACTTAGGTGCTATATTGAATTCAAGTTTTAACTGTAATTGAAAAACTGGCCCCCCCAAAGGGCCCAGCTGAGCTTCTCTCAATCTCAATACCGGCGCTGCTTGCCCGATATTCCCAATATTTGGCAGCTTGCTTTAAAAATGTATTTTCCACCTTTTTCAAAATTTCGTAGTCATCTGTGAGCCTATTTAAGCTGCCGATGTAATCATGATTCTTCCGCTTCATCAGTTTCTCATACGATTCTTTGCAATCCTCCGATATCCAGCCTGGAAAAATAGGAATTTTAATGCGAGGCTTAGGAAGGGCTTCTATAGTATCATTGGTAGGACACTCGGTCATCCTCTGGAGCCATTGAACATAGACTATGGCACACCTCAATTGACATTCGACAAGCTAAACGATGATCCTAAGCCGACTCGATTGGGATACCCTGCCGGTTGGAACACGGATGGTTCTATATAAATATAGGCGACCAGCGCTGATATTAAATAATTTCGTGTTTTTCTTAGGCTTAGTTTTAGGTTGAGAAAATAAATACCAAATACTTTTACTCTGTTATAATTTGGCTTTGGTTTTGATGCGCTGATTATTTTACAACATTTTATTTCAACTAAAAACAGAAGCTTCTTTTTTCCAAAAAATATGCTGCCTGCTTTGAGTCTCCTTTTTGTTTCAGTTGTTGGTTTTTTTTTTGTTTTCTTTCTTTTTGTGGATCTCTCGGCACCTTCTGTTATGGTTGAGCTTCTGGCCTCCTCTCTGAAAATGAACGAACGTCTATAACCTTCATTAAAAATTGTCTGCAGCGGCATAAAATGATTGATAACATCCGTCAATTTTGACATATGCGGTAAGGTCTGGACCCGGTTGCTCTTCCTCTCCTCTCTCTCTCTTCGCTGTTGTTGCGAAAATGAGTCAATTCGTCAATCAATCAGTGTGTCAGTTGCTCATTTATAATGGGCAAGCATTTGCCTTTTGCTCTGGGGGCCGTTTTAGCAGACTTTTTTTTGGTTTTTGGTTTGCCTTTGTCTCATTTCTTTCTCAGGGCGTATGGGGTTTGGGGGGGTGGTGGCACTTGTTTCAATTTGTGGCATTCTGTGGATTTTATATACCAACTGCAAAATGCAGCCAACTGTGCGTCAAAATCCTTCGAGGCGCAAATTAGCACCTCGCCAATGTTTGGGGTTGGCCTCATTAAGTTTGCACATGTGTGCGTGCGTCTGGCAGAGGCAGGCAGGCAGGCACCTGTGTACCCTCCGCTTCATCATCATCCTAGTCCCAAATGAGCAATTCCTCCCGCTGGCCCTGGCTGGCAAACATTTGTGTGTTTGAATGCTTTACAACTTACACTTGCATTTTGCACTTGGTTAAATTTTGGGCATCCTTTCTCAATTGGCACCTTTTTCTGTGTCCAAGTTGAGTGGCATATTTACACACACACACACACACACAAGACTATGTGTGGGGGGGTGGGCGTGGCACACACCCTCAACAAAACTTAAACAGAAAACTGCAACCGTATAATGATAGACGCCAAAAAGCAACAACAGCAGCAACAACAGCAGCAGCATCCCCCCCTCAGGCCATTGGCCAGAGAAGAGCAGAAGCTACCAAACTGAAGTCTCCCAGTTTGGAGGAGTCTTGAGAAGTCTCCTTTTCGCAGTCAATCAGTCAATGGGGAAGGGAACTGAACAACAACAACAGCAACGCCAAAGTTCTTCTTGCCCAGCCACAGGGCATATTTAAAGCCAGAACGGAGGCTGGTCAATGGAGTTGAAGGCGTGGCCCACCACAAGGCAACAAAATACAACATAAAAAAGAAGAAAAAAAATCATTGTTCAACTTGTGTGTGAAATTTATTTTCATTCAAAAAGTTTTGCACATTTTGCGGGAGCGTAAGGAGGCGGCCGGATTCAAGGAGTGGGAGGTGGAAAGGGAGTACCCTTAAAATTGAAGGCGTTGCCGGGTATATGCAATGGATGCGTGTGTGTATTGGATTTAGATTAGTAGAGTGCCTCACAAATTTTAATGCAAAATTTAAGAAAATTTAAAAATAATCAAATTTTTATTCCTAATTTCTCAATGTACGATTGGACAAACTAATTTGAGTTTAAGCTCCGCTTAAGTACCCATTGAACTATCAATAAAAATCATCTAGCTTGTTTATTTTGTGCGATAAAATCCAACTTTTGATAAAACACATAAACGGAACCAATAAAATGTAAAACTAGAGTCCTTAGAGAGCAACGTCTCATACCCAGTTTTTCCAGTTCATGTCAGGTTCGCATTTAAAGGGCACTTTTATACTAGAAACACTTAAATACAACATTTGTTAGTTGTTCAGCAAAAGTAAGAACTAAAATTCTGAAATATTCACCAAAGATCAGGAGAGTCTCTAAAAATGTCAAGTGGTTAGTACCCCTCTCGAAAAGGTCGTACTTAGAAACTTGATTTTATGAAAAACCACACGATAGAATTTTGTAAGATTTTAAATTATTTAAGATACTGACCAATAAAATGTGTCCCCCAAGAGATGGTACCATTCAATGAGAAACCGCAATATTGGATAACACATTTGAAAGTACCCATGAACAAGTCCATATAGGCTAGAAACTAGAGTTCAAAATATACCGAACTGCATTTTCAGTTTTTCTTCAACGAAGTATTTGCGGATTCAATGCTTACTTTCATACAGGCAGCATCAACCATTAGGAGTATTTCCTCTGACTTTAAAAAAAAGTTTGAAATGCTAGCGTACATATCAATTGACTGACAATTTATCAAAAGGCCTACCCGCTGCTGCTTGTAATTATAAAATCCGATTAAACCAGTGGTACAAAAATCTACAGAAAAGACTTATCAATAATGGCATAACTTAAACTCTTTAGACATATTCTCCAGACTTGTTCGTAAACGATTGGATGGTATAACAGCCACAACAAGTTAATTTTGTCTTCACTTTCCATATCGAAGCATTTAACAAAAGGTATAGATATGCAAACACGTGCAAAATATCTCGACATCAAGAAAATAAGGACTCCTCTGATCACCGTATCTCATCTCTCAGACACATTACCGTAAAATATTGACCAGAAATATTAGATATATTTAGTACTAATGATATGAACACCTAAATTGACAACATATTTAAAGAAAATAAACCATTTCCATGTTAGAACTAATATTGTATGAAAATATATTTTTTTAATGATTTAAAATTACATTTTCATTAAATTTTGTTAATTGTATTTAGTTTTAAAATACTATTTACAAAAAATCGTTATAAAAAAATTAATTCTCTTTCAAATATCTCTTTCCGTGCAAAAGTTAAGATTTTTGCAACGCTACATCGGCTAAACGAGCCACTGTGCTTCGTTTGGGTCAATACACACCTTATTGCAAGTTTCATAGATTAAATAATTGATAAAATATAGTTTTGAACCACTTTTTTAAAATGGTTCAATCTGGTTCGGGAAGATATCTAATAGGCTAAGCGAACTGAGCAACATCTAACATTCAACATCTTTAACCAAAATGTGTCTATTCCATTTTAGCACATAAATCAAAGTAATCTCAGAGAAACTAGTCAGGTATTTTTATATTTATTTTTAAATTTTATTAGCATGGAATCTACACATCAAACTTGAAGTTTATAGCTTAAACTATTTTTGAGTAATGGCTCTAAGTCACATTTGATTTGATTCAATCTGATTCGGAACCGTTCATATAACAATAAAATGTTAAACTTATAATTTGAATATCCTAGCTTGAGTAATGTCTGAGGTACTGCTCTGAACTATAATAAACTCTGAGAAAATAATAAAATAACTTTACATTATCAAGCCAAACAACAAATTTAGGGTTCATTGCTATAATATTCTCTGAGATATGGCTCTAAGTCATTTTTGAACCGGTCTTGAAACGGTAAAATGTATACACATCAAATTTCAAGCCTTTGAACCGGTTTTAAGCCGATTGCAGAGCTACCTAAACCTAAACCATTAACGGACCCACATAAATATTCTCTGAAAAATTCATCTAAATCGGTTTAGAAGGAGTTCAGTGAGTTATGCTGCCACAGAAGAAATATATAAATATAAAGATATGGTATGAGTAGTTTATGTACATTTACTAAATTAGGTTTGAATGATTTAGAAATTGTTTTCGTGTTCAAAATCGATTGCTTAATGCCAAGTGAATTTATTTTCAGAAAAAAGAATCACAAAATCTAGTAGTCACAGATTTGATTTGCTATTTACATATAAATTTATAAAACTGAACAAAGCAACCTTTGCTTTCAAAATTTGTAACCCTTTTATTACTTCAAACCTTTTAGCTTCAGTCGCCTGCAACTGGTGCTACAGTGAGGAGCTTTCTCTTCTAAGTAGCCAAATGAATTTCTATATTTATTTCTGAACTAGCAATAGTTTTATCTTCCGAAGCTACAGCTTTTCGAGGTTTTTTTTCTTTTTTTTTTTTATATATGTATTTAAGGCTTGGATCTTGAGTAAACAGGTCCAACGTGATGGTAGTTTATGTTTCTGCTAAATTTTGTACTTAAAGTTCATTTAATTTTCCACTTTTTGTTTTTGGCATCATTTACATAAAAAGAGAAATATCATCTCGTTCCTTAAAAAATGGTGGACCCAGCAGCAGCAGTTTGCTTTCCCTCCTCCACTTGCCATTTCATTCTGCCATTTGTTTGGCTTTGCTGCATTTCCATTTGGATTTTTGCATAAGATTTGCCACGAGAGGCAACAAAAAAAAAAAGGAAAAGAAAAGAAGGAAAAAAAGAAATGATGGCGATTGCTGCTGCTGCCGCTGCTGCTGGCTGGGATTTTCTTGCTGTTGGTGGCTTTAACATTTTAGTCACGTTTTTCAAAAGGGGCAGAGGGAGTGGGGGGCGTAACCAACATGGCGCAAAAAAGTTGCAACAAAAAAAAAAAAACTTGAAGCTGATTTTTATTATTTTCATTTCGCTGATGTCGAACGAATTTTTCACAGTTTTGCGGCAATGGTTTGGTCAAAAGAAGCACAGTGAAGACTGGCTAAAGTGTGCGGCCGCTGTAACAGCCTAGGGCTAAGGCCTACAGCCCTAAGCTTTACTGTTACAGTTGGAGTCAAGTGTGGTTGTTGTTGTTGCTGTTGTTGCTGTTGATTGCTGCAGCTGCAGTCTTTAGAGCCGGAGTTCAGTTCATTTGTTTGGGCTGGTCTTTTGGGTGTTGCCCAGACCAGCCCAGCGAGCCATGAAGAAGCTGCTGCTGCTGCTGCTGCTGTTCGTCTCTGCCGTCTGGACTTGCTGAGCTCTCCTCAAGCTCTTGTTGCGGTATACACAATTATTGGCCTTTTGTTTGAGAGCGCGGAAAATGTTGTGCAAAATGCTTTGTACGTGCCACAACGGCAACTTTTGCACTTTTCTCTGCGGTCAATGGCTGCTCAGCTATTGAGAGAGAGACGGAGTGTTCAAGAGAGAGTGAGAGAGAGCGCCTAGAGCCTCGTTTCAGTAGCGGGGCAATTTTTCACATCGTTACATAAATTTCAGCGTAAAATAAATGGCCAACGGTAGCCAAAAGTGCACTCAACAATATTTAAATTGCGACACTTAAGCGGCGCAAGGCGAAACAACAGCAACAACAACAACAACAACAACAAACAGCGGCATCGGCGTCTGCAAACAACAATTTGTCGCTTTTTAAAAACGCGCCAGAAGGCATTAAATCGACGCATGAAGAAGCGTAACAGCAACAACAACAACAACATCAGCTGAGGCCAGGTGAGGACTTGAAGGAAGCTGAAGATGAAGAAACGCAACCAAGAAATGCCCTTTCTTAAATAATAATAATAAAAAAAACACTAGACTACAAAAAAATCCTTGTTCCGTCTTTTCATTTAACAAAATCGTAACAGCTAAAAAGTTCTAAGAAAATTTATTTTTTTAATTTGAGTAAAATCCACCCCACAAGGAGTTGATTTTTTTTTTTGTATACGATCGTCTTCAAACTCGGTTTGTAAACAAAGTAAGCAAAATAATTGGATACGTGTTTTTCCATTATTGCAAACTCTGCCCACAATAAAATTTATAGAAAAATGTTGGATGAAAAAAATTTTTTTTTAAAAAAAGTTATCGGCGTGCCATTTAAAATCTCGCAAAAAAAGATGTAGAGGGACTCTAGGTTATCGGAAATGAAAACGGTATATGAGGATATGATCAGAATTGATGTAATTCTGGCCCGTACCTCGATCATAATTTTTAAAATTTTTTTGAAAAAAATGGCGGCAAATTTAAAAAAAAAAAATATAGATTGTTCAAGTTTTTTTTTTTATTTTAGTTAAAAAAAAGGTAAAAAAATGTTTTTTCTCTCGATTGAGGTACGGTCCAGAATTACATCAATTCTGCGTCGATTGCAAGAAGGTTAAGTAGAACTGGCGCAATCATGGCTACCAGGTCAGAAAACGTGGTTTCGAGAAAAACGCGCTTGAAGTTTTATTCACTTTAGCAAGAACATTGCTCTACTAAAATGGCAATATCTGCTAAACTATTTCGAATTTTTGAAAATGGTTTGAAGGGGATGAAATGGGAATGCCTAAGCTATAATAATAATGCACAACAAAAAAAATTATTTTTAATATGTAAAAGACCCCCTTAAATAGGTTTTAACCTTTTCTACCTTTCTGATAGATTGTTCCAACTTGAAAATAGCTTTTATTATTTCTTTGTACCGCATATAATATTTTGTATCTTATAGCCTATTTCCACTGGCACATATATGTACATTCGAAAATATTAAAAATCCAAAGCAAATATACATTCTAAGCCGATAAGTGAAAGTTGACCAATCTTTGGGTAAGTTTAGCAACTATGTTTGCATTGACGTCGCACTTGTTGAAAAAAACGCGAAATTAATGGTTAAAAATCGAAAATGTAAAAATTTCGAATGTACATATATGTGCCAGTAGAAATAGGCTATTACTTTACACACTTTCTTTCTGCTGATGGCAATGTAAAGTATTTTGACTAGCTCGACTAAGGCTCAACCAAATTCGATACATTTTTTTGTTTAGCTTATGTTTGAAGCTTAAAAAATAAAAAGACTTAATTGTATTTAAAAATCATGGGGAAAACATCAGCAATATCAATCAGTATTAGATCCTTAACGGTAGGCAAGTTTTAAGCTGGTATTCGAGTGTTTCCCGTTGCAAAAGAATTTAAACGGCTTCTTATTAAATTAATAAATTCCATAAACTTAATGATCTCCATAATTTGTCGCTATCAGGCGCAAAACAAAAGACATATTTTAATGATGACCGTATGATCTTGCTTCAATTTCGAAGAGACTTACATTTCACTCCAAAAATGGGCAATGGAGCATTCGAATAATTTAAATATGACATTAATAAGTGAGCGGACTGTTCGACGAAGTTTGAAAGAATCTAGGAGAAGATTCCACACGTATCAAAAATCAATCAATTTCAACGATTAGCTTTTGCAAAGGCCTCTCTCCACAAGCCAGCGGAGTTTTGGAGTTAAGTTCTTATATTTAGCAAAGAACAAGATTTACGTAAGACTTTCCTAGATTTAGATGACAAAAATTGCTCCAGTTTGTGAAAAGTAAGCCATACTGGTGGCTCTGTTATGTTCTGGAGATGCATTGCTTACAGTGGTTTGAGTGATTTGTGGCCTATCAATGGTTCCATGAATCAGAATCGCTATTTTAGAACTTTAAGTGATCACGCATTTCCCGGTGGCTTAAATCTGTTCGGGCAATCATTTATAACACAAAAGCAAGTTCATCCAAAAATTTCCTGAAATAAGTCGGGGTCAATATTTTGGCCTGGCCTCCACAAAGTCCGGACTTCAACTTTATTGAAATCGTTTGGACGTATTTAAAACGAAAAAGATCTGTCTCATAGCATAAAACCAGAGAAGAAACCATTTTCAAAATCAATTCTCTTTGAAACGTGATTGCTCCAGCAATCCTTTAATACTTGATAAATGCAGCTCAAAAGGGCATTGATCTTAAAGAAGAATATATTTTCTACTAACTTATAGTAAAGTTCAATCATTTTGTATAACATTAAGAAATGTTTTTTTTTACAAATTCCATTTGTCAAAATATTTACTTATTCTGCCCCGAAATCTTGTTTAATACATTCTTTTATTGTTTTCTTTTTTTCAACTTTATATTTATGTTATTTAAAAATATGCCAGTTTTTTTCTTGTCAAAATAATCGTTTAAAAAATAGCGTTTTGGCTTACCACAATTGGGGGTGGAATTTTTCAAACCCTGTTTAAGCTGCAGCTTTCTATTTGTAACCGTTTAGACTGTGCGTAACTATAGAAAAAATCTTTTATGTATAGAAATTATTGAAAATGTTGTTTGGTGGGGAACTCGTTTTTGTTTTCTTGGGAAATTGTTCTTAAAATTTTACCTAGATTATATTTTAGTCATACATCTGAATGATTTTACACAAATTGGTCCGCTTTTATACACAAGCATTCACACATACACAAACATATGCCTCTTGATCCAGAAAATTCAGAATTTTAAGATCTCTTTCTTTCTCCGCCGTATTCTACCTAGTGGGTAGAGAGTTGGGTCTGTACAAAAGGAATTCTTACTCTTTACCCTTTAAGTTTTGAACTAATATCTGATATATATTAACCGTAAAACGATGCTTAAAGTAATCTTTAAGCAGGAACTAATTAAGGTTAAAATTGACTCTTCTGAGTTGACTAGCCAACTGTGTTCCTTAGCATATATTTAAGTCTATGTTTGAGATTTCGTGTCCTCTGTTCTAATTATAAATAAAATTTTCCACGTTATCTGTTCAGTTTTATAAATCTCAATTTTAACATATTTATGGATCCCTGGATTTTGGTTTGACTAGATATTGCACCAACTATTTTTAACGGTCTAATTGTTGAGAAATTATAAAAAATCTTTTTTAAAAGTGACTTAAGTCAAATAACAAGGTGAAAAACAAACTGAGATTTACTCCTCTATCTGTAAGAAAATATTAGAAGAAAAACTACCCCCAATTCAATTTATAATCTTGATACTTCAAGCCGAATAACAATTTGATTTTACAGAATAAAGACTTGAGAATTACAAATTTAATCGTTTAGCCGGGAAACATATTTTTAAAGCAGCGGTGGGCGCGATATTTCAGTTTGGGAGTATTCCAACAACAAGGTAAATAAAAAACGAGCTTCGACTCCAGAAGTCGTCTGCTGCCCAAGTTTCGGTCGCACACACACTGCATATATTTTGTTCTTGTTTCTGTCTGTTTTTGAGACTTGACGTCATGAATTACATGCATTTTGTTTTGTTTTATTCTTTTGTGAACGTCGCAATAGCGATCTCGCCAAGTTGGCGGCAATTGCCAAAAAATAAGTCGGAGCAATGGGAGCAGTTGGGAGCAAGGGCTTGCCCATCGCTGTTTTAAAGCATTAAAAAAATTCCAAATTGAAATAAAAGTTAATTTAAAATATAATCAAATATTTATATTATATAAAAATAAATATTATTATTCTATCATTAAACAAAAAAAAATTGTTAAACGAATTAAAAAAATTTTAAATATAATCAAATATTTATAAATATTCTTCAAGCGATTTTGGGGTACTTCTATCATTAAACAAAAATAAATCGTTAAACGAATTGTTCCAATAACTCTTCATTCTTACCTAAAACAAAACAGAAGGAAAATCTCACCTTTTTTTTCGCCCTTTTTTTTCTTTGCAGGTCGCAGTGAGCCGCCCGTTGGTGTTGGCGATCCCTGTGCCGGCTGCAACAAACCCATACTGGATAAATTCCTGCTCAACGTGCTGGAACGGGCCTGGCATGCGTCCTGTGTGAGATGCTGCGAGTGCCTGCAACCGTTGACAGACAAATGCTTTAGCCGCGAGTCCAAGCTCTATTGTCGCAACGATTTCTTCAGGTGAGTGAAGAGAGAGAGAGAGAGAGAGAGAGAGAGAATGAGAAAGAAAATCGCGGGGGCAATCACTGCTCGACCCAATCAAAATCAAAGCAATTAAGCCAAGTTGGCTCTTTGGCTTTTGTGCTGTCCGCTGCCGCGTGTTCCATTTGTGATTTCAAACAAAAAAAAACTAAAAGAAGGTGCAAAGCAATTAACATGCAAAATGAAATCTCCTGCCAGTTGCAGGACGGGGTCTCGAGTGGCACCCACTTGATTGAGTGCGACACATCTATCTAATTCCTGATTTGATTTCGTTTTTTTTTTTTCCATTTTCAATTTAGACGTTACGGCACCAAGTGCAGCGGCTGCGGCCAGGGCATTGCCCCCTCGGATCTGGTGCGTAAGCCCCGCGACAAGGTTTTCCATTTGAATTGCTTCACTTGCTGCATTTGCCGCAAGCAGCTGAGCACCGGCGAGCAATTGTATGTGCTGGATGACAATAAGTTTATCTGCAAGGACGATTATCTGCTGGGCAAGGCGCCATCCTGCGGCCACAATTCGCTGAGCGGTAAGTCATAAATCCATAGCTCCATAACAACTGGGGGCTCATCTGTGCTAATTGAGGGAATCCATTGTTTATGCTTATCCCCTCCCCAACGACCCACCGACCCAGCTGCACGGCTCTAATACTGTCGCATCAATGCTAATGCTATCAGCAATAAATACAAAATTGCGCATACGACACGTTGTCCACACTTTTGGGTATATTTAGGCGCAATTTGTGCCTCCCCCTACCCCTCTCCTCCCCTCACCACACCAACAATAACAATGGCAAATTTTTTGCACAAATAACAATATGTACACTCCGTGTATTTGTTTGCCTTAATTGTTTATAGTTTGATATAGAAATATTTATCATTGAAATTATCGTGGAAAAATTGTGTGGCCGCATAGTTGTTGATTTTTGTAATCTAGACAAATGAAAAGAAAGTCAAAGCTAATGGCTAAGCAAATATTTGCAGAGAAGGCGTTGAATAAAATGGAGTGAGAAGTGAATAGGACTTGAAGTACACAAAAGGGTGAATGTTAATACATTTTTCAACACTGTTTTGTGGTTGGAATGTGTCTGCTTGCTTTTTTTAACAGTTTTTGATTTGCTTTTTAATAGAAAACTGAAATTAAGCTGATTTTTTTTCTTTTAAACATGCAACACATTTTTTGCAACATTTTCCAACACTATTTTTGCTATATTATATTTTTTAATACTAGGATCATATTTTATTTGCTCAAAGTCGAGGGTACTGATAATGTGAATCTCCTCAGTGCTCTAGTAAAGTGTGCAAAACGCTAATCAACACTAATTTTGCTTTTAAACACTTCTCAACACTTTTTTTGTTATATTATATTTTTTAATACTAGGATCAAATTTTATTTGCTCAAAGTCGAGGGTACTGATAATATGATTCTCCTCAGTGCACTAAGTAAAGTGTGCAAAACGCTAATCAACACTAATTTTGCTTTTAAACACTTCTCAACACTTTTTTTGTTATATTATAATTTTGTACTAAGATAATATTTTATTTGTTCAAAGTCTAATAGGATTCTCCTCATTGCTATTAGTGAAGTGTGTAAAACGCTGATCAACACTACTTTTGCTTTTAAACACTTCTCAACACTTTTTTTTTATATTAAATTTTAATACTAGGATCATATTTCATTTGCTCAAAGTCTAGGGTACTAATTATATGATTCTTAACCCTGCTGTTAGTTCAGTGTGCAAAATGTTGATCAACACTACTTTTTTCAAAACATTTTTCAACACTATTTTTGTTATATTAAATTTGTATGCTAGGATCACATTTAATTTGCTTAATATCTAGTGTACTGATAATAAGATTTACCAAAATACTGTTTTTTGACTTTGCATAACGTTGATCAACACTACTTTTTCTGGTGCTGTTCATATTTTCAATGCTTAGCCTAGTTTTTATCACAGATGATGAAAATATATGAGTGCAGAGTTATCCTAATACAAAATTTCTTCAAAACCTCAATATTTGATCATTTTACAACTCTAACACTCTCTCAAAACTGAGAACTTGCCTATCTAATTAGTGTTTTGTTTAGTTTTATCTGTTTTAAGCCTCTCCTGAACACTAGCTCTTGAGTAGTTCCATTTGGCTGCACTTTGTCTGTACAAAAGTATTTTTAAGTGTTTTTTGATCATTTTACAACACTAACACTATCTCAAAACTAAGAACTTGCCTATCTAATTAGTGTTTTGTTTAGTTTTATCTGTTTTTAGCATTTCCTGAAAACTAGCTCTTGATTAGCTCCATTTGGCTGCACTTTGTCTGTACAAAAGTATTTTTAAGTGTTTTTCAACACTTTTATTTTAGTTATAGCGCATCACAACACTGTTGCTTAGGTTGTTATGAGTTACCACATTTCGTTTGTGTGACTCTCTTGAAAGTTTTAACTAGTTTTAAAGATTTTGTTTGCCATACTGGCCACTTGGAGCGTTTTATAACACTAGTTGGCGTTAGTTTGCATTAAACAATATTGTTAGTTCAGCTTCAGCTTCGACTTAAAGTTTTTGGAACTTTCTAATTCATGGTTAACAAAGTGATTGTTGTTTTAAAAATTGTTTTCAACGTTTTCCAACACCGCGTGGCTTTTTTTGTGCGTTTCTTTTCACAATACACAATTCTCATTAATGTTTAACGGACTGTTAGTAGTCTCAACTTGTTTTTAAGAATTATATTAGTTAACTTTGTGAGTTTTGGAACACTATGTGGCATCAGTTTGCATTGATCAACACTGTTTTTCTTAATTGTTTTAAAATTTTCCAACATTATTTACTTTTAAATTTCTTTCCCCTTCTCGAAGTACTTGACTCTGATTTTTATTTTTTAAGCTGCTTTCTTCTTTAAGTTATGTATATAAGGATTATATTCGCCGACGTTTTACAACACTATGTGACATGATTGCATTGTTACTTAGACTTTTATAGTTATTGAAATTGTTCTAAACGTTTTCCAATACTTCTCTTCACTCTTAAATTTCGTCTCTTGTCTTAAAGCACTTTGAAAATGTTTTCCATTCCTTTTTGAAGTTTTGCATATTTTATCATTCGACATTTTTTCTTGTCGTTTGACCAAAAAAAAAATAACTTCAAACTGAAAGCGCATTAAAAGCAGCTGCAAAATGCAAAAGAGAAAACTGCTCTGTGTTTACCCAGTCACTTGAGGCACAAAAAAGTTTTAAAGGCTTTAAAGTTAAGGCCACAATTAAAGCTTTAAATGCACGCACACACACACACACACACTTACACCCTCAGCTGTCACACGCAGCAACGCCTCGAACTCGAAATAATTCTTTTTGTTTTTTGGAAATTTTCGCCACATTTCTTTTTCGGGTGTTCTGAAAATATTTTCGTAGCATACTTAGCGGCGTTAAATATTTCAACGCTGCCATTTTGTTGTTGTTGTTGAGGGGAAATGCCAGACAGAGAGAGAGAGAACGAGCGAGCGAGCGAAAGAGAGCAGAGGCGGAGCAGTGAGCAAAACTCTCTGCAGCTGAATTGGCAGCTGCGCAAACGGAATGGCAGTCAACGTTAACGTCAACTGCAAAGCAGCAAACACAGCAGCCGCCTCTTCGTTGTATGGGTTTGTGGCCCCAAAAAGTAGGCAAGATTTTTATAAAAAAAAATTAAAAAAAAATTTTTAATATATTTATAAGCCAAAATACGTCAGAAAAGCATAAAAAAAATTTTGAATTTTTTTTATTTACCTCTGTACGAATTCTGCGCGCCTGTGTGTGTGTGCCGACAGCGCCGCAGACGTCTGCGTCGACATCCTTCAGCTGGGGCGCAGCAGCAGCAGCAGCGCAGGTCATTAATGTTTTGATTTTAATTGCGTTAATTACGTGCAACGGATTTTTCACTTTCACATCAATTTTGTGTGCGTCGGGAAAACTGAAAAACTGAAAAGCGCTGTGCTAAGACAATGTGTAAGCCAAAATCATAAAAAAAAACATCACAATTTTCTCTCAACGTTCGACACTGGCAAAATTTATGGCTTGTCATATAAATTAAACAATATCAATAATAATATATCTAAAGGCATAAAGAGAGAGAGAGGTAGGTAGGGAGTGTGTGTGTGTGTGACAGAGAGAGAGAGAGAGAGAGCGCGTGAGTGAGGGCAGCTCATCATAAATCACTTTAAAAGACAACCACACAAAAGGCTACAAATAATACAAGTTAAATTACAGAAGAAAAACACAATGAAAGCAAGCACAAATATTTCACAATTTATATTTAAATTCTTGGTTTTTTTAGCCAATCATATTTTTAATTTAAACTGAAAGGAACCACTTTAAAGCCTTGGCAAATTTACAAATTCCTGTGAAATTTGTTTTGTATTTTAGAGCTGGTGAAGTGCAGCATTTTTCAATTAGCAATGAAGTTTTTTTTAATATTTTACTTTTAGTTTTAGCATCATATATCAGCTGACTTAAAGTAAATTTTCAATTTTAATCAGGTATGCAAACTGTTTAAAAAATTGTCTTAATTTATAACCTGGCTTTAAAAAGTTCCAGTTCCTTTGTTCAGGCTTCATTTATAATTAGGCATGTTCCGGTTTTCGAGTTCGATTAAATTTAGAGAATAAATTAAGCAGATTTTCCATATAAAAAGTAAGTTATAGTCGAGATTTCCCTCAATTTGGTGATTATAATTTGAAGTTGTTCAAGTTTAGTCGTACTTGAAATGAGAGTAGCTTACTTTAATGAATTAATTGCAAAACTCAATGGACTAAATATCAAGTTTGAAATTAGAGAAATGGAAAGCAAAGGAATAAACTGCTGACTCTAAGATCTGCTCGCTTTCGCGCAAAAAATACACTCAAAGCTCTGGCCTTGCTTCAATTCTATCAAAATTATACGCAAAACAAGATTTTGTATTAATTACTTCGTTTTTATACTCTGTACCGAAAGTACACAGAGTATATTGGGTTTGTGCAAATGTATGTAACAGCCTGAAGGAAGCAGCTCCGACCCTATAAATTATATATATTATTGATCAGCATCAACAGCCGAGTCGATATAGCCATGTCCGTCTGTCTGTCCGCATAAACAAAGATATCTCAGAGATGGTAAGAGCTAGAGGTTTGAGGTGTATGGAACATATATTTCTTAAACTTGCAGGCAGATCAAGTTTAGTTTTGATTTTTGCCACGCCCCCTGCCTCCCCCGCAAATAGAAAAAAACTTAATATCTTCCACAATTTTGAAGTTAGGTTGTTCGAACCTTCTAGACATATATTCTACTACTTAGTATAAATCGACCCGCCATACATCGTTTTTCGATCAGATGAACGATATTAGAGCTATACGTAAAAGAAAATTCAAAGCAACGACAACAACAATACCGCAGCGATTGGTAGAACTTACGAGAAAGAGAGAGCGAGAAGGCAATAGCTAACTGGTAATTTCCCAATTGGACGGCGGGATCTAATGGGACTGCGCCGCTCTTAGTTTTCCCCCGCCAAGTATGAGAGGGGCGATGCAATTGAGATGACCTGCGGTCCCGCGTGACTAATATAGATACTTTTATGATAATAGGAAATTATATACAAATTTTATAATGTTACGACTTATGTACTTGGGTAATTCTACTCATCATTACTTATCGAGCCCCCATACATCGTTTTTCAACCAGATGAACGATAGTCGAAAGAGTTGTCACCCCCAGATTTTGAAAAAACCTCACACTTTAAAGTTATCAGTTACGTACAAGCAGGTACAGAGTATATTACAGTCGGGCTTGACCAACTTTCTTACTTGTTTTTTTTTTTGCTGACGGCAAGTTGTATTTGTTGTTGTTGATGTGCTTGCAGCGCCCTTGCTTTCAATTTCAAAATTTGTGCGTTGTTTTAAAGCATTTGTGTTGAATTGAAGCTACCTTTGATTGTCATTTTCTTTAAATTGAAAATAGAATCGGAGAATAGTGCTTAAGTATCTTGTTTTAATAGATCGATCTTCCATTCAGATATTTTCCCTTAGATAATTTGCATTTTATGCATGTTTCTTACTTCTTCTTTATACCTTTTTTTTTGGAGGTAATAACTCGCGTTGATAAACCGAACAATTTGTGTGCGTGTGTGATGACCCTTAAACGACCTTAACTCTGGCACAACCTTTTATTTATTTTTTGTTGTTTCCCTTTATGTGTGTTGTATTTTTATGATCTAAAGAGCAGCAGCAGCAAGTTTTATGAAGCTCACAAAATTTTTGCTGCCTTCAGTTCACATGGCTTTTTGTTGGCGTTTTTTTTTTTTTTTTTTTTGTTTCTTACGCCTACTTTTGGCTGAAAGGGTCAAGCGCGCATATGGCCCAAAACATTCGCATGGATATCCTCTTTGGCTCTGGCTGACTGTCTGACTGTCTGCTTCCTTTACTTATTCTACAGCAGCTGTTGCTGCCGCTGTTTCTGCCCCCTTTGAGGGTCACATTAAAGCTAAGCCAATATGCCAAAGTTCAGGCCATATTTTAGAAAATATTTTAAAATTAAATACAAATTAATAAAAATGCTCTAAGCCTTTGTCAATTCATGGAACAGCGACCTGTTAGCAAGGTTTAGCATGAGCCTTATAATCCTTAGGGATTAAGTGAAACTGGTTTGGGCATAAATGGCGGAAAAGCGTAAACTATATGGCAAAAATGACAATCGAATAAAAAACTAACAATTTTTTAATTGAATTAAAAGTCAGTTAAATATGCAAATACTTTTTTCAGGTACCAAATTTCTACTTCAAGTAGATCCTGAAATTCTATATATCAATTATATATCAAACCATTTTACAATATTGCTTTTGAAACATTTTTTTAGAGCGAAATAGTTTTCCAACCAGAAATTGTCAGACAAATACAAATTACAAAAAATAAATAACTTACCACATTTATGAATCCGCAAAATACTGACGAACGCTGCCAGCGTTCTAGAACGAATGGAATAGAATTTTTACCGTTTTGTACCTAAAATTTCAAGTATAATTCCTACTTGGCTGTACTTAAACTAAGTACGAATCGGTCTTAAATCTAAAAATTTACTCAAAATGTTGCTAAAATAAGAATAAAACTCTTAAATCAAGTACGAAATACTTAAATCAAGAATTTTTGTACTCAAACCGTCTAGAAAGAACGAGATAGAATTTATACCATTTTGAAATTAAAATGATAAGAATCGGGTTTGGTTCAAGACATTTTCCTTTTAAGAATAAGACTTCCAAAAACTGTGGAATAGCCCAAACTGTACTTCATTTATTCCAAAACGGTCTAGAATCGAGTATTTTAGGATTGAAAAATCGTACTTAAACCAAGTATTTTGTACTTGTATTAAGACATTTTCCTTTTAAGAATAAGACTTCCAAAAACTTTGGAATAGCCCAAACTGTACTTCATTTATTCCGAAACGTTCTAGAATCGAGTATTTTAGGATTGAAAAATCGTACTTAAACCAAGTATTTTGTACTTGTATTAAGTATTTTCGTACTTGGCGTACTATTGACACTGTTTGTACTTGATTTAAGTACAGAGTTATCGGTTTTCTTTCAGAGTGTAGTTCTATATTTAAATACAAAGTTCTTGGCTTTTTTTCAGAGTGTAGTAAAACTGTTATAACATAATTGTTGCTTAAATTTATAGTCAAATTTTTCCTGGTAAAAATGTCTGAGAAAAGCTTATAAGAACTTTAAAATTGATTGCCTTATTCGTTTTGCAATTCACACAGGCATAGGCAGGGCATAAGAATACACACACATACACTCACGGAGGCCTATGTCATAGAACTGACATAATCTTTGCTTAATCTTTTTTTTGTAAAGAAGTTCTATTAAATGAGACCAGGGTTGCCAATTTAGCCATTTTCCCGCCAGATCTAACTATTTTGTAAGTTCGGAAACTGAAAGCTATTCAGTTGGACAGGAGCCAGCATTTCTAGTTATTATATAAAAAATAAATTATTATTTATAAAATATAATTTGCCATTTTTTAGTCAATTTGGATTAAACTTGACCATTTCTAGGCATTGTTAACTGTCGATCTAGCCATTTTCCAGCATCAATAGTTGGCAACACGGACTAAGATCGTTTCTGGTATAGTATGTAATGTGTACTCCTACTTTGCGGGAGGCCTAGGTTCTGGATTCTGATAAAAGGTTTCTTCTTTAAAAAGTAAGCCACATATAATTTCTTTTAGTGTGGCCAGAGATTTGATACTTAATTTTAAACAAATAACACTTTTTTCTTGGTATTTTTTATCCACATGGATGTAATTTTTAGTGTGGCCAGAGATTTAAGACTTAATTTGAATAAATTAACACTGTTTTTCTTGTTTTTTTTTCACATGGATGACCTTTTTAGTGTGACCAGAGTTTTTAGACTAAATTGAACAGAATTGGCACTGTATTTCTTGGTATTATTGGTCTATGATCAATGGTTACATTGTCCACATTTATGTCCCTTTTAATGTTATCGGAAATTCTTCTTACATTTTGTTAACCTTTTTGGCCCTAATAAAGTGCGTGAGTAGAGCATACATTTCGGTCATATGCCGAATATTTTATTTTTTATTTATTTTTATTTTTTTTTTTTTTTTTTGCTTTGCTTCCCCACATGAAAAATACCGCAGATTTACGGTTGTCGTCCTGACCACGTAATATAGTACTCTCTCTCTTATATGTGGGTGGCACAAAAACAACAACAACAACAAAATGGAAGCCTTGCTGCTTCTTTTGCTTCTAGAGGCTATTTTTATTTGCAGTTTCAGTTTTGTTGTTGTTGTTGTTGTTTTATTTTTTGCAGCGGTGGCATTTTGCTGTTGCTGTTGCCGTTGCTTGGTAGTCGTTTCGGTCAGTTTGTTGTGCGAGTATTTTATGTGGCGGTGTTTTTTTTTTTTTTTTTTGGTTTTTTTTGTGTTCATTCTCTTCACAAGTTTATGGTGGCTGTGGCCTCTCCCCCTTACCTCCCCCTGCCCCTTCACATCTCTTTTGCTGGCTGACCAAAAACCGTTAAAGTTTATTTGACATTTACTTGGGCTATTTTTTATTTTTATGACTCTTTGGGTTTTACTTTTTTATATATATATGTGTATAAATGTGCATGTATTGTGTGTGTGTGTGTGTGTGTGCATGTTTATATATACTGACCCAAACCTCTTTTCTCTCCTTTTTTTATGATTTCTGTTTCGACCATAAATTTGCGGCTATTTTGTGTTGTGTGTGTGTGTGTGTGCGCCTCGAATTTGATACTTTCCCGATGTACAAGGTATGATAAACCCCACCCAACTCAACCCTCTCGCTCGAGTACATCGTGTATGTCGGCTACAACTAACGCCTTTTCAGCGTATACGTAAATCATTTGGCTAAATGCGTGTTGCCAACAATAGCTTTGATTTGTTGACGACGACGGCGTTTACTTTGGTTTTTTTTTTAGATTTAGTTTTTTTGCCCGGAAGTGTCGCCATTTTGCATAAATCAAGTGCTAGTTGTGGCCCCCAAATGGTCTATACACACTTTTCCTTTTTTAAATGAATTTTTATTGTATGCATTCAAAATAAATTCAAGGTTGTATTCAAAACTTGCATCATCTCTGCTGAAGTGGGTTTCCCGGTTTTTTAAGTGTTTTTTAATTCTGGAGAGAAACCCAAAGAAACTTTAATGCAAATTAAAAAAATCTAAAAAAAAAAAATTTCAAATGTAAAAGACCTTCTTAAGGGTATATTCAGTGCTTTCTCAAGCAAGAACCTTGCTCAACTAAAATGGCAATATCTCCTAAACGATTTTGAATTTTTAAAAATGGTTTGAAAGGGATGACATGGAATGTCCAAGCTATAATAATAGTACAAAACAAAAAAAAAATAATAATTTTTTTTGTCAAAATGACCTCCTATTCAGTGCCTCCTCAAGCAAGAACCTTACTCCACTAAAATGGCAATATCTCCTTAGCTATTTCGAATTTTTGAAAATGGTTTGAAGTGGATGAAAGGGGAAGGTCCAAGGTATTATAATAATGCAAAACAAAAAAAACGAAAATTATTTTTTTTTCAAAGGTAATCGACCTTCTATTCAGTGCTTCCTTAAACAAGAACCTTGCTCTAATAAAATAGCAATATCTCCTAAACTGTTTCGATTTTTTTTAAATGCTTAAAAGGGGATGAAAGTGGAATGTCCAAGCTATAATAATAATACAAAACAAAAAAATCGAAAAAAAAATTTCAAAGGTAGAAGATCCCCTTAAGGAATTTATATAAAATCTGATAGAATGACTTAAGCCATTTCCTACACCGAAGCTTTTCCCAAGCACATAGGTCTCGGTTTGGGAGAACATCATGATAATTAATCAGAGCAATAGAAAGCAATATACAAATATCAAATATAAAATGTGTCAATGATCTATATTATTCTTTTGAAAACGATCCAAGACAACATTGACCAATGTTTTAAAATTATAGAAAATATAGCCGAAGGCCTCAGCAGCCAGTGCTATAATTTTTAAGTTGGGACTAGTTTCAAAAACTTGTCTATCTGTAAATAATAATAATAAAATTCTAGAAAGGTCTTAAAAACGGAGACTTTAAAATATTGTGGTTAGGTTAGGGCGGTTGCTGAAGGGGGGAGACCCTTCAACACACTTAGGCCATTGAGTTGGCCGTTGTGATGCCACTTGCGGACTCTCTCCGCATCCATTCCACCTATTTGTGGGGCCTAAAATTTGTACAACTTATTTATTTAGTTCCTTCTGCTGTAGGAACATATTATGGGGCTAGGTCCATCCTGATGCCTTTATGAATCCTGAGATTTGTCTTGGGGATATGATCGAGAGTTCGGAAATATCGGTTAGGAAGTATGAGCCTAGGAATTTCTTTCTTCGACGATATATTGTGGTTACTTTTCTCTTTCAATTGCCTTGTAATTTGAGATATAGTAGGAAAAAACATCTTAAGGAAAATATAATGGCTATGACCTTATACTAGGTTGGGTTAGGTAAGCTTAAGCACACTTAAGACATAAAGATTTGGCCATACACTTTATGGTACATTTCTCCTTCGCTTCAGTCCAAACTGGATGAAACTAGATCGTTGTTAAGCGTAGTCTCAGCTAGAACAGACACGTCCATTCGAAATTGAGAGCCGAAAAATTTTTGGAGATTTGCAGCCTTGAGTTTTCTATTAATTTTGCCCAGAAGTTTGAAGCGCATTCATTTCCGATCCCATAAACTACATATATTCTTAATCAAAACGACGATCTGAGTCGATTGAGGATTGTGCGTCCGTCCGTCTATCTTTCGCTCTGTCTTTACTCAGTTTTAAAGCTATCAAGCTGAAATTTTTCACAATGTTGACATTATCTTACAGCTGTCATGGTTTCGATCGGTGCAAAAACTAGTTTTATTGAGAAAACCTTCTTTGTTTTCAATGGTAGCATCTTTAAACTTGGTATTTATCAATTCTATATTCATCTACATAATTTTGTAAAGTTTGATCAAAATCGTACGACTATACCAAATAGCTGCCATACAACCGATCTGTCTAAAAATTGGTCATAGTAAGAAAAACTTTTATATTTTTAAAGGTAGCGCCTTTATACTTGTTAAACGTGATTATTAACTGCTTTAATACAGTTTTGCTGAGTTTGTTAGAATTTAGATGAATATAACGTATAGCTGCCATACAAATTTTTACAAAAAATGTTTTCATCTGTAAAAAAAATCAGTAAATACTCTAAAATCTTTAAAAAAAACTGCAAGGGAATATAAAACATGGGCGGAGACCATAAATTTGGGTATAAAGAGTATTCTGAAGTTGGGCAAATTTATGTAACAGACAGAAGGAAATATTTGCGACCCTACAAAGTGCATATATAG
Organism: Lordiphosa mommai; assembly: GCA_018904225.1. Lineage (NCBI taxonomy): Eukaryota > Metazoa > Arthropoda > Insecta > Diptera > Drosophilidae > Lordiphosa > Lordiphosa mommai. The sequence goes on from JAEIFT010000018.1 coordinate 493,368, forward strand.
GCTTTATCGGCATCAGTAGGCAAGTCGATATATCCAAGCCCGGCTGACCGTCTGTATGAACGTGTCGATCTTAGAAACTGTAAGAGATATAGCCACGTGTTTTGTCATTTAAGGTGGAGTTTGTTTCAGATTTGGAAAATTTCAATCCAAGGGGAAAAAGGCACGTGGAATTTGCTGGGCAGCTAAGTAAATATATATATATATATATATATAAATTTATGATGAAAAATGTGATTTTAATATACTAAAGCACAAAACTCTAGCCAGGCTTAGCAACAAAGCCAAAAAAAAAAAAACACACAGAAAGGAACAGTTTGTCATTCAGTCAGAGAGAATGAATGTCTTTTGAATGAATGGCTTTGTGTGTGTGTGTGTGTGTGTGTGTGTGCCCGCCCATCTATGCTGCTTGTCTGCCAGTCAAACTGGGGTGGTGGTTACATAGCGACATACATGCTTACATTTATTGTGTATGATATATGTGCACCAATGGCAAAGATCTCAGGCAGGCGATAAGAAAACAAAACAAAAAATGCAAAAAAAAAAAAACACAAGCCACCCCTAAAAACAAGCTTAAAGCTGTGTTTGTTGGCTTAAAGTCGCCTTTGTGTGTGTGTGTGTGAGTGTTTTTTTTTGCGAAGGCATCAAAATCGATTTCGTATTTCGCATTTCTAAGGCCTTAAGCTGAGGCTTTCTGCTCCCCCCCCTGCTCCTCTGGCCTGCTGTCAGACATCATTTTGCACAAAGCTCTGCACATTTCCGTTTCCGTTTTGTATACATAACCTCAATTCACATTTTGGCAGAGCCACCCTTAGCCTCTCTGCCACCTGCCAGCACACAGCTCTGCGTGCTTTTGGTTTCGACAGTTGGATTTGTGCTCCCCCCTCTCACTCCCCCCACAGCATCACATATTTCTTTTGTTTCGGTTTTTTTTTCGTGTGTTTTCTTAGTCAGCCGCCAACGCCAAATCCGCCAAAACCAAACCCAAACCCCACACTTTAGCCACTCGCTCTTTCTCTTTTTGGTGCGCTGGCAATTGTTGCCATCTCTTTTGGTTTTTCGCCGCTGGCCCGCCTTTTTTAACGCAGTTGGCAGCGCAGTTGCCGTTTGCGTCGTTTATCTCTCGCGTTGAGACCCTCGAGGGGTTGTTTTCTCTGTAAGGTGGCGCCCCCTTGCGGTGTATATGTTTTTTTTCCCCAAAATGGTTGCCCAAGCTTGAAATATGACACGATTACGTGGGCTCCCTCGACCCCAAACCCCTCGCACACATAAATCTCTCTAGCAAGATCTTTGGTACGTTTTTCAGGCTTTTTCTTTTAATGTTTTTCATTGTCATTAACACAGTAGATGATGCCGGTCAGTTTACGGGGCACTCAATTTCTGTTGATTGAAGATTTACGATGCACTTGGTCTTTGCACTAAAGTTCAGCCGAGTCAGTCAGTAAAATTTGGGAGTGGAATCTGCTCTAGTTTTAACGCCTCTCGTAATTTGTGGTGACCCCAAAAAAAATAAACAACACATCATCAAAAACCCACTCATTAAAAATGGGGAGACCCTTTTTCGCATTTAACTGCTTGGCCCATAAACTGGCCCCTTTGAAAACAGGTCTAAAGTTTTGGATTTGGAATGCATTTATTACAAGTCTCCCATTTCAAAATATGACCCACTTGTTTCTTATCGATGAGTGACTCAGGTTCACCTCCCAGTTGTTACTTATGTCATTTATAGCCGCCTATTTAACGTTTTTTTTTTTCAAGCGAAAAACTTTATTTTCACGCGCATTACGCGCGCAAAAGTCGAAGCCGACCCAAAACAGACCCAAACCGACTCACCGTCTCCGACTTCGACTCCAAAGTCAAGCCTGTGTGTAAAAGCCCATTAAAAATAGCTTTAAAGTGGCTGTTAAAAATAAACAAAACAACAACAACAAAAAAGCCAAACTACAAATAAAATGCACATAAAACGAGTGCTCCAAGTGCGGGCTTTGGAAATGGCTAAAACCGAAAATGGGGTAAACGTCAAGTGGAACAGGTAGGTGAATGGTTCCACCCGAATGGCTAAGCTAAGCTGGGGGGCAGCTTAACAAATAAGTCACTTTGAGTTTGCCAAAAAATATAATCAAGTTAAGAAAAATTAAATAATTTAAAGAAACAAATAAGTTTGCACAAAATAAAGTGGGGCAAATAAATTTGCACACATATTTTCAGAGATATTGGGTAATCTTTTATGAGCAAATAGTATTCAAAAAATATAATCTAGTTAAGAAAAATAACAGAAACAAATAAGTTTGTACAAAATACAGAGACAAATAAATTTGCACACATATTTTCAGAAATATTGGATAATCTTTTATGAGCAAATAGTATTCAAAAAATATAATCTAGTTAAGAAAAATAACAGAAGCAAATAAGTTTGTACAAAATACAGGGGCAAATAAATTTGCACACATATTTTCAGAGATATTATGTAATCTTTTATGATTAAATAGTATTCAAAAAATATAATCTAGTTAAGAAAAATAAAATAATTAAAAGAAACAAATAAGTTTGTACAAAATACAGGGGCAAATAAATTTGCACACATATTTTCAGAGATATTATTTAATCTTTTATGATTAAATAGTATTCAAAAAATATAATCAAGTTAAGAAAAATTAAATAATTTAAAGAAACAAATAAGTTTGTACAAAATACAGGGGCAAATAAATTTGCACAAATATTTTGACAGATATTGTATAATCTTTTAAAATAGTTTTCAAACCAGCAAATTTTAGCCAGCTTAAGGTTACAAATATAAGTAATGTTTGCTCCTAACTTGTACCTGGTTACTTAAGCTAAGCTCCCGCAGGCAAATAATTTGCACAAATTTTGATAAAAAATAAATAGGGAATTTATCACAACCTTTTGAGTAAATATTTTGTCAAAAATTTGTACAAAACATTAAAATGTTGCAAATATTTTTTAAAAGAAGAACAAATAAATTTGTATAAGTTTTAGGCCAAATAAATTTGAACGAAAAATTTGCCAAATATTTTTGTCCTTTAAAATGAAAACAAATATTTTCAACTTTGAACAGAACTAGCCATATAATTTTGACAAATCTTCTAATTTGTTGCCTCAATCTATTAACGCTAATAGCTCTTCATATGTTACACATATAATCGTACAATCGTTAACCAAACCCCCTACCCCAGAAACTTCACATATTTGATCACAAAACCAAGAGACTGAAATGGCGGTTTTCTTGAAAACAAAAAAAATTTGTTCCACAATTTGTACCAGATATCATTGAGCAAATATTTTGTCAAAAATCAACAATAATTCCTTGCAAACACTTTGTAAAAGACTTACAAATAAGTTTGTGTTAGATTAAGGCCAAATAAATTTGAACAATAAATTTTGCCAAACATTTTGTTGCTTTAAAACTAAAAGTTTAAAACTAATAAAAATAATTTCTCTGCAGGTTGGCTATACAAAGGGTTTGTTCAAATTTATTTGTCCTAAGACTTGGACAAATTTATTTGTACCTCTTTGAAAAAATATTTGCTACATTTTTATGTTTTGAAATTTTACAAATTGCTAAAACCAAGCCTGATTTGGAAGGATTTCTAGAACTGATTGATGTTCGCTTATTTAAGTCATGAAAATCTCTCATGGATGAGTTCAATGGTTAGTGCTGAAAGGGTACTGAAATCACTAAGGAATTGGAGTATAAAAAATTGGGGAAAATAAGAAAAAAATTTTAAAATTTGTGCAAATTATTTGTACACATTTTTGTTTGAAAATATCTAAAAAAAAAAAAAAGGCCTCAATGTTCTCTTCCTACCTCTGCTCTAAGTCTCGGCCTTCAATGTAATGTACTGTATTTTCTATGCGTTTTCTTCTCTTCTATTTTTCATTTTGGGGGTTTCTGTTTGTTTTTTCCCTTCCCACCCCTCCTCCACCACCCCAACAATTGTTGTTGATGCCTGTCAAACATATCCATTTCAAAGCAAATTTCCATGTCTCTAGATGTCTGATGTCATATGTTTGTATGTACATGCGAGTATCTCGGTTGATGGATTGCATGCACAAAAAAGGCCGAGCAAAGTTCAAAATTATAAATCAAACTCAAATTTGTTGTTAGCCAACGCGCCCAACAAAAAAATACAGAAATTTATGTTGTGCCATAAACAAGAGAAGCAACAGCAACAAATCGATTAACACATAAACCCGAAAACTGCATTTCGCCAAAGAAAGAAGGAAACTTAAACGATTTGTGACACTAATAAATAAGCCAACTCATAATTTTTAATTCACTCTGCTTCCTCGCTTGAGTTTTGTTGTTGTATTTATTTATTTATGTTTATTGCGTTTATCATTTGTGTGACACTTTGCATAGCGCCGGCCGACGCGACGCTGGTGACGCGTGGGTTGGCCAGGGGGTAGTGGTAAGGGGTTGTGGTACGAAACGCCCGTGAAATTGTCACAGCTTGCTGGTTTTTATGGCTTCCCAGTTGGCCCAGCTTTAGCTTTATGTGCCAGCTGTAAAAAAAAAACAAAATCTCCGCCAAAATTTATGCGCAAATGAATTGTGCATTTAATGGTGGCAGTTGGAAGGTTGCGGCAAAGCGACGCGTTGTAAAAACCCACCTGAAATTGGCCAAGCAAGTGAATTGGCCGGAATTGGAGAGTTACTCGCGGTTTAAGCATGCACCAATAAATATGCGCACAATAAAAAAATATAGTCAAAGAAAATCTCGGTAGGAATGTTTGTGCTATTAGTTTTCACAATTTATTTGTTGTCTTTTAGTTTGCCAAAGTTTTATACGCAAATTTTATTCATAAATAATGTGTTGTTTCGGATAGCAAAAGTTTTTGAAAGTATTTTATTTTGCGCAAATTAATTTGTCCAAATTTGTATTTAATCCAGTTTGTTTGCTTACTGTTTGGGTGTCACTTAATAAATATTGAGTTTACGAAAAATATTTGGTGGATTTTTGAGTAGACAAATTAATTAGCATTAAGTTGCTTACAGAAAGTTATTAATCTCGTCATAAAACCCTGCAAATGTTTAAAAATATGCTTTACTAAATTTGTAGACAAATTAATTTGCACAAATTTATTTGCAAATTTAAATTTGTTTTTTTTCTTCAAGAATTTCAATACAAATTAAATTGTACTAACAAAATTCTGAATTTGTAGACAAATTAATTGGCAAAAATTTATTGGCACAAACTCATTTGCAAATTTAATATCGTTTTTTTTGCTTTTAAAATTTGAATACAAATTAATTTGTACTTACAAAATTCTGTATTTGTAAACAAATTTATTTGCACATATTCATTTGCAAATTCAATATTGTTTTGTCTTCTTCTAAAATTTCAATACAAATGAATTTGTGCTAACAAAATTCTGAATTTGTAGACAAATTAATTTGCACAAACTCATTTGAAAATTTAATATTATTTTTTTCTTCTGAAATTACAAATCGAATTTGTGCTAACAAAATTCTAAATTTGTAGACAAATAAATTTGCACAAAGTCATTTGCAAATTTAATATTGTTTTTGTATCTTCTAAAATTTCAATACAAATGAATTTGTGCTAACACATTTGCCAAATTCTAAATGCCACCATTTGCCCCCCATTCCAATGGCATATAAATATGTACATAAGTGACGCCATTTTTGCTCCTGTGGCTGTCATTTTGTTTGAGGCTCTCACCTCACCTTTCGCCTTTTGCGCCCCCTTTTTTCAGTTTCAGTTTCAGTTTTTTTTTTGTCTTTTTTGTTTTGGGACCCAAACGACGCGTTGAAATGAAAGAATAACAGAATAACACACGGCAGAGCTACAAAACAATAACAATAAAAACAAAAACAACAACAGAACAGAACAGAAAGCAGTGAGTACAAGACGAAAGGTACGCAACTTGGTATCAATTTCAGTCCAAACAACTGAACTCAACGTGAAGGGGAAAGCGCATTTTTGAATATGACAGAGTGTGTGAAAGGGACGGCAAGCAAGGAGCAGCAGCTACCGTAAATCCTTTTTGGCACAGCTCAACGCGTTCGTGCGCCTGGAAATCCTGTTGCTTTAGGCAAAAAGGTCCCAACATTGGCAGAGGCAACAACAACAATAACAAAAAAAAAACGGATCACTTTACAAATGCCCACAAAATGCGGCCGGTTTTTGCTGCTGCTGTTGTTGTTGCTTGTCGCTTGTGGCAATGCCGCCGCTTGGAATAATAATAATAATAACAACAACAACAGAAAACGTTGCCAAAAGGTAACAGAGCGTATTTTGAGGCCAACCAAACAATATACTCGAACAAACGAACGGCCATTCATAAGATAATGCCAATCAAAACAAAGAAATTTTAAATCAGAGTAACACAGGAGACTTGCAGATGGAGTTTGTCAGAGAGAGAGAGAGAGAGAGAATAACTAAAATTAAAACTTTATTTAAGTTAAAGTTACACAGCAAGGCTATGACATTTAAGCAAATACTTAATTTGCTTAAAGACTAAGTGCAAACAAATTTGTACAATAGCATTTTGTTTGTGGGCAAAGATGGCAAAAAGTTTACCAACATTCGAACTTTCTGTGTTTTTTTAAATTTGACCCATAAAAGTTTTTGTAAAATATTTTGTTTTTGCACAAATTAATTTGTCCAAATTTTAACAAATTTTTACAATTTAATTGTTGTCTTTTAGTTAGACAAAGTTTTTTACGCAAATTATTTTGGTTTTAAAATTTACATTTATTCTACGAATTGCTAACGATCCAAAAATGAACCAACCTTTGTAGAACGTATCGTATCAACCAAGTTTTATAGGAAACTTTATTGAAAAAATAACAAACAATTTGTTACCTTTTTTTTGTGTACAAACATTTGAAAAGTTTTGAAAAAGTGAAACTCATATTTACACAAATATTTTTAATAATATTTTATATTGGAAAAATTCAATAAAAATTATTTGTCTAGATGCCACACTCGCACTCGAGTCTAATAATGAACAACTGCAAACAAATTTGCACAAAATCAAATATTTGAATAAGCTAACAAAAATTTCAATTTGCTGACAAACTACAATCAAATTTGTAAAAAATTTTTACATTAACTTCAAATGTTTGAAAAATTCAATAAAAATTATACGACTAGAAGGCAAACTCGCACTCGTGTCTAATTAGGAGAAACTGCACACAAATTTGCACAAAATCAATCATTTGAATAAGCTTATAAGCATTTTATTGTCTTGAGTGCTTTAATTAGCCCAAAAGCTTTTGTTTGTGGTCAAACACTTAAATAAATTAACAAAAATTATTTCAATTTTAAGCTGAGGTCTAATACGCAAATAATTTGTCCTAATTTTTAATGAAAATTTGTTCAAAATGACATTACTGCAGATTTGATACTGAATTTCCACAAGCAAATAATTAGCTCTAATGTTGCTGAAAAGTTTCCCATTAAGGCAAATAAAGTGAAATTTTTATTAAAATTTGTGCAAACTAATTTGACAAACAGAAAACCAAATTTACAAAAAAAAATATAATTTAATGTGTTATATGTAGTTTGACACATAATTTGTTCAATTCTTTCAAATATGATTGAACAAATTAGGTTTGTGGATAAATGTAATGACTAACCACAAAAGAATTTGCACAATCATTTTTGTTTGTGGACAAACATTTAAATAAATTGACAAAAAAATCTGTAAAAACTAACTTTGGTTTTGTTTTGTTTGCCAAACGTGTACAAAATTTGCAAACCTATTCTACTCCATTCAGATCAATCGCTCTAGTTCATGCACCCATATGACAAATTGTTGACTGGCATCGACCACACACAACGAGCATCTCCATTCGCATGAATTGCAAATGAATTGATGCGCTTTGTTGACTTTTGTCAATTGGGATTATGGCCAGGCCCATGGCCCCGTGGCCCAGGCCCAGGCCCAGGCTCAGGCTCAACGGGGCGATTAACAATTGGCTTAAACCGTGCCAAACAAAGTGTCGAAAAGCGTACCTAAGCCTCAGCCGCTGCCTGAGCGGAATTTTGGTTTCGATGTCGGTCGGATCATTGACGGAGCTGTGTCTACCTGCCCACGCGATCGGTAGATCAGAGATCAAGCGCGCCTAGGCTCGAGCCGGGGGATTTGTAAACACAGATCTTTTTACGGATTAAAATTAAACGAAGCGAGCAGCGAGCAGCCAGCCAGCCAGTTGTGCTCTTGTGGTGGATTTTGTGGTCATGACAAAAGGGCGAGACGAGGCGACGCGTCTCTGGTATCTCAACTGGGTCTGGTTTTTAAGCCACCAACCAACATTTATGGTCTGATCTGTGATCTGTCATTTTTGGGCAACTTCCGCAGAGAGAGAGAGAGAGAGAGAGAGAGAGTGAAAGTAGATGCATTTTCAGCCAGATGTAACACAAAGGAATTCCAAGAATTTTAAACAAATTTATTTGTATATATATTTAAAATAAACAATTTTATTAAGCATTGCCCACGAGTTATGGCAATTCCAAACTGGAAAGTCTTATGATTATATAATTGGTAGGTTCTTTAAACAGCTGTATAGACAAGCTGATTGCATTGCTGTTTGTTGGTGCCTTTAAGCCTTCCAATAAAACATAAGTTTAAAGTGTGACAAATTTATTTGCCGACAAACAAAATAATCTAGTTAAAAATTAGTGCACAAATTTAATTGTAAATATATTTGCTATGAAATTTTTCCAAACTAATTTTGTCAGTTCATTTAAAAGTTTGTTGACAATCAAAATAATTTGTGATTAATCAAATTAGGGCAACGTTTATTACTAAAAAATATTAAATTTTTAGTTTCTTTGCACAAATAAATTTGCTGTACAAAATTTGCTCAAATAAATTTGAGTCAAATAAGCAAATTTATTTGTGCTTAACAACACTTGCGCAAATATATTTGTGTCGAATTAACAAATTTATTTGTGCTTAACAAAATTTGCACAAATATGTTTGTGTCAAATTAGTAAATTTATTTGTGCAAAGAAAATAAAAATTTTAAAATTTTGCCCTAATTTAATTCATTCAAATATATTTATATACTTCTTCAATAAAGTGGATTTGGCTGAGCAAATGCTTGCTTACACCCTCATTGAAAACTTCAAACCCTCGGTTTGTATTTGCCCTGCAATTTATGCTTCAACGCCTTTGGCTCTTGTCCTGCTCAGCTGGCTCCTCCTTTAGCTACTGAAATTGTGTGCAAAGTGCAATTGTTTTTGTGCTGTTGTTGTTTAGAGCCAAGTGTCAAACAAACTCCTCCATTCAGCTGCCCCCCCGCTGCACACGCTAACACAAAAGTCGAAAGTCACAAAACTCAAAACTGTTTTTGACACATTGAACGTCGAGACAGATACACGAAGACGGCCAAAAACTTCAAAAACTTTCAAACATGAAATGAATTCAGCGTACGCGTGTGTCTACCTCCACATACATACCGTATGTATGTACTGAGGGGGTGCAACAACAAATACCACAACAATTTGTTATGCCGCATCAAAGCATGAAAATCGCTAGAGAGGCAAAAACCAGCTAAGCAAGAAAAGGGGCAGCAACTTCACATTTTTGGGGTAATGCGGGGGTGGTTTACACTTGACTGAGCAGGCCAAGTGGCTGACTAAGAACCGGGGGAAGGAAGGGGGGGCCTGCCAGGGCTTTGTGTTTGTCTATAAATTTTAAATGTTTGGCAATGTCGCACGCAACACAAATAGAAATTAAGTGCAAACTTCCACAAAAGACGACAACGATTTGGACTTGGACACTCATTACCCAGCGCCCCAGGCGCACATTGTGTGTGTGTGTGTGTGTTTGACCTTGACGTGACGTTGGCCAGTTGTCGCTCAACTGGCACTAAATGCCAACAGAAGACGACTGACACAAATTGATGACTCGAAAAAAAAGCAAGTTGAAGCAATGTGACATTTAATGGCAGGGTTTCCCCATAGAACTATAGTTTTTTTTTTGACAATTGGAAGGAGCGACCTCCATTGTGTGTAATTTTGTAATCAATTTGTAATTGTACTTGAAGTGAAAATTGAGCTATTTATAGAATTTTCCTTCTAATTTTGTTCAGTTTGAAATAATTACTTATTGATATTTAAGGCCTCCTTTCAGATGGCATACAACTTTTTTTCGGCACTATGCTTCATATGTATAGAAGCACTTTTGAAATCTGAATGCTTTTGTAAAGCTGTCTTATTTACATATATGAAGCATAGTACCGAAAAAAATTTTTATGCCATTTGGAATGAGGCCTTTAACAAGAAGCCAAAGCTTACTTCGTTAACTGGTGCATGCATCGCTTTAAAAAAAGTTTTTTTGAGGTGGAAATAATTTTTAAAAAATATTAAATTTTTCCCTTTTTGATTTCGGCCGTTTTTATACTCTGTCACAAAGAGTATAATGAGTTTAAGCAATTTTTCAACATTCCCTTATTAAAGTAAGCTTCACTTTAACTGCGTAGCACATATGGATACTTCTCTAACTACCTAAAACTCTCTCCCCTCCAAATGTCCCTTTTCGCTACAGGCCAATCATTTTCTTCTCCTTCTTGGACTTATCGAAGTTAACTTAAACGAGAGCGTAAGTTAAAGTCGGCCCTGCTCGACTTCGATATACCCGTTACTCAGGATATAAACATGTCCTAATTGTGGAAGAAATGAGTTTCTTTCCAATTTGCGGGGGAGGCAACTCTACTATAGCTCATCTGATCAGGAAATGATGTATGGCTGATCGATAGGTAATAATTATTAAAATATATGTCTAGAGGGTTCAAACAATCTATTTTCAAAATTGTGGGTGATATGAGGTATTTTTTAAATTGCGGGGGCGTGAACTTTTCTATCGTTCTCCGGATGCGGATCGTAGGTTAAATAATGATGTATGAAAGGTTTTCTGCGGGGGGCAACCTACTTCGTATCTGATCGAAAAATGATGTATGGCTGATCGATAGGTAATAATTATTAAAATATATGTCTAGAAGGTTCAAACAATCTATTTTCAAAATTGTGGGAGATATGAGGTATTTTTCAAATTGCGGGGGTGGCAACTCTACTATCGTTCATCTGATCGAAAAATGATGTATGGCTGATCGATAGGTAATAATTATTAAAATATATGTCTAGAAGGTTCAAACAATCTATTTTCAAAATTGTGGGAGATATGAGGTTTTTTTCAAATTGCGGGGGTGGCAACTCTACTATCGTTCATCTGATCGAAAAATGATGTACGGCTGATCGATAGGTAATGATGATTAAAATATATGTCTAGAAGGTTTGAACAGTCTATTTTCAAAATTGTGGGAGATATGAGGTTTTTTTCAAATTGCGGGGGCGGGAGGGGGCGTGGCAAAAATTTGAAACAAACTTGATCTGCCTGCAAACAATACAAGTCTACACTGAAAATTTGGTAGCTCTAGCTCTTATAGTCTCTGAGATCTAGGTGTTCATACAGACGGACGGACAGACGGACAGACGGACATGTCTATATCGACTCGGCTATTGGTGCTGATCAAGAATATATATACTTTATGGGGTCGGAAATGCTTCCTTCTGCCTGTTACATACATTTGCACGAACTTAGTATACCCTTTTTACTCTACGAGTAACGGGTATAAAATCACCCCAGAGTTTACAGAATATTGTATAGCTACTAGCTTATACCCACGACTTCGCACGCACTTGTAAAAGAAAATCAGCTTTGAAAAGCTCAAAATTGTCGGAAACTGATGTACGCGACTTTGTTGGGCCTTTTTCGGACCTGCGTTCCACAATAATAACAACGAATCTTAAAGTTTTGAAAATCACCCCTGCGAAAATAACAAATTTAATGTTTTTTAAACCATTTTCCGCCAATTTTCCGGATTTTATTTTTGTTATTTTAATTTCGAAAAATTTTTGAAAAATCGAAGTAAAATAATTTTTAAAGTCTAAGCCGTCAACCACTTGTTTCTGTTTCTGCTCCGTGCTAGTACTAAACTCGAATGCCCAAAAAAGTAGGCTATGTAAATGACGTTAGACAGTATATTATGCTAGACCCGGGAAGTATGCAATATTTATCATGGTTTGTTGTCCTTAGAACACATCCCCAAATAGTAGGCAATACTTATAAAGTCCATTATTTCCATGGATAACCGGAAATGGCTAATATAAAATGGAAATTATCTTTTTTATACCCATGCAAAGGGTATATTAAGATTGTCATGATGTGGAAGGAAGCATCTCTCACCCCATAAAGTATATAAATTATTGATCAGCATGACAAGCTGCGTTCATTTCCGTCTGTCCTTCGTAGAACAAAGTAGGTTTACAAAAATCCAAAATTTCATGAGCGCCTATGAAATGAGCCCATCTTATGGAAAATTGTTCAACGATTTAAAATATGCAATAAAAGGCGATTTTTATTTGAAAAGATATATCCTATCAAACTTAACCCATTTGAGTTTAAAAAAAAAAACCACAATGGTCCGCTTCAGGGAGAATATCTGGAAAACTAGGTAACAAATCGTCATAATTTTTTTTCTACTGATTGATGTACAAATGAGTTTAATTTTTTTTCTACTGACTGATGTACAAATGAGTTTATGTTTGTATATTTTTTTTTTTTTTTTTTTTTTTTTTAGATATACTAGACTTAAGAAAACTTAGAGCTAATAGAAAATATGCCTTTGTCAAATTTACTGTTTACTTTTTGTTTCTCCAAATAAATAACTTTTTAAGAACTATCCATGTTTTTACTAATTGATGGAAAATAAAAAAAAAAATTATATTTTTTGTGTATTTGCCATAGTTTCTAAATACGTTCTTTGATTATTACTTTAAGAAATTAAAAAAGTTCCACCTGCCTTCTATTAAAAAAGTTCCAGCTGCCTTCCGCTGCCTATTCGACTGTTAGAAGTAAAATATATAAACAAAAAAAAAAAAATAGAAGGCTAACATCGGCTACGCCGATGTTTTTTAAACTACCTTGCAGTTTTTGAAAGGCGCTACCATTGATAACAAAAAAGTTTTTCTCACTAATTAGTTTTTAGACCGACCGTTCCTATGGCAGCTATATGCTATAGTCATCCGATTTTGATAAATTTTTCCAGAATTGTGTGAAAGTATATAAAAGTAATATATACCACGATTGGTGATGCTACGATGGAAAACAAAAAAGTTTTTCTTACTAGAACTAGTTTTTGCACCGACCGTTTATATGGCAGCTATATGCTATAGTCATCCGATTTTGATAAATTTTTTCAGAATTGTGTGGAAGCATATAAAACTAATATATACCACGAATGGTGCAGCTAAGATGGAAAATAAAAAAAGTTTTTCTCACAAAAACTAGTTTTTGGACCGATCGTTCCTATGGCAGCTATATGATATAGTCATCCGATCCGGCCGGTTCCGACAAATGTGCAGCGTATTTGTATTTAAGGACATTTTGCAAAGTTTGGTCAAGATAGCTTTAAAACTGAGGGAGGAGATAGCATAGAAACAGACGGACAGACGGACGGACGGACAGACGGAAATGAACTCAGCTCGTCATGCTGATCAAGAATATATATACTTTATGTGGTCGGAAATGCTTCCTTCTATGCGTTACAAACATCGTGACAATTTTAATATACCCTCTGCAAGGGTATAAAAAAAAAGACATGGCAAAATGACCGATCCACTTTTTCATCTCTTCGGCATGTTAAGTCTCGAAAAGAGTTAGAATCCACTAAATTTAGTTCAAAAATGATTATTGTATTAGAAATACCTTGTCTTATAAGCAGTAAAAATTATTTTGGAAAAAACTTTTAAAAAATTAAAAAAAAAAAGAAAAAATAAATTTTTTTTTTTTTAATTTTTGGTAAATAATTTTAAAGCATAAAAACATTTAAAAAGAAACAAACAAAAATAAAAAATTGCTAAAAATAATTTTTTTGTTACCAAAAAATAGATTTTTTCACAAATTTTGACTTTGATAAACCATAGGTAAGCATCTTGTGGGCGTGGCACCCATTTCAAATATTGGTTTCATAGGTTTGAACAATTATTTATCATTTGCCATTTAAATTATTCATTTATCTCATTTGGTTCAAAAGGTTATGATACTTTTACAAAACAAATACAAATACTTTTGACGCAATGAAAACGTGTGTAATTACTTTTGACAAACTGATGAGCATCAGTTCACATGCGTCTAGTTTAGTTGGCTTTGCGTAGGTCAGACTTTGCAATAAGAAAAGGATTTTTTTTTTATTTCACCTTCCCCCCTCGCTGCACAGGCCGCCGTTTGTAAAGCAGGCACAAAAATGTACCTTGTGTAATTTCTTTTGACTAGGATTGTATATACAGGCCTGTTCTGGTTTCCGAGTCCGATTGATCGTAAGTATTAGAAAGTATTAGATAATTCGGTTTAAACTAATTGACATTAAGACAGTTGAATAATGGATAAATGGAAATTGAAAGTAAAGAGCGGAAACATTAAATAGTTTAGCATATTTTGATATAAATTGAAAATGGGAACAGACAGAGTGATCAGAAGGCTCCGTTGCAATTTACTTTCATGTACCTATTTAAAATTTTCACAATTTTTCAAATGTTTCAAAATTTGTATACTGTTGCAGGTTGCACAAATATCGCACTTGACTGTGCAAACACAGTGGACAAGTGGGGCGTTGTTATTGTTGTTGGGGTATGGGGGTGGGGAGGTTCAAGCGTGTCCCCCCCTTCCTCTTTTGTTTATTTATTTGACTGGGCTGTCTGTCTGCCTGTTTTGTTTGTTTGGCTGTCAGTCAAATATTCATTGAGGATGCTAAGGCTCAAGGATGCTGTCGAAAGCGGCAGCACTTGTTCGTCTTCGTCGTCGAGGACGCCGCTGGCTAATGTTTGCCTGCGACAAACAGTTGGCAATTGATGGGGGCGGGCGAAAAAAAAAAAAAAACGCAAAAACTGAAATATTTTTCTAAGCGAAAAATGAGTGTTTGAACTTTTATGGCTGCCGGGCAAAGGCAGCGAGGGTGGAGGGCTGCTGGAGGGTGGTTCTGCTGGCTTGCTCAATGGCATAATTGCTATTGCTACAACAACAATTACAGTGGGAAGCTGAGAGGAGAGACGCCGGGCGAAAGGTTTTTGTGGCAATCAAATGAAGTGTTCCTGAATGGTTTTCAAAGTTAATTTGAGTGATGCTCGAGCTGCTGCTGCCGTTGCTGCTGCTGCTGGTACTGACAACCCTCCTCCCGCTCTTGGACGCGTGTTTATTAACATGTGTTTACAACAACTTAAAGCGCCCATATGGAAACTGGGTGGGTTTTTCGACATGTAAGCGATGCTGGTAAACACTTGAAATTTCCGTTTCGTTTCATTTTTAGCGCTGGGGTCTTTGTTGTTGTTGTTGTTTGTCGGGTTGCGGGTCAATTGTTGTGGTTGTGCGACACTCTCTGTATTTTGTATAGCTTGCTCTACCTTTAGCTAGCGAATTTCCTAACGAATAGTGGCCAGTTTTTTGGTATTTCTGCTAATAATGACAATTTCTCTTAATTTCCCTTTTAAACCAAAAAAAAAAAAAAAATACCTGTCATGTGCCTGCCTAAGGGTGAGGGTGAGGGTGAGGGTGTGGGCACCCTTCTGGCACCACCCTCTCTCAATCGACATAGACAAAGCGCACACACATTAATTTCGAATTAGTTTTGCATCATGTGGTTCACGATGCAGAAAAATCGACTCTACCCTGCTCTGCTCTGCTCCAAGCTCCAGAGTTTCTGACATCGACCCCAGCTGGGACCGTGCTCTCTTCGTGTTTATGGGCAACTATTAAGTGCACAACGTACTGCGGCGGGCATGAAAAATGCGGCATGGACGTGGAACAGATCGCTGGATTTTCTACATGAGCGCATACTGAAAGTCGTTGCCGTTGCCCTGCCGCTTCATTCATGCAAGCCTGGCAAGTGTGTTGGGGGGGGGGGGGGGGGGGGAGCAGTCAGGAGTTGGCATGGAGTCCAAGTTGGCTGGCTGTAAAATTAGGTTAATTCCTGTCAGTGCGTTGCTGATTTGAATTGTCACACACACACACACACACACATGAGCAAAGAAGACCTGGCACCTGGTTCTCTTCCACATCTTTGGCCTGGGATTTACTTGAATATTTTTGTGTTTTTTTTTCCACATTGACGGCCGTTGACGTTGTATTTTCCTCTCCCCGATCTCGGCTTAGTGCGACGACTCTAATCCCTGACTGACTGGGCCTGGCCTGCCACATTTTTGCTTATGACAGTTACGCAAGAAATGGCAAAACCAACGTTGGAGAGGATGAGGCTGGCAAGGCAGGATGGAGCGAGGGAGGGAGGGAGGGGGAGGACTGGCCCGGCCATCACATCGGCTGGCAGTTATGCAATCTTCTCTGTGCTTGCCAGTTGAAGGTGGTTGGACAGGTAGACAGGCTAGGCGAGAATTTGCTTGTTTTTTGCTAATCGATTTTTAGCCGAAAGCTTGATAATTATTCGCATTACTTTAAGCCAGCGGTGGGCAGTCCAAAGCACTTTTAATTCAGTTCATTTATAGAGGTTTTTTTATTATTTTTTTGTTGTTGTTGGACTGCCCGCGAACTAAAATTTTATGCCCTCGGCTGTTTTAAAGACTTTCTTAGCCTGTTAACGATAACTAATCATTTTTTAAGAGAGAGAGAGAAAAGAGAGAGTTTGGGTTTTAAAAGTTATTCAATAGTCATGTTCCCATTTATCGATAACTTATCAATTTCTTTCGATTTTTAAGTAGTAAATTGATTTTTATTATATTTTTCTTTATTTTCGTAGGTATTAAGTAATTATTATCGGATTTGGCTCAACTATTCGGTAGATTTTCTTAGACCAATCGATAACAAATCGATTTAAAAAAAAGCGTTTCGAAAAATAATTGTTGCCGTATTATTCGATAACTAGTCGAAGGCGCTTTCACTATTTAATAAATTTTCTAAATATATATTTTTCTCATAAACTTACAAATTACGTACTAAGTGTCCATTTCTCATTTTCTACATTTGCTTTCAAATAACAGAGTAAATTGTACGTTTATCTGTTACATAGCAGCTAGAGAGAAAAAGAAATAGGTATTCAATCGTCATGTTTCCATTTTTCGATAACTTATCGATTTCTTTCGATTTTCAAGTATTAAATTTATTTTTTGTACATTTTTCTTTACTTTCTAAAGAATTAAATACTTATGTGGGTATTTTCCGATTTTGGCTTAACTATTCGATAGATTTTATTAGTTTACTCGATAACTAATCGATTTTCAAAAATTGCTTAATAATATATATTTGTCTCATAAACTTACAAATATCGGACTAAAAGCCGATTTCTCATCGTCTACATGTACTTTCAAATAACAAAGTAAACTCTTTTATCTGACACATAGCGGCTATCTAGAAGATGAGAAATCGGTCCTAAGTGTAAGAAAGTTTTGTACCAAATAGTTAATATTCTTAGCTCTCCATAGCTAATTGATTTATTAATAAATATGTGATAAATAGTTGAACTATTCTATTGAACTATTAACTATTCGATAGATTTTCCTTACTAGTTCGATAACTATTCGATTTCCTAGAGACAGAGAGAGAAAGAGAGAGTTTGGTTTTTAAAAGCTATTCAATAGTCGTGTTCCCATTTTTAATTTGTGCTAACTAGCTTAACTATTCAATAGATTTTCCTAACTAGTTCGATAACTATTCGATTTCTTAGAGAGATCGAGAGAGTTTAGTTTCTAGAAGGATTCCAACAGTGAATTTTCTTATTCGATAGCGTTTAAATTATTTAAAAGATTTTCTCAACACTTTGCTATATTTTGTGAAACACCTAGGAGCATAGGCTGTGCATACGAATACACACCAACAATTTTATATTTTTCGTTTTTTCTTCTTCTTTGCCCAAGTGCAAAGCCACCGCTAGTTTTTTGCTTTGAATATATTTCTTCTGCCTAAGACAAGACCCCTGAAACAGTGAAACAATTTTTTTTTGTATATTCTAGAGCTTCTTTCTTTTAACTTGTAAAGGTTGCATAAGAAAATTTTCTTATTGAAAGCAAAGTTCTTAAGGGTTCCGTCTAGCTTTGCTGTTACCAAAATGTTAGGCAGCCTAGCTACCATCTAATAAACCTAGATAATTAGTTGCTAGATTTTACTAGAGAAAAGGGGTTAGCGAATTCGCTAGTTTAAAATATTTTATGTTTGCTCATAACTTTTATAAATTTTTTTTCTAACATACTTTGTTGAGCGTCAATTTAATGAATTTTGTTAGACGCTTCTCTGCCTTATCCTCAGCTAGCGAATTAGCTAACGATTAGTGGTGAGATATATCACAAGTTTCCAACTTTCTTTGACTAACGACCAGTAATCGCTGACTTGAAATAAGCTGCAGCGCTTTGATAAATAATTCTAAATCAATAAGTTAAGCTTGTGTCTGTGTCTCTCCGCTAGAGAAAAGGGGTTAGCAAATTCCATAGGTGGGAAAATTTTTATATATTTTTTTTTTCTTCTAACATACTTTGTTGAGCGTCAATATAACGAATTTTGTTGGTCGCTTTTCTGCCTTATCCTTAGCTAGCGAATTAGCTAACGATTAGTGGTGAGTTATATCGCCAGTTTCCAACTTTCTTTGACTAACGACCAGTAATCGCTGACTTGAAATAACCTGCAGCGCTTTGGTAAATAATTCTGAATTAATAAGTTAAGCTTGTGTCTGTGTCTCTCCTCTAGAGAAAAGGGGTTAGCAAATTCCATAGGTGGGAAAATTTTATATATTTTTTTTTCCTTCTAACATACTTTGTTGAGCGTCAATTTAATGAATTTCGTTAAAAGCTTCTCTGCTTTATCCTTAGCTAGCGAATTAGCTAACGATTAGTGGTGAGTTATATCGCCAGTTTTTTCTTGAAACTTTCCAGTAATCGCTGACTTGGAATAAGCAGCAGCGCTTTGGTACATACTTCTGAATCAATAAGTTAAGCCTGTGTCTGTGTCTTTCCTTTTTTTTTTTTGCTCATTTGCATGAAGCATCACTTCCAGCCACGTCATTCGCAGCTGGTATCCACTCCCACTCCCCACTCCCTCTTGGATTTGTGGCTCTCAATTCGGAATGCATTAAACTCTAGTCTTTGGTTGCTTTTCTCTCTCTCTCTCTGCTTTTTTGACAGGTGGCTTGGCATATGAGTTTTCTCTAGACTTGGCTTTCCCTCCCTTAACCCCCGCCTCCCCCCACCACAAACTGCATTGGTCGCATCTGGTGCGGATTAGATTATGCATAATAAAGTGTAATTTATTTTGGCAAGTTGTTGGGTAAAGTTTTTCAACAACCAGCGAGACACAATTCTCTGGGGGCAAAGTTGTGTGCCTTCTTTTGTCAGGTGTCCCCTGGGAACTACTGCTGAGATTTCGAGGGGTGGCTTTTGAGTGACACGTTTCAACGCGCGTTGCGCGTCTCCCGCTTATCTGGAGCAGAACCAGAAGTAGTACGGCGCGTGTCAGCATTTTGCATGGCCAAACCAACCGACAGATAAGACATAATCAACTTATATAGGCATCAGTTGAGACCAGGCGTGGACCGGCACGTGACCCCCCGGCCCTGGTGGGTGGAGGCTACTTAGACCATGAAATGGTGACACGTGACCTCGACAGCGTCGTCATCGTCGTTTTTGGCTTAGCCCAGCACAAATATTATTTATTGCAATTGTATTTTAAGTGCCAGTTGCCTCAACCAACAATCCAACAATTTGCTCTTTACAGATTCATTAATGGGTTCGGCCAGCGAAGACGACGACGATGATGATCCGCCACATTTGCGGGGACCGGCGCTGGGATTGGGCGTCTTGGGGCCAAATGGGCCGGACTCAGCGGGTGGACCGTTGGGCACCTCGGATATATCAGTACAAAGCATGAGCACCGATAGTAAAAATACGCATGACGATTCCGATCAGGTAAGAGAGCCGGCCGAAGATCATTAACTCTCGGCCAAAGTAATGAATGAAGGGAATTGGCTGCGGCTCCGTTTTTTTTTTTTTAGTTTTTACTTTGTATTTTTTTTTTTTTTTTTGATTAATGATTGGCAAATGATTATGAGCTCTACCTAACCCCCCTCTATCCCACTCAGGGTTCCTTGGATGGCGATCCGGATGGTCGCGGCGATTCTCAGGCGGAGAACAAAAGTCCCGACGATGCAAATGGCTCAAAGCGTCGCGGTCCTCGCACCACCATCAAGGCCAAACAGCTGGAGGTATTGAAAACGGCATTCAATCAGACACCGAAACCGACACGCCATATTAGGGAGCAACTGGCGAAGGAAACGGGATTACCCATGCGCGTGATACAGGTGAGTTTTTTTTTTCTCAAAAAAAAAATCAAATGATAGAAATGGAAAAGCGAAATATAACAAATTTATTTGGGAAAAGGGTTCCAATGAAAGCTTCAACTCCTGCTTTTAAAATTGACGAAAATACTTGAAACAGTGAAATGTAAATATTTTGAGTATTTACATGACGATTTGTTGGAAATTTTAAGCAAAGCTTAATTATTAGCTTAACTATATAGACGAAAATTTTAGAAACAGTATCCGTTGTAATAGCTGAGTTACTTGGGAACACCAGATTTTTCTTTCGAGATATTTCGAGTATCTGCATGACGATTTGTTGGAAATTTTGATCACAACCTAATTATCAGCTCAACTAAATAGACGAAAATTTTAGAAACAATATCTCTTGCAATAGCTGAGATACTAGGGAACACCAGATATTTGTTTCAAGATATTTCATGTATTTGCATGGTGATTTGTTGGAAATTTTGAAAAGAGCTTATTTACCAGCTAAACTAAATAGACGAAAATTTTACAAGCAGTATTCGTTTTAGAAGCTGAGTTACTTGGGAACACCAGATATTTGTTTCGAGATATTTCGTGCATTTGCGTGGCGATTTGTTGGAAAATTTGATCACAGCTTAATTATCAGCTAAACTAAATAGAGGAAAATTTTAGAAATAATTTCCCTAGTAATATCTGAGTTCCTTGGGAACACTAGATTTTTGTTTCGAGATATTTCGAGTTTCTACTTGGCAATTTGTGGGATATTTTCAACATATCTTAATTATTAGCTAAACTAAATAGACAAAAATTTTACTATCAATATTCGTTCTAGAAACTGAGTTACTTGGGAACATCTAATTTTAAATTACAAGATATTTGGTGTATATGCCTGGCAATGTGTTGGAAATCTTCAACAAGTTTTAATTATAAGCTTAACTAAATAGACAACAGTTTTAGAAGGAATATCTGTTTCAGAAGCTGAGTTACTTGAGAACACTTGTTTTTTGTTTCCAGATATTTCGTGTATTTGTATGGCGATTTGTTGGAAAATTTGATCACAGCTTAATTATCAGATAAACTAAATAGACGAAAATTTTACAAGCAATATTCGCTCAAGAAACTGAGTTACTTGGGAACTTTAGATTCTTAATAACAAGATATTTGGTGCATCTACCTGACGATATGATTTTTAAAGCTCACTTATCAGCTAAACTAAATAGACGAAAATTTTAGAAACAATATCTGTTCTAGAGGCTGAGTTACTTGGGATCACCGAACTTTTAATTATTAGATATTTGGTGTATCTGCCAGGCAATGTGTTGTAAATTTTCAACATGTTTTAATTATTAGCTAAACTAAATAGACGAAAATTTTAGAAATAATATCTGTTCTAGAAGCTGAGTTTCTTGGGAACACCGAACATTTAATAACAAGATATTTGGTGTATCTGTCGGGAAATGTGTTCCAAATTTTTAACAGGGGTTTATTATTAGCTAAACTAAGTAGACGAAAATTTTAGAAATAATATTTGTTTTAGGAACACCGAATTTTTAATTACGAGATATTTCGTGTATCTGCTAGGCTAGGTGTTAGACACATTCAACAGAGCTTAATTATCAGCTAAACTAGGTGGACGAAAATTTTAGAAACCATATCTGTTCTAGAAGCTGAGTTACTTGGGGCACTGAATTTTTAATTACGAGATATTTCGTGTATTTGCCAGGCAAGGTGTTGGAAATTTTCAACAGGTTTTTATTATTAGCTAAACTAAGTGGACGGAAATTTTTGAAACCATATCTGTTCTAGAAGCTAAGTTACTTGGGGCCACTGAATTTTTAATTACGAGATATTTCGTGTATTTGCCTAACAATGTGTTCAAAATTATCCACAGGTTTGAATTATTAGCTAATCTAAGTAGACGAAAATTTTAGAAATAATATCTGTTCTAGAAGCTGAGTTACTTAGGAACACCGAATTTTTAATAACGAGATATTTCGTGTATTTATCAGGCAAGGAGTTGGAAATTTTTCACAGGTTTTTATTTTTAACTAAACTAAGTGGAAGGAAATTTTAGAAACCATATCTGTGCTAGAAGCTGAGTTACTTGGGGACACTGAATTTTTAATTTCGAGATATTTCGTGTATCTGCCAGGCAAGGAGTTGAAAATTTTCAACAGGTTTTTATTTTTAACTAAACTAAGTGGAAGGAAATTTTAGAAACCATATCTGTGCTAGAAGCTGAGTTACTTAGGAACACCAAATTTTTAATAACGAGATATTTCGTGTATTTGTCAGGCAAGGAGTGGAAAATTTTTCACAAGTTTTTATTATTAGCTCAACCAAATAGACGAACATTTTAGAAACCATATCTGTTGTAGAAGCTGAGTTACTTGGGGACACTGAATTTTGAATGCCGATATATCTAGATATTTGAACCCTACATACCTTGCTTCAACCACTTCCGTCTGCAATTTTCTGCCAAGACTTCAGAAACAGCAACTTCACTCAAATTGCTTATTACTCTCTTTTGTAGGCTAATAAGTACCTAGAGTTGAGGATAATCCCAACTAGACATGCTCTTGGCTGCTGGTTAAATGCCATGCACAATTTGTTAACTACTTCATCTACCTTCATTACGTAATCCACCATTAAGCTGTTCTTGGCCATTTTTTTCTTTTTTTTTTAATCTCTGATGCATGCAACTTTCACATAATCTTTTTGCGTTTTGTTTTTGCATTCTTTTCTTTTCCGTCGGCGCATTGAACTTCCGTTTTTTATGTTTATGCCCCGGCTCTGAGGTACGCCCCCGCCCTCTTACCATTAATTTTATTTTTATTGTATTTGGTTTGTTTGGTATTTTATTTTTTTTTTATTTTTGAGCCAAGCAATGAAGCGTTGCAAGGCGGCGACGTTGAAAAATCGCCTCCGACTATTTTTATGATTTTGGTTTTTGAAAGTTTTGCGGTCGTCGTCTGCTTTAGTTTAAACATTTGCCAGCAGTCAAAAAGCGATGCTTAATTTATGCGTTTTTTATGCTGATGAAATGCAGACGGGGCAATCGGCCGGTTCGGTTTTCCGAAGGCCAAAGGAAAAGGTGTGTCGACAGCTTCGAATTGACTCTTTCCCACAGCTGTCCGCTGAGGGATATCCTGCTAAGTAGAGCATATGGCATTTTCCATCAACTTCATTTGAAGAACAATGCACCTTGCTCTGGATTCTAAACAGGTTCCTCCTTCTCCTCCTCCTCCTCCGCCGCCGACGCACAGATGTTTTACAAGAAAAACGACACACTTAACGGGGGATTACGCCTGCGCTTAGAGGGTTGCGGGGCATCTTTTGATGTGTCATTGGTTACAGTTAAAGGATATATACAACAAATTTTAGGCGGCATTTTCTTTTGCTCTTTATTTGGTTTTCTTGAGAGGCGACAAGTGTGACACAATCAACACCTCTTTATGGCTGGTCGCCCCTCTTCGCATCGAAACGAAAGTGACAAATGCCCACAAGTCGTTGCTTAGTGTCAGCGGCTTCTCAACAACATTTGCATCTTCATTAATGTTGGAGATTTTTTTGATTTTTTTTTTTTGGGATACTTCAAGCATATCCCATGACCAAATGTCAGAGTGAAACATCTGGTTTAACACAACTCTTTGAGTAACTTGATCTGGCAAGCATCAAACAGTTGACTTAGTCAGGTCATCAACAGTTCATCAAGAGCAGCGGGGAAGACTGCCTGCAGCTCCATCAAAAGATGTCAACGAAACAACAAATTTCTCTACCTCACCCTTTGCCGCCCCGCTGTGAGTTTTATAATAAATTTTACAACAACAACAGCAGCAGCCCCAGCAGAAGCAGCATGACACATAAAACGAAACAAGAAAAAAAAAATGTATATATGTATATACAACTTCTTAAGAACTTTTGCCGACACACACACACACACACGCCACGGGACAAGTTGAGTTGCCCCACGTTGGGCGCCAAAATGCAAAACTTTTGACATGACAGGTGACCAGCGCAGGGCTTTGGAAAATCTATCAAGTTCATCATCATCAGCAGCAGCCACAAAATAAATCATCAACATTAACAATAATCATAACAATAAACCACAAAAGTTTTTGATTCACCGACAATAGGTAAAAGAAAAATAAAATAAAGGGTGCCTAAATTAGTGTTGATCCAGCCAATCAGATAGCAAATCGACTAATTGTAAACATCGTAAAGTTGGGGAATTTTCATTTCATTTAGTTGGAAATGATTTAAATTTAAATGGACTCCAAGAATGTGATCTAGGTGGGATGATAATAAGTAACAACTTATTTAGTTCTATTTATAATTCGAATAATTAATAATAAGTTAACAAAAGGGTAAAAAGGTAACTTCCTCTTTGCAGGACGTCTTGGGGCCTTTTTCTCATCTTCTTGATAGGAGCTATATGTCACATAAACCTATAATTTACTCTGTTATTTGTAAGGCTGATTTCTCATCTTCTTCATCTGTGAAATAAACTCACAAATAACAAAGTAAAATAAATATTTTTATATGACACATAGCTCTTAAGGAGGAGATGAGAAATCGATCCTTATAGTGCTGCTATGTAGCAGATGAGAAATCTGCTCTTAATAGCTTGTCAAAAGCTTGCTTCACCTGAATCTTACCTTTAGAATATTTGGGAATTTCTTGTCAGATTAAGTGCCGATTTCTCATCTTCTAGATAGGTGCTATATGTCAGTTAATCGTATAATTAACTCTGTTATTTGTAAGTTTATGTGACAGATAATGCTATGTAAGAGATGAGAAATCGACCCTTAGATAAATTAAGAATCATGAGGAAACTGTTTGTTTACTTCTTAAATAGTTTTTCGCACTTAGTTCCATTTTCCAGCCGATCGGTCCAAAGGCAGCTACCTAATATAGTCACAGGATATTTAAAGTCAATTTCAAGCCCGATTGTAATACGTGTAATACGTCTCTTCGATTGAACACGATTTAAATGCTGCCTTAACGCAGTGCACCATCGCACACGCAATGCGCCTTTGCTCTGTTTTTGTTTCTTATAGACGTCCCAACCGCAGAACCGATTTTAAAGATATTTAAACATCTTTTTTATGTTCTCTTGAGCGAAATAAAAGACACACGAGTCAAGATATTAAGAGAAGCTCGGCTTGGCCCTTTGGGGCTGTAACAGACAATTTTACCTAGGCTGGGTTCACATTGATCGACGCTTGAGTCATGATAGTCTAGTAGGCCTTCATGTTGGATTGTTTTAAATGTCAAATGACAAGCTATTCACAATGAAAACAAAACAACATACCTACTAGATTGTCATGTCTCATGCGTCGAAAAGTGTGAACCCAGCCTTACTTAATTATGTTCATGTCGATCAGGTAAGTGCTATAGGCCAATAAACTAAATCGAAAGCAGCTTAAAATCGATTCAAAATTGGTTTATTTCTAAGAAAGTATTTTAGCTATGCATAGGGAAATATTGTATATATTCTTCCGTATACAAACTGTTTCCAAACCAATTTGCATCGGTTCAAAAGTGATCCCAAACCATACCTAAGAAACTATTTTTGCTGTGAACTCCAAATTTGATATTTTTCGATTTGAAACCAGATTAAACTGGTTAAAAAGTGGTTCAGAGCCATATTTCACAAATTTTCAGTACACTCAGAAAAAAAACCGATTACTTTGTACTTAAGTCAAGTAAAAACGGTGTCAATAAAACGCCAAATGCGAAAATACTTGATACAAATACAAAATACTTGTTTTAAGTACGATTTTTTCAGTCCCGATATACTTGACTGAAATACTTTAGACAGTTTTGGGATACATTAAGTACATTTTGGGCTATTCCAAGGTTTTTTGAAACTTATTCTTAGAACAAAATGGTCTTATATTGATTCCTACTTAGTTTAAGTTCACCCAAGCTCAAATCGTACTTCATATTTATAGTACAAAACGGTATAAATTATATTCCTTTCGTTTTAGAACGATTGAGTACAAAAAATTCTCGATTTAAGTATTTCGTACTTGATTTAAGAATTTCGTTCTTATTTTACGAACATTTGGGATAAATTGAAAACTTAAGCCTAATTCGTACTTAGTTTAAGTACAATCAAGTTCGAATTATACTTGAAGTTTGAAGTACAAAACGGTATAAATTCTATCCCGTGCGTTTTGGAACGTTCAAGTACAAAAAATAATTGATTTAAGTATTTTGTACTTAATCTAAGAATTTAGTTCTCATTTTAGGAAAATTTTGGGTAAATTTGAAGCTTAATTATACTTGGAATTTTAAGTTAAAAACGGTATAAATTCTATCCCGTTCGTTCTAGTATGTTTGAGGGCAAAGAATTCTTGATTTAAGAATTTCGAACTTGATTTAAGAACTTTGTTTTCATTTTAGGAACATTTTGGGTAAATTTGAAACCTAATTATTCTTCAAGCTTTAAGTACAAAATGGTATAAATTCTATTTCATTCGTTCTAGAACGTTTAAGTACAAATAATTTTTAATTTAAGCATTTCGTAATTGATTTAAGAATTTTGTTCTCATTTTAGGAACATTTTGGGTAAATTTGAAACTTGATTATACTTGAAATTTTAAGTACAAAACGGTATAAATTCTATCTTTAAGTACAAAAATAGCTTGATTTAAGTTTTTCGTACTTAAATTAAGAATTTTGTTCTCATTTTAGGAATATTTTGAGTAAATTTGAAACTCAAGACTGATTCGTATTTAGTTTAAGCACAACCAATTCCGAATCATACTTGATATTTTGAGTAGAAAACGGTATAAATTCTATCCCTTTCGTTTTAAAACGTTTGAGTACAAACAGTTCTTAATTTAAGTATATCGTACTTGATTTAAGAATTTTGTTTTCATTTTCGGAACATTTTAGGTAAATTTTAAACTTAATTATACTTAGAATTTTAAGTACAAAACGGTATAAACTCTATCCCCCTTGATTTAAGTATTTCGTACTTGATTTAAGAATTTTTTGTTCATTTTAGGAATATTTTGGGAAAATTTGAAACTGAATTAAAATTGAAATTTTTAGTACAAAAGGGTATAAATTCTAACCCGTGCGTTTTAAAACATTTGAGTAAAAAAATTCTTCATTTAAGTATTACGTATTTGATTTAAGAATTTTGTTCTCATTTTAGGAATATTTTAAGTAAATTTGAAACTCAAGACTGATTCGTATTTAGTTTAAGCACAATCACGTACGAATTTTACTTGGAATTTTAAGTACATAACTGTATAAATTCTAGTTCGTTCGTTCTAGAACGCTGACATCCTATTTTCTTTCAAGTCTGGGTGTAATATAATTCGAAATTCGATAAAAAAAAAAAACTCGAAATGGGAATCAGCTCGTATTAATTTAAGCCTACCCAAGCTTTAACGAATCAGTAATGAACGCACCTACTTCGAATCAGTTATGATAGCTGTGACATTGCTTTACTTTGTACACACATCTTCAATATTTTAATTAGCTATCATTTGATTTATATTTATATAGCTGAACTGTCATTTGAAATTTTACGGTGTCGAGACGGTTATCACATTATTAGTACAAGAAAAATACCCTTCATCTCGTTATGATTTGACTCCCCACAGTATTCATAATTTCCACTTCTTGGAAATCAAATGCTCATTAGAAATCTCCACCTGTTCTCACCTGTAGAGGCACCCATTATTTTGTGATTTGATCGCCCTAGCTCTAACCTTTATGTGGCTTAAGCTCGCATGTGGCTTTTGGTTTTTTTGTGTTGTTGTTTTTTTTTTTTTTTTTTTTGGTTTTTCTCTCTCGCGTTAATTTTAATGCGTGCGCTCCATTTAAGCTTTGAAAAATTATAAACAAATAAACGAATGAGTTGAGGGAACGGGAAATCACACAGTCGGCGAAGCGCGGCTCAAGTTTTTTTAATGTGGCATGCGTTTGCCTGGCGCCAGATACAAAGATACAGATGCGGATGCCAGACCTCAAATTTGTCAAGTGTCGCTCCGTTTCCCCCCTTCCCCCCACCGTGCCGGTGAATGCAGAGGCGTTTATTCGAGAGCATTTTCAACTTGATTTACATTTTTTGGCTGCTTTGTTATTCTGGTTTATCAGAGATTTATAATAATTTTGATTTGAATATATTTGAAATTTGTTTTTGTTTCTTTTTTTTTGGGGTCGGAAGTTGACAAATTTGTTTGTTTTGGTGCGCGTAAAATTGGAGCACTAATTAGTCTAAAAGGGGAGCTTTAGTTATACTCATATTAATTGAGCGGAAATTGAGAGCTCAACAGAAATTATGTTATCTAAGCTTAAAACCGCAAGACTTGAAAGAAGTTATAAATAAAAACCATTAAAAAGGCACAAAAGCGGCTAATTTAACGCATTTACTTGAACAAGGAAAGACGGCGGCATCGGCGCCTAAGCAAACATGACGGGGCAAATGTAACCAACAAATAATTTCAACAACTCATCAACTTGCTATTAATTTTCGTAGGCAACTTTGTGGAGGCGCCGGCCACACCAAACAGAAAAAAAAAAATACGTACATCGAAATCGAAACCAACAGAAAAAAAAACTGCCGCATCATTTGAAGGAGCTGGGCAAACAGTAACACCTACTAAACTATGGGAAATACAACAGCCGTTTCCAGCCAAAAGAAGTTAATTATCTGTTAACTCTTACTTCGGGCCAAATTCACGCCTTAAATGCGAAGCAAACGGCAGTCATCGATACGGGGTAGACGGGCAATATGCAGGCAGTAGTAAAGTACTGACTGAGACAATCCAGTGGGCGTGACGGTAGTTCAATAAATGCAAATCATGATTAAGTGAAGAAGAAAATATATACAGCTACAGCTACTTGGCTTATTAACTGAATGGGGGGGAAGTAGAAGGGGGCATAACTTGGCTTGCATTTGAGGGGCTAGAAAAATTAGAGCTAAAACGATCTAAAAACGGAATAAAAACGATCTATGAATGATCTAAGTACGATATAAAAAGGAACTAAACCGATCTAAAAACGAAATAAAAAAGATCTAAAAACGATATTTAAAGGATCTATGAATGATCTAAGAACGGTCTAAAAAGGATCTAAAACCGATCTAAAAACGATCAAAAAACGGAATAAGAACGATCTAAAAACGATCAAAAACTTTTTTAAAAACATTTTAAAAACGTTTTAAAAACGATCTAATAACAATTTTTAAACGATTGAAGAACGATCTAAAAATTATCTAAAAACGGAATAAAATTGATCTGAAAACGATCTAAACATGATCTAAAAACGATCTTAGAACGATCTAAAAACGATCTAAGAACGATCTTAAATCGATCTAAGACCGTTCTAAAACCTATCTAAAAACGATCTAAAACCTATCTAAAAACGATCTAAAACCTATCTAAAAACGATCTAAGAACGATCTAAAAGGGATCTAAGAACGATCTAAAAGGAATCAAAAAACGATCTAAAAGGGATCAAAAAACGATCTAAAAGCGATCTAAACATGCGTTCGTACGAAATGCTTGCAAAACGAAGCATGTCTCAAGCTGATTCAATTTGACTGCTGTCGCCGTTGTTCGACTAGTCGAACAGACACTCTAAAAACGATCAAAAACGGAACAAAATCGACCTAAAAACGATCTAACAACGTCTAACGAAGCATGTTTCAAGCTGGTTCAATTTGACTGCTATCGCCGTTGTTCGACTAGTCGAACAGTTGCTCTAAAAAGTTACGCTCGTACGAAATGCTTGCAAAACGAAGCATGTCTCAAGTTGATTCAATTTGACTGCTGTCGCCGTTGTTCGACTAGTCGAACAGACACTCTAAAACGATCTAAAAACGGAATAAAATCGATCTTAAAACGACCTAAAAACGATCTAACAACGATCTAAAAACGATCTAAGACTGATAAAAAACGATCTAATAACGATCTATACATGCATACGTACGAAATGCTAGCAAAACGATGCATGTCTCAAGCTAATTCAATTTGACTGCTATCGCCGTTGTTCGACTAGTCGAACAGTTACTCTAAAAACGATCTAAAACCGATCTAAAAACATTCTAGAAAGATCTAAAAGCGAACTTAAAACGATCTGTACATGCGAACGTACGAAATGCTTGCAAATCGAAGCATGTCGCACGCTGATTAAATTTTTTTGCCGTCGCCGTTGTTCGACTAGTCGAAAAGTCACTCTCAGTGCTACATTTTCCATGATTTCTTTTATTTCTAACTATTTTCGACCTACAATTTTAAATGTCTCTCAGATACAAAATATTTATAGTTAACTGTTTTTTAAGCTTGTCGAAAAGATGTCTTCATGTAAGGTATTTTTAAAACCCACCTGTAGACCAACTGCAATTTTGGGGGTGATAGCAATATTTTTTGTCTAAAAGCCCATGAAATTTACTATAGTATAGTATATCAACTTAAACTATTAGCTTTACTATGTCTTTGATAAAAATTAAAAAAAAAAAATTTGCTGTTCAACTAGTCGAACAGCGGGGTAAAATATATTAAATCTACTTTGTCCCTTGGCTGTATAGTTTACAATAATTTCCAAGTGACAAAATGAGGTATTAAAAGTATAAAATTTAATTTTACAGTTACTTTTTCACCCACACAAACTGAGCCTGTGACTGTGATTGCATTAGTTAACCAAATATGTTCTACATATGTACAAACACTCCATTTTTGTTATTATTGTTGATATTTCCCCACTGCAATTGCAATTTTTGTGTGTGTATTTTACAGTTTACTTTTTTTTAATATTTTCTTGCTGCAAATATGTTATCAAAAAAAGAACATTTTTTGTGGCAATTTCCAGAACGGGCTAATATTTTATTTCCGCAAGTAAAAATGTTGTTTCCAATTTTCAACATTTGAACATTTAGTTAAATTATAGGTTAGAGTCTGACATAAAAGGGCAAACAACGTAACATAATGGGCCATGGTAGCAATCACGTTGCCCCAAAAGAGCGGCGGGAGAGGCGGAGAGAGAGAGAGGAAAGGTGCTGAAGTTTGGGCCCTGCCACTTGGCAACTTCCAACTTTGTGTTGAAAATTATAGCAAATTATGTTAAACGGCAGCGTGCCCCTTTTCGGCTGCCAGGCAGGGCGTAGCGAGGAGTGCGGCGGGGGCGTCGGCTGTCCATTTTGCGGCCCCATTAAAGGGGTTAACATATATAATTTCCAAAGGGTTTTGCCATTTTTTTTTTTTTTTTTTTTTTTGGGGTTCAAAGTTTCTTGCGCCAAATGTGTGTCACGTTCGCTCACTGATTGACATGATTTCGATTTATGCCATTTGCTGATATTGAGGCGGATGATGTTGCCGATGATGATGATGATGAAGATGAAAGATGATATTTAACCCTTGAGCGGTGCTCAGCTGTTTTTGGTTTCTTCTTTGATTTGGTGGTGTAAATTAGCTGGCTATGATGCGGCATTATTTGTACTGAAATGCCTTTTCATGTTTGCTACTCTACGCTTAATTGCCAAAAAAAAAAAAAACAATTGGTAGCCCACGAATTACGGGCCATCAAAACAAATTGTAAACCTAATCAACAAAAGTTTAAACAAAAAAGTATAATTTTCCTATTTTTATTCTAGGAATTTTATTTAAATTGCTTAGTTGTGGTTATTTAAAGCAAATTTTAACTAATTTTGTTTTGTAAATAAATTAAAAAAAACTATTTTGAGGGAATTTTATTTATAGTGTTGACATGTTATGGGTCGACAGTGTGTCTGTTCTTCATCTGTTGAATGGACCCATTTATTCATTAAATCAAAGCTCATGACATGAGGCAAGAGCGTAACATCAGATGCATGGACCGACAATGTTTTAAATTGTGATGTGAAATGTGACTGATAAGCCACCTATTCAAACCTTAGGTCAAAAGAATTCTTTCCCAATTTTTAAAAGAAAACCAGATAAAATATAAAACATAATATTCTGGATTCCTTAATTTTTGTTTACTTAAACGTAGTATTTAATTTAGACAAAATAAAGATGAAAAAAGTTCGTTCAACTTGAACATGACTCGATGATCAGAACGGAGAACTCTATGAAAATGAAGAGTATACTCTTAGAACAGCTTCCTGTTTAAGCACCAGAAAGCTAAGACAAGCGCATGTAACAATAGGGAACCATGAGCATTGAGAAAAAATGTCCTCAGGATTCTTACAGGGCACTCCACGGGTAGCTGCAGACTGAGGAGCTACCTGTACAAAATGGAAATACCTAACACCCAATTATGCAGATTATGGAGTGCTCTGAGATGCTCTAGCAAGGCTCAGATTCAACAACTTTATGAAACATAGCTTACAGTCAATATCATAAGGAACTTACAACCTACGTAAATACTAATATTTGTAAAAAAGTTGTCAACATATCATTGGGACAAAAATATAATATATCACGACAAATATATTTCGTTTTGTTCTTTTTGCGTTTATGAATCATTTAATAAACTTTTAAATCAAGGATTTATTGTGGCTAGAGATTTTATTAATAACTAGATAAACGTTATTTAGATAACACAAAAGTTGTGGGGCACTACGTCAGATTTTCCAATGTCTATAGTTTTTGTTGAACCGAACTTAAAGCTTAGGCTCGGAACAGATTTGGGTTCAGTGATTTCCTCACATGTGGTTTGGTTCAAGGTTCATTTTAAATTACAAAAAATGTTGGAATTCTGTGTTCGAACCGGTTAGGCATAATCTTCAACTTTATAAAACCGTATACCATTCCTATAAATTACAAACAAAACTTTTAAAATTAATTTAATAACAATTTTTGTATAAATCAGGGACCGTAACTGTTATAACTTTTTGGATAAAAATTTTGAAATAACAATTATTTTCTAATTTTTACATAAAAATTTAAAAATAATCGTTATTCTATGATTTTAAAATAAAAATTTTGTTTTAACAGTTAATTGTTAATTTTTATATAAAATTTTTTGAATAACTGTTAAAAAATAATTTTTATTATAAAAATTTAAATTAATTTTTATTTTGTAATTTTTATAATAAAGATTACTTTTTAATTGTTATGAAAAATTTTTATTATAAAAATTTTTATATAAATAACCTATCTAGTAGGCGTTTGTAAATTATAGAATATCTTTGATAGAAGTATACAAGATTTACTTAAACCTACTAGATTAGTAATTTTTATAAAAATTTGTATTATAAAAAAATTTTCATAACAATTAAAAATTAATTTTTATTATAAAAAATTACAAAATAGAAATTAATTTAAATTTTTATAATAAAAATTAGTTTTAACTGTTATTCAAAAATTTTTATTTACAAATTACCATTTAACTGTTAAAACAAAATTTTTATTTAAAAATTATAATATAACAATTTCAAAATTTTTTTTGTGATAAAAATTGCAAATAAAAATTTATCCCATTTAAGGACTCGCCATTCAAAATTATGAAGATTCATGTACTCTATTTTATCAGGGGATCCATATTTCGTTGTAATTTTTTTCACTTCCATAACTGTTATTTTCGGTCCCTGGTATAAATGGTTGCTTTTTCTACATAATTAGCAAGTTCCGACCAATTTTGTACACCTTTTAAAATGCCTTAAACCTCTATTTCCATCAGATACATTTAAAAAAAAAAATGACTCTAAATTCTCTTTATACCGGACATCTTCCAATGAAGTGTTTCATTGTTTCCTTGATTGCTTATCTTCGATTAAGTATCATTTCGAGTATTTCCCTTCAGCCCTAAAAGATCTCCTCGTGCTCTGATAATCCAAGATATTTCGTCCGAAATCCTTTGTGCAGAATTTAGTTCCTTTGAGTGTAGAGTCAAGGTACCTATAATTATTCGACTCTCGCTGATAGTCAAAATATATTCGATTCAAAAAAAAAAATTCCACTCTAAAATTCCACTCTTGTATAGTACTGTTATTATTATGGTAATAATACTGTGCGTGTGCTGTGGTTCTACTGTGATAGTACTGTGTTGTTATTCTGTTAATATTGTGGTAGAGCCTGCTTGCAGCTCTGAATAGTACTGTGGTACTATTTTAATAATACTGTGATAGTACTGTGGTATTACTGTGATAATGTTGTAGTTGAATTGTGATAGTACTGTGGTATTATTGTAACAATACTGTGATAATGTATGCTGTCAGCAGTGTGTAAATGTGCCTCATACGCGCAGTCGCTCAAAGTTCGAATATTAAAGTCCAATGTAATGTTCTTCTGGTTTTAGAACATGAAAAAAGACAATGACTCAAAGCAATGGCAAATTAAAGAGTTCGGTGGAGAGGAGGAGTGGTTGATGCCCTGTGTCTCTCGAGGTTATAAGGACCCAAAGAAGAAGAAAACTGTGATAATGGTGTGGTTGTACTGTGATTGTACTGTGGTCCTACTCTGTTAATACGGTGGCACTGTTGTGCTACTGTGATAGTACTGTGATATTATGGTAATAATACTGTAATAGTACTGTGGCCCTGCTGTGATAGTACTGTGATATTACTGTGGTAATACTGTGATAGTTCTGCAAACCTACTCTGTCAATTCTGTGGTAGAGCCTGCATTCAGTACCGAATAGTACGCTGTTTTAGTACTGTGATATTATTGTGTTATTACTGTGATAATGTTGTGGTTCTACTGTTATGGTACTGTGGTATTATTGTGATAATACTGTAATAGTACTGTGGTCCTACTATGTTAATTCTGTTGTAGAACCTGCATGCAGTTCCGATTAGTACTTTTCATAATACTGTGAAACTACTGTGTTAATGTTGTGGATCTACTGTTATAGTACTGTGTTAATACTGTGATACTATTGCTGTTCATCAGTGCTTAAGTTGTCCAACAACTGCGTCCGAAAACTGTGATTTTACCGTCCTACTCCAGTGTTATTACTTTGCTTTCACAATCCTACTACCGTGGTACTGCCATAGACAAACTGGTCGAATTTACTTCTCGATGTGTTACAAGTGAACATACACTCAGAAAAAA
The DNA here is from genome assembly GCA_018904225.1 of Lordiphosa mommai. Classification (NCBI taxonomy): domain Eukaryota; kingdom Metazoa; phylum Arthropoda; class Insecta; order Diptera; family Drosophilidae; genus Lordiphosa; species Lordiphosa mommai. The sequence continues at coordinate 528,693 of JAEIFT010000018.1, forward strand.
AAAAATCAGAATTCCTTACTTAAATAGGGGAAATTACTTGAAACAATCTCAACAGCTAAGGCTGGGTTCACACTGTTCGACGCTTGAAACATGATAATCTAGTAGGCCCTTCGATTTTCTTGTTTTCATTGTGAATAGCTTGTCATTTGAATTTCCAAATCTAAGAACGAATTTCTCAACTCAAGTTAGTATTATGATTAAAAAGTCACTTTAAGGCCTCATTTTAGATGGTATAACAAATTATTTCGTCACTAAGCTTCATATGAATAAAACAGCTTTTCAAATGCAGTCAGTATTAATTGCTTTTAAAAAGTGATTCTATTCATATGAAGTATTGTGCCAAAATATATTTTGATGTCATCTGGTAAGAGGCCTTTAACTTGAAATAAAATGTATTCTGATAGATAATTATTATTATTAAGGCCCATACTCAGATGAGATAAAAATGTAGTTTTTCACAATACTTCATATAAATAGAAACCCTATCAAGCAGCTTTGAAAGCTGAATACTATGGAATAGCTACCCTATTTATATGAAATTTTTATCTCATCTTAGTTCAGGCCTTTACTTTTATGTTCGGAATTTTAAGGAAACAATTCAATCACAAACATTCTTAAATATAGAATGCCTATTATTTTTCTAAGTGTATGTTGGCTCTATTGTTCTTAAGAAATATTCATATACATTTATTATTATTAAAGAATCGTTTAGTTTTGAGCTTTTATATAGCTTCTCCTCAAGCAGCGCAAATTATAATGGATTCCCGCAATGAACAAAGCAAAATGGCCTGTGCTTTAGCCTCGTTCTTTTCTCTTCTCTCTCTCGCTCTGTATGACGCCCACATGCAATTGGCATTCTGTTTTCTTTTTCTTTCATTTTTGTAGCTGTTTTTCTTTGTCGACGTAACAAAACAATGAGAAAAAAAGCAAGCACACACACCGCAACTAAAACTCAACTCAACGTAGGAGAAAAAAATTAAACAAAACAAATGCAAAACTATTGTAAATGCATATTTTAGTTCCTTTTTTTTCAACCGCTCTCGTGGTTGCTGTTGTTGTTGTTGCGCATATGAAAATGAAAAATTATGTGACCGCAGGGCCAGGGCAAATAGCGCATATGGAAAAATATTGTGACACACACACACACACAATTTTAGAATTGGATTGGTTGGGTTTGCCGCAGGCGTAGACACACGTTAAGGGTAGGTGGGGTGGGGGTGTGTATAGAAGGAGGTAACGTTTTATTTATTACGTGGCAGTGCGTAACGTAGGCAGCTTAGACCCAATTGAATGGATCGTGTTTGTTTTCAATTCGACAGATACAAAAGTTTACTCATTGTTGTTCAGTTACTCATAATTAAATGAAGGAATAGTGCGGTAAGTTTTTGTGGAATATTTTTTTAAATTCCCCTACTAATTTCACACTCAGTTGGGAACCCCTGTCAGTGCTCAGATTCCACTGTCTGCTGTCATAAAGTCACACGCTTCACCTGAAATTTAAAACAACTTTGGTCTTAACGTCACAATCCCTGACTGAGCATTAGAATCTAACTGGAACTTGGGCACACACACACAGCATGTTACTTCCTTCTTTTTTTTTGTTGGATCCTTGTGGCTGAGTTCTCAGGCAGCTTTTCCAGTGAAATCCGTTCTAAAGCTTAGCCAAATGTCAGTTTATCAAGCGACTCCCTTCGTACATATGTATGTCTAGTCCCTTCTTTTTGAGTTTATAAAATTCAAATGAACGGCGGCGGCGGCGCTCATCATTAAAATTCACGCTTAAATTGCCTCCTAAACGAAACGAGCGAGCGAAACAGCTGCAGCCTTAGTATTCTAAGCCAAATTCATTGGAAACTATTTGCCAAAACAAAACGCAGGGCCGAGACGAGCAAACATAAATCAAAAAATTTCATTGAGAAAAGTTGCAAAAAAGTTTCGTTGACCGCAGAGATCATTAAAAAGTCCAAAATAAAAAAAATAACCAAAAAAAAATACCAAGCATCATCGCCCCAATATGAATATTAAAAAGACACAGCGATCCACGCAAGAAAAGGTGCCACTAAAATTTTTTGAAATATGTTTTTATTTTATAACTTTGCATGCTGTGCACGGTGCTTCTGGAGCTGGGCCCCCAAGTACCGATGCAGAACGTCGTAAATGTGGAACTGAGAGCTTGGAGTTTGGGTTTTGGGTACGGAGCTAATTTTGCAACGGCCGCCTGTTGCGGCGGCGGTAGCTTCAATGCGTTGGCAAAAAAAAAAAAGAACTGCAACAACAATTAGATATGCGCCTTCAGTCCACTAAACGCCTCCCTCTCTCTCTCTCTCTCTCTATTCACCAGGTCTGGTTCCAGAACAAGCGATCGAAGGAGCGACGCATGAAGCAAATCACCAGCATGGGTCGCCCTCCATTCTTTGGCGGTGCACGCAAAATGCGCGGCTTTCCCATCAATCTCTCACCGGGCGGCCTAGACGATGGACCCGGCTTTCCCTATTTTGCGGCAGATGCTAAATTTGAATTTGGCTATGGTGGGCCATTCCATCCGCATGATGGTCCCTATTTTCCAGGACATCCGGGTGGACCGATGCCATTTAATGCGCCAGGTTAGTATGTTATAAACGATATGAGGTACAATAAAGGAGGAGGAAATGCAAGGGGATATCCCCTTACAACTGTTTATTAGGCTATTTTCTTAGCTAAAGTGCCGGTCAAAATTTGTTTCGGCAAGTCAAGACAATATACTAAGACATAAAAGGCTAGGAATACAATTTTTGTGATCTATGGAAAAAGCTAACCCCCTTTCCCTAGTGAAATCGCTAGCAACAGGCAATCGAAAGGGCAAGTCAAGACTTAAAGGCAAGGAATACACTTTTTTGTAACCTATGGAAATAGCTAACCCTCTTTCCCTAGTGAAATCGCTAGTAACATGCAGTCAAAGGGGCAAGTCAAAACAATATACTAAGACTTAAAAGGCAAGGAATACACTTTTTTGTAAACTATGGAAATATCTAACCCCTTTTCCCCAGTTAAATCGCTATAACACACTTTTTTGTAACCTATGGAAATAGCTAACCCCTTTTCCCCAGTAAAATCGCTAGAAAAAGGCAATCAAAAGAGCAAGTCAAAACAACATTCTAAGACTTAAAAGGCCAGAAATACAATCTTTTGTAAACTATAGAAAAAGCTAACTCCTTTTCCCTAGTGAAATCGATAGCAATAGGCAATTAAAATGGCCAGTCAAGACAATATACTAAGACATAAAAGACAAGGAATACACTTTATAGTTAACTATTTTTCCCTAGACTTAAAAGGCAAGAAATACAATTTTTTGGAACCTATGGAAATAGCTAACCCCTTTTCCCCATTAAAATCGCTAGAAACAGACAATCAAAAGGGCAAGTCAAGACAATATACTACGACTTAAAAGTTACTCCTTAAACTTTTTTGTAACCTATGGAAATAGCTTACCCCTTTTCCCTAGTGAAATCGCTAGCAAGAGGCAATCAAAAGAGTAAGTCAAGACAATATACTAAGACTTAAAAGGCAAGGAATACACTTTTTAGCTTACTCCTTTTTCCTAGACTTAAAAAGCACGGAATAAACATTTTTGTAACCTATGGAAATAGCTAACCCCTTCTCCCCAGTAAAATCGATAGAAACAGGCAATCAAAAGAGCAAGTTAAGACAATATTCTAAGACTTAAAAGGCCAGGAATACACTTTTTTGCAACCTATGGAAATGGCTAACCTCTTTTCCCTAGTGAAATCGCTAGAAACAGGTTATCAAAAGACGCACCTCGAAGTACAATAACAAAGTTTATTAATCAAATGATGAGTAGTCATTCAAATGTTGCCTTTCAAACAACTGTGTAGAGTAAGGTTTAAGGTTTCTCGATTTTTTTTCTGTTTTTAATAAAGTAAAGTTAAAGTTCAAATCAAGTTTTTTGTACACTTTTATGGGACAATTGCAATCACAGCCTATTTACCAAAAAAGTAGGAAGCGAGGAAGTCATACGGCTCGAAGAACCAGAATGACTGTGATTGGGTGCCTATATCTTATATCTGCAATAGGAACTATCGGTTAAAAAAGAGGTCTTAGTGAGAAAAACTTGTTTGTTTCCCATGATACCTTTCTTAAACTCATGAGTTATGAATATTATATGCTGTCACAAAGTTTTGCGAAAGTTGGTTCAAATCGGATGACTATATCTTATAGCTGGCATGGGAACGATTGGTCGTAAAATAGGTCTTAGTAAGAAAAACTTTTTTATTTTCAATGATACCGCTCTGAAACTTAGCAGTTATAAACATTATTTATTTTCACACAGTTCAGAGACAGTTGGTCCCAATCGGCTGACTATATCTTATAGCTGTCATAGGAACTATAGGTCGGAAAATAAGTTTAAGTAAGAAAAACTTTTTTGTTTTCAATGATACCGTTCTTAAACTCTGCAGTTATGAATATTATATGCTGTCACATAGTTCTTTAAAAGTTGGTCCAAATCGGGTGACTATATCTTAAAGCTGTCATAGGAACGAAAAGTCTTTGTGAGAAAAACTTTTTTGTTTACAATGATAGGGTTCCTAAACTCAGGAATAAGAAATATTATATGCTTTTAAACAGTTTTACAAAATTTGGTTCAGATCGGAAAACTATATTCTATAGCTGTCATAGGAGCGATTGGTCGAAAAATGTGTTTTACTAAAGGTCTGATCGCAGATGACATCAATTTTATTTTCGGCATTCATAATTTAAAAGCATTCTGATTTCAAAGCTCTACAAAAGTGTTTCTATTCATATGAAGCATTGTCAGAAAAATAATTTTTATGTCATTTGAGAATAGACCTTGAGGTCAAATTTTTTTTTTGTATGGTATCGTGATCAAATTTTGATTCTAAATGATTTTAAATTTATAAATATCTGATATCTATATACTATATATATTCTATTGGTTAAATCAGTTGAAGTAAACTTTTACAAGTGTATTAAAACTTCGTTTTTTCAAGCCTTTGTTATGTTTGTTCTAGAATAGAATGGAAACCCCCTTCTAAACACAATCGATCTACTTGAATACTAATTTTTTTGTTCTCTCTCTCTCTTTTGTGCTTTTTCTAGGTGGTCCCATGGATCACAGTGGTCCCATACCCATGGTGAATGAGTTTGGTTTAACGCCGGAGTCGACATTTCTGAGTCAGGCGGGTGCACCGCCCATGCAATTGCAATCGGCTGTGGGTCCACCGCCTCCCCCGCCGCCCCCAAGTGCTGAACATTTGATGGCAGCGCAGCAACAGGCGGCCGCGCAGCAGCAGGCGGCTCAAAATGCGCAACAGGCGGCGAACCAAACGCAACAACAACAACAGCAGCAGCAACAACAACAACAAAATGGCCCGCGTACCGCATCGCCCGAGTTCATGAGCTCGGCGAATTTCAGCGAACCGCAGAATATGCAAAATGAAGGGCTCGTTTGGTAATATACAAAACAGTTGGCAACGCGCCTGCTATTTCTCAAGACCTACACGCAGCAGCAGCAGCAGCAGCAGCTGAGAGCGAGCGAGAGGGAAGAGTAGCCGCCGCCCACTATTAGCCACTACAGCCATCTCGTTCTGGCTAATGCTGAGAGTCAGAGCTCTTGCGCTCGCTCGCTCGCTCTCCCCATTGTAAATTATTTAAAAAATTATTAAAAGAATTCTTTAAAAAACAAAAAACAACAACAAATAGATAAAAATCTCTCTAAATGTAAAAAAAATATAAATGGGCTTTGCACATAGAAAACCAGAAAAAAGGAAAAACTCAAGAAACAAAATTTTTTTTTAAAACTAAACATAAACAAATCAACTAAACGTCTATATTTATGTGTAATCTGTGTAAAAAAACAAAACAAAAAACAAAGCAAATACGTAGTCTAAAGTAAACTAAACAAAAAAAAGAGAACAACATGTTTTTTTTGTAAATTAGCACATTTATGCATAATTCTAGCATTTTTTTTTTAAAAAACCTTTTTTTTTTTTATTAATTATTATAATCGTTGTCTAACAACATAAACGTAACTATTTAGGCATTGTATGTACTTTTTGTGTAGCTCACTTAGCTGATAAGAGATATGACAGCAAATATATATATATATATATAAACACACACAAACACACACACATAGCCAACTATTTTTTTTTTTTTTTTGTGGTCTTAGTCACTTAAGCGAAACGTAATTTATTATAACAAAAAAAAAAGTAACAAAAACAAAAACAAAAAAAACGCTAACTAAATGTAATATCCACAAAATGTAAAACTAGACGAAACACACACACACACACACATCTATATATAAATATATATATATATATAAATCTCCCCATATATAAAACAAAACAAAAATGCTATGATAACAATTTCGAATATTTTTTTTTTTTTTTTGTTTTATGTTTATTTTTTTTAATTGGGCCCATCCAGCAACAAAAACAACAACAACAACAACTATTATTGTAAAAAGTACTTAGTGTTATTAGGCTAATGCGTAAGTTTATTAACAAACAACAACCAACCACACAAAATCCTTATATTTATCAAAAACAACAACAACAACTAAACAAAACAAAAAAAAAAAACAATGTGCAACAAAAACAACCACAAATTCAAAAATTGGCAAAAAAAAAGAAGAAAAAACAAATGAAAAAATATTATATAATATTATTATTAATATTATTAATTGAGAGAGCAAAGAAAATCAATAAATTAACAACAAACAACAACATAAACCGAAAATTGTTAACAAAAAAAAAAAATGAAAATGAAAAAAAGGAAAAATACAAAACAAACATGAAATGAACGGAAAATTTGATGATGAGAAGAAAAAGTATATAAAAATAAAACAAACAAAAAAATTACAAAAAAAAAATACAACAAAAATTTGCATTTTTTATTCAAATCTTCAATTGAAGCGGGAACAGAAATCGGGGACTATTCCTTTTATCCCCTTCAAACCATCTTCAAATATTCGAAACAGTTTAGCAGATATTGTCATTTTAGCGGAGCACGGTTTTTGCTTGAGGAAGCACTGAATACAACCTTAAGAGGGGTCTTGTACCTCTAAAAAAATAATATTAGGATTTTTTGCTTTGCCTTATTATTGTAGCTTGGACATTCCCCTTTCATCCACTTAAAACCATTTTCAAAAATTCAAAATAGTTTAGGAGATATTGCCATTTTAGTGGAGCAAGGTTCTTGCTTGAGAAAGCACTGAATAAAACCTTAAGAGGGGTCTTCTACCTTTAAAAAAAAAAAAAATTTTAGGATGTTTTGTTTTGCCTTATTATTGTAGCTTGAGCATTCCCCTTTCATCCCCTTCAAACCATTTTCAAAAAATCCAAATAGTTTGGGAGATATTGCCATTTAAGTGAAGCAAGGTTCTTGGTTGAGAAAGCACTCAATACAGCCTTAAGAGGGGTCTCCTACCTTTGAAAAAAAATAATTTTTGGATTTTTTGTTTTCCATTATAATTATAGCTTGGACATTCCACGTTCATACACTTCAAACCATTTTCAAAAATTCGAAATAGTTTAGGAGATATTGTCATTTTAGTGGAGCAGGGTTCTTGTTTGAGGAAGCACTGAATATACCCTTAGGAGGGGTCTTCTACCTTTGAAAAAAAAAAATAATTTTTAATTTTTTTTGTTTTGCATTAATATTATAGCTTGGACATTCCCCTTTCATCCCCTTCAAACCATTTTCGAAAATTCGAAATAGTTTAAGAGATATTGCCATTTTAGCGGAGCAAGGTTCTTGCTTAAGTGAGTAATTTATACTTTGCTTACAATGAAAAATATGATTAAGGTAAAGGCCAGAACTACATCAATTCTGTTCATAACCTCGTTTACCGTTTTCATTTCCGATAAACAGGAGTTCCAGAATCTTGGCTACCACCTCTACTTCTTGTTTTTGAGACCTTAAATGGCAGGCCGATAACTTATTGAACAGCCCTCGCATTCCAAATAATAATTTTTAAAGTCTAAACCGTCAACCACTTGTTTCTGTCTCTGTTCTGTGCTAGTACTAAACTAGAATACCCTAAAAAGTAGGCAATATAAATAATGTTTGACTGAATATTATGATAGCCCCAGGAAGTATGCAATATTTGTCATGGTTCGTAGTTCCTTAGAGCACATCCCCAAATAGTAGGCAATACATATTTTACATTATTAACAAGCAAACGAATAACCGGGAATAGCTAAAATAAAATAGCTTATGCATGCGCTCAAACCAATTGTCGAAGCACTTTTTCCACTCCGATTGAGACACCTCCAAAACATGGTTTTTGAACTCTTCAACAGCATCTTCTGGCAACGTAAATCGTTGATCACGCATTTTTCCCTTGATGTGCGGGAATAAAAAAGAAGTCATTGGGTGCCAAGTAAGGGCTGTACGACGGATGACCCATCAATTCGACGTTTTGGGCGGTCAAAAAGGCGCTGGTGTGAGCTGATGTGTGAGAGCTCGCATTGTCATGGTGCACAATGATCTGACTTCTCTTGTTCGTTTTTCGAATTTCTCCGAAGACTTCAGGCAAACAAATTGTGGTGTACCACTAAGAATTGACCGTCCTACGTTGCTTAAGCGGAACAGTCGCCACATGACCAGTTTTACCAAAGAAACAGGCGACCATTTGCTTCGAAGTGCTTCTTCCACGAACGACTTTCGTTGGATTTGGCTCGTCTTCGAAGACCCACACGGTCGATTGCTGTTTTGTTTCGGGCTCATAAGCATAGATCCATGATTCGTCACCTGTTACGATCTTATAAACGTCTTTTGAAACACCGCGATTATATTTTTTCAAAATTTCTTTGCACCAATCCACACGAGCCTTTTTTTGAGCGATTGTCAAATTGTGCGGGATTCAACGAGAACAAACTTTTTTTTACGCCCAGGTGTTCATGCAATATCGAATGTATGCTGGTGGAAGAAATGCCCAAGGATGCCTCTATCTCACGGTATGTCACATGACGATCTTGCATTATCAGTTCACGCACGGCATCAATGTTTTCTGGCACAACGACTGTTTTTGGACGACCTTCGTTTGAATTCATTAAATTTTTCACAGTGCTATAGGATGGTGCTTCATCGCCATACAAAGATTTAAGTTCATCGTTGCACTCTTGTCGTGATAATCCACGTCGAAAGTTGTGAAAAATGATTGCACGAAAATGTTCACGAGTTAATTCCATTTTTCTGCCGAGGTAAGTTTTTGATTAATCGTTAATCGATATCAAACGTGGTCACACATGAAAGGGTTGTATGGAGCTTTTATCGATAAAAGTCCAAATTTTTTTTGGGAAAAGGCCAATTGGTCCTAAAATGGCTAAAAGTGACCTAGGCCAGAAATTTAAATAGCAACCCACGTACAATTAGTAATACGATTTTAAATAAACGTGATACAACTTTTTAGTGTGTAAGTAAGTTTTAAAGGATATACAAAAGATGGCATAATTAGCACCAAAATTTCGTTTAACCATCTGGTCACTCTATTTATTATATATCTCCAAAAACCATAACTTAAATTCTGACAATATCTTTTTAACTTTTCGCTTATCTTTACAAGTCTCTTCACTAATTCCAAAAGTACTGATACGAGTCTCATTTAAGCAAATTCCAATTTTCATAGCCTATTTTTGGGGCGCACATTGAAGCTTAATTAAGCCATGGCTACCACAATTCTGGCACCGATTGATACAAGGGCAACCTTTTTGAACTACGTAGATAATAATTTCAACGTTTACCATTTACCATAGAAGCCCATAGATGCATGTGTGTGTGTGTGTGTCTATGGTCATCTCATGTCCATCACTCAAGTGAGCTATACCCCCGCACATCCCCTCCCCACCCACTGGCCACAGCCAATGCTGTCCAACTGATAAACGAACGTCACACGTCAGGGCGCTGGGCCCCGAGCCCAGATCCTGGGTCGACGCTTTTGTGGATTGATGGCCCTGGACAGATTGAACACACACAGGCACACAAACACACACAGAGAGAGGCCTTTTGGGCCTGATGGACGGACGTTTAATATGCGTTTTAGACAACTGTGTGAGTGCAACGCTTGCCTGCCCTTCCATATCCCGTGTCCATGTCCGAAGTGCGTGCCTCGTTTTGCAACGCCTGCAAATGTATTTTCGGAGCACGAAATTCGTCATGGCTAGAGATGCTGTTACTGTTGCTGTTGCTGTTGGCCATGCGGGGCAGCATTGTTTTGCATTAAATGGTATCCACGCTGCCGTGTCCAGACATCGTCTCCGTCCGTTTCGGACCCGGCCATTGTTCGCTGCCGTGTTTTAGTCGTAGGTGTGAATGCGCGCACATGTGTCGGAACAAAAGGCACCCACACACCGTTCGCTCAAGTGCTTAAGTTTTGCGGGAACGCATGTGCATGTCCACAACATTAATAATAATGTGTGTTGCTCCGATATTAGCCACGCATATTAACTTTACACATGTGTGTGTGTATGCGTGTGTGCGTGCGATTAAAGATGCTGCCGGCAGATGATGCGGGGGGCACATCTCCCGCATTTCCACGTAATAGTTAAAGCTGGGATTAAATGCAGAGAAATGCTGCCAAAAATCTATAGAAATGAAACTCAAAACAAGAAAAAAATGCTAGAAATTATTACAATTAAACTTAATTCATTAAAGCAACAAGCAAGTGCGATGGTGCACTATAGTGAGGCGGCAAATGATTCTCAAAGTAAGTTTACAATTGAATTATTTTCAGGTCGTTGTTTTTCAGTACCAAAACTGGTGGTGGCGACCGTGACAACGACTTGCGAATATTTTTCCAAACTACAATAATCAAGCATATGTATATATACTTAATGCTACAGTCCTATCAATTTTAAAACTTTCTGACATTTAAACAGAATTTCAGAAAATATTTTTAATTTAATGGCGACCGTGACTTGCGAATATTTTGCCAAATACAATAATAAAACATATGTATGTATACTTAATGCTTTTGTCTTATCAATTTTAAAACTTTTTCACATATAAACAGAATTTTAGAGAATTTTTTAATTTATTGGCGACCGTGACCATGAATTGCGAATATTTTGCCAAAATACTATAATCAAACATATGTAGACTGAAGTCTTCAGTCTAATAAATTTTAAAACTTCTCACATTTAAACAGAATTTTACAGAATTTTTTTAATTTAATGGCGACCGTGACCATAAATTGCGAATATTTTTCCAAACTACAATAATCAAGCATATGTATATATACTAAATGCTTTAGTCTTATCGATTTTCAAACTTTTTCAAATTTAAACAGAATTTTAGAGCATTTTTTTAATTCAATGGCGACCGTGACTTGCGAATACTTTTCCAAACTACAATAATCAAGCATATGTATATATACCTAATTCTTTAGTCTTATAAATTTTCAAACTTTTTCACATTTAAACAGAATTTTTGAGATTTTTTTTTAATTTAATGGCGACCGTGACCATGAATTGCGAATATTTTGCCAAAATACAATAATCAAACATACATATGTATATATACTTCAGTCTTATCAATTTTAAAACTTTCCCACATTTAAAAATAATTTTAGAGAATTTTTTTAATTTAATGGCGACCGTGACCATGAATTTCGAATATTTTGCCAAAATACAATAATCAAACATATGCATATATACTTAATGCTTCACTCCTATCAATTTCAAAACTTTTCCACATTTAAATAGAATTTTAGAGAAATGTTTTTAAATTATTGGCGACCGTGACAACGAATTGCAATAATTTTTCACCATTTTCCCTGTCGTTTCCAGTCAAAAAATGCATTAGTTAACAATAAATGGCAACCCTTTCACAACTTCACAACTGTGATAAATGCTTCTGGTTTCTCATTTTTAGACACGCGCCCAAAAAAAATATAAAAAAAAACAAACATACTTCGACTGGATCATCATTTATAACTGAGAAACCGCAAGATGGACTTTTGGCTTCGGGCCAAAGATCTGGGGGCCTTAAAGAGGCTGTTGATCGCTTAATGGCAATTTGTGTTGTTTGGTTGGGCTGATTGCCATCAAATGGGAACGTCTAATGACTCAATTTTCGTTCAAGCTAAAGACAATTACAATTATCGAAAGGGGCGATGGGGAGGGGCAAGGGGAAAGGGGAAAGGATAGTGTGCGTGCCACGCAATGACAGCTAGCGACTATGTTTGATTTGAAGCTGTCGAAAAGCAGCTCAAACCAAGCAGCAACAACAACAAACATAACAGAGTTTGAGCTGGGCAATTAAAAAGGAAAAAGGCTGAAAAGCATAACGAATGGGCAATGCTCTAAGTCGTATATATAAATTTATACAAAATTATATTCTTCATTCGTTTTCGAATTCAATTGTTTCCAATTCAATTTCCAAGAAACAATATAAAAAACAGCCACAAAAAACAGTTGAATTACAAGAAATGAAAATTGGAGTTTAAATGCCGAAAAAAGAATTGGTTTTTGAAACAAATCCGATTTAGCATGATTTACTCGATATCCAAAACGGGAGCAGGCCTGATCAGTATTGCCAAATCAGTTTTTTTTCCTGCTGTTTTAGTTTTTTTTGAAGCTCGATTGCGGAAAAAATTTGAAAACAGCCGTCAGCGGTTATTTTAGCTTTTTTTTTTAATATGTCCAACTTTTATCCGGTTTTTGTGAAAATATCTTTCATCTTATAAAGCAACTTAAACTGAGGTACTTAACTTATTTTTCCATTAACAAGAAGAACTTACAACAAGTAAATACATTTTAATAATTTTGTTTAACAATTTCAGGTTGCCGAACAATTTCTGCATTCTAAAACAAATCGACATATTTTCAATCGACAAAGCATTTCGTCTATTTAAGAGGATTTTGGTTCTCAAAATATAACACAGATTGAGCGTAAATATAATGACATCCATTTAGTAAAATGGGAAAACAATGTTGACACTATTCAAATTTGGGGCAAAGTATTTTCATACAAAGATTCTGTTGGCACAAATATATTTTCAGAGCTGGCTGCTTTCGCGATCCAGATGTTGTCTATGTGATGGTCCAATGCTGAAGTTGGGAGAGTCTTCCTTTTTTAGCCTATCTGAACGAAATTCAGTTTGTAAACTTTACAGTACAAATAAATGGAATAGTTATTACGAAAAGACTAACCGGTGTTTAATTTAAATTTTGAAATGTTTAACTGCGTTAATTTGTTTTGTATTCTCAATAACACAGGTTTACAAATAAAATCCAACTTTTGGACCAAAGCAGATAGCAATCATTTCTTATGTATTTTTAAACGCTAAGCTCAAATCAATTGTCCGTTTTACCCTGGAACCTTTTGTTCAAAAGGTATTTATAAACGTGTACTATACGAGGTAGGTTTACATTTTCAAGTCGTATGGCCACATCAAGTAACCTTTTCAAACCACATTGGTTTTTATGTGAACTAAGATATTTAGATTTTAATTTTAAGATACTAATATTTCAAAATGTTTGCCGACCACGGTTCTAGAGTGAAACGTGATTTTAAGCGGAAATAAATGACACTAGACAACAGCCAGACTGTCTTCTGGTAGATATGGGCTCCCAATAGATGAAAAAATATGTTTTAATGATGAAAATAATTTTTGAAGAGAACCGAAGGCCTAGACGCTAGCGCTCTTTTTTCATAATTAATTAAGATATTTTTTTTTTTTTTATAATGTATTGTAATTAATTTTATAAAATAAAATTTTTAAATAATTTTCCAGTTTTCTGTTTATTTTTTTGTAGCCCGTATTTGTGAGTGGTATTATCTTTTAAGCCATAGCTTCCTACACCGATTTGAAAGTATAATATAGGAAATCACTGCCAATAAACAGGCCTACAAATAAGTCCAAGAAACTTTATACTTAAAATTAATTGTTTTCGAGATTCTTAATTAATTATTTAAATTACATTTTCGAAGAAATGAATTTTATGCATTTTTTCACAAATTTTGGGGTCCTTTGAAAAATAATTTTTTTTTAGATTTTTTGTTTTGCATTATTTTTATAGCTATTTTTAATGCGATATCCCCTTTCATTCACTTGAAACCATTTTCAAAAATTCGAAATAGTTTAACAGCTATAACCTTTTTAGTGGAGCAATGTTCTTGCTAAACTAAGTAAATTTTACGTTGCTCAAAACTTTAAGCGCTAAACCTGTGTTTGACCTGTTAAACATGATTGCGCTAATTCTACTGAACCGATTCTGATCAGCCAAGTACCAATCGACGCAGAATTGATGTAATTCTGGCCTGTACCTCCATCATGAGAAATCAAAATTTTTTATTATTTTTTTTACACCAATAACTACTAACAAAAAAAACGTGAAAATCTAGATTTATTTAAATTTGCCGCCAATTTAAAAAAAAATATTGAAAAATATGATTGTGGTACGGGTCCGAATTACATCAATTCTGATCATTACCTCATTTACCGTTTTCATTTCCGATAATCCGGAGTCCCGGAATCATGGCTACCAACTCTACACCATTTTTTTGGAGACCTTAACTGGCAGGCGGATAACTTTTTGAACAGCCCTCGAATTGCAAAATTTTTTTATTTTAATTTATTATATAATAAATAAATAACACAAAACAAAAAACTAAATTGAAAAAGCCTTTATTTTTTTCTTTCTAGAATTATACAAAGAAAAACACTCATTAAACCCTGTTTAAAGGTAGAAGACCCTCATAAAACTTCAAAGAAATGAATTAACAAAAATAATAGGAATAATAGGAATTTGACTCAAAATGACACAAAATAAGGCAATATAAAGCCAGCCTCATGTCGGAAAAGTAAAAAAAAAAAAGTCTTCTCTGTTGGTTATTTTTACAAGAGGTGGAAAATTTTTTTTTTGAAAATTTTTGACAGTGCCTGTTGGTAATATGCCATTTGTGTAAGTATTCTGTCATGTTTAAAAGCATTTAATCTATCTATCTTTAAGTGGGACAACGCCATGTGATAAAGTGTCAAAGCCTCACAAGAAAGTAATCAATGAAGGTCAACCAAATGTAACCAATAAATATCGTATACGTAATTAATAATATTAAAACCAAAACTGGAACCATCAACCGAAATGATCCGTTTCGAATCGCGTACCGTAACTCGAACTAGAACCTCTATCCAGTATTAAATATTTTAAAGAAGCAAACATCAAAAAGAAGAACCATATCGAAACTATTTTGGTTTAAAATTTTTTATTTCTTTCACTGCATATTATGTCTTCCATATAAATGTTTTATATGTGATGTAATCCCTTAATGGTTCGCACGCCGACCGCGATTTATGCAAAAAGTATTTCAATAGCTGCCGAATTTCGTTCTGGGATTAATCCGCCGCCTCAACGTTGACATTAAAAAAATTGTACCTTAAGCTTAATAAATTTTTAATAAAAGTCAAAGGCGCTTAGCGTTTTTTTTTCCTCTTTCTTTGTTCCTTTTCAATTTCAATTTGCAATCTATAAATTCCATATTACCCTCCGGTTAAGGTATAAGGTACTTACTCGTATATAAGCTGGGCCCCAAAAACTGAAAAGTTCAAGTTGTAAAAACAGACAGGCAAAAAGGCAAAAAGACAGAGAACAGAGCGAACGAACGTTACGGAACCGTACAAAACGGAACAACGACCAACGTCCGTCTCCGTTCCATGTCCCTGGTGTGGGGGGGGAGGGGGGGAGCTACTGTTGCTGCTGACACGCAAACCTACTCCAATTTCCAGGGCGCCGTGTGTCTGCCAAGTGTCAGGCCAGGCAAAAAAGGATTTCACTTCGACACAGCGCTGACACTTTGCCGGCTGCAAAAACCCAACCAAACGATGGGTAAGGGGGGGGGGGGGGGGGGGGGGGGGATGGCTCGTGTTTTGTCATTAAAACGATGCAACTGCAAATGCCAAACAAAAGCAACAACAGCAATTGTTGTTGAGCTTATTAGTTCAGTTAAGTGGTCGCCTCGTCCGACGTCCGTCCGTCGATTGGGCAGGTGTGGTTGAAAAAGTTACGGATACTCGAGCAAATTATTCGCAGTTGTTTACGGAACTTGACGAAATTTATTGAAAATTATTTGAAAATTTTTATGGATGTAAGAGTGAAAATTCTTGATCCAAGAGTGAAAATTCTTGACCCAATAATGCATTTTTAAGTACGAATTTCTTGAAACAAGAATTTTCATACTTGATCTAAGTACGATTCATTCTTAAATCAAAAGCGGAACATTCTGATCACCAAGAATCTGCCATTCTTGAACTAAGAGCCGAACATACTTAAATCCAAGAATTTCCCATTCTTGAATCAAGAGCTGAACAATCTCAAATCCAATTTGTTAATCTTCCATTTAGAGCTGAACGTACTTAAATCCAAGAATTTTCCATTCTTGAACAGTATGCATGAAAAATTTGATTTTAAGTAGAAAATTCTTGAATCAAGGCTCAAAACCAATATTCTCTCATTCTTGAATCAAAAGCGGAACATTCTTAAAACCAAGAATCCGCCATTCTTGAATTAAGAGCCGAACATTCTCAAATCTAAGAATTATCCATTCTTGGATAAAGAGCTGAACAATCTCAAATCGAAGAATTTCGTAATCTTGAATTTAGAACTGAACGTACTAAAATCCAAGAATTTTTCATTCTTGAACTATATGTATGAAAAGTTCTGATTTCAAGTAGAAAGTTCTTGAATTAATAGCTTGAAATACTTAAAACCAAGATTCTCTCATTCTTACATTAAAAGCGGAACATTCATATAGCCAAAAATGTGTCATTCTTGAATTAAGAGCCGAACATTCTCAAATCTAAGAATTACCCATTCTTGGATAAAGAGCTGAACAATCTCAAATCGAAGAATTCCTTAATCTTGAATTTAGAGCTGAACGTACTAAAATCCAAGAATTTCTTAATCTAAAATATAGATCAGAACGTACTTAAATCCAAGAATTGTTCATTCTTAAACTGTATGTATGAAAAATTCTGATTTCAAGTAGAAAATTCTTAAATCAATAGCTTGACAGACTATAACCAAGATTCTTTTATTCTTGAATCAAAAGCGGAACATTCTTAAAACCAAGTATCCGCCATTCTTAAATTAAGAGCCGAACATACTTAAATCCAAGAATTTCCCATTCTGGAATCAAGAGCTGAACAATCTCAAATCCAAGAATTTCTTAATCTTGAAATTAGAGCCAAGCATTTTTCATATTTAAACTGTACACTCAGAGAAAAAATCGAGCAGATCGTGCTTGATATCGTGTCAGAAGTTCGGCAAGACAGAATTTTCTTGGATTCAAGAAGAAAATACTGAAATCAAGCATGAATTTTCAAGCTCTATTTTTTTGTCTCACCTCCCTTGCCACCAAACACACAAAGTTTTCTCGATTTCAAGCAGATTTCTTCTTGAAAATTCAAGACGAAAAAAAACTAAATTGAAGCAGATTTCAGTCTTGCCGAATCGTGCTAGATTTCTCTGGGTGTATGTATGAAAAATTCTGTTTTCAAGTAGAAAATTCTTGAATCAATGGCTTGACAGAGTCAAAACCAAGATTCTCTCATTCTTGAATCAAAACCGGAACGTTCTGAAAAATCATGAATCTGCCATCTGCCTGAATAAAGAGCTTGTTAAGGTCAAAAGTTTACCATTCTTGAGTTAAGAGCCGAGCATACTTAAATCCAAGAATTTCCCATTGTTGAATTAAGAGCTGATCATACTTAAATCCAAGAATTTCCCATTCTTGAAATAAGATTCGAAGATGCTCAAATCCAGGAGTAACTCATTCTGGAATTTAAAGCTGAACGTACTAAAATCGAGGAAGTTTTCATTCTTGAACGAAAAACACTCGATTTCAAGAAAAAAAAATAGAAGGCTAACATCGGCTACGCCGATGTTTTAAATACCCTTGCAAATTTTGAAAGTCGCTACCATTGATAACAAAAAGTTTTTCTCACTACAACTAGTTTTTTGACCGACCGTTTATATGGCAGCTATATGCTATAGTCATCCGATTTTGATAAATTTTTCCAGAATTGTGTGAAGGGGTATAAAACCAATATATACCAAGAATGGTGACGCTTCGATGGAAAAAAAAAAGTTTTTTCTCACTAGAACGAGTTTTTTTGACAGACCGTTTATATGGCAGCTATATGCTATAGTCATCCGATTTTAATAAATTTTTTGGAATTGTGTAAAAGCATATAAAACTAATATAAACCAAGATTGGTGACGCTACGATAGAAAACAAAAAAGTTTTTCTCACTAGAACTAGTTTTTTTACTGACCGTTTATATGGCAGCTATATGCTATAGTCATCCGATTTTGATAAATTTTTCCAGAATTGTGTGAAGGGGTATAAAACTAATATATACCAAGTTTGGTGACGATTCAATAAAAAAAAAACAAAAAAGTTTTTTTCACTAGAACTAGTTTATGGACCGATCGTTCCTATGGCAGCTATATGATATAGTCATCCGATCCGGCCGATTCCGACAAATGTGCAGCCTATGTGTATTTAAAGTCTTTTTGCAAAGTTTGGTCAAGATAGCTTCAAAACTGAGGGAGGAGATAGCATAGAAACAGACGGACGGACAGACGGACAGACGGACATGGCTATATAGACTCAGCTCGTCATGCTGATCAAGAATATATATAGTTTATGGGGTCGGAGATGCTTCCTTCTATGCGTTACAAACATCGTGACAATTTTAATATACCCTCTGCAAGGGTATAAAAATTCTTTAAAATTCCAGAACAAATAAATTTGTTTTCTAGATCATTCGTACTCAACTTATTTGTTTTACTTTTCTCTAAGTGTAGTCAAATCAATATATTAAAATATATTCAATTGAATTTTGTGGAAATTTTTGAACTGCCCCTCGTAGACCCCCTCAGAGTAGGATATATGAGCCCAACTTTTGGGCACACACACACACACACATGTCATGCTACCGTTCCGAGTTGTCAGAGTTTAATATATTTCAGCCGCGATTTCGTTTCGAGCACGCAATGTCATTTCACGCTAAGCTCACAACGCACATGGACGCAGAACATGTCCATGACTGACTGAAAGGGAAGAGCGGGGCCACCGTTACCCGCCTGCCACGTAACAGCGGAAGCCGGCGCATGCGTAGCTCTGCCCGCATATGTCAGCGCTCAGAAAATGTGTTAATATTTGATAAGCTCAATATGTGGTCGAGGCTTCTGCTCAAAACTGGACTGCTGCTGGCTGCAACTGGGTGAATTGTGGATACGCTGGAGGATTGCCTCGCGTGCGGCATGCACGCTGCTGCTGCCGCTGCTGCTCTCTCTCCCTTTTTAACGGTTACCCAAGCGAACTGAAATGACACCCAAAATACCGTAACCATTGGGAAATTGTTACGAAAAAGTATTAAGCCCTGTCACTTTGACACCTTGCCAGGAGCGGGCAGCACGCAGCAGAGGTAGAAAATGTCAAGGGAAGGCAGGGAAACTTGTTCAACTGTCGTTGTGAATGTGACATGACCGCGAAGGGGGCCAAGGGGGACATGCAATTGAGCTACGTAATGGTCATTCACATGCCAGCTAGGCCAAAAAGGTGGAGAGTGTGGGAAGAGAGTGAGGGGGTTTAAGATATTGGTTACATATTTTATAGTTCTATAAGGGAAAAAAAGGCAATAAATTTTTAAATTTTTCAATCATGGCTCTATCTTTTATTGTCTATAAGATCGACGCATTAAGGGGGTCTTCTACTTTTGAAAAAAAAATAATTATTGGATTTTTTGTTTTGCATTATTATTATAGCTTGGGCATTCCCCTTTCATCCCCTTAAAACCATTTTCAAAAATTCGAAATGGTTTAGCAGATATTGCAAAGTTCTTGCTTGACGAAGCACTCAATGCAAACTTAGGGGGTCTTCTACCTTAGTAAAAAAATAATCTTTGGATTTTTTTGTTTTGCAATTTTCTTATAGCTTGGACATTCCCCTTTCATCCACTTGAAATCATTTTCAAAATTCGAAATAGTTTAGGAGATATTGTCATTTTAGTGGAGCAAGGTTTTTGCTTGAGGAAGCTCTGAATATACAGTTTCCATTTCCGATCACCTGGAGTCCCGGGATTACACCTCTTTTTAGAGACCTTAATTGACAGGCCGATAACTTTTTGAAAAGCCCTCGAATGGCAAAATATTTTTTTTTATTATTTAATTAATAAATAACACAAAACAAAAAACCAAATTGAAAAAGCTTTAATGGTTTTCTCTCCATAATTTTAAAAAAAAACACTTACGTAGGTTGCTATATATATTTCTGCCCTAATAATGAAAACGCGAATATTTATGATCAAAAATGGTTTTATTGTTTTTCAAAGTATTCTCCAGCAAGATTTATACACTTTTGCATGCGCTCAAACCAATTGTCGAAGCACTTTTTTCACTTCGATTGAGACACCTCCAAAACATGGTTTTTCAACTCTTCAACAGCATCTTCTGGCGACGAAAATCGTTGACCACGCATTTTTCCGGGAATAAAAAGAAGTCATTGGGTGCCAAGTCAGTGCTGTACGGCGGATGACCCATCAATTCGACGTTTTGGGCGGTCAAAAAGGCGCTGGTGTGAGCTGATGTGTGAGAGCTCGCATTGTCATGGTGCACAATGATCTGTCTTCTCTTGTTCGTTTTTCGAATTTCTCCGAAGACTTCAGGCAAACAAATTGTGGTGTATCACTCAGAATTGACCGTCCTACGTTGCTCAAGCGGAACAGTCGCCGCATGACCAGTTTTACCCAAGAAAAACAGGCGACCATTTGCTTCGAAGTGCTTCTTCCACGAACGACTTTTGCTGGATTTGGCTCGTCTTCGAAGACCCACACGGCCGATTACTCATAAGCATAGATCCATGATTAGTCACCTGTGACGATCTTATAAACGTCTATTGAAACACCGCGATTATATTTTTTTAAAATTTCCTTGCACCAATCCACACGAGCCTTTTTTTTGAGCGATTTTCAACGAGAACAAACCTTTTTTACGCCCAGGTGTTCATGCAATATCGAATGTATGCTGGTGGAAGAAATGCCCAAGGATGCCTCTATCTCACGGTATGTCACATGACGATCTTGCATCATCAGTTCACGCACGGCATCAATGTTTTCTGGTACAACGACTGTTTTTGGACGTCCTTCACGACCTTCGTCTTCGAGTCACAGTGCTATAGGATGGTGCTTCATCGCTATACAAAGATTTAAGTTCATCGTTGCACTCTTGTCGTGATAATCCACGTCGAAAGTTGTGAAAAGTGATTGCACGAAAATGTTCACAAGTTAATTCCATTTTTTTTGCCGAGGTAAGTTTTTGAATAATCGTTAATCGATATCAAACGTGGTCACACATGAAATAGTTGTGTGGAGCTTTTGTCGATAAAAGTCCAAACTTTTTTTGGGGAAAGGCCAATTGTTCATAAAATGGCTAGAAGTGAGCTAGTGAACTTAAATAGCAACCCAACTACAAAATTAAAAATTTGTCGGAATTTTGTAAGTCACGGATTGCATTTTAAAAATCAGAAAAAATTATTCTGGGGAAGTGTTGAGATGTCAGCTATTGCCATAAAAATTTGGAAATTATATATAATATAAAAATCGTTATTTAAATTTCAGGGTTGGTACCCAGAAGTATAACAAAAATCGATAAAGTAGTTTCTGTTGATGTACTTTGAAACTGCATACTTAAAATATAGATAGTTTGAATCGAATACAGCTAACGTATAACCAAATTTTTGTATTATAAACCGTAAAAATTCTTCAGTTCATCGTCATCGTCATCGTCGTTCGCCAACTCTTAGCTAATTGCCCAGACCTCAGCGCTACGCTTAATTACACGATAATTTCGCAGTCATCCAACCTTATGCGAATGTGTACATACATACGTACACACTCGTGCATTTGTGCATATGTCTGTAAATTGTGTTGTTGCTGTTGTTGCACTTGTTCCAGGGAAATCATCATCGTCATCGTCATTCGAGTAGACAGAGACAGCATTTGTGGGGGAGGGGTGGGGAGGGGAGGGAGGCGAAAGGAGCGTTGTGATTGCTTGGGCTGCTGCTGGACGAAATAGCATTTAAATGAAGCATGCCGCTGCTGAATTTCAGCTTATTTAATGCAAATGAAGCGAAAGCCAAAACCCAGGGAGGGCCCCAAAGCGAAGACCATTTCACTGTCAAGTCAAACATCTGGCCTGTGTGTGTGTGTGTGTGTGTGTGTGTGCATTGACAGGCATGTTGACGGCGCCTGATAATTCCTGCTCATTCCTGTTTCGTTCCCGTTCTGGTTTTCTGCAATCTAGCCTCAATCTATCTAGACATCATCTAGGTGGGGCCCCCACACAGTATTTTACGTGGGCGCTGCTCCTCTCTGTTCTCTGATGTTGATACGTGTCGATGACACGTGTTCAGTTTTTTGGGGGCGACAACGGACAGCTTTATTACACGACGAGTTATGCACACACACACACACACACATATATATGTAGATGCACAGGATGAAGCAGAGGCGTATTTTAACCTTCAATGAAAATTCTGTGAAATTAACAAATATTTTTAGTAAGATGCCTAAAGAACCAATATACCTCTGAGCTTGGTTTAAATTGTTAACATTTTCCATTTTATCAAATGGCCCATAAAACTTGCCTGAATATTTGCCCCCACCCATGCACCCACCCCCTACAACTTGAATCAGACAGATTTTGCCATAACAATATTTTTCGATGGACCAAAAAATATGTTAAATAAATTATGAAATTTTATTGCTTATTCTTTTGCGATATTTTTCGGCAATTGTTTTGTTTTTCTGTTGATCTAAGCGCATTTTGTGCGGTTTGTGTGATTTTTGCTGAATTTGTACGAGAAAAAAGAAACAACAACAACAAAATGATGGCAAAACATGGCAACAACATTTGAATTGTAATAAAAGCAAAATCAACACAAAAATCGTAATAAAATCAAAGCAAACAATGCGAAAACCCAAAAGCAAACAGAGTAAAGGAGAGCAAATAGCATGGGCGGGTGGCAAGGGGCGAGGGGCAGGGGCAAACATATGGAAATTCATAATATGCTGTGCTATATTGTGATTTTGTCTCTTTGCGTGTTTGCACAGTCGACGCCATATTTAATAACATATCAATGACTATTTTATTGTGGGTCCCCCCCGCCCCCCACCCACTAACCTCCGATACTCGCCATGTCACCAATCAAAACTCTTTGGAAGCCATCAAAAATTTATATGTATATACATATATATAGAGAAATTGTCTATATAATAGTTTTATGACCACATAAGCAAGATATGCACAGATTTAGATAATACAGTTGAATTTTCATTTAGAGTTGGTTGAGCTTAAATTCAGATTGATTTTAAGCATTTAGTATTTCATTCTTGTTTTAAGAAGAAGGGGGATCAATATATAAATGACAGAGGATGCTGAAAATCTAAAAAAAAACTTGATTTGCTTAAGGTAGACACCTACACTCAGAAAAAAATTACTGACAGATTTCTAGTACGATCGGCATAGAATTTATACCGTTTTATGTTCTTACCTGTACTTAAATTAAGTATGAATCATACTTAAGTCCAAAAACCTCCGTTAATTTTATTACAAAAAAAAAACCCAACATTCTTGAATCAAGAATTTTTCGTACTTACAGTTAGCCAACAAATTCTGGTAAGCGCCTTCTTAATTTAAGTCTAAAATTTCTTAGATTAAGTACGAAATAATCTTAAAATGGCAAGCCTAAAAGTATGCAATGGCAATTGCGAAATATTTCAATACGATCCTGTTCTTAAAATTCTCAACTGGTTCCAACACTTAACTTATGGATGGGATGGTCGATTTCCGAGCAACGGTTATTATACCCTTGCAGAGGGTATATTAAAATTGTCACGATGTTTGTAACGCATAGAAGGAAGCATCTCCGACCCCATAAACTATATATATTCTTGATCAGCATGACGAGCTGAGTCTATATAGCCATGTCCGTCTGTCCGTCCGTCTGTTTCTATGCTATCTCCTCCCTCAGTTTTAAAGCTATCGTGACCAAACTTTGCAAAAAGTCTTTAAATACACATAGGCTGCACATTTGTCGGAATCGGCCGGATCGGATGACTATAACATATAGCTGCCATAGGACGATCGGTCCAAAAACTAGTTCTAGTAAGAAAAACTTTTTTGTTTTCTATCGTAGCGTCACCAATCGTGGTATTTATTATATATATACTTTCACACAATTTTGGAAAAATTTATCAAAATCGGATGACTATAGCATATAGCTACCATATAAACGGTCGTTTAAAAACTAGTTCTGATGAGAAAAACTTCTTTGTTTTCCATCGTAGCATCACCAATAGTGGTATTTATTAGTTTCATATGCTTTCACACAATTCCAAAAAAATTTATCAAAATCGGATGAATATAGCATATAGCTGCCATATAAACGGTCGGTCAAAAAGCTAGCTCTAGTGAGAAAAACTTGTTTGTTTTCCATTGTAGCGTCACCAATCTTGGTATATATTAGTTTTATACCCTTTCACACAATTCCGGAAAAATGTATCAAAATCGGATGACGATAGCATATAGCTGCCATATAAACGGTCGTTAAAAAAAACTAGTTCTAGTGAGAAAAACTTTTTTGTTATCAATGGTAGTGTCTTTCAAAAACTGCAAGGGTATTTAAAACATCGACGTAGCCGATGTTAGCCTTTCTATTTTTTTATTTTATTTTATTTTGAGATCTATCCCAGCGCTACGGGTACATTTAAACCTTTAAATTATTACGCTAATCAGATTTGTACCTTAACATTGTTGTTTACTTAAATACTACCTAATTAACTTCTTGGACTTTGATTAGCTCAAGGCACAGACCATGAAGAATAAACTCAACTTAACAAAGAAATTAATCAGCAGTTCTTTGTTACTGTCACTCTTTGAGTACAATCATGACAATGTCCGTCTCGCTCTAACCACTGTGTTTTCCTATATGTGTTATCTACACTCGTACTATCGCTTAACAGAAGTATGTATCTTCACTCGTACATTTTGAGAGCCGTCTCAATCTTTCTCTCTAATACTCTTGCTCTGTACTCAAGGCAATAAGATCTTTGCAGCCATATTTGAATCGATACAGAGACATAGGCCGCGTTCAGCAGAAAAACTTGATCCCTGATCAATGATATATTTCTTAGTAATTTACGTTGCCTACTTTTCCTCTTGTGTTTAATATGATATTTATATAAAGCTTTTCACAATGTCAATTAAACAAGACCGCCTAAAAGTATGCCAAAAAATAAGAACAGTTTTATTAAACTGATCACTGATCAAGTGTCTCTGCTGAACGCGCCCATTGTTCCAAGCACAAATTGGAAACAGCTAATGAATGAATTTCATGGAACCTAAACCAAGAACATTTTGTACTTTCCGACCACATAAAGTATATATATTCTTGATCAGCATGACGAGCTGAGTTCATTTCCGGCTGTCCGTCTGTCCGTCCGTCCGTCTGTTTCTATGCTATCTCCTCCCTCAGTTTTGAAGCTATCTTGACCAAACTTTGCAAAAAGTCTTTAAATACAAATACGCTGCGCATTTGTCGGAATCGGCCGGATCGGATAACTATATCATATAGCTGCCATAGAAACGATCGGTCCAAAAACTAGTTCAAATGATAAAAACTTTTTTGTTTTGCATCGTAGCATCACCAATCGTAGTATATATAAGTTTTATATGCTTCCACACAATTCTGGAAAAATTTATCAAAATCGGATGACTATAGCATATAGCTGCCATATAAACGGTCGGTCCAAAAACTAGTTCTAGTGAGAAAAGCTTTTGTGTTTTCCATCGTAGCTGCACCAATCGTTTTATATATTAGTTTCATATACTTCCACACAATTCTGGAAAAATTGATCGAAATCGGATGACTATAGCATATAGCTGCCTTGGGAACGATCGGTCTAAAAACTAATTCTAGTGAGAAAAACTTTTTTGTTATCAATGGTAGCGCCTTTCGAAAACTGCAAGGGTATTTAAAACATCGGCATAGCCGATGTTAGCCTTCTATTTTTAAAAATAAATTAAACTTTGATTTACTTTTGTAGCATACTTTTGAGGGCTTATTTCAAGTACAAACTAAAATCACATATTTGTGCTTTTCTGAGTGTGGCAATACCTACTGAAAGATTTCTTTAAGTGAAATGCTTATCTTAAATATTACGATATATGAAACTAACGCTCAAAAGCAGACTTTGTTTTTTTTTATTGGTAATTAATCCTGTTATTTCCTGCATATTTATAATGTTCCGCCTGAGCTAATCCTTGCGTATTGACTTCAATTTCTCACCCTCTCGCGGCTGGTTGTTTGCTTTGTGTTTAGCAGACAAACAGCCCACAACACAAAATGAAATGAAAATCCACAACAGGCTTCAGTTTTTGTCACTAAAAAAAAAAGAAGAAATATGCAAAAAACAAAAAAAGAAAATACTTCATATTACAATTTTTCATAATATTTATTTTTTGCTCTGCTTTATTATTTGTTTTGCCATTTGCCCCACACACAGAGGAAAAAGTAAAAATTTATGTGTGTGAAGCATTTAAAAGCTTTACAAACATTAAAATGTCTGTCTAACTGTGTGTGTATGTGTGTGTGTTTATCGGCATCAAAAATTGCTCACGTATGAGTGTGTGTATGTGTGTGCCTGTCTGTGTGTCTCGTGTTTGCGCAAATCGTTAGAGCGAAGAGTTGTGTAAATATTTGTGTGAAAAATTTTTACCGAACGTGGATTAAAAACTTTTACCATGTTGCTTGGCTACAGTTAGACAGAGACAGAGGTGAGCGAATGGGGGGGGGGAGGGGGGCATAGGTTGGTTATTTTGTAGCCTCTCTATCTGCTATCTATTACAGATTTATTTTGAAAAATTTATTAGCATATTTATTTACTTTTTGAGTGAGGCATGTGTGTGTGTGTGTGTGTGTGTCCGTATCTGTGCTATCTGTGTTTAGGTTTCTATATGTTTTGGTTATTTTTGGCATTACGCAGTTTTGTGCCAACCGCTGCTGCTCTTGCTGCCTGCCAAACGATAAGCTATTGTTGTTTTTTTTTTCCTACAAATACTTTTTTGTGTGAATAAAATATTGTACAATATATTGAAGTGGACTGCATTTAGGTGTACAAAATCAGCACGTTCCTCAACTGAACACTAGACTGGACCCACCTAGTATAAACATATAAAGGTCAAGCCTCCTAAAAGTTGATTTTTGGTCAACTTAAAGGCCAGTTGTCTGTTTTCCCCTTGATCTCCTAGGTGAGCAGCTTATGGATAAACATGAGTTACATTTTTTGATAAGCTATTCAAACCCAATTTTCATAATTTTTTAATTAGTCGGTTCGTATTAGAAAATCATGTTTTTTGCCCCTCCAAGTATGCAAACTATTTTTCTTTAAAAATTATTTATTTGTGCAGTCCTCATTGTGCATTCATGCAGATCGTCGGACCAGTTAAAGGTATACAAAAACAATTAGTTTTAAGGCTACTAAAAAATAAATATTTTCCTTAAGTATTCATATTCATAAACTTAGCATACTTGGAAGGGCAAAAATCATTATCTTTTATTTGTGCATAAAAGTAAAAATATATAGAAATTTAGATAGACGAGCTATAAGCAAACCAAATAATTACGATGGGCAGAACCGGCCGCCACCTTGATGGGCAGCACTTACACACTTATCAGCTATCAGTTATATACAAACTTTGGCCGCTACAGAGCGTAAAACAGTCGGTCATTATCAACTTTCTCACTTGTTTAATTATGAAAAGTCCACCCCCAAGTTCAGAGAATGTAGGGCGAGGTAGGGTTCCAGTAGAAACGTTATTTTTGAGCCTATTTAAATGAAATTCGATTTTTTTAATATTATTATTTGCTTCTTTCAGGAAAATCCACCCATAAATGGAAAAATAATCAGCAGGAGGTGAGTTCATGGCCAAACATTATTTTTCAGCTGATCTGAAAGAAATTCGGGTTTAAAACTCTAGGGTCCCAAAAAAGTGACCAAATAGTGGGTTAACTTAGGAAAATTCAACGCAGATTCTCCAAGGTTTGGTTGTCTATTGGTGTACTGCGCCACATTCTATTGATGATCTCGACGCTATTCTAAATATATCTCCAATTGAGCAGATGGTATATAGAGTAGCTACCCTTTCTGTACTTCGCTCAAGAGAATCGAAACAATGGCACACAACAAACTTTGGTCACTCTAGCATTCTTCGGGGGAGCACCCTCCTACCTACAGTCACTGACTACTGTATCACAACAGAACACTTCTCGTCCTCCTTTTAGGGAAAATTTTTTCAAATTGCCAAATAATTTAAAGAAATCGAGTTTTAAGCTGATACAATGGCTTGGATTAGTTGAGGTATAACTGAATATTGTTGTCCTGATCCATATACTTGACGTGTCAACCATCCCCAGATATTTTCGATTATGTTGAAATTGACTTTTTGTTTTTTTTTATACGCTTTAAGAACCCTGGCTGTATGTATTGGCGCATTATCAAGTTTGTAAATCCACGGCAGAGGTCTAAAAAGGTTATGAAAGTATGGAAACGCCTTTTTCAATATACCACTGTAAGACAACGCATTCATTGTAATTCACAAAAATTTTAATTTTCCGGTGTTATACTACGAATTGCTCCTCCAGACCATCACAACTCCAATTTTGATATGTAGTGGGTTCAAATAATGAGTTTCTGTTTGGAGATCATGGATTAGATCATGAAATTAAATTTTTATTCGTCAGAATTTATTCGTTGAAGATTAGGTCATATGTGCGAGACAAAAACTGAGGCATTGTGCTTCTCAAGCCGGGTTAAGAAGTGGCTTCTTCATGATTTTTTATTTTTTTATATGCTTAGCATTCAAAATAATGCGACGCATAGTTGTGCAACTGCCTTTAACACCAAATTTTATTCTGATTTTTGACAAAGGATCGAGAGAACTTAAAGGTTTTCGTAATATAAGTCGCCTTTGTGTTCGGCCTTTCAAGTTTTTTCCTTGTTCAGACACATTTATTTAAAATATGGTTATAACATGTCGGCTTCTCTTGATTTTTTAAGATATTTTGATCAAAGATCGGTCAGCGTAATGGTAGGCTTAATATCGTTTAAGGCTTTTCCTCGACCCATTTTGCTTTTTTTTTATTATATTATTAAATAATTTAAAATATCGAGTCAAAGAAAAATATGAGTCCAAGTGCCAAGGATAACGATCAAACTAGTTGCATGTTCCATTCAAGTGGCGCAAAATTAGGACCCCAAAATTGTTCGGTTTTGTAACATACAACGTATACGAAAATACCAAGCTTATTACAGTTTTTGGTTAATAATTTTTTATTAATACTTAAAACTTTGTCGCTAAGTCTTTCTTCTGTAAATTAAGTCTAGCATGCTTGGTTTGGTAGCAGTGAACAATAAAAAACAGACTTAAGGGGGTGTCCTATTCTATTGGCGGGGAGTGTATTTATAAACAGCTGGGGTTGATTTTATATTAAGTATGATTTAATTTTTAATTTTATTGCCTTTATACATTTCAAAATTTCATTTCAAATGTAGTTGCGAAAAACAAAATGTGTTGATCATGTGTACGTGTCGTATGAGTAATTTTTAGTAAAAAAAAAAAATAGTCTACTTATTGGCTGATAAAATCTTATACTACATGTAGTGCTTGGTAGTCCTTTATAGAAAAAACAAAGTGCTTATAGAGAGGTTTAGATTTTTTTTTAGAAAATGGTAACTTGCTTTAAGCTGATCTTCTGTGCAGAGGTGCGCCTAGTCTTAGGAGGACATAGACACAAAATGTATGTAACAGACAGAAGGCAATATTTCCGAGCCAGTAAAGTATCATAGCGAATTAGTTCAGAATCAAACTGAATATAAGACTTCAATAATGAACTAGTTTCTTTTTAAAAAGCACAAAATTGAACTAGCTCTTTTTGAATTTAATAAGTTTTGGTCAATAGTCAAATTTGGGAACGCAAGTTGAATAAAACTTTTTAAAATTTAAATTACTGGAACTAGTTCTGCTTGAACTAGTACTACTTTGAATAAATTAATTTCGAAAAACACATATATAAAATAGTTTATATACCGTTGGAAATGCCACGATTGGCTTGAAACACAGAGTTGAAAAACAGTGTACCAGAAACCTAATCTCAGACTCCAGATCCCTGGATCCCCCATCCGAAATCCCTGATTCCTGACCCCAGATCAGTTGATAATATAATAAGTGATGGCAAACTCAATGCAACTTGATATTGAGCTAGATATTTTCAGGGTTCAAAACAGCATCCGATTGGGTTGATATAAATTCGAACTAGTTCTCTTTGTTTACGAACTATTATAAGGCAAGTTTTTAATCAATTGGAACTAGTTGAACATATTCTTTGTTTCTTTTAAATATTTAAAATATTTAACCAACATAATTTCACTTTCCAGAAACTCCAAACACTATTTGTTTATGTGTATATACATATAGACTGGCCAATCTAAACTTTACCTATCTCAAAAAAAAAAAAAACTTGAACTTAAATTGAGGCAACTTTTTCACTTTAAACACAAGGCAAACAACAAACAGAAAAGTAGCAGGAGAAGTGGAAGTAGGATGGAGGAAGGAGGGGCCACAAAAAAAGTGTGAAATTTTAAGTACTTGAAGTGCCGCTGGCGCATTGCACACCCCAAACAGCATCGGCCCCACCCCACACTCTCACACACACACACACACACACACAGACATACATAAAGAAGCAATACGTATTCATAACGCGTATACGCCATGTTGTTGTTGACAGCCATTTTGTAGATGATGCGCGCGTCGTTCCCCCCCAGCCCCCGGTTCCGGTACCAGATTCAGCTCTTGTCTCCCTGCCTGCTACAAATTCAACGAGGCGTTCGTTTATTTGAGCAACGGCACCTTTGCGTGGCAAAAGCTCATTTCAGGGCCGGACCCATCCCATCCCCCCCCCCACCCCACCTCCCCCCGCACAGCCTAACCCAGGGCACGTAAATAAACACAGCTCAAGCGAAATATATTGACGATGTTGAAGCGGAAGAGCATCATCATAGCGGTAATCATGTTACCTCAATTCGAAATGAATTCATAACTGAATTTTCGCATTTTCCCAAGCCAACCACCAACCCCACCCCCCACTGTCAGTCCCGGACTAACCCCAAAAAACAAGCAACAACAACAGCAACAACAAAAAAAATTGTATTTATACACAACATGGATAGCTCAAAGCTGGCAGCTTGGAACCTGCTGTCAGGATATGACGATGATGATGGTGAGGATGAGGATGATGCCTTTTTCGGGTGTCCACAAACCAAAAACACGAAATAATGTTTTAAAGCGAATGAAGAAATCAACTTAAAATTTTTAAGCAAGACGAAAGGCTCACCTTTTGGGCAAACAAATTAGTTAAGGATGTCAAGGGGTCCATCTATGAGCTCGTAGGTTTTGAGTGAAAGGGAATGAAAAACCTTTTTAGGAAGATTTGTAAAACCGCTCTTTATCACACTGAAAAATGTTTTACAGCAGTTTTAGAACATATTTTAATTTATTTTTAATAGTTCTGGGATCAAGTATGCGCGTACTTATTTTAAGAACGATTCGGACTCATTAATAGCTTAAAACATACTTAAGTCAAGCTTAAAAATACTTATTTCCAGTAAGTTTCGTACTCAGGTTTTAAGTACGAGAATACTAGATTCAAGTATTTTGTACTTTATATAAGTTTTGACCATCAAGTACGATAAAACTGAGCTTAATTGTAAAAAACTTAATGTTTTTCTCTCTGGGTATAGAAAATGCAATACTTAGGCTTACAACGCTTTGGTATATCTTCAGAACCGTTAAAGTTCAGAAAGTAAAATTTCCAGAATATTCTTAAAATATTCTAAGAATATTCTGAAAATATTCAAAGATATTCTTTAACTATTCTAAGAATATTCTTGAAAAATTCAAAGAATATTCTTTAAATATTCTAAGAATATTCTAAAAATATTCTAGGAATATTCTAAAAATATTCTAGGAATATTCTCTGAATATTCTTCAGATATTCTAAGAACATTCTTTAAATATATTGAGAATGTTCTTAAAATATTCTAAGAATATTCTGAAAATATTCAAAGAATATTCTGAAAATATTCAAAGAATATTCTGAAAATATTCAAAGAATATTCTGAAAATATTCTAAGAATATTCTGAAAATATTCGAAGAATATTCTGAAAATATTCTAAGATATTCTGAAAATATTCGAAGAATATTCTGAAAATATTCAAAGAATATTCTGAAAATATTCAAAGAATATTCTGAAAATATTCAAGAATATTCTGAAAATATTCAAAGAATATTCTGAAAATATTCAAAGAATATTCTGAAAATATTCAAAGAATATTCTGAAAATATTCTAAGAATATTCTGAAAATATTCGAAGAATATTCTGAAAATATTCAAAGAATATTCTGAAAATATTCGAAGAATATTCTTTAATTATTTAAAGAATATTCTTAAAATATTTGTAGAATATTCTGAAAATATTCGAAGAATATTCTGAAAAATACTCTAAGATATTCTTTAACTATTCCAAGAATATTCGAAGAATATTATTTAAATATTCTAAGAATATTCTTTACATATTCTAAGAATATTCTTTAAATATTCTTAAAATATTCTAGGACTATTCTGAAAATAGTCGTAGAATATTCTGAAAAATACTCGAAGAATATTCTGAAAATATTCGAAGAATATTCTTAAAATATTCTAGGACTATTCTGAAAATATTCGTAGAATATTCTGAAAATACTCGAAGAATATTCGAAGAATATTCTGAAAATATTCGAAGAATATTCTTAAAATATTCCAAAAATATTCGAAAAATATTCTTAAAATATTCTAAGATAATTTTTAAATATTCGAAAAATATTGTTAAAATATTCAGAAAATATTCGAAGAATATTCTGAAAATATTTAAGAAATATATTGAAAATATTCGAAGAATATTCTGAAAATATTCTAAGAATATTCCTAAAACACTCTAAGAATATTCCTGAAATATTCTAAGAATATTCCTGAAATATTCTAAGAATATTCCTAAAATATTCTACGAATATTCTAAAATTGAATATTCTGTTAATATTAAAATATTCTAAGAATATTCTTAAAATAATATTCTAAGAATATTCTTTAAATATTAAAATGTTATAAGAATATTCTTAAAATATTAGAATAATATTCTAAGAATATTCTTAAAATATTCTAAGTATATTCCTAAAATATTCTTAGTATATTCCTAAAATATTCAAAGAATATTCCTAAAATATTCAAAGAATATTCCTAAAATGTTCTAAGAATATTCTTTAAGTATTTTAAGAATATTATTAAAATATTCTAAGAATATTCTTTTAATGTTTTTAAGAATATTCTAAAATGTTCTAAGAATATTCTTAAAATATTCTAAAAATATTCTTAAATATTATTCTAAGAATATTCTTTAAATATTTTAAGAATTTGTTTTAAATATAAATATTCTTGAATATAAAATATTCTTAAAATATTCTAAGAATATTCTTAAAATTAAAAAATTAATTGCTTTTTTTCTATCAAAATTTCTAATTTTTGTATGCACGTTATTCTGTGTACCCACTTGCCTTTATAGAGCATCAAAAAAATGGCAAAAACTCGTTAACTGGCATACCATTGCAGTGGATTGGCGTTGCTGGCTACATCTCGGGCTTTGGCCACGTTCGGATTTGCAACTGGCTGAAATAAGGGGACCCAGGCGAGAGAAAAAGAACTAGAGCGAGATAGAGTATGGCCTTCTATTTGCTACCGTTTCATGTCTCTCCCCCCTCCTTTCCTCGTATAATGTATTTTGTCGTTTTGCTCGCTTCCTAGGCATGCATTTTATCTTGTTGTCGTCATCCTGGCCCATGCACAGGATGTTGCTCGTTAAATTTTCTTTATGAAGTTAACTGTAAATGCTCGACGACATTGCATCTCCCAGTGGCCCCCACACCCCCCACTGCCCGACTCCCACTTCAATTTCATTGCGCGCAAGAAATAAAACGAAAGAAAAAAAAAAAAAAAGAATTACTCGGTAATGCAATTTTTGCAGCTGCTCCTCAACATGGCTGAATTCCTTAAAGCTTTAGCGACAACTTTCACCCAGGTGTATTTTGGCCAGCCCCGAAAGCTAATGCAAATATTTAAATTGCATTCGCGGCGGCAGTCGCCGCCAACTGCCACGCCCCGCACAAATGCAAACTTGGCGAACTTCCCTACAAAAAAAAAACTCCCACAACATGCACCTTAAATCATTCGTTCTACAAACAGATAAATTATGTTCTACAAGACGCTAAAAAAAAAATAGGAAAGAAAGAATTCACAAGAAAATCCAACTGAAAATAAAAACAAATAAAAAAAGAAAAAAAGAACAAAATCAAAATTTATATTAAAGCAGAACTGAGGAATACTCTAAGCAAAAGCATTAATGCAGCGAAAATCAAGTGAACCTTTCAACACATTATATACATATTAATATGACGAGATCAACTAAGGACAGAACCTAGACTCAACCTTCTCAAGCTGGTAAGGTAATAATGAAGCTGGAAATAGCTATACAGACAACTTGCTCGCTTTTGTTTGTTAAAATAGAATAAGAAACGTTACACTGACGTTTTTTTCGGGTTGAATTTTCCTATAGATCAACTATTGCTTAAATTAAAGAAAAGGAAAATAACCAGGTCTGGTTTGATAGCCTGTTTGTTTCAAGCAAAATAACAAAATTTTGCACTTCTTGCGATCCACATAGCTATATACCGATCTGCTAATGTCCTGTTACAGTTTCTATTTGTTGCTTAGTCCCACATCTCTATACCTTGCTTTGGCTGAGATTGATCCGTCCAAGATGTGTTTTTTTTTTAAATTTTGCAGTGAATATAGCTCCTAGGGTCATCGAGAGGTCTGTTTTAGAAGTACCAAAATCATGAACATTCGTTCTCAAAGAGATATTCTCACAAATGCTGGGGATATCCGACCTTATTACGTAGAAATCGGACATCGGTTTACTCTTTAAGTTCATTTAATTCTGGGAACTGGGAACACGATTGTAAATGCATCTCAGCACTTTGCACCATCGTACACGCTTGTTGCCACACGTCGAAGACGCTAGTAATATTCTTTTTTTGTACGTTGATTGAGTTGAGTTCATGTTTCAAGAACATTAGCTAAATGTGATTGTATTGCACGCAAGCCAGGAGATTGAGAGAAGCTCGTCCTGACGCTTTGGGGCTGTAAAGCCAGCTATATATTTATTTATTTAATTTATTGTTTGCCGACCACTGATGTAAGCACATAAATATTTGCTTTATTTACCCACTTGAGGTTTGTTTTAAGGGTCCGATTAGAAGGAGCTAAAAAGTCGTGCACTTATACCGTATACCGTATTAATTCCATTTAAAAATAATCAAGCTAGTACAAAAGCCTGTGCCGCGTTGGGAAAACTATTGCAATATATATATATGAAAAAGATAAAGAAAGAATCAACAGAAGACAAACCCCTAGATCCGCCAGCCATGTGGGGATATGGTACAGCCGATTGCTTTTTACATAAAAATAAAAAGAAAAATCAGCTAGTTGGAGGAGAAAGCTCTTCACCCTAGCACGAGTCGAAAGCGACTGAGGTTAAAATCTGTCAGCTTGTCAAAGGGTAGGTAAATTGACAAAGGTTTCAAAACAAAGGCTTGCTATGTTTTGGCCTACTATGATCCAAATAAAAGTCGGTTCTCAATTGAATTTCTAATAATTTTCTCAATAAAGTAATATAAATCATATATCCCAACAGATTTATTGCCAATAGTGATCCCAGTTTGATGAGACAGGGCTGCCAACTTGTGCCAACTTGATCAAATATTTATATATATACCCAATCGTTCAATCGTTCATACTTTTAAGAAGAGTTGCCAACTCAAAGCAAATTCTTAATAAAATTTGCGATTTGTGCAAAAATAGTAAGGCAAAGCTGAATACAAGTTTTCAATTAGTGTGACCAGGCCAGCCTATGACTCAAAAAAAAATTTTAACCAAATTCAATTTTTTTCTGTCTTTCAACAAGAGGTACGGTTCAAGGGTTTGGTACACAGTAAATAAAAAGTCGAAATTCCGGAGTATGAACCGGTTCGGCTTAAAACCGGTTTCTAACCCTGGTTGAAACACTTTTCACTGATTTTAAAATCCTTTTCATTTATTTTCTGAACGATTTAAATTTTCGTTCGACCCCAAATTAAGCTAAAGTAAGAGGCAAACGAAAGTTTTGCCAAGTAAAAACCAGGCAACTTACTAAGAAGAAGAAGAAGAAAAAAATCATGAAAAATTTCCAAGTAGTCGAAGTACAACAACAAACATGGCACAAGAAAAATGTGCACAAAGGCGTGTTTGCTAGCTGGTGGAAAGGGGGGGTAGATGTGTGCGGTGTAAGGGAAGTGATAGCAAGCAGTGTAAGTAGTGTGTGTGTGTGTGTGTGTGTGTGCGGGAGGCAGGGGCAAAGGATGTTAAATGGCAAAAAGAAAGCAGACAGCACATGGAGATGGAGCTACGGCAGCACAGTGGAACAAATGGGGCACAGTTTGGGGACAGTTTTTCGACTCAAGCTGAAAATGGTCGATAAATGTCCTTTAATAATCAATTTCATCGCTGCCTCAGGCATGCCATAACTGGTTAGGAATTCCAGGCCAGCATTAGTTGAAAACCAACTAACTAAGAGGAAAGCTATACATACACATTGTGACTGTGTCTTCCACTAACACAGAAAGGCCAAAGGGGTACACATACACATACGTGGGTTGCTATTTAAGTTTCTGGCCTAGGTCACTTCTAGCCATTTTATGATCACTTGGCCTTTTCCCAAAAAAAGTTTGGACTTTTATCGATAAAAGCTCCATACAACTCTTTCATGTGTGACCACGTTTGATATCGATTAACGATTAATCAAAAACTTACCTCGGCAGAAAAATGGAATTAACTCGTGAACATTTTCGTGCAATCATTTTTCACAACTTTCGACGTGGATTATCACGACAAGAGTGCAACGATGAACTTAAATCTTTGTATGGCGATGAAGCACCATCCTATAGCACTGTGAAAAATTGGTTTAATGAATTCAATCGCGGGCGACGCTCGCCTGAAGACGAAGGTCGTGAAGGTCGTCCAAAAACAGTCGTTGTGCCAGAAAACATTGATGTCGTGCGTGAACTGATTATGCAAGATCGTCATATGACATACCGTGAGATAGAGGCATCCTTGGGCATTTCTTCCACCAGCATACATTCGATATTGCATAAACACCTGGGCGTAAAAAAGGTTTGTTCTCGTTGGATCCCGCACAATTTGACAATCGCTCAAAAAAAATGCTCGTGTGGATTGGTGCAAAGAAATTTTGAAAAAATATAATCGCGGTGTTTCAAAAGACGTTTATAAGAACGTCACAGGTGACGAATCATGGATCTATGCTTATGAGCCCGAAACAAAACACCAATCGACCGTGTGGGTCTTCGAAGAAGAGCCAAATCCCACGAAAGTCGTTCGTGGAAGAAGCACTTCGAAGCAAATGGTCGCCTGTTTCTTCGATAAAACTGGTCATGTGACTACTGTTCCGTAGGACGGTCAATTCTGAGTGGTACACCACAATTTGTTTGCCTGAAGTCTTCGGAGAAATTCGAAAAACGAACAAGAGAAGACAGATCATTGTGCACCATGACAATCCAAGCTCTCACACATCAGCTCACACCAGCGCCTTTTTGACCGCCCACGTCTTGATTCTACACCCGCGCACCCAATACTTCTTTTACCCGAATCAAGGTTCGTGGTCAACGATTTTCGTTGCCAGAAAATGCTGTTGAAGAGTTCAAAAACCATGTTTTGGAGGTGTCTCAATCGGAGTGGAAAAAGTGCTTCGACAATTGGTTTGAGCGCATGCAAAAGTGTATAAATCTTGCTGGAGAATACTTTGAAAAACAATAAAACCATTATTGATCATAAATATTCGCGTTTTCATTATTAGGCCAGAAATATATATAGCAACCTACGTACAAAGCGGACTGAAGGGGAATTTCTTAGCTTGTGGTATGTTTTACACTTTGCTGGTCTTGCGCTCCCCAATCAGTTATAACATCGTCGTTATGAAAGGCAGTTGCTGATCTGCAGATGAAGGTGGAAACCTTTTTAATGTTGGAACCTTTTGAAGGTTGGAACCTTTTGAAGGTTGGAACCTTTTGAAGGTTGGAACCTTTTGAAGGTGGAAACCTTTTGAAGGTGGAAACCTTATGAAGGTGATAACCTTTTGAAGGTGAAAAGCTTTTGTAACAGCTGTATGGTCAACCAGCCTTCTTTTGTGGCATTTTAAATATATCAACGTATCCTTTAGAGTTTCCCAAGATAGTCACCTGGATCCATTTGACTTTATTTATTAATGATCTTTCTTCAGTCCTCAAGACTCTTTTCACTTCTCTTCTGTGTCCAAATCTTAAGTTAAAGGTTGGATCTGGGACTAAGGCCCGTTCCAGTTAATTTTTTATATTTATATTGCTTATTTTACCCTTTGCACCCACTGTAGCTCCTCTTAAAGCTCGATTCTCAATGAAGGCGCCAAAAGAGGCAAAAAAAAAAGAGGAAAAAAAAAACTCAAAACGAAAACGGCAAAGGAAATGAAGCAAGAAAAATTACAATTCTCGACATGGATGTCGGTTGTGGGGTGGGGGAAAGAGGTTGGTGGGTTGGGGCGGGGGGTTGGAATTGAGTTTTGGTACGCGACGCCATTTTGTATGCAGGTGAATTTGCTATCTGTGTGCGTGTGTGTGCGTGTGTAATTTTTATCTGCCAACTTTTATCATTTTTTATTTTTATACACATTTCGTTTGCCTTTTACACAGGCAACCAACACAGACACAGAGCAGTGGAGTCTCATAAAGCGCGTCAAGGTAAACTGTGTTGTTGTTGTTGGAGGAAGAAAGCCCATGTGTGTGTGTGTGTGTGTGTGTGTGAATGGGGAGCGCTTGGCAAAGAAAAATTGCGTTCAACTTTCAATGAGTTTTCCATCCAGCAGCCCAAAAGCGAATGCGAAGCAGGGAGCTGGGAGCTGGGGGTATGCAATGACTCTCAAGGCTTCCACACTCAGTTTTCCTTGCTGCTGCCCCCCTTGCCTCAGTCATCCACTCAAATAACAAACAAGAAGAAAAAACAACAACAAAAGTGGCATTGTCATCGTTATTGTTGGTGTTGTTGTTTGTTATTTCTTTTTTTTTTTTTTTTGATAGCAAGTGAAACACAATTACCTGTCGCTTGCGGGTGATGTATGTATGTATATATGTGCATATATGTACTTTTGCACTATACATAAGATCCAAGAAAATGTCTTGATTATCTAAATAATTTTGGTAACAGCCCTAACTACCTCAAGGTTCTTTAACTGACCAAAATATTTAACCATTTTTCCTTTTTTTAAGATAACATAAAAATTTATTTCGGCACAGTGCTTTATATGAATAGAAACACTTTTGAAAAAGTTGGAAAACTGAATGCTTTTGGAAATGAAGCCTTAAAATTAAAACTTGATACTGTTACCTTTATCCAAGTCTATGTTTTCCCCTTCTCGAACCTTAATTTTTAATCCCATTCCGTTTCGATTCAGTTGCCAACTAATTTCTCGATGTCTTTGAAAAATAGCTGAACTGAAAAACACCCATTCCATTGGCAGCTGTATGAAATAGTCATTCATTTTGCAAAACCGTGATATACTCAGAGATTATAGTTTTTTGCGCATCCTACATTTATTAGTTAATTGTTGTTCAAAGACTAATTTAAGTGCAATGAGTGCAATCAAATGAAAGAAAAAATTGTCTTTTCGTTTTGGTAAAACGAGAAAGAGAAAGTTTTTTTGTCTTGCAACATCTACCGTTTGCCGTCAACGATGTTCCTATCTCAGTTGTTTCACATTACTTAGAATCAAATATCAAATTATTTATTAAAATTATTTTTCAGAATTGACCGTTTGACAGGGATTCAACGAGCGATACAACACCAGCGGATCGCAATAAAGTTGATGCCCATCAGGAACTTATTGCCTTGGCTACGGAACGATTTAAAATGCAAAAGGAGCACCAGGAGCAGACTCGAAACATTTTGCGGGAAATGAGTGCCCAAAATGCATAATTTTAAAATAGTCTGCGGATTTGATTTCATGCAAAGAAAGCCCAATAAACAATTATTTGTAAAAAAAAAGTTTTTTTTTCGTATAAATAACTCCGCAATTATAGCTGCATTTTTCTTTAGATGGCTATTTAAATCTTTGCCTATGCAATGACATCTGTGAAGCAATTAAGCTGTAGTTGAAATTGGATATGTCTTCTACTTAAACGCCGAGTCGCCAATCACATTTTATTTTTCTTTGCTTCAGCAAGGATTAATAATTAAACCATTTGCTGGAGGGCACAACATTATCTGCTGTGATTAGGCGACAGCTAATATAGCATTCTCCAGCAAGATTTATACCCTTTTGCATGCGCTCAAACCAATTGTCGAAGCACTTTTTCCACTCCGATTGAGACACCTCCAAAACATGGGTTTTGAACTCTTCAACAGCATCTTCTGGCGACGAAAATCGTTGACCACGCATTTTTCCCTTAATGTGCGGTACTAAAAAGAAGTCATTGGGTGCCAAGTCAGGGCTGTACGGCGGATGACCCATCAATTCGACGTTTTGGGCAGTCAAAAAGGCGCTGGTGTGAGCTGAAGTGTGAGAGCTCGCATTGTCTTGGTCTTCTCTTGTTCGTTTTTCAAAATTCTCCAAAGACTTTAGGCAAACAAATTGTGGTGTACCACTCAAAATTGACCGTCCTACGTTGCTCAAGCGGCACAGTCGCCACATGACCAGTTTTACCGAAGAAAAACAGGCGACCTTTTGCTTCGAAGTGCTTCTTCCACGAACAACTTTCGTTGGATTTGGCTTGTCTTCGAAGACCCACACGGTCGTTGGCTGTTTTGTTTCAGGCTCATAAGCATAGATCCATGATTCGTCACCTGTGACGATCTTATAAACGTCTTTTGAAACACCGCGATTATATTTTTTCAAAATTTCTTTGCACCAATCCACACGAGCATTTTTTTTTTGAGCGATTGTCAAATTGTGCGGGATCCAACGAGAACAAACCTTTTTTACGCCCAGGTGTTTATGCAATATCGAATGTATGCTGGTGGAAGAAATGCCCAAGGATGCCTCTATCTCACGGTATGTCATATGACGATCTTGCATAATCAGTTCACGCACGGCATTAATGTTTTCTGGCACAACGACTGTTTTTGGACGACCTTCACGACCTTCGTCTTCGAGCGAGCGTCGCCCGCGATTGATTTCATTAAACCAATTTTTCACAGTCCTATAGGATGGTGCTTCATCGCCATACAAAGATTTAAGTTTATCGTATATATATAGAAAGTTGTGAAAAATGATTGCACGAAAATGTTCACGAGTTAATTCCGTTTTTCTGCCGAGGTAAGTTTTTGATTAATCGTTAATCGATATCAAACGTGGTCACACATGAAAGAGTTGTATGAAGTTTTTATCGATAAAAGTCCAAGCTTTTTTTGGGAAAAGGCCAATTGGTCCTAAAATGGCTAGAAGTGACCTAGGCCAGAAACTTAAATACGAACCCACGTAGTTAGAGACCAGAGAGCAAAGTTGGTGTTTTAAGAAAGGGATCAGTGTCCTACTTTTTGACAGGATTTAATACTCTGCGATAGACTACATCGACTCTAGGGTCACGGATTTGGTCATATTGCCTTCGGTGACTTCTCTTAAAGGCATATTCCTAAGCAGAGCTGCCAACTTGCGTAGAATTGAAAAATAGAGCTGCCAATTTGTTTAAAGTTATTAAAACTGGCCAATTGATTTGAATCCACTTGAACCAGATTGTTAAATGAAGTAACGGTCTTGATTAAAGCTAAAAGCTGCCAAAATTTGCCTAAAACTCTTCCACCAACCTGCCAACTTATTTCAATGCTTCACTAA
This sequence comes from Lordiphosa mommai, assembly GCA_018904225.1. Lineage (NCBI taxonomy): Eukaryota > Metazoa > Arthropoda > Insecta > Diptera > Drosophilidae > Lordiphosa > Lordiphosa mommai. Next base: position 570,838 of record JAEIFT010000018.1, read on the forward strand.
AATTCTTTCCTCTCAAGGGCATTAAAAAGTTCATCATGTGCTTAGTCGGTAGCTCACAACGAACAAAAAAAAAAAAATCCACTTGACTAAAAGTTAAACAAGTCGAAAACGGGAAGACGTTGCCCCACTCCTTCCCCCTCTTCTTCACCCCCTTTTTATTTTTTGGGTGGTAAGTATTTCCGTTTTTCAGTTTTTAACAAAACACAGCCGCAGGCGATTTTCCAAAAATGATTTCGGAATGAGTTTTTCTCTGCTGTTTCTCCTCCTCTTTCTCTCTCTCTCTCTCTCTCTCTCTTGCTTTCTGTGTAAAAGTTACAAAAGTGATTCAGGCATAAAACAGACAGACAAAGATGGAGCAGGAGACTTGGGGAGCCTTGACAGTCAGTCAAAATGGCTGCCAGTTTTGCTGCTGTTGTTGTTGCTGCTGTTGTTGCGCTACTTACGCCCCAATGAAGTAGAAGTCTTTGAAGACGTTCCAATGGGGGGGGGGGGAACTACCTGAGAGACAGAGAAAAACATAGCAAGCGAGAGGGAGAGACTGAAAAGCTCAATGACAATTTCTAGCCAGGGCTATAAAAACACACGCAGGGCGAATGGCAGAGGATAGAAATTGCTTTCACCATGTCCTGGCCACTTGGCGTGACTGCTGCTCTGCCCCATCCCCCCATCCTCCCCTTCCCGCTACAAACCAACCAAGTTAACTGAGCTTGTTCAGGGGGATAAGTTAAAGTAACTTCTTAGCTTGTTGCCTAAAAAACAAAAAAAAATATTTAAAAAAGAATGCAAAACATTTTTAAATGATTTTCTGAAATGATTTCTAAGGATCTGGAAAGGTTTCAAATACGTATATCCTGGTAAACCTATAAGCGAAGCAGCATTTTTAGATATTTCTATGAATTTTTTGGCCTAAATTAAGATTTAATTTTTTTTTAGCAAGTTGACAGCCCTTTGCTAAAAACGATTTGGGGCCGATTTCTAAATAGCTGCTATGTCTCAGATAAACATAAATGTTACTCTGTTATTTGTTAATTTATGTGGCAGATAGTTTTATGAAAGAGATGAGAAATAGGCCCTTAAAAAGTAATTGCAACAAGTTGGCATCTCTGCTTGGATTTTATTAGCCAATTTAAATTTTTGTTTGAATTTTGAAGAATATGAAGCAAGACTGATCAAACTTTAATGCAAATATTTAAGGAAGTTGGCAGTTCTTATTTAAATGTACACCTCTATTTTAGATATTGAGTGAGTTGGCAGTGCTATTAAGTAGAGTTGGGTTGTTCTGGAGTTAGTGCTAAAGATTTTTGGCTATTTCGAAACCTTCTTGAAATACATTTATCTACTTAAAAATATTAATAAATATTATTTGAACAAGTTGGCAGTTTTTATTGGCCTGTTCAGGCGTTGTCAATCTTAATAAATATTATTTAAACAAGTGGACATTTTTTATTGGCCTGTTGTCAGATTAAGTTGTCAGCTTCAACTAGACATATTTCAGCAAATTGGTATACTTGTTTCTTTGGTAATTATCGTCACTGATCGAGTTGGCAGCTCAAAGTATTTATATTTATTTGATAGTATTGAAGATACTTGGATTTTTGGTGCTGAAAAATATTTACTGTTGCTCTAAGTTTTACAATTGTCACGTATTTGACTGCATATGTTTATGTTTATTTATAAATAAATTAAATTGATTAAGTTGGCAGTCTTAATCAAACATTTCGCTTTGCGTTACTATTTTTCTAGAATTTGTAACTATATATTAAGAATTTGGAACGAACTGACAACTTTCCTTAAAAGTTTGTATAAATTGTTGATTGTTATGTTGGCAGCTCTGTTTTTTTTTAAACTGGTATTAATCGCACTATATTGAAGAAATTGTTGGATAGAAATGCAATTGGTTCTGTCTCACGAAACTCAATTGGGTGCTGACTTTTATTTGGTTCATAGTAGGCCAAAACATAGCAAGCCTTTGTTTTAAAACCTTTGTCAATTTATCTACCCTTTGACAAGCTGGCAGATTTTAACCTCAGTCGCTTTCGACTCGTGCTAGGGTGAAGAGCTTTCTCTTCCAACTAGCTGATTTTTCTTTTTCTTTTTATTGAAAAAGCAATCGGCTGTACCATACTCCCACATGGCTGGCGGATCGAGGGGTTTCTCTTCCGTTGATTCTTTCTTTATCTTTTTCATATATATTGCAATCGTTTTCCCAACGCGGCACAGGCTTTTGTACTAGCTTTTGTACTAGCTCCTCTAGACCTCTTTTCAGGATGCTTAGAGCAACCTTTATCTTGGCTTCATAAACCATAATTTTATAGGGTCGTAGATGACTTGCCTACTTTCCCAAAAAAAAAACCTCTAAGCAAACACTTGAGATTCCACAAAAATATTTAAATAAAGCTGCCAACTTGCCAAAGCTCTAGTTAAAGACATAAATTTTCTCAAAAATTAAGAACCAAAGCTGCCCATTTGTTAAAAAATTTTAACCAAAGAGTTAAATTTCCTCAAAATTACTAAATAAGTCTGCCTAATTATTGAAAACTCTGAGCAAAGACTTGAATTTATTCAAAAATTATTCAATAAGGCTGCCAACTTGCCAAGATTTAAATTTCCTTGGAAAAACATAATATAAAATGAGGCTGCAGACTTATTAAAATCTCGAAGCAAAGAAATAAATTTTCTCAAATTTTATGAAACAAGGCTGCCAACTTGCAAAAAACTCTTGGAAAAATTTGTATTTTTTTTTTAAACTATTAAATTAACTCTAAGCAGAAAGCTAAATTTTCACAAAAATTATTAAGTAAGTAATAAGTCTGCCAAATTGTTAAAAACTTTAAGAAATGATATAAATTTCCCTAAAAATTATGAAATAAGGCTGCCAACTTACCAAAAACTCTTAGAAAAAAATGCTTTATATTTTTAAACTGTTAAATTTGTCTGTCACCTTGCCACGAACTCTAAGCAAAGAGCTAAATTTCCACAAAAATTATTAAAAAAGTCACAAGTCTGCCAAATTGTCAAAAAATTCTAAGCAAAGAGTTGAATTTCTATAAATATTAGTGAAAAAGGCTGCCAACTTGCCAAGATCTCTAAAGGGAGAGTTAAATTTCTTAAAAAAATATGAAATAAGGCTGCAAAGAGTTAAATTTCCTCAAAAAATATGAAATAAGGCTGCAAAGAGTTAAATTTCCTCAAAAATTATGAAAAAAGGCTGCCAACTTGCCAAAAACTCTTTGAAAAATATTCAATTTTTTCATAAACTATTTAATTAGTCTGTCACCTGGCCATTAACTCTAACCAAAAAGCTAAATTTCCACAATAAATGTTAAGTAAGTAATAAGTCTGCCAAATTGTACAAAATTCTAGGAAAAGAGTTGAATTTCTTTAAAAATTATTAAATAAGTCTGCCAACTTGCCAAGATCCCTAAGGCAAGAGTTTAATTTCCTTGAAAAAAAATATATAATGAGGCTGCAAAGAGTTAAATTTTCTCAAATAGTGTGAAACAAGGCTGCCAACTTGGGAAAAACTCTAGGCAAAAAAGTGACATATTTCAAAAACTTTTAAATTAGTCTGTAAACATGCCATTAACTCTAAGCAAAGAGCTAAATTTCCACAAAATTTACAGTAGAGTTGAATTTCTTCAAAAATGTATTAATAAGGCTGCCAACTTGTCAAGATCTCTAAGGCAAGAGGTTAATTTCCTTCAAAAAAAATATAAAATGAGGCTGCAAAGAGGTGAATTTCCACAAAAATTATGAAATAAGGCTGCCAACTTGCCACAAACTCTTAGCAAAAAGTGGCATATTTCATATATTTTAAATTAGTCTGCCACCTTTCCATTTACTCTAAGCAAAGAGATAAATTTCCACAAAAATTAGTCAAGAATTCTAGACAAAAAGTTAAATGAACTCAAAAACTATGAAATAAGGCTGCCAACTTGACAAAATCTCGAAGCAAAGAGTGGAATATCCTCAAAAACTATTATAAAAGGCTGCCACCTAGCCAAAAACGCTAGGACAAGTATTAAATTTCCTTTAAAATTATTTAAAAGGGATGCCAACTCGCCAAAAACTCTTAGCAAAAAGTGGAATAATGAAGGCTGCTAACTTGCCAAGATCTCTAAGTAAAGAGTTAAATTTCCTTTAAAAAAATATATGAAATAAGGCTGGAAAGAGTTAAATTTCCACAAAAATTATAAAATCAGACTGCCAACTCGGCAAAAACTTTTAGCATAGTCTCTATGCCATAAACTCTAAGCATAAACTCTATGCCATAAACTCTAACCAAAGAGCTTAATTTCCACCAAAATTATTATGTTAGGGAGCCAACTTGTCAAGAACTTTAGACAAAGAGTTAAATCAACTCCAAAATTTTGAAATAAGGCTGCCAACTTGGCAAAATTTTTAAGCAAAGAGTGGGTAATCCTTTAAAACTAAAAAAAGAACTGCCAACTCGACAAAAACGCAAAGCCAATTATGAAATTTCCCTTAAAATTATTTAAAAGGGATGCCAACTCGCCAAAAACTCTTAGCAAAAAAGTGGAATATTAAAAAAAACTATTAAATTAGTCTAACCAAAGAGCTGAATTTCCCCAAAAATGATTGCAGTGGGGAATTTCTTCAAAAATGTACTAATAAGGCTGCCAACTTGCCAATATCTCTAAGTAAAGAGTTAAATTTCCTTTAAAAAATATATGTAATAAGGCTGCCAACTCGGGCAAAAGACTCTTAGCATAATCTCTATGCCATAAACTCTAACCAAAGAGTAAATTTCCACAAAAATTATTAAGCAGGGCAGCCAACTTGTCAAGAACTTTAGACAAAGAGTTAAATTAACTCAAAAACCAGGAAATAAGGCTGCCAACTTGCCAAAAAATTTTAAGCAAAGTCTGGGTAATCCTTTAAAACTAAAAAAAGAACTGCCAACTCGACAAAAACGCGAAGCCAAGTATTTAAATTCCATTAAAAATATTTAAAAGGGATGCCAACTTGCCAAATACTCTTACACTCAGAAAAATAATGAAGAACTCTGTACCTAAACAGGGGAAATTTAAGTACAAACAAACTCAAAAGCTGACTAAGTACGGAATTTTTAAATCAGAGTACAAAATTCTTATTTCAAGTTGATTTTTTGTTTCTAAAGTTTTAACTTGAAATTAAATGAATTCATTGGCAGTATTATTATGCTAACTATTATGTTTTTAAAAGGAAATCAGACTTATGCGTGATTCAAGAAATTTTAAGTACAAAACGGTCTAAATTTAGTCAAGGACATACTTAAATTTAGAATGATAATTTTTTCGGGGTGTAGCAAACATTGAAAATTCTTACAAAATTGTTACAATTACTTAGAGTTCGGAACTTGATAAAATTTGGTTCCTAACTTTGTGAACCTTCAACGTGTATCTCCCGATCATTTGGCACAATTGGCTTAACCCTGAATATTTCATATCCTATCACCTCGCCAAAACGTTGCAGACGTTACACCCACTCGAACATCAATTCCCTCCCCCTCCCCCTTTACCCAAATGGGCACTTGTCTCGCCATGAAGTTTCCGTTTCCGTCGTTGACTTTGGCATTTGGCAATTGCATTTAGCGCCAAATCAAATCGTCTGATAATCACGTTACAAAAGCCAAATGCGCTGAAATTAAAGACAAGTCCAAATCCAAGGCACGGCATGTGGCAACAGTACCCAGTCGACAGGCTCAAACACCAGTCACGACCACGACAACAGCCCACATCCACCTCCCCCCACCCCTCCCCTGCCCTGGCCACATTCATCCTGCTGTGATTTTCGGGCAAAACTCCCGCTGGGATCAGAGAGATGCGCCGCCGCCGCTGAAGTCGCGTTGGCTTTGACATGACCCTGTCCTACCCTACCCCCATTTCTGCCACCTCCCCATCCTTACGGATGTTTGTTTTGCCGCACAGGGACATGTGCAACACTCCGGGGCATATATGTGTACATATGCCATTCAGTTCAGTCCGTCGAGTGTGTATTTCACGGCCCGTCGATCCCAACCCTCGTTCGCACCGCGACCCTTGATTTGCCCAAAAAAAAAATGAGAAAAAGGGGGAACTATTTTGTTTGTATTTAGATTGCATTACTAAGCAAATTGCGGAAAAATTAGCGGCTGATTTGGGGATCATCTAATTACAGAGAGACAGTCGACCATATATCACATTACTTTGGGTTTGGATTTGGATTTGGTTGGGCCAGATGTTCCCCTTTGAAGACTACAGCTGTGGCTATTTGGTTTTCAATTGACTAGAAAGAAGTTTAGTGTAAGTTTTCAACCATTTTGACCTTGAAAAAAAGGTTACATAACCCACTCGCCACTTGTAACTAAATTTCAAAACCTTTGAAGGCTTGTCCCTTCTCTTTTTCTTTTTGCATTTCATCTTTCGACACAATATTTTTTGATTGATCTTTTCAGCATTCATTGATCGAGGTCTCATCGCCCCCGTGGGGGGGATCATCATCATCATTTCGGTTCGTTTTTCCAACAGATGCTAACTGGTTCGCCTTTTGGGTTCGCCTCCCAGGGGAGTCAACGGTTACAGTAGCCCAAACCTTAATGCCACACAGGTCATCTATATGTATGTATGTATGTCTCTCCACCGTCTCTATCTATCTCTCTCTCTCTCTCTCTTCATCTACCCGGGCTCTAGCCAAGCGCACACATAAAGTGGGGGGGGGGGGGGAAAAATGCAAATCACTGAAGCTCAAAAGCCCAACAACGAGGGGTTTCTGGGGCGGGGAGGGTTTTTCTGCCAGAGCCCAAGTCAGAGTCAGAGTCAAGCCATGCAAAAGTATTACAATAATTATGATAATCTATGCCATAAAAAAAGTCGCATTTGTGGTGTGTGCGGAGGTGGAAAAAGAGGAATTACCATACTTTAAGCTACCGCAGGCCAGGACAGGAGGATAAGGCAGGGGGACGCAGGGCAAGCAGCAGCAGTGGAAAGGCCATAAGAAAAATGTTCAACAAAATCCAAACTTTGCCACGTGAGATATTTTTCTCAATTTTTAAGCTAAAAAGAAAATATGGAGCCAAAAGATTGAAGCCAGCGATGGCGTCTGTTGATCTGGGAGTAGGCACTACACTGAGACAAAAACATTTGGCAGTTTTGGTAAAAGGCACAACAAATAATGAATAGAAGGAAACATTGTGGAATCTTTCAACAGAAAAAATAAATTAAAATCAATTCGATACGTGCTTAAATAAATATTAAAAGTTATTAAAATTTAATATGGAAACCAGGGATTAATCCCGAAATGAATATTGGTTCCGGTACCGGTTCTGGTACGTACCGAAATGAAAATATCGGTTAAAGGTTCTATTTCGGTTTTCAAGTAATTTCGGTTTTTGGTTCCGATACAGTACCCAGATTTTTATTTCGGTATGCCGGTACGTACCGGTACAAGTATAATTTTTTTTTAAAGTTCAAAAACTAAAATTGTTTCACAATATCAAAAAAAAAAAATGGATGTATTAAAAATAAATTGGACAAACAATTTCTATAAAAAATATTTTATATAAAATCTTTCTAAAATCAGAAAAATATTTCTTAATTATGGTTCGAAATAATCGGTCTCTAAATCTTCTGTATTCCTGCCATAAAAAGAGATATTTTGTTATCCTATAAGACTAGTTTTCTATCTAGCTTCCATAATACGCTGGTAAAATCAGCTCTTAAAACGCTCTAAAACATTTGGAAACCTAAAATCTGTCCGAGATTTTATTTACATTACATTTTTCTAATTATTGAAACGAAATTTTCGTCAAATAGGAAATAATATTTCAAAATTTGCGAGCGAAATTTGATTTAACTCAAGAAACTTAATTTCTAATATTTATATTAACATTTTTCTAACATCCCTATATTTAAGGGAAGGTTTTACTAAGACTAAGAAATCCCTTAAAATTTAATTAAAGGGATTATATTTACGAAAGAAAAGTTTTTCCGCCTTTTAAGACATTTTTTTCTAAATCGTTTATATCTTAAAAAAATAATTTGATCCTGGCCGAATTTCTGAAAAGTCGGATTTTTTATTCTGAGTGTATAAGATGCTATTTTACCAGTTGAAATATATATTTCAAATAATCATAAATTAGAAAAGCGTTTCGGTAAGGTTCCGGGTTTTTCAGTTCCTATTATAACGGTTAACGGTTTTCGATTCTCAAAAAAGGTTTAATATCGGTTCCGGTTTTGATACCGGTACGTGGCTTGAAACGGTTTTTTTTCGGATAACGGTTCCGGTTTCGGTTCCGGTATTATTCCCTGATGGAAACTAAATGTTATGGCATGATTAGATTGATGTATTAGTTCATGAATTTGATCTTAAAATATAGCACGTTAACGTTTCAGTTTCAGTCATTTTAAAATCCCCAAAATAGGCTACTATCTCGCACAGCTGTAAATTAAAATTACCTTTACTATTACAATTTTATAGGAATTTAAAAATTTCATTTCCATTACAATTACAATTTTTTTGTAATTAAAAATTCCATTTTTCAATATTTGTATTAAAAAATTAAACTTTTTGTAATTACAAATAATTGTAGTAATTTCAAAGGAACTAAAAAAATAGTGAAAAAAAAAAATTGAAAACAAAAATTGTAAATTGTAATGGCAATAAAATTTTTAAAGCAGGGCTGCAAACCCAAATAATTTTTTCAAAGGTCCGGTTTTTTTTTTTTTTTTTTTTTTTTTTTGAAAGTAATTTTTATTTTAACTATCCCAGCGCTACAAGAACAGATGACTTATAATTAATGCGCTAGTCACATTCGTGGTTCGTGGGTTCGAACCAAAATTTACCAATAATTAAGGTTCAGAAAATACAGGTTGAAGGTTTTTGTGCTTAGGTTTTGGTTTGAACTTTGGTTAGTCCCAAGTTTTACCAAATTTGTATAAAAGAGTAATAAATGTGTTCAAAATATAAAACTAAATTCCGAATTTCTGAATTTTCAATTATTTTCCATTTAAATTTATACGTATTAGATCTTCGATCAATTTTTGGTTTATGCTTATTCTTCAATCAATAAAATGTCCGCTTAACTAAGACTTGTAACTTTTTTTGAACCGAACGGAAAGTTTTGGTTCGGAACAGGTTCAGGTTCAGCTATTTTTTCAAAAGAGGTTCGTTTCAAGGTTCGGCTCGCAGTAAAAGATAAGTTGGAATTCCGGGTTCGAACCGGTTTGGTTCAAAACCGGTTTGCAGCCCTGTTTTGTTCATGATGTTTTTGAAAAAGCTCTTGCTTGTAGGAAAGAGGCATAGAGGGGCAAGCTACCCCACCACACCTCTTTCCAACAATCAAAAGCTTTTGCAGAAATCTGCATCAAGTTTGCTTCATCGTGTAAATGCGGTCTAAGATACAAGACTAAAAGCAACTATGACAATAGATAACTTTATACCAACTTTTGTGTCGTTGAAAAAGGTTTAAAAAAATATTAGTCATCTTGGTTGATACTCCCAATGTGTACAGCTCTCAGGAAACGCATGTTTGATATACCCATGTGTTCTATAAATCGCTTTCGACCTCAAAACGACCATATTACCATACGATTTGGGTCGTTTTTGGGTTCGAAAGCCATTTGTAGAACACATGGGATAGTAATTTTTGTTTCACTATAATTTGTAAAATTATCCATCATAATTTGTACACAGAAAAAAAAAAGATCAAATATCAATTTAATCTTGGCTGATCAATATGATATTTTATCAAATATCAATTTTTTCATATCATTTTGATGATAAATAATATTTAATTAATCGTATTAATATCAAATTGATAAGATAATAAATAAAATGAGAAAAAGGAAAGAGACAAAAAATGCTTATTATCGAAAACTTAGGCACCGTGGAAAAAATATAAATAGTCCCTTAGACGTTTGCCCGCACGCGTGTGGCATGGCTCACTGCGTTGAGACGTCATTCCATTCGTGTAAAGTGCGAGTTCCCGGGTTCGATCCCCAAACAAGGTAATGTTTGTTGTTAACTAACAAAAATGTTTAAATTTCTTTGCTTTCCAAACGGCTATGGCGCTAATATTACATAATCATTAAAATTCTGAGCGGGGAATATGTATAATATAACTTATATAAATAATATATGCGCCCAGCCATTTCCTAATATTTTTTTTTTTATTAAAAAAAATGTCACTTTGATCTTAAACATATCATTTTGATATGATCGAAAATATCAGTTTGATATTTTCGAACAGGTCAATTTCATCTGCATCTTATCGGCTTTTTTTTGATATGAAAAAATGTCATATTGAGTCCCAGATCATATCATTTTTTTTTTCTGTGTAGACATGTTTTCGGTATCTTTTTTTATTATTATTTCTCTTTTATATCCGAAATAGCATATTCATACCATTCATTGCTTTTTCAAAATAGTTTTTAAAATATTTGAGAAATAACCTGGTTTTCATTGGACTTTCATATTGTTGAACAATTCCCACACTTTTATTTATACTAGTGGAAAATCATGGTCTCGTTCAAGAGTCATTTAGACTAAAGCCATTTCACTGCCATGTAATAGTCCTGTTCTACTGGCAAACATTCAACCATTTTCTTAAATGTTAATGTTTTCATGTTCCACTGACGTGAATGTTCAAAGTGACAACCAAGTAAATAAATTGCAAAAATATTTATTCGAAATATACTTTCCGACCTTGTTGATATGTGATAAAAATCAGGACTGCATAATACATAAACCGGGTTTTAGTGTTCGAGAACCATTTCGATTGAGGTAAACTGGAAATTACCTTTCTCCATCAACAGACAGTCAGAAGCTGGGCGACAGTTTTTAACTCTTTAAACAAAAATACGGACATGAGAAGCTGTATGTCATTAGTGAGATCATTTTCCACTGCAAGATGGGCAAGCGGAGCCTGAAAGCTTCTCCTTACGCATTAATATGTCGAGAAAAACCAAAAATCCTCGCTGAACTGGGCCAAGTGTTTCTTATAATAATTTTTCCAATAATAATTTCCAATAATTTTCTTAAGATGTCATAAGAAACTTTTGGGCCCATCTGTTCGCAAGTAGCTCCATAAGACATTTACAGGGTATTCGATTAGTCGACTTAAGTAGTTCCAACTGGTCTAGTAAGGAGTAATATAGGCTTACAGGTGTCGACTTTGGCGCTGCTAGGCTTCTGTTGCTGCTGCTGCTGCTGCTGTTACTGTTCCTGTTCCTTCAACTGTCTGTTGACTGACTGGCTCTGCTCACCCACTCTCTCTCTCTCTCTCTCTCTCACCGTGTAGCTTCAGCTGCAGTTTTTGAACATTGTGTGTTTGATTTTTATCTGTGTATGTGGCGTGGCCCAGCCGTAACGTCGCGCCCCCCACACACCAGCCAACTGTGGACCACAGGACCGACCAACTGAACCAACTGGCCACATCAACATATCGACAACAACATTGTCCCCAGAGTGCGACGTTGGCAACGTTTGCCAGTTTTCAGTTGCCAGTTGCCGATGACGCCTACATATCCTTGTGGCCTAGCCGTGTTGTTGGCAGTATTGTTGTAGTCCTTGTTGTCCTTGTTGTTGTCGACAGGCCATCAAAATCAGGCGACGCTGCTCCCTGAACGCTCGTATTTCGTTTACAATTTGACCCTTGAAAGGCGGCACACACAGACAACAACAGCAAAACAGAGGCCCAGCACAACAGCCCAGCACACACACACACACACAGCCTCCTGCGAGGGTTGTTTGGGCAGTTTGGGCCTCAACAAGTGTTAGTGTGGATTTTACAATTTTAAATTAAATGTTGTCTATACAGCTATTTCTTACTGTATAAAACGTAGCATACTTACAGGAGCTCTGTAGAAAGAAAGGTGGTAAAACTGTCCAAAATTATTTATATTTTTTTTTCGCAGAAAATTGAAACTTATTATATAAAATGGTCGCCAAATGGCGATATAGCCAAATTTAATATTTCGGCTAGTCCTTCGATCCATAGCAGCATTCATCTATCCCCTTGAAGATTTTATCCCATTTTTATACACTTGAAAAGTGTACATTAATTTTGCCCAGAAGTTTGTAACGCATAGAAATATTTATTTCCGACCCCATAAGCTATATATTTTCTTTGATCAGGACGACCAGCTGAGTTCATTTCCGCCTGTCCGTTCATCCGTCTGTCTGTCCGTCTGTCTGTCCGTCTGTCTGTCCGTCTGTCTGTCCGTCTGTCTGTCTGTCCGTCTGTCTGTCCGTCTGTCTGTCCGTCCGTCTGTCAGTCCGTCTGCCTGTCCGTCTGTCTGTCCGTCTGTCTGTCCGTCCGTCTGTTTCTACGCGAACTAGTCCCTCAGTTTTAAAGCTATCGAGCTGAAATTTTGCACAGAGTCTTCTTTTTACTGCACGGAACCTTTTTATGTCGGAACCGGCCGGATCGGATGACTATATCATATAGCAGCCATAGGACCGATCGGTCTAAGAACGACATGGGTTGATATTTAAGTTTCTGGCCTAGGTCACTTCTAGCCATTTTAGGACCAATTGGCCTTTTCCCAAGAAAAAGTTTGGACTTTTATCGATAAAAGCTCCATACAACTCTTTCAAGTGTGACCACGTTTGATATCGATTAACGATTAATCGAAAACTTAGCTCGGCAGAAAAATGGAATTAACTCGTGAAAATTTTCGTGCAATAATTTTTCACAACTTTCGACGTGGATTATCACGGCAAGAGTGCAACGATGAACTAAAATAGCACTGTGAAAAATTGGTTTAATGAATTCAATCGCGGGCGACGCTTGCTCGAAGACGAAGGTCGTCCAAAAACAGTCGTTGTGCCAAAAAACATTGATGCCGTGCGTGAACTGATAATGCAAGATCGTCATGTGACATACCGTTATACATAGAGGCATCCTTGGGCATATCATCAACCAGCATACATTCACCTGGGCGTTAAAAAGGTTTTTTCTCGTTGGATCTCGCACAATTTGACAATCGCTCAAAAAAAGGCTCGTGTGGATTGGTGCAAAGAAATTTTGAAAAAATATAATCGCGGTGTTTCAAAAGACGTTTATAAGATCGTCACAGGTGACGAATCGTGGATCTATGCTTATGAGCCCGAAACAAAACAGCAATCGACCGTGTGGGTCTTCGAAGACGAGCCAAATCCCTCGAAAGTCGTTCGTGGAAGAAGCACTTCGAAGCAAATGGTCGCCTATTTTTCTTCGGTAAAACTGGTCATGTGGCGACTGTTCCGCTTGAGCAACGTAGGACGGTCAATTCTGAGTGGTACACCACAATTTGTTTGCCTGAAGTCTTCGGAGAAATTCGAAAAACGAGCAAGAGAAGACAGATCATTGTGCACCATGACAATGCGAGCTCTCACATATCAGCTTATACCAGCGCCTTTTTGACCGCCCAAAACGTCGAATTTGATGGGTCATCCGCCGTACAGCCCTGACTTGGCACCCAATGACTTCTTTTTATTCCCGCACATCAAGGGAATAAGGGAATCGTCGCCAGGAGATGCTGTTGAAGAGTTCAAAAACCATGTTTTGGAAGTGTCTCAATCGGAGTGGAAAAAGTGCTTCGACAATTGGTTTGAGCGCATGCAAATGAGTATAAATCTTGCTGGAGAAAACTTTGAAAAACAATAAAACCATTTTTGATCATAAATATTCGAGTTTTCATTATTAGGCCAGAAATATATATAGCAACCTACGTAAATGAAGCAATAAATTGAATTGAAATTGAATATACACTTAATGAGTACATCAATCAGCTGAAAAAAAATTATGTAGATTCGTTTCCTAATTTTCGAGATATTCTGCCTGAACAATTTACATAAAAATTTTTTTTTTTTTTTAAATTAAAAATAGGTCAACTTTGACGGGTTGTATCTTCCAAAATAAAAATCGCATTTTATTAAGGGTTACATATTTGAAATCGTTGAAGAAATTTGTATAATATGGGCTTATTCAAAATTTTTATTTTTGCATATAAGATATAGGATATATATTATTTGCCAATATTACCAATATCTATAACTAAACAAGATTTTTGCATGGAAAAAGGTTAGATACTTTTTATTTGGAGGTGTAGTTCACTTACACCTAAAATGTAGATGAGTTCCTTTTGCCTAGCAACTTTGCTATACTACTCAATCTACCCCCTTACCGAGCGTGTGTGTGTGTTAGTTTGGCCGACAGGTTGAAGCGAGCTATTCTATGGGTTATATTTTGTTTTTTGTTTTTTTTTTTGTACTCTTGTATAGCTTTGCCCTGGCTTCAGCTTCTTCTTTGGCTTCTTCAACTGTATCCTGGCCTGGTCCTGGGCCGTGGGTAGTTTTGATAAAACGTTTCAATGGCTGAGCACATAACAGTTGACTGGCTGCCTGTCTCTCTGTGTGTGTGTGTGTGTGTGACAAAGACCATAAACTCCAAAAAAGCTCGACACACACACACACACACACAACGAGGACAAACGTTAGTGCTCCTGGCTGATGGCGATGGCTTCTCCAGCTCCTGCTCCTGCTCCTGGCAGTTGGCTGATTCTGCTTTGCTGCTGTTGACGATGCGACGCTGACTGGCATTTTGAGGGTGGCAGCGGTAATAAAAAGTTGTGCTTGTTGTAATAACAACAGCATCGAGAGGCTGTTGGCTGTTGGCCCCCCGCTCAATGCCAACCTCACAGTTTGCATTTGAAACACTGAGCGAAATGGGAGGTGAACAAGAAGGAAACGAATCTATTGAAAAAACGAGAATTTGTCATATCCAAATTCCGTTTAAATTTTATTTTTTGCCCAGTGTACAAAACCCCAGATCGGTTTGAGGGGCAGGCTTCAGCCTGACTCAATGAGGCTATTTGGAACATAACGATTTCGCGACGACGACGACGACAACGTCGCTTGGCTGCTGACGCTGATTACGATGACTATGATGATTACACGTTGACGATGACGACTGTGTGTCCCTGCTCCTGTTTCGTCTCCCATCCCCCCCCTGGGTATATGTGTGTGTGTGTAGAGCGAGATATTCATCGAAAGCAAAATGACAGCCTAGAGACACATTCAAGGCAAAAGGCAAAGATAAGAAATGAATGACAGGCACAAGAAGAGTCGGCAGTTGGCTGAATCTGTAGCTGGGAGCTGGAGCAGCAGGAGCATATCAGTCAGTGTCAGTGTGAATGCGAAATTGCGTTGCTTTTACGAGTGCTCAGCCTCCAGCCAGAGATTCATTCTATTGTTGTTGCTCCATAAACGTAATGTCTGATGAACGAGAGAAGGTAAGCTAAAGTCGTCCTTGTCGTTCTATAATATGTATATGGGGCATAAATCACAGCTGGCAAGAAAACCCATTTTGGGGCAACAACAACAAAAACAAAAAATACACACTGTGTGTGTGCGATAGAAATCTGTCTCCAAAAAATGGTTCGTTCGTTGTGCAACCAAAAATTTATACGATAATGATTCAAATGGGAATCAGGCAACAACAACAACAACAAAGTTAATCAAATTTGGATAGGTAAGAAAAACTCTTAAGTTTCTCAAACTTAAGTGCAACTTGGGTTGAAAAACCCTGTAAAACATAATTCTTAAAAAAATAGAAGGCTAACATCGGCTGCGCCGATATTTTAAATACCCTTGCAGTTTTTGAAAGGCGCGACCATTGATAACAAAAAAAGTTTTTCTCAATAGAATAAGTTTTTTTGACCGATCGTTTATATGGCAGCTATATGCTATAGTCATCCGATTTCGATAAATTTTTCCAGAATTGTGTGAAGTATGAAACTAATATATACCACGATTGGTGATGCTTCGATGGAAAACAAAAAGTTTTTTCTCACTAGAACTAGTTTTTTGACGACCGTTATATGGCAGCTATATGCTTTAGTCATCCGATTTTGATCAATTTTTCCAGAATTTGTGAATATAAAATATTATACCAAGTTTTGACGTACAATGGAAAACAAAAAAGTTTTTCCCACTGAACTATTTTTGACCGACCGTTTATATGGCAGCTATATGCAATAGTCATCCGATTTTGATAAATTTCTCCAGAATTGTGTGGAAGCATATAAAACCAATATATACCACGACTGGTGATGCTACGATGGAAAACAAAAAAGTTTTTCTCATTAAAACTAGTTTTTGGACCGATCGTTCCTATGGCAGCTATATGATATAGTCATCCGATCCGGCCGGTTCCGACAAATGTGCAGCGTATTTGTATTTAAAGACTTTTTGCAAAGTTTGGTCAAGATAGCTTTAAAACTGAGGGAGGAGATAGCATAGAAACAGACGGACAGACGGACAGACGCGGACACGGACAGAGGACAGACGGAAATGAACTCAGCTCGTCATGCTGATCAAGAATATATATACTTTATGTGGTCGGAAATGCTTCCTTCACTGCGTTACAAACATCGTGACAATTTTAATATACCCTCTGCAAGGGTATAATAAAATTATTCATATTAAGTTAAGAAACTAACAAAAACTGATTTTGTTTTTTATTATAATAATCTATATTCTCAGTTGAGACATCAAATAACACAAACAAAGTCTTTGGTTGGAGTTACAGTTGACAGACTCCGTCTTGCCGGTATGTCATGGGAATTCCAAGTACCCCTCATACTGGAAATCATATTCCACTCAGGTGTGACTTGAAAATCTATATAAGTTACAGCTACAACTGCCACGGCTTCTAAGAGAGTCTGCCAAATTTGAAAATTTGATGCAAATTGGTTTTAAAGCCACTTACTCACCATATAGAAAAGTGCTTCAGATATTACTACAAATAAGAAATCATGATTTTTGCTCCTCCAAGTATGCTATGTTTATGAATATGAATAATTACGAAAAATAATCATTTTTAACACAAATTATTTTTGTAAACCTTTAACTGAGTGAATAAACAATGTGGATTATGAATAATATTGCCATAAATAATTCTTAGAGAAAATAAAGTGTGCATACTTTGAGGGGCAAAAAAGCATACACGTAGTATATGATTGATCATATGTGTCAATTGTGTCACTTTATTCGCAGATTCTTCCACATAAAGTATATATATTCTTGATCAGCATGACGAGCTGAGTTCATTTCCGTTTGTCCGTCTGTCCGTCCGTCCGTCCGTCTGTCCGTCTGTTTCTATGCTATCTCCTCCCTCAGTTTTAAAGCTATATTGACCAAACTTTGCAAAAAGTCTTTAAATACAAATACGCTGCACATTTGTCGGAATCGGCCGGATCGGATGACTATATCATATAGCTGCCATAGGAACGATCGGTCCAAAATTTAGTTCTTATGAGAAAAACTTTTTGTTTTCCATCGTAGCGCCGTTCTTAATTATATCTCCACACAATTTTGAAAAATTTATCAATATCGGATGACTATATCATATAGCTGCCATATAAACGGTCGGTCCAAAAACTAGTTCTAGTGAGAAAAACTTTTTTGTTTTCCACCGTAGCGTCACCAATTGTGGTATCTATAAGTTTTATATGCTTCCACACAATTCTGAAAAAATTTATCAATATCGGATGACTATAGCATATAGCTGCCATATAAACGGTCGGTCCTAAAACTAGTTCTAGTGAGAAAAACTTTTTTGTTTTCCACCGTAGCGTCACCAATCGTGGTATATATTATTTGTATATGCTTACACCCAATTCGTGAAAAATTTATCAAAATCGGATGACTATAGCATATAGCTGTCAAAGGAACGATCGGTCTAAAAACTAGTTCTTATGAGAAAAACTTTTTTTTATCAATGGTAGCGCCTTTCAAAAACTGCAAGGGTATTTAGAACATCGGCGTAGCCAATGTTAGCCTTCTATTTTTCTAAATTGAATCCAAAGCTTAGTTAAAATCAGAGCTGCAAATCGCTCGAAAATTAAGTCCGGTTCGGTTAAATGGTTCAAGGAGATTTTAAACCACTGATTCGTTTCATAAAATGATTTTTGCGGCAAGCTAAACCACGGATTCGGTTCAGTGGCTTACTCTCCGTTTTCGAACATTATATTTTCTAATAAGTAATTTTTGACTTTTCACTATTATTTTCCAAATTAAAGTAGTAAAAACATTTGAAGAACTTTAAAATATTATTATTTATGAGCCATCAATAAGTTTTAGTATTATCTTTGAGAGTATGAATGCAGTAGCAGACGTAAGCACACATTTTAAGCCACCAGATTATCCACGGAAGCAAAATGTCGAATATTATATTAAAGCTAGTTTCCCAACCGTGAAGAACACGAACAATATTTTTTTAAATCCATACAAAATGTTGACCGAATAACTTTGTTTTTTATACTCTGTACCGAAGGTACACAGAGTATATTGGGTTTTGTGCAAATGTATGTAACAGCCAGAAGGAAGCATCTCCGACCCTATAAAGTATATATATTCTTGATCAGCATCAACAGCCGAGTCGATATAGCCATGTCCGTCTGTCTGTCCGTCTGTCCGTATGATCGAAGAGATCTCGGAAATGGTAAGAGCTAGAGGTTTGAAGTGTATGGAACATATAATTCTTATACTTGCAGGCAGATCAAGTTTATTTTTAATTTTTGCCACGCCCCCTGCCTCACCCGCAAATAAAAAAAACGAATTAACTTTCCACAATTTTCAAGATAGATAGTTCGAACATTCTAGACATATATTTTACTACTTATTATGAATCGACCCGCCATACATCGTTTTTCGATCAGATGAACGATATAAGAGCTATACGTAAAAGAAAATAAAAACCAACGACAACAACAATACCACAGCGATTGGTAGAACTTACAAGAAAGAGAGAGCGAGAGGGCAATAGCTAACTGGTAATTTCCCAATTGGACCTTGCTTGCGCCGCTCTCAGTTATCAGTTACATACAAACAGGTACAGAGTATATTACAGTGGGCTTGACCGACTTTCTTACTTGTTTTTTTTTTTTTGGTATGAAGATTTTTGTTTTGTCAGCTGTTTTGTTAAAGTATTAAGTAAGATTACGGTGGAGAAACACTGCCAACTGAAAAATATTCAAAATAATGGATACTCAGACTATTCGATCTGAAACATTCAAGGAACAAATGGAAATGGATGTTATGGCAATAGTGCAACACGACAGATTGCTGTTATTAAAGAAGTAGTTAGTAAAATTATACATAATGACCCTCAATGGATGCATAAATGCCTTGTAAAAGTCTCAAAAAACAATTTGAAGCAAAGAGAAGAGCTGAAGGGATGCAAGGCTTTATCTATAGTTCATTTTCCAAATATAATTTCCTCAAATTACAAATATAATGTCTAACATCATAAAACTAGTCGTTGATATGAACCGAACCGTTTTTTTATACACTTGAAAAGTGTATATTAATTTTGCCCAGAAGCTTGTAACGCATAGAAATATTCATTTCCGACCACATAAACTATATATATTCTTGATCAGGACGACGAGCTGAGTTCAATTCCGTCTGTCCGTTCGTCCGTCTGTCCGTCTGTCTGTTTCTACGCGAACTAGTCTCTCAGTTTTAAAGCTATCGAGCTGAAATTTTGCACAGAGTCTTCTTTTTACTGCACGCAACTAATATGTCGGAACCGGCCGGATCGGATGACTATATCATATAGCTGCCATAGGAACGATCGGTCTAAGAACTAGTTCTAGTTAGAAAAACTTTGTTGTTTTCCATCGTAGCGGCACAAATCTTAGTGTATGTTAGTTTTATATGCTTCCACATAATTGTGAAAAAATTTATCAAAATCGGATGACTATATCATATAGCTGCCATAGGAACGATCGGTCGGAAAATAAGTTTTAGTGAGAAAAACTTTTTTGTTTTCCATCGTAGCGTCACTAATCTTGGTATATGATAGTTTTATATGATTTCACATAATTTTGGAAAAATGTATCAAAATCGGATCACTATAGCATATAGCTGCCATAGAAACGGTCGGTCAAAAAACTACTTCTAGTGAGAAAAACTTTTTTGTTTTCCATCGTATCGTCACCAATCTTGGTAGATATTAGTTTTATATGCTTTTACAAATTTTTTAAAAAATTTATAAAAATCGGATGACTATAGCATATAGTTGACATAGGACCGATCGGTCGGAAAATGTGTTTTACTAAGAAAAGTTTTTTTATGGTATTCTATTTTTATTATCAATGATTTAAAATTTTTTAATATCTGATATCTATATCCTATATATATTTTACTGGTTAAATCAGTTGGAGTAAAGTTTTTCAAGTGTATTAAAACTTCGACACAGTCGAAGTTAGCTTTGCCTTCTCGTTTTTTGCGTTTTTTGGTTCGGTTCAGCATTTTCCAACAAACGCTGGTTAGCGGTTCGATTAACAAACACAAAATTAGCGGTTCGGTTCAGAAACGGTTTGATCCCTTGTGAAACCTACTATATTGTACATATGAATATATATATTATTTTATCAAGCTACGGGTAGTGTTTCCCCTAGTCTGTCTAAATTTAGCCATCGCCATACCGTCAAGTTCTTTATTTAACGTTTATGGAGATTAGAACTCGTCCTTCTCGTTCAGAGAATAGACTGACGATTACTTAGGCTAGGTCATCCGATATTTCATTGTAGCTGGGAATCCAAAAAATACGCAACGGTTTTGAAATGCTTTGGTATATAGTTAAAATTTTAAATTTTCAACTATGGATGAGGTTTGATTGAACAAATGTCAAAGCAAATGTGACCCTTGTACAAATTGTAAAATAAACAATTTTACATGATTTTCTTGAACAGAAAAATATAAATGCCGAATCTTTAGGGAGTTTAATTAGATCTTGAATATGGATATTCGAACACAACTCTGAGACAGAGATTTTGGAGAACTTCCATTTTGGATGGGCACCTTCAACGCAATTTCCTTGATCTAAACCATTTGAATATCAAATGGGCATATTGAAAACCATTTGGTTTAATAGCCCTCCTTGCCTGCCCCCCACCAACACCAGCTCTCAGTCCTGTTGATTTAAAGCTTCTGGTGCCTAAAGCCCCCCCCTCTCTCTCTCTCCCCCGCCCTACCACCCACGAAACCAAACTGTTGAAATCAAATTGTCCATTTGCTTAAATCGAACTTTACTCTAGGAATTATGCTTATACAAAGAGAAGGCAGCAACAAATACGTGCAACGACGATTCAGTCACGTACCAAAAAATAATAAAAAAAAAAAAAAAACCAAAATGGAAAGGAAAATTCAAACAACGATAAGCCAACTGGAGCAGCAGCTTCTTACAGCAAAAATGCCGGCCGGATATAAACAAAAATATAGTTCGGGGGGGGCACACGAACACACCCACTTTACAGTGTGTGTGTGTGTGTGTTTGTATGTATGTCTGTGTGCATGGCTGTGGGCGTAGCATGTCAAGTGTGGGCTATGCGATTTGGGGTTTTGGTAGGTGGGGGAAGCGGGTGAGGGCTGGGCATACGTATTGGTGGTTGCCACGCTTTGGCGGCCATGCCACAACAGCCCCAGTCGAGTCAGTCAGCGTCAACCTATCTGCCTATCTTTGTATATATCTGACACACACACACACACACAGAAAGCCTGACTGTGGCTATATATCAGAGCTTCATCTATGCACAGGCCCGAATCATGATTGGACTATGGAATGGAACTAACGAAATGAAAAGGAAATTATTCTAAACTTTCATTCATTCCTGGCATAACTTCCGTGTTTTTTAGCCGATCTTTTGAAGATTTACAGAATTTTATCTAAGGCCTTTTACAAACATTTTTCAAAAATTCAAAAATTGTCTGTATTGGTTTTTCGTTCATTTCTTGGCATAACTTCCGTGTTTTTAAGCCGATCTTTTGAAGATTTACAGAATTTTATATTAGGACTTTTACAGATATTTGCCCATTTTTTCAAAATTCAAGAATTGTCTGTATTGTATTTTCGTTCATTTCTGGGCATAACTTCCGTGTTTTTTACCCGATCTTCTTAAAATTAATTATATTGGGCCTTTTACAAACATTTTCGCGTTTTAAAAAATCCTATAATTGTCAGTATTGATTTTTTGTTTATTTTTTTGGCATAACTTCCGTGTTTTTTAGCCGATCTTTTAAAGATTTACAGAATTTTATATTAGGACTTTTACAAAGATTTTCGCATTTTTAAAAAATCCAGTAATTGTCTGTATATTATTTTCGTTCATTTCTTGGCATAACTTCCGCGTTTTTTAGCCGATCTTTTTAAGATTAATTATATGAGGCCTTTTACAAACATTTTCGCATTTTGAAAAAATCCAGTAATTGTCTGTATTGTATTTTCGTTCATTTCTTGGCATAACTTCCGTGTTTTTTAGCCGATCTTTTGAATATCTACAGAATTTTATATTGAACTTTTACAAAGATTTTCGCATATTTTTAAAATCCAGTAATTGTCTGTATTGTGTTTTCGTTCATTTCTTGGCATAACTTCCGTGTTTTTTAGCCGATCTTTTTAAGATTAATTATATTGGGCCTTTTACAAACATTTTTGCATTTTAAAAAAATCCAGTAATTGTCTGTATTGTTTTTTGTTAATTTCTTGGCATAACTTCCGTGTTTTTTACCCGATCTTTTGAAGATTTACAGAATTTTATATTAGAACTTTTACAAACATTTTCGCATTTTTAAAAAATCCAGTAAATGTCTGTATTGTATTTTCGTTCATTTCTTGGCATAACTTCCGTGTTTTTTAGCCGATCTTTTTAAGATTAATTATATTAGGCCTTTTACAAACATTATCGCATTTTTAAAAAATCCAGTAAGTATCTGTATTGTTTTTTCGTTCATTTCTTGCATAACTTCCGTGTTTTTTAGCCGATCTTTTAAAAATTAATTATTTTGGGCCTTATACAAACATTTTCGCGTTTTTAAAAAATCCAGAAATTGCCTAAGAACTGTTACAGTAGCATAACAGTGCCTTGGTAGAGGATTAACAGTTGACTAACAGTCGTTTAACATTTAAAATAAACTTGTATTTTGCCCACTTTTCCTCCTTAAGCATACCATGGTGCCGCTTTTGGCAAATGCCAAGCCAAGCATGATGATGATGATGCGCCCATCCATCGATGTGGAGACAGAGACACCGTCGTACCCGACACCCAAAAAACTCGTTTGTTACGCTCACCCAGCACCCAGCTCCAGTTCCAGCTCCTGGGAGCAGCAGCAGCAATAGCAACAGCAAAGGCAGGAAAAATATTTGTGCTGCTATTTGTAATCCTCACTCCTCGCCTTCTTGAAACATAGAAGAGAATATTGTTACCTTTGTCCTGCTCCTGCCTTACGTTGCGAGTAATAACTTTATGCGAGGAGGGTAACACAGAGGTCGTTGTGGCTTGATAGGGGGGCGGAGGGGGCGGGTACAGGCGGTGGACTAACCAAAATCAGGCTCAAACAAGCATAAAACTTGCCAAACGCCAATGATGATGTTGTCTATGTCTGTGTGTGTGTGTGTGTGTGTGTGTGCGTGTTGGCCTCAGTCAACCCTCAGACAGAAGTAGAGACTGAGAGGCAGACAGACAACGTTGAAGCTCCTCCATGTCTGTCTGTCTGTCCGTCCGTCTGTCGTTATATCAGCGCAGTCATCATCGATATAAACTCTTGACTGGCTGGGCAGACTGACAAACTGACGCACTGACATGCACTGAGCCAAAAAAAAGGTCATAATGTTAAGTGTTATTTACATAACGGGTGGCTATTGAATGTTGCTACATAAATTAACTTAAATCACTTTTTTTTTAAATTTATAAAAAAAAATTTTGAAACAAAAACAATTACTTATTTTTTGGTAGCAGCATTCATTAGCCACCATATAAATGGGTAGAACAACAGTTATACAACAGTTTTTGGAGAGTCTATAAGAGCTATAAACGTGAAGTAAATGTTTAAAAGTCACAAATGTAACGTTTTTGATTAAAGATTTATATACCAGTTTTTAAATAGAAGTTTCAGTGTATCTCAGGCATAAAACATTTGTATGACCGCTCTAGAGGAATATGTAACAGTCGTATAACAGTTGTTTAGCAGTTTTATAACAGGTGTATAATAGCTGTATTACAGTTGTTTAACAGTTGTATAACATTTGTATAACAGTTGTACAACAGATGTATAAAAGTTGTATAACAGTTGTATAGCGGCTATTTAAAAGAAGTATAACAGTTATATAACAGTCGTGTAACATAAAAATATTAATTCAACAGTCCTTTAACAGCCCCAGAACAATCGAATATCATTTATACATTATGTATTAGAGTTGCACTACCCCTGGAAGGTTATCATTCGTCGAACGACTTTTCAATACTTTTCATGTATTTTGGCGGTTAAAATTATTGGGAAAACTATTTACGTCCTTTAACTGGAGTTCTTTTTGGACCAAACCAATTTCTAAGAAAACGAGGACCGTCTAGTTTATTATATGGTTTAAGGACCTGCCACTTAGCGATTCTGAGAAGTACCTTTCCAGACATTTTTTCAGTCTATTTAGCGTATCACAGAAGTATAATAGGCTAACAGTGTAACAGAACCATAACAGTCATATGCAAGTCCTATAAAAGACACATAGAAGTCGTTAAACAGTCATAATACTGACCAAATCATAATAGTGATATTCCAGTCGCTTAACAGTCCTTTAACAGACCTATAACAGTTATGTGACAGACCCATAATAGTGATATTATAGTCGTCTAACAGTCCCAAAATGAAATTTCAAATTACCCCGCTTAACAGTCCTTTAACAGACCCATAACAGTCGTTTAACAGACTTATGTCAGACCCATAATAGAGATATTATAGACGTCTAACAGTCCCAAAATGAATTTTAACGTACCCCGTTTAACAGTCTTTTAACAGACCTATAAGAGTCGTTTAACAGTCATAAGACTGACCCATAATAGTGATACTATAGTCGTCTAACAGTCCCAAACGAATTTTAACGTACCCCGCTTAACAGTCCTTTAACAGACCCATAACAGTCGGCAAACAGTCATATGACAAACCCACAAAAGTGATATTATAGTCGTCTAGCAGTCCCAAAACTAATTTAAACGTACCCCGCTTAACAGTACTTCAACACTCCCATAACAGTCGTTTAACAGTCATATGACAGTCCCATAATATAGATATTATAGTCGTCTAACAGTCCCAAATCGAATTTTTACGTACCCTGTTTAACAGTCATTTAACAGACCCATAACAGTCGTCAAACAGTCATATGACAGTCCCCTAATAGTGATAATATAGTCGTCTAACAGTCCCAAAAACGAATTTTAAAGTACCCCGCTTAACAGTCCTTTAACAGACCCATAACAGTCGTTTGACAGTCATATGACAGACCTAAAACAGTCCTAAAACAGACCTAATACAGTCACAAAACGAATTATAGCCCCTTTACTGTCTTATAGCAGTCGTTTTAAAAACATAAAACAGTTGAATAACAGTCATTTAACAGTCACATAAAATTTGTATAAAAAAAAGCAGTGGAATAACAGTCGTATAAATATATAAAATATATAAACAATCGGTCAATACAACGTCGCTTAATTGCCCAATAACAGTCGTTTAACAGTCACTTAGCAGCCACATTAAAATTGTTTAAAAAAGTTTAGCAGTTGAATAATAGTCGGTTAAATATAATATAGCAGTTGTCAGAAAATAATATAATGGTTAAAAAAAACCGTTATATAACAGTCCTTTAACAGTCTTTTATCAGTCCTTTAACAGACCTTAAACATTTATTTTTAACAGCCCTGAAACAATCGGTTAATATTGAATCAAAAGTTGCTTAAATGCCCCATAACAGTCGTTTAACAGACAGATCATAACAGTCGTTTAACAGTCGCTTAACAGCCACCTAACGCTCGCCTAACAGTCATTCAGCCCTGGCATTTCTCTCAGTGCTCCAAGACACTACCAAATTGCCATTCCCAGGCTCTCAGCCTACACCAAGGGCTCTGACTTCGTTTCGGCCTCTGAGCTCATTCATCCATTCATTCATGCCAAGTTTCGCCGAGTCTCGCTGAATCTCACAGCAGCAACAGCAGCAGCCGCAACATCGGTGTGGCAGGCGGGGTACGAGGCGTGCCAAGTCTCCAAGTCCAAGTTCTGGGCCTCGCCATGCGTATACGTAATCTGGTATTAGATTACTGATCCATGTCAAATCTTTGGCTTAGGTCTGTCCTGTCCTGCCCTGCCTGCCTGCCTTCCCCTTTGGTTCGTTCGTTCGTTCGTTCGCTGTTTTGATTGATACGACGAGAAGCGAACTCGGACTGGACTTGGTGTCGACAACCCAGTCAGGCAATCCTCCACCTCCATACGCGCCGCTGATTTTATGCGCATCGTTTCCACATCACAAAGCAGCACGAAAAACAGGCGAATGCATTACTTATAATATTAAGCAGTGGCACCAACCGACAGGAGCAAATGGTGAACAGGTGAATTTATGGGACCAGCAAAAAAAAAAAAAAAAAAGAAAAACTCTAGCAAAACTGGGGAAAATGCCAGTTGATTGAACTTTTTGTGGTTAGGAAAAAAAAATACCCCATCCATTCCACTTCACTAGATGTTCACAAAAGAAATCATTTGCGGAAATTTAGATAACATTTTGATATGGCATTCAAATGAAGTGACTAAGAATACCAAATTTCTAGAAGAGAGTAGTCCTAAAACTGCCCAGGACCAACAATATTTGGAATAATAAAGAGTCAGCATTTTTTTTATCGTATAAATCCCTTCATAATAATTATTTCTTTATTTTTATTTATTTTATTATTTCGATTCCTAAACTAATTCAACTGAAGGCTTTGTTCGAAGCTTAAAACATTGATGACTCTATTCTACCACCCGAAACTTCAAGGTTTATTGCCTGAAAAGAGTTTTAGAGTAATGACCAAGAATAGGTTCGTTTTTAATCTGAAGCCAGACTAACGACAAAGGACTATTTAAATTTAAAAAAAAAAATTCATGTATTCCAACAGCAACGTACATTTTACCAAACCAAAAAAAAGTTTCGTTTTTAACCATTGTTTAAATAAGACCCTAATAAACTCTTAACCTGTAGCCGGGCTAAAGACAAAGTACTATTAAAACTATAAAAATAAACTTCACGTATTCCAACAACGTACATTTTACCAAACCAAAAAAAGGTTGTTTAAATTAGACCCAAAAAACTCTTAAACTGAAGCCAGAGTAAAGACAAAGAAGTATTAAAACTATAAAAAAAAGTTCACGTATGCCAACAGCAACGTACATTTTACCAAAAAAAATTTATAAAATTTATATTTAAAAAAATTATAAAAAAAGTTCACGTATGCCAACAGCAACGTACATTTTACTAAACGAGCTACTAGCTGGTCCCTTTATACAAATTCGTATTTGTAAGAGTATTGTCAAATATTCGTTATAGCTGGACAAGTTTATTTCCTAAAAAGAGTTTTAGAGTAAAGACCAAAAAAGGGTTCGTTTTCAAACATTGTTTATTTGACCCTTAAAAAACTCTTGAACTGAAGCCAGAGTAAAGACAAAGTACTATTAAAACTATACAAAAAAGTTCACGTATGCCAACAGCAACGTACATTTTACCAAGCTAACTACTAGCTGGACCCTTTATACAAATTCGTATTTTTAAGAGTATTGTCAAATATTCTTTATAGTTTATGTCTTGAAAAGAGTTTTAGAGTAAAGACCAAAAATGGGTTCGTTTTCAACCATTGTTTAAATAAGACCCTAAAAAACTCTGAAACTAAAGCCAGACTAAAGACAAAGTACTATTAAAACTATAAAAAAAGTTCACGTATGCCAACAACAACGTACACTTCACCAAATGAACCACTAGCTGGTCCTTTTTTACAAATTCGTTTGTAAGAATATTGTCAAATATTCGTTATAGTTTATGTCCTAAAAAGAGGTTTAGAGTAAAGACCAAAAATTGGTCCGTTTTCAACCATTGTTTAAATAAGACCCTAATAAACCCTTAACCAGAAGCCAGACTAAAGACAAAGTACCATTAAAACTATAAAAATAAACTTCACGTATGCCAACAGCAACGTACATTTTACCAAATGAACCACTAGCTGGTCCCTTTATACAAATTCGTATTTGTAAGAGTATTGTCAAATATTTCGTTATAGCTGGACAAGTATGTTTGCTTTTTAAGACTCTTGTTTAAAATGTTGCAAACATTTGATGCCCCACCCCAACCCTTGGGCCAGGGGATGGCACAACAAAGTTGCATCCTTACCGTTCGATAATTTTACTCGCATTTTTTTTTTTTTTTTTTTTTGTTTGGCTTTTTGGTCATGTAGCTCAACAACTTTGGGTTTGTCCAACAAAGGGCAAACAATGGCTTGAGAAACAACAACATGTGCAAGCATGTAACCCATTTGGTACACCAACTTTCCCCCCCCACCCCCGGCTCCCGTCCAACCTGTCTCAACAACCGCCACCCTCGACGGGTTAACCAGCAGGCGGGCGGGCATACGTACAACCAATTTTTTTTTTGTTTTGAAAGTGTGAACAACATTTTTCATAAATTGAACCCAACTGGCACAGCGCACAGGACGAAAACAATAGAGCGAACAAGAGCAATAACAATAAACGATAGATATTTACCACAGCGGGGAAACCATGCAGAAAAAGTCTCCGGAGGATACCACGAAGTCGCTCGCGCTCTATGCCCGGGAGACAATAACAAACCAATTACAGTTAGATTGGCCGCATATTAAAAATCGAATGAGAAACACATCTGTCGAGGTTGTCCTCCCCTTTTCCTTTTTTTTTTTTTTTTTTTTGGCAACTGTTTCAAAAAAAAACAGGGGGTGAGCGGGCCAGGGGAGGTAACAGCGGGGCGGCAAAAACTAAACTAAAATATGATTATGAAATGATTATTATAATTATGCCTCGACCGGCACACCAAGCACCAGCAGCAGCAGCATCTTCACAGATGTTGTTGCCGTTAACTGTGACCACGCCCCCGCGGCGGCGACGGCGGCACCCAAAGGCAGGAACAAAAAGTGTACCCAGTCGAGCTGGTTAATAATAAGCCAAAAAATTCTGGGCGTGCTCTCCTGTTTGGTCATATTCCCACATATTCTTATATAAATATATTTCTTCTTCCTTTTTTTTTTTTTGGTTTTTTTTTGTGGGGGAGTTGGAGGCGTGTTGTGTGTGCTTTTGTGTCCTTATTATCAGCGAAGGAGGCGTTGAAAATCCTCTTAAAGGTAAACTGTGCATTATTAATGAAGATGAAGTTTCGACCGTCTCGAGAGGGTGGGAAACGCTAGACTCGTGTACTTGAATACTCGAGGACTAGGCAGGTAGTGGTGGGGCGGGGTACATAAAAATCGATAACTTATTTACAATTAATTTAGCTCAACATTTAAGACAATTGAATGGGGACTTTAGTGACGAAAGCCTAATAGAAATTTTACAAAAAATTTAAGTTTGAAACTAGACATAAACTATTCGGTGCCAAAGGTACCTATTTTAGGTATAACACCTTCTTTTTTTTATATGAAAAGTATTTAAGATTTTTAACTCTTGTCGGTGCAATTTGGAACACGACTGTATATAATTATATATAAGTTACTAAAAAGTATTTCTCGATTTATAGTCAAAGCTGCAAACTAAAGAAAATTGGTAGAAGATTCGGTTCGTGTTTTTCTTCGTGTAACAAAGATGCACGACTCAACACGAAGTGTTGGTTTTACAACATCTAATCTAACTTCAATTGCCAATTTAAAATTTTAAGTTCATTGCTTAAATAATTTTTGAAATATGTCTCCGAACCACTTTTCTGAACTGGTTCGTAACCGATTTTGGTTCGGCAAAATATCTGACTCCATCTTACCAACTCAAAATTTTCAGTTCATTGCTTAAATAATTTCAGAACCACTTTTTGGGACCGCTTTTGAATCATCAAGGTATCTAGATACCGAGTTTTAAATTTATAGCTCAAATTTTATGTGAGATATAGCTCTGTATCATTTTTGAACTACTTTTTCTAACTAGTTCTTGATCTAGTAAAATATCTAGTTTAATATTACCAACCTAAACACCAAATTTTTAAGTTCTTAAAACAACAATTTCTAAGATAATGGTCTGAATCATTTTCAAACTACTTTTTTGAACTGGTTCGGAACCGCTCTTGAACCATTAAGGTCATAATTGATATAACCAACCTACACTTCGATTTTAAATTTATATCCCAAATTTTATTTGAGATGTCACTTTTGAGATGTCACTTTTGAACTAGTTCTTGAACTAGTACAATATCTAACTCCATAGTACCAACATATATACCAAATTTCAAGTTAATAGCTTCAAATAATTTCTGAGAAAATGGACCGGTTCAGCGGGTTTGGAACCGGTCCGGAAGTTAAGTTTATAGCTTCAATAATTTCTGAGAAATGGCTCTAAAACCACTTTTGAACCGGTTTATCGGGTTCGGAGCCGGTCTTAAAATAGTGAAATGAAATTTAACCAACCTGCGCAACAAATTTCAAGATCATGGATTCAATCATTTAAGAGATATGGCTCAGAACCGCTTTTGAATCGGTTTAAACCGTTTTCGAACCAGTTCACAGTCTTGGCACATAGTCTATGACTCTTTCCTAATCGACATGAAGATACTGTGAACATTTCATAAAGAATGGTTTATTGGTTTCAAAGATATGGCTCTGTACCACTTTTGATTTGGCTTATACCGACTTTCGAACTGTTTTATAGACTTGGGACATAGCCCATGACTTTTTTCGGATCGACATAAATTTATTTTGAAAATATATGAAGGTCTGTTCTGTGGTTAAGATGCCTCTATGGAACATACAAATATGCAAATAGACAAACTTACAAATAGACAAACTTGCAATTTGACAAACATGCAAATAGACAAACAAACAAATAGAGAAACATGCAAATAGACAAACATGCAAATAGACAAACATACAAATAGACAAACATGCAAATGGACAAACATGCAAATAGACAAACATACAAACATGCAAATAGACAAACATGCAAAAAGACAAACATGCAAATAGACAAACATGTAAATAGAGAATTATACAAACATGCAAATAGGCAAACATGCAAATAGACAAACATACAAATAGACAAACATGCAAATAGGCAAACATGCAAATAGACAACATACAAACATGCAAATAGACAAACATACAAACATGCAAACTGACAAGCAGACAAACATACAAACATGCAAATAGACAAACATGCAAATAGACAAACATGCAAATAGACAAACATGCAAATGGACAAACATGAAAATATACCAACATACAAACATGCAAATAGACAAACATGCAAACAGACAAACATGCAAATAGACAAACATGCAAATAGATAAACATGTAAATAGAGAATTATACAAACATGCAAATAGGCAAACATGCAAATAGACAAACATACAAATATACAAACATGCAAATAGACAAACATGCAAATGGACAATCATGAAAATAGACAAACATACAATCATGCAAATAGACAAACATGCAAATAAACAAACATGTAAATAGAGAAACATACAAACATGCAAATAGACAAACATACAAATAGACAAACATGCAAATAGACAAACATGTAAATAGAGAATTATACAAACATGCAAATAGACAAACATGCAAATAGACAAACATGCAATTAGACAAACAAGCAAATAGACGAACATACAAACATGCAAATAGGCAAACATGCAAATAGGCAAACATACAAACATGCAAATAGACAAACATACAAACAGCCAAACAGGCAAACATGCAAATAGACAACAACAAACTTTTACTTTATTGAATTTACGAATGATTCATTTCATTAATTTGATTGAGGAACAGAAATGGAACCATTAAAAGGCAGTCCAAACTTGTTGGTCAGTTTCGTTCTTTAACTGTCCAGTTCAGATCCTCATCATCAGCATCGTTTCGACTTAATTCCAACCATATGTGGTGTACATAAATTTTGAACTAGGTTTCCACTCTCCTACTCCTACGCCTGTCAGTTCTTTGTGGGCCATCATAAAAACATATGACACCATTTTGATGATTCGCGCATTTTTGGTACGCCAAATTATGCATAAAATAGATTGCTGTGTTGACACTTTTTCCATGCCGCAAGGACACCAACAGCCAGAGGAACGGGGGGCGCGAGCACTCACCTAATCGGACTTGTCATATGCGCATCACAACAACAAGAACAACAGCAACAGCAGAACGAGGGGAGGGTTGGCTTAGTGGGTTTGCCGAACAAAGGCCAATTCAGTGCAAACAAAAGGGAAAAAGAGAAAACCTTTACAAATTTTTTAACTAGCATCAATTGGGTTTGTAATTTGAAACTTAACTTGGAGGGGGACAGGGTGGGTAGATGAATTGCAGTTGCATTAATTATATTTGTTATATTTAGAGTTGCAACTTTCATAGCCTACTTTTGTGGGCAAAAAAAATGTTTAAAGAGCTGGAGTAGCCTTTAATGAGCCACACTGGAGCACAAGTGGCATTCCACACCACCCCCCCCCAAATACAACCACAATGACAAACTTATAAAGCATAACGAATCGCTTTGCCAAGGGGTAAAAGTGTGGCCAAACTTTTTTGTGGGTGTGTGTGCGCTGCTTTACACGCACTTAAGCCTCGTCTCGGGACGCATCTGATATCAGATTTGTCGCTATCGCACATCCTGGCCGTCGGTCTTCTGCCATTCTAAACGATTGATGGGCAACGGCAATGTCAAAATCCGCCTGCTCATACCCATTCCCCTCGCTAAATTCTGGTTTTTCGTTGAGGAAATGATAAATTGCGCATTTGGGAGTTTTAAAGGTCAATTTAGGGGTTAGTCTGTACGACAGCATCAACCGTACCGGGGCGACGACACTTCAAAGTTAACTCGCACAATAAAAAAAAAAAAAATACTTGTAACCGTTTGATAAAAAAAAAAAGAAATATATGTACATATGTAGCTAGGTAGGTGGGTTAGAAAAGGGGTTGCACTTCAGAGGAGTGCAACAACTGCGGGCATAACTTGTATAGAAATTGTGCCTGGTTGGTATCCTGTTGACTTTCTAGTTGGCATTTATATTAATGGCTCAGCTTGGTGCCTGCTTCAGTTTAAGTTTTTTTTTTTCCTTCCCCTCGTTATGCCGCTGACGCGTGCTCAGGCATTGGGTCCTTAACTAGGTGGCACTTGTATCTCAGTTCATTGAATCAGACCCGAGTGGTTAGTTGTATCAATCCGACGTTTTGAAAAAGCTTGTGAAGCGGCTTAACACGACATTAGCTTTCCACAAGACTCCGCTCCAGCTCACCAGGCAAAAGCGACTCAAATCTGGCTAAAACAACGAAATACCGAACTTCATTTCTTCGGAGCATTGGCTGAGACCTGAAATTTATTCTTTTGAGATTCGATTAGAGCTTGATGCTTTTTGCAGTATTCCAAAGAAAATCCGCTGAAAAGTGTGACCGTTTCTTAAGCTAGGTACTCAGACATCAATAACATTCTCGCTGTCTATCTAATTACGCGGTTTTTAGAAAGCGCTCTTCGAATTTTCTCAAACCGTACTCAGAGGCCGAAAATGAGCTCTGATAATGTGCAAGGGGCTGCCAGATTGTTTTTCAAAAAACAGCTGATAAATTCTCGGGTCTTAGAATTATGGATCAAGTTTGATAATTCGAAGAGCTATCCCTGCGAATTGAGCACACAATTTAAAAAAAAATGGATTCAAAGAAGACCAAAAAGCAAAACTAAAACAATTTGGAGAACTTTGCGGAGTGGCCATTTCAGAATTCAAGGATTGTTAACAGCCTCTTTTGCTGTTGCCTGGTCACCCTACACTCTCATGAAATAATTCTAGCAGCAAGAATGTTATGGGTGTCTGAGTACCTAGGCCTAACAATAATCAAAAAAGCCGATGTACAGTGTGACCGTTTCTTAAAAAATAACACAAACTGGTTTTGGTATTGAGTGCACATTCAAGGAATGGGAAAAAATGGATAAAAAAAATGTCTATAACGGAAAGCATTATTTAATATAAATTAACTATTTAATTGTTTGTAATTCAGGGCTGATTCCATTATCGATTTAGATCAAAATGGTAAATGTTCCTTATTCCGCTCTTAACTTCCTATTTCCATTAATCTTTATTCAACTGTCTTGATTGCCATCAATTAGTTTGAACCGAATGTTATCTAATCCTTTCCTAGAAATCACCAATACCGATCGATCGGATTCGGAAACGAGAATAGGTGAGCTTCTGTTCCATTATTTTATTATTTCTGTTGAGTTGGGTAGTAAAGCTCTCACTCACACAGATAGAAGCTGTTACTCAAAGCATTCTTTATTTTTGGGTTGCTTAAAATTCTCACTAGGTTTAAGCAACACATGCATGGAGAGACCACTGAAATCTGGAAATGACAGCGAACCTTGCTAAAGAGGAAATCTGGTAAGCTGTATGAGGAACCGGGTTTTTTTTGGGTTCCCTGAACCGGACAATGAACCGAACCACTTTTTCCAAAAATAAGGTTCGATTCACAATAATCAGTAATTTTACAAACGAAAGAAATTCTTAATGAGATTATTCAAAATCATATCTTGAAGAGTCACTTTGTCTGATTGTTAAGAAGGAAATAATGTCAATAATGTTATAGATTCCTTCGAAAATTTTTTAAGAGAGCAAATATTGAAAAAATTTGATCATTTTTGGATAAGAAATCGAAGACCTTAAAAACGAAGATTGTTCGCGTATAGATGAACTTCCCCAGGAAGATATAGTGCCTACCCAAAAGAAAAACCCAAAATATTTGGACCAAATTCAATCCCAATCGATGTCAAGTACGAGAGGATTAACTTGTATACGGATTTTTCAATACTAAAATTCTTGTCTCGAATCCCGTCTTTGTTCTTAACTCGAAACAGTCTTTTCACGAAATTGATTGATTTTAGTTTGTTTCGAACTTTTAGTTACTTTTTATTCTATCACTATACGTATGAAATTGCTAATCCGACTATTTAATTTTTAGGTAGGATCCGTACTCGAAATAAGACTTTTCGAATTGATGCAAGAATTTTAGGACTGTTTCAATCCTTCGAACTGGTTTTAAGTACAATCAAGTTCGACTCGTACTTAAAAATTAAATTTGATGGTCGGGTTTACAACAGTTAATGTCGGCTAAATGATATATTTATATTAATTAAATATTCTTTTATCCAATTGAAACGTATGAATAAATCGAAAATAAAACAATATATTCTTTTTCGTTTAAGTGAACCGAGGTCCAAAACCATAACATGGGTTCAGAGGATCCAGGAATCGGTCCGCGAACTGAACCCCATGAACCTCCTCCAAAATTTTTGAGGTTTGCAGTCTTGATGGAAACATAAGAAATACCTGTTCTCGAGCCAGCTAGTCTCACTATCTAAACTATAGAAAGGTCGATAAACACTTTTAATAAGTTTTATTTTTTTTTTTTGTTAAATTTTATTCATTTAATATAATAATACTTACATATGAATATTTTAAAACATTTAACTAATTTTGTATATTTAATGCAATATGCACAGTATTTATTCCTATTTCATAATAATATCGATATTTTCTTGACGATGCCCCCATCCCTAACACATACGAGTACAAGTACTTTGGTCAGCTGGTATAAATAGCAGCCAGCTGTAGGCTGTCTAGTCAGTCGCTTTCGACTCGCCTTCGAGTGAGGTTCTCCGCTCGGAGTTTTTCTTTATTTTCTTTTTTATTATTTTTTAATTAGCCATGGATCCTACATTGAAACTGCATTCCACAGTTGATGTGTTTGTTAGACGGGAATTTGGGAAGCTTGCTTAATTTGCCATGGATCTTACATTGAAACTGCATTCCACAGTTTGAAGTTTATTTGATTTTCTTAATTAATTTGAATACCTTTTCGTTGCTTCAACGTATTGACCACATTTTTTTAAAAGCAGATTTTAAGCGCATTTCACTTTCTCATCTTGATGTTATCAAAATACATTTGTGAAAACGTGGCAACTCCTTGCAAGCTTGTTGAAATGCATCTCAGCGCACTGCACCATCGCACACGCTTGTAGTCGCACACACTAGTTTTTTTTTAAGGTGTTCAAGTTAAGTTCATGTTTTATGTTAAAGTCTAAAAAAGCCGCACAAAAATTGTCAAAATTTCTAGAATACGTCAAACTTTCGGAAGGTTAATTTACACATTAAAAATGGTTCACAATTTTGGTAATCAGATTTCCACCACAGGGTTTTTGCCAGAGGCACTCCCCAGTGTTCGCTTAAATGTGATTATATATACTTATACTCATACAACAACAACAACTCAAAAATATCTCGACTGTCGTGCGAAACGTTTTCGGGTTTTTGTGTCGCATTTCATTTCAAAATTCTCATGTCAAATGCACACGATTAACGCGTGTCGAGGGCGGTGAAGCGGCGAATTAAGATATTTACGCTAACAAAACCATCGATGCAAGGCAACCGCCGTCCTCCCTCCCTCGTCCTTCATCGTCCCTTTTATGGGCAAATCAAGATAACGCAGAGCAACTGCTGAAATTCAAGCTGAAAACCTGGTCTTTGACATCTCTCAGGAACACGCGTGGAGAGTTGTCAGGTTGCGCTTATCACAGCAGCCCAGTCGCAGGACGCAGAGCGTAGGCCAAGCCACGTGCGGTCACGTGACCGGAGCTAACAATTTTTACACGTGCTAGGCTAGAAAAAACGAAAGGCAGCTAACTCGACTGTCGAAGTTTTAATAATGAAAAACTTTACTCAACTGTTAACTGGAAAAATATATATACGATATAGATTCAATATTTAATTTTAAATCATTGATAATAAAAATTTGATACCATAAAATAAACTTTCTTAGTAAAACACATTTTGACCGATGTCCCTGGCGCTATATGCTATAGTCATCCGATTTTGATAATTTTTTTCGAAATTATGTGAAAGATATAAAAACTAAATATACCAAGATGGGGACGCTCGATAAAAAACAAAAGTTTTTCTCACTGAAGTAGTTTTTACCGTGTTTATATGGCAGCTAATAGTCATCCGATTTTGATAAATTTTTCAGAATTTGTAAACATGTAAAACAATATACCGTTGACGCTCGTGGAAGTCAAAAAGTTTTTCTCACAAAGACTTTTTTCGACCGATCGTTCTTGGCAGCTATATGCTATAGTGATCCGATTTTGATACATTTTTCAGAATTTGTGAATATAAAACTAACTTAACCAAGTTATGACGCTACATGGAAACAAAAGGTTTTCAACTAGACTTGTTCTGACCGTCGTTCTGGGCTATTTATGTATCGATCGCTGGTTCCAATTTTTTGCAGTAAAGACTCTTGAAAATTTCACTCGATAGCTTTAAAACTAGAGACTAGTTCGCGTAAAAACAACCAACGGACCGACGGACAGACGGACAGACGGACGGACGGACAAGCGAAATAACTCGGCCGTCGTCTTGATCAAGAATATAAAGTTTATGGGGTGAAATGAATATTTCAATGCGTTACAAACTTCTGGGCAAATTAATATACACTTTTCAAGTGTATAAAAAACGGTCGGTTGGCGCAACGTCTGTCCTTGTCATGCTTTTGAGGGCGTGGCATTAGTCCACCTTTTTAGCAAAGCGGAAGTACCAAAGTGAACAAAGTGAGAAAATGTCATTTGCAAGCTAATTGTAGGCTGTAATGGACTAACAAAGGCACACAGCAGGCTAACTAGGGTTAAATTATGATCGCGAAGAACTAAACTTTGGATCTCGTCACACTTAAACTAGTCCTCGTACTATGCAGCTTAGAGATTTTTAGAGATCAAGCAACGTAAAGAATCCTCTTTGAGAAGAAGCTGATTCTGTACTTATCGAGAGATCAATGCGGAAAGTATGTAGACTCAGAAAGTAATGTCGTCCTTAATTTAGGTATGACTGAGATTTAATTTAGATCGGGCTGTTCTTCGAGTTTTGTAATAGTTTTTGTTCCCTTATGCTTGAACTTGAACGTATCAATCGATCTGAAATTTAAGTTTATAAGCCTCTAAAGTTTACAGAAGGTTCGAAGCTTCGAAGTCATTAAGGTATGGTTCAAACCGAAGGTTTTGGTTGAAATATTATTTAAATATGGAAAAAACTAATTTAAGATGACAACGACATTTCTCTTAATGTATCCGAAATTGAATAAGGTAAATTTGTGGAAATCTTCCTCGATGTGTTTCTTGGTTATTCGCGCTCACTAATTAATACATACTTCTTTTCCAGTCTCTCAAGTTTAACCAGCATTTCGGTAGCTAAGCTCGTGGCCTGACCCAAGCTAAATTCGCCTCCAAGACTTTGTAAGACACTTGTGACACTTAACTAAAGATGGGCGCGTGTCGAACACGATTCATTTTTTTCGATTTTTTGCATTATTATTATAGCTTGGACATTTCCCTTTCATCCCCTTCAAACCATTTTCAAAAATTCGAAACAGTTTTGGAGATATTGTCATTTTTCTTGCTTGAGGAAGCACTGAATACGAGGTCATTTACGTTCGAAAAAAAAAAAAATTTTGATTTTTTTGTTTTGCATTATTATTATAGCTTGGACATTCCACTTTTATCCCCTTCAAACCATTTTCAAAAATTCGAAATAGTTTAGGAGATATTGCTATTTTAGTGGAGCAAGGTTCTTGCTTGAGGAAGCACTGAATATACCCTTAAGGAGGTCTTTTACATTTTAATAATATTTTTTTTTTCAATTTTTTTGTTTTGCATTATTATTATAGCTTGGACATTCCACTTTCATTCACTTCAAACCATTTACAAAAATTCTAAATAGTTTAGCAGATATTGCTATTTTAGTAGAGCAAGGTTCTTGCTAAAGTGAGTATTTTATATAAACTTTAGGCGCGTTTTTCAACCTGGTAGCCATGATTGCGCCAGTTCTATGGAACCGATTTTGATCAGCCATGTTGCAATCGACGCAGAATTAATGTAATTCTGGCCCGTACCTCAATCATGAGGAAAAACATGTTTTTTAACTATTTTTACACTAAACTACAAAAAAAAAAATTGAAAAATCTAATATTTTTTTTAAATTGCCCCCAATTTAAAAAAAAAAAAATATTCAAAAATATGATTGAGGTACGGGCCTGAATTACATCAATTCTGATCATAACCTCATTTACCGTTTTCATTTCCGATAAACAGGAGTCCCGGAATCATGTTTACCACCTCGACACCTTTTTTTCGAGGCCTTTAATGGCAAGCCGATAACTTGTTGAACAGCCCTCGAATTCCAAAAATTTTATTTTTATTTTCTTATATAATCAATTAATTTCACAAAACAAAAAACCAATTTGAAAAAAGCTCTCATGGGTTTCTCTTCAGAATTTTTCTAAAAAACACTCAAAAAACCATAAGCCTTTAAATATGCATACTAGAACAAATCAATTTTTTTGAATACTTTTTTCACATTTTTACCGCTTTAATTTATATTCACGAGTTATATCTCTAACACGCACGAATCACGCATGCACACGCACAAAATGTTGTGTTTTCTCACGATCACGTCGTGACTCGATTAAATTCATGTCACTTACGCACCTCTACTTAAAACCCAGTGATTTTAAATATGTATTTTTGTACTAATTTTGTAATCTAGCTTTGGTAACGTATTTTTAAGCACCCTGTTCGATCACGAATGCTCGAAAATATATTTTGAAGCTTTAGGAATTCTCTGTAAAAAATTTTTTTAAGATAAAATTATACTAGACCAATGCAAAGGTAATTTCTATTTCATACTTATGTATGCACTGAATTAAAAAAAATTTTAACACAGTAACTTTTAAGCCTGTGTAAATTTATCAACGAATATTTATTTGAATTTTGTTTTTGAACAGCTAAATTCTTTTTTTTAAATGCGTTAAAGAAAAATTTGACTGCTTATGGTCTCATTTCAGATCAGATACAAATTTATTTGGGCATTATACATCATATAAATAAGACAGCTTTTCTTCTTCTTCTTTTAGAGCTTTTCAAAAGTGTTTCTATTTTTATGATGTTTTGTGCCGAAATAAATGTTTATATCATCTGGAAAGAGGCCTTTAGTCTCGTTTTGCGACTATTTGGATAATGTTTATTTAATTTGGTCACACTTTTTTAAAAGAAAAACGCACCTAAGTAGGCTGTAAGTTTTTTCCCTTAAATAAATATATTTCTTTTTAATACTATTCCATTTTATATTCATTTGTCTGTACCTTGTCCAACCAGACACATCGTTCGGAACAAGTTTTTGATTTTCTAACATTTTTTTTTTTCCTTTTTTTCGAACAAGAGCAACCATTTTTTTTTTTTTTTTTGGTTAGATTACCCAACCGCGGTGGAAGACTTATAATTTCTGTACTTTAATCGTTGACCGATTTGTTTTTTATTTGTATAATCGCTAGAGCCTAAATAGTACATATACAAGACCTTGCCGTGTTTCCTACCATGGTAGATGGATCGATGTGTGCTTCTGAATAAATTGGCTGGGACTGGAATTGGCCGCTTACGGTCATTAAAGTCGTTCACACTATTTCTTACCAATTTCAAGTAAATTTTTTGAAAATTTTTTCCCATATTATAAGACATTTTTCACGGAAATTTCATTTAAATTTCAAACTGATGAGAAATTACAAGTGGCGCCATCTGTGGTTAAGAGTCTAAACAAAAAATGTGTCTACTTTGAATATCGTAAATTGGTGGCCCTACATAAAAGGTGGTTGGTGTGTAAACTAATCTACTTAAAGGCGGTGTCTAGACTTATCTACTTAAGAGGTGGTTGGTGTCTAAACAAATTTACCTAAAGGCGGCTGGTGTCTAAACTAATGACTTCCTACCAAACAGGTGTGTGCATTGGGTAGGTTTAGATAGTCGATAAAATTGATTCGATAGTTTACAAAGCGATAAGAGGTAGCTCAATTAGGGCGCCAAAATTAAAAGAAAAAGTAATAAGTTGTACCATGAATATGTACAAAAAACGTTTTAGGATGTTTTTTTTCTAAAAAACCAACACTTAACTTATTTGTAGGTATAAAACGTATTATTGTAAGTATTTTATGTGTATGTCAGAGCCAGAAGGATGCAACTGGGTCCCCCAAATAACTCAGACCTCGACTCAGAAACGGTTCAACTCTGAGTTTTTAAGGTTCTAAGCAAATCCAGCTGATTTAATCATTGCTGTGGTGGGATCCACCGCTTTATACCCTTTCAAAAGACACCTCTCTCATTCCAATCATTTGTAATTAACATCAATTTATTGCTACAATCTAACATCCGGTCATTCGCCTCACTTCTTGCGCTCGTAGCGAAATTTATACACCGGCGCCGCGTCTTTGGTGCCCGCCTTAATCTTTCGTGGCTTAATCAAACGCTTCTGTTTGAGCACATTCTGCATTTGGATTTTCCTTTGCACCACAGCCAATTCACGTTCCCGCTCCTCACGTTTCTTTAGCTCATTGTGACGCTGTTGTTTGACCAGCGTTTGTTTTGGCTTCTCCAAGTCCTGCAGACGCTCACCCAATGTGGCAGCCGTTGGCAACTTTTGCTTTTTGCCCTCTTCGTCAAAGGTAAAGTGTTTATTTGTCCTACCCTCGGTACCATCCACATCCATGAGGGTCACCTTTAGACGCTCAATTTTGCGTCGCTCGACGGTGCGTTTCATGACCACATATTTCAAATCCTGCGTCTGCATTAAGGCCAATTGCTCCGGGGTATGCTCATCCGGTTTCTCCTTCTCGCGATGCTCATCCTCCTTCAGCTTGGAATTGATCATGTGATGATAGAACTCATCGGGATTCTTGTTTAGGGCGCGTTTGTGCAGCAACTTGAGGGTCTTCTCCTTGCGCTGGACATCGAGGGCGCGCTTCTTGTAGTCCTTCTTCTTTTCGAGCAAACCCAAATGCTGACGCGACTCCGGCTGGTGGCGTTCACGATGCACCTTCTGGTTGCTTTTGGAGGCTTTCTTCCAGGAAGACATTGTAAAATGATAAAAAATTTATGTGAATTTGTTTACATCAAAAACGTGCGAGTGCGAGTGGCCACGGCCAGTGTTGCAAAAGGTAAGCGAGTGGTAAAGCCTATAAAAGGGAACTAGTTCTTTTATACAACAAATTAATTTATTTTATTTTAATGATTTGTTTACCTTCCCCAAAATTGAATTTTTACATAAAAAAAACGAGAAGGCAAAGCTAACTTCGCCTGTGCCGGTGTTTTAATACACTTGAAAAACTTTACTCCAACTGATTTAACCGGTAAAATATATATAGAATATAGATATCAAATATTTAAAAATTTTAAATCATTGATAATAAAAATTGTATACCATAAAAAAAAAACTTTTCTTATTATAACACATTTTCCGACCGATCGTTCCTATGGCAGATATATGCTATAGTCATCGGATTTTGATAAATATTTTCAAAATTATGTGAAAGCATATAAAACTAATATATACCAAGAAGATCTATCGTAGCGTCGATAGAAAACAAAAAAGTTTTACTCATAAAAAGTAGCTTTTTGACCGATCATTTCTATGGGCGCTATATAATATAGTCATCCGATTTTGATGAATTTTTCCTGTATTATGTGAAAGTATATAAAACTAACATATACCAAGATTAGTGACGCTACGATGGAAAACAAAAAAGTTTTTCTTACTAGAACTAGTTTTTTGATATGGCAGCTATATGATATAGTTATCCGATCCGGCAGAATGCAAAAGTGTATAAATCTTGCTTGGACAATATTTTGAAAAACAATAAAACCATTTTTGATCATAAATATTCGCGTTTTCATTATTATCGGTTCTCAAAATTATTTTAATATCGGTTCTGATTTCGATGCCGGTACCTGGCTTGAAACGTATACAAAACTTGCGCTTACTTAATCAAATTTGGGTTTTCAAAATACACCAAATTCGGTTTTTACACGGTTTTGATATAACAGGGTCTACAAACAAAATTTGATTTTGTTTTTACACGATTTCATTCGAAATAGCACTTTTAAAAAAATCTCACTAAGTGAAATTTGAAAGAATTTTTAAAAATTTAGTTAGAGAATTTCCCTTTCCAATTTATTTTAAGCAGCTTTAGTATGTAAATGGTTCAATCCCTAATATGTTATCGAAGTTGCTTTAGAGACTGTTGATTCCACAGAAAGCCGTGATAGTGATAAACCAGCCCAACTAACTGCAAGTTTAATTCTAGAGGGTATTCAACTTGCTAAATTAGGAAATCATTTCGTCACAAACGATCCTATGGACGAAAGGGCTGCGCAGTTTCAACGTGATCTGAAGTCTTGTATGGCTCGTTATCATGAATAATACAAGGAGCTATCTAAAACTGGATCACAACGCCTGATAACCAATTTTGTTGTCAAACGCAGTACTAATCATTTGGAAAGACAATTACCACAATTAGTACTTGATAATAACTTACAAAATAGTGAGTGATGATAGCGATTTTGTATCACTTTTACGTAAGCGATCGCGTATAATATCAGATATTGAAAGCAAATTGAGTTGTGTTATTTTCAGTACCTTGACTTGACATTTCCGACCACAGAAACTATATATATTCTTGATCAGGACGACGAGCTGAGTTCAATTCCGTCTGTCCGTCCGTCCGTCTGTCTGTTTCTACGTGAACGAGTCCCTCAGTTTTAAAGCTATCGAGCTGAAATTTTGCACAGAGTCTTCTTTTTACTGCACGCAACTAATATGTCGGAACCGGCCGGATCGGATAATTATATCATATAGCTGCCATAGAAGCGGTCGGTCAAAAAAATAGTTCTAGTGAGAAAAACTTTTTTGTTTTCCATCGTAGCGTCACTAATCTTGGTATATGTTAGTTCCATATGCTTTCACACATTTAAAAAAAATTTATCAAAATCGGATCACTATAGCATATAGCTGCCATAGAAACGGTCGGTCAAAAAACTAGTTCTAATGAGAAAAATTATTGTTTTCTTGGTATATGTTAGTTTTTTATACTTTCACTTAATTTTGAAAAAATTTATTAAAATCGGATGACAATAGCATATAGCTGCCATAGGACCGATCGGTCGGAAAACGTGTTTTAATAGGAAAAGTTTTTTTTTTTTATCAAATTTTTATTATCAATAATTTAAAAATTTTAAATATGGGCATTTCCATGATGTCGAACGCGGACGTTCGTACGACATAAAGTAAAAAAAATGCAAAATAAAAGGCATTTTCAATTCGTTTTTTACTTTATAATGAAGGTATTGAGTAGCACTATAAATAGTGCTAAAGCGAATGACAGGTGAAATACTGATTCCAAAATAATGGCAAAATAAGAAGCGATTTGAACGGGACAAAAACAGAAGTTGTTTTCGGGGCCACCTACATATAGCCAGAACTTAGCGAAACCTGACGCATTTCTAAAACCCAAAATGTTTTAGAATCTTATGCATGAATGGTACTTTGGAATGGTTTTTAGTTGGTTCAAAATTCTTCAGTACTTTTTTTTTTAAATAAATAATAATCTGATTCGTAACGGGACATTGCGAACGGGACATTTTTTCCAATATGATTCAAGTGGGTATGATTATGTATATATTTATGCATTTTAACTATAATCAATAACTAGCACTATTCCCGACGTTGCTCGGGTCTCTTCAATTGTATTGAAATGGTTTTTGCACAAAACACAAAAAATATTAGAATAAATTAATTTTTAACCA
Organism: Lordiphosa mommai; assembly: GCA_018904225.1. NCBI lineage: Eukaryota > Metazoa > Arthropoda > Insecta > Diptera > Drosophilidae > Lordiphosa > Lordiphosa mommai. Next base: position 615,541 of record JAEIFT010000018.1, read on the forward strand.
CTAAACTTTACCCTTACGGACGCGAACGGGACCAACTTTGAACGACATTAAAATATAACAAAAAAATGTTTAGCAATTGGGATTTTTTTTTTATTAAATTGCTTATAATAAAATCTGTTTGTGCTAAACTTTCCATGCATTCACTTCTTCAATTTGTGACTCACTGATAACTAATGTTCTTTTTCGGTATCGAACGGGACATTGAAAAATGGACTAAAGGAAACCAAAAATTTGAAGTTAATCGCGATTGCATTATACCCTTTGCTTTTTTTTTAGATAAATTATAATGTAAGAGACATTTTGTAGAATACTCTTTATCATTTAAGATCTTTCTTAAAGAAGATAATAACAAATAAAGCATGCAATTTAAAATGGCAAAAAAAAAAAATGCACTTTTGCAACTTTGCTGTCGATATACTCATTGAGGGTAATGACCATATGTTCACTTTAATTAAATTAGTTAAATTTGAATGATTCTTTACCATAATATGAATAAACAGACATTTTGGCGGAAATGCCCATATCAGATATCTATATCCTATATATATTTTACCGGTCAAATCAGTGGGAGTAAAGTTTTTCAAGTGTATTAAAACATCGGCACAGTCGAAGTTAGCTTTACCTTCTCATATTTTTATTTCAAAATCATTTATTTCATTTCTTGAATTTAAATAATTTATAAGCGCCAGTTGAACTGGTTCACTTCAACTGAACCAACTCTTCATAGCCAATTGCAGACATTTACCAACACTGCCGAGAGTCACACGTGCATTTTTGAACCGCAAATTGAGAGTTTGTGTGTTTTTTATTTTTGTGTTTTGATTTTGATTTTGACAAACCTTAAAACATGGTCAAAAAGAAAATAGACAATCGCATTCGTGTGATGATTGAGAATGGCGTCAAATTGGGACATCGCACCATGTTCATTATCATAGGGGACAAGGCGCGCGATCAGGTGCCCATACTGTATGACATATTGACCAAATCCACAGTGAAAGCGCGACCCACTGTATTGTGGTGCTACAAAAACAAGGACGAGGCCATTTCCAAGTGAGTGAGGAGGCTTTAGTAGCAACAGTAACTACATTAATCCCACTTCTACTCTCTCCCATTCCCAGTCATGGCAAGAAGCGTGCCAAAAAGATAGCCGTGGGCAAGCTGGATGTAAATGAGGCGGATTTGTTTGATTCATTTCGTGTGGCCACCACCATACATGGTCGTTACTATTCCGAAACGCATGCCATACTGGGACGCACCTATGGTGTATGTGTGCTGCAGGATTTTGAGGCTTTGACACCCAATTTACTGGCACGCACCGTGGAAACGGTGGAGGGAGGCGGCCTAATAATATTGCTGCTCAAGACCATGCAATCGCTGAAGCAGCTGTATACTTTAAGCATGGATGTGCATAAACGATACCGCACGGAGGCACATCAAACGGTCACCTGTCGCTTTAATGAGCGGCTGATACTTTCCCTGGCGGATTGTAAACGTTGTCTGGTGGTCAATGATGATTTGACGGTCTTGCCGCTAAGTTCCAAGACCATAAATGTACAGCCGGTGAATGTAGGTGTGGCCTGTCAAAATTCCAAATGGAAATTCAGCCTTTTTCTTTCTTTTACAGCCCGCCGAAGTGGGTCATTCCCCTAATGAGCAAAGCCTCAAGGATTTGAAGGAAAGTTTGATGACTGTGCAGCCCGCAGGCGCCTTGGTTAATCTGTGTAAAACCTATGACCAGGCCAATGCAGTGGCTCAATTTATTGAGGCTTTGGTGGATAAGCAACTGAAACCGCCCATGTCTCTTACGGCTGCACGTGGTCGTGGCAAATCCGCTGCCTTGGGCTTATCCATGGCTGCCGCCGTGGCCTTTGGCTATGTTAATGTTTATGTCACCTCACCGCATCCCGAGAATTTGATTACCCTATTTGAATTTGTGCTAAAAGGCTTTGATGCCTTGGAGTATCAGGAACATGCAGATTATACCATCATACGTTCCACCAATGCGGAGTATAAAAAGGCCATTATACGTATTAATATAACCCGTAGTAATCGTCAGACCATACAATATATATCACCCAGTGATACGCATCTATTAAATGCCGCAGATTTGCTACTGATAGATGAGGCGGCGGCCATACCCCTGCCGCTGGTTAAGAAAATGATGGGTCCCTATTTGATATTCATGGCCAGCACTATCAATGGCTATGAGGGCACCGGGCGCTCCTTGAGCTTGAAATTGATTTCACAACTGCAAAAGGAGAATAATGCGCGTCCTCCTTTGAAACTGGAGGAATCCATACGTTATCAGGAACACGATGATATAGAAAAATGGCTTATCAATCTCTTATGCCTGGATGCCAGCAGTGTGACGAATGTGAGCTCCGGTTGTCCCACACCCGAGGCCTGCGAATTGTACTACATTGATCGAGATGCTTTGTTCTCCTATCACAAGGCGGCGGAAGGTTTTCTACATCGTCTGGTGTCCATATATGTGTCCTCGCACTATAAGAATACTCCAAATGATTTGCAAATGATGAGCGATGCTCCAGCTCATCATTTGTTCTGTTTGCTGGGTCCGGTTCAGCGTATGGATCAATTGCCGGAAATATTGGTGGTCATTCAGGTGGCTTTGGAGGGTCAAATATCGGCACAGAGTATCAGTGATTCTCTAGGACGTGGCAAAAAGGCGGCAGGTGATTTAATACCCTGGAATATAGCTGAACAGTATGGTGATAAAGATTTCCCCAAGCTGACGGGTGTGCGTATAGTCCGAGTGGCCACACATCCCAATTATCAACGCATGGGCTATGGCAAGAGAGCCATACAATTGCTTAAAGATTACTATGCCAAGAAGCATACACAGCTGGATGAGGAGCCACAGGCCAAGGCACAAGGTAATTATTAACAAAAACTTGTTTAGCAATATGCAAAACCCTCAATATCTTCCACAATTTTGAAGTTAGGTTGTTCAAACTTTCTAGACATATATTCTACTCATTAAAACTTATCATACCCCCCTACATCGTTTTTCGATCAGACGAACAATAGTAGAGTTGCCACCATAAATTAAAAAATCCTCATATATCCCACAATTTTGAAGTTAGCTTGTTCGAACCTTCTAGACATATAATCTACTCATCTTTAACTATCAACCCCTCATACATCGTTTTTCAATCCTATAAACCATGGCAGAGTTACCACCCCCACAATTTGCAAAACCCCTCATATCTTGCACAATTTAGGAGTAAAGTAATTCAAACCTTCCAGACATATATTCTACTCATCATTACTTATCGAACCCCCATACATCGTTTTCCAATCAAATGAACGATAGTAGAGTTGACACCCAAATATCCCACAATTTTAAAGATAGATTGTTCGAACCTTCTAGACATATATTCTACTCATAATAACTTAACGAGTTTTCATACATCGTTTTTCGATCTGACGAAAGATAGTAGAGTTGCCACTCCCATAAATTGGAAAAAATCTCAAATATCCCACAATTTTGAAGATAGGTTGTTCGAACTTTCTAGACATATATTCTACGCATCATTACTTATCGAACCCCCATACATCGTTTTCCAATCAAATGAACGATAGTAGAGTTGACACCCCCGCAATTTGGAAAAAATCGCATATCTCCCAAAATTTTGAAGATATATTGTTCAAACCTTCAAGATATATATTCTACTCATTAAAACTTATCAAGCCCCCCTACATCGATTTTCGATCAGACAAACAATAGTAGAGTTGCCACCCCCACAATTTGAAAAACACCTCAAATATCCCACAATTTTAAAGATAGATTATTCGAACCTTCTAGACATATATTCCACTCATAATAACTTAACGAGCCCTCATACATTGTTTTCCATTCAGATGAACGATAGTAGAGTTGCCCCCACAATTTGAAAAATCATCATATCTCCCACACTTTTACAGATAATTGTTCAAACCTTCTAGACATATATTGTACTCATCATTACCTATCAACCGCCCATACATTGTTTTCCGATCAGATGAACGATAGTAGAGTTGCCACCCCTGCGATTTGGAAAAGACCTTATACCTTTCACAATTTTAGAGAAAGATTATTTGAACCTTCTAGACATATATACTACTCATCATTACTAATCGATCCGCTATACATCATTTCCCGATCTGGGATCTGGGATTAAAGATATGGAATCAGGGAACTGGGATCAGGGATCTAGGTTCAGGAATCAGAGATCTGGGATCAGGAATCAGAGATCTGGGATCAGGGACCTGGGATCAGGGATCTGGGATCTCCGACCTAAGATCTGGGATCAGAAATCTGGGACCAGGGATCTGGGATCTGTTATCAGGGATCTGGGACCAGGAATCTGGGACCAGGGATCTGTTATCAGGGACCTGGGATCAGCGATCTGGGATCTTGGATCAGGGATCTGGGATCAGAAATTTGGGACCAGGAATTTGGGATCAGGGATCTGTTATCAGGGACCTGGGATCTGGGACCAGGAGTCTGGGACCAAGAATCTGGGACCAGGGATCTGGGATCGGATTTGGGATCAGGGATTTTGGACACTGTTTTTCAACTATGTTTTCTAAGCCAACCGTGGCATTTCCCACGGTATATAAACTATTTTCAATTAACGTGTTCCACATCAAAGCCTTGTGAGTGTTAACCACACTCACACTTGTTTTTTTATAGCAATCCAGTATGACTTACTATCTTTTATTTTTTCAAGAGATCGATCTTAATTTAAATAGTACAGCTCTTCATTTTTTGACCTACACAACCCTGTTCTGGTGTCCAAATTATTATTCGGAATAGGTTAAGATTCTTAGGTTAGGTTCTTATTAGAAAAAGCGGCCCTTAAGACAGTCAAATGAAGATGAATTGAAATTTGAAGTTATTCGCCGAACTAAACAATCGATTTTTGAAAGCGGAAACATTTTAAAAATCTGATTCCTCATGGGAACAGGCCTAATAGCCTTATAATACGCTTTAGCTCGCTTCTTGCGAATCTTCTCTTTAAAAGAGAGCGTTCACGCTGTTTTACAATGTTGTGTTAACTATTTTTGTTTGTACTTAGTGGTTCTCCCTTTCCAGGAAATTCTCGATTTTGTGTTACAAATTTGTGAGGAATTCAACATATTTATCAGGAGTATTCTTTAGTGCAATATTTGCGAGTAGGGCGAAAGTCGAAAGGTATCGACGTTCAAGGGGTCTTCTTCCTTTGAAAAAAAATTATTTTTTTCGATTTTTTTGTTTGTCATCATTATTATAGCTTGGGCATTCCTCTTTCATCCCCTTCAAACCATTTTAAAAAATTCTAAATAATTTGGAAGATATTGCCATTTTAGTGGGGCAAGGTTCTTGCTTGAGGAAGCACTCAATACAACCTTAAAAGGGGTCTTCTACCTTTGAAAAATATATATTTTTTCTTTTGCATTTTATTATAGCTTGGGCATTCCTCTTTCATCCCCTTCAAACCATTTTTAAAAATTCGAAATAGTTGAGGAGATATTGCCATTGTAGTGGAGCAAGGTTCTTGCTTGAGGAAGCACTGAATAGGTGGCCATTTACCTTTAAAAAAAAAAAATTTTTTTTCGATGTTTTTGTTTTGCATTATTATTATAGCTTGGACATTCCGCTTTCATCCCCTTCAAACCATTTTCAAAAATTCCAAATAGTTTTGGAGATATTGCCATTTTAGTGGAGCAAGGTGCTTGCTTGAGGAAGCACTCAATACATGCAAGGTTATCCGCGTATTGGGTTGTCAAGAGCGAGTGCATAATTTCCAATGGACTATACCATTTCTATTATTTCCAGACAAGTCCCTCTTACTAAATAGGAAGATAAAGTTCGCTGCTAGATCTTCCTAAAAGTTGAAGCACAATCTGGAATAAATTTCTGATAGATAAAGTCGCCCTGAGTAACGCTACTGGATCTTCCATTCAGCACAGTGAAGCCATTGGAATCTATCACATTGTTTGTGGCTTCTCTTCGCTCTTTCAAATTGGAGTTATATCCAACACAACACACAAATTTGCTATCCTATGCATTGTAATTCTCAACCAGCTTAAGGTTATGATCATGCGTCTTACCAATTTTCCTATTCTTTCTTTTGTGGCTCTCTTCTATTTGGATTTTCAGTGTTTCATTAATGTTTTTTCTCTTTTTCCAGGCATAGAGGAGGTGGAGGAGGAGGAAATATCTTTGCTCAAGGAGCAAATACGTCCACGTCATCGTATACCCACCCTATTACAGCGTCTACATGAACGTCCACCAGAGTCAGTGGATTATATAGGCACCTCCTATGGCCTCACACCGGAGTTACTTAAATTCTGGAAGAATTCCGGTTTTGTGCCCGTCTATTTGAGTCAGAAATCGAATGAACTAACCGCCGAACATAGTTGTATCATGCTGCACACACCCTCAACCACCACTTGGCTGGGTTTATACTATCAGGACTTTAAACGACGTGTCCTTAAGCTTATGGGCAAAACATTTCGCGAGTTTGAAACCAAATTATGTTTGGCTCTGCTCAAGAATAAGTGGGTGGAATCCTCAAATCTTGACTTACCAATGGATAAGCTTACGCTGGATGTTTACTTTCTGCCACATGATTTACAGCGTTTGGAAAGTTATGCCCGCCAGCAGTCGGAATTTCGTCTTATATTGGATCTACTGACGGATATAGCTCAATTATATTTCCAAGGGAAATTGTCCATGCTGCAATTGGACTTGGTCCAGCAGGGTATTCTACTGGCCCTGGGAGTGCAGGGTAAAACGGTGGATATGTTGGGTGTGGAGCTAAATATGCCGGGTAATCAATTGTTGGCCAAATTCTTTGATGCCATGAAAAAGTGCAATCAATGTTTTCGCTCAATTGTGGAGGATCATATAGAAGGTGGCATGCTTAAGGAGGAGGATTTGTCCAGAGGTGAGCAATTGGAACCCTTGAGTTTGTCGCTGGATCAGGAATTGGAGCAGACGGCACAGAAATTGAGTAAACAGCAGCGCAAGGAATTGAAACGCTTGAAGGCCGAACAGCTGGATGAGTATCAAATCAAGGGCAGTGAGGCGGATTGGTCTGTGGCCTTGGATACGACAAAAGCTACAAATGGTAAAGCGGGCAGCGGGCTGCTGTCGGTCAAGAGGTAAGTGAGTAGCTGTAGCCTCAACTGAGCACCATTTATCCTACACTTTCTTAAACTTAAAGCGGCATCAAGCGTCTGGATGTATCTACAGCCAATGAGGATGATGATGAAGCTCCTCCCCGCAAGCACAAAAAGAAGCAGCAGAAATTCAATCCCAAACTTAAACATACAAAGCACAAATCTTTGATTTAAGTTTTATTTACATCAAAATAATAAAATAAAAAATGTTTTCCTTAGATTTTTATGGTATCCTTGCTGGCCTTGCTGGCCAAAGCAGCGGCTTTGCGTCTTTCACGCAAATCCTGATAGCTTACACCCGCCTCCTTGTGTGTGTTGCGTGGAAAACGTTTGACCTTGGATCTCTTGCGCATTACCATCACCGAGGGCGGCAGCATGTTGTTCTTTTGCATGAGCTTGAAACGATCCTTGAGCAAATTGGTCTCCGGCTTGACATTACGCAAATTGCCCGCCAAATCTTCCGGCATATTGACATCCAATTCAGGTTCTTCGTACTTGTGGCGACCCAAACGTTTGGGTTCGAATTTCTTACGCTCTGCCGTTTGTTTGCGACGTTTTTTAAGTTCATTCAAATCCTCGGCTTCCTCATTCAGTTCGTTACGTATGGACTTGATTCTGTAGGATAAAGGTTAAAAATGAGTTTACAACGAGAAGGCAAAGCCAACTTCGACTGTGTCGAAGTTTTAATACACTTTAAAAACTTTACTCCAACTGATTTAACCGGTAAAATATATATATTGGATATAGAATCGGATATTTAAAATTTTTAAATCATTGATAACAAAAATTTGATACCATAAAAAAAACTTTTCTTAAAAAAAACACATTTTCCGACCGATCGGTGCTATGGCAGCTATATGCTATAGTCATCCGATTTTGATCAATTTTTCCAGAATTATGTGAAAGCATATAAAACTTATATATACCACGATTGGTGACGCTACGATGGAAAACAAAAAAGTTTTTCTCACTAGAACTAGTTTTTGGACCGATCGTTCCTATGGCAGCTATATGATATAGTCATCCGATTTTTATCAATTTTTCCAGAATTGTGTGGAAACATATAAAACTAATATATACCACGATTGGTGAGGCTTCGATGGAAAACAAAAAAGTTTTTCCCACTAGAACTAGTTTTTGGACCGACCGTTTATATGGCAGCTATAAGCTATAGTCATCCGATTTTGATAAATTTTTCCAGAATTACGTAAAAGCATATAAAACCTATATATACCACGATTTATGACGCTACGATGGAAAACAAAAAAGTTTTTCTCACTAGAACTAGTTTTTGGACCGATCGTTCCAATGGCAGCTATATAATATAGTCATCCGATTTTGATAAATTTTTCCTGTATTATATAAAGGCATATAAAACTAACATATACCCAGATTGGAGACGCTTCGATAGAAAACAAAAAAGTTTTTCCGACTAGAAGTAGTTTTTTGACCGACCGTTTATATGGCAGCTATACGCTATATTCATCCGATTTTGATAAATTTTTCCACAAATATGTAAAATCATTTAAAACTAATATATACCAAGATTATTGACGCTACAATGGAAAATAAAAAAGTTTTTCTTACTAAGACTTATTTTCCGACCGATCGTTTCTATGGCAGCTATAAGATATAGTCATCCGATCCGGCCGGTTCCGACATATTTGTTGCGTGCAGTAAAAAGAAGACTCTGCGCAAAATTTCAGCTCGATAGCTTTAAAGAAACAGACAGACGGACGGACGGACAAGCGGAAATATACTCGGCTCGTCATCCTGATCAAGAATATATATAGTTTATGGGGTCGGAAATGAATAATTCTATGCGTTACAAACTTCTGGGCAAAATTAATATACACTTTTCAAGTGTATAAAAAGATGTGGTACCGACATTCAAATTAAATTTTTAAGTACAACTCGATTGTACTTAAAACAGTCCTTAAATTCTTGCATAGGAAGCAGTACGGATCCTAACTGAAAATCAAATAGTCTTGCTTAGAGATTAAAATAAGATCGGAAAGGAACATAAAGTTCCACAATTAAATTTAATAACTAACCAAAATCAATCAAACCCTTAAAAAAAACGCCGATTTTGAGTTAAAAAAAAAAAAAAACCTGGATCAAGACAGGAATTTCAGAATTGGAAAATACGTACACATGTACTTAGTACTCTAGTACTTGACATTGATTGCAATTGATTTTAGTCTAAATATTTCGGGTTTTCTTCTGTGTAGGCACTATTATATTTCTGAAGAAGTTCAGCTTTACGCGAATATTCTTTCTTTTCCAAAAATTGTTCCACGTATGCACTCTTTTTTACAATTTTCGAAGGAATCCATAACATTATTGACATTATTTGCTTCTTTGCAATCAGACATAGTGACTCTTCAATATTTAATTTTGAATAATCTCATTAAGATTTTCTTTCGTTTGTAAAATTACTGATTATTCTGAACCAAACCTAATATTTGGAAAAAAATGGTCCGGTTCGGGGTCAGGTTCTAGGGGACAAAAATGTTTGAGGTTCGGGGTTCATGGTCCGGTTCGAGGAACCCAAAAAAACCAGAACCGAACCGGTTTTTATATTCGAAAATCGATATTTCGAAAAAATCGGCTCGAAAATTTTTTTTCCTGAAATCTGGTAAAGGTGGAAACTGATAAAAATAAAGTGGTTTTTATACCCTTGGAGAGGGTATATTAAAAATGTCACGATGTTTGTAACGCAGTGAAGGAAGCATTTCCGACCACATACAGTATATATATTCTTGATCAGCATGACGAGCCGAGTTCATTTCCGTCTGTCCGTCCGTCCGTCCGTCCGTCTGTTTCTATGCTATCTCCTCCCTCAGTTTTGAAGCTATCTTGACCAAACTTTGCAAAAAGTCTTTAAATACAAATACGCTGCACATTTGTCGGAATCGGCCGGATCGGATGACTATATCATATAGCTGCCATAGGAACGATCGGTTCAAAAACTAGTTCTAGTGAGAAAAACTTTGTTGTTATCAATGGTAGCGCCTTTCAAAAACTGCAAGGGTATTTAAAACATCAGCCTTCTATTTTTGAGTTTAGCATTAAAATATAATGGCTTCAATGGCTGTAAACTAATGTAATTTGCCTAATTACTTACCTAATCAGATCGGCTGTCTGTTGTTTGAGTCTCTTTTTGTCTTCATGTTGACGCTGCAGTTCCTTTTGCTTAAGCTCATTGCGTCGGGTCTGTTTGCTTTTCTTTTTATTTACGACAGGAGCATTTACTGTATGATAGTCCCCCTTAGGGTCATTCTCCTCCTCCTCTTGCTGCTCCTCTAATTCATCTATGCCCTCGCTCATTTCAGTTAGGCGACGTTTATCTCTTTCCTCAGCGGTGACTATGTTAAACATGCTGGTGGTCACACGTTTTAAATGTTGCTCCGTCTTTATGATACCCTCCTCGCGTGCCACCACCTGCTCTATTAGCTGCTGATGTGCCTGTAGAGAGGGATTATAGCTCATGCCCGGATGTGGGGGCACAAATTTCCTAAAAAATTATTCATTATTACAAAATTCACACTCAAAAAAATTCGCTTTACTCACTTGGCCTTGGTGGTCTTATGATGCATGCTGGCATGTGTTTTGACCACCTTTTTGCCCACATTTCCAGTTATATGCAAAGCCAGTTCGCGACTTATCCAACCCTTTTCATCCTTCAATCCCGGTATCTTATCACGGAAATCCACTTCCTGCCATATATCTTTGTCAATTTTAAGCTTTTTGTGCTTATCCTGCCTGTCGGCCAGACGCTGCTCCCTTTGCTCATAGTGGCGTAGACGATCTGCATTGGCCTGATGATGACGCGGTTTGGTGGGTTCACGCACCTCTAGCTCTATATTGCGGCCACTTTTCTTTTGTCTCACAATGTTACTAAAGATTTGATTTCATTAGAACTCCGGTAAAGATTGTGGTGTTAACCAAACCAAACTTACCGCTTGACTATGGGATCCTGCACTTTGGAAGTATTTTCCAAAGCCTGATGCGAGCGCATGGGTTTTTGGGCATTCAATTTGCGCTTTTGTTTGGCACTGATTAGATTGGGCTTGACCTTTTCGGGTGTGGCATCCACCACAAATAAATCTGCATCTTGTTTATCCTTAAAGGAACTAAGAAATAAATTTGAAGAAATCTGTCAAAGGGGGAGTGGGGGTGGGGGAAGACACTTACCCTATGCGCTCCTCCTGCCGCTGATCTTCTAAAAACTGTTCCACATCTTGTATGTCTGTCTTACGCCAGGCGGATTTGTTTTTCTTGGAAATACGCTTCCTTTTGGTACGAGGCTCCTCTGCGGCCATGTCGAAAAGATGCAAGTGTGTGAGACACACGTGCACAGTTGTTAGAGATGACAAAGTTATCGATATGTTTGCTTTGTTTGCAGTGCTGCTTGTGTAGCTATTTTTCAGGCACAGCTAAAAATTTGGCTCTTTTTCGGCTTTATTATGTTAAAATTCTCTGTCAACTTAAAATTGATTGATATTCATAAGGCAATAATAATTTTGATTGGCAAAATATTATAACAAAAATAATTCCAGTTGAATCGCTACCGCCCCGTTGTAAACTGAAGGCTAGAAAATGAGAAATCGGCCAATGTTGCCAACTGTTATTGACTAACAATGGCTAAATTTATTTCAACATAGCTATGCATTTTTTGCTTAAATAATTGTTTTTTTTTTTTAACCAAAAGTGATTTTGTCATCGATACCACGATGTATCGAAGAGATGCCTCATTGGCCGCATTTTAAAAAGCTGTTGTACAATCGATAACAAAACGTACAATCGATAACACAACGCTTACAGGTGTGAGCTGAGAAAGCCCCGTCTGGTATTATTGCATTTTGTACATATCTATATGTCTAAGCATTGCATTTTTCCGCTAGATGCTCAGCACTTGTATCTATCGTGCGGTCGTGCAAGTGTGTGTATGCGTGTTTGTGTGTTGTGTTATACTTGTATATAAACGCTCAAACTATAATTTGTTTGTGAATATATTTGGCGCCCAATGTAAAAACAACAACAGTCACCAGCAAATCATAAATATTATAAACCTGTTGTTATGTGTGTGCTGGCGGTCAGACAAGGTCTTCAGCAATAAAAAAATAAAACTAACATCAGTTCAACTCAGGCCGGCAGTCAACTAGCACGCTCCCAGAACGGTAGGTACATACGCTGTATATATGTATGTATACAAACATACCGCATAAACTGACGTGTACCAGCAGCAGAATAGTTATTAGTACTTATTTACAGGGTTGCCCATATTCGGACCCATCTGGCAACGCCATAACTTTTGACAGAGATGTCAGATCGCTTAATGACATACCGCGTTTGAAGCGTCAGTCCAAGCAGATTTTTACCATGAAACAATACACGCAACGCGAGCGCTCTGAAATAGTTGAAATTTACATTCAACAGAACAAGTCAATTGTGAAAACTCAACGTGCTTTTAAAAAATTAAAAAATGTGAAAAGTGCGCCTTCCAAGAACACCATTAAGCGTTTATACGAAAAATGTTCGACTGGTGAGGCTCTTTCTAATCCGAAGAGGCCAAATAAAAGTCGACCAGGGCGATCGGCCGAGAATATCGCTGCCGTACGAGCCAGTTTTGAGAGGTCCCCAAGAACATCCCAAAAACGCCGTTCTCAGCAGTTGGGCATGGCTCGGTCCACTTTACAACGGATTATTCGCGTTGATTTGCATTTGTATGCATCTGTGTGTTTGTGTGTGTGTGCAATAACAGGGTGAGGCAAGCCTAAAAAGTTATTAGCTGAGAGTGCAACAAGTCACAGTGGTCCTTGTAAACTTTTTTTTTTAATCAGATTTACAATTTTACATTTTTCATAAGAAATAATGGCCGTGTTCAGCAGAAGAACTTGCTCCCTGATCAATGATATATTTTTTGGTCATTTACATAGTCTACTTTTTCTCTTGTATTTAATATGTTATTTAACAAGTCCCACAAAAAGTATGCTAAATAATAAGTGTAGTTTTATTAAGCTGATCAGTGATCAAGTGACTCTGCTGAACGCGCCCAATCGTATCAAAATATATTCGGAATTTTTTTAAATTGTCAATTGCCAGATGTTTTCCTAAATTGGCTTAAGCCAACGGTTTTTACGCCATATTATGGAGAATTATGTGGGTGTGTGCCGCCATAACACGGTGAGGCAAGTTTTTAAATTTATTAACTTACCTTTCGCAACAATTTTTAATTCGAAATATTCCGAGCCCTCTTTTCAATTCCACTTTCGTCAAGGATTTGTGATTTGGAGACCAAATCTGGTTCAAAAACAGGTTTAAATGGCTATTTCCGATATTTTCCCTTAAAAATTAGTAGAGGTGCGCGCGTGAGCGTTTTTTCTTACACGTAACGCATGATTCACGAAACAAGAATCTCTTGACGCACGATTCAGGGGCACAGTTTATTAAGGTTTCACGTCACGCACGATTCATGCACGATTTAAGGATGCACGATCACGAATAATAACTCTAACACGCACGAATCACGCTCGGATCTTGGATGCACACGCATGAAAGCATTAAGCGAGCGATTTTTCATTCGCGTCATGCACGATACACGAAATAAAAATCTCTTGACGCACGATCTACGCACAGTATTTATTAAGCGTTACGCACGACTCATGCACGATTTAAGGATGCACGATCACGAATAATAACTTCAACACGCACGAATCAAGCACGAATCATGGATGCACACGCACGAAAGCATATAGTGAGGTGCGCACAGTTTATTGAGCGTTACGCACGATTCATGCACGATTTAAGGATGCATGATCACGAATAAGAACTTTAACACGCACGAATCATGCATATACACACATGAAAGTCTGTGTTTTCTCAAGATCACGTCGTGACACACCGCAACACGTTTAAATTCACTTCACGCGCGCAGTTTTAGCAAATAGTAAGCCCCCAAAACGAGCTAACAAGGTTCCCTCTTTGCTCAGATCACTAATTCACTAGCCGACTGGCACCAGCTGTGTTATTTTTGAAGCTATTGAACTGAAATGCGTTTTATACACGATATTGTAGCTTTCAAAACGACTTACCAAATTGAGTTTGGCACAATATTTCGTAAAAATTGCTTGTTTTGAAGTTATTAAACTAAAAGTCGAGTGGAGCTTATATTTTTTAGCTACTTAGACTACTAACTACATTAGTTAGCTTCAGTTCTTTTTCCAAAAATATGGGTTCTTGAATAAGGCATCATTCCAGATGACACAAAAATTTATTTCGGCACTATACTTCATATAAATAAGACAGCTTTCCAAAAGCATTCAGCTTTCAGAGCTTCTCAAAAGTTGTTCTATTCATAGGAAGGAGGCCTATAGCTGTTTTTAAAAAAATGCAAAAGTTTTAATCGGTTTTTCCGGTATACGGTACCAGTTTGATTCTCTGGCTACAATAAACACAATTTTTCCGTATAATTTTACACATCTGTACAAAAGTTTTGCCTTTCCTTAAAGATAATATTTTGAAAACCACTGTGCCTACTAAATAGTTATTAGCTGAGTAGTCAGCGCTCTCCCACCTTGTCCCACCCTCTTATTTCTACTTATATATATGCTCATACCCGGTAATGATCACTCAACTGATTACGCTTAGTTAAATTGAAGTGTTTTGTCAGCAAGAGCGCTCTCCTATCACAAATCACAAACAATTCAATTCGATTAAAACTCTTTCAGCAGCAAGATGTCAACCGCTCCCAGTTTTACGGATATTTCGGTGAAATTCACCGAGTCCACCCTCGATGAGATAATCCAGTGTGCCGGCGGTACGAAACATACCTCATATAAGTTCGGCGAAGGTGGCAAAAAGGGTGATTCCTATTTGAGTAAAGTGTTCCGACTCTGCGTCTTTGGTGTACACGAGCCGGAGGGTAAGGAGCTGGAGGTGAATGTCATTATCAAAGCCATGCCGGATAATTTACATCGCCGGAAACTTTTCCGTTCCACCGATTTCTTTCGCAATGAGATACATTTCTATACCAAAGTAATACCGGCCATTGAAGCCTTTCAGGCTGGCATCGAACCCAAGCCGAAGCAACCCTTCCGAGAGTATCCCAAGTGCTATGCTTCATTGTGTGATGGTATAAATGATTTTATTGCACTGGAGGATGTTGGCTTCCGGGGCTATCGGGCACCCAATCGGTAAGTAAGCTATATAGAAATATTCTAAGCAAAACGAAATTTCAACAATATACACAGTGCCAAAAAAAAAAAAAATTCGGTGAAATTACCTAGAGTAAATTAAACCGTCTGCGACACTATTTCATATAGCTACCATATAACCGATCTGGCCGAATATCAGCAACTTTGTTGTACTTTAAACTATTGAACTGAAATTCGGTCTCTACACATATTTTTGGCTTCTTGAGTGTCCTTCCAAATTTGGTTCGATTTGCGACACTATTTCGTATGGCCGATCTGACCTACAGGCAACAACTTTGTTGTTTTTTAAACTATTGAAGTGAAAACCGGTTTGTACACAGATTTTAAGCGCCTTAGCTGTTCTACCAAGTTTGGTTCGATTTGCGACACTATTTCATATAGCTGCCATATAACCGATTTCGCAGAAACTGAAACAATCGTGATTTTTTCGGATTCGGGCAAATCCGTGCAAAAAGCAATTGGACTATCGTATAGAGAACACTTTAATGAACAGTATTGCATTAACAGTTACATTATTAAACAAACTTCCAGCATACTTTTACTTCACGAAACAGAATAACTTTGAGGTTAAGCTCGCCCTTAACAGCACATGCTTTATTGACCACCATTTATGTAAATATTATTAAATTGTTGATCGTTTTACACCAGAGAATCAAACAGAATCGTTTTTCGGTTCCAGTTCTGGTAGTTTCCGTATTGGTACCTTGCTTTTAATTTCGGTATACCTGTACGTACCGTTATTTACCGTTATAAGGAACTACGAACCATGATCAATATTGCATACTTTCAGGCGCTAGCATAGTATACTGTCTAATGCCATTTACATTGCCTACTTTTTGGGGCATTCGATTGTAGTACTAGCACGGAGCAAAGAGAAAAACAAGTGAAAATAAAAATTAAAAGGCTCCACCGATGTTTAAATACCCTTGCATCTTTTTAAAGACTCTACTACTGATAACAAAAAAGAACACACGGGAACACACGGTACGAGCGAAGCTCTTTACGAAGAAAAATCAGAATCAGATCCCTGATCCAAGATCCCTAATCCCAAATCCGAGATCCAGATACCTGATCCCTGATCCGAAATCCTAGATCCGAGATACATCTACGATCCCAGATCCAAGATCCCTGTACCCATATCCTTGATCCCAGATTCCTGAACCCAGATCCAAGATCCCTGATCCCTGAACGCAGATCCTTGATCTCAGATCCGAGATCCCAGATCCATCCCAGATCCATCGGAACCATTGAACCAAAACTTCCGTTTCGTTAGGTACAAAAACCTTGTGGTACTCTGAATACTTAGTTTAAACTGAACTTCTTCTGCTTCATACTAGTTTTAATCGGATCTGCAAAACTTAGTCTAAATCGAATGACTTAACTGAGATGTCAAATGGTTTATTTTCAAATTTAACGTTTTGAAACTCAGCAATTTTGACTATATTCTATAGCTGCCTTAGAACCGATTGGGTAGAAAATGGGTTTAACTGAGAAAAATTATTTGATTTTGATCCATAATAAGATTCTTAATAATTTAGAATTTATCAATATCTGACATCTATATCCTATATTCTATTGGTTAAATGCCGATTTCTCATTTCCTACATATATAGTGATAGATAGATATGATGAATGGATGGATGGATAGATATAGATGATAGATAGATGATAGATAGATGATAAATAGATGATAGATAGATGATAGATAGATGATAGATAGATGATAGATAGATGATAGATAAATGATAGATAGATGATAGAAAGATGATAGATAGATAGATATAGATGATAGATAGATGATAGATAGATGATAGATAGATGATAGATAGATGATAGATAGATGATAGATAATGATAGATAATGATATATAATAAATAGATATATAATAGATGATGATATATGATTGATATAAATATAAATGATATGATATAGATAATGATAATAGATAGATAATGATAGATAATGATGATAGATAGATGATAGATAGATGATGATAGATGATAGATGATAGATAGATGATAGATAGATGATAGATAGATGATAGATGATGATAGATAGATGATAGATAGATGATAGATAGATGATAATAATGAAGATAGATGATAGATAGATGATAGATAGATGATAGATAGATGATAGATAGATAGATATAGATGATAGATAGATGATGAGATAGATAGATAGATAGATAGATAGATGATAGATAGATGATAGATAGATGATAAATAGATGATAGATAGATAGATATAGATGATAGATAGATGATAGATAGATGATAGATAGATGATAGATAGATGATAGATAGATGATAGATAGATGATAGATAGATGATAGATAGATGATAGATAGATGATAGATAGATGATAGATAGATGATAGATAGATGATAGATAGATGATAGATAGATGATAGATAGATGATAGATAGATGATAGATAGATGATAGATAGATAATAGATAGATGATAGATAGATAGTGAGCGAAATTTAGTTAAATCTGAAAAATAGCAGCTATCTAGAAAATGAGAAATCGGCCTTTAATTTCTTGGAGCTAGTTGCATAGCTTTGCCATTCTCTTCTAACCTTTATATATCTCTTTACAGTCAGGACTACATTTCCCTGGAGGATGCCTTACTTACCATGCGCACTTTGGGACGTTTTCATGGTGTGGCCTTGGCTTTCAAGGCTTTGGATTCGGTTAATTTTGAAAAGGCCGCTGGCGCTTTGGAGGAGACCTACTATTCGGAAAAGACGCGCAACTGGTATCAGGATTTTTTAAAACTGGCGGAAAGTGTGGCCAGTGATGCCATAGCCAAAACCTTTCCGAATACCAAATATGAAACAATTGCCAATAACTTTTTGCAGCCTCAACTTTATGATGATATGATCAATTTGGTATCCAAGCGCTCCGCCTTAAGCGTGTTTGGTCATGGAGATTGTTGGACACCCAACTTTTTGACTCACTATACCGCAGAGGGTAAACCCGAGAAGATTATTATAATTGATTTTCAATTGACACGCTGTTCGTCTTTGGCTGTGGATATAAGTTTCTTTATCTATTCCTGCACTAGCCAGACACTGAGGGAGGAACATTATGATGAACTTTTGCGTGCCTATTTGGAGAGTGCTCAGTCCTTGATCACAGATTTGGGTGGCAATGCCGAAGCGATTATTTGTTGGGAAACACTGCAAGAGGAACTGAAGCAATTTGGACGATTTGGTTGTGGCATGGGCATTGAATCATTGCCCATGTCCATGATAGAGGATGATGAGGTGGCTGATCTGGATGCCATAGTGGAGAATGCGGTTTTAACGGATGTGTGGAATTTAACACCATTTGCAGAGCCGGAAAAGAGGCAACGTATTGCGGAGATATTCAAGCATGCCATTGATATGGGTTACCTGAAGTAAGAGACTAGAATGAAGACCCTTAAATTTAAAATGTACCTCATGAATGGAACAAGTTGGAAACAGTTTTAAGTATTCGTAAATGTAAATGCATTATAAACTATATATATGAGGAAATACAAAAATATTAACACAGAATTAGGGAGAGAAGTCGCAGGTTAATTTTTATGCCCTGTACCGAAGGTACATCTCCGACCCTATCAACTATATATAAACTTGATTAGCATCAACAGCCGAGTCGATGAACGTTGAGATCTCAGAGATGGTAAGAACTAAAGCTTTGCCTCCCCCGCAATATAAAAAATCCTCAATATCTTCCACAATTTTGGTGTAAGGTTGTTCAAACCTTCTAGACATATATTCTACTCATCATTACTTATCGAGCCCCCATACATTTTTTTTCGATCAGATGAACGATTGTAGAGTTGTCACCCCACAATTTAAAAAAAACCCGAAAACTCCCACAATTTTAAAGATACATTGTTCGAACCTTTTAGACATATATTCTATTCATCAAAACTTATGAAGCCCCCATACATCGTTTTCCGATCAGATGATCGATAGTAGAGTTGCCACCACCGCAATATAGAAAAAAATCATATCTCACACAATTTAGAAGATAGATCGTTCGAACCTTCTAGAAATATATTCTACTCATCAAGACTTATCAAACCCAATACATCGTTTTCTAATCAGATGAACGATAATAGAGTTGCCACCACCACATTTTCAAAAAACCTCAATATCTTCCACAATTTTAAAGAAAGATTGTTCAAACTTTCTAAAGATATATTTCCGTCATCATTACTTATTAAGCCCCCATACATTTTTTTTTCGATTAGGTGAACGATAGAAGAGTTGCCACCTCCACAATTTAAAAAAAAACGGCATATCTTCCACAATTTTGGAGTTAGGATGTTCAAACCTTTTAGACATATATTCCACTCATCATAACTTATGGAGCCCCCATACATCGTTTTCTGATCAGATGAACGATAGTCGAGTTATAAGCAAAATAAATAATACTAGTTTACAAAAAAAAAAAAAAATAATAACTACCCATTGAAGCTGTTATTTTTTTTTCTTATGTACTTTGGAACGCTGAACTCAAAAATGAAATTCCAAAACTTTAGTATGGATACGTTTTTGAGTTAGAATTTTTTTTAGTTTTTTCAGTAGGTAACCTTACATTTTATGACATATCTCGAGAAAGAAACTTTAGATGTCGTCAAGCAAGGTATTAAACTAAAGGGTATGCAATTTTTAATAATCTTGTTGAAGAGCATTTTTCTATAGGTTCAGTAGTTTGAATGCTATAAGCAATAATGTTTCCAAAAAACGATGTTTTTCTCAAAAAACGTGCAACATTTTTTTTTTCCTAAAATCTGTAAAAGTTAGAAACTGATAAAAATTAATTGTTTTTTTTTCTTTGAAAGTGAAAATATTACCGACTTTTTTACTTCTTTAAAGTATGCGGTTGGGTTCATCTTCTCTCGCTCATCCCTTACCCAGTTTAAACAACAGGCCTTAGATTTAAAAAAAAAAAAACAAACTCATTTTAATAAAATAATAAATCTTCTCTTAAAGACAAAAACCCTCGTGTAGTACACACCAATGCGGTGTTACAGCATCTGGATGTATGCCGCGCGCCAATAGACGTTCTCTATAGCGATAGAAACGCCTTTGGGCCATTAAAGCAGAGGTTTTGGGATTTGACCAAAGTCTTTCGGCGGCTGCTCCAGCTCTGGGCCAAATTCGTGCCTCTGTAAGTTAAAATTGTTGAAATTAATATGAACCCCAATCTCCTCCCTCCATTCCCCATACTTACCTAACGAATTCTGATCCACATACTCACTCCACATGCACACTTCACCACCCAATACTTGATCCTTATGCGCTCCACTGGGTAAAACATTGCCATACACCGTTTTCCAATTGTAATAGCTGGTGGAACCCCAAAAACCATGATCCAAATACCAGGCATCTTTGGTGGAAATCAATAGACGATAGCCACGCTGCAGTAGATCACGATTTAGGGTACTCTGAGCGCCCACCCAGGTTTGTATGATAAAACGCTCCTTGGGCAAAAACTCTTCAATATATTTGGGATCAGTTAGATGACTGGACCACACTATAACCGGTTTGGGTTCCCTTATACTAGGATACATGCGTTGATTGATATCATCCCAGGCATCCAAATTACGCTGATGGAACTGCGACCAGAGACGCAAAAAGCTCAAGTCACTCAAATCGTAACCCTTGGCCAGCATGGCATCGGTTATCTCTTTGGTATTATTCCAGCAGGGTATGTACACCTCATCGCCACCCATATGTAGGGTCTCCTCGGGTGCACCCAGTTCGGCCACATCTTCAAAGATCTCCTTGAGCACGGCATACATGTGATCGTTAATGGGATTCAGCTGACCGCAAGGCGGTTGCACGCAATATTTACGCCAGGGCGACTGATTCAGACACACCGACATGTTGCCCAAACCAGCTGTAGGACCCCATTGCCAGCCATTGCCCGCATGCGAGGGTCCATCGATTTCAATCAGTATACGTATGCCCCTTAAACGCGCATATTTCACCAAATTCACCGCATCCGCACGGGAATATGTCTGAGCGCTGGCATAGGCCCCATAACGTTGCATTTCCGGTACACGTGTAATCTCCAAGGGAAAGCTATGCGTATCCACCACATGCCAATGTAATACATTCAGCTTGGATGTAGCCATGGCATCCAGTGTACTCTTGATATAACGCAAAGGCAAAAAGTTTCGAGAAGTATCCAGCAAGACACCACGATGCGCATAAGCCGGACGATCGGTTATACGTGCTGCACTCACCAAAAGTAAACCATTGCTTAGGCTACCCGTCACCAGATTGCTCAAGGTTTCAAAAGCATGACGTGCCCCATAAACCGTGTTTGCTTTGATATCCACAAAGGTGGCCGTTTCCGTGGTACGCAATACCATCATATAGCTCTCATCGATTGACCAGTCCAGCACTAAACTATTACTTGTCACGGTCGCCTTCACTAAAACCTCCTTGCTGCTGGCCAAGGTACAGTTGCGTAGGCATTCCTTAAGCAAGTTGCTGACAAATAGACGATTTGTTTCGCGCAGAAACTGAGTGGTAGCCTCATTGGGAGCCACCACATTAAAACGCACCTTCCAGGGATCAAAGTGTACACGTTCGTGAGAGAGAGTACATTCCTCACCCGTGGGCATGGGCCAAATGGCACCATATTTACCACAAGAAAGTCGACAATCACGTTGACTTTCAAACTGTTGCGGCAGATATTGCACCCCCAAGAGTTTATCATTCTCCGAAGCGCATATGTCCGTGGAACTACAGAGCCATTTGCTGAAAAGAAAGAAGTAAGAGGGGATATATACTTTATAAACAGGAATGTTAAGAGTGAGAGACACTTAATTTGGTTTGTACTCTACTTATTTTATTACCTAACGATTTTGTTTATGGTGGACAAAACAATGTTCGAAGTAGAGAAAACCCCCATATTATTCTGATGTGTTCTACAAATCGCTTTCGACCCAAATCGCATGGAAATTGAGTCGTTTAAGGATTGAAGCAATTTGAGGAACACCTAGGATTAATTTAATACCGTCCCTATGCCGAAAAAATAATTAAAACTGAACCAGCTCCGAAAAAAATGATATATAGCATTCCACTACGTGGGTTGCTATATAAGTTTCTGGCCTAGTTCACTTCTAGCCATTTTAGGACCAATTGGCCTTTTCCCAAAAAAAGTTTGGACTTTTATCGATAAAAGCTCCATACAACTCTTTCATGTGGGACCACGTTTGATATCGATTAACGATTAATCAAAAACTTATCTCGGCAGAAAAATGGAATTAACTCGTGAACATTTTCGTGCAATCATTTTTCACAACTTTCGACGTGGATTATCACGACAAGAGTGCAACGATGAACTTAAATCTTTGTATGGCTATGAAGAAGCACCATCCTATAGCACTGCGAAAAATTGGTTTAATGAATTCAAACGCGGACGACGCTCGCTCGAAGACGAAGGTCGTGAAGGTCGTCCAAAAACAGTCGTTGTGCCAGAAAACATTGATGCCGTGCGTGAACTGATAATGCAAGATCGTCATGTGACATACCGTGAGATAGAGGCATCCTTGGGCATTTCTTCCACCAGCATACATTCGATATTGCATGAACAACTGGGCGTAAAAAAGGTTTGTTCTCGTTGGATCCCGCACAATTGGACAATCGCTCAAAAAAAGGCTCGTGTGGATTGGTGCAAAGAAATTTTGTAAAAATATAATCGCGGTGTTTCAAAAGACGTTTATAAGATCGTCACAGGTGACGAATCATGGATCTATCTAGAAATCGACCGTGTGGGTCTTCGAAGACGAGCCAAATCCAACGAAAGTCGTTCGTGGAAAAAGCACTTCGAAGCAAATGCTCGCCTGTTTCTTTGGTAAAACTGGTCATGTGGCGACTGTTCCGCTTGAGCAACGTAGAACGGTCAATTCTGAGTGGTACACCACAATTTGTTTGCCTGAAGTCTTCGGAGAAATTCGAAAAACGAACAAGAGAAGACAGATCATTGTGCACCATGACACATCAGCTCACATCAGCGCCTTTTTGACCGCCCAAAACGTCGAATTGATGGGTCATCCTCCGTACAGCCCTGACTTGGCACCCAATGACTTCTTTCTTATTTCCGCACATCAAGGGAAAAATGCTTGGTCAACGGTTTTCGTCGCCAGAAGATGCTGTTGAAGAGTTGAAAAACCACGTTTTGGAGGTGTCTCAATCGGAGTGGAAAAAGTGCTTCGACCAATTGGTTTGAGCACATGCAAAAGTGTATAAATCTTGCTGGAGAATACTTTGAAAAACAATAAAACCATTTTTGATCATAAATATTCGCGTTTTCATTATTAGGCCAGAAATATATATTTAGCAACCCACGTACTGTTCTCACCAGAGTTCTGTTTTCTATGACCAGCAAGCAGTGTCTGCACTAACACTAGTTTACAAAAATACTATAAAATAAATACCTATTGAAGCTGTTATTTTTTTTCTTATGTACTTTGGAATGCTGAACTCAAAAATGAATTTCAAAAATTTTTGTTTTTCAGTTCGATCTTTTTTTTTAGTTTTTTTTGGTAGATACCCTTACATTTTAGGCCATATCTTGAGTTAGAAACTTTTGATGGCGTCAAGCCAGGTGTTAATCAAAATGGTATGCAATTTTGTATAATCTATTTAAAGATCATTTTCCAAGTTTGAAAGTTAGAAACAAAAATATTTAAAAAAAAATTAAATTTTGTTTCTCTAAAATCTGTAAAAGGTTGAAAATAAAATCAAAAAAATATTTTTTTCTTTTCTTGAGCGTTATGCTGGGTTTACATTGGGTCATAAAATGACAAATGACAGAAAATGACAATGTTTTGCCTAGAATTTGACTCAAAATGACACAAAATGAGACAATGTAAACCCAGCCTTAATTCAAGTTCACATTGTTCGACTTATGAAACATGATAATCAAGTAAGCCTTCATGATGTACTGCTTTGAATGTCAAATGACAAGCTATTCACAATGAAAACAAGACAACATATAGGGCCTACTAGATTCTCAAGCCTCATGCGTCGAACAGTGTGTACCCAGCCTAATTTTGAAATTGAAAAAACACTTAGCAAGTAGGCCTAGCTATTTCATTTATTGTCACGTCCATTTCCAACATCATTTCGTCTGTTATTTCATTCCACATACAGCTACAACTCCATAAACATCAACAGCATACAAAACAGAGTAAAACTTAAATATATTTTTCCAAATTTCCTTTAATAATTTGTTGACTCAAATGGCCACCTACCTAGACTTGCAGGCAGCTCAAAAAATACTAAAATGTTATAATGGACAACTCAACTCTAAGATATTGCACATTGAGGAACTAGCCACCGGAGCGGCATACTGTCAGTTGCTTGATTTCATTTTTGACGGGGCCGTGCCGCTGGATCGTGTGATCTATACCACCGATCATTTGGTGCATTTCAAACGTAACTGGACTTTACTTGCGCGTGGATTCCAAGCTTTGTCCATAAAAATAGATATTCCTTTAGAATCCCTCATACGTGCCGAATTTTATACGAATTTGAGTTTTGCCAAACGTTTTTACCAATTCTACAAATCGGTGGAGAAGAAACGTTCTGGTCTATTGGGTATATATGATGCTTTGGCGGCCAGAAACTATGCCGAATTTGCCTTGGCCCCGGCCACAGTGTCAGTCATTACACGCGGAACCCAAACACCGGATTCGAAAAATTGGCCATTGGAAAAGACATTTGTTAGTCTTGGAGAGGAGCGCGATTTCTACTTGCGCAAAATTTTGGAATTGAAAGAGCTAGTGGATGAGCATCGCAAGTGTGGTAATATAGAAAGTAAGCAGGTATTGAATGAGCTCTATAAAGTCAGTGAAGGATTTGCCATACCAGAAACTAAAAAGCTAGATGTCTAACCCTGCACTGGAAACGGACATTGGACAAGAGATTTTTCGAAATTTGAATATTTGTTTGGATTTTTTTTTTTTTTTTTTTTTGAGAAATTCGGAATGTCTTACACTTGTCATGTTTAACTTCTTACTATTTTCGGCAAAATACTTTCACTTCCATTAAACATTAATTCCAGACGGATGTGTTCTTCGGAACGTCTTTAACATTTTAAAAATATTTTTTTCGTTTTTTTGCTTTGCATATTGACTATAGCTTGGAAATTCACCTTTCATCCCCTTCAAACCATTTTCAAAAATTCGAAATAGTTTGGGAGATATTGCTATTCTAGTGGAGCAAGGTTCTTGTTTGAGGAAGCACTCAATACAACCTCAAAATAACCTCGTACCTTTGAAAAAAAATTAATTTTTCGATTTTTTTGTTTTGCATTATTATTATAGCTTGGGCATTCCCATTTCATCCACTTTAAACCATTTTCTAAAATTCGAAATAGTTTAGGAGATATTGCCATTATAGTGGAGCAAGGTTCTTGCTTGAGCACACACTAAAGGAGCACCCTTAAGGAGGCAGGAATCCCGCACCGCGCCCATCTCTAATTGAGACATTGATCTTAGGAAAAGAAAGTCCGATTCGGAGTCAGATTTGAGAGATCTTTGAAGTGATCCAAGGTTTAAATCATTTCTTTCTTTCACTTGAAAATTCTTGCACTAATTTTCACTACAACTGCAACTTGTTTCTCTTTTAGTTTCACTCGAGATCTAAGCAAAGACACAAACCTGCTTCCGCTGATGCTGTTCGTCTCGACTTCCCTGTCAGCGGAGACGGTGCATGCAACCGCTGCTGCAAATGCTGACAAATAAATTGCCAGATAACGATATTTCTGCATTGGCATTCTCCTCCTTGGCAGCCGTTTGGCCTGCATTGCGGCGGCCTCCAATTGGAATGACGATGATGATAATAATGGAGGCGACAATAAAACAAAAAGCGAAATAAATAAATGCACTAAAAAAAAAAGAAAGCAAATTTCTTTTTGCAGCGCCGTCGCATGCAAATGGGCGCAGCACAAAATCCAAACTGAAAACTAAATTTAAAAAAAAATGCTGCAAAAGCCAAGCTCAAGAGCTTATCGGACAGAATTAGTTGCAGGCCAAGCGAAGTGAAGCGCGAGAGTGCGAGAGAGAGAGAGAGTCGTCGCTTGGTTTGCCATGGGGAGGAAGCAAAAGAGTCGCTGCTGACGCAGCTGCTCCCCCCACTGTACGATGGCACACAAACGCAAATGGCAGGGGGCGACCTGATAAAAAATAAATAAAAATACAAGCCAGACCCACCAAAACAAAAAGTTATACAAAACAAAAGCATGTGTAATTGTTTTTGACCGTGATCGAGGTCGACGACTTGGTACACTAGGAAAATAGTTTCGAAATTTCGAAAATTTAAAACTTGGTAGATAGAAAAGTTTTCAAACCGATCCCAACTTCAAAATCTTGAATTTTTTTAGGTAGAGAGCAGAAATGTTGAATAATAATTAAAATCACTAACAAAAAGAGCCTTTCTCTAAAAAGGCATAATTAACTCTAAAGAATCAACCTTGAATTGAGACATTGGTCTTTGGTATCGGTGTATTATTTAGCTTGAAAGCGAATTTTCTTTTCCATCATGACACGGCTTACATATAGTTTATTTTTGGACAATTGCCGGGAGTCACCTTTTCAATTATAAAAACTTATTATGTGACTTTGCCTTAAACCCATTCCTGGAGCATCAATTTCAGACTTTTCAACCTCCCCTAAAATTTGGGTCAACATTTTTAGTATAGCTAAGAATTCTTACGATTTTTTTCCCAAATTTAACTAATGAGTAATATAATAAATAGTTTTTTTTTTTTACAAATTTCCAACCATATTTACAGTCTCAAATATCGAAAACGGTCAAAAATGGGCAAAAAACATAAATAACATAATAATCTGTACATTTTAAGGAATAACTTGGAGTTTTTAATTTTCGGCGCAAGCGCGATCAGCAAAAGTAAGAACACAAATACTTCGGTTAAATTTTAGCAATAAATATACACTAACAAAACATGGGACAATAACAATAATACACATATTTCGAAAGTGGGCAAAAAAGGGCAAAAAACATAAATAACACAATAATCTGTACATTTTGAGAAATAACTTGGCGTTTTTAGTTCTTACGCGCAAGCGTAATCAGCAAACGAAAAAATACAAATACAAAGTCTTCTGTTAAATTTTTGCAATAAATATAGACTAACAAAACATGGGACATTTACAAAAATACACATATATTTCGAAAGTGGGCAAAAATGGGCAAAAAACATAAATAACACAATAATCTGTACTTTTTAAAGAATAACTTGGCCTTTTTTAGTTTCTACGCGCAAGCATAATCAGCAAACGAAGTAACACAAATACTTCTGTAAATATACACAAACAAAACATGGGACAATAACAATAATACACATTTTTCTTTACACATTTGTTAAAAAACCTTCACTCCTCAATTTTATATTATTAAGTCCAGATCTGTGTATTTTATTTATATTTAAAGTCTATCAAATATTTTTTCTCAAAGGCCAATCAATCAGCTGACTTTTAAATGGTTGCCACCAAGCTTCTGAAAAAATGGTTTTTATCCTAACAGGGGTAGTCGTAATCATCTAAACTTCAACAACTTTTAAAGTCTGTGACAATTTGTTTACCCTAGTAAACCGGTATAAATAGAAAGATCAAATTTTGAATATATATATTCTAACCCTGGAAGGTCATCGTTCGTCAATTCTTGTACATCAAACGTACATCAAAATAGAGATGACCTTCCAGGTTTAGAATATATATATTCAAAATTTGAAAAGATTTTAAGAAAGAAAAAAAGATTAGGTCTTATGTCTATTATCAAAAGGCAAAAAAAATTGTCTCTCTATATATAAAAGAGGTTGCCCTGACTGACTGATTCACTGATTGTCAATCTAAGCAGAGCCTAAACGGTAAGAGTTAGAAAGGCTAAAACTTTCATAGAAGTTTCCTTATAAGTTGAAAGTGGTAACTAAGGCGGGGTTTTTTGGAAAATTCCAACCTCAAGGGATGAAAAACTCTCAAAAAAACTCATATGAGAAAAATTTTGATTTTTATCCAATTGACTTCAAATTCGGTTTCTAAGTAATGTGTTTTTTCCAAATTTTTTCTTTGTGAAAAATACTATTTTTGATTCGATTGACTTTAAACTCGATTTTTGACATGTGATTTTCCAATGTTGGAAAAATTTGGTTTAGTAATTTCTGCCTTCAGGTTCGGAAAATGGTATGCGTGTTTAGGTTCAGGGTTCATCCTTAATTGTAAACCAATCTAAATAAAGTTCGGTTGTTGAAAGCTCAATGGATAGCTGAAAAAATAATTTTCTCATTACGGGAAATTTAACCTCAAGGTCGGAAAATGGAAGAGCGGGCGTGGCTTCATGGACAAACTCTTTTTTCGAGCTGGACTAAATGAAATTTGGTTTGAAAGTATAGGTAAGTAATACTAAGTATATATATAAGTAAGTATATATATATATATATAAGTAAGTATATATATATATAAGTAAGTATAAATATATATACATATGAAGGTATAGGCCAAATAGATGGAATAATAATTTTCTAATCTTGGAAAACCAACCGAAGATGTGGGAAAATGGGTAGTGGTTGATGGTATTGGAATGTAACTGTTAGAAGTTAACATCTCCTTCCCTATAAAGTATATATATTCTTGATCAGCATCAAAGGCCATGTCGATATAACCGTGTCCGTCTGTCTGTATTAACGAAGAGATCTAAGACATAATAAGAGTTGGAGATTTACAGTATATGGAACATAAACTTTTTCTAACTGCAAACAGATCAGAAATATTTCGGATTTTTTGCCTCCCCCACAATTTGTAAAGAAGAGTCATATCTCCCACAATTTTTAAGATAGTTTCCGTTTCGTTCGTTTTCCGATCAGATGAAGGATAGTGTAGTTATAAGCAAAAGAAATAATTAAGCTGGGCAGCACTGGCCTTAATTATGATGGACAGCACTGGCCTTAATTATGATAGGCAGCACTGGCCTTAATTATGATGGGCAGCACTTATACAGTTGGTGTGATCCCACACACTTAAAATTGATTGAGTTATATACAAACTTTGGCAGGTATAGAGTATATAACAGTCGGGCTTGAACGACTTTCTTACTTGTTTTTTTTATCCTTTAATTCTAAGCTTTGATAAACGTTTTATTGTGCATTGAAAGTCAAATTTATTTGGTGTCGCATAAATAAGAAATTCACCGTACATATACAAAATGTTCGGATAACAGTCAAATTACCTAAAATGTTAGTAGGGATTTACACCATGAAGGAAACTTCATGAAGTTTTCTTAGTAGGCGTGGAATTTAGAGGAAATCTTTCAGACCCTTTAAACAAATGATAAAAAATACATTTAAATCTCTCGCCTACTAGGAAAACTTCATGAAGTTTGCTTCATCATGTAAATCCCGTCTAACAATCAGGCCTGTTCCCATTACCGAATTCGATCAATTGGAATTAGTAAAGGTTCTTAGAGAATTTGGTTAGTTAATTTTGCCAGCAAGACAGTCGAATAAAGATAAATGGAAATATTAAGTTATTCGCCCAATAATTCAATCGGTTTTTGGACACGAAAACATTTACCAATTCCGATTTCGATTCGAAAATGGGAACAGGCCCGAATGTTTTGTTAATCGAAATTAAAAACATATTTAATATGCATTTGATATTGATTAAATCTGATAAAAATGTACTGGGGTACGAATGTACCCCGAAGACGCTTTAAGTTAGTTTTGAAACTGGAGGGTTCTAGGCTTAAGATACTTGGCTTTCTCACCAAATATGCTAAAAAACGAGAAGGCAAAGCTAACTTCGACTGTGCCGAAGTTTTAATACACTTGAAAAACTTTACTCCAACTGATTTAACCGGTAAAATATATATATGATATATATATCAGATATTTAAAATTTTTAAATCATTGATAATAAAAAATCGGTACCATAAAAAAAAACTTTTTTTAGTAAAACACATTTTCCGACCGATCGGTTCTATGGCAGCTATATGCTATAGTCATCCGATTTTGATCAATATTTCCTGTATTATGTGAAAGCATATAAAACTAATATATACCAAGATTGGTGACGCTACGATGGAAAATCAAAAAGTTTTTCCCACTAGAACTAGTTTTTTGACCGACCGTTTATATGGCAGCTATATGCTATATTCATCCGATTTTGATCAATTTTTCCACAAATATGTAAAATTATCTAAAACTAATATATACCAAGATTGGTGACGCTACGATGGAAAATCAAAAAGTTTTTCTCACTAGAGCTAGTTTTTTGACCGACTGTTCCTATTGCAGCTATATGATATAGTCATCCGATTTTGATAAATTTGTTCAGTATTATGTGGAAGCATGTAAAACTAATATATACTAACATTGGTGACGCTACAATAGAAAATAAAAAAGTTTTTCTCACTAAGACTTATTTTCCGACCGATCGTTCCTATGGCAGCTATAAGATATAGTCATCCGATCCGGCCGGTTCCGACATATTAGTTGCGTGCAGTAAAAAGAAGACTCTGTGCAAAATTTCAGCTCGATAGCTTTAAAACTGAGAGACTAGTTCGCGTAGAAACAGACAGACAGACGGACAGACGGACAGACAGACGGACAGACAGACGGACAGACAGACGGACGGACGGACAAGCGGAAATGAACTCGGCTCGTCGTCCTGATCAAGAATATATATAGTTTATGGGGTCGGAAATGAATATTTCTATGCGTTACAAACTTCTGGGCAAAATTAATATACACTTTTCAAGTGTATAAAAATCGAAAAATAATTTTTTAAGATCGACAAAAAGAAAAATTTTGTCACGTTACTTCATGGAAATAGAATCAATTTCGAGCAGCTCATAAGTCTCAAAGCAATGCCAAAATCTTAAAAAAAATTTGTTGGAAAGTAAAACTAATTTTCTAAGTATGCCTTTCAAATTTTCCTGTCAAATTTTGTAAGGCCTTGAAAATTAGATTTCTATAGAATTCAGTTTACTACCAGAGCTCGACCTGACAACATGTCTTGCTATAAATAAAATAAAAAAAAAATTATCAGTTTAAAAACATTTGGAAAATTTCTTATCAAAATTGACTTGTGGTTATTTTTGCGGTTGAAGTTAAGTATTTGCAAACAAAAATAATGTTTAACGGGTAAGTAAAGAAAAAGCAGTTGAATAATAACATATTAATCATAATTTTCTTATCATTTTTACAGTCTCTGTTGTTCCTTCTCGAAAATTTCTGTATGGAAGGGTGGGGGCTATCAATTTTGTGTCTGGTCGATGTGTCGTATTATCAAGTTGTTGTGATTGCTTGTGTGTAGAGTTGTATATGATTGAACTGTGTTTATCTGGGGTAAGATTTTGGGACTCATCCAACTAATCCTTGTTGATTAAGAACTTTGCTTGCTTTAGGTAAAAGGAAGGTTTTTTTGTAAATGTGAGTATTAACTCTGAGTACTACTTGGTCTATGGGTATACAATGATATTTTACTTGCAGATAAAGTTAAACAAATTATTTATGTATATTTGGACATCAGGTGATGTGCTGATTGAAATGAAATTCGAATTAAATTATATGCCTTTGTCTCTGTATTTTTGAAATATTCAAAATTAAACTACAAATTATATTAAAAATGTCTAAGAATATTAAAAATTATGTATGAACATTTTAAAATTGTTATAAAGTATTTCTTGAGTTTAATCTAATGATCGGACTTTTACTTTACCCAAAAGGAACTCGCAGTTAACTACAATAATTGAAAAGGCGGAAATTATCTTTATTTATACGTACTCTCTAAATTTTACAGAAAAAAATCACTTGAAAGTCTTGATTTGTCTTGCTTTTAATGATCTTCGTTTTTAAGACTCAAAAATTGCCAGAAAATTTCTTCAAAAATGTATTATATAGAAATGTTCTGCCTTAGGTATATTTCTTTTCTAAGCTAAATTTGTTTTGGCAACGAAATAAGTATAACTCATTTGAAACTTTAAATCAATTTGTCATGGAAAAATTGCATTAAGTCTTAAAAAATCTCAAGCCTTTATCTCCATACTCTCATTCTCAAATTGATGATTCTTATAATAATTTGTATATCTACACACACCCCCCCAATTTGCTATCGATAAGACATTTCCAACAAGTTGAAAGCAAATTAAAAATCACACAAACAAACCAACCCGAAATGCCATTGTTGATGATTATTTTTATTGTATTCGGCATTCACACATCCCACACATAGTTCATTTTTTTTTCTCTTTTTATTTTATGATTATTATTATGTTTTATATGTGTATTTCAATTCCATTTCCATGTGTGCGCTTTTGTGCGCTTTCAAATGAATTATGCCCTAGCGCCGCCTTGGTCCATTGTTGTTGGTTACCCACCCAACCTAACCCAAACCCACCCATTCCACCATATACCACACACATAACCCGTGCCACTGTGTGAGTGAGTTTAGCATGTAAAATTATAATAATTAAAAAATGTGCAAGGCGATGCTGTACTAGGCTATAGAGATGAGAGTTGAGAGGGTGTTTAGGCAATAATCAAAATGTTTGATCGAAGGCAAGCAAAAGCCAACAATGACCTTGACTAAGCCAAGCAGGAACAGCTTCTGAAGCAACTCGCCACAATTATTTTGACAAATAAATTTACATAAATAAATATTGCATAATTTGTATGCAATTTTCCTAAAGTGCTTGAGACGGCAATCTCAAATTTAAAATTTATATATCTGAATCTAAGAAACCATTAATTTTACCTTTAAAAAAATATTTTTCGATTTTTTTGTTTTGCATTATTATTATAGCTAGGACATTCCTCTTTCAAGCCCTTCAAACCAGTTTCAAAAATTCAAAATAGTTTAGCAGATATTGCAATTTTAGGGGAGCAAGGGTCTTGCTTGAGGAAGCACTGAATAAGAGGCCATTTACCTTTGAAAAAAAAAAAAATAGTTTTTAGATTTTTTTTGTTTTGCATTATTATCATAGCTTGGGTATTCCCCTTTCACCCCATTCAAACCATTTTCAAAAATTCGAAAAAGTTTAGGAGATATTGCCATTTTAGTGCAGCAAAGTTGTTGCTTGAGGAAGCACTGAATAGGAGGCAATTTACCTATGAAAAAAAAATATTTTTTCGAATTTTTTGTTTTGCATTATTATGATGGCTTAGACATTCCACTTTCATCCACTTCAAACCATTTTTAAAAATTCGAAACAGTTCCATTTCAGTGGAGCAAGGTTCTTGCTTGAGGAAGCACTAAATAGGAGGTCTTTTACATTTGAAAAAATTTTTCTTTTTCGATTTTTTTGTTTTGCATTATTATTATAGCTTGGGCATTCCCCTTTCATCCCCCTCAAACCATTTTTTAAAATTCAAAATATTTTGGGAGATATTGCTATTCTAGTGGAGCAAGGTGCTTGTTTGAGGAAGCACTGAATAGAAGGCCATTTACCTTTGAAAAAAAAATAATTTTTGGATTTTTTTGCTTTGCATTATTATTATAGCTTGGGCATTCCCGTTTCATCCCCTTTAAACCATTTTCAAAAATTCGAAATAGTTTAGAAGATATTGTCATTTTAGTGGAGCAAATTTGTTGCTTGAGGAAGCACTTAAGGAGGTATTTTACATGTGAAAAATATTTTTTTTCGATTTTTTTGTTTTGCATTATTGTTATAGCTTAGGCATTTCCCTTTCAACCCCTTCAAACCATTTTAAAAAATTCGAAATAGTTTAGGAGATATTGCCATTGTAGTGGAGCAAGGTGCTTGCTTGAGGAAGCACTGAATATAACCTTAAGGAGGTCTTTTACATTTGAAAAATATTTTTTCCCCTGTATAAGCTACTTATAATTATAATCTGAAAACTATTTCTCCCAGCTTTTTCCAGGTATTTTCGCAGCCCCTTTCCCCCTTAGCCGCTCGCTCACGTTTTCATCTCTAATTCCGCTTGGATGTGCCATTTGCCTCCCACACACACACACGCACACACACATGCGAGTGAAATTAATTTTCTCAACTTTTTTTTTTTTATGCCATTTTTGAACCAGGATCATCTTCACCGTGATGATGAGGCAAACAAACTACTTCTGCCTGTGCGATTCCACTGCTGTCGCTCCAGGACAATGCACATCCAAATGCAAATGCGGCGGTAGCGGCGGCGTCGTCGTCCGTCGCCACTGATTATGATGTTGATTACATTGTGGTCACGCCCACGTCCGTCCAGCCGTCTGCCAGTCAGTCAGTCACTCAGTTCTGCCTTCACTCAGTTTGTAAGCTTAGAACAATGCAAGATTAAAAAACTGTAACAAATTACAAGCAAAACGGCAAATAAATTACAAAAAAAAATATATGTATATAAAAAAAATATAAAAGAAGCAGCAAAAGTTGCTGCAGCTGCTTTGGTAGTTCGGGGGGGCGAAACTGAATTGTGAAACTGGCGTAGAAGGGGGCGGAAATCATGTGGGGGAAGTTCAAGCATATTGCAAAGTTAATTTGCATTTAATGTGCGGGGGCAAAGCGAAGGAGATGAGGAGGATTAGGGAGCTTAGAAGCAGCACTCAACTTTTCTAAAAAAAAAAGGGGATTCACCTGGTCACAAGATCGCTCTAAGTACTCTAAGTCCAACTTTTTAAATAGTTTTCTAACTTTCCTTTTATTAACAGATACGACCCCAAAAACGACCCAAATCGTATGGGAATAGGATCGTTTTTGGGGACGAAAGCCATTTAAAACCGACTTCAAACAGTTTCCAAATTCAACAGAGGTGGAAAACTCGCAGCCCAAGAATAAAGAATATTTTTATTTGTTTTCTAGAATAGACAATCTTTGATGAGGATGGTTCATACTTGACTTTAAGATGAAACCATCTCTTTTTTAAGAAAAAAACCTAAATTAATTTAAAACTAATTTGTCTAACCAAAAGGTGGGGGATCGTGGAGCAGAGGTAGGTTATAACTGTTGCATAATTTTTTTACATTTGGTTGCTTTTTGGGGTTCTCTAATATCTGAAGAACATTATGAAACTTATTAAAATTCTTCTTACTATCATGACCCTGTCTGTGACTCAAACTCACGACATAGAGGGAACACATTTGAAAGACAAACGGCTGCGGATCTTAACGCATTGGACCACCGTGTACTAGCGCGATAATGCTGTAAATCATATATAACGGAACCCAGCCATAAGTTAAGCTCTGAGAGTATAGATGGCCTGGTGGGTGCAGATGGCAAGACCGTTACCTTAGAATACCGAAGTTGAACAGTGGTTTTGAGATTTCAAAATTCAAAAATTGCATGTGCGTCTAAAAAATTTTAAATGATCCCATATTCAAGAAAATTGTTCAACTATAACAAATACGTAGGTTGCTATATATATTTCTGGCCTGATAATGAAAACGCGAATATATATGATCAAAAATGGTTTGATTGTTTTTCAAAGTATTCTCCAGCAAGATTTATACACTTTTGCATGCGCTCAAACCAATTGTCGAAGCACTTTTTCCACTCCGATTGAGACACCTCCAAAACACGGTTTTTTAACTCTTCTACAGCATCTTCTGGCGACGAAAATCGTCATCGTCACTCAGAATTGACCGTCCTACGTTGCTCAAGCGGAACAGTCGCCACATGACCAGTTTTACCGAAGAAACAGGCGACCATTTGCTTCGAAGTGCTTCTTCCACGAACGACTTTCGTTGGATTTGGCTCGTTTTCGAAAACCCACACGGTCGATTGCTGTTTTGTTTCGGGCTTATAAGCATAGATCCATGATTCGTCACCTGTGAAGATTTTATGAACGTCTTTTGAAACACCGCGATAACATTTTTAAAAAATTTCTTTGCACCAATCCACACGAGCCTTTTTTTGAGCGATTGTCAAATTGTGCAGGATCCAACGAGAGCAAACCTTCTTTACGCTCAGGTGTTCATGCAATATCGAATGTATGCTGATGGAAGAAATGCCCAAGGATGCCTCTATCTCACGGTATGTCACATGACGATCTTGCATTATCAGTTCACGCACGGCATCAATGTTTTCTGGCACAACGACTGTTTTTGGACGACCTTCACGACCTTCGAGTCACAGTGCTATAGGCTAGTGCTTCATCGCCATACAAAGGTTTAAGTTCATCGTTGCACTCTTGTCGTGATAATACACGTCGAAAGTTGAGAAAAATGATTGCACGAAAATGTTCACGAGTTAATTCCATTTTTCTGCCGAGGTAAGTTTTTGATTAATCGTTTATCGATATCAAACGTGGTCACACATGAAAGAGTTGTATGGAGCTTTTATCGATAAAAGTCCAAACTTTTTTTTGGGGAAAGGCCAATTGGTCCAAAAATGTGTTGAAGTGACCTAGGCCAGAAACTTTAATAGCAACCCAAGTATCTCTAAAAATTGTAGAAGATTTAAATTAGGTTTTATAACATAGTTTTTGTTGATAGCTTGCGCTCAGTCTGGTAACTTGACATGCTGTTAACGTTCTGTTAATTGCTATACAGAAAGGATCTTAATTTTAAGGCCTGATTTCAGATGACATAAATTTTCTTTTCATCACAATACTTCATATAAATAAGACAGCTGTTAAAAAGCATTCTGATTTTAAAGTGTTTCTATTCATATGAAGCATATCGAAAATAAAATTTGTCATCAGAGAATAAATTTAAATATAAATCACTTGGAAATGTTTCCCCTTTTTAATTTTAGTTAATTAAACAAACTATTGATAATCCACCCAGCTTTTGCTTACTCTGGGGGGACTTCCCCTCCAGAAAGATATGTATAATCTGTTGCTGGGGCAGTGATTCCCCTGGACTGTGCTTGTGTTATTTATCATTTAACAAATTTTAAACTCCCCCTCTAAACACTTTGTAAAAGTTGTTTAGCCTATGGATTGTGGTTTATATTGTTTGATAAAATTTTGATAAATTTATTTCCCTTGAATATGTAAATTTTAATGTATTTTAACAATATTTTATTGAATGGTTGCACTTTTTTTTGTTGTTGTTTGTCTCAATGGAAAACGAAAGACCGCACACACACACACACACACAGACACACACGCAGGCTGGCATCAATTATATTGATTGCATTTTCAGGCTTTTTTGAGGCAATAATGCAAATGCATTTTTGATTGAATTTCAATTTTTGGGGTTTTTAGGGGATTTACTTAATTAAATGAAACTGGCAAAAATTTCTCCATCTCTGCCTGGCTGGGGGGGGGGGGTCTACCATTTGGAAGGCGCCAACATAATCAGTATAACAAATGAGATCCTTGTCGACAGTTGTTTGCTGCTTTTGTGTCAGTGGCATCATCATCTTCATCATCATCAACACAATGTGCGGGGAGGGGGGGAGGCTGTCGGCTCGTCTCTTTTTGCCTGACGCTCTACATTGTTATTGTTATTATTTTTGCTGCCTTTATGCAATGTTTTGATTAATTTTTGCCACAGACCTCATACCTCACCCCCAACCACCCACCCCCACCCCCTCCTGGCGCGTGCATTTGCTTGACTGCATTTTGCCA
This sequence comes from Lordiphosa mommai, assembly GCA_018904225.1. Lineage (NCBI taxonomy): Eukaryota > Metazoa > Arthropoda > Insecta > Diptera > Drosophilidae > Lordiphosa > Lordiphosa mommai. Next base: position 653,488 of record JAEIFT010000018.1, read on the forward strand.
GGGCTGAGTATAAAGTAGGCGTGGCTGTTTTGTTTAGTAGTTTTATGGCTCTTCTCGCGGTAAACAATGCAAAACAAAAAAAAAAAAAAATTCCTTCTGCTGTGCATTGTCTCGGCCTCGGCTCTAAAACTTTGCGGAGTAAGGATGTTCTGAGAGAGAGTGAGAGACGGGGGTGGGAGGGGTGTACAGTTGAGACGTTGTTGTGTGTCGACTGAGATTTAATAAATCAACATGGCGACATGCTCAGCTGGGGGGAAGCAACAAAAAAAAAGAGGGAAAGAAGAGAGGTGGCTTTTCAAAAGGAAGATATGCAAAAATTATATTATGTGGTAATATTTATACGGAGATTACTTTAAAACAAAGTAAATAGTTGGACTAGAAAACTGGACTTAGTTCACATACAAAATTTCGTTCAATACATTCCAAATAGAAGGAGAAAGAAGCTGCACAAAGCATTCCTCAGCTTTGGTTGTATTTTGTGCTTTAAGTTGCTTGGAATTCTCAACCGATTCAAGCTACTTATGCTCTGAAAATGTGTAGAAGACAGCAAACCTCGCTGATAAGAAAGTTGAAAGACTTTTGAAATAGTACAAAAAAGAATTTCATACTTGGAAGAATGGAAAAGAATTCTTGATCCAACAGCGAATTTCTTGATTATATTATAAATTTTTGTTACCGTATTTCTTGAGCCAATAGTTTCTTAATTAGAACTTAGTATGAACGAGAAGGCAAAGCTAACTTCGACTGTGCCGAAGTTTTAATACACTTGAAAACTTTTCTCCAACTGATTTAACCGGTAAAATATATATAGAATATAGATATCAGATATTTAAAATTTTTAGATCATTGAAAATAAAAATTTGATACCATAAAAACAACTTTTCTTAGTAAAACACATTTTCCGACCGATCGGTCCTATGGCAGCTATATGCTATAGTCATCCGATTTTGATAAATTTTTCCAAAATTATGTGAAAGCATATAAAACTAATATATACCAAGATTGGGGACGCTACGATGGAAAACAAAAAAGTTTTTCTCACTAGAACTAGTTTTTTGACCGACCGTTTATATGGCAACTATATGCTATAGTCATCCGATTTTGACAATTTTTTCCAGAATTATTTGGAATCATATAAAATTAATATATACCACGATTGGTGACGCTACGATGGAAAACAAAAAAGTTTTTCTCGCTAGAATTAGTTTTTTGACCGACCGTTTATATGGCAGCTATATGCTATAGTCATCCGATTTTGATAAATTTTTTCGTAATTGTGTGGAAGCATATAAAACTAATATATACCACGATTGGTGACGCTACGATGGAAAACAAAAAAGTTTTTCTCACTAGAACTAGTTTTTTGACCGACCGTTTATATGGCAACTATATGCTATAGTCATCCGATTTTGATCATTTTTTCCAGAATTATGTGAAAGCATATAAAACTAATATATACCACGATTGGTGACGCTACGATGGAAAACAAAAAGTTTTTCTCATTAGAACTAGTTTTTGGACCGATCGTTCCTATGGCAGCTATATGATAAAGTCATCAGATCCGGCCGATTCCGACAAATGTGCAGCGTATTTGTATTTAAAGACTTTTTGCAAAGTTTGGTCAAGATAGCTTCAAAACTGAGGGAGGAGATAGCATAGAAACAGACGGACAGACGGACGGACGGACAGACGGAAATGAACTCAGCTCGTCATGCTGATCAAGAATATATATACTTTATGTGGTCTGAAATGCTTCCTTCACTGCGTTACAAACATCGTGACAATTTTAATATACCCTCTGCAAGGGTATAAAAACCTCTCCTATCAAGTAGCAGAATTCTTAAGTCAAAAGCTTGACAGACGTGAGACCAAGATCTTTCATTCTCGAACTAAGACACAATAGTTGACACAATAACACGCACGACTCAACACGACGTGTTCGTGCGTGTCAATTTGTAATCCCCTAAAACACGAACACACACGACTTAGCACGACAAACACGATACAATTCGACACTTCTAGATTCGACCTTACAGAACAAAAATACTTTATAAAAACAATGATTCAACAACGTGTTTAGACAACGGAAAAAATTAAAATTTTTTCACAAATTTTTGAAAAAAAAAATTTCCAATTGCTAAAAAAAAAAAACTCATAACCAACTTTAACGGTTTACCCCTATTTTGGCTGGGATTTTTTTTTTGGCCCCGATGTTTGTAACGTAGAAAAAATTCCGACCCCAAAACTAATTCTAGGAACGAGCTGAAATCATCCGTCCGCTGTCGTCCGTCTGTCTTCTTCTAACTCCTCCCAGTTTTAAAGCTATCGTGCAATTTTGCAGTCTTTAAATACCGCCTTGTCGACGCCGATACTACATATAGCTGCCAGACGATCGGTCGAACTGTCTTGAAAAACTTTTTTGTTTTCCATCGTAGCGTCCCAATCTTGTATTTTGTTTTATATCCCTTCACACAATTCTGGAAAATGTATCAAATCGGCTATAGATAGCTGCTAAAGTCGGTCGAAAAAAGTTTTGTGAGAAAACTTTTTGTTTTCCATCGTAGCTCCCCAATCTATTATATTAGTTTTATATCCCTTCCACACAATTCTGAAAAATTTATCAAAATCGGATACTATAGTATAGCTGCCTATAAACGGTCGTCAAAAACTTCTAGTGAGAAAACTTTTTTTTTATCGAGCTCCCATATTATTTTATCCTCACTTCGAAAAATTCAATCGAAGAACGCCTTTACTCTTTTTCATGTATTTAAAACTGCACCAAATTTAAACATCCGCTTTACCTCCATCTTTTTTTTTTAAATTTTTGATCATGTTAAAATATTTTCTAAATTGTAAAAAAATTATATGTGATTCTTGTCAAAACTGAATATATAAATAAAAATGTCCCCTAAATTACTACATTTACAGATTTTCGATATCATTGCGCTTTCAAAAGTTATGGTCCAAAAACTAAAATAATAGCTAAAATGTTTACAACAAATTATTAAAAATTTCCAAATATTAAGTTAAATCACAATAACATAATTTTTTAATGTCGTCCCTTTTGTTCTCTAACAATAACTTGATTTCTAATTAAATATTTTTAATTTAATGTCATTTTGGTAAAAAAAAAAATGTAAAAAATTTTTTAATTTTTTTAGACTTTAATCTATATCTTTTGAGCGTGTTAAAACTATCGAGGAGCTGAAATTATTCAGCAAGCTGCTAATATAATGGAACCACCCGAATCGAATGACTTTATCTTAAAGCTGATATTAGAAAATAGGTCTTAGTAAGAAAATGTTAAAATTAACATTAATTTAACAGTCTGTTATATGACAGTAGTAAGACTTTTAGATCGTATGGTAGATCTTCATGAATTTAACAGATTAGACTTGAAGACTGGGCATATTTTTAGGTTCCTATAATTTTCTGCAAAGTTATATTTCAACCTTCTCCCGAATCACACACCATTTCGTGGGCCCTGAACTTGAACAGCAATTTGCGGGATAATTAAATCAGAAAAAAAACCGCACAGAAAATAAAGAAAGAAAGGGGGGGTAAAAAAAACAACAGCAAACCAAAATCAAAGCGAAGGCCTCAGCAATGTTAGTGCAATTAATTAAAAAGCTAGAGAGCTCGCTCACACATGTGTGTAAAAAAAACACACAACGAAAGAAAAACTTTGCACAAATTAAAAAATAAAAATAAAATACAAAAAAAAAAACTGCGGCCGGTGCTTTTTTCTTCTTCATTCGATTTCTTTTTGTTTCGGAATTGAATTGAAAACATTTTATGCATTTGATTTAATCAAAAGAAAAATAGAATGCGAATGTGAATGCATGGGGGCAACGGATTCAGTTCCAAACAGCAACCCATAGAAAATGAAATGCAAAATGGCATTCATTCATGCAATTTGCATTGTTTGGCTGTGCTGCCGGTGGACGATGACGATGACGACGACGACGACGACGACAACATGTGCAAACCACTTGCCAATCCGCACCAACCCCCCTCTAAAACGTTTAGCCAAAGCCAACTGAGCCCATCAAATATCCATACGCTTCAGCGATTTAACTAGGGATTGATTTTGGAAAAAAACTTACAGGTTAGCGTTGCTTTCGTCTAATTTTTTGAAATTAGTCTCAATGTCAAATAAACTGTTGGAAATACTTCTTTCTGCTGCAAAGTATGCAACACAATTTGCAAATTTTCAGAACAATACGCGGCTTTTGTTCTATTGTATTTTTAGCTCTGGCTAATAAAAGTTTGACCCACTAAAAAATGACACTTTGCGAGAGTCCTCGGTTTGAATCATTGAATAAACGTTTAAATCATGCGCGAGTCGTTATAGACACAAGCCTAGAAAACCAAATCATCTAGTTTTCAAAAACATAAACATGAGAAAACGGCCCCAAGAATTCAATGTAGATATATTTATTACATACTATCTTTTGCATTTTATTTGTATTTGTACTTATTGAATAAACCCCAGCAAACATTTTTTATCGCGGAACATAAGAATCCGATTCTTTCAGTAGGCATCGCTTCACTCTAGCGAATAAGTGTGAAACTTTTTGGAGGTGAGAAAGCGTTTCTTCTGGGAGATAAGAAAACGTGTGTTCTTAGGTATTAGAAAGCGTTTCATTCTGGGGATAAGAAAAAGCCTCTTCTTTGAGAAAAGAAGTAGTGCCTTCTAACGGATAGGAAACCCTTACTTTCTGGGTAAAATTAAGCAAAAGAAATCTATAAAGTAGTCAATGTGTATTTTTTAATAATTTTATTGTTGTTATTTGGCTTAATTCCATATTTATTCAATCATTAGCATATAGAAAATGGCGTTGATAAACTTTGTTTGACTCATAACAAGCATAAACACTTCCTGAAATAAACAAAATTAGTGATGTGGACTTATATAAAACATTTAAAATTGGATATCATAATTTTAAGGCACGATGAGGGAGCTTCTTTTGACGAGTTCTTAATGTATTCTGGCCTTTACTCTGTTATTTTGAATAAGGAAAAACACATACTGGTGGCAACTGAAAAAAAAAACAGAGCCTACTTGTGTTTAACGCATGGAATATATTTTTTTTTTTGTAATATTGTATAATGTGTTTCAACTTCCTTCAAAAAGAGCTGCAATTAGTTTTTGTTAGTGATTGTTAAGCGATGTATTGCCGATTTATAGATTTTATGATAAAAAGCTTTCAAAGAGAATTGCATTCTAGTTTCCAAGGCGATTGTTGAGGGATAAATCTCCAATTTATCGATTGGATAATAAAAAAGCGATACAACATTTTGCTCATTAATCCCTTCCAAGTTTCAAAGGCGATACCTAAAGTATTTTCTTAGTGTAAGCCGCCAAACTATCTCCAAACTCTTGACTCAAACTATTCCCTTTTAGAAGAGGAAGATAAGAAACACGACAAAATGTTCGCAGGGGACTTAACAACTTATATCTATAACAATAACTAATATTAATCCTAATCTTGCCTCCGTCAAAATAAGTTGTAAATTTTTTTACGATATGCTTCGACTCACATTGAGTGGGCGGAGATAAAGATTTCTATTGTTAAGAGGATAAATATGACAATTTACATACAAAGAATCCTCATCTACTTCCTACTTCTTCTATCTACTCGCTGTTCGAATAAAGAAACAAATAATGACTATTTATTATAATATATTTATTAATATTTCGTTATTAAGGGCTTTTACCCCCCACCCACTCTGTACCCATATCAGCATGATTTAAGGCTAAGGGCGCAAAAGGTGAAGAATTTCTTAAAATTGACGAATGAAAAGAATTGCTAAGGATTTTCTTTAAATTCATTTTTACATCTAAACAAGAATTTTTGATAGCACTCAGAATTATGAAGAAGAAATTGAGACCGAGTAGACAAGCATTTCGAGTGACCAGTTCTCTTATATTTTTTAAATATTTATAAACTAAGCAGGCTTTCGAGATGCACCAGTTAGTAATTAGCAATTTTTATTCAATTAAAAAATTGATGGTGTTTTTTTTTTTTTTTTTTTTGAGAATACTTTGGTACAGTTTTTTTGCCTCTCTGGGGGATATCATCGTCTTTATCTTTTTAGTGAAACCTTATAAATATTTATGGGCAGATTTTATTTTTAAATTTAACAAGAATAAACGTTTTTTTAAACCTATTGAATTTTCAATAAAGTAGCTCAATAAACTGTATTCCAGTTAATAGAAGAAGTGATAATGTTTTATCTTGTAAAAATTACCTTAAAGAAAGTAAAGACTAAGTTTGATTTCTGACACCCAAAGTAAGGGGAAATATCACAGAGTAATTCCCAAGTGAAGTAAAGTAAACTAATTTTGTAAGTGGACCAGTGGGTATTTCGAGTGTGAAGGACCATCATTTTAAAGACTATAGGCCTCAATCCAGATGGTATACAAATTTATTTCGGCACTATACTTCATATGAATAGAAATGCCTTTTAAAAGCTCTGAAAACTGAATGAGGCCTTATACAAGAATCTCTTAAGCGCCTAAAAGCACTGCAGAAAGACTACGATCGCCTAAGGCCACCGGGAATTGCTATAATTAATAATAAAATTGCTAAATAAATTTTTAAAAAATTTAAAAACAAAAGTTTTCAATTAGAAATTTTGTATAAACTAATTGAGTGCCGCCCTTGCCTTCCAGCTTCAATTCAACTTCACAGTCTCATCCAAGCTCTTACGGTCTTTTCTACTGTCACACATATCTACGCACATGTACATATATATGTAAGAAGGGCGAAGGGGCACACAAACACACACAAGTCCACAGGCAAGTTGCAAGCTGGCAGGCTGCCTGCAACGGCATGTGGCAAATTAGCGCTCAATGTTAACATTTGCCCACATTGTTACGTTGTGTTAATGCATTTTAATTTTCCTTACCCAGGCCCATGACAGCAGCGGCACAACAGCAGCAAGTCCCACCCCAACCAACCCACCTCCAGCTCAGTTTACCCAATGCAACAACTGCAAGGGGGCGCTACACTTTTGCCAACTATTTGGGTCTTAAGCGACTGTTGAGTGGGTTTGGAAACAGGTGAATCCAAAGTGGATTGTATATTCTTAGATCGATCGGAACATGTTGATTTTAAATATCTTGAGATATATCTTATCGGGTTCAGTTCTGTAGCGCCTTTTGGGTTTCGTTGTTGTCTTATATTTCCGTCCTGTTTATCTGCCGCTTCCTTTTTTAATTACTTTTTTTTCCAACTCATTTTCTTTTGTGAACTGCAGGGCGGGGGGGCAGGGCAGGGCAGGGCAGAGTGAGGCGAGTCCTTGTTGAGTCCTCGCTGCCAGGATTGATGCGGCAGCGGTTGTCGTGCTGGTTGTTGTTTTTGCTTGGCTGCATTTTAGCATAAATTCAGTTTCATCTCATCTCTCATCTCGTGCCTGACTGACGGACAGACAGACTGCTCCCCCCCTCCCCCGCCTTGCCCTTACTCCGCTTTGGAAAATGACATTGTGACTATGCAATTAGTATTATGAAAATATATTTCTCATGTTGTTTCTATTTTTTTTTACTTTTTTTTTTACCCCACAGACCCCAAAAAGGCTCAGGCGCCTAGACCACGCCCACCGCCCACCGCCCGCATCCCTGCTGGTAGCACCGTGTGCTTTTGTGTGGCGCTGATTATAATTTTTGTGTTTTGTATTTTTTTTTCTGTTTTTATGCATTTTCTCTGTTGTTTTTATGCATTTTGCCAGCGTGCAAAAAATGTAATTAACTTAATGATTTTTCATAAGCGAACTTGGGATGTGTGGGGTGGAGGGGTAGGCGGGGCGGAGAGGCTCATTATTGGGCCAATTAAAATGATTACAAAATGCTTAATGTGTTTTCTCTCTCTGTATGTGTGTGTGTGTGTGGCCAAGGGCCTAGTTTTTGCTGTTGGTAATGCGTAATGCGCTTTGTAAGACAAACCCAAACCAACCACCCCGCTCCTTTCCCCCTTCCCCCCTCATTTCCATATTTCATTCCTTTGTTATGCCAGTCGAAGTCGCAGCCAGCGGGTTTTCTTGTTTTGTGTTTTGTATTTTTGATTTTGTTTTGTTTTCCTTGTTTCCCTTTTGCATTGACAAATCATAATTAAAAATTCCAATTAAACAACATCTTTAGCGGTGGCCAAAACACCCCCAACCCCCCACCAAAAGTCCTTTTAAATTTCATTTGCTGATCCTTTGAGCTGAGTTGAAAGATTTAAAATTGACTAAAATGTAACTTTAGAGGGTGCCAATGGGTGCAGAACAGCCTGATCCTTGATCAGTCAATTACTATTATATATAGCAAGGCTGCAAATCGGCCCGGAACCGGACCATGAACCGAACCTCTTACATTTTTGACCCCTGAACCCGAACCGGACCAATTATATACCAAAAAAGATTCGGTTCACGATATGAAGTAATTTTCCATCGAATGAAATTCTTAATAAAACTTTGAATAACTCTACTTGGGGTTACGAACCAGAGAAGTAAAAAGGAATGAACAAATAAAAATTCAGCCGATCATTTTATAAATTTCTTGGAAAATTGTCCAAGGTAACCAGGGTGTCAAACCGGAACCCAAACCGGAACCGTATACCGAAAAGAACCGTTTAAAACTCAGAACCAGAACCGTAACCGGAACCGTTATTATTTATTTTTTGAGAACCGGTATTTCGGAACCTTTATTTTTGGAACCGAAATGACCGAAAAGAACCGAAAAATTTTACTGTATTGTAACTTACAAAGTTTAGGTTAAAGGACCATCTGGTACATACTAAAATTTTCAATAAAAATAACCATTTCATCTTATTTCTAATGCATCTATTTTGGTTCAATAATATCCTAATATTATTAATTTTTACATAATATTTGCATTTAAAAGGGAAAGAATTAATAATTGGCCTTTCACATACCATCATTCCATATGGCATAAAGTTTATTATGTTTAATTTTCCTTCTTTATAACTACTTTCTGTTGTGTACCCTTACGGAACCGAATACCGAAATAAACTAGAACCTAAACAGAACCTTTTACCGAAACATTAGTTTTGGTACGTACCAGAACCGGAACCGATATTCGATTCGGTTTGATTCCCTGAAGGTAACATTTATCGACAAATATTTTCATATTTTTGGAACGTCTTGCCATTTCTGGTTTGCTTTGAGATCGAAGATCTCTCCTACACGTTGCCATAGGCATACCTGCGTTCTGCCTATCGCCAGTTTGCCTGCTCGCAATTGCCTCGATGTCCCATTGGACTGAAAAGATTTGTTGCAATCGTTTTCTTATATCGAATTGCAGAATATCTAGTCAAGCTTTTTTATTGCAGCCTGGCTGATAGAAAAAATTATAATTTTACATAAGGACTGTATTAAGTACTTCCTTATTTGCGACTAAAACTGAGAAAGTGTTAAAAATAAATCATTTATTTTTCTTGAAACTAACTAAAACGTTTAAACAAGTCATAAAAATTAAATAATATTTTTTTTTAAGTAAACCAAGGTTCGAACCAAAACCGGGGGTTCAGATCCGCGAACCGAACCTAAAGATTTCTCCCGGTTTTAAACCCTCGAACCGAACCTCTTCTAAAATTATGGAGGTTTGCAGCCTTGATATACAGTGTACTTTTTGGGGCTTATATATATTGAATTCTCCAGTGATCAATAAGAGAGGCCTATCCCACCTAGCCCAGGAAACACATAAGGAAATAAAAAAGAAAGAATTAGTTCAAGAAGGTACGAGAATTTTGGGAATTTTTCTTATGTGTTTATAGATCAATGACAATTTACTTTATATCACTTATACCGTGACACCATGTGACGAATCAGCTTCTTATATTTTAAATGGCTTGGAGAGTAGTTCTTTAAAACGCTCTCTGCGACGCATGCTCAACGAGCAACAAGCTCGCTGTGACTCGTGTTCAACGAGCAACAAGCCATGCTTCAATAATTCGCTCATACACGATTGGTTTTTTGATTTGAGCTTTGTGTGTGTGCACTTGAAAAGGCTTGAAGCTTTTAATGGATAAGCTTGCTCGTATCGCATTTCGGGAAAGGTTGCAGGTCTCTGCATTTAAAGCAAATAAAGTTTATGAATCCCGCTCCCTCCACTCAGGTTCTACGAACGTCTCGTGTTAAAGGGAGTTCTTTCAAATCCATTGGACGTCCTTCTGACGCTCTTGCAAAGAATAAATTGCATCCATTACAAGCTCTTCGTTCAGGTGAAATATTTATATTATTCTAAGGGATTTATTTGCCTTCACTGAATGTCTAAAGATAAATTAATGGCAAATTGGAAATATTAAAGCCTTTGCGGCATCACTAAAACTAAAAATATCCAGTTTTGGTTTTCTAAGAAATTCTTTATAATTGAACCACTTTTACAACGGTTCCAACTGGTTTGGAACTCGTTTTGAGCCGGGAAAGTATCTATATACATTTTTTAACCGGCTCGAACTGGCTGGAAACCCTAACTCTAATTCCATATTACCAACCTATGCACCAAATTTTAAGATCAAAATCTAGATGTGCGTGAGAAAGAAAATGCATTCCCTTGCTGTCCCGATCCCGACCTTAGGCTATACCGTTCCGATCTCGACCCAAGTCTATACCAAACCGTTCTGATATCGATCCCAAATTTTAAAATATTTTACAAACCCGTCCCGTCTCAAAAGATTTGAAATTGTTAGAAGTTCCATAACTTTTTTTGCTTCAGGCCATTATTAAAAGGAACCTAAAGGGACGAATGAAGAATTAATCCCTTCCTGATCTTAAAATCTACTGACAGACTTTTAGAACGATCGGGTTGAAATTTATACCGTTTGGTTCTTAAAATTTCAAGTATATTTTGTTTTAGTTTGTACTTAAATTAAGTACGAAACATTTTTAATACCAAAAACGCCCGTAAAATTATTGAAATGAACATGCTTAGAGTTAGTCGAAAAATGCTAGATAAAGCATTCTAAATTCAAGTACAAAATACAAGTACAAACGAAATAATCTTAAAATGCAAATGCAAAACGTATGCTGGAAAATGCCAACTATTTCAACATGAATCTGTCCTTAAAATTCCCAACTGGTTCTATGACTTGAGTTCAGGCCTTAAGATCTTTGCAGCCATATATGATGCGATACAGATACCTCGTTTTAAGCACAAATTGGAAACAGCTGAATAACTAAATTTTTGACATATTTTAAGTACTTTGATTTGATTTCAATAATGTTTTGGGAACATTATTTTGAATTTAATAGACTTCGTTGATAAATATTTTGTTCTTACCTTAAATAAGCAAATTCTTGTTTTAAGCCTTATGATCAAAAAGTTTTTTAAATAGTTCGAAATGTACTTAATATATATCTCGGAATGGTCTAGAATCAAGTATTTTGAGATTGAAAAAATCGAACTTGATATAGGAACTGTGTACTTAAATCAAGTATTTTAGTACTTACCGTACTATTGACACCGTTTGCACTTGATTCATGTACAAAGTTCTTGGTTTCTTTTCTGAGTTTAGTCTATTTCGACCCGTCCCGATTCCAACCTCAAATTTTCAATTCAATCCTCTCCTGATCCTCACACCCATCTCTAGTTCAAAGCCGTAATAATTTCTGAGATATGGTTTTGATCCAATAAAGAACGGGTTTTAAGCCATTTTTGAAACGGTTCACAGACTTTGGACATAGCCTATGACTCTTCCCCTCTCTCTTTCAGATCAGAGGAAATTTCAATGACTGGTTCCTGACTGATTCCATCACTTCTTGTGTCTATTTAGTTTACTGAGAAGTTTTCAATTTAATAGAATTTTTTATAATATTTCCTTAATTTTTTTGTATTTTCATGTAATTATTATGAATTTAGTTGCAATCCCCCCTGAGTTGGGCACGATTAACATAAAGTGTTGCCTACTTGTGGGCTGTAGTTATGTGGAAATTGTACAGCAGACGCCATTTTGTTTCATTTTGTTGTTGTTGTCTGTTGCAGCCATATTAAATCAAAAATGCCAACAGTAACAAGAAGAGCGCGCTAAAATAAATAATTAACAAACATGCAAACTGCATGCAGGCGAGACAGAGAAGGCAAAACAATAGAGCGCACTCACACACACACACATACCTAGACAGAGCTAGTGAAAGACCAATCAGCGCGACAAAACAATGGACACACACACATAGAGAGAGAGAGAGAGAGAGCGAGCGAGAGTGGGCAAAACTGGGGCTGGGGTACAACTCCTCGCAATGCTCAGGTGGAAACGCGTTGCCTAATGAATTCCAACAACAACAACAAGCAAAAACAACAACAAAACAGCCCAGCATCAAATTACAAAATTAAAAATGGCGCTGAGGCAAGCACAGGAGGCCGAGTTGCCAAGAAGACAAGTGAAAGAAAAATAAGAGTAAGAGAGAGGGAGAGGGAGTGAAGCTTGCCCCTAATATGTTTGACTTGTTACATAGTTGAATTTAATTAACCCACTGTTAGCCCACTATTAGTATACTGTTAACCCACTGTTGGCTAACTGTTATAATACATTTGGCTTTAACAGCAAAAAGGGTCGAGCTTCTTTCGCTCACTTAAGCGCCAAATATTATTTAACTGTAAGCCCACTGTTAATAGGTTTTCATTCAATGTTAACCTATTTGAACATTAACCCCTTGCCGACTACACTGCTAATACACTTTTAACCCAATGTTACGCTCAAAGTAAAAAAATCTAGAATATTATACTTGAAGAAGAATACTCAGATGACATAAAAATTATTTTTGTCACAATGCTTCATATGAATAGAATCACTTTGAAATCGGAATGCTATTGAACAGCTGTCTCAATTATATGAAGTATTATGCTGAAAATAAAGTTTAAGTTATCTGAGATCATGCCTTAAACAGAAGAAATTAAAGTACAAACGTTCGCAAAGCAGACTTAGCGCCGTTCTCTGTTTTATGTTCATGATTTTTGAAATCTAGGTGGATATTAGGAAAATGTATATTGCCGTCTTTCAGGCCGCTTTCAAAATATCTTTGCTTTTTAACTGTTAAAACACTTTTCATCCAATGTAAGCTCCCTCTTAACCCATTGCTGCTAATGTTTGAACAGTTTGTTATTTCTCTTTTAATCCACTGACAAAACATGTTTTATCCCATGTTAGCTGACTGTTAACTAATTGTTAACTAACTGTTAACGAACTGTTAACTAACTGTTAACTAACTGTTTAATAACTGTTATCAAACTGTTAACTAACTGTTAACCAACTGCGACCCACTGTTAGTCTAATGTGTTGCATACTTATTAAAACTCTTGTTAAAATTTAATTTAAAAAAAAATGTTTAAAATAATTTTTTGTTTTTTTTTATGAACTACATGTGATTTCTAGCCCACTGTGTACTGTTAGCTAACTGTATAATTACTAATAGTATATTAGAAGACAATGTTAACCCACTGATCTCACAGTTAATCTACTTTTCAAACGCTGTTAACCCACTGCTAATCTACTGTTCACCCACTGTTAGTTCAATGTTAACTAACAGTTAACCTAAAGTTATTCTCACTGTTTAACCACTGTTAATCCACTTGTAAATCGCTGTTAACCCACTTTTAAAATCGCTGTTAATCCACTTCTAACCTACTGTTAACCCACTTGAATTTTAATGGTAACCCACAGTTAACTTTAAGTTTTTCTCACTGTTTAACCACTTTGAACCCACAACTTAACTACTGTTAACCCGGTGTTAGTCCAATGTGAACCCACTACTAGTTCAATGTAAGCCCAATGTCAACCTATAGTTATTCTCACTGTTTGATCACTGTTAACCGACTGCATACCTTATCTTAACCCGCAGTTAATCCAATGTGAACCCACTAAAGTTATTCTCACTGTTTAAGCACTGTTAACCCACTTCTAACCTACTGTTAACCCAATTTTATTTTAATGGTAACTCAATGTTAACCCAAAGCTTTTCTCACTGTTAGTTATCTTAACCCACTGTTTACCGACTCTTAACCCGCTGTTAGTCCAATGTGAACCCACTACTAGTTCAATGTAAGCCCAATGTCGGCCTAAAGTTATTCTCAATGTTTAATCACTGTTTAACCACTGTTAACCTACTGCTTACCTAATCTTAACCCGCTGTTAGTCCAATGTGATCCCACTACTAGTTCAATCTAAGCCCAATGTTAACCTATAGTTATTCTCACTGTTAAAACACTGTTTAACCATTTTTAAATCGCTGTTAACCCACTGCTAACCAACTGTTAGCCCACTGTTAATTAAATGTTAACCCAATGTCAACCTAAAGTTATTCCCACTGTTTAACCACTGTTAAGCCAGTGCTTACCTACTGTTAACTCACTGTAAGTACAATGTTAACCCACTGTTAGAACAATATTAGTTCAATTTTAAACCATTGTTAACCTTAAGTTATGCTCAGTGTTAACCCACTGTTAGTGCCATGTTAACACACTGTTAACCTCACTCTCAGCCCACTGTTGGGCTCAACAACCTGCGTCCATTCACACCCCATTCAAATTAACAAGAAAAAAGACAAACAAAAATCATTTTCCATAATTCTGCTCATTATCATCACAATCATCATCATCAACAACATAAACTTTTCGTTTTGTTTCGTTATCCTTGTCATATTTCTGGTCAACCCTCGCAGCTGCTCTCGCTTATGATTGGCTTTGGCGCAAAACAAGCAAAATGAAATAAAACACAACAACAACAAGGCACAACACGGCAGAAGACGGCCGCATATGGAAGGAGTCGAGTCCTGCCACGCCTCTTCTTCATAAATAATAAATAAATATAATTTCTAGCGCAAGCGCAAGGCAAAAAAAAAAAAAAAAAAACAAAAACAATGCAAATGAGAAAATTACATCCCTTCATTTGTTTAACTCACACACACACACAAATAAGAGCGCCTGCATTGTGCCATCGTCATCATCAGCTGTGGTGGCAATCTCATTTACTTAAGGATAAGCATGTATGTGTGTGTGTGTGTGAACGGGGTGTTGCCTTATTGTTCTTCTGCCAGCGTCGACGTCGCTGTTGGCAGCATTAAGTGATTTGAATTTTATTATTCACAGGTACATTTCATATACAAAACAAAACACTGAACGCCCCCAACCACCCACAGTGCACCCAGGCACAGTGGTAGGCGTAGATTGATATTTAAAAAAATCAACAACATTTTTTATCACACTTCTTTGAGTTTCAAATAGACAACTTTGAAAAAATCATACTTGGCTGGGCAAATATCATGATCGAAAGATAAGAATGGGATTCCTTTAGTAGGTATCGCTTTTCCTATTCCTTCCTATTGCATTCTCATCTCCTTTCAGTTAGAAGTATGCCACTCTGGGACATTATTTCGCGGTGTTTCATTTTGGAATATTGGTTTTAGATTTTACCCCAAAAAAAATTTTAAACTTTTTTTAAAATTTATTTTTAAGCACTTTCGCACGGGACATGTCGCACGGGACATTTTTTTCTACTATGATAATTATGTTATTTTAGTTGCTTATTTGACGAAATTATATATAAACAAACTTATTAAAAACGTTTTTTTTTTTAATTTAATTTTAAGCACTTTCGCACGGGACATGTAGCACGGGACATTTTTTTATTATTATGATAATTATGTTATTGCAGTTGCTCATTTGACGAAATTATATATAAACAAACTTAGTAAAAACGCTTTTTAATCAATAGAAGATTTCAATGTATTTTTTTTTAAACATAATAACAAAAATCAAAAAAAATTTTCAAAAATATTGGATCATCCTTTTGCACCGTTTGCAACTCTCTTTATTTTTGAAAGCCACCGTTTTTGCTTATTTATGTAAGAACAAGTCTTAAAATTTCACACTTACAATGTCGCACGGGACCCAACTTTATATAAGTACCAAGTTTACAAATCTTTTTATTTTTCAGCGGGGTTTTTTTCATTTGAATTGTCAAAAATTGGATCATCCTTCTCCATCGTTTGCAACTCTCTTTATTTTTTTACTCCGCCGTTTTTGCACATTTTTTAAATTTCACACTTACAATGTCGCACGGGACCCAACATTATAAAAGTACCAAGATTACAAATCTTTTTATTTTTCAGCAAGGTTTTTTTCAATTGAAATTCAAAAATTGGATCATCCTTCTGCATCGTTTGCAACTCTCTTTATTTTTTTACGCCACCGTTTTTGCTCATTTATGTAAAGATATCACACTTACAATGTCGCACGGGACCAACTTTATATAAGTACCATGATGACAAATCTTTTTATTTTTCAGCGAGTTTTTTTTCATTTGAATTGTATAAAAAAAATCGCAATTTGTACTCAAAATCCGATAAGCTTCCAGCATGTACTTTCGATGCACTGATAACAAATGCTGTTTTTTAATGTCGCACGGGACATCGAAATTTGCGATTAAGCATATAAAAAAATAAACGATTTTTTTAATATATAAAAAAAAAGCCTGCCTTAAATACTCTGAAAGCTTAGATTTTTTATTTAAAAATGTTATTAAAATTTATTATTCAGTTTTTATAAGCACTCGGCCCACTGTGCAGCTACAACCACATCTGCAACTGGGCAAACAACGTTTATGAGGTTTTTGTGCTTGTGCCGTAATTTAACGAAGTCAAAACGAGAAAACAATAAACCAACCAACACAACAACAACAACAACAGCAAAACGAACGAAAGCGAGATAGAGCGAAAGTGAGAGAGAGCCAGGCGAGCTACTGTTCAGTTTAACGTTCGGAGGCTGCGCAACCTCACCCAGAGCAAGAGCGAAACAGAGCTAGCCCCAGAGATTTTTAGTTTATAAGATGAGATAGTTTATGCTAATTGTCAAATTTTTTTAATTTAAATTAATAAATTAATTTAATTAAATTAACTCGCCCAAAAGCGGGCTACACATTTAGTTCACTTAATCTCAGCGCAAGATTTCTCAATTGTCTCACCACACACACACAACTGTCCAACTCCCTCGCAGGCGCAACCGAACGCATCCTGCGCCGCCTGCATAAAAGCCAAGGCACATTGCCTGCACTTCCACAGTCGCTGGCCAAACGTTCAGCACGAAACTTGCACCTGAACCTGGGCGCTTTCCTTAAGGATTATTTATTTTTTTTGTTTTGGTGCGCGTGTGTGGAATTTATTTGGAAAAACACAAAAAAACTTGCTTTTAAATGGCTGGTCCTTTTATATCGCCACTGCCGGGCGATCTGCTGACGGAGTATATGTTTGGACGTCGACGACAGCGCCGAAATCGCACCACCTTCACGCCACAACAATTGCAAGAACTGGAGGCTCTCTTCCAGAAGACCCACTATCCGGATGTATTTCTGCGCGAAGAGGTGGCCCTGCGGATCAGTTTGAGCGAGGCACGCGTTCAGGTGAAAGGCAACGCATAGTTTATATAGCATACTTATCAGCGCGCTGAATAACAAAAAGTAGCTCAGATTAGTTTTAAAAAAATCACAAAATCATTAAAAAAACTTAATCAAAATTTATTTAAATACCTAAAAATATATAATTGATTAGCTATCAAGTTGTTCTGAATGAACCCATTATCCCCAAGCACCATGGCTAATTTTCCAAAAAATACAAAAATTCAAAAGCAAAAATTCAAAATCTAAATATTATAAGAAAGTGTTTTTGGTATATTTAAAAAAAGTGGGCTGTAGGTTTAAGCAGTTTGTATAAAAATTTTATTGTTTAATTGTTAATTAAGCAAGACTCCGTATAGATTTTTTTTTTTGAAATTTTTTTCTTTCTTATTTTTTATTTTATTTTTTTTTATTTTATTTTTTTTAATTTATTTTTTTTTTGTATACCTTGATATATTTAAGTATATCGTTCCTAGGAGCAGCATAGGGCGAAAACAAAATTCCTCCAATGATTCCTGTCTGTAGCCAGTGCCTGGTGCATTTTGTTATCTGATGCCTCAAAATTTGATTTTTCTAAAAATAATTATTTTGCTATGGAAAACTGACACTAGCTCCATCCAACTTTTCTAAGTTGTACTTACATCTCTTTACAAAAAAAAAAACGCCACACTCTATAGTTTCATGCACTTGTGCCTTCTATAGCCGAAGGATGTCTTTAATGTTATACTCAATCTGATAAAGAAATTCTGGGATCCTTATAAGTGCCAAAATAGAACAGCAAAAGCCAAAAACTATTATTGATTTAAGAAAATCTAAAGGAAAAAGTATGGTTTGAGAATATAATTAAAGATTATATAAAGGCTTTATACAATTGAATGCTCAACAGGGTCAAAAATAGTTTTTTTTTTTTCAAAAAATAATCAAGACATGACCAACTTGAACGGGGAAACCCTAATTCGGGCCTTAGGAATCGAACTGCATCATTTGTTTGTCAGTTATCACGATGGTTTCATAAAAATACAATTTTTTAGGTTTTTGAGAGAGTAAATTTTTTTTTCCAAATTCCAAAACAATCATATCTTATTCTCAAAATATCTAAATAAATAGTTTTTTTTTAGTTTTTGGACCTTGACTTTTGAAAGCGCAATGATATCAAAAATCTGTTAATGTAGTTAATCAGAGGACATTTAAATCTGTTTATTAAGTTTTTTTTACAATTAACAAAAAAAATTAACTTGGTGAAAAACTTTAAAAAAGAAGTTGTGTGCAGCAACGCAAATAACTAATGATGCAGTTCATTTCCAAGGGCCAGAAATTTGGGAAAAACCGTTTAAGTTGGTCATGAACAATTTTAATGGTTTTCTTCGATTTCAAGCCCTTGGAATCGAAATGCATCATTACTTTTTTTAAGTTATCAGAATTGTTTCATTCAAAATTTTTTTAAAACTTAAGCTTTTTCCTTCCTTTTTGACATTTAATTGACCTTGAAGCAGATTTTCAAATTCCTTCCCAATATAGCTTTTCGAATCTTTCGTGGGAAACATATTGCTTCTTTGAAGATTATTTGTATACTTTAAATTCATAAATTTATTATAAAATGTTGAAGTCATAATTTAAATATCGCTATATCAGGTCCAGAGCTACAATTTCCCAAATATTCTTTCTCCAATTATTCCTTTATTAAGTATTTTTTTCAGAACAGAATACAAGCTCCATTTCTAAAGCCTGTGATAAATGCATACATATAATCTATTTGTTTAAGCTCCAAGACCCCCAAGTGAACAGTCAATAAAGTCAGACAATTTGTCTTAAATTTCGCTTTCAAGCACTGCGCCAATTTGGATCTATATTGAATTCATTGACTATGTCAAGTCGACAGCTGCTTTTCTGTTACTTAAGTTGGCCACATCAAGCCATAAAGCTAATCCATCGTTAACAAATTTCTTTCTTCTTACTTTGGCTTTATGAGTAGGCAGTTGTGATCCTAGATAGTTTTTTTAGTTGGTTTTAGTCGATACAGTCAAAAATGAAGAGTCTAGAGTGCATTTATTTGTTTTATATTGAACACGCATCTTTTCTCGTAGTTGTAATGTCACCATTTTTTTATTTATTCATTTTGAGTGTGATCAATGATCATTTTCTAAACATTTTTGTGTGCTACATGGAGTTTTCCTTAACATAATGACTCTTCTTGTTTCAGTGCTTTATTTTCATTGCTTTTTAAGGGATTAATATTTTTGATAGAATTTTAGAAATTTCTTTTACTTATTGATATTTGATATTAATATTGAAATTCAAGATCTGCCGAAACATTTTTGGATTCCTTTTTTCTAACCTTTAAATAAAAAAAAAGTGATGCGAATTAAAATTTTTAAAATTCGGTAGCGACCCTTACATTTTTTTTTTTTTTTTTTGAAAAACTTCACAGTGTTATTAAATTCGATATACCCGTTACTCAGGAAAATAATTATTTAAAAACCATTTGTTATATCATAAAATGTTAATATTAACATTAAATGAAAACATTTACATTAGATTTAGATAAAGTCTTTTGAATAAGCATTGGTCACGACAGTATATCAAAAGCATTTATATATAATAAGTTTACCCTTACTTACAAGCTATACAAATATGCATTCTTAATATGTTAAATTTTATTTTTTTATAAATCTTATTAATTTGATTAAAATGTGATTTAAATTGCGAGGCATTTCCTATATCTTTTAATTAGTAAGGAATTTCGTTTCAGCATCGAAGCATCTGATTCAGCTATTTTTTTTTAAGTTCGTAAAGATGATGGGATTTTAATTTGTCAAATATTGTTCGGTTGACACGTGAAAATAATTTGGTGAAGAAAGATAAGTGTTTCCAGTTTTATACAGAATTCGAGAGTCATATTAAAAATCTTTTAAATATATAAATCCGTTAAATATATATCCAAATTAAATATTACAGTAAATATTAGCATACTACGCGAGTCGCAGATGCCGAAAATTTTGATGCTGTAAAGTAATGTAGGAGTCAGACACCTTTTTCCACAAGAATTTTTAGATTTTCTTATATAAATTTTTGAGATAGCGACTGCTGCCTATGAGAACTAAGTATACATATAGTTTTCCTGTTGCTTTTGCTATATGGTTACTCCTTGAAAGGTTACCAACTATAACTATGCCTAGGTTATAAGCTTTTTAAACATATTCTATCACTGAGCCATTAATAGTTAGGTTGGGCCACATAAAGTTGGCATTCTGAGCGCACAGTGACACCAAATATATGACCAAAGTTGAAATTTTTAGATCAACTCTTAATGGATAAATTTAAATAATTAATAAATTTTTTAAATAACTCGTTTGAAATCTAACCGAACCTTGGTTCATATCTAATTGAGCTGTTAAAAAAATAGATGGGCGCAGGACGCGATCCTGGGATTATTCCCGAATTGTCCTGATTATTTCGTTAAAAAATAAACTGAAAATTCTTAAATTTCGTAATTATAAATTCATCATCATTTGAATTAGCGCCCATCTCTAGTTAAAACATTTCCGTCGCTACTAACGCTAAATTTCTGATATAAGAAATAATGAATTGTAGAAGGGTCCACTTTTTCATGTCTTTGAATAACATTATTTTTGATAAACTTTCGTCCTCTTCCATGCCTACCATTTATATTGTCATATTACAGCTTATCTTCTTGAATTCATAAAACAAAATATAGCAAATTTCTATATAATCTAATTTTCGATACACGTCTGTAAAAAAATGATGTATAATTATTTTGAGAAAATTTTATTTCAAATTTTTTTATAATTATTTTGAATGTTATTTTTTAAATGTTATGGAAACATAACATTTACATGACCTCGAGCCGGCTGGTCCCACTTCTAAGCAAATAGAAAGGTCGATAAATACTTTTAACGTTTTGAGAAAACGTTATTATATGATCTATTTTTTTGGGTTATTTTGGAACCGTCATCTTTATTGTTTCGAATTCAGTCTTGGTTTATAATCCGGTTAATGAGACCCAAAATATTGGAACCTAACCGTTAGGGTCTTGGATATTATATTTGAAATTAAAGTTTAAGAGTCCCCATTATCTCACAATTATCTCTCAGAAATTTAATACTCGTATACTGTTTTTGACTCTGAATAAATACCAAAGTCTTTTATTTATATATCAAAAAAAATATATATATAAACTTTCCTAAACATTAACCCCATCTTTTCAATTTCGCCCTTTCCAGGTCTGGTTTCAAAATCGTCGTGCCAAATGGCGTAAACAGGCGCGTCTTCAATTGCTGCAGGATGCCTGGCGTATGCGTTGCCTCAGTCTGGGCACTCCCCCCGTTATAGCTGCAGCAGGATCACCAGGTGGAGGCGGCAACACTACCAACTCAAATCGACAGCCGAATGGTAATGCCAGTCAAACGCCCGAAAATCTGTCCTCAGGCGCATCCAAGGATAGCCATGCCAGTGACTTGTCCAGCACCGATGCTGGCAATTTTACCATGATGCATCCGGCTTTCCAGCAGCAGCAACAGCAGCAGCAGCAGGCGCAGACTCATCCGCATGGTCAGGACAAGCTATCGAAAACCTACACCGAATTGAAGTTATATAAGGAGCCGGTGCATGGCTTAGATTTGGGTGGGATGTCTGCTTTGGCCCCCGCCTCCGATGATGGTTCAGATGGTTCCGATTCGGAGGAAATTGATTTGACTTCTGGTGCCTGCATAGATTTCTCTCAGAGCAGCAAATTGCAGCAGCAGCAGCAGCAAAATCAACAGGCTTCAGCCGCAGCAGCCGCAGCAGCAGCGGGAACGGGGGCGTCAGCTACAAATGGCGTGCACTAGATGCGGATTTATTTAAGAAATTTATTTATTTTTAATTATACACGTAATTTTTTTTTTTTTTTGCTTAGCAATAAAAACTGATAATTAAAAATTAAAAATGGACATTTTTTTTTTTTTTTTTTTTTTTTTTTTTTTGGGTGTTAGAGCAACCAATTTGGGTGTGGGTAGGTGTATACCATACGCAGATCAGATATGTCACAGCCAACATTTTAGAGTTAGAGGATCAGGATTAAAAATATATTTACTTTATATTTTTTTTTTTTTTTAATAAGATCGGTTAAAAAACACGGAAGAGCAAAGAATTTCCGACCCCAAAAAGTATTTATAACACCATCAGCCGATATACCCAACTGCGTCGGTCAGTCCGTCCGCCTTTCTCGATGAACAGTTAGATCTCAGAGACAAGTATAACTTTTTCATCTTTTCTTTTACTGTACACCGAACCTTGAGCCGAACCTTCCTCTTGTGAAAAAATTAGTTGAACCTGAACCTGTTCCGAAACAAAATTTTTTGTTAGGTTTAACACAAGTTACAAGTCTTCTTTAAACAGGCTTTTACAACCGTAGAATTTAGTTTGCCCAATAAAAGAATTTGAGAATAAATGAAATCGTATGTTCCAGGTATTTTTAACAAATTATTTAAAAATTTTGGTTAAAAATGGGGTCGAAATTGATTTGAACCAAAATCTTGAACCTCAAATTTCTGAACCTTAACCATTGGAAAATTTGGGTTCTGACCCTTGAACCGAAACTCCAAAAAAGTATTTTGGGATTGCAGTCCTGATAAATATATTAAAGCTAGGTACTGAGGGCGTTCGAATTTCCTTGAAGGAATTTGCCATATATTCCTTAAGTGGATTGAAAATTACAGTGTGACCAGATCGAACAGAAAATTACGCCGAAAATTAAATTGATTTGGTATTTTTCAGCGATTTGGGGCTGTTCACACTGCTCGAACTCCTGTTTTTGTCAGCTTCTCGCGAAGCCTTGCCATTTTTATCATTTGTGATGTCCCATTAACCTTTTTTTCTAATCTCCATCAATCACAGCCTTTTTTCCCCACTTAATATACATTTTGCAGTCAATTTTGGTTTGGCGCTAAATTTGAAGTTGAGAACTGACACAAGTATTTAATTGCTGCACAATAACTTCTCAAGAAATATCAGCTGTTCACATTCAATCCACACAATCTATTGATATGGCAACTCTGGAAATTGCTTCTCAAGAAATATCAGCTGTTCAAATTCAATCCACACAATCTATTGATATGGCAACTCTGGAAATTGCTTGTGTGTATTACTTGGCCTTCTCAGTACCCACAACAGAGAAATAAGGCAAGGAATAATTCCTCAAGAAATTTTTATACACTTGAAAAGTGTATATTAATTTTGCCCAGAAGTTTGTAACGCATAGAAATATTCATTTCCGACCCCATAAACTATATATATTCTTGATCAGGACGACGAGCTGAGTTCATTTCCGCTTGTCCGTCCGTCCGTCTGTCCGTCTGTCCGTCTAGTCCGAACTAGTCTCTCAGTTTTAAAGCTATCGAGCTGAAATTTTGCATAGAGTCTTCTTTTTACTGCACGCAACTAATATGTCGGAACCGGCCGGATCGGATTACTATATCATATAGCTGCCATAGGAACGATCGGTCTAAGAACTAGTTCTAGTTAGAAAAACTTTTTTATTTTCCATCGTAGCGTCACTTATCTTGGTATATGTTAGTTTTATATGCTTCCACATAATTCTGGAAAAATGTATCAAAATCGGATCACTATAGCATATAGCTGCCATAGGAACGATCGGTCGAAAAATAAGTCTTTGTGAGAAAAACTTATTTGATTTCCATCGTAGCGTCTGTAAACGTAGTATATATTTGTTTTGTATGTTTCCACACAATTCTGATAAAATTTATCAAAATCGGATGACTATAGCATATAGCTGCCATATAAACGGACGGTCAAAAAACTACTTCTAGTGAGAAAAACTTTTTTGTTTTTTATCGTAGCGTCCCCAATCTTGGTATATATTAGTTTTATATGCATTCACATAATTTAAAAAAAAAATTATCAAAATCGGATGACTATAGCATATAGCTGCCATAGGACCGATTGGTCGGAAAATGTGTTTTACTAAGAAAAGTTTTTTTTATGGTATCAAATTTTTATTAGCAATGATTTGAAAATTTTAAATATCTGATATCTATATCCTATATATATTTTTGCAGTTAAATCAGTTTTTCAAGTGTATTAAAACTTCGGCACAGTCGAAGTTAGCTTTGCCTTCTCGTTTTTATATGCGATTTGACAGCTCAAGGAAAATTCGAACGCCCTGAGTACCTAGCTTTAAGGGTCGTTTTTATATCTTGCTGATAACATTACAGGCTACTTAAACTTGCCGATAGGAGAAAATTTGTGTTCAAAAGACAACTTTAGCCTGTGCAGATGATGATCCTGATTTTAAGTAAACTTTTTCGATTTTTAAAAATAAAGAAACAAGATTTTTTTTGAAGTCGGACCTTGGTCGAACCCAGGCGAATACGCCATCATTAATAATCTGGGAATCAATATTGTACTTAAAATATTTCTGCTCACACTGGCAACACGCTCCAAAGCTCTTGCAAGGAGTTGCCACGTTTTCTCAAATGTATTTTGAAAGCTTAAAATCTGCTTATAAAAAATAATGTGGTCAATACGTTAAAGTAGACCGACTGTAACGAAAAGGTATTCAAATTAATTAAGAAAATCAAAAATACTTCCAACTGTGGAATGCAGTTTCAATGTAAGATCCATGGCAAATTAAGCAAGCTTCCCAAATTCCCGTCTAACAAACACATCAACTGTGGAATGCAGTTTCAATGTAGGATCCATGGCTAATTAAAAAATAATAAAAAAGAAAATAAAGAAAAATCCGAGCGGAGAACCTCACTCGAAGGCGAGTCGAAAGCGACTGACTAGACAGCCTACAGCTGGCTGCTATTTATACCAGCTGACCAAAGTACTTGTACTCGTATGTGTTAGGGATGGGGGCATCGTCAAGAAAATATCGTTATTAATATCGTATCGCAATAAATACTGTGCATATTGCTTTTAATATACAAAATCAGTTAAATATTTTCAAATATTTATAATATTATATAAAATGCATAAATTGAAAAAAAAAAAAATAATACTTGTTAAAACTGTTTATTAACCATTCTATAGTTTAGATAGTGAGACTAGCCGTCACGTGGTCATGTATTTATTAAAACTGTCAAACAACAAGTGTACCAACACTCTAAAAAGAGCAGGTTTCTTGTAATGCTTACCAGATTTCCAGATTCAGCAAGGTTCTTCTCTTTATGAATGTGTTGCTTGAACCTAGTGAGAATTTCAAGCAAGCCAAAACTTAAGAAGGCTTTAAGTGTGTTGATACCTTGCTTACAGCTTCTGTCATTATAAGTCAAAATTTAACTACCCAACTCTACAGTAATAATTAAATATTCATCATCAGGCCTGTTCTCGTTTCCGAATCCAAGAAAGGATTAGATAAATCGGTTTAAACCAGGGAATAATACCGTAACCAGAACCATTAACCGAAATAAACCGTTTAAAGCCAGATTTCGGTATCAAAACCGGAACCGATATTAAAAAATGTTTGAGAATCGTTAACCGTTATAATAGGAACCGAAAAACCGGAACGCTAATACCGGTATTATTTCGGTTTTTTATTATTTATTTTATGATTATTACAAATGTATATTTTAACTGGAAAAAAAAGGAAATATATACACTTAGAAATTTGCCCTAAAAGAATATCCAGAATCATATTCGCTACTTAAGATATATAAGATATAGAAAAAAAAATTTAAAAAGCGTAAAAATTTTTCCTAGGTGAATATTATCAATATAATTAAATCTAAAGGGTTTTTAGGTCTTAAAAAAATCCGCCCTTAAATATATAGAAATGTTAGAAAAATTTTCCTTTTTTTAAATCAAATTTCGCCATTAAAAAAACTCTGTTTCAATATTTCGAAAAATGTAATGTATGGAAAAGCTAACGTAGATTTTATGTTTCAATCTGTTTTTGTGTTTTTTAGAGCTGATATACCCTTATGAGTATTTTACTAGCGTATTATGAGCTATATTGGACCGTAGTCTTTTAATAGGGATTCAAATCTATCCAAATCGCTAAAGATCTCTATTTTCAACGGAGATACGAAAGATTTTAGAGCGGATTATTTCGAACCATTATTAAGAAATATTTGCCAGCTATAAAACCTGGCCCTAAGTCGAGAATAGAGAATTCCTTAATTCTACTTTTTTTTCTGAGTGTAGGGATACCACTGGAAGCGTGGACAGAAGCGAAATTGTTCGTCTAAAAATAAAAAAGACTAGAAATCGGAATATTTAAAAAAAAAGTTTTTTCAATGGCAATTTTTTAGTTCTATTACATTCAATAATTTTTTGTATATCTTGAAATAATTAAAAAAAAATTTAGTATTGAAAAAAATTATACTTGTACCGGTATACCGAAATGAAAATCTGAGTACCGTATCGGAACCGAAAACCGAAATAAACTAAAAACTAAAATAGACCCATGTGCTCTAAAATCGCCTTCGACCCAAAAACGACCGAAATCGTATGGGAATTGGGTCGTTTTTGGGTCGAAAGCGTTTTGTAGAACACATGGGAGAACCTTTAACCGAAACCAAAATTCGATTCAGTTTGATTGCCTGGTTTAAACTAATTGCCAACAAGGCAGTTGAATAAAGATAAATGGAAATTGAAAGTTAAGAGCGGAATCACTCGATCAGTTAATGGAATAGGGAGCATTTACAGGGTATAAAACTCGGGAAATAACAATTATTTTATGATTTATTTTATTCCTCGATTTTTATTTGAAAAATCCAGATGATAACGGTTATTGATGACTTTTATAAATAGAAGTCAACAATAAAAATTATTATCAGCCATGCTCCCATTTTCACTTTCGCAAAAATTTTGCGATTTCAAACCGGTTTTAGGTGCAAATTTGGTCTCCAAATCGCAAAATGTTTGCGAAAGTGAATATGGGAGCCCGGCTGTATGTTTACCTTTTCTGGTACTCAATGGCTTTATCAATGCGATATAAACAAATGACTTTTATATATAAAAGTCATCAATAACCGTTAACATGTACAATTTTGTTTTATAAAAATCTAAAATAACTGTTATGAGCAGAGTAATACAATAAAAATCATAAAATAATTGGTATTTTCAGAGTTTTAAAATAAAAATCGAGGAATAATTTTTAATTCAAAACTTTTATGGAAAAATTTCTTTTTTAACTGTTACCAGTAACTGTTATATCCGGTCCCTGAACACTTACATTTATGATTCCGCATATTTTGATCGAAATCTAAAATGGGAACAGGTCTGAATAACCAAAAATGAAATACAGTCATGCTTCCATTTTCACTTTCGCAAAAATATTGCGATTTCAAACCGGATTTTGTCTCTAAATCGCAAAACTTTTGCGAAAGTGAAAATGGGAGCACGGCTGATAATTTGTTTAAATTAAATAATGCCTTCCATTATGGACCTTGACGATATTTTTTTGCCCATCCCTAAAATATGTACTTGGTATCGATACCAAAAACAAAAATTTGTGTTACTTCTTATCGGCTTTTCTTTGTTTATTGTTATTGTTATATTTGTATTGTCCACTAACAAAATGCATATTGTGGCTTTTACTTCTCTACTACTCCTGCTCCTGGCTGCCAATCCCCTTCAGGCAACTTTGCCCGTGGTACTCTGGCATGGCATGGGCGACACTTGCTGTTTACCCTTTAGTCTGGGCTCCATTAAGAAACTCATTGAGGAGCAGACAAATGGCACCTATGTCCACAGTCTTAAGATAGGCGGCAACATAGTCTTGGACTATGAGAGCGGCTTCTTTATACATCCCGACAAACAGGTGGACTATGCCTGCCGCAAGTTGGCACAAGATGAACGTTTGACCGAGGGCTATAATGCCATAGGCTTCTCCCAGGGTGGACAATTCCTAAGGGCGGTGGCCCAACGTTGTCCCCAGCCGCCCATGCGTACGCTAATTACTTTGGGTGGACAGCATCAGGGGGTATTTGGTTTACCCAAGTGTCCCAACTTGAGTACCAAATCTTGCGAGTACATCAGCCGGCTACTTAATATTGCGGCCTATGAGGAGTGAGTGTGAGAGAGAGAGAGAGAGAGAGAGATATAATGCCTTTACTTTCTTATCTGTGTGTGTGTTTTTTATAGTTGGGTGCAAAATGAGCTGGTGCAGGCCACCTACTGGCATGATCCTTTGCATGAGAATGAATATCGTTTGAAGAGCAGCTTCTTGGCGGATATCAACAATGAACTGTATCTCAATAAGGGATATGTGGAGAATATTAATAAGCTGAAGAAGTGAGTATGGAATTTTATATTATAGATGAATCCCAGATCAACCAATAGAGTCTACCGAATTAATTGATTTCTAAATAACAGTTAACTTTTGAATGTGGCGCCACTTAAACTTCGTTTTCTCGAGAAAGGGCAAAAAGTGGCAAGAAAAAGTGGTTTGGGACTATCGTCCCTTTAACGTTTAACGAAGAGACACTAACTTACAGTGCCAAATATGTAGGCCTTGATTTGAAACTGAATTAATATAAATTTCATTTGTTAATACAACACTAGTTTACAGCGAAAAGACCCATTGAAGCCATTATTTTTTAATGATATATTTTGGAGTGCTAAACTCAAAAATTAATTTAAAAAATTTTTGTATCGATACGTTTTTGAGTTAGAATTTTTTTTTCGGTAGGTACCCTTATATTTTAAGCCATATCTAGATTAAGAAACTTTAGTTGGAGTCAAGCAGGGAATTAATCAAAAGGGTATGCTATTACCAATAATCTAGTTAAAGAAAATTTTTCAATCGGTTTAGTAGTTTGAAAGTTACAAGCAAAAATATTTCGAAAAAATGCGTTTTTTCTCAAAAACCTGAAAAATTTGATTTCGTAAAATCTGTAAATGGTTGAAAATCAAAATCAAAAAAAAAATTGTTTTTTCTTTTACGAAGAAAATAAGTTATTGATGATGCAAATCTGTAGATAAATAGCGAAGTTGTGAGCAATTTTGTGAAAGTACTAAGGGTCAAATTTGACTATTTTACGTGTTTATATTTAAAAATTTTTTTTTTTACTTCGCTTTTCGCTATATCTTCCAGTTCCAATAGAAGTCAAATAACAGAGAACAAGTAAGAAAGTCGGTCAAGCCCGACTGTAATATACAATGTACCTGTTTGTACGTAACTAATAACTTTCTGAGAGCGGCGCAGTCCCATTAGATCCTGCCGTCAAGCAAGGTCCAATTGGGAAATTACCAGTTAGCTATTGCCCTCTCGCACTCTCTTTCTCGTAAGCTCTAAAAATCGCTGCGGTGTTGTTGTTGTCGTTGGTTTTTATTTTCTTTTACGTATAGCTCTAATAACGTTCATCTGATCGAAAAACGATGTATGGCGGGTCGATTCATAATAAGTAGTAGAATATATGTCTATGTTCGAACTATCTATTTTGAAAATTGTGGGAGTTATTTCGTTTTATTTTAATTTGCGGGGGAATTTGGCAAAAATTAAAAATAAACTTGATCTGCCTGCAGGTATAAGAATTATATGTTCCATACACTTCAAACCTCTAGCTCTTACCATCTCTGAGATCTCTTCGTTCATACGGACAGACAGACAGACAGACAGACGGGCATGGGCTATATCGACTCGGCTGTTGATGCTGATCAAGAATATATATTCTTTATAGGGTCGGAGATGCTTTCTTCTGGCTGTTACATACATTTGCACAAACCCAATATACTCTGTGTACCTTCGGTACAGAGTATAAAAATATAGAGCAAGGCCGAAAACGAAGAAAAAATAAGAATATTTTCTAATAATTACATAAAACCAGGGTTCGTAAAATAACACACATTATTCTTTATACGCATGATATTAACACAAAGTAAAATATACAAGCTGTAAAAAATGATTATTTTCAGACATGAAAATAAAATATTTTCTATATGGAGAAAATTTTTTTTCATTTTACTAAAACGAGCATTTTTGACACGACTGTTTTCTACAGCTTTAAAGAAGGCAGCCCGAGTTATTGACATGCCTGTAAATAACAATCGTGTCAAAAATGCTCGTGTAAGTTACATGAAAAAAAATATTTTTTTCCATATGTAAAATTTTTTATTTTCATATCTGAAAATAATTTTTTTTACATGATGTTATTTATCAAGGCGTAAAAATAATTTTTGTATATTTTACGAACCCTGCATTGATTGACTGTTAGTACTTGTACTCAATTGCTCACAACTCTTTTATTTAACCATAGATATTCTTTATCAATACCTTATTTTCTTAGTAGAAGTGCTATTCGTAAGAACTAAAGAAGAAAACAATTTATTTTTATCAGTATCAACCTTTTACAGATTTTAGGAAATAAAATTTTACATTTTAATTTTACAAAATTTCTGGGAATATTTTTGCTTCTAACTTTCAAACTACTTAACCGATTGGAAAAGGTTGTTCCTTGCTTGAATCGAACTAAAGTTTCTTGATCTAAATATGGCTTAAAATATAAGGGTACCTAACGAAAAAAAATTCTAACTCAAAAACGTAACCATATAAAATTTTTGGAAATTCATTTTTGAGTTCAGCATTCGAAAATACATAGGAAAAAAATATTTTTTTTTTTTTTTTGTAAACTAGTGTAATTTTTTACATATATTTTTTTACATTCCTTTACAGATTTGTCATGGTAAAATTTCTAAATGACACCATTGTCCAGCCCAAAGAGTCGCAATGGTTTCAATTTTATACACCTGGACAGGATGTAACTATACAGCCCTTAAATGAAAGCAAAGTCTATCAAGATGTAAGTTTGTTTCCTTAAACAAGAACCTTCTTTCATTCTGTCTTCTGTTTTTTAACAGTTGGGTCTGGATATGTTGCTGGCAAGTGGCAAACTGCAATTTTTAAGCACTGAGGGTGATCATTTGGCCATATCCAAGGACTGGTTTGTGCAGCATTTGGTGCCCTTGCTTTTAGATTAACCATTCACCACCTCCAAAAGAACAAAGAATTAAGCTTTAAATGTATACAATTTATTCTGTACACATATTAATATATATATATATATATTTTAGTAAATTCAGTTGGGGTTTTTTTTGTTTTTTATGTTTGTTCTTGCATACAAAATACTTAAGTGTAAAATGTGTGTGTTTTTTGTTTGCTTTTTGTTTTTTTTTTTGTTATTGATGTCTTAAGTAGTTAATAAATATTTCTCTGAAATATTTAATGCAAGGCAACCGCGTGTTCCGACTATTTAATGATTACTTGATATAAAGAATAACGCTATGTACATAACACAAAAAAAAATAAGGAGAGGATAATAGAGGCTTAAGCGTAGAAACAACTAGAAACAGTCAGAACAGAGACCCATCGGAGTGAAGAAACGTGTAGAGGAGTTAAGCACATCATAATTTGGACTTTGGAGCAGTATTGCGTGCAAAAAAGATCTCCGGATCTTTATGCGGACGTTGAATTTCACGATAGTTACTCACTATCTTTTTGGATTGATCTTTGGGACATGATTGCAAGTTGCGAAACACGCTCACCTAAGGGACAGAAGAAATTTCATTAGTTTTGGATTCAATGGGAAAGAAATGTTGAAGACGGCACTTACCTGTCCACGCGACACATAAATGGGTGTGCGATAGATAATCCAAGTGACGCTTTCAAAATATGGCGCTGTGGTCAGCGAACCTTTGTATGTGTAATAATGTTTACTTAGCTCCTGTAGACCTATCCAAGATAGACAATCTGTTGGGATGAAAAAGAAAAGAACAGAAAAAACAGTTTTAGTTGGTTCACGTATAAAATTGGAAACCATCGAGTTAAATCTGACACTATGAATCGTTGGAAACCCAAGCAAATGCAGTTTATGTAGAAGAAGGTCATGGTTGACGGAATCCGTATAGACCACAGTGGTTTGGCACTTGTTAACAAACCCTTTAACGACTCAATGGGGGATCGTCAACAAACAGAATTGCCGCATTTGGCATGAAGAGCAGATAGAAGCAATTAAAGAGCTGCCAATGCACGCTGAAAAATGCAATGTTCTGTGCGGTTTGTGTGCCGGCGGCATCATTGGACTGTACTTTTTCAAGAATAATGAAAAATTCCAACGTTACAGTCAATAAAGCAAGGTACCGTGCGATGATTACCTACGTTCTGCTCAAAATGAAAGAATTAAACTTGGTTGACTTAAGGTTTCAACAAGACGGTGCCACATGCTACTCGACACACGAAACCAGGGACCAATTCTAAGGATAGTTTGGTGAGCAATTAATCTCACGTTTTGGACCAGTCCATTGATCGCCCAGATGATGTGATTTGACTATTTTTTGTGGGTCTACGTGAATTCTCTCGAGTACAGGGACAAGCCAGCCACAGAATTGGTGAGACACCGGTCGGAAACTTGTCCCATTTCGAATTTGCAATTGTTCAGAGGGAGACGAAAACGAGAATATGTAAGATTAAATGAACGTATCATAAGAATGATTGGGCATGTGAATATTGTTAAAAATCAATGTCTATATTATTTTAAGAAAAAAAAAAAAAAAGTGAAAGCAACAACAGTAAGGAAAGGAGTCACTAAAATCGAAAGTAATAAAAATAATCATGTCAGCTTTGACGCTGGACCAAAAGGTGTTTCATAGCTATAAATGGACACAAAGGCAGAAACCAAGAAGGAATCAAAGTTTGTAAAACAATTTTAAAAAGAAAATTTAAGTAATTTTGTAGCTACTACCAGGTAGAGAAAGCTCTTGATAGTAGCACGAGTCGAAAGCGACTGAGGCTAAAATGTTTAAGGCCTCTACCGGGTGGGAAATGACAGGAGAATTTCAAAAGCAAAGGCTACTATGTTAAGGCCTACTTTAATTATTTTTTAAAAGGTGCTGGGAATTTATTAATTCAAATTTGCTTAATAGACAGCAAGTAAGGAAGTCGGTACCAGCCATGGCCAATTTTTTTGTGGCATCAGCTTTTTTACCGATCAGACAGGCCAATGTCTTAAGTAAAAAAGAAATTGTGTGTTTTAGTCATCCTTAATTTGATTCAATTATAGTTAAATTTTGATACCTGAATGTAACAATATCACATGTTTAGTTAATTAAATTAATATTTTAATAAATCGCTATTAAAATCGCTAGTAAAATCGCTAGTTAAGTCCTTAGTTAAATCGTTAGTTAAGTCGTTAGTTTAGTCGTTAGTTAAGTGGTTAGTTTAATCGCTAGTTATATCGCTCGTTAAGTTGTAGTCAAGTCGTTAGTTAAATTCGCTGGTGAAATCTCTAGTAAAATCGCTAGTTAAATCGCTAGTTAATCGCTAGTTAAATCGCTAGTTAAGTTGTAGTCAAGTCGTTAGTTAAATCGCTGGTTAAATCGCTAGTAAAATAGCTAGTTAAGTCGTTAGTTAAATCGCTAGTTAAGTCGTTAGTTTAGTCGTTAGTTAAGTGGTTAGTTAAATCGCTAGTTATATCGCTAGTTAAATCGCTAGTTAAGTTGTAGTCAAGTCGTTAATTAAATTCGCTGGTTAAATCGCTAGTAAAATTGCTAGTTAAATCGCTAGTTAATCGCTAGTTAAATCGCTAGTTAAGTCGTAGTCAAGTCGTTAGTTAAATTCGCTGCTTAAATTCGCTGGTTAAATCGCTAGTAAAATCGCTAGTTAAATCACTAGTTAAATCGCTAGTTAAGTTGAAGTCAAGTCCTTAGTTAAATCGCTGGTTAAATCGCTTGTAAAATAGCTAGTTAAGTCGTTAGTTAAATCGCTAGTAAAATCGCTAGTCGTTAGTTTAGTCGTTAGTTAAGTGGTTAGTTTAATCGCTAGTTATATCGCTAGGGGATTCACAAGATTCTCTCAAGTAAATTTAAGCTTTGATTTTTGCATCGAACGGAGATGACTGACAACAAATTCTCGTAGTAGGCTCAATAGAGTAAAGTTATATCGCTAGGTAAGTCGCTAGCTTTGTTGTAGTCAAGTCGTTAATTATATTCGCTGGTTAAATCGCTAGTAAAATCGCTAGTTAAATCACTAGTTAATTGCTAGTTAAATCGCTAGTTAAGTTGTAGTCAAGTCGTTAGTTAAATCGCTGGTTAAATCGCTAGTAAAATAGCTAGTTAAGTCGTTTGTTAAATCGCTAGTTAAATCGAAAGTTAAGTCGCTAGTTAAATCGCTAGTTAAGTCGTTAGTTTAGTCGTTAGTTAAGTGGTTAGTTTAATGTCAAGTTATATCGCTAGTTAAATCGCTAGTTAAGTTGTGGTCAAGTCGTTAATTAAATTCGCTGGTTAAATCGCGAGTAAAATAGCTAGTTAAGTCGTTAGTTAAATCGCTAGTTAAATCGCTAGTTAAATCACTAGTAAAATCGCTAGTAAAATCACTAGTAAAATCGCTAGTTAAATCGCTAGTTAAGTCGCTGGTTAAATCGCTAGTTAAATCGCTAGTTAAATCGCTAGTTAATCGCTGGTTAAATCGCTAGTTGAATTTGTCATTCACTGTAGCAAACCAAATCGCTAGCATTTCAGTGATGCCACCTTTTTACACTTGAATTTCGAGATCAATCAAATGTTAGTTTTTTTTACTTTACCCTTTACCCCTTTTTACTTTACCCAATTCTACTCACCGGAATCTAGCGAGGCACTGGTAAGTATCTTCTGGACAATGCGTATACCCTCCGTTATCTTCTTGAATTCGGGACAATCCTTCTCACCGCAGGCCTGTATAAAAAATGCCACCACAGCCAAACCATCGGGTTTATTTTTAGCCTCCGCAAAGTCCTTATACTTGGCATTATAGTGTACGGCATGTGCTTCCATTGAATATTTCATGCCCTCCAGCGTGTGTTCACAACCCGATTCATCTGAATCGGACCAATGGAAATGCAACTGTTCGAACACATATTTATTGGACTCCAATGCACCACCAATAATATAGGGTTGCTGTTTGCGTTTACTAAATGTGACCATGGCTGAGGTGCCCGTATTTTGCACCCGAGCCACACCCACCGGTTCCCAATGGCCATGATACTCCAGCGGATCAACATCATCGATATGCTCGATGGCGCGATTACTGATCTCAATGGGTGACTGTACGGGCATGTCGGCGGCGGCTGCTTATGTTACACTCCAAACACTACACTCCAAACAGAACTCCGTGCTCCAGCGTCTCCTGCTAACTAACTCTATGTAATATGCGGAGCGTTTAGAAATTTCTTCTTCCTCAGCTTGTAGACACGCCCGCGATCACCGGAGCTGGCGTCGTCCAAGTGCTCGGCTGACAACAGGAAAGCTTGCGGCGGCGACGTCGTGATGGCGACTGTTCTGAACGACTCTGGGGTGTGACTAAAGAAACTTCCGATCGACAGCTGCAATGAGAATATAATCAAGAAAGTTGGTTGGGTGAGACAATGGCGTGTTGGTTTGGTCATTGGATACTACCGGGAATGCAAAAGGTTTGTTTAGCCATTTGTGGAATTAAACTTGTGCGTTTTCTTTGAAATATTCAGTAGGCTAACACCCCAAGCCACCCACTTTCATTTGATTTGCCTGCCTGGTGGCTTATAAAGACATTTGCAGTTATTGATTTGTGGCTTAATTGCCAGCCATTTCATATTTAATAAATGATAATTGATAGGACCCATCACAGAGACCCCCTTTATCCTTCTCCACCCCCTTAACATATATTTGCCAAACGGAAGAAACACGACACGGAATAATGGTTTTACTTTATTGAATTTATTTATTTTATTCTTTTTTAAGTGTTTTAAGAAATGTAATTGGTATGTCCTTCAAGAGGTCACTAATAGAGATGGGCACTTTTCGTGTCGAACACGAAGAGCACGAACCACAAAAATAAGAAAATTAATTGTCTCGGTTTTAGATATATAAATATATTATAATGAATATTATTAACAATTAACCAAATGGTTTGATCTTGGCATAAGAATTGGAAATGAATCTGGTGCAACTTCGCCAAGAGCTAATAGAATAATTCCGAAATTAATATCGGTTTCGGTACCGGTTCCGGTACGTACCAAAATGCGAATTTTAGTTAAAGTTTCTCTTTCGGTTTTCAGTTAGTTTCAGTTATTCGCGCTTCCTAAAAAAAACACCCGAAATAAGGATTTCTTGAATTTTTTGTTGCCCAGATAACCTCGCCTTAGGGCACTTTTTTTTAACTTCCACATAGAACTATCTGTCACTTAATCTTACAAATAACAGAGTAAATTGTAAGTTTATGCTTCTTAAAGCCTATTTCTCATCTTGAAGAAAGTTTCTGTGACGATAAATTGGACCTAAACTTATATAAAATCTTTCTAAAAACCCCGAAAAATATTTCATAATTTTGATTCGAAATAATCGGTCCTTAAATTTAGATA
Organism: Lordiphosa mommai; assembly: GCA_018904225.1. NCBI lineage: Eukaryota > Metazoa > Arthropoda > Insecta > Diptera > Drosophilidae > Lordiphosa > Lordiphosa mommai. Next base: position 690,212 of record JAEIFT010000018.1, read on the forward strand.
TTTTGCCATTTGAATAGATTTGAACCCGTACAAGGGTTAAATATAGCCCATTATACGCTGGTAAAATACTTAAAGGGGTGCATCAGCTTTAAAAACGCTCTAAAAACAACCTAAAACCTAAAAATGACGGTGATTTATCATACATTATATTTTTCTAAATATTAAAAGGAACATTTCTTAAAATCGGAAATATTATTTCTTAATTTGAGAGCGAAAAAATATTTTAATAACATTTCTATATATAAGGAAGGAATTTTTAAGGCTTAAAAAATTCTTTACATTTAATTAGAGAAAAATTTGTTCTATCTATTACTACGTTTATGCTATTAAAAAAATTCTGCTTTTTGCCCCTCAAAGTATGCAAACTTTATTTTCTTTATGAATTATTTATTTGAACGAGATCAATTAGGGCAGCACCATACATAATCCACGTTGTTCATTCACTCAGATTGTCGGACCAGTTAAAGGTATACAAAAATATTTTGTGTTAAGACTAAGAAAAAATAAATATTTTCTTTAATTATAAAACATAGCATACTTGGAAGAGCAAAAAGCATGATTTTTTATTTGTGCATAAACGTAGTATATATATAAAAGAGTTTAACCTGACTGTCTGATTGACTGACTGACCGATTGGTGACTCTTGCACAGGCCAAACCGTTAGAGAAAGCAAGCTGAATTTTTTACTGTAGTTTCAGCTTATTCCGAAAGTGAGTACTAAGGCGGGGTTTCGGAAAATTCCGCCAGGAAATGTGGGAAATTCACAGAAAACTGTTGTATGAAATTATTTTTTCTATCATCCGATCAGCTCCAAACTAACTAAAAAAAATCTAAAATCTAAAAATTAAGCATTGCATACCAATTTTTCGGAAAAATTAACCCTCTACACCCCACATGGGTGTAAAATGGGTTTAACGATTAGTTTCAAACTCATTTTTGAAGCTAATCATACCCAAATTTGATAGTCAGTCCCATGTGTTCTACCTACCGACCTAAAAACGACCCAAAAAAATATGGAAATAGGGTCGTTTTTGGGGTCAAAGGCGATTTGTAGAACTTTCAAATTTTGGAAAAATTGTCACCCCGGAAATAGTAAAATGATCGGAAAACTGTTGTATGAAAATCTGTTATTTTTCATCCGAACAATTTTAAACTTATTTTCACATTTTGGAAAATAGGAAAAAATTTGCAAAAAAATTTTCATCTGAACAATTCCAAACTTATTTTCACATTTTGGAAAATAGGAAAAAATTTGCAAAAAAAACTTTTGAAAAAGAAAATGTTGTCCTCCATTCGATCGGACCCAAATTCTTTTTAAAAGCTCTATCTGGAATAAAATTATATTCCTTGTTGTTGGAAAATTCACCCACCCAAATTCCAAGCTGCACATACAAAAATATAAAACACATTACTTTGAAATTTTTGAAAATATTCCACGAAAGTCGGAAAATGTACGGAAAACTGATGTATGGTTTTTATCCGATCAGCTCCAAATTTTTTGTTATAGCTTTAAATAACAAAATATTACCATCGGGATTTTTAAAATTTGGAGGAAAAATATTCAAAAAATTTTTTTTTCCCAATTTGATTAGATTCAAAATCATTTTCAAATCTACCCTAAAGTCTGAAAATAAGCGGAAAATTTATGAATGAAACCCTCTTAATTTTTATTAGATTAGCTTCAATGTAGAGATTAGCTTTTGAGCTGTACATAACAAAATGTAAATAACGGGATTTTCGAATTTTAAAATAACCCGGAAAATTGGTGGAAAATGGTTAGAAAAAATTTATTTTCTTATTCATGCTCTTGCTTAAATACTTAGTTTTTTTTCACAAGTGCGAGCGAAGTCGCGGGTATACACGCTAGTGTAGTATATAATTTTATCAGCCAAAAAGTAGACTATATTTTGTAATAAAAATTACTCATACGACACGTATACATGATCAACACATTTTGTTTTTCGCAACTACATTTGAAATTCAATTTTTAAATGTATGAAAGCAACAATATTGGAAATTGAATCGAACTTAAAATCAAATCAACGCCAGATGTTTATAAATATATAAGAAGAGACTGATTGAGATTGATAGAAGCCTGGCTTGGCCCTAGCCAATTTTACATTTATGTGCAGATATGTTAGAATATTTGCCCTGAATATCGAAATAAACTAGAGCCTATAGAGCCTAAGTTGGCCCGTTGTGATGCCGCTTTTGGCCAATCCCCTAATTTGTGGGGCCTAATTTGTTCCAATTTACTGTGTTCCTTTGTTGTAGGAATCTTTTATAGGTCTAGGTCCATCCGGATGCCTTTATGAATCCTGAGATTTGTTTTGGATATATCAACTTTTTGTAGGCTGCACCTTTATATTATTTTCTGTTACAGTCTAGTGTTCAGTGCCGTCCCCTTCAATATATTGGTACAATATATTATTCACAAAAATATACTTGTAGACAGCTCCTTCCTATGGCAGCTATACGATATAATAATCCGATCTGGTCTATATGTATTTTAAAACTCTTTGGAAGAAATTCTCCATCACATGTTACAAAATCTGTCTTAAATTCCATAAACATTTGCCTGGAATGCAATCTAGCTGTAAATCAGCAATAGGCACGTAGTGTGTCTCGCATCGTGCCTCGTCAATATTTGACAGTAAGAGCAATTAAATGTATTTACAATAAACAAAACTCAAGCAAACTGCCACAATGAGGCACAACGCGTATTCGCAATTCAGCAAATGCACAAAAATACAAGACAAGCAAAAAATAAATTGTTGTAGATGTTGTTGCTGCGCTCTTGGGTTCAATTAAAGTGCATTTCTTTACAAAGATCAGTTTCAAACGATAAGTGTTTCTTTCATGTGTATTTAAATAGATTTTTGTAGATCAATTTATATGGATTCGTGCCTTTTTAATGCGTTTGAACACGCGTTTATTATCTTGGATTTGGAATCATGTGTCAAAATTATTTTTGATTATGTTGGCATTGTTCTATCGAATGGATCCAGACATATTTCTTTCATTTATATTTTTATAACTTATATTTCGATATCCTATATTTCTTTATCTAATATTTCTATATCTTTAATTTTTATATTTTTTATTTCTATATCTTTTATATCTATATCTATTATTTCTATATATTTTATTTCTATATCTATTATTTCTATATCTTTTATTTCTATATATATTTTTTCTATATCTTTTATTTCTTCATCTTTTATTTCTATATATATTTTTTCTATATCTTATATTTTTTTTATCTTTTATTTCTATATCTTTTATTTCTATATCTAATACTTCTATATCTGATATTTCAATATATATCATTTCTATATCTTTTATTTCTATATATATTTTTTCTATATCTTTTATTTCTATATCTTACATTTCTATATCTTTTATTTCTATATCTATTATTTCTATATCTTTTATCTCAATATATATTATTTCTATATCTTCTATTTCTATATATATTTTTCTATATCTTTTATATCTTTTATTTCTATATCTTTTATTTCTATAACTTTTATTTCTATATATTTTATTTTTATATCTTTTATTTCTATATATTTTATTTCTATATCTAATATTTATATATCTGATATTTCAATATATATCATTTCTATATCTTTTATTTCTATATATATTTTTTCTATATCTTTTATTTCTATATCTTACATTTCTATATCTTTTATTTCTATATCTTTCATTTTTATATCTTTTATTTCTATATCTTTTATTTCTATATCTGATATTTCAATATATATCATTTCTATATCTTTTATTTCTATATATTTTTTCTATATTTTTATTTCTATATCTTATATTTCTTTATCTAATATTTCTATATCTTTAATTTTTATATATTTTATTTCTTTATCTTTTATATCTATATCTATTATTTTTATAGATTTTATTTCTATATCTATTATTTCTATATCTTTTATTTTTATCTATTATTTCTATATCTTTTATTTCTTTATTTCTATATCTTTTATTTTTTTATCTATTATTTCTATATCTTTTATTTCTTTTTCTATAATTTCTATATCTTTTCTTCTATACTTTTATTTCTATATCTTTTATTTCTATATCTATTATTTCTATATCTTTTATTTCTTTATCTATTATTTATATATCTTTTATTTTTTAAATCTAATATTTCTATATCTTTTATTTCTTTATCAATTATTTCTATGTCTTTTATTTCTATATCTAATATTTCTATATCTTTTCTATATATATATATATCTATATTATTTATTCTATATCCTATATTTCTATATCTAATATTTCTATATCAATTATTTCTATATCTTTTATTTCTATATCTTTTATTTCTATATACATAATTTCTGTATCTTTTATTTCCATATCTTATATTTCTATATCTTTTATTTCTATATCTTTTATTTCTATATCTTTTAATTCTATATCTATTATTTCTATATCTATTATTTCTATATCTTTTACTTTTATATCATTATCTCCTTTAGTTTTCACTGAAGCATTTTCCAAACTTGGTTCGATTCAGTTTAGAACCGGTTCCTGCCATAAAGTTAATTTCAAAATTAAATAAAGATTAGTCTTAGTTCAAGTACTTAATGGACTTTTTCAACACTTTTTAATAAATTTCACTAAAATGTGATTTTAATTGACATTTTTATATCATTGAGAAGCAGGTGCAAATGTCAAGATTTGCTTATCGCTAATGTTGGAAATCGATAGGGAGGGAGGGAGAGAGGGCGAAACTAAGTCAATAGCTTGATGGTTTACGACAGACACTTTTTAGTAGTTAATGTTTGTTTGTTTTGTTATAACTATATGTTTATGGTATTTTTGCCTTGATAAGCACACGAACGAGTATAGTACCTGTGTATCCATTATGAAGCGAAACAAGAATTTTCTAGAAAAAACTATAAATACCTAGTCAATTTGTAGGATCTTATCTAATCAGGAATTTAGGATCTCGGCCACTTGACCAAAGTGAAAAAAAAATGTGTCATTAGTCAACGTCATCATTTGTGTTGTTTTCAGTAATTTTGTATCAACTTGAATTGCACAGAATGTCAAGTGCGCTTCTCAAATTCTAGAAATTTTAATCGTAGAGTCCATCAACAATTTCTCATATTTCTTTTTTGGTTAATTCATAATTGCTGTTGCTTCGAATCTGAAGTTTTAAAGTCCATATCCTAATCTTATCTACAATTTGTAATACCACTTGACAAAAAGTTTGTTCTACCCTGTACCAAAAGGGTGCAACTAGGGGTATAATGAGTGAAAGCGAATGAAGATAAAACAGGCAGAAGGAAGCATCGCCGATTCTATAATGTATATACATATATATATGACTATGTTCCTCATCAGCACATTCACGATCGCGTGTAATACTAATTTAAAACAATCCTGACCCCTTAGCACCTCGAAGGGTAAAGCCTAAGTAACGCGAAGTTTCATACAAAATTCGTGGAAAGAAGAAGCAGAAGTAATGATTCCTTCACCCTTTATTTTAAGCCCATACGGAGCTGAGAAGTACTGTTGCGCTTAACAGCACGTGAATGGAACCTACTTTGAACCGCTAAAGAAACATTGTTGCAAACATATATGAAATAAATAAATATGAACACCTCTTAACTCTCTTTCTTGTAGAGAAGAGTGGAATCTGGGTCTATACAAATCTACACTGATGGCTCAAAACTCGATAATAGATGAACCGACAAACTCGACATCAGTCATTCTTTCAGACTACCAGATCATTGTAGTCTCTTTCAGGCGGAAATCCTGGAGATCTCTGACAGCCAAGCCGCCATTAAAGCACTTTCGGTATCGATTAACGATTGTCGAAAATCTTTTTAACAGATGACAAAACAGTCTGACATAAACCCTATTTGGGTCAAAGGACACAGGGACATAGAGTTCAATTGCAAAGCAAACGAACTCCTTAGACAAGGCACTAACCATCAAGCTTCTTTCCGATAAGAAAAAATTTAGGTATGCCCATGGCTACGTGCATATATGTGCAATTTTGAGCAGAAAGCTACTAAGCGCGACTGACGCACTGAGCTCTGCTCAGCAGAGCACTGGCTGGTTGGGTGCACCCTACAACGACTTCTTTAGAAGCTGCAGGTACGAGGAAGAAGTGGAATCAGTCTCACACTTCTTCTACTCGTATCCAACTCTAAGTCGTCGAAGAAAAATATTCCTGGGTTCACACTACCTAACCAGGGAATCAAACCGAATCGAATTTCGGTTCCGGTTCTGGTACGTACCAAAACTAATGTTTCGGTAAAAGGTTCTGTTTAGGTTCTAGGCTATTTTGGTATTCGGTTCCGTTTCGGTACCTTCTTTTTTATTTTGGTATACCGGTATGTACCGATATAATTTAAAAATTAATTTAATTTTTTGAGCGTTTTACCCTAAGTAAATCCCTGATTGAAGCAATAAAATCGAAATAAAAAAGATGTTTCGGTTCTTTTCGGTCATTTCGGTTCCAAAAATAAAGGTTCTGAAATACCGGTTCTCAAAAAATAAATAATAACGGTTCCGGTTACGGTTCTGAGTTTTAATCGGTTCTTTTCGGTATACGATTGCGGTTCGGGTTCCGGTTTGGCACCCTTTTTCCAACAGATAATTTCGAGCTTTCGGACATATCTCCAAGACAAATCTTACGATTCATAAAAAAAACCTAAATAGGGAATTTATCAGATCTTTTTAAGCAGATTATAGATTTTAAGTCCTGCAAAGTTTAAGGTAATAGTTATTTAGATTTGACACATTCTTCGACCGATCGATTATATGACAACTATAGCATATAGTCTTACGATTCCTAACAAATTTTGCAAATCTGTTTGAAAGCCTTTAATTTTCGTTATTGCAAAGTTTAAGAACGCTGTCATAGAAAAAAAAAAAAAAAAGAACCATTTTCTACCTAATCGGTTGTATGGCAGCTATAGGATATAGTCAACCGATTTTAACCGAATTTTGTAAAACTGCTTAAAAGCATATAATATTCATAATTGCAGATTTATATCAAGAGGAAAAGTAGGCCACGAAAATGACCAAGAAATATATCATTGATCAGGGAGCAAGTTCTTTTGCTAAACACGGCCATTTTTAAGGTAAAGGGTACATAACAGTCGTGCTTAACCAATTTCCCTTGCTTATTTGTTCACTAGAAGTAAATTAATCCAAAAGGTGTTAACTCAGATATCTCAGGGCACTTGCCTATTCCAAAGTCTCTTCAGATATCAGCTGGTAGAAATCGGCTTCTCTTTGTTTATTTATCACACTTAATGTTCATTATCTGCATATAAAATTACACAACTAATTGAGCCTCAGTCCCTGTTATCGAGATAGAGAGAGAAGCAGCAGCAGCTACCATTACACATATTTAATATATATAATATATCATTTGCATATTACACTCAAAGTGTGCTTTATCAGGAAATGGCAAAGATAATGAAAATATGATGGAAAATTAACAGAACCGAAACTCAAGTGGAGCAGGGGCCGCCAAGGTACTTGAAAACTGAGAACGTCAGTTTTGACCTTGAAGAATCAGAACAGAGGCCAGGTGATGTGATGGATTAGCCAATCAAAGAGAGAGAGAAAGAGAGCTAGCTTATCAGAGGGATGTCAACCCAAATGAACATACTTGTAGTTAAGTAATTGCATGGCCCGATTGACGGCATGATAAACAACAACACAGCCAGTCGAGTACTGTGTCCCAGAATAGATGTAGAGTGCAGAATTGTGCCTAGCATAGGGAGTACAAAAATATGTGTACATATATGTATGTACATATATACAATGACCTCATCTACCATTCGTCTAACTACTGGCAAATATGCGTAGAAGTTGACAGGAAAGCAACAGGAGGAGCTTAGCACTAACGGCAACGCTTCATCGACCAAATAACTAGTCAAATGGTGACCAAAATAATTAAATAAAACTCGACCAAACAATTACCTTAAACTTATAGCAGGACAGGGCTAGATTTAGTAATCAAGAATATATGAGAGATAACTAATCTACATTAACTTAAAGTTCAATCTTTGAAACATTCATTCATTTTCATTTTCACTTTCCCAAAAATTATGCAATTTGAAACCAGTTCTAGAAAAAAGTTTGGTCACTTTAAAAATTGGTGTTACTTTCCCACAAACTAGCCTGACATAAAACTCCATATTATATTTCAGTCATTTAGAGAAGCAAGATGGAGGAGAGGAGAATGGCGCCTCTTTTGACTGACCAAAATGGTGCTAGAATTCCACTTTAACAGGAATTACACTGTTACAGAAACATATACCAACCAATGGGAGAAATGTACCAGCATATTTCAGGCAGATCCTCGGGGAAAAAACTACCATAATAGGGACAAAGATAGCCAGTGTATCAATTAGACAGCAGGAACAACGACTTGTCACTACTTTGGATACCAGTTCCACGAAAAAATATTCCCGAAAATGAAATAGCCGACAAACTAGCGCGGAAGATAGGTCCGCACACCATCAGAGAGCTCCTTAAAAAGGAGGAGAACAAGACAAGCGAAAATACTAATAGAAAACCATAGCAACAAAGGGTTTCAAAAACCAATCCATTAAGGGAAGACTACCCCAAGGATCCTAACGGCGCTCTACACAGAACACTGTAGACTGCGGAGCCACTTGTATACTGCGTAAAGAAGAAGGAGTCCTTGGAACACCCTGAAAGCATTAGGAGCTTAGACCCTAAGAAAATCTCAACATTTGTGCAGGAAATAGGGCTGCTAGGTGAGTTGTAAAAGCAGTGCAATAATCAGGGACCGAAAATAACAGTTATGGAAGTGAAAAAAATTACTACGAACTATGGATCCCCTGATAAAATGGAGTACATGAATCTTCATAATTTTGTATGGCGAGTCCTTAAATGTAATAAATTTTTATTTGCAATTTTTATCACAAAAAAATTTTGAAATTGTTATATTATAATTTTTTAAATAAAAATTTTGTTTTAACCGTTAAATGATAATTTTTATATAAAAATTTTTGAATAACAGTTAAAACTAATTTTTATTATAAAAATTTAATTTAATTTTTATTTTGTAATTTTTATAATAAAAATTAATTTTTAATTTTTATGAAAATTTTTTTATTATACAAATTTTTATAATAATTACTAATCTAGTAGGTTTAAGTAAATCTTGTATACTTCTATCAAAGATATTCTATAATTTACAAACGCTTACTAGATAAGTAATTTTTATAAAAATTTTTATAATAAAAATTTTTCATAACAATTAAAAAGTAATTTTTATTATAAAAATTACAAAATAAAAATTAATTTAAATTTTTATAATAAAAATTAGTTTTAACTGTTATTCAAAAATTTTTATATAAAAATTACCATTTAACTGTTAAAACAAAATTTGTATTTTAAAATCTTAGAATAACGATTATTTTAAAATTTTTATGTAAAAATTAGAAAATAATTGTTATTTCAAAATTTTTATCCAAAAAGTTATAACAGTTACGGTCCCTGGCAATAATACAAATATATACAATTCACGATTATTAAGTATAAAGACGCCAACATTAAAAATAAAAAAGTTTTTCTCACTAAGATCCTCTACTTTGTTAATCAAACTAACTAAATGTAATTGAAAATAAAAATGTTTACCATTAATCATAACATTTGATTTAACAGCAATACATTAGGAACCGTTTTCTCATCTTCATGTTTTTCAAAACCAGTTGCTTTTTGAGCAAATTTATGTTGCCTACTTTTAGGCATATTTTAAAATATATATATGCCTGTGTCTACAACAATCCAGATATGATTTTCAAAGCGGCCTAAAAGTGGGCGACATAATTTTTCTCAAAAAGCACCTGGTTTATGGCCCATATGGAGTGGTTCGATTTGAATAGATTTGTGATATTCCCATGTGTTCTACAAATCGCTTTCGCCCCAAAAATGACGAGAATCGTATGGGACTTTGGTTCGGAGGTGAATCTGGAGGTATCTTAACCAATTGTTCGAATAAAATAGATTTGTACAAATTGCTTTCGCCCCAAAAACGTCGAGAATCTTATGGGAATTTGGTCGTTTTCGGGTAGAAAGTGATTTGTGGAACACCTGGTATTGTGTCCCCACTGGAACCTCTTACAAATAGGTTACAATTTTCTGTTATGAGAGCTAGACAAGCATCTTCAGGAAGATATAATGCCTATTAACTTAAACTATGTTGGATTTACACCCAGCACATTAAGATCATAAAGATTTGTCGAGTTGTAATGTGGCAGTTTCACCTGTGTGTGAAAAGTGAGATTAACCACGAGACATTAGGGAGGCTTGGATGAAAGCAGTTAGATGTCTAGATTTCCGTCGACTCAGGAAAGACACAGAAGAAGTGGGAGACGGGCAAAGCGTCGTCGCGATCAGCTAGTGCCCACTTATGGCCCTTAGTCTGCAGAGGTCTGTTGAGTGTCCTTGACTATGTCTACTATGCGATTCTACAGGTTAAAAGCGCTTGCAATTTCTAGTTTGCTTTAAGCTCTTAGATATTTCGCAAAATAAGCCTGCATGTTGCCATAGGCATACCTACGTTCTCCCTAAGGGGAAGGAGATGGGCGGTAGTGCTTTACCTAGCAAGTTGCTCTCGATATTCCGGTGGTCTGGTGGAGTATTTGGGACTGATCTGACATCTTTTACAGCGAAAGATAGCCTGGCTGTTAGAAAAATGAAAAGATATTTCGCAAAATAAGCCTGCACGTTGCCATAGGCATACCTAATTTCAACCTAAGGGGAAGGAAATTGGCGGTAGACTTTTAACTCAAGAGTTTGCTTGCTTCGCAGTTGCCATATATGTCTCGCTGGTCTAGTGGAGGTGTATTTAGGACAGAAAAATGATAATTCTACTTAAGGTCTGTGTTAAGTGCTAGCTTATTTGCGACTTAAACTAAGCAGATCTTAAAAATGACTAATGTTAGCTAAATGATATGATAATTAACAAAATTTAACCGAAGAATACTATTTTAATTAATACTTTTACCAACTTTTGAAACCAGTTAAACTTTTTTGCTCAAGCTAACGAAGGTTCGAAACAAAACCTGGGGTTCAGGGATTAAAGGAACCGGCTCGGGAACGGAACCCTTGGATTTCTCATGGTTTTGAGCCCCCGAATCGAACCTCATCCAAAATTTAAGAGGTTTGCGGCTCTGATTTCAAGACTTTTTTGGAAAAAGTTTGGTCAAAATTTGCTTTAAAACTGAGGGAGAAGTTGGCATAGAAACAGACGGGCGGACAGGGCTATATCAACTCAGTTCGTCATGATGATCAAGAATATAACTATGTACTTTATGGAGTCAGAGATGCTTCCTTCTAGAGTTGAGTTGTTTATGAGTGAGTGAACAAAAATGAGTCGAACAAGTGAACAAGTTCTTCTTCAACTGTTCTTTTTTGCTCAGTGACTCTTGTTCGGTGACTATTCTCTCAGTTTAATTGCTCACTACTCAGTGACTTTTCACTCTCTCTTTACTTTTCTATCTTGTTCAGTGACTCAAATTAGCTTTGAAATTGGAATAGACGTGGATTTGGGATCGAATTTTCTTTCCCAGTCCCCCATTTCACGTATGTTTACTCCCAGATAAGCAAAGTTAATCCAAGCCGAATTCAAGTTTTTGTGCAAATTGAGAGGAACCTTGGGATAAACAACTCACATAACTGTTTGTCCCCAGCCCTTGAAGAGAGAGATAAGAAAAATCAGTCATCGATGAGAGATCATCTGGCTGTACTGCAACAACAACTAATCTGCCCTTTAATTTACAGGGTATGTTTCCTGAGCTAAATTTAGCCAACTGCAGCAGCAGCAGCAGATGTTAAAGTTGTTGTTTTAGCTGCTGCCAGGCCACTAAAGGAAATTATGATAAAAACAAAAAAAAAAAAGGTCAAATCAATAAAAAATATTTGCGCTCCAAGTGCAGGGTCGGTATACACACATGCATAAATAGAGCTGACCTTCAACACACACACAAATTCTCACAGGGCAAAAAAAAAAAAAAAAAAAAGCCGGGTGGGTGGGTGTAGGGTAGGAGAGCCGTCTCCACCATTAACAGACATTTTTAATAACTGTGCTATTTACACACACACACACACACACATGCGAATGCGTCTGTTTGTCTGCGTATGAGTGGGCATCGCCTCATCTCCCCATCATATATATATATATATGTATTTACCTGTTGATTTACTTTTGCACTTGGGTTTTTGGTGTCTTTCGGTTGTCTGGCGACTCAGTGACAACAATTTATTAATGCAAAACTTTTCTCTGTTTCTTCTTTGACACGCGCGCACTCAATTATTGCTTGTTTGTTGTTATTATTGTTGCCTCTGACACACATACACACGCGCTGCTCACACATAGAAACATCACCATTTACCGCATTTGACCTGCAACTTGCTTATGATAAACACCGAAAAAAAAAAAACAAACACAATCGGAAATTTTTGGATGAATTTCTTCTGTTCCTTATTTGTTTTTTTTTTTGTATAACAACCGAAAATTGTTGTATATCACGCAGTACAAATTTCATTTAACTACTGAGTAGTGAATGAGAACTCTCCGACTGGCTGGCAGTTCATTCTAACCGGTTCGAACTAGTTCATTTTTCATTTTACTTTCAGCCGTTTATGCGGTGGCAATTCATGAAATTGAGATTGATTAAATCTTTTGCTATCTTTTTGGTTCAAAATATTATTTTTTAAGGAAAAATACACATTTATATATTTACCTTAAATTACCTATTTTTTTTATGATTTCTATGATCTAGTGATTTCGTGATCTAGTAAACACATCGACATATCTATACATATATAAATAAAAGTGAATGTAGGATTGTATGTAGGTTCCTTATAGGCGTTAAAATCACTGAAACGATCAGTAAAGAATCATAGGCAAGTCTGTGAACCGTTTCGAAAGCGGTTTAAGTCATTTAAACCGGTTCAACAGTTGTTTTCGAGTCATATCTCTGAAACCACTTAACCGATCTTAATGAAATTTTCACAGCATGTTCATGTCGATCAGGAATGAGTTTAGGCTATGTGCAAAGTCTGTAAACCGGTTCGAAAGCGGTTTAAGCCGGTTCAAAAGTGGTTCGGGAGCAATATCTCTGAAACCACTGAACCGATCTTTATGAAATTTTCACTGCATGTTCATGTCGATCAGGAAATAGTCATAGGCTATCGCCCAAGATTGCGAACTGGTTTCGAACCCGCTTAACTGGTTCAAAAGTGGTTCAGAACCATATCTCAGAAATTATATAACCGCTTAACCGGTTTAATAATGATCCCAAGCCATATCTCAACCTATTCAAAAGTTGCTAGGAACGTAAAATTAGAAGTGTAGTTTTAGAACCGTTTTAATAGTGATTCAGAGCAATTTCAATGGAATTTTTTAAGATATTATCGTAAAACCTACAGGTATATGGTGTAAGATATTTTCCTGATATCAAATGGTATGCGTAACAGTTTGTGGAAAGCGATTTGAACTGGATCATAAACTCTCACATAACGGTAAAACATTTTTTTTTTAATATTGTGATAGAAAAACATCATCACAATGTTTAAGAACCCGAGCTCTAGAGCATTATGGAAGTTTCTAGCAGTTTGAAGATAAGTATAGAACTATCTAGAACTTCCCGATTTTTTTTCTAGAAAGCTCTAGAATGTTAAAAAAATTTTTAAATTGGGAACAAGTGTAGAACTTTGAAGAACTTTTTAGATGTTTGTAGAACTTTCTAGAAAACTTTAGAACGGTATAGAAATTTCTACATATTTGCAGATAAGTATAGAACTATCCATCAGTTTTCCCATTTTTTTAGAACTCTCTAGAAAGCTCTAGAATGTTACCGAAATTTCTAGAAAATTTGGAACAAGTATAGAACTATCAAGATCTTTCCAGATTTTCGTAGAACTGTCTAGAATTTTATAGAAATTTTTAGATATTTGGAGATAATTACAGAACTAGCTAGAACATTCTAGAAAGCTCTCGATATGAACAATTAATTGGGTATGTAGGCTGAATAACGCCTTCTAAAAGGTTAAGCGTTGTTAAAACTTATATGAAATATGGAAAATATTTTAAACCTTTGTCAAAGAATAAATTAATACATTTTTTAGAGCCCTAACAACGTCCGGTATACAGCTATTTAATTAAAAAAAAATAAAATTTGAATTAAAAAACGTTTACACATAAATCGACTCGAAATTGGGATATAATTCGAATTAGCTCAGTTCGTATAAACGTTAATGCACAAAAATACCCTAACGCCTGTGGCAGCACAACTGAACTAGTTCTTCAAAGGATTCTGTTAACTGTTGCCATTTGAAAATTAATAATATTTGCATATCTGTTAGTTATATTTTTTTTCAATTTAGGATAGTTTGCTAAGGATCATCGAGCCCCCATACATCGTTTTCCGGTCAGATGAACGATGGTAGAGTTGCCACCCCCACAATTTGCAAAACAACTCAAATATCCCGCAAATTTAGAGTTAGGTTGTTCGAACCTTCTAGACATATATTCTACTCATCATAACTTATCGAGCCCCCATACATCGTTTTCCGATCAGATCAACGATTGTAGAGTTGTCACCCCCACATTTTAAAAAACACCTCAAATATCCCACAATTTTGGAGTAAGGTTGTTCGAACCTTCTAGACATATATTCTACTCATCATTACTTATCGATCCACCATACATCGTTTTGCGATCAGATGAACGATGGTAGAGTTGCCAACCCCACAATTTTAAAAACACCTCAAATATCCCGCAATTTTGGAGTTAGGTTGTTTGTACCTTCTAGACATATATTCTACTCATCATTACTTATCGATCCACCATTCATCGTTTTCCATTCGGATGAACGGTAGTAGAGTTGCCATCCCCACAATTTTAAAAAAATCTCATATCTCTCACAATTTTGGAGAAAGCATTTTCGAACCTTCTAGACATATACTCTACTCATCATAACTTATCGAGCCCCCATACATCGTTTTTCGATCAGATGAAAGATAGTAGAGTTGCCACCCCCACAATTTGAAAAACACCTCAAATATCCCGTAAATTTTGGAGTTAGGTTGTTCGAACCTTCTAGACATATATTCTACTCATCATAACTTATCGATGCACCATACATCGTTTTTCGATCAGATGAACGATATTCGAGTTATAAGCAAATCAAATAATTACGCTGTAATCGTGATGGGCAGCACTTGGCAGAGCAGGAAAATGACCCACCCTTTAAAACTCACTTCAATTCGACTGGAATAATAAATATTTTATATAGATTTATGTATAAAATCAACGTTTTTTTCTTTGTTTCTCCTCCTCCTCCTGCTGAGGTAACCACCATTTGCATAACAGTTATATACAGTTAAAATAATAATAATAATAATATCAATAATATCAAATAATACCGCTGGCTAACTGGCCCTGGCACGTGCCTGAAGACGAGCACAACGCGGACAGGGCTGCTGTCGCTGGGCCTTCCAGCAGCGTTGATGGGCACAGGCGCCACACTGGCTACAACGCTGAATCTTACGCTGCCAGGGATAAATAAGCTGAGAGGCTTTGCACAGCTCACAGACAAAGGCGCGACCCGTACAGAGCTGGAAAAAAAAGTGAAGAAGATGAGGGATCATACCAAATGGAGTTGGCTGACGCCAGACTCACCACACAATTGTAGACATGCTGTTCGCTTAGCTCAATCAGTTCCTCAATGGAGCGTGTCATGCTGCTATTTTGTACATCCACAAAATCGCACATGGACCACATATCGGGATCTTGGATAATGTGAGCGGGAATGGCATTGAACAGGGATTGTTCTCTGGAAAATGAGAGGGTTAAATTAATGATTATCAATCATAATTATTACTAATTAGATTATTTATTTTGTTGAAAGTAAAATAATCAATTTAATTACGATTATTTTTAGTTTCCCACGATTGATTATTGATAACGATTATAAATAATCAGAAAATATCGGCATTATTTGAAAACAAAAAAGTTTTTCTCACTGGAACTAGTTTTTGGACCGACCATTTATATGGCAGCTATATGATATAGTCATCCGATTTTGATAAATTTTTCCAGAAATGTGTGAAAGCTTATAAAACGAACATATACCAAGATTCGTGACGGTACGATGGAAAACAAAAAAGTTTTTCTCACTAGAACTAGTTTTTGGACCGAACGTTTCTATGGCAGCTATATGATATAGTCATCCGATTTTGATAAATTTTTTCAGAAATATGTGAAAGCATATAAAACTAACATTTTCCAAGATTGCTGACGATACGATGGAAAACAAAAAAGTTTTTCTCACTAGAACTAGTTTTTGGACCGAACGTTTCTATGGCAGCTATATGATATAGTCATCCGATTTTGATAAATTTTTCCAGAAATGTGTGAAAGCTTATAAAACTAACATATACCAAGATTCGTGACGATACGATGGAAAACAAAAAAGTTTTTCTCACTAGAACTAGTTTTTGGACCGAACGTTTCTATGGCAGCTATATGATATAGTCATCCGATTTTGATAAATTTTTTCCAGAAATGTGTGAAAGCATATAAAACGAACATATACCAAGATTCGTGACGGTACGATGGAAAACAAAAAAGTTTTTCTCACTAGAACTAGTTTTTGGACCGACCGTTTATATGGCAGCTATATGATATAGTCATCCGATTTTAATAAATTTTTCCAGAAATATGTGAAAGCATATAAAACTAACATATACCAAGATTGGTGACGATACGATGGAAAACAAAAAAATTATTCTTACTAGAACTAGTTTTTTGACCGCTATATGCTATAGTCTTCCGATTCGGCCGGTTCCGACATATTAGTTGCATGCAGTAAAAAGAAAACTCTGTGCAAAATTTCAGCTCGATAGCTTTAAAACTGAGGGACTAGTTCGCGTAGAAACAGACAGACGGAATCGAACTCAGCTCGTCGTCCTGATCAAGAATATATATAGTTTATGGGGTCGGAAATTAATATTTCTATGCGTTACAAACTTCTGGGCAAAATTAATGTACATTATATGACCGATCGGTCGGAAAATGTGTTTTACTGCGTAAAGTTTTTTTTTATGATATCAAATTTTTATTATCAATGATTTAAAAATTTAAAATATTTGATATCTATATCCTATATATATATTTTACCGGTTAAATCAATTGGAGTAAACTTGTTGCAAGTGTATTAAAACTTCGCCACAGTCGAAGTTAGCTTTGCCTTCTCGTTTTTCGTATTATTAGGCTTTTAGGGAATTATTTCGATATTAATTTGGAAACTTAAAAATGATTATTGATATTTGTTGGTATGATTTTTGGTAATATTTGAATTAATTTTGTATTTTTATTATATTTTTGGTATTATTGTAATCTTTTTTTTATTATTTTGTTGTATTTTTTCAACTCGTTTCTAAAGTTAATTTTTTTTTTGGTATTATTTCGGTATTAATTTGCAATTTGAGAACTTTTAGATGAATTTTGATATTGGTTGGTATTTTTTATTAATTAATTTCGTATTTTTGGTATTATTGTAATTTTTTAGCGTATTTTTAGGCTCAACTTATCACCGCAGTTAATTTTTTTTTTGGTATTAATTTGAAATTTGAGAACTTTTAGATGAATTTTGATATTGGTTGGAATTTTTATTAATTAATTTCGTATTTTTGGTATTATTGTATTTTTTCGCTATTTTTAGGCTCAACTTATCACCGCAGTTAATTTTTTTTTGTATTATTCGGTATCATTTTGGAAATTTTTAGAATAATTTTAATATTCGTTGGTATTTTTGGTATTATTTTAATTTTTATTTGCATTTAGTTTTGAATTTTTTGTTGGTATTTTTCTTATTTTCTATTTTTGGTATTATTGTATTTTTCGCGTATTTTTTAACTCGTTTCTCTACTGGTATTAATTTGAGATTTGAGAATTTTTAGATGAATTTTGATATTGGTTGGTATTTTTCTAAATTAATTTCGTATTTTTGGTATTATTGTATTTTTTTTCGCGTATTTTTAGGCTCAACTTATCACCGCAGTTAATTTTTTTTTTGGTATTATTCGGTATCAGTTTGGAAACTTTTAGAATAATTTTAATATTCGTTGTTATTTTTTGGTATTATTTTAATTTTTATAGCATTTTAGGTATTATTGTGAGTTTTTTTCTCGTATTTTTTGGATATTATTTCGGTATTAATTGGAAATTTGGAAACTTTAAGATGAATTTTAATATCATACTTTTAGATGAATTTAAATATTCGTTGTTATATATTTTGGTATTATTTTAATGAATTCAGTATTTTTGGTATAATTTAATTTTTGTCGTATTTTTTCAACTTGTCTCTACAGTTAATTTTGGTATTTATTTTGGTATTAATTTGAAATTTGTGTAACTTCTGAATTAATTGTAATATTTTTGGTATTTTTAAATTAATTTCGTATTATTGTTAAATTTTGGATTTCCCACAGGTTATTTCGTCTCTACAATTATTTTTTATACACTGGAAAAGTGTATATTAATTCTGCCCAGAAGTTTAATTTGGAAACTTTAAAATGATAATTGATATTTGTTGGTATGTTTTTGGTAATATTTGAATTAATTTTGTATTTTTGGTATTATTGTAATATATTTTATATTATTTTGTTGTATTCGTTTCTAAAGTTAATTTTTTTTTTTTTTTGGTATTATTTCGGTATTACTTTGAAATTTGAGAACTTTAAGATGAATTTTGGTTGGTATTTTTCTTAATTAATTTCGAATTTTTAGTATTATTGTATTTTTTTCGCATATTTTTTGGGCTCAACTATTTTTTTGCAGGTCATTTTTTTTTGGTATTATTTTGGAATTAATTTTAAACTTTTAGAATAATTTAAATATAGTTGGTATTTTTGGTATTATTTTTTCATTTTGGTATTATTGTGATTTTTTTTTTTTTTTTTGATATTATTTCGGTATTAATTTGATATTTTGGAACTTTTAGATGAATTTTAATATTCGTTGTTTATATTTTTGGTATTATTTTGATGAATTCAGTATTTTTGGTATTTTTTTTTTTTTTCGTATTTTTTCAATATTCATTATTCAATTATTCAATTTTTCAATTAATGTCCGCAGGTCATTTTTTTGGTATTAATTTGGAAACTTTTAGAATAATTTTAATTGTTATTTTATTGTATTTTTTCTCGTATTTTTGGGTTTTTTTTTTTGATATTATTTCGGTATTAATTTGATATTTTGGAACTTTTAGATGAATTTTAATATTCGTTGTTATATTTTTGGTATTATTTTGATGAATTCAATATTTTCGGTATTTTTTTCGTATTTTTTCAACTTGTCTTTACAGTTAATTTTTGTTTTTATTTTGGTATTATTTTTTTGAAATTTGATAACTTCTGAATGAAATTTTAGTATTTTTGGTATTTTTTAATTAATTTCGTATTATTGTAAAAAGTTTGGATTTCCCACATTTTTTTTTTTTTTTGTATTTTTTTTTTGGTATTAATTTGAAATTTGGAAACTCTTCAATAAATTTGAATATTCTTTTTGGTATTTTTGGAATTATTTTAAATAATTTACTATTTTTTGGAATTATCGTATTTTGTTCTTCTTTTTTTTTAAATATTTTCCAACTCGTTTTTTTTTTTTTTTTTTAATAGTTTTGTTTTTTTTTTGTCGTAATTTCAAATAAACCCTTTTTTTTTTTTATTATTTCTAATCGTAATCAATTAGTAATCAGACGTTTTTTTTCCAACGGATTATATATAGTCATTAAATTATTTTTTACATATAATGTAATTGATACCCAATCGTATTCCAAATTTAACAGCTATGTTAAAACATGTTAAAACGAATCCAAAATGGCCAACATGATCAATCTAGATCGATAATTGTCCGTGATATGAGGAGGATATTCAGGAAATATTAATTTCAATCTTACCTTTGGGCAAATCGGCAGCTTTGTATGAAACGCTTCACCGCCTGCAGCTGCATTCTACGGCGTCTGGCTGTACTTAAATCCTTATGCTTGCCATACAATTGACCATTCAAATCCGGCACATGGAATAGGGGAAATGTGTACATTTGTTCGATCAAACGATAGGAGAAGGTGCACACAGGATAACAACGAAAATCCCAGGATTGTAAAATTTTTGCTGGTATGGCTGATATTTGATTACGATGACAGCCGGTGCATAAATATTTGCCCAAATAGGTGCAATAGCGAAAATGATGTTGATACTGTCTGGCCACATGCATGCCACAGCCGGCACAGCGTTGTCCCTGACGCTGCAGCTGAGTGGAACGACTTGAACTGGGATGTTCGGTAAAGATGATTTGTGGTCGGGGTGGGGCCCAGGTTTTGGTGCCGCGCGTTAAGGAACCCGCTGCTGCTGCTGCCAAAGGTTTGGGCATGGGTAGCAGCTGCTGTGGTGTATCCTGCTCGGAGACCAGCCACTTTAAATGACCCACCTTGGGCAATTGTTGATCATTGAAACGTGAGATGAGCTGTAGACCCACAGCCTCGGCGCTATACGAAGGCGCCTGTGGGGGTGTGGATGAGGCGGCCGTAGAGGCTAAACGGGGCAAGTTTACTTCAACAGCTCCACCTTTTAGATGTTCTATGGCCTGGATGCAGGCCTCGGATATGCGAAAATGTGCATTTTCCTTTTCCAGTTCCGTATTGTTGTGCGTATAGCGTGACATTTGTAGAAATGAGGCCAAAGATTGTTGATCCATTTTGTCACTCAAGCTGTAGCTGGAGCTTGAGCTGCTATCCAGGCTGGCAGCTAATCTGGCTTCAACTCCAGCTCTGCCCAAAATATCTCGAGGGGCAGAGGAGTGTATATGAGGCAGCTCGGCCGCAGCTCCCGCCTCATCCAGCATGCTCACACCCTCAAACAGGGAAGGGTTCTTCTTTAGCAATTTTCTGCCATTTACGGGCAAAAAGGTATCTAAAACACTTTCTCCCTCGCTTAGTTGACTGTTTACCGTAGGCTGAAACCAGCTGGTATAAGTGGGTGAGGCACCAAAGAGATTCGTCAAAAAGTTATTCAAAGGCGAGCCACGTTTGCTGCTGCCCAACTCCTTCATTTCCTTCTGTGTAGGCATGTGGCTTTGATCTGTCCATATTTTAATATCATCGCAATTAATCATTTGTATGCGTCGTCGGGGTGAGCTGACCGAGCTTTGACTGCTGCTGCTGGTGGTGGAGCTGGCAGGTCTAATATCCAGGCTAAAGGTTTGACAGCGTCTACGTTTCAGTTCCTCTTGATCCACTTCCCCCTGCTGCAAATTGGGCAAACTTTTAAGGCGACGCATTTGAATCAAAGGCTTCACTTGTTGATGTTGAGGTTCCTCCTCCCACACCACTTGCAATCTGCTGGGTGATATGCTAAAATTGGGCTGAGAGCAAGAGCGGCGATGACGGCTTTGACATTTGTTGCTCTGCTCCAGCTGGCTAAGTAAGCTGCTCTGATTCATTTGCACAGCCGTGAGGCACACAAATAAAGTCATGGTGGGTGCAGCTTGTTGCAAAAAGGCCCCCTCACTCGGATAATAGCCATTCAGTAGTTCTTTGTCCGCCACCAGAGATTGCAGGCACTGGCACAGGCAGCTTGCCTGCAGGCCACGCTTAATCCATTGTGGGAAAAACTCCTGCTGCTCCTGCCTCTCCACTGCCTCGAGTGGCAGCTTCTGCTCGTTGGCCAGCAGAAATTCAAAGTCATTGATCAGCTGCTCCTCGGTGTCGGGCTTTTAAGGATTAAATTAATAAAAAAAAATGCTTGCTTTTACTTCACCCCAACTCACCTTAAGCAGGCCATGTTGTAAAATTTGGCTACAGATCTGCACCAGCAGTGGCAAACTGTCCTTGCTGTCCTGAAACCAAAAATTTGTCACCCGACGCAGCTCTGCGAGCAGCGTGGCTATCACCTGGTGCCGGTGGCTGCTGCAGCTGCTGCTTGTGCTGGTGGGTGTGTTGGCCATGGGTTATATTTTGTTAAAATTCATCCACATTTGTGTTTATTATCTTTTAGCTGGCGACAACAACCAAAAATATCATTCCGATATATGGTCTTACTTTTTTTTCTGCTCTGCTGTTGTTATCGATAATTAAACTAGAGATGGACGCGTGCTAGAAATTCAAATTTCGTGCGTGTCAGCTTGAAGCACTTAAAAATGAACCAGTTGAACTAGGAAACTAAAAAAATATATATATATATCATATATAATGATAATGATATATATATATATATATATCATACAAAAAAAAACTGTGCCCGAAATTTTTAGTTTAGCTTTTGCTGTCTTTAAATGACATCAAAATTTATTTCGGCACAATACCTCATATGAACACTTTTGAAAAGCTCTGAAAGCTGAATGCTTTTGAAAAGCTCTCTTATTTATATGCAGTAAAGTGTCGAAATAAATTTGTATGTCATCTGGAATCAGTCCTTATCCACAAGCATGATCGAAATCCACAGTTTGTTATCGATAGTTTTCCTATCGTTTGCGTGTATGGATGGAAAAACAGCTGCTAAAAAAAACATAGATCGGCTACACAGTTTTGAAAGACGCTACCATTGATAACAAAAAAGTTTTTCTCACTAGAACTAGTTTTTTGACCGACCGTTTCTATGGGAGCTATATAATATAGTCATCAGATTTTGATCAATTTTACCAGAATTATGTGGAAGCATATAAAACTAATATATACCAAGATTGGTGACGCTACGATGGAAAATAAAATTTTTTATCTCACTAGAACTATTTTTAGAGCGAAGCTTTTTAACGGACGTTCGGCTGCGGGACTAAAACGGTAAAAATTTTAACTTTGATTCGTTTGATATTCGTTTGCATTGAAAAAGCACAAGCAAGCGCAACCATGCACACACATACAGGGATCTGGGATGTGGGATCAGGGATTTGGGATCAGGTATCTGAAATCAGGGATGAATTTCGAATCTAAGATCTGGGATAAGGGAGCTGAGATCAGGTATCTGAGCTCTGGGATCAGGGGTCTGGGATCTGGTATCAGAGGCATGGGATCATTGATTAGGGATGTGGGATCAAGGAACTGCTTTTTGGGGTCAGGGATCTGGAATCAAGGATCTGGAATCAGGGATCTGAGATCTGAGATTTGGGATCTCGGATCAGGGATGGATCTCGGATCTGTAATCTAGGATCAGGGGTTGATTAGGGATCTAGGATCAACGATCTGGAATCTGGTTTTTGGGATCAGGGATCCTGGATGGATTTAGGATCTGTGATCTGCGCTAAGGGAACTGGGATCAGGTATCTGAAATCTGGGATCAGGGGCCTGGGATCATTGATTAGGGATCTGGGATCAAGGATCTGGTTTTTGGGGTCAGGGATCTGAGATTTGAGATCTCGGACCTGGGAACAGGGGCCTGGGATCATTGATTACGGATCTAGTTTTTGGGGTCAGGGATCTGGGATTGGTACAGGTACACTATTTCAGACCATTTAATATAAAATAATAATAATAAAATATCATTTTTATATTTTTAAGCAAGAGTTCTTATTTTGATTCTGATTTTTCTTCCTAATGAGCTTCGCTCGTTCCGTGTAGTCCACGAAACACACTCTTTTTTTTTTGACCGATCGTCTGCGACCTTGTACCATTTATACCGAAGTTACACAGGGCGCATCATTGTCGAAGATGCGAAAAAATGATGCAGGCGTTTAGACCGCAGCCGCATCATTGAAACAGCTGTTCGCCATGCCAAACGTAAACAAACCGAATTAGTAAGAAGAAGAGAACAAATGTAATTTATTGAAATAGAGACAATTATGAGCGATAATATTTTAAATGTGGCACGCGGTGTATTTGGCATCGGCACTGCGTTCACCAAAATGAAAATGGGCCTTGCTTTTGCGGATCATTTATTTTTTTAAATTACGCGGTCCAATTATGTTGTAGTTGCTTATCGAAATTCGATGGCAAAATCAGCTGTTTGCAATCGATGCCGTAAAACAATACTCGATACTCGTCAATATACGGTCACTCTTTCCGCATCATTGCCGCATCATTAAACATGCGGCTCTTCTTCATCCACAGGTTTCTTATGGGAAACAATCCGCACCTTCCGTTTAACGGAAAATTTCAAGTGCGGCCGGTCTAACAGCGTATTAAATATGCGGCTCTTCTTCTATCCACAGGTTTCTTATGGGAAACAATTCCGCACCTTCCGTTTAACGGAAAATTTCAATGATGCGGCCGGTCTAAACAGCGTATTAGGTCTTTTTGACCTTTTTTTTTGGGATTTTTTTGGAATTTTTTTTACCGTTTCTGGTCACACTGTTTACGTTGGGTTCCATATAGAGATGCGCTTGTGAGCGATTTTTCCTTCTCGTAACGCACGAAAATGTCTTGACGCACGATTCATGCACGATTAAAGAAGGGATCACGAATGATCATGCACGAGCAATCATCTCCGAATTTTTGCTTTAAGGGACCTTAATTCTATCATGAGCTACCCTGCGCCCTTTGTATGGAGCAGCTGCGAGCAGCAACGC
This sequence comes from Lordiphosa mommai, assembly GCA_018904225.1. NCBI lineage: Eukaryota > Metazoa > Arthropoda > Insecta > Diptera > Drosophilidae > Lordiphosa > Lordiphosa mommai. The sequence goes on from JAEIFT010000018.1 coordinate 714,804, forward strand.
AGTTTTAGGAATAATAATGTTATTAATCAAATATAATAAAATTAAATTTTCGTGAACACTGCATGACTTATATTCGCGATGAATAACCTTAACACGCACGAAGCAAGTACGAATCAAGAATGCTCACGCACGAAAGACTGTGTTTTCTCACGATCACGTAGTGACACACCGTGACACGTTTAAATTCACGTCACGCGCGCATATCTAGTTCCACACACATTTAATTAATACCAAATTCCTGCCAGAAATTTTCCGCAGTGGTGGATATCAGCCTTTAAGCTGCATATTGTTTATTTTCGCGTATCAGCTGTTTGTCAATCCACTCACAATTCACACCGCCAACGATATGTCAACTATCGATAGGCCAATTTTGTGTTTAATATCGTGTTTCAGAACATAGAGGCGGAATAATTTTTTTAATATGGAGTTCGTCATAAAAATGTATTTTCCGCGCATCTGACAAAAGGCCTTAAATTTAAAAACGCACCAGAAATAATATTTATTTATTTATTTACAAACAGTTCCTATGCGTTGTTAAAACAATATACGAAATATCCTATGGGCCGTTAAAACTATCGATATTTTTTGTACATCTCTAGGAGTTAAGCTGTGCGCACCAGGCAGTGTGGCAGCGCGCTGCCATAAGCCGCTTCATTTGAATTCAAAAATTGCTCTCTCACTTGCTAGGAGCTAATTTGGCCTGTCAAATCAAACATCGCTAAAAAAATTTTTTTTTTTGCCATCCCTAATTCTTACGTTACACAATTTGACAAGGTGGCAACGCCGCCATTAACCGCTTCATTTGAATTCAAAAATTGACTCTCACTCCTTGACAGTGTGGCAACGCCTTCATTAACCGCTTCATTTAAATTCAAAAATTGACTCTCCTTCCTTAACAGTGTGGCAACGCCGCCATTAACCGCTTCATTTCAATTCAAAATTTGACTCTCTTTCGCTGCAGCTTCCGTTCATTAAAAATGCGACAAATATTTCGTAGCTTTGCTCAGGGCTAGCCAAGATTATCAAACCAAATGCCTCTGAAATGTTTTTAGAGTGTCGCTCGATCGTTTTTGATACGCAGCCATAAGTTCAGGGCCTCATGGCCTTTAAAATACATGTGAATGAAACGTGAATCAGTGCCAAGGCAAAGCCCAGAGACAGAGCCAGAGATTTGATTATAATTATTGTTGTTTTTGGGGGGGTATTTTTATCAGTTGAGCAAAACAAGTTTCACAAAACTGGTTCCGCTCTCTCTCACTCTCCATGCAAAGTTGTACTTTTCCCCGCAGCTTGACCTTGGAAATTAGCACTTCCTGGTAAACAACAACAACACAAACACAAAGAATTTTTTTTTTAAATTTTTCGAATCACGTGAAAAAATTTATTTTTGAAAAAATGAAATGATTTTTGGCCACCGCGCATCCCACGCATTTAAAAATTTCACAAAATTTCCATTTGTCTAAATATATTGACCCCTGGACCACGAGACTGGGATTTTCGCAAGACTTCAGCCTTGCTACGTCATCATCATTGACGTCACGTAATAAAATCAATTGTTTTATATGTATGCAAAGCTTCACCTGCACACATACACATATACATATGTACAAAGCAGGGGCGAGCCCCCAAACTGGTTGCCCAAAAAAAAACAAAAAAAAAAAGAGCGCAGTCGTATAACAGTTGAAGGTGACACAGGATTTTGAGAGTAGGAAACGCATCAAAGGCGTGGCTAGACAATGGAAATTCTTGGTAATAGCAAGAAATGCACTTGAAATTCAATATTGCAACGACTGACTCATTATGAAAGAAATTCTTATCACTAGACGACTAGACGAGCCCCGCCCCCTCTCAGCAAACGGTTAATTTCCGTTGAGATAAGCATTCGACCAGCCACCCACCCACCATTTGGTTTAAAGTTGAAAGTTTGTTTGGTTTTTGGCCCTACCCTACGCTGACGAGCCTCCTCTTTTATGATGTGAGGTAAACTGCAATGCTGAATGTGCAATTCCTAGACCACGTTCCTTCTACCTCTCTATATATACAGTCATTATGGCACAATTTTTATGAAATCATTGGAAAAACAACAACAACACATAAACATTCAGGCAGTATACAAAATTCCATTGAACTGGGCCCCCCCCACCAAGTGAACGAACCAAATCGAGCGCGTGAGCGTGGCAAGTCACGGGTGGGGAGAGGAGAAGGGGAGAGGCACAGCACGTACACACTCTCACACACACACACACATGCATGCATACAAAGGAAGGCCAAGCTGTATGCGAGACGAGCCCCACGAACGTTAGTTAGCCCAGCCAAGGCGAGGATGTTGACGCGGACCCCCAATTTCATCAAGAAAAAACTTAGTGGGTGAGGAGCAGAAGGCTGGCTGACTGTATATATATATGTTAACTAAGTAATATACACAGCTGTGTGTATTTACAACACAACTGTTATACCAACAGTTACCAACAATACACACACTTATACAGAGAGAGAGAGGGACCCGAACCCAGAGAGAGAGAGAGAAAAACCTTAACCAAACAGTTAAAAGCAAAGCTATGCCGGTTTATGGCAACGACTTTAAAATGCTCTTTTTTATGACATGAAGAAATTATTATTATAATTTAAGCTAAATAACTTTTAATGTTATTAAAAGTAAGATAAAATAATTAAAGCGAAATAATAATTTATATATGGGCATTTCTTTTCTGACGTGACGTGACATTCGTACGATAAAATATAAAAAAGAAAAATGAAAGAGACAAGTTTTTAAAATTTTTTTTTTATATTTTAGTAGTAATTCAAAAGCACTTTATTTAGAAAAAAAAATTACAAGAATCGACCCAGAGTATTCAAAGAAATCAGTTAAAATATGCCCTGACGTGACGTTAAAACGGAAGTGGGTTTTGACTTGGATAACAAAATTGCAAAACTCTGCGAATTGAGAAACTCTTTATGTATGAAACTTTTTTCAGTTGCTTTTAGAATAATATAAGTTTATTTTCCAATTTACCAAATATAAAAATCAATTCTCGTTCTTTTTGTATTAGCTTTTTTATATCTGACGTGACGTTACTGACGTTACGTTACTAAAATTTCGTTTGCCAATTTTTTAGTGAAGAACATTTTTCTAAAATGATTCGAAGCAACAAAAAAATCAATTTTAATTGTAGCTAAACTTTTGCGAAAAGAGTGGAATTGCCCAATGACTCTGAGAGCTGTAAATTGAAAAAAGAAAATGCACTGAAAAACTGGCCAAAACGTAAATTTGTACTTTCTAGACACATATATCGCTATCTGTACTTAGGAAAGCTTTAAACTCGTTAATTAAAAATATTTTGCATTTTTACTTTTTCTAAATCAAGTTAGATAAAACTTTTAATGAACTTTTAATTTTTCGGTCATGGTAGACTTTTCTGCGGAAATGCCCATATACAACTTTTAGCATAAAAAATCATACATAAGTGAAAATGCTACATACTTGATTGAGTAATATAATAAATTAATTATTTTCATATATGTAAAAAAAAGGGTGTTTAATAAAAATATATTGTGATTAGGTAATTTAGTATAAAGTATTTAAAGAGTGTTTTTAAAGCAGGGAATCAAACCGAATCGAATTTTGGTTCCGGTTCTGGTTTTGGTACGTACCAAAATTAATGTTTCGGTAAAAGGTTCTATTTAGATTCTAGTTTATTTCGGTATTCGGTTCCGTATCGGTACCTTGGTTTTTTTCGTTATAACGGTATAATTTTAAAACCCTTTAAAGCGAAGATATAATAGAACAGAAAGTACCGAACCGCTAATTCGTGATCGTAAACCGAACCAGCGTCTGTTTGAAAATGCTGAACCAAACCGAAAACCGCAAATTAAGACGGTTCGGGTTATTTCATCGACGAGTTTTATGACGTAACAGAGAGAGACCACTATATTTAAAATTTTAGGAAATGGTATTTGGAAAATCAACTGCACGGAAATCGTTGCAACGCTTTAGCTCTTCTTTCTCCTTAAAATTTGTCGACTTTTAAAGGCATAAATGCATCCATTGAGGGCTCCATCGATATGTAGAGTTTTACAAACTACCTTTTTAACACAAGCAATCTGTCGACTGTCGTGTTGCAGTCGGGTTCAAGTGTTTGCATCTGATTAAGTTCATATTCTTCAATTGTCGGGTCTCTTCTAATTTTGCATTTTTTCCTTGAAAGTTTTAGATCGAATAATGCGATAATATTAACTTAGTTTAGCAAGGGATTTTTTTTTACGAAGATATTGTTCGTTTTCCACTCGGTTTGGATATCTGACATTTGACTTCTATGATATCCGACATTTGACTTCCGTGGATAATCCAATAGTTACTCGGTATTTTCGATATGCCTACAATATCTACTGCATTTATACTCTTAAACATAATACTAAAACTTAGGGATGACGTCTGCATATCCGATTTTATACAGTGTTGCACATTAATATTGAATATGTTAAAGTTCTTCAAATGTTTTTACGACTTTAATTTTGAAAATAATAGATTAAAGACAACATTCCCATCATGGAAAGTAAAATGTTCGAAAACTGACAGTGAACTACTGAACCGTGGTTCAGCTTGCTCTAAAAACCATGTTATATACCGAACCGGTGGTTTAAAACATTCATGAACCATTGAACCGAACCAGTTTTGATTCTTGAGCGGTTTGCTTGACTGGTATAAGTTTAGAGAGTGTGTTTAAAATGATGTGCGTCTTCATTTCGGCTAATTGACTGACTATAACTGCCGACCTATCGATAAACGGCATCATGCAGGTCCCTATACCATCTTATATATATATATATACAGGTCTGTTCTCGTTTTCGATCGATCGGTTCTTATTTTCAACAAACTATTAGACAATTCGGTTTATATATTTTAGCATTAAAACGATTGGTTTCTGAAAACGGAAACATTTACCAATTCCGTTTCCGCATAATTTGAACGAAATTGGAAACGGGAACAAGCCTGATAGTATCGATTTATGCATGAATATGTATTCTTTATTTTTGTGGAAGAGTGGGAATTTAGTTGTCCCAACATAAGTTTACTAATTTATGTAAAATTTACAGTTTTTAGTTTTGTTTGGCTCAAGTTTCCTTTAAATATCAAAGAACCTAATTTTCTGCAGGGTATATCAAGTTATGAGTTTTTGCTGACGACGACAAAAGCCAAAGGCGGCAGACAAAACCACACATACACACACACACACACGCATACCCTTAGCTCTCGTGAGAGCCTGCACATACACATACTATGGTGACGCCAAAATGCCTGCTGTTATATCGAAAGTTTATACCAGAGCAAAGTTGCGTTAATCAAGGCAATTTTTGAATGAACCAACATTATTTGCAAGTTTTATTCATTTTTATGAAATTGAAAATAAATTAAAAGTTGTTAATTATATGTAGGATTGGCCATGCGCCAATTTCTTATTAAAATATCTTGTTTTATTTTATTTTTCTGCTCTGTGTTTAGGGTAAAGAAACGAATTTTTATATAAGCGAGTTTTTCGGCTAGATTTGACTGTGTTGTTGTAATTGTTTTAAAGCCTCTCTTTGTTTGGCAAGAGTATTCTCAACCTTTAAGCTGTAGTTGTTCTTACATATCACGCTACGCGTCTACGCATAAACAGTTCATGACTTGACTTATTCACACATTGGCGCAAGGCAGCCACGCACGCTTTGCTCTCTCTCTCTCTGTGTGTCTCTGCAAGTGTGTGTGTATCTCTCTTTGCTTGATATCTCGGAACCCCAGCAACTACAACCAAAGCCAGAGCCAGCCAGCCAGCCAGCCAGCCAGCCAGCCCCCAATACTAATTGTCAATTTTGACCTTCAAGGTTCCTTCAAAGTACAAACGGACAGAGTAACGCTTACGCCAACGCCAACGCGAGCAGAGCAACGGCGGCGGTACTCCAACGACGTCAACCAGCGAGCAGCGGGCCGCGAGTGGAATTAATTCCGTAACAAACGTTTCACAGCGACGGACGCGTGCAGCGGACAAAAATAAAACAAAAGCAAAGCCAAAATAACAGCAAACAGCGCAACCCCGCGAGTGCAACAAAAAGAAAAAGAAAAAAAGCGCATACAAATTGTTATTGTGGTCGGTCGCTCTTCTATTTTTTTTCGGTGCTCTCAAATCAAAGTCAAAAACAAAAAAAAGCCAAAAACCCAAACACACAAACATGGACCAGGAGCTGAACGGCGCCATGAGCGGCATGGCTATAAATAGCAATGGACTGGCCACAAAACAACCGCATCTCAATAATGGCCACACAAATAATGGCAAAGACGAGACGGACAATGTGCGACACAAAACCACACCACAAAATGCATCTCTGGCCGCCATCCCCACGTCGTCAGCGTCAGTTGCCAGTTGCAGTGCAGCGGAGAAAAAGAAAATGGTCTACGAGTTATGTCAGCAGCTGTTGCTAACGGATGAGCAAGTGGTCGAGCTCTGTTATCGCATCCTGCACGAGCTGCGCCGCGGCCTGGCCAAGGACACGCACCCCAAGGCAAATGTCAAATGTTTTGTCACCTATGTCCAGGATCTGCCCAATGGCAACGAGCGGGGCAAATTCCTGGCCCTGGACTTGGGCGGCACCAATTTTCGTGTTCTGCTCATCCATTTGCAGGAGAACAATGACTTTCAAATGGAGTCACGCATCTATGCTATACCTCAACATATAATGATCGGATCGGGTATCCAGTTGTTCGATCATATAGCCGAGTGTCTGTCCAATTTCATGGCCGAGCATCATGTGTATGCGGAGCGATTACCCTTGGGTTTCACCTTCTCGTTCCCGCTGAGGCAGCTGGGTCTGACCAAGGGTCTGCTGGAGACCTGGACGAAGGGTTTCAACTGTGCGGGTGTGGTCAATGAGGATGTGGTGCAGCTGCTTAAGGATGCCATTGCCCGACGCGGCGATGTGCAGATCGATGTGTGTGCCATTCTGAATGACACCACCGGCACACTGATGAGCTGCGCCTGGAAGAATCATCACTGCAGGATTGGTCTTATAGTGGGCACCGGCTCCAATGCCTGCTATGTGGAGCGCGTGGAGGAGGCGGAAATGTTCGATGTGGAGGGCAATCGCAAGCCGCATGTTTTGATCAACACGGAATGGGGTGCGTTTGGTGATAATGGAGCTTTGGATTTCGTGCGCACAGAATTCGATCGGGATATTGATATGCATAGCATTAATCCCGGCAAGCAGACCTTTGAGAAAATGATCTCGGGCATGTATATGGGTGAGCTGGTGCGTCTGGCTTTGGTGAAGATGACCAAGGCGGGCATTCTATTCAATGGTCAGGATTCGGAGGTGCTGAATACGCGTGGACTGTTCTTTACCAAATATGTGAGCGAAATTGAGGCGGATGAGCCGGGAAATTTCACCAATTGTCGCTTGGTCTTGGAGGAGCTGGGCCTGAGCAATGCCACGGATGGGGATTGCGCCAATGTGCGATATATCTGCGAATGTGTGTCCAAGCGGGCGGCTCATCTGGTATCGGCGGGCATAGCTACGCTCATTAATAAAATGGATGTGCCACATGTGACAGTGGGCGTGGATGGCAGTGTCTATCGTTTCCATCCCAAATTTCATCATCTGATGGTGGAGAAGATTACGCAGCTAATTAAGCCGGGCATAACGTTTGATCTGATGCTGTCCGAGGATGGTTCGGGACGTGGTGCGGCTCTGGTGGCGGCTGTGGCCTGTCGAGAGGATGTGCTGAATAGCAAATAGGAAACTACTTTCCAAACACACACACACACACACATCAAAATAGTTCGCTTATTTACAGGGTTCGTAAAATGCACAAAAATTATTTTCACGCCTCGATAAATAACATCAACGTAAAAAATAATTATTTTCAGACATGAAAAAAAATATTTTACATACGAAAAAAAATATTTTTTTCAAATAATAAAATATTTTGCATATAAAAAAATATTTTACATATGTAAAAAATCCTTTTTTTCAAATAATAAAATATTTTTAATATAAAAAATATTTAACATATGGAAAAAATAATATTTTTCAAATAATAAAATATTTTACAGATGTAAAAAATTATGTTTTTCAAATAATAAAATATTTTAATATACAAAAATATTATATTATAAAAAAAAGTATTTTATATATGTAAAAAAAATATTTTTTTCAAATAATAAAATATTTAACATATGGAAAAAATGATTTTTTCAAATAATAAAATATTTTAATATAAAAAAAGTATTTTACATATGGATAAAATAATTTTTTTCAAATAATAAAATATTTTAATATAAAAAAAGTATTTTACATATGGAAAAAATAATTTTTTTCAAATAATAAAATATTTTAATATGAAAAAAAATATTTTACATATGGAAAAAAAATTTTTTTCAAATAAAATATTTTACATATAGAAAAATGTATTTTTTTTTCAAATAATAAAATATTTTATATATGAAAAAAAATATTTTTTTCAAATAATAAAATATTTTAAAAAAAAAAAAAATATTTTACATATGAAAAATATTTTTTTTTTTAATAATAAAATATTTTGCATTTGGAAAAAATTATTTTTTTTCAAATAATAAAATATTTTACATATGGAAAAAACTATTTTTGTCAAATAATAAAATATTTTAATATAAAAAAATATTTTACATATGGAAAAAATTATTTTTTTCAAATAATAAAATATTTTACATACGGAAAAAATTATTTTTTTTCAAATAAAATATTTTAATATAAAAAAAAATATTTTACATATGGAAAAAATTATTTTTCTCAAATAATTAAATATGTTAATAAAAAAATATTTTACATATGGAAAAAATTATTTTTTTCATGTTACTAACACGAGCCGTTTTGGACACGATTGTTATTTACAGGCATGTCAATAAATTGGGCTGCCTTCTTTACACATGTAAAGAACAGTTGTGTCAAAAATGTTTGTGTTAAGCTAAGGTCCCACAGGCAAATAATTTGCCCAAATTTTGTTGAAAATTAAGCTCAATAGGCCTAAATATGAAATTTTTCGAGTCTTTTTGGGCAGATTATTTGCATATATATTCATATCTTATGTTTAAAGTCCAGAAAAATCTAATGAAAACGCGATTTAGACAAATTTTCATCAAAATTTGGGCAAACTTTTGCCTGTGGGACCTGAAAAAAATAATTTTATCCATATGTCAAATTTTTATTTTCATGTCTGAAAATAATTTTTTTTACCCCCTCTAAATTTTACTTTGTGTGTAAAGAAAAATGTGTGCTATTTTACGAACCCTGCTTATTTAGTATCTATAAAAATATTTTTTTCATGTTTTTTTTTGGATAAAGTGACAGTGTGACCATACTGAAAGGAGTTGGGCTATATATTTAACAGCTTATTAAGCCATCTCTTAAACTTAAACTGTTATACATAAAAAAAACTGTGCTACAAGCATCCCCCCCTTTATCATCAGGAAATCGCACATTGTTGAAGCAAAAAAACGGAAAATTATATCTTAAAAAAAAAAAAACTAAAAGATTGCCCAGCTGCAATCTTGCTAATTGTAAATGTTTATAGTTCTATATATATATATATATATATATATATGATATAGTGAAGGGAAGCGCCTTCACTGTACTTTACCTATATATTAGCCACAATTTTTTTTTTTTTTTTGCTTCTTTGTTATTAACATTTAAGGCCAGAGCTATTATTTATGTATTTGTATATTTGCCTAGTTTTTAGCTTTTAGTTTTTAGAAGACATGTTATATCTACCCTTTAATTGTACGAGACTACAACAACAACAACAACAAAACCCTTAAAACCGAAACTGAAAAGAATGCAAATAAAATTTGTTCTTAATTAATAATTAAATTTGGAAATCTTATTGTTTCATTTGTGTGTGTTTTTTTTTTTGTTTTTTATCAAATTTATTTAAAACAAAACTAACCTAAGAAAATGATTAAGAAGTGTTTCTATTTTTCAAGAAATGTTATAAAAAAAAAAAGAAAATCTCTAGTTATCCCATGATGAATTTAGTAAAAGACATACAAAAAAAAAAACCCCGAATTCAAAGCCACAAATAAAATGATTGAAAAAGCTAAAAAAAAAAAAAGAAAAACTATTCTTGCTCTAACTGGGATTTAATTGGAGCTTAGATGACTGATCCATTTAGTGGAAAAATGGAGTCACTTCCAGAAATCTTTAAGGATCATATAACAATTGGTAAGTATAATTCCACTTCATTATTTATTGGGGTAAATCAATTTTAAGCTAGTCTGCAAACCTTTTTATTTAACCAACATTATTAGATTTAATCAAACTTGTTCTTAATTTCACTTTCACAAATATTTTGCGATTTAAAACCGGTTATTGGACCACATTTGTTGTGAAAATCACAAAAAATTTTGTAAAAGTAAAATTGAGAATATGTCTGTATTCCATGTGTTCTACAAATCGCTTTCTACCCAAAAACGACCCAAATCATATAAGAATTGGGTCGAAAACGATTTGTGGAACACCTCGGTATATGTTTTTTAGGCTTGAACCCGTCGAAAAATTATAGTAAGACATAAAGACAGTAATACTAGAACTAACTAGAGTAACCAGCATTGATTTATATATTTTCTGTTATTGTAGTTCAGTTCTGTTTAGTATAGGAAATTTTATATCTTCAAGGGAAGTGTTTTTTTTTCCAACCTTAAAATCGGGGATTAATAACGGAACCGTTAACCGAAAAGTCTTAAATCATCCTGTTATGGTGAAAGTGAGGTTGGGGGATACAAGTCCTTAATACGACATTTGTTTCAAGTCTTCTATTTGATCCCATGAGTTCCACAAATCGCTTCCGATCCGAAAACGATCCAATTCCCTTATGGTTTTAAGACATGAGACTAAGGCTGGGTTCACACTGTTCGACTTATAAGATACGATAATCTAGTAGGCCCTTATGTAGTCTTGTTTTCACTGTGAATAGCTTGTCATTTGACATTTAAAACAATTCAACATTAAGGCTTACTATATTTTCATGTCTCATGCGTCGAACAATGTGAACTCATCCTAACTAATTTTAACCAAACTCAGTAATGATAATTAGACGATTCTGACTTATCGTCTTCCTTTCTTAATATCGCAATTATTTCATCTTGCGTGAGTACTAATTCTTTAAAGTATCTGGCATGTATGTTTTTGAGAATTGGAGATCTGCTTAAAAAATGTTCTAAGTGTTTGCATTCTTTTACTTTGTATAAAGTGCATTCATCAGGAACATTCCTCAAATGCTTCTCAAGGGATTATCAGATCACACCTTGCTTTACCTTTAAAAATTTTTTTTTTGTAGATTTTTTGTTTTTTTCATTATTATTACCTTGATTTTTTATCCACTTCAAACCATTTTCAAAAATTCGAAATAGATTCGGAGATATTGTCATTTTAGTGCAGTGAAGTTCTTGCTTGAGAAAGCACTCAATGCAACCTTAATGGGGGGGGTCATCTACCTTTGAAAAAAATATGTTTGAGGTACGGGCCAGAAAAAACCAGGTAGATGACCCCCTTAAAAATCCACATTATCTTGTCCCATTTGTGCGATTTTTCAAAGAAGCTCGGTCTTAGGTCATGATTTTAATGTCTATAGAACTTATACCTATAATGGATGTACTTGTCTTACTTAGTTTGGTGGTCTCTACGAAGATGTATCTAAATGCGCAAGACAGACATGAGACAGACAACGTTTGCATGAATAGCTTAACTGACAATATGAAATGAAAGCTTTTGAATGACCGCTGCACCTGTAATAGATACACCATGGTCTCTACTTGTAGCAGGTTTGAAGTCCTTGTGCTTTGTTTTGTCATTCCAACCAAGTCAACAATAAGTTCCACTTTAAGTAAAAATGTACACTATCTTTTTCCCGGAAAAGCATTTTTGAGAATCGCCTCGGAAAGTTTTCTTTCTGTAGCGTAGGTGCAAAACAAGTGATCAAATGTGAGCAGAGTTAATGCCTGTTCCTGCTTCAGTTAGTTGTAATAATTCGGGATAACTTAGAGTTCTATGAACTTCTTCGAAGTTCGACGATCACCATACTTGTACCCCATAGCTTTGTACCGATCTGCTTCCGACCGGGGTACAGTTTCTATTTGTTGTCTATTTCTTGCTTTGGCTAAGGTGGTTCCGTCCTAGCAGTGTTTTTCAAAGAATAGTTTAGGCGTGTATATGGTTCTTAGGTATACCGAGAAAATAAGTTCGTTGTAAATGTTCCAAAATTATGAACATTCGTGGACAAAAGTCTTTTAAGCACTTGGAAAGAAACATATAATCCTGCTTTTATTTATTGAACGATTGTTGAGTTGAGTTCATGTTTTAAGAACAAAATCATGAACATTTTTGAACACCAAATTTTTCTCGGAGGGCCTAATTTCGGTTATTCGGTTTTCTACTTAAGTTGTGCAATCAGTTTTTAGGGTCTTCTTTTCTTATCTTAATAGTTTTATTTGCATTTATTTTTATTAGTTCAAAACATTTGTAATGTTAGTTCGAAAATTCGTAAAGGTAAACCTCACATTAAGTGTTCTGATTTAAGTACGAATGCATAAATTACTCAAACAGAATACAAATTGAAAACTGATTTAATGGATTTCAATATGCAGCACGTGCTTTTATCTATACAACGTAAGTTTAGTCATCATAGCTTGCCCACTTACATATATATTATATATAAAATATTTTATTAAATGCATAAACCAGCAACAAGGGCTGCTGTGGTAGTTTCTGCGCTATCTAAGATGTGGTTCAATGGGAGGGGATCGAAAATTGTATAGCCCCTATTTGAAGTCGTTAGAATTAAAGTGAAGAGGCGTTATTGCGCGTACCGGTTTCTAAACTTATTGAATCAAAGATTTTGGTTCGAACCTTGGTATATAGCTTCTTAGATCGTTAAATCTTTTCTGTAAAAATTTAATTTTTCGATCTATTTGGCTTTGAAATAAGTTTAAATCAGATTGGATAAAAACTATAGGATTTTCTTATAACAACTTATCGCCCATTTTCCGACTTTGGGGGTAGATTTTTCCAAATTTTTAAGAAAGTATAGCTTTGAAAACTAAACTAAACTAAACTTTTGTCCATACATTCAAATTTCCACCCAGAGGGTCATTGTTTAATTTTTGAAATTTTAGATAGATCTTTGAAAATAAGTTTGAGATTCAAAAGATCGGATGATAAACAAAAAAATATCATACAACAGTTTTCGACGAATTTTCCATATTTCCCGGCAGATTTTTTCACTTTCAGCTGAAGGTAAAACGTTTGGGATTCTCACAAGTCAGTTAGACAGTCAGGTTGAACTCTTTTATATATCCACATGTGTTCTTTAAATCGCTTCCGAATCCATTTCCATACGATTTGGGTGAAAAGGGTCACACTTGAAGTTTAAGTAATGTTTTTAACCCTACTTTTGTTCATGAATTTAGAAGGTATACCTTCAATATAGAATTATTTATAGGATTGTTATATTCGAACATATCCTTAAGGTATTTTTCAAATGAAGGCTGATTTTACACTAAGTATCGTGATTTTTTTTCTGTGTACGGTTCCTCATCCGGTTCTGGATCTGTTTGCAGCCTTTGATACATCTGTGACCGCACAAATGTATAAAAATTCCGATATACTTCAAAAACATTCAAAAACTCTGGAAAAAAATTTTGTACCTAAACCAATGAAAATCAAGTATGTATAAATGATCCGATGAGTCCGATAAAAAATCGGACTTATAATTTATTCATACCTAGGCCCATTTTCCCCAGGTGGATTTGCAAAAGAGAACGACCCTTACTGTAACCATATTGTTTTAAGACTTTAATTGATTCCGAGAATATATGGGGATCCTTTGTATAAGGAAGCTTCGAAAACTTACATCTTACTTAGTCCGCATTTACACGATGAAGTTTCCTTCATGAAGTTCTTCATGATGTGACCTACCGTGGCGTGAAGCTTTTCGATAATTCTCCTTTGCTTTGTTCCGATTGAACTGATGCAGGGTTGATTTGCTTATCGATAAGACGTGCTCTCAGGCGAATGGAAATCGAACTTCATGAAGCAAACTTCATCATGTAAATGCGCATGAAGTTTTGAAGATGCTTCAAAACGAAATCGAAGAGAGCTTCATGAAGCAAACTTCATCGTGTTAACACGGACTTAGACGGGATTTACATGATGAAGCAAACTTCATGAAGTTTTCCTAGTAGGCGAGAGATTTAAATGTATTTCTTTACTATTCGTAAAAAAGGTCTGAAAGATTTCCTCTAAATTTTTCGCCTACTAAGAAAACTTCATGAACTTTGCTTCATGGTGTAAATCCCGACTTACTTAAACCCGAGGCTTCCAAAACAGTACAAAGAGAAGTCGGACAATCTAGTTCATTAGTTCATTGTTTGATGAAGTATTCAGTTATGAACTATAGTTAATTTTTCGAACTATTGTCCATTTTTCGAACTCTTGGATAGTTCGATGTTCTATAAATCACTATCGATTTGGGTCGTTTTTGGGTCGAAAGCGATTTGTAGAACACCTGGAATAGTTCATTTTATGAACTATAGTTTAATTTTTTTGAATTACAGTAAATTTATCGAACTACTGTTCATTTTTTGTCAGTCTTATGACTCTAAGATCAAAAATAGACTCATAAACATTTGGAAGATTTTGAGTACATTTTTTTCCAATTTCAATATTTTTTTCCGAGTGTACCTATTACATATCCCCAATTGTACGCTGTGCATTCCAAAGAGATATTTTAATGAATCACTTACAATTTGTTGCCAGTTTTAGTACGATCAATTGGCATTTATTTCGAATCAATTGAATGACAAATTTCAATTTTACATTCGTTGATTGATGCTGATCAAGAGGTTGGGTGGGGGGTGTACGACGTCAGTTCATTCAGATATATACCATATATACAGACGTACACATATGTATGTCTCCAAAAGTTAATCGATTTATTTATTGCCTCGCGAAAGTTGTTTTTAAAGTCACATGTAAATGGATATGTATATATGGATATAGTCGTTAAATTTCAGTTGTGTAAGTCTACTTACAAATAGAATGCATTCTAAGTATGTATATGGCCCGATCACGTTTCCAGCAGCAACAGACAAACAATTTAAATATCAAATGCAAATGGATACAAAAAAAAAACTTGAGTGGCCTGACCAAAGCAAACCACATTATAAATGGGTATATCCCCTTCCAAGCAAAAAAAGTACAACTCTCTCTTTAAACCACAACCAATTAGAAGGTTTTACCCCCTTTTGTTATATTTTTAAACAAATCTCAGGCTGATTCATTTACTTGGTTTTATTTGCACGTAAATTACGCTATAGCATATATATATATATATATATATAGTATTCAAGATTATGATCAGGCAAGCGAATTCTACAAAATTTAAACAGACTTAACAGATCAATTAATTTCCGGAAGTCAATGCAGTCAATTGTTTGTAATCTATACAAAACGCTTCAGATTATTAACGTAGCTCTAGGTTAGTGATTCGACGTGATATATCAAAAAGTTTCGGCTAAACGTAGTGCCGCGCCTTTAGAAGAAAATGGCGACACGAACAACGTCGAATAATATCGATAAGAAGCCAATCGATATACAATTACAGCTGTCATATCATCATGATACTGCATCAGGTCGCGTTCAGCAGAAAGATGATTGAAAATGGGCGCGTTCAGCAGAGACACTTGATCACTGATCAAGCATACTTTTGGAAAAGCTTCATGTAAATATCATATTAAACACAATAGGAAAAGAAGGCGATGTAAAAAATCAAGAAATATTATATTGACATTATATTATACGGACATTATTTTAAAAGATTTTTATGGCTGTTATACCTCTTTGGGGGCCGTAAAAAAGTATTTTACGACCGTTAAGAAGGAAGAAAGAAGACTGGAAGAACAAAGGAGAAGAGAAAGAATCATAAAAAAGCAACGAGGAAAAACTCCTTTGGTGATTCTTTCTTCCTAGTTGAAACTAAAACAATAGAAAGAAAGAAGAAAATAAAGAAAATTTGATTTGGGGAGCAGTCCAACAACAACAAACTGCCCAAATCACAGTAGCTTACACCGTCTATATTCTGTTTTTGCTTGATACCTGGGTTGCTATTTAAGTTTCTGGCCTAGGTCACTTCTAGCCCTTTTTACGACCTATTGGCCTTTTCCCAAAAAAAGTTTGCACTTTTATCGATAAAAGCTCCATACAACTCTTTCATGTGTGACCACGTGGAATGGAATTAACTCGTGAACATTTTCGTGCAATCATTTTTCACAACTTTCGACGTGGATTATCACGACAAGAGTGCAAAGATGAACTTAAATCTTTGTATAGCGATGAAGCACCATCCTATAGGACTGTGGAAAATTGGTTTAACGAAGGTCGTGAAGGTCGTCCAAAAACAGTCGTTGTGCCAGAAAACATTGTTGCCGTGCGTGAACTGATAATGCAAGATCGTCATGTGACATACCGTGATATAGAGGCATCCTTGGGCATTTCTGCCACCAGCATACATTCGATATTGCATGAACACCTGGGCGTAAAAAAGGTTTGTTCTCGTTGGATCCCGTTCAAAAAAAGGCTCGTGTGGATTGGTGCAAAGAAATTTTGAAAAAATATAATCGCGGTGTTTCAAAAGTCGTTTATTAGATCGTCACAGGTGACGAATCATGGATCTATGCTTATGAGCCCGAAACAAAACAGCAATCGACCGTGTGGGTCTTCGAAAACGAAAGTCGTTCGTGGAAGAAGCACTTCGAAGCAAATGGTCGCCTGTTTCTTAAGTAAAACTGGTCATGGGGCGACTGTTCCGCTTGAGCAACGTAGGACGGTCAATTCTGAGTGGTACACCACAATTTGTTTGCCTGAAGTCTTCGGAGAAATTCCGGGGGTTCCAGTATTTTTTCCAAATGTTTTTTTTTTTCTCAGCGAAGAGCATTATTTAGTCGACTTCTTCAACCACAACTTTATAAATACCTTTTTTTTAATTACCTGACTTTTGTTTTAATTGTTTTTGGCTTTTTTTTTGTGTAGTTTTTTCTCGTTGCTAATTAACGCAAACTCCAAATAAAATTAATAAAATATGATTAAAGTAATTTGTGTACAAATTTATAATGAAAACAACTGAACAATCTAATTTGACAATAACAAATGTAACTATTTCCATAGCAAAAAAAAAAACAACAAACAAAAAATACAAGTCATAATAACGGCAATCAACAAAAACGACATCGTACGGCAACGATCTGTAGATTGTTTTACAACACCCAGTGGAAAATTAGCTGTACTCGTCATGCTCCAATTTTCATAGACATTTTTCTTTTAAAGCTTTTGGAGCTCATAAAATCTCTAAACAAATTGCAAACACTGGACATTGCAATCAATCGCTTGTTTATGGTTGGATGAATGGATTGGGGGGGGGTCCAAGTTTTGCTACTGGAATAACAAAAGTTATATCACACACAATCAGTTTGATTAGATTTGATATCATATCAGAGGGAGAGAGAGAGAGCAGAAAGAACGGAAGCCATTAAATATTTATGAGATTGTTATCAGAAAGTGCTTAAATTACCCCCCCAAGTGCAGTGGGTACCAAAATTGGTGCAATGATCGAACAACAGAAGAACTTGCTTTCTTGGTATTTCGCGTACCCTTCCTTTCCTCTGGTATTTATTATGATATTTACGTAGATCTATTCCAAATGTCAATTTAACCTGATCCCCTAAAAGTATGCTAAATAATCAGAATAGTTTTATTAAGCTGCTCAGTAATCAAGTGTCTCTGCTGAACGCACCCACTGTTTTTCAAAGATCAATATTTTATTTTAAAACTGTATGTGTACAAAATCCAGGCTGCTTACGCCTTAAAATCTAAAGAAGTTTCGATCCGAAATGTGGTTTTTGAAGCACTTATTGAAACAATTTTGCGGCGCTTTTTCGGCTAAATTTGATATATGATGAAATTTCAACTGGATTTTCGACGGTAATTGGATTAAATTAGGCTATACCTTTCCAATCTTTAATACCATTGTCGAAACTTGACCAAATGAGGCCCCGATCCAATACTTCAAAATGATTTTGACGGTGAAATTGTTAAACAAAATATTTAAGTTCTCAAAAAAGATGATATAGGTTTATATTTTGAACAGAACCTTTATTCCAAACAATAAGAAAAGGTCCAATTAATCTTAATGGAACCGGTTTTTGGGGACTTAATTCTGAACCGGTTTACAGCATTGATAAAAAGGTATTTATTGTTTGGAAAGAACCTGAAGCAGGATATAAGATGTCCGATTTAGCTTAAATTTAACACAACTTGTTAAAACGAACAAATCGTATAACTATTTTATGACCAAATATAAATACCACAACGTTGTTGGAGTAATCAGCATTATTAGTCGATCCAACAAAGCTTCCACTCACGCATACAGCGTCGATAGGCAGCACTTTCTACCACAACTACTACAACTCTTAATTCTATTAATTCTTCTTCAGACTCTCTTCCAATCCATCTAGATAGAGTCATTAGAAAGTCGAAACTTAATGTACACTTTGAAACTTAATGTATTTTCTTACAAGAGGGTATTATTATTTTGTCTAGATGTGTGTAACGCATATTCTTGATTAGCATATATATTCTGTGAACTTTTTTTAAAAACATATTTTTGATTTAAATTTTAAGACACCAACGAAAATCTTTTAAATGAAAGAAGTAATAAAGTCGGTCAAGCCCGACTATAATAAACTCTTTACCTGTCAAAGTTTGTATACAAACGAAAACTTTTAAGTGTGGGGGGGTCACACAAACTGTGTAAGTGATGCCCATCACGATTGCGACCAGTGCTGCCCAGCGCAACTATTTGATTTGCTTATAACTTGACTATCGTTCATCTGATCTGAAAACGGTGTATGAGGGCTTGATAAGTTTTGAAGAGTAGAATATATGTCTAGAAGGTTCGAATAACCTAACTACAAAATTGTGGAAGATATGAGGATTCTTATAAAAGCGGCGATGACAACTCTACTAATGTTCATCTGATTCGAAAACCATGTATAGGGAAAAGATACGTAATGATGTGTTGAATATATGTCTAGAAGGTTCGAATAATTTATCCTTAAAATTGTGGAAAGATATTATGATTTTTTCAAATTGTGGGGGTGGCAACTCTACTATCGTTCATCTGATTCGAGTCGGTCAAGCCCGACTGTAATATACTCTTTACCTGTCAAAGTTTGTATACAAACGAAAACTTTTAAGTGTGGGGGGGTCGCACAAACTGTGTAAGTGATGCCCATCACGATTGCGACCAGTGCTGCCCAGCGCAACTATTTGATTTGCTTATAACTTGACTATCGCTCATCTGATCTGAAAACGGTGTATGGGGGCTTGATAAGTTTTGAAGAGTAGAATATATGTCTAGAAGGTTCGAATAACCTAACTACAAAATTGTGGAAAGATATGAGGATTTTTTTCAAAAGCGGGGATGACAACTCTACTATCGTTCATTTGATTGGAAAACCATGTATAGGGGCAAGATAAGTAATGATGTGTTGAATATATGTCTAGAAGGCTCGAATAATTTATTTTTAAAATTGTGGAAGATTTAAGAGTTTTTTAAATTTCAGGGGTGGTAACTCTACTATTGTTCATCTGATTTGGAAACCGTGTATGGTGACTCGATAAGTAATGATGAGTGGAATATATGTCTAGAAGGTTCGAACAATCTTAATCCAAAATTGTGGAAGATATGAGGACTTTTTCAAATTGCGAGGAAGACTGATCAAGAATATATATATAGTTTATAGGGTCGTAGATGCTTTCTACTGGCTTTTACATCCCCTTGAACAAACCTAATAGACAGTGTATAAAACTGATGTCCAATTCACTATGTGGTCGTTTATTTTTCCCCCCTCCCACTGCATTTGCAGTTCGCTCCTTAATTTTGTTGCTTGGCTACTTTGCAATTGACCAGAAATATTTTGCAAATATTTTGCAAGATTAAAAAACAAGTTTAACACGGAATTGCATATCTACATGTTGTACATTATATTATATACATAAATCCCGATTAAATCATTTAGGTTACACCTTAATGCACTTTATGGTGCTAGTATCTCTTAGATACTTGTTCTTTCTGTTAGGGGGAGTTACGAAATCCACGAATCTTTGATTTTGTTTGTGTGTTTTTGGACACTATTGTTGCCAGCTGTTCAATTTTCTTGCTGTTATTTAGTTTAGTTGCGCCAATTTGTCTGGCATCTAAAGGTACGTGATCTTGCATGTGATTAAAATTAGACAATGGCGGTGTTCGGGGGGGGTTCTTAAGAGTCAGTCTTTTCGGTTCTAAAAAGTATAAAATATGGGTTTCTCGGATTCCGATTGGTTTGAACAGTTTTAAACACTGGTGGGTTTATCATTCATTATCAAAAAAATAATCAAAAAAAGAGCTAACAAACAGAATTTCACATTTATCGTTGGGGTCACCATTTTTCGTACTTGGGGTGGGTTTTCCGGAATTCGAAAAACGCAGGTTCATACATTTTTCTCAATTAAACCCACTTAGAAATTTAAAGAACAAACTAAATTTCGACTAAAAACACATTTTCCGACCTTGGTGAGTGATTTTCCAAAATCAGGAATTCAGCTTTCTAATTGTTTTGCACACACCTGCTTAAGCAAGTGGTTTTTGGTATATACAATTCAAAACCCATTTCGATAATTTTCAAAAACTAAGTATTTAAATATATTTTCGAAAATATTGGCAGAAATATCTTCTATAACCCCTCTGAGTACAGCATTTTCTAGTGACGCCGCTTGTCTTTGCATTAAGATGTTGATATTGTTCTTGGCAGTCGTTTGCTCTGTTTGTTGTTGTTATTTTGTTTGCATTGCATTTTCACACTATTGAAAAATTGCAATTTGCTGTCATTTGAAATGCATTTTACCGTTTAGCATTTGCATAACAAGAACGTACAAAAAAAAAAGAAGAGAGCGAGATTCTCAATTGTAAATTACAATTTCATACATTCATGTGGGCGCTCTCTCTCCCAGTTTATTGCGTATTTAATTTTTATAATACAATAACAACAATACAAAAAAAAAAACAAAAAAAACTATTTTAAACTAAGACAGCGAACATATTTGTAAAATTGCCGCAAAATTAAGTTGAAAATTCCGCTAGCAAACAGAAAAAAAAATACAAACAAAATATAAACAAATATCACAACAACAACAAAAATGTCAAAGCTCTTAAAAATGTTGACAAATGTATTTTTGTTTTATTGGGATTTGTGCAAAAAATAGTGTGTGTGCGTGACGCAGGTGGGGAGATACGATAAAAATGAGTATATATGTACAGATTGGTATGATAAACTAACAAAATTGGCTAGGCTAATGGTAACTTGATAAGGCTTATGTTTTGAATTATGCAAATTTTGTAGAGTTAGAAAGCTACTAAATCATTTAAAAGCTGACCCTTTAAACTAAGAAAAATTGGTACTATTTTATTCTATGGAATATACTATTCTATTCTATGTTTAAAAAATGTGAGCTAAGAAATTAATATAGACTTATTACATACAAAAATCTACAAAAAAGCTATTATATAGACTAGAGATGTCGGAAATTATATCGTTATATGGAATATCGATATTTTGGATTAAAAAAATATATATATTAATATTGGATATTTTACTAATATATATATCGCATATGGAACATTTTTTAAAGATATTTTCCACCATAATTTTTATACACTTGCAATGTTTATATTAATTTTTCCCAGCAGCTTGTAACGCATAGAAATATTCATTACCGACCCCATAAACTATATATATTCTTGATCAGGAGTACGAGCTAGGTTACATTCCGTCTGTTTTCCCTCAGTTTTAAAGCTGACATTTTGCACAGAGTCTTCTTTTTACTGCACGCAACTAATATGTCGGAACCGGCCGGATCGGATGACTATATTTTATAGCTGTCATAGGAACGATCGGTCGAAAAATAGGTCTTAGTGAGAAAAATTTTTTTTGTTTTCAAAGATACCGTTCCTAAACTCAGCAGTTATGAATATGATATATTTTCACACACTTCTGCAAAAGTTTGCCCAAATCAGATGACTATATCCTATAGCTGTCATAGAAACGATTGGTCCAAAAACTAGTTCCAGTGAGAAAACATTTTTTTGTTTTTTTTTTTGTAGCGTCATCAATCTTGGTATACATTAGTTTTATATGCTTCCACACAATTCTGAAAAAAATTTATCTAAATCGGATGACTATTTCCTATAGCTGCTATAAAACCGGTCAGTCAGAAAATGGGTCATAGTAAGAAAATCCTTCTTGGTTTCCAATAAAAGCGTTCCTAAACTCAGCAATTATCAGTATTTTATGCTGTCAAACAGTTCTACAAAATTTGGTTAAGATCGGATGACTATATCTTATAGCTGTCATAGAAACGATCGGTCTTAAAATGTGTTTTACTAAGAAATTTTGATTCTCAATGATTTTGATTTTATAAATATCTGATATCTATAACCTAAATATATTCTACGGGTTAAATCAGTTGGAGTTAACTTTTGAAAGTGTGTTAAAACTACGGTATAGTGGAAGTTAGCTTTGCCTTCTCGTTGAGGAATAATTTTATCCTAAGCTAATGGTTCTTTTTTCCGCATTTAGCATGATTCGTGGTCAACGAATCAAATGTCTATTTTTAAGCCAACCCTTAAGGAGTCACTTTTTGAGGGCTTTATAACACTAGGAGAAGTTATCTACGTCCGAAATTAAAATATTCTAATGAAATTTATACGAATTCACACAAATTTACGCGACTTCTTTTATCTTTAATCTTGTTTAAACTTTCAATATCTACGTATTTTGGGTTGCCGATTACGAACCCATGGTAAAAATTGGCGATTATTTTTTGTTCTAGTTTAAAACCTTTAAAAACTGGAAAGACTATAGTTTTTTTTGCCGATATTTCAGAAGATATACATGCTATAAAAAATTCTTCACCATAAATGAAAGATATTGTGGTAACGCATGTATTACAGAGTGATTTTTTTTGGCGAAAAGCCACTAGATTTTGAGCAAAAGACAAGAAACAGTCATACGCAAATGCCTGTAGCTGAAAATTTTGACCTGCGGCGCCATTCTGCATGTCTATATAACGCCCGCGGGGGTAATATCGTTCTAAAAACGGGCGTTATATCACCGAGCGTTATTATATGCACTCCAAATAAATATATGTATGTTCCGACGGTTGATCTGTAATCATTGACATTGAACTTAGCATTTATCAGTCTTAGTCCGTGTTTACATGATGAAGTTTGCTTCATGAAGCTCTCTTCGATTTTGTTTTGAAGCATCTTCAAAACTTCATGCGCATTTACATGAAGAAGTTTGCTTCATGAAGTTCGATTTCAATTCGCCTGAGAACACGAGCTATCGATAAGCAAATAACCCACAAATCAACCCTGCATTAGTTCAATCGGAACAAAGCAAAGGAGAATTATCGAAAAGCTTCACGCCACGGTAGGTCATGATGCTTTGCCAGCTACGGTTGCCCCTCTTCACCTCTTTCCCACAAACAAAAACTTCATGAAGGAAACTTCATCGTGTAAATCTAGACTTATACATTTTCAAATGATTTTTGTTAGCTTTCAACCGACGACTATATGATAATGCTGTCATCGGGGAATGATCGGTCATCATTTTCATAAACTTGCTAGGGTATTTAGGAAAGTTACCCATGTTTTCTACTAATTTATCTTGAACAACCTTTTAGATGTAAAACCAAAAGTACTCGAACTGACCTACAATATATGTACCCAACCTTTCTACTCCTTCTTCAATCTAGATCGATAGACTTGTAATATTTATTCTTAACCATCATACTATAATTAATATACCCCAATTTGCTGTCTATCCACCTTTTTTTGATGATAATTGGGGCTTTTTAATTAAGTAAACAAATCACAGCCCCTGAAAAACTTACTCAATGCCCGGGTACAGTTACGTGGCCCTTAGATTCTTCTTAGATCATGGTCACCCTTGATTGCAATCGTAATGAAAGTGCGACAGTTCCCCCGTCTAATCATTTAACAAGAGCAAATTGTGATGGGCGCGCAAACCAATTTGGAGCAATCGGTGGAAACCGCCTAGAACCGACTGCGACTCACGCGCGCACAACTCAAGACCACTCAAGAGCTCAATTAATAAACTGAACCATCAGAGAAATGCTGGGCATACAATTTTATTGAAGCAAATCTAGTGGGAAGGGGAAGTAGGGGGGGTCTTACGTCTTACTTTGGGATTATACAAATAAGTAATAATAAACAACAATATGAAACAATAACAATAACAAGTGCACATGGTACACTGTTCACCTGATAACCACGAAAATTGACTGTGGAGACCCACATGGAATAGATCACGTTTCTGCATTTCTCATAAAAGCAAAAGTGCACGGTACCTAAACAAAAGGGTGGCATATGGGTTCGGTCTTGGATTTTTTCAATTAACCAATTTGACAATTTATTATATTATATATTGTAATTTATGCTTGGAAAATAGCGTTTTTGCACTCATAACGTACCTATATACCTGATCAGCTTGGAATTGTATAAGATATGATCTGATTATGGGGCACATTCATCACTGACTTGATCGTATTCATTATTTTCATGGTATAGCCCTGACCTTATTCTAATTTTATGCTTGGAAGATAGCGTTTTTACACTCATAACGTACCTATATACCTGATCAGCTTGGAATTGTATAAGATATGATCTGATTATGGAGCACATTCATCACTGACTTGATCGTATTCATTATTTTCATCAGGGAATAATACCGGAACCGAAACCGGAACCGTTAACCGAAATAAACCGTTTCAAAAAACCGGAACCGATATTAAACATTTTTTGAGAACCGAAAACCGTTAACCGTTATAATAGGAACCAAAAAAAACAAACCGGAACCGATATTTAACATTTTTTGAGAACCGAAGTAACTTTACTTCAGTGGAAGGTACACAAAATTAGCTTGATACGATACGTTCTCTGCCTCTCAGCATCTTAGCCACTTTGCTCTTTAAGCTTTCAGGTGATTTTCGCAGTCGTGTTGCCCCCTCCATTTCACTTTCGTATCGTACTTTGACTTGCACTCTTACCCGTAGTATATGTTTGTACATACAAGTATTTGTCAGCTATCTACGTCTTAATGTAGGTGTTTTTTTTTATTGTTTATTTTTATTTTCATTTTGTTGTTGTTTTTATTGACAACCGTCGCCGACCCATTCATTCAGCGAAATTGTGTGTGTGTGTGTTTTTTCTGGGCTTGTCATTTCACAACTATTTTGTTATTATCTGCGATTGTAATACAATTACCTACCCGGTACAATACAGATCTCGATCATTGGAGCATCAGGTTATGTAAAGTATCCGGAAGGATGATGAGGGCATTAAACCGTCTGATGGCCACTGACAATGTGACAGATAAGTCTGGCCTAGGGCTGGGCTGGGCTGGGTGGGGGTCAGAAGCCAAGGCGTCAATCTTGCTCTCCGGCTTGCCACACATCTGAGTATATTCA
Source organism: Lordiphosa mommai (assembly GCA_018904225.1). Classification (NCBI taxonomy): domain Eukaryota; kingdom Metazoa; phylum Arthropoda; class Insecta; order Diptera; family Drosophilidae; genus Lordiphosa; species Lordiphosa mommai. The sequence goes on from JAEIFT010000018.1 coordinate 740,451, forward strand.
CACCTATTTAGTACATCAACTGATTCCAGAGTAGACTACGCAGCGCAATCTTGTTTATATGGTTACATATATATAGAAAAAACAATAAACACATTTATGACTGGCCATGGAATGTGTGCGAATTTCGGCCTGGCTTTTGGTATGTGTAATTAAACGCTTGATAAGCGGTCATAGTAAAAAAAAACACACAAAAAAAATATACGGGAAATTATCCATAAACCCGTATGTATTTATACAACGTTATAAAATCTGTACAGTACACAGTACAGTACGGTATGCAGGTTTTTTTTTCTACTAGGTGAAAATAGAGAGCCCTACTTTTTGGAACGTAGTCTTAAAGTACAGCTTCCAATCTTTCCAAAAAGTATACGTACGAAAACGCGAATATTTGTGATCAAAAATGGTTTTATTGTTTTTCAAAGTATTCTCCAGCAAGATTTATACACTTTTGCATGCGCTCAAACCAATTGTCGAAGCACTTTTTCCACTCCGATTGAGACACCTCCAAAACATGGTTTTTCAACTCTTCAACAGCATCTTCAGGCGACGAAAATCGTTGATCACGCATTTTTCCCTTGAAAAAGAAGTCATTGGGTGCCAAGTCAGGGCTGTACGGTGGATGACCCATCAAGTCGACGTTTTGGGCGGTCAAAAAGGCGCTGGTGTGAGCGCATTGTCATGGTGCACAATGATCTGTCTTCTCTTGTTCGTTTTTCGAATTTCTCCGAAGACTTCAGGCAAACAAATTGTGGTGTACCACTCAGAATTGACCGTTCTAGGTTGCTCAAGCGGAACAGTCGCCACATGACCAGTTTTACCGAAGAAACAGACGACCATTTGCTTGGAAGTGCTTCTTACACGAACGACTTTCGTTTTCGAAGACCCACACGGTCGATTGCTGTTTTGTTTCGGGCTCATAAGCATAGATCCATGATTCGTCACCTGTGACGATCTTATAAACGTCGTTTGAAACACCGCGATTATATTTTTTTTAAATTTCTTTGCACCAATCCGCACGAGCCTTTTTTTGAGCGATTGTCAAATTGTGCGGGATCCAACGAGAACAAACCTTTTTTACACCCAGGTGCTCATGCAATATCGAATGTATGCTGGTGGAAGAAATGCCCAAGGATGCCTCTATCTCACGGTATGTCACATAACGATCTTGCATTATCAGTTCACGCACTGCATCAATGTTTTCTGGCACATTGACCTTTTTTGGACGACCTTCACGACCTTCGTCTTCGAGCTAGCGTCGCCCGCGATTGAATTCATTAAACCAATTTTCACAGTGCTATAGGATGGTGCTTCATCGCCATACAAAGATTTAAGTTCATCGTTGCACTCTTGTCGTGATAATTCACGTCGAAAGTTGTGAAAAATGATTGCACGAAAATTTGCGGGAGTTAATTCCATTTTTCTGCCGAGGTAAGTTTCTGATTAGTCGTTAATCGATATCAAACGTGGTCACACTTGAAAGAGTTGTATGGAGCTTTTATCGATAAAAGTCCAAACTTTTTTTGGGAAAAGGCGAATTGGTCCTAAAATGGCTAGAAGTAAAATAGATGGCTAGAAATTAAATAGCAATTCACGTATACGTAATTTTGAAGGAACGTAGTCTTAAAGTACAGCTTCCAATCTTTCCAAAAAGTATATATACATTTTCGTAGCACTATTTTTGGCTGTTATACGGCATTTTCAAGGTTGGGAATTTGTCACGCGCCTTCAAAAATTGTTTGCGACTTTAAATAAATATTTCATAGTAGACCCTTAATAAAGGATCAATCTCATGTGATTTGAATTTATTTAGACTGCAGAGACTCTGTATCCTATAGAATGTCATTCAAATATGTTTCCATTATTATCTAAAACTCAACTTAAAGCCTCCTTAGTAGAAGCCTTGTCATCGAATTGTAATCAAGCATTTACACTTTCAATTTTTTTTTAAATGGAAATGAATAATCATTTCAATTTCCTTTCAATTTCAATTGCTATGATGCATAGTGATTCAGTTACCAACTGAAATGGATGATTCCACATAAACATTGACATTTCAGAGATTAAAGTGGTTTGTAGCTACAAAAGCACAGATTTTTACTGTGATAGACGAAAGCAAAAGTGGATAGATAAGAGTCGAGAGTCCCATCGGTCCCGGACATGGACATGGGGTTATATGTGTACACTGCACATACAAACAAATATATATATGCTATACGTATAATGTTTTTCAATTCATATTTTATGAGTGGATTGATTATTATATTTTTTTTGGCATACGTTTTCAGGGCACTATGGGTTGAAAGAGGGAAAAGCAGTAGAAAATACATGTTTATTAACATTTTCAGCGTATGGGCCTAGATGATATTAAAATTTATTCCGATACTATGCTTCATATGAATAGAAACACTTTTGAAAAGCTCTGAAGCTGTATGCTTTTGAAAAGCTGTCTTATTTATATGAAGTAGAGTGGCGAAATAAATTTTTATGTCATCTGAAAGGAGGCCTTATTTTGGAATTTTGCTTCCTCTTCCTCGGTCTTTTTTTTTTAGCTTTTTCAACGGATTTTTGACACATTACTTCGACTTATCGGTACTTAATCAAATTTTCCAAAGTCCTCCAAGTCTTCTACCAGCGTATATTTGCTATATTCGCTGAAAGGGATTCTTTGGGATCGAAAAATATGAAACATATAGAGATTGGTTTGAAATCCAAATTAAACTGAAATAGATAAAACCTAGAAACCTTTTGAAATCGTTACAAATGACAGAAATGTAGCTATTAAAGCTCAACTTAGGATTGAATAGAAATACTGGATAGGGTTACATTATTTAAAAACCAAACATACATTTTCCGACCGATCGGTCCTATGGCAGCTATATGCTATAATCATCCGATTTTGATAATTTTTTTCAAAATTATGTGAAAGCATATAAAACTAATATATACCAAGATTGGGGACGCTACGATAAAAAACAAAAAAGTTTTTCTCACTAGAAGTAGTTTTTTGACCGACAGTTTGTATGGCAGCTATATGCTAAAGTCATCCGATTTTGATAAATTTTTTCAGAATTCTATGGAAACATATAAAACAAATATATACTACGAATGGAGACACTACGATGGAAATCAAAAAAGGTTTTCTCACAAAGACTTATTTTTCGACCGATCGTTCCTATGGCAGCTATATGCTATAGTGATCCGATTTTGATACATTTTTCCAGAATTATGTGATAGCATATAAAACTAACATATACCAAGATTAGTGACGATACAATGGAAAACAAAAGAGTTTTTCTAACTAAAACTAGTTCTTAGACAGATCGTTCCTATGGCAGCTATATGATATAGTCATCCGATCCGGCCGGTTCCGAAATATTAGTTGCGTGCAGTAAAAAGAAGACTCTGTGCAAAATTTCAGCTCGATAGCTTTAAAACTGAGAGACTAGTTCGCGTAGAAACAGACAGACGGACAGACAGACGGACAGACGGACGGACGGACAAGCGGAAATAAACTCAGCTCGTCGTCCTGATCAAGAATATATATAGTTTATGGGGTCGGAAATGAATATTTCTATGCGTTACAAACTTCTGGGCAAAATTAATATACACTTTTCAAGTGTATAAAAAAAGATTCTGTGAAAGGTCAATATTTCGGGAAAGGGGATTGAGAGAGAGAGAAAAGAAAGTATAGGTCAGTTTGTCTTAGTTTTTGGCAATTACTTTGTACCTTATCTAGGGGAAAAAATATGAGTACCTTTTCAATCACTGCTTGAAGTAAGGATACGCTGCCTTTGGCGCCCATGTTTAGTTTCGTCAGTTTTAGGCCATATATTTCTTTGGGTTTGGGTATTCAATGACCCAACTTTCCCAAATATATTCCACTTTTAAACCATAGTGCAGCTGGTGGAGATATGAATGGTTGGTGGCCCAACTCGATCCCAATGAGTGATTACCCCCACCCGACTAAATGGCAGTTGTTCAAGTGCGTTATTTGGCTTATCAATTATGGCCAAGTGGGAAGTGGGAAATTATATCGATTGAACTGCATTAATCAAACACTTGTAGAATATATTTCGCCAGAAGTGATAAGAGTTGCCTACGATCAAAAAGTTCAATCACTTTATGTACTACAAAACATATGTAAATATGTTAATAATTTTATGTATTTATTATATAGCGGCATTTGACTTTGAAAAACACATGCGTGCGCAGTACAACACCCGGCAAGTGGGGCCCACGCACAATCGATGAGCACTAATGAGGTTGTTGTTGTTGTTGCAGAGCCCTTCTGAAATATATTAGTGGGTTAATCAATGTTTAAATTTTAACTGAAAAACAAATGCTCAATTCGGGAAGGCTAATCAAAGGCGGTAATGGGCTCACCCACACACACTTTGTCTTTTGTTCGTTCCGCAATTTTTTTGAGGCATTGGACTATATATGCCCTTGAGTTTGTCCTTTTTGGGCAGCGGACCAGCAGAACCCCAAACTGAACCTCTCATTCTCTATCTCTCTCTCTCTCTCTCTCCACTAAAGCTCTTCCTCTCTTGTTAGCTGTTCGTTTACAGCTTAAGCGTGGCGCAGGCAAACTTAAACTGGTTTTTTCGGTTGGGGCGTTGCGTATAACAGTTTTTTTTCGGTTGCTGTTATACTAACGTTTTGGTAATGGCACAGTGGGCAAAAAAAAAAACAAAATGTACAAAAAAAATAAATTTTTAAAAATCCAGAAATTCCAAAAATAATTGAATATATGTTTGAACAAATACCTAAAGCCTGAAAATGCTATTAAAATAGCATTGTCTCAGTATGAAACTAGGTTTTTGGTGTCAATAAAATACTAGAGCGTTTTGTGTTCTACAAATCGCTTTCGACCAGGGAATCATACCGAATCGAATTTCAGTTCCGGTTCCGGGTTTTGGTACGTACCAAAACTAATGTTTCGGTAAAAGGTTCTAGTTTAATTCGGTATTCGAACCTTGATTTTTATAACGGTATACCAAAGATAAAATAGAACGGGTAGCAACCTTCCCAACAGAATGTAGTTATAAAGAAGGAAAATGAAATATAATAAACTTTACCCCGGAAAACAAAAGTCCTAATAATACTTTACCTTGATGGATTCCCTGATTGAAGCTATAAAACTGAAAAAACTCTGAACCAAAACTGTACCGGTACAATGTTTCGGTTCTTTTCGGTCATTTCGGTTCCAAAAATAAAGGTTCCAAAATACCGCTTCTCAAAAAATAAATAATAACGGTTCTGGTTCTGAGTTTTAATCGGTTATTTTCGGTATACGGTTTCGGTTTCGGTTTGACACCCTGCTTTCGAACCAAAAACGACCGAAATCGTATGAAAATTGGGTCGATTTTGGGTCGAAAGCGATTTGTAAAACACATGGGTGTATTTTTCATTATTAACTTAAAGCTAAAAAGTATCAGTATCAACTTAACACTTAAAAAAAATATATTAAAATGGAAGCTCAAAAGAGTCTTCCGGTCCCTCCCCTCAGGGAACGCAAAATAGCTTCTTATGTGTTTATAACAGCCTTTTTTCAAAAAGAACAAGGTAAAATAGTGAGACTGTATAGGCTCAGCGGCTCTTACCTACTTCATTGAACGCTAGCCAGCGACTGATTGGTTTTGCAGATTTTTTTTTACTTTCTCGACGATGGATTTAACATGCGTTTGGCTCGTGTCTGTCAGAATTATCAAATGTATTCGTATATTCGAGTTTATAATATATAAAAAAAAATACCAGAAACTACCAAGAGATTGAGAGAAGCTCGGCTTGGCCCTTCTTTGAGACCAATTTTACATTGACCAGAAAATACTGAAAAATTAAAACTTAAAAAATCCACTAATACCACAAATACCAGGATATACATTTCTATTCGTTAAAAAAAATGTATTATATTTAATTTTCCTTCTTTATAACTACATTCTGTTGTGTAGGTTGCTACTGGTTCTATTATATCTTCGGTTTAAAGGATTTTTAAATTGTACCGGTACATACCGGTACGTATCGGTATACCGAAATTAAATCCAAGGAACCTTGACAGAACCTTTTACCGAAACATTAGTTTTGGTACGTACCAGAACCGGAACCGGAACCGAAATTCGATTCGGTTTGATTCCCTGATTTAAAGGCCTCGTTCCAGATGACATAAAACTGTATTTCAGCACTATACTTCATATAAATAAGACAGCTTTTCAAAAGCTTTTCAAATATGGTTCTATTCATATGAAGCATTGTGGCGAAATAAATTTTTATGTCATCTGGCCTTAAAGGCCTCATTCCAAATGACAAAAAAAATTATTTCGCCACTCTACTGCATATAAATAAGACAGCTTTTCAGAAGCCTTCAGCTTTCAAAGCTTTTCAAAAGTGTTTCTATTCATATGAAGCATTGTAACGAAATTAATTTTGATTTCAATTGGAAAGAGGCCTAAAACATGATGTACCGTTTTTTTTGGTCTGTATAAACATTTATTTATCCACTGTTTAGCAAAGAGCAATGCGTGTCCCCAGAGTACACATTTTTACATAAATGTGTATGCATGTACATTGTACATTTTATATATATGTATTTGTCAGAGTGGGGCTGTTGTGTGCGTTGGTATTAGTGTGTGTAGGAGGCTCGTCACCGGCGTGCGCATATCTCAACTTTGACTGGGTACATACATACATACATACATACATACATATAAAAGTCTTGTAATTCGGTGTGTGGGTGGGCAGCACACGTGTCGCCATCCACACGCCCACGTGGGCGAAATGATGATGCAAGCTCCTGTCGTAGTTACTTTTGTGCTATTTATAGTCGGCATTTGGGGTGTAGCGCATGCGCTAATCAAAAGGGAGTCCTGGAAGAAAAAAAAGGTTAACTTAAGGTGAAATTACATTTCACAACGGGTTGACTCAGCTGTGAGATTTTGATTGATAAATGTATTTAAATGGGGTTGAGTAAGTCCACATTTGCTTTTATTTAAATATTTTTCAGTTTTGTTTTTTACTTTTGAAAATCCGTTAGTTTTGGCGCCTTACCTGAGCATGTGAATGGCCTTGCCACTTGGTTTCATTTCACTACGCTTTCTACTAATGTGTGGCAGCTCTGAACTAGGGCTGCATCATATCAAAATGATTTTAATTAGAGATGTGCTAGAGTTGTCACGATGACTTGACAAGATTTAAAAAAAGATTACGAAATTAGACAGTTTATTAAAGTCGTGGTGGGGATTCTAAATACTTTTCGCGTGCTAAATTCGAATCTGTCAGAATTTTTTTTGGTAATTTGAGCCTTTAGTGGGCAAAAGTGCCTTTTTTGTTCATTTTAAGACATGTCTTGTGGGCAACTTATACGTTTCCTTTGACTCTCCTTGAAATTATAAAAAAACACTATTATTTAGCTTTCAAATAAATTATCCCAGCTAATTGTGCGATTTTTTTTTAAACCAAGAGTGCACCACAGACTATGTGGGGGTTAAATACTATTACCATTTAAAGTTTTTAAATATTCTTCCTTCTCCTAAAGATACTCCAAACCAAGACGGCAAACCTTTCTGGAACCGAACACCTGAAAACTGGTTCGGGGTTTTTAAAGTGCCCGAACCGGACCATGTACCGATCCTTTTACATTTTTGACCCCTTGAACCTGAACCCTAAAACGGACCACTTATTTAAAAGAAGGTTCGATTCATAGAATTAGGAAATTTTTCAAACAAAAGATATTTTTAATAAAGGTATTTATAAAAAAGGTTTATGAGAGCAGTAAAAAGGAATGAACATAAGGACATTTTCGCAGAAAAGTCTACCATGACCGAAAAATTAAAAGTTCATTAAAAGTTTGTTTTCTTACTTGCTTTAAAAAAAGTAAGTATGCAAAATATTTTTTATTAAAGAGTTTAAAGTTTTTCCTAGTAGAGATAGCGATATATCGGGCTAAACAGTACAAATTTAAGTTTTTCCCTGTTTTTCAGTGCATTTTTTCTTTTTGATTTACAGCTCTCAGAATCATTGAGCTAAACTTTAGCTACAATTAAAATAGATTTTTTTGAAGCCTTGAATAATTTAAGAAAAATGATCTTCACTAAAAAATTGCCAAATGAAATTTAAGTAACGTTACGTCACGTCAGATACAAAAAAGCTAATAAAAAAAGAACGAGAAATGATTTTTAAATTTGGTAAATTGGAAAATAAACTTCTATTCTTCTAAAAACTACCGAAAAAAAGTTTCATACAAAAAGAGTTTCTCAATTCGCAGAAATTTGCAATTTTGTAATCAAAGTCAAAACCCACTTCCGTTTTAAGTAACGTCACGTCAGAGCATATTTTTACTGATTTCTTTGAATCCTCTGGGTCGATTTTTGTAATTTGTTTTTCTAAATAAAGAGCTATTAAATACTACCAAAATATAAAAAAAAAATTTTAACTTGTCTCTTTCATATTTTTTTATATATTTTATCGTACGAAAAGAAATGCCGATATATAAAATTAAAAATCTGTCGATGATATTAAAGATTTCTTCGAAAATTGTCTAAGAGGACATACATACATTGACCAATGTTTTGAAACTTTGGAGAGGTCTTATAACCTGTTCCAGGTAACAGTTGTACAAGCATTTTCAACACTAAAGATTATTCTTTTTTATACATACAACAAATTCAAGATATCCCAACCGATTTCAGAAGTAGGTTGATTCCGGATTTTTATCCAAGTCTAACCAAAGTATGTAAAAATTCTCTAATCCCGGAATTCTTAGGTTTATTTTAAAAACACGAGCTAGATTTTAGCTCCTTTTTTTTGCGATCTCTGGTACATCTATTTTTTTTTTTCAATTTACTCTTATTGAGTGGATTTTTGTTTTATTTATTTAATTTGAAAATTTGAATTCTTAAATATCGTTAATTCAATGTAAGTATCACGCACATCTCTAACGATTACGTTACGTTAAGCTATCGATAGGCCCACACCAGCCCTTAGAGTGAGACGGCACTACAGCAGCTGCCTAGCTAAGTTTGCACAAGCAGGCCAACAAATTGGAATTTCATTTATAAGTGTGGCAGGCGAATCAGTTTCAAGTCAAGAGACAAAGCATAAACACAGAATTAACCAAAAAATAAATTCAAATTTCAATATTTAAACAAAACAAATTAAAAACACAAGACAAAATGGTACGACGTGGACGTTCAGCTAGCCCACCACCCTCAGCCAGACGGTAAGTTTTAAAGCAACAAAAAAATAACTGTAAAAGTCAAAGAAAATACGAGAAAAGTGAGAAGGGAGTATGTGGGGGAGGGGGGGGGGGCCATGTTTCATAACCAAAAAGAGGCATCCGCATTGAAAATATTTGCAAGATGCTTCTGGAAGGTTCAGCGCCCAAGAGGGTTAGGGTTATGTAATCCAGGGGGGGGGGGTCTAAAGTCCAACAACTAATACAATTTGCTTACACCTTACAGCAGTGCTCCGGCTCCAGCTCCGGCACAAGTGCCGGCACGTGCCGCTGCCCCCCCAATGGCACCCGCACCCGTGCACGCTCCACCCAGCGCTGTGGGCATGCCCGCTCCTCAGCAGCCCTCCATGTTCCAGCAAATGGCCGCCACCGCTGGCGGTGTGGCTGTAGGCTCCGCCATTGGCCACACAGTGGGACATGGTCTCACCTCCATGTTCAGCGGTTCGGGCGACAAGGAGGCCGCAGCACCAGCGGCAGCAGCACCAGCTCCAGCTGCTGCTCAGCAACCCTATTTTGCCCAGCAGCCCAATGAGCCGCAGGGTGCCTGTGCCTGGGAGATTAAACAGTTCCTGCAATGTGCCCAGGGTCAATCGGATTTGTCGCTTTGCGAGGGCTTCAATGAGGCACTGCGACAGTGCAAACAGTCGAATCATATGCAGTAAGGAAGGAAAGGAGCAGCAGCAGCACATTCTCTTCTTCGATTGATGGCGAAAATGTTGAGCCTGTTTTTTTTTTGCGTTTAGTTTATAATTGTCTTAGTAGTGTGTGTATATATAAAAGAAAGCAAAATGTTGTGTTGAAATAGAAATCCAAATAGGCAGTGATTCCCCTTCCTTGAAAGAGAAAAGGGAGTCAAGGCCAACAAAAAAAAGACAAAATTTTTGTGTTTTATTGTGAAATTATGTTTTCTCATGATGACTTTGCACTTGCCGCCACTGCAACCTAAAAATAGTTCCATTGATTCATTTATTTTGTTGTTGTTTTTGTTTCAAAATTGTCACGTGTTTACATCAAATTGTGAGGGCAGAAAATGTAAACAAAAACAAAACCCAATTAGGGATAAACATGTTTATGGGAGATCTATTTATATATATATATATATATATAGTCAAACGATTAGTCAGTTATTCGCAGCATTGAATGAAATTTCGTTCACAATTCATGAAATTTTTCTTTATCTTATTTGCGTCAATCTATCTTTAAGCTACGGGCAAGTGGAAATATAACAAAGTTCAGCATAAGTTGAGTCAGCATTAAAATGCATATTGTTAGGTAAGTATTTTGGATGTATTATTTGACTTAAACATTTGCGAATGATTAAGATTCAGCACTTTGAGGTTTAAGGGTCTTGTGCTAAGGTTTCGGTTCGAATCTTGGTTCGGCTAAAAATTTACCCAATATTAATAGAAATGCAATTTATTTGTTGAAAAATTATTACGAATTTCTGTTTTTTTTTTGTTTACTTGATTTAATTATAAGCATTTTCGGAAATTTTTGAACACATTTGCCTTGATGTGTCATTTCGATCTCAAGTCATCTTGATGATTAAAAGAGATTAATTTCAAGCAGGGATTAATCCCGAAATGAATATCGGTTCCGGCGCGTACCGAAATGAAAATATCGATTAAAGGTTCTATTTCGGTTTTCAAGTAATTTCGGTTTCCGATACGGTACCCAGATTTTTATTTTTTTAATGTTCAAAAATTAAAACCGTTTCACAAAATAAAAAAAAAAAAAAATGGTTGTATTAAAATTAAAAAAAAAAAAATTATTTTAAGACTATGCCACATGAAACAACGTTTTTTAAAATATACCGATTTCTATACGTTTTTATTTTTGGACAAACAATTTCGCTAAACGTTTCTGTATATTTTATATAAAATCTTTCTAAAATCAGAAAAATATTTCTTAATTATGGTTCGAAATAATCGAAATAATCGGTAAAAAGAGATATTATGTTATTTGGATAGATTTAAATAAAATAGATATAGCCCATAATACGCTGGTAAACGTTCTACAACATTTGGAAACCAAAAATTTTCCCAAGCTTTTATTTATATTACATTTTTCTAAATATTAAAACGAAATTTTCTTCAAATAGGAAATATTTCTAAACTTTTGAGCGAATTTTTGTCTTAACTCAAGAAACTTAATTTCTAAAATTTATATTACCATTTTTCCAACATTTCTATATTAAAGGGAGAATTTTACTAAGACTAAGAAATCCCTTAAATTTAATTAAAGAGATTATATTTATGAAAGAAAAGTTTTTCCCCCTTTTAAGACATTTTTTTCTATATCGTTTATATCTTTAAAAAATAATTTGATCCTGGTTTTCTCTAAAGGCCGAATTTCTTTTTTTCTGATTGTATACGTTGATATTTTACCGGTTGAAATATATATTTCAAATAATCATAAATCAATAAAAATAAATAATAAAAAACCGGTATTAGCGTTTCGGAAGGGTTCCGGTTTTTTCGGTTCCAATTATAATGGTTAACGGTTTTCGGTTCTCAAAATATGTTTAATATCGGTTCCGGTTTTGATACCGGTACGGGGCTGGAAACGGTTTATTTCGGTTAACGGTTCCGGTATTATTTCCTGATTTCAAGTGATTAAAAATATGATTTAAGAGGGTTTTCTACTTATGAACTTTTTTTTTCGATTTTAAATAAACATTTTTGTTAATAGAAATAGAAAATTACATTCCATAGAATAGTCGAACTACATATATAACCACTTTCATTGCCCGAACCCTGCAATCTTGATCAATTCTATAAAAATATATTTTCTACGGAAGTTCGACTATCAAATTTGCGTTAAAAATGTTTTTTTTAGCTAAGGTTCGGTTCGAACATTGGTTTGTTAATTTGTTAAAAATATTAAAAAATTATTCTGTATTTTTGTTTATTTGATTTTATTTATAAGTAGTATTCCAGTAAGTTTTTTATGAAATTTTTGATCACATTCGAGTCTTTTCCTCCTTGATGAGTCTTATTCGAGTCATCTTGATGATTAAAAAAGAGACTAATTCCATGTGAAATTTCAAGAAGACAAAATTTGATTAACTTGCAAAATCTAGAGCTGAACGGTGCAATATAAGTCGTAACTGATCAGCAAAGCGGATTATAAGCGATCCTTTAAGAAGAGTCGAGGCTTGGGTACTATTATTAGGATTATTTATGATCTTTCTGATTAGCTCATTTATGAGTAGTTTAATCTAGGGACAAATATAACAGTTATTTTCATAAAACTCATAGCTGTGGTAAAATTATTATAAACACCAGGGAGGTAAACCGGTTCTGAACCGAACCAAATCAGCGTCTATTGGAAATTGCTGAACCGAAACGATAACCGCAAAAGAAATCGATTCGGTTCATTAAAACAAATATATTTGTTATTTTAGGTGGTGGGTAGATGTGGTGGGGTAGCTTGCCCTTCTAAATCACGTTGCTTCCCAGCTGAGATTAAGAACACAATCTCCCTACGAACTCGGCTCCTACCTAACCTGTAGCTCCTCTATGAACACAGGATGCTACCTAACAGGAGCTAACACAGCCTCCAATGTAAGAGGGCTTCTACGAATACGGCTTCTTCTACGTAACAATATATTAAAAAAAATTCTGCACTACTTTCCTTCCCACCAATTATATATATATTTTTTTCATTTTTATTTTTTATTGTTACCTTTAGGTTTTTTTACATTTTTTAATTTTGTTTTTTTTTACATTTTTTGTTTTTTGAATTTATACATTAAGATGGATTCGGTGACTACTTTTAGCAAAACAGACAGAACGGACTTAAAATTCTTAGTTTTTTTTTTATATTTTAAAATTTTTCGATTTTTTTTACATTTTTTTTTTGTACTTTTTAATTTAAACATTAATTTAGGAGTTGGTGCTACATTTAGCAAATCGGTCTATGAACTTTCAGTTTGAATACATTTCCAAAATCAGTTGATATTGATGTTTAAGACAAATTTTGAGTTTAAGTTAATAATACTACAAAATTTGAGCTGATGTGGTGGTTGGTTGGTAGATTGGTTGGTGATTTGTTGCCAGTTCTGTGGGTGAAAAAAGAATTAGTTTTACTATATAAATATTAGCCAAAGTTTAAATAACTTACATTTTAGTTCCAAGAGTTTGATTATTGGTGAATTTTTATGGGTTGACAACATATTTTGGCTTATTGATTGTTAATCTAGAAGTAAAATAAAGCAAATTAATGGATTATTGTAAATGTGGTGGATATTATATGAGGGTGGGTTATAGATTATGCGGTCTGTTCTCGTTTCCGAATTCGATCGATCAGAATTGTACTCATTTACCGTTTTCATTTCAGTCATTTTCCGGAATCAAGGCTTTTATTAGAGACCTTAATTGGCAGGCCGATAACTTGTTGAGCAGTCCTCGCATTACCAAACTTTTTATTTTTATTTTCTTATTTAATTAACAAATAACACAAAACAAAAAACCAAAATAAAAAAGATCCTATGGTTTTCTCTCCAGAATTTTTTTTTTTAAAAACTCAAAAAATCCTGTTCAAAGGTAGAAGACCCCGGAAACAGAACATTATACGAAAGCTACATCAACCAAGCAGCTAGTATTTCATACAATTAAACTCTGTCGCAGTTGTGGATCCAACTCTAATGAGCATTACCTGTGTATATGTGTATATATCAAATCCGGTTTATTGTTCAGTCTATGAGTGAATATAGGTTCTGTCTGACTCTAGCATAAGGTACGCGACTTTTCTTTCCTAGGTTGAAGAATAAATTATATAATTTTATTAGAATATATTATAAGAATATATTCCCAGGTGTTCCACAAATCGCTTTCGAACCAAGTCGTACGGGAATTGGGTCGAATACTATTGTGTGAACACCTGGGATTGTATTTACGATAAATACCACCACCATACTTTATATGAATAGAAACACTTTTAAAAAGCTCAGTAAGCTGATTGCTTTTTAAAAGCTGTCTTATTTATATGAAGCATAGTGCCGAAATAAGTTTTTATGTTATGTGGAAAGAGGCTTTTATGCTTAATTTCTTACCATATTGTTTTTTCGCATGTCTCTTAGAGGCCCTGCCCTGGTTCTTAATGATGTTTTCGTCTTGATCGGTTGCTGTCTGATTCGTGATGCTGTTAGAAAATAGATTTGAAAAATAAGTTTGGAATATTGAAAAAATAACTAATTTTGTATTCAGGGAATAATACCGTAACCGTTAAGCGAAATAAATAAACCGTTTCAAGACACGTACCGGAACCAATATTACATTGTTTTTGAGAACCGAAACCCGTTAACTGTTATAATAGGAACCGAAAAACCCGGAACCATACCGAAACGCTTATACCGGTACTGTTTCGGTTTCTAGTTAAAATATTCAACGGGTAAAATAGCAATAATTACACTGAGCAGAAAGTCTTCCATTTCAGAAGCCTTACAGAATAATCAGAATCAAAACCTCTTTTAAAGAAATATAATATACAGAAAAAAATGTCTATAAAAAAAGTGTTAAAACTTTTCTTTGCTAAATATAAGCCCTCTAATTAAATCCAAAGGATTTCCAAGTCTTCGAAAAATCCGTGCTTAAAAATAGAAATGCTAGAAAAATTATAATATCAATTTAAGAAATAATGTTTCAGAATTTTATTCAAATTTCGCCCCTACAAAAAAAACTTGTTTAATATTTCGGAAAATTTATTATCAGGTAAAGCTAAGGTACATTTTATGTTACCAACTGTTTTTGTGTTTTTTAGAGCTAATATACCTGATATTTGAGTATTTTACCAGCCTTTTATGAGCTATTTTGGACCGTAGTCTTATAGTATACATAGGTTCAAATCTATCCAAATCACTAATGATCTCTATTTTTGGCGTAGATACTGCAGATTTTAGGGCGTCATAAGAATAGAGAATTCCTTAATTATAGGTTGTAGGGATACCACTGAAAGCCTGGAGAGAATACGTTGAACGAAATTTGTTGGTCCAATAATATAATCGGTATATTAAAAAAAACGTTTTTTATGAGGGATATTCTTAGGACCCTTTTGTAGTTCTATTACATCCATTATTTTTTGTGATATCTTGAAATAATTTAAATTTTTGAATATTAAAAAAAATAATACTGGTACCGGTACGTACCGGTACCGTGTATCGGAACCGAATACCGAAATAAACTGAAAACCGAAATAGAACCTTTAACCGATATTCTCATTTCAGTACGTACCGGAACCGGTACCAGAACCGATATTCGTTTCGGGATTAATCCCTGGTTGTATTAGATCTTACCCTTGAGTTATTTTATACGATTTATGCCAGTTATGGGGATGTGACTTAGGTTCAAGGCTTAACATCCAGCTGGTGGTAACAAGCTGAAAAAAAAGTTTAGAATATTTTAAGAAATTTTTATAAATACAAAAATGGGTCGAGATTTCTAGATAGAGTTTATCTGTTAGATAAACTTTAGAATAACAGGGAACATTTTTTAGGAAAATGGATTAACATTCTGCCAGGAACTGGACTTTTAAGTTCAAGTCTCAAAAACGACCTGATTCTTATAGGATTTGGGTCGTTTTTGGGACTTAAACGACCAGATTCCCATAGGATTTGGGACGTTTTTGAGACTTAAACTTGCTAACTTAAAAGTCCATTTCTTGGACTTTCCCAAAAACGACATAATTCCCATACGATTTGGGTCGTTTTTGGGGTCGAAAGAGATTTTTAGGACTTTTAAGTTCAAGTCCCAAAAACGATCAGATTTCAATACGATTTGGGTCATTTTTGGGACTTAAACTTACGAACTTAAAAGTCCACTTTCTGGACTTTCCCAAAAACGACCCGATTCCCATATGATTCGGGTGGTTTTTGGGATCAAAAGAGATTTGTAGAGAGTTTTATACTTACTTAACCCTTAAACTCAGCAACACCCATCATCATCATCTTCATACGGCTCATAATCGTCCTCCTCTTGCGCTTTATATTCCTCCACTTTCCTCATTGGCTGGCCAAAGGTTTTTTCGCATTGAAGCTTAAGCTGCTCTCGACTGGTTGTCCCCCCACCCTGCTGATATTTTCTCATGGCTTTTTTATTTTTCTTGGCAGCACGCTCCAGGTCGGACATCAGCGGGGATTTGGCCTTTGGCAGCTCCTCAAGGGCCTTGCGAGAGCTGGAGGCAAATGAGATGCCACGACGTCTATTTGACGAAGGTCTGGCTGCTGTCACAGATCTGAGGTTCTCATCGTATATAGCTTGTCTGCTACTGGGCACATTGGCCACCACCTGCGAGCAGGGGGAATCTCGTTCATACTTAATTTTTTTTGGCTCTGCTTTTGGTTCGGATTTCGTGCATAAGATATCAGCTAAATATTTCCGCAGCATAGCGTGTTCTTGGTTAATGGAAGTGGCTTTTTTCTGGTTCTGTTTCTTGGGGGGATTTTGCTGTATCATAAGTTTTGAACGCGCAGCCTTGATGGCGGGTCTTGGAGCAGGAGCAGCAGCCGCAGCGGGAGTGCTTGTTTCCTTCTTTTCCGCTTTTAAGGGTATGGGCATGAGATCCATTGTAAACTTAGACGGAGGAGACGCTTTTTGTTTATGACCAGCTTGCCGCCAATCTGTACGCTGCGCTTTGGTCAAACCCAAGGGTTTCGGGTTTACTTTTATCTCTGCCGGCGGCAGACTAAGCTTTTCCTTCTCCTTGTTGGGTTCCTGCTGTTGCCGTTTCATTTGACGTGGTTTTCTTTTTACTTCCTGGCTGCGCCGCCACTGTTCCTGCTCAGAGCAGAATGAGGGATCGGCCTGGTACAGACGTCCCTTTCTGCAGCATCGCCTAGTGGGTATGTTTAGCTGTTCCTCGCTATGAGAGCGTCTGGCCGTAAAACTTTGCTGTGCCTTGGGTGCTGTGGTATAAAAACGCTGAACCAAAAAGCTCGACCATAGGTTAGAAGTGGGAAGCATCAGAGGTTCTACGACTTCTGACTGCCAAACACTCCGCCCTTTGGGTGCCCTTTTACTCTGGACTGGCAACAGAGCCATGTTCTGCTTGCTGCTGGACGAGCCAATTGATTTACGGTATTTGCTTAAGATGTTCAAACTAGATTGACATCTGATCATTACACTCGACATCTTGCGCATGACTCTCTGCCCGAATGAGCGATATGTGGCCATAAGTTGGTTAGTAGGCTGATTTTTTGTCATGATCTTGGGGGCTACATTAGATTCGGCATTTGTCGATGTCACAATCTTGCATATTTGCCTTAGTGGAGAGTCGGTCAAACTGTCCAGACCGCAGCAGCGTTTCAGGGCTAAAAATGGCAGATGAGTTCAATTTTGTTTTTAAGGAGGTTCGATTTCTTGGAAAATCCCTTTAAAAGCTTTGAGAGATTACTAGTTTATCGATTCGACGCTTGCTTATTATAAAGGATTGTTCTTTATACTAAAATTACCTGCCCACGGCTGGAATATAGCAAATTGTTTAAAGCAGCGGTGGGCAAGAAATTTGATTTTATCATTAAGCAAGTTTTCAATGCGCTTGAGACGAAGAAGAGTCGTTCTAAAGCACTGAAGGAGTCCGTTGGTGAACCCAAGGTTACAAAAGAGAACGTTTGACATTTCTTTCGGTTCCAATTCATCTGCTGGACAACAGATTAAAACCTTTATTGATTTATTTGTCAGAAAATTGGCGTGCATTGAAAAATGTCAATAATCAGAGGTGTCCTGGAAATATCTAGAGATTTTCGTATAAACCAGGGACCGTAACGATTATAATTTATATTGTATAAATCGCTTAATAATACTTAATTCTTTATTTTTTATTTGCTCATAAAATAGCGATTAATTTTTAACATTATTTAAAAACTTAAGAAATAACGATTATTTTTTGAGAAAATAATTAAAAATTCAAGTAAGAGTTATTAACGGATTTTAAAAAAACACACACGAAATACCAATTATTTAAGGATAAAAAAATTAATATCACATATAAGGCAAAAGATCTTAATCTTTTTTACGAAAGATTTAAGGGCCGATTATTTCGAATATTAGTTTAGAAAGAAAAACGTACAATTTAATCTGTTATTTGTAAGATTACGTGACAGATAGTTCTATGTGGAAGGTAAGACATTGGACCAAAGGCGAGCTTGTCGGTTTTTCTGAGTTTAATCTGGGTACCATATCGGAACTTAACACCGAAATAGAACCTTTAACCGAAATTCTTATTTCGGTACGTACCGGATCCGATATTCGTTTCCGTATTAATACCTGATATAAATACATGTACACGAAATTGTGTTTTGCAAGAAGGCTTGGCAGACACACTTTTGGAGGGGTCTCGAAAAAGTGGACTTTGTACTGTTGCTGGGGACAAAACGACAAATCCGGTTTTCGCTCTGCTCATTGATCGCTTGAAATAGAACGTAAATCAAGAATATAAACACTTTATAGGGTCGAAAATGTTTTATTTTCCTGTCTGTTAAATACATCATGATACCTCATTTTTTACCCATTCTATTGGGTACAGTATATAAATGAGTATTATTAGTTGTATTATGAAAATGAGATTATCGTCTATTGATGGTCCACAGTACAGATGGGCGCGGGACAAAAAATTCGATCCCAAACCGAAATTTTTTAAATTCAGTTCCGTTCCAACCCCAAATTTTAAGCTCATTCCCGTCGCGATCCCGAAGATTTCGGGACCCCCAACTCTTGTCCAGGTCAGGAACATAAAAGATATAGGCGAGAGACCAGGATCACGCAAAAACTATAACAAGGGATCGAACGGAATGTAATTTAACTGAAGGGTATTGAAATGCTAGAAAACTTTGGACTTACACGTATCATCCTAAAAGGGAACAACCTATGAAGAAGAGTAAATCGATATGCTGTCTGGGTACTTATTGTACTAAGTAATTAGCAGTTTGTTTCATTATTTCAAATTCAAAATTTCAAACAAACTTTAGTTTTCAAGACGTTGGATACGTACAAGGAATAGAACTAGACCAACAGCATAGCAAAATCGGGATCTGCTTTACAGTTCCTCGCGTTTTAACTAACAGGCGCTTTGTCAACCTATGGGTAGAGATTAGATCCCGAAATCGATATCGAAACCACCACAAGAATGAAAAGAATACGTCCCGATTATAATTTCGAGCCTATTAACCCAAAGAAAACCCCTTGCCCACGGATATCAGCACTTCAGATGCATTTTCCCCCTACACTCATCAAACAGAAATCGAAATAAGCAGTTGGTTATAAAGCGATACGATGAAATGGGAATACTGGACTGGGCACACTATTTTTTTATATATATATATTTTTTTATGAAGTTTTATCACAAATCCCGGAAGTAATTTGGGGGATTTATTGGTACAAAAAAAAATCCACGTAAAAATAATTTTTTAAGTGTATCAAAATTTCGAAAGAAACTTGACCTTGAAAAAGCCAAATGCAGAGTTCTCCCCTTAATCAATATGTAATGGTCAGACTACTACTTAGAAAAAAAAAAAAAACGGAAAGTAAGCCATAAAATGGAACACATAGGATTGGTATTCGTCGGACCTTCAAAGCGGTCCCAAAAAGACTTGTAGAAAAGCATAAGAGTTCGTTCGAGAAAACAATTAATTGACTGACCTTGCCTCACAAGCGGAATTAGTATTCAAATAAGAAGTGAAATTTAGCGAAACTGACATTAAACTTGCAGAAGTGAATTCAAAATTTGAGGTTGGAATAAAATTAATTTGGGGAAACGATTAATTTGAATTCGGTAAGGGAACACGCACTTTCTTTTCAATCTTCACTAAACACGAGGCGCGTGGCGTTGCCACTCTTGCTTAGACATGCACAGCCACCGCCATTTTGTTGTCTCTCGCGTTTTTTTACTTTTCCAACACTTGAACAAAAAAAAAAAGAACTATGTGCACTTACCATCCATATTGCGGCCAAGGTGACGCAGCTTGTTACCTCCTCCCGACATTTTGGAACTTTCGCAAAAGTTATGCTAGTGTGGGAATCACAAAATTTTCTTCTTCACTGTGAGACAGAACTTCTCTCTAGACTGTTGCTGGGATATAGGAATGTGGTGGTTGGTGGGGCTGGATTCGGTTTATTGCTTTAAAAAAAAAAAAGAAAATACAAAATTACACAAAGATTCCTTAAAGTTTGCCAATTTATTGTTATAATTTAGATTTTTGCTCACCTTTTGCTGATTTGATTTATGTGTGTGACTATTTCATTTAATGTGACTATTGAAAACTATTGAAACTATTGGAAAACTATTGCAGCTAAGAAAAAGTGAACTTGACTTGATGGAGTGCTGGAACTAAAAGGACCGGAAATACCACTTGGTCTTGGCAGGGCGAAGTTGGCTGCAGCGCTTAACAGCACACAATTATAAGTACATGCCGAACTGTACTCAATGTTAAGTTACTTGGGGACTTATATATATATAGTCGTCTCACTCTAATGCATATGACAGAGCGAGTCGGAAGGGGAAAGCACTTGTGCGCTCTGTTAATATTTTTAGAGATGTGAATACATCGATACTTTCAGAAATATATATCGTTTTTTTGTTAGTGCCCTTGTAGAGGGTATTCGTATTATTGAGTTTGTTCAAGGCTATGTAACAGCCAAAAGGAATCAACTCCGTTCAGCATCAGCAGCTGAGTCGATATAGAAAGGTCTGTCTGCAGTCTAAAACAATTTGAATTTAATTTTTAAAAATTAAACGTCTTAGACTGTAGGACAAAGTCGGGTATAATTGCAAAGTTCGCCTTAAATTAAAAGGTAGAAGACCCCCTCATAATTGGTAATAAGTGCATTATCTCTTAAACTATTTCGAATTTTTGAAAATGGTTTGAAGTGAATGAATGTGGAATGCCCAAGCTATAATAATAATGCCAAACAAAAATATCGAAAAAAAAATTTTTTTTCAAAGGTAGATGACCCCCTCTGAAGGTTGTATTAAAGCAAGAACATTGCTCCATTAAAATGGCAATATCTCCTAAACTATTTCGAATTTTTGAAAATGGTTCGAAGTGGATGGAAGCGGAATGTCCAAGCTATAATAATAATGCAAAACAAAAAATCGAAAAAATAATTTTTTTTTTAAATGTAAATGACCTTTTTAAGGGTATATTCAGAGCTTCCTTAAGCAAGTACCTTGCTGCACTAAAATGGCAATATCTTCTAAACTATTTTGAATTTTTGAAAATGGTTGGAAGGGGATGAAAGGGAATGTCCATTCTATAATAATATTGCAAAACTAAAAAATCGAAAACAATTTTTTTTTTCAAAGGTAGACCTCCTCTTAGTTGGTATTCAGTGCTTCCTCAAGCAAGAACCTTGCTCTACTAAAATGGCAATATCTCCTAAACTATTTCGAATTTTTGCAAATGGTTTGAAGGGAATGAAATTGGAATGCCCAAGCTATAATAA
This sequence comes from Lordiphosa mommai, assembly GCA_018904225.1. Lineage (NCBI taxonomy): Eukaryota > Metazoa > Arthropoda > Insecta > Diptera > Drosophilidae > Lordiphosa > Lordiphosa mommai. The sequence continues at coordinate 762,117 of JAEIFT010000018.1, forward strand.
TAATGGAAAACAAAAAAATTTAAAAAAAAAATAGTTTTCTCCTCTTAATTGCTAATGAGTGCTTCCTCAAGCAAGTACCTTGCTCTACTAAAATGGCAATATCTCCTAAACTATTACGAATTTTTGAAAGTGGTTTGAAGCGGATGAAAGGGGAATGTCCAAGCTATAATAATAATGCAAAACAAAACAATCGAAAAACATTTTTTTCAAAGTTAAAATGGCAATATCTTCTAAACTATTTCGAATTTTTGAACATATTGATGACCCCCTCTGAAGGTTGTATTAAAGCAAGAACCTTGCTCCATTATAATGGCAATATCTCCTAAACTATTTCGAATTTTTGAAAATGTTTTGAAGTGGATGAAAGAGGAATATCCAAGCTATTATAATAAGGCAAAACAAAAAAAAATCGAAAAAAAATTTTTTTTCAAAGGTTTAAGGTTGCATTAAGTGCTTCCTCAACCAAGAACCTTGCTCCACTAAAATCGCAATATCTCCTAAACTATTTCAAATTTTTGAAAATGGTTTGACGTGAATGAAAGAGGAATGTCCAAGCTATAATAATAATGCAAACCAAAAAAATATTTTTTTTCAAAGCAAGTACCTTGCTCCACTAAAATGGCAATATCTACTAAACTACTTCGAATTTTCGAAAATGGTTTAAAGTGGATAAAAGGGCTATGCCCTGTTGAAAAAAACTCACTTTAATTTCGCTTTTCGTATACTTTTTGTTTGAAATGAAAATTAATTGCTTCTTTATTCTTAAAAATTACAAAAATTACAAAAATCTCAAAATGAATATTTAACTTAACTTAAATTTAGCTTAGGTAAACGTCGACGCTTGGGCACTTGCTCGCCCTCGGGCTTTTGCTCTTTAGGTTCATTGGCATTGCAATCCTTAAGAATTTCACGTTCTCGACGCAAACGACATTTGTTTAAAATGGCCTCGGCCTGACCCAAGACCTCCTCAAAGTTAAGCTCCTCCTGCTGCTGCTCCGGCTGGTGCTGGAAAGGAGGGGTAATGGTGGTGCTAATGGTGGGAGCAGCCTTTTGATATTTGTAGTACCAAGGCGTAAGCAATTTGTCTTTAAGTGTTTGCAGGCGATAAACCACAGCCTGTGGTAAATTTTGCTCCTGACGCAACACAAACTGCAATCTCTCCTGGGCCCAGAGTGCAATTAAATTTAAATAGGCGATGCAGGAGTTGGGGTTTTGTTCCAGCAATTGTATGGCCTGCATGGAAATGAAATCCACCAAATCCTCCTGCTGACTTAGCTGGGTATAATCCAATAACCAGGCACAGATTTCATTTTGATTTTTTAAAGGAGGCAAAGCAGGCAGTTTGGCCTTTTCTAGTAATTGAACCACACGCTGACGTGGTTCCGGCTTAAACCAATTGGGTAGAAAATGCTCCAAACGTTTGGTGTTCAAAGTGCCAGGATTAGTTTCCACAAAGATTTTCAGCTCTTCGGGTAAATGAGGTAGGTGGCTTAGATCTTCCTGTATGACCTGCTGTAAACGCCCCACGGCCTCATTGTACAGTTGAAGAAATAAATGGGCTGATGATTCCGGTTTGGTAGTGATTGAAAGAAAATTTTGAAACAGCTCCCTGCCCAGCTGGTTGATGAGAAATTCACGTAGCTCTGCTTGTAGCAAATCCATTTGACTGAGTGCCTTCTGTTGGGCTAGAAATTGTAGAGCCTGTTGTAGTTGAGGCAGCAAACGTCCACGTTTTAGATAAAAGATGCGCCATGAAAGAAAATTTAATTCATTTAAATTTAAGTAAAAAGCCAACTCAGACATGGAGCGGTCCAAGATGGAAGGCTGCTGCAGGATGAGAGCCAAATGTAGGTTAGATGAGCTTAAGGAAAGTCGTTGTAAACGCTCGCGTAATTCCTCCAAATGCTGAACTCCACCCAGGCAAACTAGGGCATTCGCCTGAGCCAAGTTAGGAGAGGGCGACGAACCTCTAAGCTTGACCACACTCAAGGCTATATTATAAGCCAGTCCATATATATAACCCGGCTGCGTCTCCATTTGCCCCAGCGGACGCTGTAGTAGTCCACGATCTAGCTGATATTCCCAGGCATTAGCTTGTTCAATTTCTTTTCCCGGCAGCGATATAATCATTTTATAAAATCTACGTGCACCGGGTGTTTGCTGTGGTAAATATTGATTCAAGAGCTGCCACATATCCAACTTAAGCCAACATTGTTCCTCTAACCCAGCCATTAATTGACCAAAATTACAGGCTTCACCCTGACGATAGCGACGCATTAAACGTAGCGACTGCTCGGCTGTTTGTTCATTTAATAGAGTCCGACTGGAATCCGCACCAAAGCGTAGGGGTAGAGTTTGTATTAAACCTTGCTTTTGCTGCTGACTGCGTCTATAGCTACGCCAGCGACGCCAATATTGACGCATTAAACCCAGCTCATAGTGGGCCACACGGAATTGATGCTCCAGCAAATGTTGAGTAAGTTCATCCATTAATGTTTGATAGATTTTGAGTGTATGCTGATGTGTCAGATGCTCCTCCTGGCATATACCCGCCAGCTGTTTGTCTAGAAGTTGCTGATAGATTTGCTCGGATTTGTTAAGAAATTGTTGCTCCTTTTGTTGACGTTTAAGCGCCAATTGTTGCTGTTTAAAATGCTTCTCAGCTTGTTGTTGTTTATGTAAACGTTCCGCTTCGGCGGCAGCAGCAGCAGCCGCTGCCGCAGCTTTAGTGGCCTTCTCTTTCTGTAAAGCCAACAGTTCGGCTTCTCTTTGTTTGGCTGCGGCTATGGCCTGCTCTAGGGCAGCCAATTTGGCCTCCTCGGCCAGCTTTTGTTGACGCTGTTCCTGCTGCTGCTGTTGTTGTTGTTGTTGTTGTAGTTTTTGTTGGGCAGCCAAACCCGCGGCAGCCGCAAAGCTAAAGCCGCCTGCTGAGCCAAAATTAAAAGGTTTCGGTTCGCTGTTTGCAGTTTTAAGGCCAAAGCTAAAGCCAGTGTTCAGGGATTTACTACTAAATGAGGCTGTCTCTGCTGCGGGTGGATTAAAGCTGAAAGTTTTGGCAACGTTGAGGGATTTTTCAGCTGCTGCTGTTGAGGCAAAACTAAAGCTGCCAGCTGCTCCGGCGACTGCTTTAGCTACTCCTGCTCCTCCAGCTGCTCCTGTAACTGCTTTAGCTCCTCCTCCTGCCGCTGCCGCAAAGCTAAAACCCAAGTTAGCTGGTCCCGCTTTTATTTTGGGCGACACTGGCGCCGACTTGAGTGGCACCTTGAACAAATTATCATCTTCCATTACTTCTTCATTTGTTGCTTCCCTTTTGCCGGGTGGTAATTGATCCTGGGCCGTCCAGGCGCTGCTTTTAAGATAACCCTGCTCATTGAAGCTGTTATGTGGACGATGATTGCGGTACAGGGACTGCGGCGGCAAAGCTTCTCCGCACACACATTCACCCACGCTCTGCTGACGCTTCGACTCCACCAACTGTCAAATAAGACAAAAAATTAAAGAGATTTAAAAAATTTCATTTCGGTAAATGTCTATTATATCCCCCCTTCCTCATAAGAAAATTCGGGAATTATTTTTCCTCAATGGAACGCGAATTATAATGAATTTACGTGAATTTATTTTTTTTAAATTTTTATAATTTAATTTAAAAGTTTGCGTTTTTCTCATGTAAAAAGGGATTGAATCACGCGTATGCTTTCGTAATTTAGGCATCAATTGTGCCAAGGCTGCAAACGTCCTAAATTTTGGAGGAGGTTCGAACCAGTGAAGAATCGTTGGATTCGGTTCGCGGACCGGTTCCTAGATCCTCTGAATCTAGGCCACACTTTACATTTACATTTAATAACAAACTAAAATCCATTCCATTGAAAAATCCCTATTTCGAGTTAAAATCAGGGATTAATCCCGAAACGAATATCGGTTTTGGTACCGGTTCCGTTACGTACCGGAATGAGAATATCGGTTAAAGGTTCTATTTCGGTTTTCAATTTATTTCGGTTTTCGGTTCCGATACGGTACTTAGATTTTTATTTCGGTATACCGGTACGTACCGGTACCATTATTATTTTTTTAACATCAAAAAATGTTATATTATTTCAAGATATCCAAAAAATTAATGAATGTCATAGAACTACAAAATTGTTTTCTTAGAATATGCCATTCAAAAAAGTTTTTTTAAATATATCGATTTTTCCAACATTTCTATATTCAAGGTAGGATTTTTTTAAGACAAAGAAATCCTTTACATTTAACTAGAGGGTTAATATTTACCAAAGAAAAGTTTTTCAATTTTTAACATTTTTTTTGTCTATATCTTATGTATTCTAAAAAGATAATATTCTGAATTCTGAAAGGGCGAATTTCTAAAATGTAAGAGTCTTTTCTGAGAGTATATATTGCCATTTTACCAGTTGAAATATATTATATTTGTAATAATCATAAATCAATAAAATAAATATTAAGAAATCCAAACAGTACCGGTATTAGCGTTTCGGTATGGTTCCAGTATTTTCGGTTCCCATTGTAACGGTTAACGGTTTTCGGTTCTGTAAAAAATTTTAATATCGGTTCCGGTCTCGATACCGGTACCTGGCTTTAAACGGTTTATATCGGTTAACGGTTCCGGTTACGGTATTATTCCCTGGTTAAAATCATTTCAAAATTAAAAAATCCGTACTCAAGTTAATCCTTTTGTAATTTACATCGATTGGGATTGATTTTAGTCCTTATATCTCTGATTTTTTTCTTCTGTGTTGGCACTAGTTCTTCCTGAAGAAGTTCCTTTAGACGCAATCTTAGTTAGCCCAATATTTTTTAGGTCTTTTGTTTCTATGCTCTTTTGGACAATTTTCGAAGGAATCTATAACATAATTGATAGATTTTATATTTACTATTGCCTATTGCTCTAATAAACTTTCCTTCTTTACAATCAGAAGAAGTGACTCTTTAAAATTAAATTTTGAATAATCTCATTCAGAATTTCGATCGTTTGTAAAATTACCTATTATTGTGAACCAAACTTTTTTTTTGTGAAAAAGTAGTCTGGTTCGGGCTCAGGTTCGACCCCTCGACCCCTAAAAGAGGTTCGGTTTATGGTCCGGTTCGGGGAACCAAAAAAAAACCGAACCGATCCGGTTCTAAAGAGTTCGGTTTTGGACCGGTTTGCAGACCTGTTATAAACTCTTTTCCACACCACCAAATAGAGGTTTCATTTATAAAACAAAAATCAATGATAAATAATTTTACTGAAAATTTCTTATAAGTTTGATATTATCCTTTTTTTTTAAATTGATTTCGACTATGAAATTACGCTTGGGCACTGAATATACCCTAAATGAGGTCTTTTACATTTGAAAAAAATTTGTTTTTAGATTTTTTTTATTTTGCATTATTATTTATAGCTTGAACATTCCTCTTTCATCCACTTCAAAGCATTTTCGAAAATTCGAAATAGTTTAGGAGATATTGCCATACAAAATGCGGAGAGATGCAACGCTTGTATTAGCGTCCATCTCAGCTTCCTTCTCCTTGTTGTTCTGTCTTTAATGTAATGAATGCACCATAGACGAAGTCAAAAAAAATCGCGTGCTTTTTTTTAAATTTTTCTCTCCTGCGGCGCAAATTATAAACTTTCAAAAACTATGGAAGAGAAACTATGCATGAGGGAAAAAGCGACCATCTCACATTGTTGAGCCATATATGGACCAGGCCTTCTGGGTGAACCACAATAAAAAAAAAACGCTCCATGAATTTCATTTTAATTTTTTTCAACTTTTGACCAGGGTTTTAGGAGTGTTTTTTAAAAAAAATTCTGAAGAGAAAACCATGGGAGCTTTTTCAATTTGGTTTGTTTGTTTTGTGTTCTTAATTAATTATATAAGAAAATAAAAAAAAAATGTTTGGAATTCGAGGGCTGTTCAAAAAGTTATCGGCCGGCCAATTAAGGTCTCAAAAAAAAATAAAGTGTACAGGTGGTAGCCATGATTCCGGGACTCCAGGTTAACGGAATTGAAAACGGTAAATGAGGTTATGATCAGAATTGATGTAATTCTGGCCCGTACCTTAATCATATTTTTCAATATTTTTTTTGAAAAATTGGCGGCCATGTAAAAAAAAAATTTAGATTTTTCAATTTTTTTTTTGTGAAAAAAAATAGTAAAAAAATGTTTTTCCTCTTAATTGAGGTACGTAAATTCATTATAAAAAATAATTCCCAAATTTTTCGTGAGAAAGGGCATATAATAGACAATTACCATTATTTCATTATCTACTCACCTCCAATTGCCGCCTCAGTTTATAATCCCCCTCCACCGCATGCATACGTGTCAGTAGCACACGCTCCGCCTCATTGATCTCCAGTCCATAATGTTGCACAAAATAGGCCGCCTCCATTTCCTCCTCACCCACAAATCCCAACATTTGTCCCACATACGCCAAGGGCAAAGAGCTAATCTCATGTTTACGTGGCGCTCGATAAGCCTGTATCAAGCGATGCAATCCCAGCACACGTAGACGCGTAAAATAGCTGACCAAAATGCAGGCACTCAGATAAGTGGTCTCCGGTTGCCTCAGGAGCTTGAAGAATCTAACAAAATTGGTATCCTGCAGCGCCAAATAGAATTGTATGGCCTGACGCACTTCCTGACAGTTTTGCAGCTCCCTGGGCAGTTGTCCTATATCCCAGAGGAAATTTGCATCCGCCAGATTGAGCAATACAATGTAACCTCTAAACTCCGCCTCGCGTGGACACTGCACACCCTTGAGTCTTAAATCGTGATACATATACTTGAGAGTCTGCAGACATTTGGTTAAATTTTCGGCATTAATTTTGCCATCGAAAACACTGGGATCCTCGGCCACCAGGCGGGCGGCGCAGTGTATGTGAAAGCGAGCACATTGCTCCACCAGCTTAACGGCTCCCAGTGAGCACAGCTCCTGCTGGGTAATCTCTTTGCGTATGGAGCGTGTGCGATCCCATACAAAATGAAACCAATCGCCCAAAGAGGCTTGCTCCTGTTCACTTATATCAATTATCTCATGCATTAGATAGCTCATGGTCATATGTAGAGCGGGCTCAGCTCTTAGTTCATGTGGCAGTGGTGTCTCCTGATCGGCACTGCTGCGTGAATATTGCTTGAGGGCCAGCTCATGGCATATAAACTCATCTGAATCTGGTTGTAGCTCAAAGACCGCCACCTGACGTTGAAATTCACGCAAAACACGCTCCTTCTCTGGACACATATCCGGGCAATAGCCTTGAGTGCTGCCCGTGGAATGCTGCAGCGGCTTCTGTTGCTGATTGAGACGTAACAGTTTATCCCTGGCCTCCAGCACACGATATTTCTCCTCACTGGTAAAAGCGGGCTTACGCATTAAAGCTTCCAGTTCCTGTTTCTGTGCCTTGAATTGCGAGGGCTGACGTTCACGTTCGCGTTCACGACGCTCGACAGGCAGTTGTTTCGTTGTGGCAGCTTTCGGTGGGGCTATATATTCATTTCTCCAACCAGCTGCACTCAAGGCACTTAGTTCCGCTTGCACATCTGGATCTACCCATTCCTCGGTCTTTTGGGCGGGTGCCGTTTCATTTTCAGCATAAGACATCTGGAACTCATGGCCATTGAACACATTCCCCTCATGCAAAGCCAGTTCGGCCTCCTCTTCGCTGGCATAGCTCACAGTGCAGGTCATGCGTCTGGGACGTAAAACAAAATTCACCAAATTGCCAAAGCGTCCAAAATGTGAGCGCGCCACAAATTTGTCCAGGAACAACTCCGGTATGTTGGTGCAACTGCAAGAGAGCGACAAGAGAGAGAGAGAGAGAGATATAAAACTTACTAACAATAATAACTCACAGCAAGGTCTTGTAGTTGTAAGAGCCACCGCGAGGCTCAGCTTCAGACATTTCATAGAATATTTAACAAATTTTTGGATAAATTGAGCAATTCCTTTTACATTACAGATGGCAATGTTTTCAGAGATGAGTAGAACAGTAGCACGTGTCACGACATAGAAAAAATTTTGTAAAGTGTGCGGTCACACTGGTAAGTCACACGGTCATTTTTTTTTAGTATTTTTTTGGGTTCACTTTTACAGTCACACTCAAGCAATCAATACACAGAGAGTGAGAGAGAAAGAGAGCGAGGGGAGAGAGATAGGGAAAAAAACTATCAAAGCGCGCAAACACACTCACACATTCAGAACAATTTGTTAAATTAATAGATGCTAAATTAAAGTATAGACTAGAAAACAACCATTTGGTAGCACGGACAGAAACATGTCCACCACAACACTGAATCACACTGGCGGTAAGTGGATGTCTGTTCCCGTTAACTTTAATCCCCCCCTCACCACCACTTCCCTCCTTTCGTCCACAGCAATTGCCATGGCTGCTGATAAGAGGCTGACAACAAAAACAACAACAACAACAACAAGCACAACAAATGGCAAACTTAAACCACCGAAACCCGAGGAACAGCAGGAGGAGCAACAACAGCAATTACCCACACCAGCCGTCACACCACAAAAGCAACAACAACAACAAGCCATGTCAGCGGATGAGCGTAAGGCCACCAAGAAATCTTTAGTCATTGTGGTTGGCATATTCATAGCCAGTTTGGCCACCATGTGCTATGTGTATGCCATATTTCCGGAATTGAATGCGTAAGTCCACAATGCAACAGGAGAACATACGTGATCTCTGTGTAAGGGTATGATGTGTCTCCATCCCATTCGTTGGCAAAAACAAAAAGTCACGCCACTCTCATGCACACAAAGACACACACACACATACACACACTCGCAGCCACAAACAGATTATTTACACCTTTACATACTTATATATATATATATTCACAGATCGGAAAAGCAACACTTGAAAATCCCACGTGACATACAAGATGCCAAAATGCTGGCCAAAGTCCTGGATCGCTACAAGGATATGTATTATTTTGAAGTCATGTTCGGCGTGGTCGTGGCCTACGTATTGTATCCTTTTTGATAACAAAAATCATAGATTAGCTAAAGATAACCTTGACCTGATTATCGAAACTTCATGGTCGCCACCACCAAGCATAGTTTGCATATTAATTACGTCGACAGCGACGTGCCTAGTGTTTGGAGAACCAAACCAGGAAATGCTGAATGAAGCACACACTATCAACAACAAACAGACCCACAGCTGATGCACGAGCTGACTTTTGGACATTCTGTTTGATTGTCTGACGCATGCTTTGCACATAAACAAAGGCAGTCCCTGCCCCTCCACCTGCCCCACCTGCTTCACCATTTCGAATTTAATTCAATCTTTTAAACAAAACAGCTGAGCTGAGCAATTCATTTCAATTGCGTTCTTAGCTTCGGTCAAGCGTGTCTAAGTATGTGTTTACAGGTACATACATACATATAGGTACAAATGAATGTATGTATATAAAATTGTGTGTGATTGTTCAACAGCAGCAGCGTAGACACATAGGATTTAAAAGGGGGTTTTTTTGAAAATTTTTTTAAAAAACAATATGGGTTTTGCCTTTTACAAATGCTCCTTCCCACTGAGATATCCGTTTGGATATATAGTGAATATCGAAATATATTTTATATATTTTTATATATTTTTACTTAAAGATAACCGTTTTCAAATTAGTTTGGCTTGAAATTTTAGAAAAAATGTGATTTTGTAAGCTTTTTCATTAATTTTTACTTAAAAAACTGACAAAAATTCGAAAAAAAATTTAAAAATGGTTAATTTGGAGTTTTGAAAACCTGTTCGGTCCGGGTTTTTCGATAACCGGACCGTAAACCGAATCTTTTACATTTTTGACACCTCGAACCTGAACCCGTTCCGGACTTTTAATTAAAAAAAAGGTTCGGTTCATAATATAAAGTAATTTTTCAAACAAAGAGAATTTGTATTGGTAGTATTTTTGATATCTCCAAATCCGAGATGTCCCACCCGATGTTAAAAGTATGTAGATTCCGAACTTTCTCAAACCAATGTCTTGACAGAGCTCAAAATAGTTTTATTTAAAAAACACGGGATTGATTTTAATCTTATTTTTCTGCGACCTCTGGTAATTCCAAAAATCTACTCAAAGAAGAGAAGCGTCGTAATTTGAACGAGCATAACGCCATTTCTTTGCAAACGAATTGCAAAATTTTTAAGAAGATCGCCAAATTAGAATTAAAACTTAAAAATACTTAAAAAACTTCAAAGAATAATATACCCATGTGTTCCACAAATAGCTTTCGACCCAAAAACGAACCTAATGGTATGGGAATTGAATCGTTTTTGGGTCGAAAGCGATAGATTTGGCAAATGCTGAAATTGCCGTAATTTCTAAGTCGCCTATCCATTGATTTTAAAAAAACGATAGCTTGTTGGGCGCCTAATTAATGTATTTTTATAATCTTTAAAAAAAACTAGCAAAAATTTTCCTGAATTCTTCAAGTCGAAAATTCGTGAAAGTTTTATACACTTGAAAAGTGTATATTAATTTTGCCCAGAAGTTTGTAACGCATTTATAAATTTCCGACCCCATAAACTATATATATTCTTGATCAGGACGACGAGCTGAGTTTAATTCCGTCTGTCTGTCTGTTTCTACGCGAACTTGTCCCTCAGTTTTAAAGCTATTGAGCTGAAATTTTGCACAGAGTCTTCTTTTTACTGCACGCAACTAATATGTCGGAACCGGACGGGTCGGATGACTATATCATATAGTTGCCATAGGAACGATCGGTCTAAGAACTAGTTCTAGTTAGAAAAACTTTTTTGTTTTCCATCGTAGCGTCACTAATCTTGGTTAATGTTAGTTTTATATGCTTCCCCATAATTCTGGAAAAATTTATCAAAATCGGATCACTATAGCATATGGCTGCCATAGAAACGGTCGGTCAAAAAACTAGTTCTAGTGAGAAAAACTTTTTTGTTTTCCATCGTAGCGTCACTAAACTTTGTGTATGTTAGTTTTATATGCTTTCACATAATACATGAAAAATTTATCAAAATCGGATGACTATATTATATAGCTCCCATAGAAACGGTCGGTCTAAGAACTAGTTCTAGTGAGAAAAACTTTTTTGTTTTCTGCCGTAGCGTCCCCAACTTGGTATATATTAGTTTTATATGTTTTCACATAATTTTGAAAAAATTTATCAAAATCGGATGACTATAGCATATAGTTGCCATAGGACCGTTCGGTCTGAAAATGTGTTTTACAAAGAAAAGTTTTTTTTATGGTATCAAATTTTTATTATCAATGATTTAAAAATTTTAAATATCTGATGTCTATATCCTATATATATTTTACCGGTTAAATCAGTTGGAGTGAAGTTTTTCAAATGTATTAAAACTTCGGCACAGTCGAAGTTCGCTTTGCCCTCTCGTTTTTTCATAGAATTAAGCTGTGGACCTCAAAACCGATATTTTTTGTTTTTCAGAATATTGTTTTGTGCGTTTTGAAAAGTGCAGGCAGGATTGTTCTGTTGAAATGTGCAAGGGTCACCCTAATATTCGTCTGTAAAATTAATTAAAACTTCGTTTAATAAGTCCACATATTTTTGGGAGTTTATTTTATGTGTTACGAAGCATATTTTTCCAGCAATTTATTGCAATTATATTATTATTTATTGCTGCTTCTTGGCTAAGCGCGACTCCGGCTTTTGTTGTCTGCCATTTAATTTCCATTAATGCCCTGGTGGCTTGGGATCTAGTGCTTCTCTAGCCAGCCAAGATATTTTTGGCATAGTCTTGATTGCCGCTTGACTGTCTATGTATATAATTACTTTGTTGTTATTTGGAACGTATAGTTCTGCCATCTCTGCTGCTTTCTTTATCGCAAAAACTTCCGCCTGAATTATAGGAGAGCTTCATTTCCGGCTCTTCGCAGCAGATCAGTCGGCTGTTGAACCTGATTAAGAATATATGTATATACTCTATGATTTAATATAAATAATTGCTGAGCAAAACAAAAAAGTTTTCTCACTAAAATTCATTTTAAATTCAAACAAATAATTTTTGATATCCCCTTAGAATCGACTTCCATGATTTATACCATTTTTTTTTGTATTCTTCTGTAGTCTGTCTGTCTGTCTGTGTATTATTTCTATATTGCCAATCTCTCAATGCTCTTCGCATTACGTTGATTTAATTATTTTTGTTTTGCTAATTTTATTTGCTGTTATCGTACATTTTTGCTGCGACAACATCATGTGTCGTGTGGGTGCCATTGTCAAGTTGTTGGTCGTTGGCTTCCTTGATGTCTATAAATATATATATGCATGTGTACAAATAAATACCAAGCTAGCATGCGCCAAATATTACTATATTATGTGGATGAACATTAGGGTGGACCTCAGTAGGGCATAAACGAGAAAATGTCGGCTTATAAAAAATTATACATATATATTGCTTAAAATGCAAAAGTTATTAACAAAAGTATGAGGATTAATGGATAATTAACACTTCTTGCCACAATTTGCCCGATCGCTGGATTTATCAAATCTTAAAAATATTTGTGTTAGTCGGCTATCTTATGTGGAGTATAACTTTTGCCAGCCATTGCTTAGCAAAAAGATTTAAATGCAAAGTTATTAACAAAAGAGTGAGGATTAATCAAAAATTAACACTTCTTGCCACAGCTTGCCCGCTCGCTAGATTTTTAGTCAAATCCAACAAAATTCGTATTAGTCAGCTACATGAAATAATTTTCCAAACCAAACCAGATTTTGTCAGTTGTCTTGGGAGCTAAAAATATGAACACAAACCGAGTTTAAGTTCAATAGCTTGAAAAATAACAAAGTTGGTGCAAATCGGTCTGATTTTTTGTAGGGCAGCTATAGAAAATAGTAAACCGAATCGAACCAAATTTTGTAAGTCGTCTTTAGAGGTTAAAATGTAATCACAAAACGAGTTTCAGTTTAAAATATTAAAACTTGACGAAGTTGGTGCAAGTTGGTCTGATTTTCTATATGGCCGCTATATAAAATAGTAAACCAAATCGAACCAAATTTTGTAAATCGTCTTAGGAGCTAAAAATATGATTACATATCGAATTTGAGTTCAAAATCTTAAAAAATCACAAAGTTGGTGCAAGTTGGTCTGATTTTTTATATGGCAGCTATATAAAATAGTGAGCCGAATTTAACCAAATTTCGTAGGTGGTCTTAGGAGCTAAACATATGAGCACAAACCGAATTTAGGTTCAATAGCTTTAAAAACAAAAAAGTTGGTGCAAGTCGGTCTGATTTTTTATATGGCAGCTATATAAAATAGTGAGCCGAATCGAACCAAATTTTGTAGGTCGTCTTAGGAACTATAAATAAAAGCACAAACCGAGTTTAGGTTCAAAATATTTCAAATCGACGAAGTTGGTGCAAGTCGGTCTGATTTTTTGTATGGCAGCTATATAAAATAATGAGCCGAATGGAACCAAAATTTGTAGGTCGTCTTTAGAGGTTAAAATGTAAGCACAAACCGAGTTTAAGTTCAAAATATTTAAAAACAACAAAGTTGGTGCAAGTCGGTCTGATTTTTTATATGGCAGCTATATAAAATAGTGAGCCGAATCAAACCAAATTTTGTAAGTCGTCTTTTGAGGTTAAAATGTAAGCACAAACCGAGTTTAAGTTCAAAATATTTAAAATCGACGAAGTTGGTGCAAATTGGTCTGATTTTTTATATAGCAGCTATATAAAATAGTGTGACGAATCGAACCAAACTTTGTAGGTCGTCTTAAGAGGTTAAAATGTGAGCACAAAACGAGTTTAAGTTCAAAATTTTAAAAATCAACAAAGTTGGAGCAAATCGGTCTGATTTTTTATATGGCAGCTATATAAAATAGTGAGCTGAATCGAACCAGATTTTGTAGGTCGTCTTAAGAGCTAAAAATATGATTACAAACCGAATTTCAGTTCAATATTTAAAAAAATGACAAAGTTGGTGCAAGTCGGTCCGATCCTTCATTTTGCAGCTATATAAAATAATGTTATAAACCAAGCGAAACTTTGTAGGTCGACTTAGGGGGCCAAAGTTGTGGCAAATATCTTCATAATTTAAGGATAAAAAAGCCTCTGAGCAAGGGCTCCTATATGGATCGAAAGTCTATATAACATAACTCCTTAAGGGGGTCTTCTACCTTTGACGAGTGTTTTATGAGTGTTTTTTAAAAAAATTCTGGAGGATAAACCATAAGAGTTTTTTCAATTTGTTTTTGTTTTGTATTATTAATTAATTAAATAGAAAAATAAAAAAAAAATGTTGGGATTCCGAGGGCTGTTCAAAAAGTTATCGGCCTGCCAATAAGGCCTCAAAAAAAAGGTGTAGAGGTGGTGGCCATGATTCCGGGACTCCAGGTTATCGGAATTGAAAACGGTAAATGAGGTTATGATTAGAATTGATGTAATTCTGGCCCGTACCTCAATCATAAAAAAAAATTTTGTTTGAAAAATTTACAAACTTTTAAAAAAAATTTTGATTTTCGACGTTTTTTTTGTTGTTTAGTGTAAAAAAATAGTAAAAAATTTTTATCTTCATAATTGAGGTACGGGCCAGAATTACATGAATTCTGCGTCGATTGCAACATGGCTGATCAAAATCGGTGTAGTAGAACTGGCCCAATCATGGCTACCAGGTCAAAAAACGTGGTTTCGAGAAAAACGCGGTTAAAGTTTTGAGCAACGCTGAAAATACGTACGTTAGCAAGAACATTGCTCCACGAAAATGGATATATCTGCTAAATTATTTCAAATATTTGAAAATGGTTTAAAGGGGATGAAAGGGGGATGTCCAAGCTATAATAATAAGGCAAAACAAAAAAATTGAAAAAAAATATTTTCAAAGGTAGAATACCCCCTTAACTATCGATGGGTTAGATCTCGAATTTGTATAATTTATAACTTAATTTAAGTCCCACTATATTACACAAATTTCCCCTTGGTTTGTTCTTTAACTCTTCCTTACTTATAGCCTACAAACTTTCGCCATTCCTGGTTCACTATTCCTGTCCATTTTACTGGGATTCCTTTACAAATTCCCCATCGCCCTGTTTCTCATTTGCTTTTGTTCGGCGCTGGGCGCCACACTATGCTATACACTTTCCAATCTGGTTGGACGTCGACTCATTCGTCACTTTTGGCCCAAAAAGACGAGCGAATGGTCGAAACATGTGGAGGAATATCGTGATAGCCTGTTCAACTATATGCTCTTTCTACGCATGACACCCATACTGCCCAATTGGTTTATCAATTTGGCCTCACCGGTAATTGGTGTACCCTTGCATACATTCGCCCTGGGCACATTTTGTGGTGTGGCGCCACCCTCGGTGATAGCCATCCAGGCGGGCAAAACTCTACAGAAAATGACCAGTTCGAGTGAGGCATTCTCCTGGACCTCAATGGGTGTATTAACGCTATGTGCCTGCGCTTCGCTATTACCTGGACTGATTAAGAACAAGCTTAAAAAGAAGAAAGTGGCGTAAAAGGAGAGCGGCCGCTAAACTAATGGAAATCTGCTGTACCAAATGAAAATGCGACACCTGGCTTTAAGGTTCACCTCAGTTGGGTTGTTTACCGAGTATATATACAACTAAATATATGTCTATATATATTATTATAATTATTATTATTACGTTTTTAAGTTTTTTTTTTTTAGGCCCCCCAAAATCTATCAACGCTATTTCCAAAATAAAAAAAAAATAAACTATTTACTATATGTCGGGTTTATCAATTAAGTTTAAACTTAAACATTTCCTTTTTTATCAAAACTTTTGCCACATATTTTTCCATTATGTAATTTTGTTAATTTTTTTAAGCTAGTGAAAATATTCGTTTAAGTTCGATTGTGCAGTATTTACTAGAAAAGTTGTCGCTTTAAGTAAATCAAATTAAA
Source organism: Lordiphosa mommai (assembly GCA_018904225.1). Taxonomy (NCBI): domain Eukaryota; kingdom Metazoa; phylum Arthropoda; class Insecta; order Diptera; family Drosophilidae; genus Lordiphosa; species Lordiphosa mommai. The sequence continues at coordinate 777,997 of JAEIFT010000018.1, forward strand.
TAAACCAATTAAATTCGATGTATTTAGTCTAAACATATGTATGAGAAGCAAAGTAAAGATATTCATCAGTGTGTAAATGTGCCCAAGAGTTTTTAATATAAAAGGATCCCTGCTTTCCTATAATAAGCAGCAGCGAGAAGATTCTGGGAACTAAAACTTCCTACCGAAAGTGGGAATATATATAAGAAACTACTGTTTCACAGCTTACAAATGGAATGACAACTTTAGAACTGTGTTTTCGGAGAGAGGGAACTAAAAGCGAGAATTTCCCAGCAGAAAGAATGACCTTTTTATATATACAAACGGTTCCAAGACGAAGCAAGGCATCAGAGCGGGAATCTTCTTAGAAAAACTAGCGACACAGCTCTCAATCCGAGATCTATATAGTCTGGCAAGCAGCGATGTTGATATACATCTTGGATATAACACCAAGGATCAGATCAATAGTAATCTAGCCCACTATAAATTCTGTCGTAGCTGTGGGAATGAGTTATAAAGCTTCCAATACCTTCTATGCGTTTACGGTGCACTTTTTAGGAAAGTACAGTACAGTCCCAGTACCTGGGGAAAACCATTCTATAAAGATCTGGGTTGTCTGGGGGACCAGGCTCTTTTAAGCGACTCTTTAAAAATGTCTTTCATACAATCAGACAAAGAACTTTGTACTTAAGTACGAAAATACTTGATATAAGTTCAAAAATACTTGATACAAGTACAAAAATACTTGATACAAGTACGAAAATACTTGACACAAGTACGAAAATACTTGGTTTAAGTACAATTTGATTTTCAGACCGTTTCGGGATACATTAAGCACGCTCTTGGCTATTCCAAGGTTTTTAAACTTTATTCTTAGAACAAAATACTTGATATAAGTTCGAAAATACTTGATACAAGTACGAAAATACTTGACACAAGTACGAAAATACTTGGTTTAAGTACAATTTGATTTTCAGACCGTTTCGGGATACATTAAGCACGCTTTTGGCTATTCCAAGGTTTTTCAACTTTATTCTTAGAACAAAATACTTGATATAAGTTCGAAAATACTTGATACAAGTACAAAAATACTTGATACAGGTACAAAAACACTTGATACAAGTACGAAAATACTTTATTCAAGTACGATTTTTTCAATGCCGAAATACTTGATACTTGATTTCAGACCGTACAAAAGTACAAAATACTTGATACAAGTACAAAATACTTGGTTAAAGTACGAGTTTTTCAATACCGAAATACTTGATTTTGGACCGTTTCAGGATACATTGAGCACATTTTTAGCTATTCCAATGGTTTTAAACCTTATTCTTAGAACAAAATGGTCTTGTACCTAAAATACTTGATACTTGATTTCAGACCCTTTCGGGATACAAATACATTAAGCACACTTTTGGCTATTCCAAGGTTTTTAAACTTTATTCTTAGAACAAAATGGTCTTGTACCTATCCCGATTCGTACTTATTTTAAGTACTCCCAAAAACGAATCATACTTCATGTTTTAGGTAAACCACGATATAAATTGTGGAACATTTGAGTACAAAGAATACTTGATTTAAGTATTTCGTACTTGATCTAAGAATTTTGTTCTCATTTTAAGAACATTTTGGGTTAATTTAAAACTTAAAGCTGATTTGTACTTAGTTTAAGTACACGAGCCAATAGCCAATCATACAAAATATTTTAAATACAAAACGGTATAAATTCTATCCCGTTCGTTTTCGAACGTTTGAGTACAAAGAATTCTTCATCTAAGTATTTTGTACTTGATTCATGCATTTTGTTCTCATTTTAAGAACATTTTGGTTTAATTTAAAACTTAAAGCTGATTTGTACTTATTTTAAGTACGACCAAAAACAAATCATACAAAATATTTTAAATACAAAACGGTATAAATTCGATCCCGTTCGTTTGAGTACAAAAAATTCTTAATTTAGGTATTTCGTACTTGATTCAAGAATTTTGTTCTCATTTTAAGAACATTTTGGGTCAATTTTGAACTTAAAACTAACTTTTACTTAGTTTAAGTACACCCAAGAGCCAATCATACTAAATATTTAAGTGTAAAACGTATTAAAGTCTAGCCCGTTTGTTTCACAACGTTTGAGTTCAAAAATTCTTAATTTCAGAATTTCGTACTTGATTTATAAATTTTTTTTCTCATTTTAGGCACATTTTTGGGTCAATTTAAGACTGAAGACCGACTCAAACTTATTTTAAGTACGATCAAAAACGAATCATTCTTAATATTTTAAGTACAAAAGTGTATAAATTCTATTTCGTTCATTTTAAAACGTTTAAGTACAAAAAATTCTTGATTTAGGTATTTCGTACTTGATTTAAGAATTTTGTTCTCATTTTAGGAACATTATTGGGTCAATGAAATCCATTTTTATGCCATCTGAAAAGAGGCCTTTATGCTTTATATAAATAAGACAGCTTTTCAAAAGCATTCAGCTTTTAGAGCTTTTTAAATGTGTTTCAATTAAGATGAAGTATTGTGCTGTAATAAATTTTTATGGCAACGGAAAAGAGGCCTCTACTTAGCAGCCCTAAATATATTTTTGGTTGGCGTATTTGCTGAGGTGGGTTTGCGTATAGGCTTTGGTTACCTGAGACTTAAAACTAAAGCAAATAATCTGCTCAAAAAGTTGTGATAAATTCCCTATGTAGGCCTATATTTTGCTATAAATTTATTTTTTTTGCTATATTTTTAAAAAAAATTTGATAAAATTTTTTTTTTATCATTTTTTATTATAGCAAAGTTCACACATTAGCCCAAATTTTGATGAAAATTTGACAAAATAGGCGTAAATAGGGAATTTATCGGAACTTTTTGGGCAGATTATTTGCTTTAGTTTTAAGTCCTGCAAAGTCGAAGGTAACAGTTATTCAGACAAATTTTCAACTTAATTTGTGCAAATTATTTGGCTGTGTGCACTTTGCTTAACTGGTTTTTGCCCAGAAAATTAATAACAATTTATGGCAGGACAAGCTTTGTCATTTATAGTCAAGCAAAGCAGTAAAATAACTTTCAAGCAGTTTCCAAATGTAAGCAGTTTTTTTTATTATGGCACAACACAAAAGCCATTCCCACCAAGAAGTTTATGGCTATGGACAACTTTGACTTGGGAACAGTTTTGCATAAGAACTGGTATACGTTTTGTATAGGAAATATTATGCAATAAATTTATGGAAGGTACAAGCTCAAGTTTGTACCTAGCTGGAGAGCTAAATAAGCCGAAAGCTGTGTCAGTGCTGAAATCCAACGAACCGGAATCCACGGAACTTTTTCGATATAGAATAAAATACACATTTATTCAAAATAGGTTCCATTTGACTCAATACAACGTTGGGAACGATGAACCAGCGCATGCATAGATGGTGCATTATCGTGCAATAGAAACAACTGACTTCCTGCTGGATACTCAGGTCTACTAAGGTAAAGCGCCTAAATAGTATTTTCCAGTAACAGTTTGACCTTCCGGAACAAATTCCTTATGGACAAAACCCTTTGAATCATAAAAAGTAATCAACATTGTCTTGATTCGAGACTTCTATAAACGACCATTTTTAAATTGTGTAAACCACGTATAAACTTGACTACGACTCATACAATCATTAGTATAAACTTTTTCCATCAATTCTTATGCCTCAGCGAATTTTTATCTGAGATTAAATTCCATTTTGTTAATTTTTATCAATTATCGAAGTAATAAGTGAGTAAAAACGGCGCTTCAAAAAAAAACAAAACCTTTTAGGAGGCGATTCAAGTGCCTAAAAAAGCAACTTTTATGTCCCTTTTCTGAGGGTTTTCAATGCTTTATTGGGAGGTTGAAAGAACTTATATCAGAGCCAGAAAAGAGTCAGATTGGACTCAGAAATCTTCCACATAAGGTGCGACGGTTTTCATAGAACTCTTTTTTGGACACCTTATGACGGTGAATGCTCATAAAAATGTGTCAGAAAAGAGTCGGAAATCGATCAATTTGCTCGCTGGGCAATAAAATAAAAGCTTTTGAATGACCGCCACACCATAATTGATACACCTTGCTTTAGCTAGAGCTTATGCAGAGTTTGAGACCTCCCTCCAGATGGCATATACATTTATTTCGAGTCTATGATTCATAAGAATAGAAGCACTTTTGAAAAGCTCTTAAAAGCTTAATGCTTTTGAAAACCTGTATTATTTATATGAAACATAGTGCCGAAATAAATTTGTATGCCCTCTGGAATGAGGCCTTAAGGAAGTGATTTTACCTAAGCTTTAAAGCTCTGAATAAATATGTGAAGAAGGTTCAATTTAATGATTCGGCTAAAAGTCTCAGTTCGCGAAGCGTCTGCTAAAAGCACTAAAGACAAGATTGGTTCGAGACTTGAGATTTTTTTTTGTGTATTAATTTTAAAGAAAAATTCTCAATTAATTAATTTATTGTGAAAAATTATTTAGAGCAAAATCCTTTTTGCTTACTAATTTCGTGCAAATGTATGTAAATGTCATAAGAAAGCATTTCCAACTCCATTAAGTAGATATATACTTGATAAGCAAATGCCCAAACTTGCAAATATAAATTACAAAAAATTTTTAAACAAAACAGGCATTCGCCTGGGAGTACAAAATTGACACTTAGCTCAGCTCCTGTGGGGCAGGTGAGCCGTCAACCTACCGGGAATCCAGCAGAGTGCAACTTTTTAATGAGGGGAGATGCAATTGCGCACTTAGTTTAGCCTTTCATGAACCCAAAGCTCGGAAGGATGGATACGGTGCAGTCGTCTTTGAAATCTGTCCTATTCCTAGATCGCAAGCCTGTTGGAAAGCAGGTTGATCTGTGCACAGATTGAGAGAATATCCAAATCCCCGTATAGAGTGTTATGCCTTACGTACCAGGGAGCATCGAGCATTTTAAAACACCATTTGATATGTCGTTTCATGATTTTTAATTATGCTTGGACACTTTTAATACAAATTTTGTTTACATTTTGATCAATTTTGGTTATTACAGAAATTTAGATACAGCTTCATACAATTGACTTTCAAATTTAATACCAATCAGCATACAATAATAATTTTTGGAATTTATCTGCAGATAAAATATCATTGGTTACCATAGACCAAGTAGTGCTCCGACTTAATACACACATTTTTGCAATGTGTTACAATATTTTTTTGTTTGTCCGCGTCCTTTGAGTCAATAATTAAAAAAGCTTCAAGTGGAATTGTCAAATATTAAAAATAGTTATTCTTTTGTCTGAATGGGGAGATAGGATTAGTTGGGTTAGTTCAAAATACATACAAACAAATACCCACTTTCCACCTGTAAACATCATTTCCCCACAATCACATCAAATTCTGAGACCAAATCGATAACAGAAAATTTCGAAGAAGAAACGCTCAACTGCAAATGAAAACAAAAGTATTAAACAAAAATGTTAATTTTCCACTATTTTTTCCTTACTCACCCATTGTTCTTTATTTTATTTTTTTTATAAAAAATCACTCGTAAATTTTGTTTAGAATTTTTATTTTGTTTTTTTTTTGCCTAGACATGTTGTCGGCTCGAGCTCTGGTGTTAAACTGAATTCTATAGAAATTTGTGTTGAGGGCCTAACAAAATTTTGACAGGCAAAATTTGAAATGATATGGCCTACTTTAAGCAAGCATATATATGTTTTTTTTTTATAATATTCTCTAGATTTTTTAAAGTTAATGCTTTTACATTAAATCTCTTATTTTTCTTTAGCACGATATATCCATATCGCAACCGATTATCGCTGCTAGTTATGTACGTCAGCCGCTTGGCTGCCGTTTTTTTAACACCAAGCTTGTCTAGGTCTTGCTGCACCTGTTTTTTCCAACTCATACGACGCTTATGCACAAATAAAAAATCATGGTTTTTGCTCTTTCAAGTATGCTATGTTTTTTTTTATTGCCTTAACACTAATTAATTTTGAATACCTTTTACTATGTATAATGCTGCCATAACTGATTCTAAATAATATACAAATTTCTTTTAAAATAAAAAGGCTTGCATACTTTGAAGGGCAATAAAGCATGATTTTTATACTCTGTACCGAAGGTACAAAGAGTATATTGGGCTTGTGCAAATGTATGTAACAGGCAGAAGGAAGCATCTCCGACCATATAAAGTATATATATTCTTGATCAGCATCAACAGCCGAGTCGATATAGCCATGTCCGTCTGTCCGTCTGTCTGTCCGTATGAACGAAGAGATCTCAGAGATGGTAAGAGATAGAGCTTTGAATTGTATGGAACATAAGCTTCTTATACTTGCAGGCAGATCAAGTTTTTTTTTTTTTTTGCCACGCCCCCTGCCGCCCCCGCAATTTGAAAAAACCTCATATCTTCCACAATTTTGGAGTTAGGTTGTTCAAACCTTCTAGACATATATTCTACTCATCATTACTCATCGAGTCCCCATACATTGTTTTCCGATCAGATGAACGATAGTAGAGTTTCCACCCCCACAATTTTAAAAAAACCCTAAAACTCCCACAATTTTAGAGATAGATTGTTTGAACCTTTTAGACATATATTCTACTCATCAAAACTCAATAGGCTCTCATACATCGTTTTGCGATCAGATGAACAATAGCAGAGTTGCCACCCCCACAATTCAAAAAAAATCGTCATATCTCCTATAATTTTAAAGATAGATTGTTCAAACCATTTAGGCATATATTTTAATCGTCATATTACTTCGATCCACTATACTTCATTTACAGATCAGATTAACGATAGTCGAGTTATAAGCAAAACAAATAATAACGATGGGCAGCACTGGCCGATTTCGTTTTGGGCAGCACTAACACAGTTTGTGTGACCCCACAAATAAAAGTTTTCATTTACGTACAGTCTTTGACAGGTACAGGGTATATTACAGTCGGGCTTGACCGACTTTCTTACTTGTATAATAGCATAAACGTAGTATCAGTCTCGGTCGTCCGAAAAAGATCATTTCAGACTCTGAGTCTACTCAAAAATAAAATAAATAAAAATCAAATCCAATCATTTCGCTGTTGATGAATTTGAACTCAAGTCAATCCTTTCGTATTTGGTTTTGAGAAAATAAAGGACCGATTTAGGATGGAATTTCATTTGAATTTCTCGAAGAATAATGAACTTTAATATATATAGCCTAAATTTTGGGGCCCAGGTGGAATGGCCAAGGAATGGCGAACTTAAATTTCTATTGCCTACTTCTAAGGGGCCAGCATACTAACTGAACTGATATTTTCTATTTCTATTGCCTACTTCTAAGGGGCCAGCACACTAAGACATAACTGACATTTGCATTGCCTACTTAGTGGGGCAGTGAAGTGAAGTAGATGTGGCCATTTCTCTAAGGTGATAAAAATTTCTAAATAAATAAAGAATATTAAAAATGTTCAAAAATTACAAAAACATTGTGTTCCCCTTAGTTTCGAACTAAATCCCACATATCCCACCCGGTCTGCACACAATTCGCAATTAGAGCAAGTTACTCACATTGTATGTGCTCATTTGGTTGGTTTAAACTTTTTAAAAGGATTAAAAAAAAAAAATTGTTTCGTTGTGCAAAATGTTGCACCATATTTTTAATTCACTTTGGCTTCAACTTTGGTTAACTTTACTTTGCGCATTACTTTTTTTTTTCCGCATTATGGTTGGCCCAGTGCAAATTGTTTCAAACTGTCTGTGTGGATTTCACTAAAGATACAGGTGACCCATCTCCGCCCACTCCCTGCCCTACGGCAGGACGGTAAGAGAGCGTGTCCAGACATTATCTCTGTCCTCCATCCCACCGGGTAATTGATTTAGAATGCCTGTAGTTAGGAGCCTAAATCTGGGTTGGGTTGGGCGCAACAACAAATACTGAAATTATATTAACGACATCATAATTTTACGCCCCGGCCTGGCCCGGGTGTAGGCAGCGATATGCCAAGTGTTTTTTTGTTGGTTGGTAATTGACAAAAAATATGCACATGTTTATTGAGCTTAAGTACTCGGACCAGACAACAAATTCTTATCACAGTCCCACCACCGCCATACACACTTAGAGGCCAGACAGGCTAGGACAATGGGAACAAAAGGGAAATGTAATTGTTGCTCAAATTTATTAATGTACTTCATTAGCCAGAGAAGCGCTCAGCGTGTGCTCAAGGGCTTAACCCAATGGGCCACCTAGATACTGACCAACTAAATGGATACATATGTATGTAGGCAGACTTTAGATATAAATAGTTATGCCAAATTGACATGGGACACTTTTTTTTTGTAATTTATTTTTATTTTCTTAAAGTGTAGTTAGCCAGAAATATTGGATGAGTTTCGGTTGAGGCGTTTAAGCCAGTGAGGAATCTAGGTTTTTCCAGTTTTTAGTTCGAACCCTGGTTCACTTGAACATAAAAAGAATAGTTTGTTTTTATATCTTCCTGAAGCAGTTCATTTCATTACTCAAAAATCTCATGTCTTTCTTTTCCTTAAAATTTCAAAGTGACTTTATTATATGAAGCATAAACATCCATCGATTATGTATTTGCCGTTTTGTTCGACCATCTTTTGACCATCTCATAAGTATCGAATGTATTTTCCATTTAAAGAATTTTAAAGAGATCAAAACATATGAAAATCCGAAGATGCAAGGACGGGGCTATACTGTGGATATGCTAACACTTCTCAATTCAGCACCAATAATTTTGACAAGTGAATGGTTGTCATACGTAGGTTGCTATATATATTTCTGGCCTCATAATGAAAACGCGAATATTTATGATCAAAAATGGTTTTATTGTTTTTCAAAGTATTCTCCAGCAAGATTTATACACTTTTGCATGCGCTCAAACCAATTGTCGAAGCACTTTTTCCACTCCGATTGAGACACCTCCAAAATATGGTTTTTGAACTCTTCAACAGCATCTTTTGGCGACGAAAATCGTTGATGTGCGGGAATAAAAAGAAGTCATTGGGTGCCAAGTCAGGGCTGTTCGGCGGATAAATCATCAATTCGACGTTTTGGGCGGTCAGAAAGGCGCTGGTGTGAACTGATGTGTGGTAGCTCGCATTGTCATGGTGCACAATGATCTGTTTTCTCTTGTTCGTTTTTCGAATTTCTCCTAAGACTTCAGGCAAACAAATTGTGGTGTACCACTCAGAATTGACCGTCCTACGTTGCTCAAGCGGAACAGTCTCCACATGATCAGTTTTACCGAAGAAACAGGCGACCATTTGCTTCGAAGTGCTTCTTCCACCAACGACTTGGATTTGGCTCGTCTTCGAAGACCCACAAGGTCGATTGCTGTTTTGTTTCGGGCTCATAAGCTTAGATCCATGATTCGTCACCTGTGACGATCTTATAAACGTCGTTTGAAAGACTGCGATTATCTTTTTTCGAAATTTCTTTGCACCAACGAGAACAAACCTTTTTTTACGCCCAGGTGTTCATGCAATATCGAATGTATGCTGGTGGAAGAAATGCCCAAGGATGCCTCTATCTCACGGTATTTCACATGACGATCTTGCATTATCAGTTCACGCACGGCATCAATGTTTTCTGGCACAACGACTGTTTTTGGACGACCTTCGAGATAGCGTCGCCCGCGATTGAATAGGATGGTGCTTCATCGCCATACAAAGATTTAAGTTCATCGTTTTGCACTCTTGTCGTGATAATCCACGTCGAAAGTTGTGAAAAATGATTGCACGAAAATGTTCACGAGTTAATTCCATTTTTCTGCCGAGGTAAGTTTTTGATTAATCGTTAATCGATATCAAACGTGGTCACACATAAAAGAGTTGTATGGAGCTTTTATCGATAAAAGTGCAAACTTTTTTTTTGGGAAAAGGCCAATTGGTTTTAAAATGGCTAGAAGTGACCTAGACAAGAAACTTAAATAGCAACCCACGTATCCAGCACTTGTGGAGATAATAGTTTAACGTATCCATTCTCAATCCAACAAAATGTGGCCTACCCCGAATTCCCCAAGACAACCACCAACCCTTGGATTTTGGTTCCCAGATGATTTTTTTTTCAATCTCAAACATGCTTAAATTAAGATTGGGATTAATTCAATCTTTATGAGATTAAAAAATCTGAGATCAAATCAATCTTTTTCAGCTCGGCTTAAGAATATCCGAGCTTGCCCTGTGTTCATTATCATTTCAGATTGATTTTAGCCCGATTGGGTTGAACTCTTCTTCTTTTTTTTCTGTGTACACAATAAATTGGGTTGGTGGGTTTTAATTTTAGCCATTTAACCTGTAGCCAAACATCTTTTTTAATATGTGAATTTTTGCAGTAAGAATCTAGTTTTTCTACCATTTCTGTAGCCAAATAAACCAGAAAAAACTGCGAAAAAGTTTGCATAATTAGATTAGATATTAGGCTATATCTATTTCAACATATAGCCCAATATCTAATCTAATTATGCAACATTTTCTCGCAGTTTTTTCTGGTTTATTTAATTTTTGTCAAAATTTGCCATAAATCTAGAAATGTCTGCCTTCAGAGTCGAATTTGTACATTTTCGCCTGCACGAATATGGCGCGTTTGATTTTTTAAAGAAGCCTTGATATGTGCTGTGTGGAATAGACCAGATAAATAGAGAAATTAATGCCTACTGACAACCATAAGAAATTCCAGAGAGCAAAAAGTACTAGTAAACCGTTTTTCCAACATATCTTGAAAACAAGAGCTGATGGAACCAAAACCTGTGATGCAGTTTTTTTACAGTGGACACCATTTTTTTTTAAAGCAGCACCAAAAATAATACGTTTTCAGCCGTCAATTTGTTGTGTTATGTTTGCACTTCAAGCAAATAGTTGCTACAGTTGTTAGAAGCCACGCTGTATATTCGTATGACAACACACAAAATCAAGCGTACGGGGTTATTTTGCAGTCAGGACACTCGGCAGGGCTTTCACATGTTTATTTATTTATTTTTAATTTTATAAAGATATAAAAACGTTTTAATAAGATTGCTCAAAAAAAATATTGTTTGAAATTTAGAGAATTTAAAAAAATATAATTTTTTTTTGCCCAAAGTAGACATTGAAATTTTGCTTGTCAAAAATTTTGTAAGGCCTTCAACACACATTTCTATAGAATTCAGTTTAACACCAGAGCTCGAGCCGACAACATGTCTAGGCAAAAAATAAAATACAAATTCTGAACAAAATTTATTCGTGTTGTTTTTTTCAAGTTATATATACAAAAAAATGTTTCAATGGTGAGTGAAGAAAAATCAGTTGAAAATTAATATTTTGGTATCATACTTTCGTTTTCATTTGCAGTTTACCGTGTCTCTTTGGAATGTTTTTGTAAGAGGGGCTCTCGATTTGGAAGTCGTTGTGTTGTAATCTGTAATCTGTTTTAAACTGTTGTGCAAGGTCTTATATATATATATATACATGGATGGTTATTTGTTTGTATGTACTATATTACGGGGTAAGATTTTGAACTCATTCAACTAATTCCTCTTTGCTTTCTTTAGATAATGGGGAAACTGTTTTTATTCTTTGACAATATTATTTGGTGCTACTTTTGAAGCTTTTTAAATATTTAAAACTTACAGTTTTTAGCCTGGTAAGTTTTTGTACTTGATTTTGTTCCCTTCCCTATTAAGACCTTTGCTTTATTTAGATAATAGAAAAATGTTTTTAATATTTGATAATTACACTTGGTGGTTAATTTTAAAGAACCTGGACGAATATTAAGTTGTAAGTATTAAGTGCGATTACTTCTGGGTCTGTAATATCTAATGAACTTTTACCTGCAGATATATTTTTTAAAAATTTCCAAAATTTGGAGAATTTTTTAATTGGAATGCTGTTAATTATGTGCATTAAATTGGTATCAAAATTTGAAGTAAATTATAAGAATTTGTCTTTGTATTTTTGTTTGATACAAAATTTAGCATAAAATATATATAAATATGTAAAATCAAGTATTAACATTTTTTTTAATTAATTAATGTTAAATTCAAGTGCCCCCTGGATCCTGTTAAGCCCCGCTGCGATCATCATTGAAATCGAATCCACTTTGCCATGTCAGCAAGTCTGGCAATTATGCAAATCAATCATACGCCACAGTGGCCCAACTCTCTGCCATTGACATGCACTCCAGTTACCCCATCCTAACCCAACCACCCTCCCTCCCGACACCAGTCCAAGTCTAGTTAACAATTTAGAAATTACCCGGGTAAAGACGCGTGATGCCTTTGCCCTTCAGAGTGGGTGGCATTTAATTGCCTGGGGGCATTTTGTAGGTTGGGAGTTGACCTGAACCCCAAATGGCAATTGCCATTAACAAATCGCTTTAAGTGTGCAAAAAAGTGCCCCAAAAAAAAGGATCAAAACGAAAAAAAAAAGAAAATGAAATAATGAAAAATAAAAATACTTGGCCCCAAGTGCGATTAATTCATTCTCTCCCACATTTGAAATGGGCGTGTGGGCGTGGTCCGACAATTAGCTCGGCTGCTCTTTTGTGCACCACCCGACTAATAATCAAAGGCACACACACACACACACACACACAGAACCTTTTAGTACAATTTTCGGGAAAATTCGTTGTGCATCTATTGAAGGTCAATACTAATTCAATGCGCTTCACCGGGTTTTTGTGTGAACGAACACTCAACCTGGCCACTACATGGGGCAGAGGCCGGAGGCAAACGGTTGGGGCAGCTTGTTATCTGTAACCGCAGGCTTAGGCCTCAGTCCCTGGACTGCAAATGGTACAGCAAATGGGAGATGAGCATGTGAATCATTGATGCTTAGTTTTTGGGGAAACAAAGCGAGCTGGTTCCTCAGGAAACTATCTAAAAACAGTTCCTAAACAAAAAAAATTTGGTATGACTGAGCAATCGAGGTCAGGACAAAATGCTATCTAAGGTAGAATAGCCCTTTCGAAACCCCGTCTGAAATTCGCTTAATAAATTCATCTGATTTACATTCATAGAAAAAATAGACAATTTCATAATTGGATCAAGAGCATTCGAGCACAATAGTACGGTAAGTGTAATGAATGAATGAATGAATTTTTTGATCCCTGAATGAATTTTTACCGAAGGTACAAAGAGTATATTGGGTTTGTGCAAATGTATGTAACAGCCTGAAGGAAGCATCTCCGACCCTATGAAGTATATATATTCTTGATCAGCATCAACAGCCGAGTCGATATAGCCAAGACCGTCTGTCTGTCTGTCTGTCTGTCCGTCTGTCCGTCTGTCCGTATGAACGAAGAGATCTTAGAGATGGTAAGAGCTAGAGGTTTGAAGTGTATGGAACATATAATTCTTCTACCTGCAGGCAGATCAAGTTTATTTTGGATTTTTGCCACGCCCCCTGCCTCCCCCACAAATTAAAAAAAACGTAACAACTCCCACAATTTTGAAGATAGATAGTTTGAACATTCTAGACATATATTCTACTATTCATTATTTATCGACCCGCCATACATCGTTTTTCGATCAGATGAACGATATTAGCGCTTTACGTAAAAGAAAATTCAAAGCAACGACAACAACAACATTGCAGCGATTGGTAGAACTTACGAGAAAGAGAGAGCAAGAGGGCAATAGCTTACTGGTAATTTCCAATTGGAATTGGCTTGACGGCATTAGCTAACTGGACTGCGCCGCTTTCAGTTTCCCCCCTCCCTTCTTTCCAATAGATATTTGTGTTAGGAGGCAAAGACCAAGTATGAGAGGAGCGATGCAATTGAGATGGCCCGCGGTCAGAAATCACGCGTGATTCCCGCGTGACTAATATAGATACGTTTATGTTAATAGGAAATTATATTCAAATTTGATAATTTTACGAGTTATGTACTAGGGTAATTATACTCATCATTACTTAGCGATCCACCATACATCGTTTTTCAACCAGATGAACGATAGTCGAAAGAGTTGCCACCCCCAGATTTTTAAAAACCCTCACAGTTTAAAGTTATCAGTTACATACAAACAGTTACAGAGTATATTACAGTCGGGCTTGACCGACTTTCTTACTTGTTTAGTACGAATTTCTTGGAACAAGAATTTTCATACTTGATTTAAATATGAAAAATTCTTGTTCCAAGCTGAAAATTCTTGAATCTAGAGCCTGACAGACTCAAAACTAAGATTATCTCATTTTTGAATCCAGGAATCTTCCATTCTTGAATCAACAGCTGACTATTCTCAAGTTTAAGTGTCTCCCAGCGGGAGCTCTTACTCTTAAATTAAGACCGCCCATTTTCCAATCAAAAGATAAAGAATTTTAAATTCAGTTGTTTTTGTTTTATTTATAACGTAATTAACATAATTTTTTTATGTTTTAATGTTTTCTTTTAAGATTAACATTTAACATTTTCCAAGCCAGTTGGTCACTTTGATGATAAGGACAGAGTGTCGTCTTCTGCACGAAACTTTAAAAAACAGAATGAATATAAACAAAATTATTCTTTTTATACACTTGAAAAGTGTATATTAATTTTGCCCAGAAGTTTGTAACGCATAGAAATATTCATTTCCGACCCCATAAACTATATATATTCTTGATCAGGACGACGAGCTGGTTCTGTCCGTCCGTCCGTCCGTCCGTCTGTCTGTCCGTCTGTCTGTCTGTCTGTCTGTCTGTCCGTCTGTCTGTTTCTACGCGAACTAGTCTCTCAGTTTTAAAGCTATCGAGCTGAAATTTTGCACAGAGTCTTCTTTTTCCTGCACGCAACTAATATGTCGGAACCGGCCGGATCGGTTGACTATATCTTATAGCTGCCATAGGAACGATCGGTCGAAAAATAAGTCTTTGTGAGAAAAACTTTTTTGTTTTCCATCGTATCGTCACCAATCTTAGTATATATTAGTTTTACATGCTTCCACATAATACTGAACAAATTTATCGAAATCGGATGACTATATCATATAGCTGCCATAGGAACGATTGGTCAAAAAACTAGCTCTAGTAAGAAAAACTTTTTTATTTTTCATCGTAACGTCACCAATCGTGGTATATATTAGTTTTATATGCTTCCATACAATTCAGGAAAAATTTATCAAAATCGGATGACTATAGCATATAGCTGCCATACGAACGGTCGGTCAAAAAACAAGTTCTAGTGAGGAAAATTTTGTTGTTTTCCATCGTATCGTCACCAATCTTGGTAGATGTTAGTTTTATATGATTTTACAAATTTTCGAACCAATTTATCAAAATCGGATGAATATAGCATATAGCTGCCATAGGACCGATCGGTCGAAAAATGTGTTTTACTAAGAAAAGTTTTTTTTTATGGTATCAAATTTTTATTATCAATGTTTTAGAAATTTTAAATATCTGATATCTATGTCCTATATATAGTTTACCGGTTAAATCAGTTGGAGTAAAGTTTTTCAAGTGTATTAAAACTTCGGCACAGTCGAAGTTAGCTTTGCCTTCTCGTTTTTTCGCCAATTGAACAAATTCTTAACTGGCTACACTAATTCTAAACTTAAAATATAATTTTAACAATTTAAATCCTAGAAGAGGAAAAATACTCTGCTAGCAAGATTCTGATTCCAGACTTATTAGAGTCAACGTCGAAGCGCATGAAAATGGACAATGAGTTATAGTTTATAAGAGCCCTACAAAAAGGAACATTTAAAACAATAATTACTTCAAGTAATATGATGGGAAAAAGGTTGAAAAGATCTTAGATTTCTTCTTGGTACATTAAAATTTATCTTGTTTAACAAAATGGGACAGTCAATGGTACCATTAATAAGATCATTTAGAAAAAATATTAATAATGAAATAGTTCTTCGATCTTCAAGAGTTGATAGATGCAGCAGGGCACATATACTCAAATACGGCGGCAAAGGTTCCGAAAAGTTGAGTGGGAGAAGCGCGTATTTGAGCAACTTTTTTTGTAATCTTTCGACTCTATTTATATGAACTGCACTTGTAGGATTCCAAATAAATGAAGCATACTCTAATTTGGAACGATCAAATGCGGAGTAAAGGCTTAACACAGTGTAAGGATCTTTAAATTGGCTAGTATAGGCTTTTGGCAAAATATAATTCAAGTGGATTCTTGGATGGCTTCTTTGACCTCGTCGGGCGTCACTATTTTGAGGTAGTTACGTCTAAAAACAAAGACGCAAAAAGATTAAAAGTATTCTAACACGAATGCGCTGCCTTTGGCGCCATGCATGTCTGTATGTATATCTATATGCCTATACATATTTACATATGTACCTATGCAGATGCAATTTTTGTACATACACTCTTTTAATAATAAAATGACTTGCCTTTTAAAATAGAAAGAGACTCTTCCAAAGGACCAATAATGTACAAGGAGCATGGTTTTTGATTTGGATTTGTACTAACTTAATCTGGCGAGTTTATATGATTATTCCTAATGTTTTTCATTCCTAATTCCTATTCCTAATGTGGGTTTCGAAGGACCAATAAAGTAAAAAGAGCTTGATTTTAAAAGAAACGCATTAACATAGAGCGGCAAATTGAGAATGCAATAAAAATAAAGATTGCACTACCCAAGCGCGTTGGCAAGCAACATCAACTAGAATGTAATTCATTTGGACTGTCTGACTGGCTCCGATTAGGACAATATACCCATCATCATGCTGGCATCTCTAAATCACAAAAATAGCTCCCCCGCTGACTATCTCTTGTGTGTGTGCATGTTGATGTGCATGCGTGTGTGTGTGTGTGTGGTGTTTTTGTTTTGTTTCGATGTTTAATTAAATAAGATTGAAAAGCTTCAATTATTCAGCAGACATTGACCGTAGACGAACCGAAGGACCACATCTAGTTATTGCATCTTTTCAGGCGAATGGCCAAGCAGATCCCAACAGAGCCAGAGACAGACTTTGACTCGAACTAATTGTAAACTGAACAACAAAACGATTTCCATTTAGGGACTGGATTCTATTTAGGCACAGAAGCGAGACCAAAAAGTTGTTTAGCCCAGATCCCCGTTGGGGGGATAAGCAAAATGTTTTTTTTTTTTTTTTTTTTTTGCACTAATTCTAATTCTAATTCGAATGCTGACACATTTGACGCGAGGCACAGTGGGAAGAAAGCTCAAAAAGTGGAAGAACATAAAAATTAAAATTAAACATAGGCTGGGCAAACGAACACACACATTTTCTCATATTTTCTCTTTGGATATGATATGCTGGTACCCTATATGCCATAGGTTCCTTGCACTGAACACGCACAAAATGGCGTCTCAAGGTACTGCACCATCGCACACGCTTATTGTTGTTTTCTTAATTTTGCTTAGTCTGAGAATCGAACTCAAAACCTTACACTGAACACTAATGATGAATGGCGTCTTAAGGTACTGCACCATCGCACACGCTTATTGTCGTTTTCTTAATTTTGCTTAGTCTGAGAATCGAACTCAGAACCTGTCACTAAACACGAATGAAATTGCGTCTCAAGGTTCGTCAACATCGCACACGCTTATTGTCGTTTTCTTAAATTCCTGTTTTTGCTCAAATTGAGCAAATGATTTGCAAAATGAGTATACCATGTTCCCTAACTGCCACAAGATGCTACTTTTATTTCATTGTGCAGTAGTTAAGTTGAATTATGCTCATTTTAAGCACTTTTCGAACACTCATAGAAAAAATAGAGAATTTTATAATTAGATCAAAAGCATTCGATCACAATAGTACGGTAAGAGTGAAAATTCTTGATCCAAGAGTGAATTTCTTGATACAGAAATGAATTTTTGAAATCGAATAGTGCGCTAAGAGTGAAAATTCTTGATCCAAAAATGCATTTTTGAGATCGAATTTCTTAAACCAAGAATTTTAATTCTTGAACTAAGTATGAAAAAATCTTATTTCATATAGAAAATTCTTGAGAATGTTCATCTCTTGATTCAAGAATTGAAAATTCTTAAGTTGAGTATGTTTCGCTCTTAATTTAAGAATGATAGATTCTTGGTTTGGAGTCTGTCAAGCTCTTGATTCAAGAATTTTCATTATTAAACTAATTATGAAAAATTTGTATTGCAAGTAGAAAATTCTTGAATCAAGAGCTTGAAAGACTCAAAACCAAGATTATCCCATTCTCCCATTCAAGCTCTTGATTTAAGAATTTTCATTCTTAAACTAATTATGAAAAATTCTTATTTCAAGTAGAAAATTCTCGAATCAAGAACTTGACAGACTCAAAACCAAGATACTCACATTCTCCCATTCAAGCTCTTGATTTAAGTATTTTCATTCTTAAACTAATTATGAAAAATTCGTATTTAAAGTAGAAAATTCTTGAATCAAGAGCTTGACAGACTCAAAAAAAAGATTATCCCATTCTCTCATTCAAGCTCTTGATTCAAGTATTTTCATTCTTAAACTAATTATGAAAAATTTGTATTTCAAGTAGAAAATTCTTGAACCAAGAACTTGACAGACTCAAATCCAAGATTCTCCCATTCTCACATTCAAGCTCTTGAATCAATAATTTTCATTCCTGATCTAAGTATGAAAAATTCTTATTTCAAGAAGAAAATTCTTGGATCAAGAGCTTGACAGACTCAAAACTAAAATGCTCTCATTCTTGAATTAAGAGCAGAACATACTCAAATTAAGAATTTTCCGTTCTTGAATCAAGAGCCGAACATTCTCAAGTTCAAGTCTCTTCCATTCTTGAATCGAGAGTTTATTGTGATTTTTTTGAAGTTTTTCCCTCTGTGTACAATTGAACTTAGCTTTTTTGCTTAGCAGATTTTGACTTGGGATTTTGAAGATTAGACTTTGATTTTTTTGTAATTTTTGGCCTTTGCCAGCGACCACTGTGCCTTTAACTTGCCTATGTGTTGGGGGGTATTAAAAAAGTTTTCAGTTTGCTTTTTGCATTTCTTTTCGGGGGCCTTTTTTATTTGTCTTTTGTGTCGTCGTCGCCGCCGTCATCATCATCGTGGTAGACGACATAATTTTAACTTTTGTAGGCCAAACATAAATACTTGATTAAGTAAATCCACATTTGTAGACAAACTTGAGACGTAGTCCTGGGTGACCGACACTCACATTTCCATTGTTGTTCTCGTCCTCGTCCTTGTCCATGTCGTCGTCTGGCGCTTTTATGTTTGTTTATTTGCATAATTTAATACTCCACCTGCCCGCAGCTTCTTTGAAAGCCAACTCCGTCATTAAGTACAAATCCACTTGGACGCTCCGGGGAAAACGAACAAAAAAAAAAACAACAAAAAACAAAAAACTGAGCCCTCGAGCCTTCTTCTTAAATGCCCCAAACAAAAGAAACGGCAACTGAAGGCAAACAATCAACTTGAGTATCTCTCTCTCGCTGGCAAATAATGAAGCAATCAAATGGCCAATTTAAATCAATGTGCTGACTCCCAAAGTTCAGACACATCCATGACAATGGACTGATGACTTTTTTTTTGGGCCAACTTGTAGCATTTAGCATTGGGCTAAAATAACATTTATGGTTAAGTTGAGTAAGTGCAGCAGCAGCAGCATGACAAAGATGAAACTGGGTGAGGGTCAAAGTTAGTTTGTGACAAAAGTTTTGGCAATTTTGGCAGGTACCGGATTCTCTTTGTGGCAAAAGGGAAGAAAAGGCAGCAACAAAGTTGACCTAGTTTTATAAACAAATGGGAGATTGATATACAAATGTATCCAGTTTCGTTGTCAAATCTAAAAAAAATGCAAAAAATCAAAGGGTTGAATTCAGAAATGACCATAAACTGCTTACGTCAGAGCAAACTTGAATACATATCAAGGAAAAACATTTGTCAAAGAACAACAAACACTAGAAAGAGATGAAGAGAAACTGGTTATTAACTGTGCATTGCAACAACAGTTGAGCTGTTAGGGCATAGGCATAATTCGTAATTGGCTTTTTAGTGTGACAATTTTTCTTTGTCGTTTGGTTTCTATTTAACGAATTACTCAAACATTTTTTGACATTTTAAAAGGCTCGTTCAGAAGTCAAAAAACGTAGACCTTGTAATATAATTTTGATTTATTTTTAGTTTTTTTTTTTTTTTACGATTTTTCGAAAACTTCTGGCAAATCAAAATTGTGCGAAAAACTGGCGACCGTTTGCTTTAAAGTGCTTTGTACTTGCACAACTTTTCAAGGAATTTAGATATACAATTCGTTTGGATTCCACTTAAAACACAGAAATCTAAGAGAACAGGATACGCCAAGAAGAGAGCACAGAAAAGTGTAAATGTGTTGGTTGCTTTTAGTGTGGCCAACTATTGTTGATGGAAAATTGCTAAATCGACTGTAAAAAATTTATAGAAATGGCAAAAAAAAAATATAAGAGGGATTCCTGAAACTGATTATTGTTATATACTTTAAAAATTTAAATTTAAAGAGTGCGGCCATGAGAGGGGGAGGGCGTGGACATTCAAAACAAAGCAATTTGCAATGTGACCATAAATATTACAGGTTTTCTAAATCTGGTCACACTTCTCCTAAACAAAAAAGAAGCAATCTGCAATGTGACCATAAATATGACATGTTTTCTAAATCTGGTCACACTTCTCCTAAACATAACAATTGCCATTTTTGGTATTTTTGAAGCTTACCAAAGCGTCTGACATAAGAAAAATACCAAAAGTGGCAATTGTTTTATTTTGGGGGAGTGTGACCAGATTAAAAAAAACCCTGTAAAATGTATGGTCACATTGCACATTGCTTTGTTTTGATTGCCAGCGCTCTCCCCTTCTTGGCTGCGCTCCTAATGGGAAACTTGCTACGTCTGTAAGTAATCAAAAGAAAGTGTACCTCAAAATATTATTCATATTTTTTATGCAGTTGCACAATTTGCTAGAAAATCCCTAGTGTTTCACGTGTTCATTTGTGCAACTCTCTTGGAGAATTCGATTGATGGCCAAATATTTACAAATGCTCCACGATAACTCAAAATTGTATAACGGCAATGTCCCATTCCTTCTTCAGCTATCGATAAAATCACACAAAATACGATTCTAGTATTTTTTCGGTATTTATTTGAGACCTTTTGTCGAAGGTGAATATGGCAAACAAGGAGTGCGCTAAAAGATTTTGGCAAAAAGCAAAGTTGACCTTAAACATTTGTATTTCTCTGGTCCATCTTTGAAGTTTATAGTAAAGTCCAATCCTATGGAATATGGGATAGCAGCATATCATATCCAATGTGAAATTTAGAGAAAATGTAGAAAACTCTTCGGTTAAAGCCAGCTGATGTGTGTGTATTCGTATGCCCGGTCTATGTATACAGTGCGTTAGCAGCATATCATATCCAATGTAAAATTTAGAGAAAATGTAGAAAACTCTTCGGTTAAAGCCAGCTGATGTGTGTGTATTCGTATGCTCGACCTATGTATCCAGTGCGTTTTTTTTTTAAATGGAGTTTTTAGTTTTGGCAGCTGCTTTGGTGAGGTGAATACTACGCTTGAGGTGGATACTAAGCTTTAAATCTTTCAGTATGACCTTATTGTTCTTACTTTTCTGGGCACACTGCACATTTTGTATGGAGCAGTTGAGAACAGCTGTTCGACATAATCATAATCAGAAGCAAATTAGTTTCAGAAATCCCTTTATCAATTTTTGTGGAATTGAGCAAGATCTCAAAATTTTCAAAAAGTTTTAAAAAACAAGTAAGAAAGTCGGTCAAGTCCGACTGTAATATACTCTGTACCTGTTTGTATGTAACTGATAACTTAAAGTGTGAGGTTTTTTCAAAATCTGGAGGTGGCAACTCTTTCGACTATCGTTCATCTGGTTGAAAAACGAAGAATGGGGGCTCGATAAGTAGAATTACCCTAGTACATAACTCGTAAAATTATAAAATTTGTATATAATTTCCTATTAACATAAAACTTATCTATATTAGTCACGCGGGAATCAAGAAAAGTCCAGTTGGGAAATTACCAGTTAGCTATTGCCCTCTCGCTCTCTCTTTCTCGTAAGTTCTACCAATCGCTGCGGTGTTGTTGTTGTTATTGCTTTGAATTTTCTTTTACGTAAAGCGCTTATATCGTTCATCTGATCGAAAAACGATGTATGGCGGGTCGATTAATAATGAGAAGTAGAATATATGTCTAGAATGTTCGAACTATCTATCTTTAAAATTGCGGGAGTTATTAAGTTTTTTTCAATTTGTGGGGGAGGCAGGGGGCGTGGCAAAAATCAAAACTAAAATTGATCTGCCTGCAAGTATAAGAAATATATGTTCCATACACCTCAAACCTCTATCTCTTACCATCTCAGAGATCTCTATGTTCATACGGACAGACAGACGAACAGACGGACAGACAGACAGACGGACAGACAGACAGACAGACGGACAGACAGACGGACATGGCTATATCGACTCGGCTGTTGATGCTGATCAAGAATATATACACTTTACACACCACTTATATACACCATATTTAAAAATTTAAAAAGAATCATGAAACATGTTCAAAATTATACCAATACCAATTGGAAGAGATATACCATTATGTTAATGTGAGCAAATATTTTTGGTACATCAATTCTGAGCTGAGCATCCCTGGTGAAAGGATTGTCAAGCAACAGGCTTTAAATTTGCACTTTTAGCCTGACAAACTAACCCAAGCTAACCTAATTGAACCTAATGGAGAACTTTCATGATAGCCTTAACTATCTGCACATGCATATGATTGGACGCACACACACACAGGCACACACACACACAGGCACAGGGACATACCGCACAATACAATGGCTCAGCTCAGCTCGGCTCGGCTGGGCTGGGCCCCGGCCAAAGGTCAAGCGTGTGGCATTTTATGGCTGGACAGAGTTGACATTTAAAATGAAAAATCAGATCTCTGCACTTATAATTTACCAAATATTGGATACCCCCTCGAAGCATCTCCTAGTTTAACACTTTATTTGCTGGCTTCCATTGCAAAAATGCAAAGTGATTATGATTATGATTTATCCAAAGGGGCCAGCAAGTTCAAGTGCCAATGTGCTGTCAAAAAGTTGTTTGGTTATTTTGTTGTTGTTGGTTTTGTTGCTGTTGCTGTCTGACTGAACTGAACTGGCTTAAGCACAAATTGAGTTTCAGTATCGTCGCCGTCGTCGTCGTCGGCGTCGTCAACTCTTATAACCATTTAACGTTGTAATTTTATTGGACTGGCTTTTTAATGGCTTTGTTTTTTGGCTGTGGGAGACAAAAAGCGCAGCACATAAATTCATCATAAACGTCCACAATATTAGCTAAATTGACATATGGCCCAGACCCGGGATCAGACACAGACACAAACAGAAAGAGAGAGAGCGAGAGCCAACTTGTTTGCAACTTTCTTAACAAGTTAACTCCCAGCGAAGGGGCCCAAAACTCAATTTCATTTATGCATTGAAACAGAAGCAATTGCAACACCATCATCATTCAGACTAATTCAAATCGAACCTCAGTTTCAAAAGTAAAATGAAATGAGTTCATCGTGATGCAAATTCAACCTTCCCTTTGTATGTTAAAGTTGAAGTCACATGTTACTATCTGTTGCTTATTTGGTGTATGTACTGAGCGTAAAAGCAATCAAATGTGGAAGAAAACACAAGGACATGAAGGCAAATCATAGATTGTTCTGTGTGTGTGACGAAACTTTAAACACTTGCCAAATGCTCTATGCTCTATTCCTTGCTCCACTAAAATGACAATATCTACTAAACTACTTCGAATTTTTGAAAATGGTTTGAAGTGTATCAAAATGGAATGTCGAAACTATAATTACAATGCAAAACAAAAAATTAAAAAAAAAATTTTTGAGGTTATATTGAGTGCTTCCTCAAGCAAGAACCTTAATCCACTAAAATGGCAATATCTTCTAAACTATATAGAATTTTTGAAAATGGTTTGAAGGGGATGAAAGTGGAATGCCCAAGCTATAATAATAATGCAAAACAAAAAAATCGAAAAAAAAATATTTTTAAAATTTAAAAGGCTTCCTTTAGAGTTGCTTCCTCAAGCAAGAACGTTGCTCCACTAAAATGGCAATATCTCCTAAACTATACCGAATTTTTGAAAATGGTTTGAAGTGGATAAAAGAGGAATGCCCTAAGTATAATAATAATGCAAAAAAAAACCAAAAATTGTATTGAGTGCTTCCTTAAGCAAGAATCTTAATCCACTAAAATAGCAATATCTCCTAAACTATTTAGAATTTTTGAAAATGGTTTGAAGTGGATGAAAGGGGAATGCAAAACAAAAATAAAAATATATATTATTTTTTTCAAAGGTAAATGACCTCATATTCAGTGCTTCCTCAAGCAAGAACCTTGCTCCACTAAAATGGCAATATCTCCTAATCTATTTCGAATTTTTGAAAATAGTTTGAAGTGAATGAAAAGGGCCCAAGCTATAATAATAATGCAAAAGAAAAAAATCTAAAAAAAATTTTTTTTAAGGTAGAAGACCTCTTCTTGAGGTTGTATTAAGTGCTATCTCAAGCAAGAACCTTACTCCACTAAAATGGCAATATCTCCCAAACTACTTCGAATTTTTGAAAATGGTTTGAAGAAAGTGGAATGTCTAAGATAATAATTATGCAAAACAAAAAAATCGAAAAAAATATTTTTTTTTAAATGTGAAAGACCTTCTTAAGGGTATATTCAGTGCTTCCTCAAGCAAGAACCTTGCTCCATTAATATGGCAATATCTCCCAAACTACTTCGAATTTTTGAAAATGGTTTGAAGTGGATGAGAGAGGAATGCCCAAACTATAATAATAATGCAAAACAAAAAATTCAAAAAATAATTTTTTTTTTGAAGGTGGAAGATTTCTTCTTGAGGTTGTATTGAGTGCTTCCTCAAGCAAGAACCTTACTCCACTAAAATGGCAATATCTCCTAAACTATTTCGAATTTTTGAAAATGGTTTGAATGGGATGAAAGGGGAATGCCCAAGCTATAATAATAATGCAAAACAAAAACATCTAAAAAAATTTTTAGTTTCTGATTAAACAAATATTATAAAACCTCGATTTTGAATACCATAAAGTTCGTTAAAGCATTACCGGTTGCATCTATTCATATAAATTTAAGTAAAACAAAAATTTGGCTCTGAATTTTTGTTTATGCAAATTTATCAAAAAAAAAAAAAAATATTTAATAAATGAAATTCATTAAAAAATTTGCATTAATTTTACCTGGAAGCAATTTTATCTTCAATTTGTTTCAATCAAATTGGATTTTCCATTTTTCGTTTAAAATAAAAAAGGGAATTTGACGCTTTGGTTTCCGCCCTTGGGCTGATGATGGGCGCAGCCATAAATATGTTCCATTTGGTGAATTGATCGATTTGTTGACATTGAAAATGTCGAACAGGGGGAGGTTCGTCTCTTTTTTTGGGGGTGCAATTTGTCATCCAGCTTGTTGCTTGTTTTGTTACACTTGGTTTTTGTGTTCGGTGTTCGGTGTTTTTTTTTTTTTTTTATTTCGGGGTGGGGTTGGACAAGGCCATTCGCCGGGGGTGCTTTCAATAGTGCTGGGAAAGGTTTCCTTTTGCTGTCATTGTCGTTTACGCTTGTTTGGGCATTTGAACTAAAATACGCGTAAAATGATGGAAAAATCTACAACGACCTTTGTCTGTACACACGCACACACACACACGCACACATAATGTTCCGACAACATGAAAATGAGACAAAGTGTCAGATTCTTACCCAAACACACACACACACACACACACCCATACACACCCACTCGTACATCAGATTTGGTGTGTGCCATTTATTTGTCTGCATATTTTTGGCGTCTGATTCGGTTTCTTGATTGTTGAATTTGTTTTTGGATTTGTTTGCCTTTTGTCTTTTGCCATTTTCACACCCACACACTGTGTGGTAATTAATTTCCCAGGGTGACTAGAGGGGGCGGAATAGGGGTGTGGCGCCACCACCCCCCTGTTCCTGACCACTTTGTCATCATTAATTTCACAGTTAAATGAAAAGCGTTGAAATTGCATTCCATGTGGAATCTTATTTAATCATTGGCGCGCATACGGGTCGCTCCTATGCCCCACATACTTAGCAAAAATACTTGCATACACACACACACACACACACACATACTTAATGTATGTACGCTTATGTTTACACACACACACATACACCCATAAAATCTCACGCTCTGTTTGTTTGGCCAAGAACGTTGGGCCGAAAACGCTGCAAAAAAAAAGGTTTTTTTTTGCCTTGCATATAATTGAAATTTTATATATTTATATTTTAATATCAAATGAATATGTAAATTGAAAAATATTGATTTAAATGTCAATCAATTGGTAGTGTCCAATTATGCTTAACTAGGTATAACGACTTTGTTGAAGTACTTCTTCAGCATGTCCTCTGGAGCCATCAGTTTAAGGTCGCTATAAGAGCCAGAAGGAAGCATCTCCAACCCCTTAAAGTATAAATATTCTTGATCAGCATCAATAGCGGAGTTCATCTATGCTTTTCCGTCTGTCCGTATAAACGAAGAGATTTTAGAGATTCCATTGAAATCGGGTGGACAGAGTATTGTCAATATTACTGAAAATGGTGCTTTCGTTGACTTCGTTCACTCTTTTTTCACGAATCTTAGGACGACATAATAAATAGTGAAATTAAGGCATATACGAACAGTTTGAGAAGATTCAGTGATCATTTTGATGCGCTTAAATGGTGGGAAACCAATAAAGACCAATTTCCCCATCTACTTATATAAAACAAGCTGCCAAAGTTTCGTCACACCTGCAAGCAATGCCTCATCAGAGAGATCTTTTTCTCAAGCCGGAAATCTCTTATCCAAAAAAAAATACTCAAAGATAATATGATAAAAAATTATGTTTTTCAATAATTACTGCAAAACTTTTTCAATAATTGGTTACATACGGCCCTGTTTCGAATACCGAGTCAATTTTCGTTTAAACGTTTCTAAAGGGTGATTTTTTAGCTATTATAATATTATAATAGATAATTATCTTTTTGTTAAAACTGGTTTAAACAGCTCACGCACGTTTCTTGTTTTGTTTCACTGTCAAACATCTTCAGTTTGGTCTATAATTTAACCATGAATTACAAACGAACAACGCTTGCAAATTATTGAATTTTATTATCAAAATGCGTGCTCTGTTAAGAAAGTTCATAGCGCGCTCTTCTTCCATTTTATGGTCAGTTTAATCGACCCACTGAAGCGGCTATTCGGGCTATTGTGACTAAATTTCGCACCAAATTTACATTGTGGGGCATTAAACCACCAACACGCTTACGTAGAGTGCGAACTGAAGAAAATATCGCAGCTGTATCGGCCAGTGTCAATAATGACCATCAATTATCGATTCGTCGCCGTTCGCAGCAATTGGGCCTCTGTTGCTCAACAACGTGGAAAATTTTGCGGAAGGATTTGGGTGTGAAGACTTTCAAAATACAGCTGGTGCAAGAATTGAAGCCGAACGACCTACCGCAACGTAGAATGGTGTTTGGTGTTTGGGCTCTTGGAAAGTTGGCCGGAAATCCACTTTTTTACCGAAAAATTGTGTTCAGCGACGAAGCTCATCAATGGGTACGTAAATAAGCAGAATTGTCGATTTTGGAGTGAATATCAGCCAGTCACAGTTTGGTGCGGTTTATGGGCTGGTGGCATCATTGGACCGTACTTTTTCAAAGATGATGCGAATCGTAACGTAACTGTGAATGGTGAGCGCTACCGTGAGAAGTTATCCAACTTTTTTTTGCCCAAAATGCAAGAGCTTGACTTCAACAAG
The DNA here is from genome assembly GCA_018904225.1 of Lordiphosa mommai. NCBI lineage: Eukaryota > Metazoa > Arthropoda > Insecta > Diptera > Drosophilidae > Lordiphosa > Lordiphosa mommai. The sequence goes on from JAEIFT010000018.1 coordinate 805,718, forward strand.
ACGGTGCCACATGCCACACAGCACGCGCAACAATGGACTTATTGAGTGGTGAGTTCGGTGAACATTATATTTCACGTTCGGGACCGGTCAATTGGCCGCCTAGATCGTGCGATTTAACGCCTTTAGACTATTTTTTGTGGGGCTATGTTAAAGCTCAATGTCTATACAGACAAGCCCGCTTCAATTGACGCATTGGAAGACAACATTAAAGCATTTGTTCGTGAGATACCGGCCGAAATGTTGGAAAAAGTATGCCAAAATTGGACTAAACGGATGGACCATTTGAGGCGCAGTCACGGTCAACATTTGCATGAAATAATCTTCAAACAATAAATTATATGGACTGTACTATCGATTCATATAAAGATTTCATGCATTTTTCTGAATTTTATGCGTTTTCTTTTTGAAAAACTTTCCTATAGCTCTTAAAAAATCACCCTTTATTTTGAATTTAAGTTTTAAAAATTTGTAAGTATGTGACAAGCAAATCAGTGGCTACTAGATCCCGTCGTTCTTTTTTTTTTGTCGAATTGAAACCACTTGGCATTAAGCTATCGGTTTCAACTGCTAGAACAATTACGAGTTTTCTCCAACCTAATCTAGTAGCCGTAGATTTACTTGTCTCCTTCTATATATTAATATAAAATTTCCATTCAAAATAGAAACATTTACACGAAAATCGACTCGGAATTCGGAACATGCCCCAAAGTCTTTTGTAGATCGAATAATTTTCTGACTTGAATTGATTTAAGGAACCACATGACTTTGATCTGTTTAGAGCTTGATCTGTATGGAGTCACTAGAAATATGAGCTGAGCAACTTGAATCAAAACAATTTTAGAAAAAGCGTACTTTGACTCCACTCATCATTATTTATCGATCAACCATACCTCATTTCCCAATCAGATGAACGATAGTAGGGTTACCACCCCCGGAATTAGAAAAAAAATCCAGATCTCCCACTGTTTCGAAAATAGATTGCTTAAAACCTTTTAGACATATATTTTCATTATCATTATTTATCGATCCACCGTACACCGTTTTCCGATAAGTCAATTAGACGATCAATGGTTGAGTTAAGGGAAAAACAAAAAAAATTCGCTGGGCAGCACTGGCCGCTATCGTGTTGGGCAGCACTTACACAGTTTGTGTGGCCCCACACTTGAAAGTTATTAGTTATATACAAACTTTGACAAGTATAGAGTATATTACAGTCGGGCTTGACCGAATATAATACTTATTTTTAATGGTACTCAGCATCTTTATACTTGTTAATCCTGAATATTACCTCCTTCAACACAAGTTTACCAAGATTGATTAAAATCGGTTCAATATATCGTGCAGCTTCTCTTCTATAGAACAATTATCTTCTCGCTTGGTCAGACCAATTTTTGTCAGAAAGTGTCGCCATCTGTTGGTCAGCTTAACTAGCCTTAAGCCGTATACTGACCTGTGAAGTAACGCTAAGTGGCATACAAAATTTGTGGAAAGAAGAAGCAGAAGTAATAAATCCTTCACCCAAGGTGTATCTATTAGGTGTGGCGAACATTTAAAAGCTTAAATTTTAAAGCTTACATATAGTCAGTGTGCAGCTAATGCTTGACCAGGACGGTTAGTCCACGCACAGATGGTTTCCATGCATAAATTCACCTTGTATGATCGTACGACTTACACAATATACATAATACACACAAATATGTGCGTGTTTCTCAATAACACGTGCAATTTTTTTTAAGGGTGCCTATGACACTCGACGCGTACGGTCACTCCACGCTTGATCGAGACGTGTAGCACACACACACACCTTCATGCAAACGTTGTCTGTATCACTCTTGTGCAGTTACCTAAAGCTTTTGAGTTTACAAATTTTATTGTTCGCCACACCAAATAGATACATCTTGCCTTCACCCTTTTTATTGTGCCCATACGGAGCTAAGAAGTAGTGTCGAGCTTACCAGCACATGAATGGAACCTGAATGGATCCTATGTTAACTACAGGGTTGCCCATATTCGACGGACCCATCTGGCAACGCCATAACTTTTGACAGAGATGTCAGATCGCTTAATGACATACCGCGTTTGAAGCATCAGTCCAAGCAGATTTTTACCATGGAACAATACACGCCACGCGAGCGCTCTGAAAAGAGTCATCGAAATGGCCGAAGATGACGAGCAATTTTGGAACAAAATTATCATGTCCGATGAAGCCCATTTCACATTGAATGGGACCGTAAATAAGCAAAATTGCCGTATTTACGCCACTGAAAATCCTCAGGAGATTCAAGAAGTGCCTCTTCATGACGAAAAAGTCACAGTTTGGTGCGGCGTTAGTGCAAAAACGGTCATTGGGCCGTTTTTCTTCCAAAATGAAAATGGCCATGCTGTTACCATCAACCAGGAGCGTTATCGCGACATGATGACCAATTTTGTGATGCCAATTATTCGTCGAAAGCGTATGAGGCAGTTCTGGTTTCAACAAGACGGCGCTCCACCGCACACAAGTCGCATAACAATCGATTTTCTGAAGAAATTGTTTCCGGGCCGTTTGATGTCGAAAAGTGGTGATTTGGACTGGCCACCGCGTTCGCCCGATTTGACGCCGCCTGACTTCTTCTCGTGGGGATATTTGAAGTCAAAGGTTTACGTTAACAAGCCAAGGACCGTAGAAGAGCTCAAGGACAACATTCGTGAAGAAATAGCCGCTATTCCGGCCGAAAAGGGCAAAAAGGGCAAAATACGCCATCAACGCCAGAGGCGGCCATTTGAGAGATATCATATTCAAAAATTGATGTAAACAAATCTACTTGGAACAAATTAAATGATTAAGATTGCCAACCGCCAAATTTTTATTTTTTTCTTTGATTTTTTTAAAAAAAAACATGGGTCCGTCGAATATGGGCAACCCTGTATGTGGGCTTTATTTTACTTTGAAAAGCTGAAGAAATACTGTTGCAAAAAAATGGGCGCGTTCTGCAGAGACACATTTTTTACTGATCAGCTTAAAAAACTACTTCTATTATTTAGCTTACTTTTAGGGGGTCTTGTTAAATTGACATTTGGAAAAGCTTTATGTAAATATCATATTAAATATAAGAGGAAAAGTAGACTACGTAAATTATCCAGAAATATATCATTGATCAGGGAGCAAGTTTTTCTGCTGAACACGTCCATTAGGAATTACCTTAAAGGCGAAAAAATAAATTTGGAAGAAACCCAACGCTAGATCCGACCCTAATTCGTAGCTGTAATATGATTGTTGAAATGCATTTATATCATTTTTTTAAATTTTTTTTGGTTAAAGCTTTCACTGCACAGTGCGTCACTGCGACCCCGTTTATCCTTTGCCTCTCGTCATCTTTATGCCGATTCGCTGGGCTCTCATTAATGTGCGCCGTGTGCGCTTCAAATTAGGCACGCAAAGCGTTGCCATTAAAAACGGCGAACAACATATTTGTACGCACAATAACAACAAGAACGAAGGCGTCGGCAAGGAAAACAACAAACGAAAGGACAACAACAATAACAACTGAACAACAAAAAAAAAAAAGAACTGGAAAACGAATCTGTCGCATAATTACAAAAAATGTGTCAGACACGGCCCGGCAAACTGCCTCGGCCTGGGCTTTTATGTGTTAGCGTCTAGACGGGCGGCCAAGAGCGGTGTTGCTTTGTATACCCTAACAGAGGGTATTAGGAATATAAAGTGATTTTTGTAAGGCTTAGAAGGAGGCATAGATATTTCCTTTCGTTCTCTGTGAGTTTTTAAAAAATAAATATGAATTTTGCCCCTAAAAGTATGCAGTTAAGACAGCATCATACATAATCGACATTGTGCATTCACACAGATTGTTGGACCAGATAATTAGGTTTAAGGCTACTAAAAATTATATATATATTCCTTAATTATTCTTATTCAAGTTTTATTGCATACTTTGAAGGGCGAAATCATGTTTTTTTTTTTTATTTGTGCATAAACGTAGTATAAATCATACAGCTGGTCTAAAAAATGGTAGATGTGAGAAAATTTTTGTGTTTTTTATTGTAACCTCTTTAAACTTGGCTTTTATTTCCCATAATTCTACAAAGTTGGCTCAAGATCAGTTGACTATATTATATAGCTGTCTTAAAATGGTTTTGGTAAGAAAACAATTTTATTTTTCTTTAAACTTTTTAGTAATGAATTATAAATTATTCTGTTTAAACAAAATTGTGCCTAGTTTGATCTAAAAAGGATAAATATAAAGGACGCGTTCAGCAGAGACACTTGATCACTGCTCTTATTAATAAGCATACTTTTAGGAGGTCTTGTTAAATTGATATTTGGAAAAGCTTCAAGTAAATTTCATATTAAATACAAGAGAAAAACCAAGAAATATATCATTGATCAGCGAGCAAGTTCTTCTGCTGAACACGGCCATTGCTTAGCTTGATCACAGAAGTTCAATTCATTGATCATTAAATTCCTATTTATTATAATGTAAATTATTCCAAACTGCCAGGGTATATTAAATTCGTCGCAGCTGCACTTAAATTCCCTCTATTTTGTTTTCCAGTTTTTGTAGCTGCCCGGGGACGGGCTGGAGTGTTGCCGGAGGAGCCATATGTCAAAGTGAAGCGGCTGTCAATCTTCGGCCCCGTAATTGTTGTTGCTGATGTACGAAAATCAATATTTATCATTGTTGTCATTTTGTGGGGGAGATACTTGTACTTGTATTTGTGTACGTACAAAAGTGCGAGAGTATGTCGGGGGGCGCCTGTTTTGGGGGCTAAAGCTTTGTCGCAAAGTGAATCAGTCAGGGTAATTGCCTGGGTAGCGGCTCCGGCTCCACCTACTTTGTTAGATCAAAGCAAAGCCAATGCATTGCAGCAGCCGACACAGACAATGTCTGCCCGATCGGGCTACCAATTATGGGAATATTTAGGTAAGGGAAGTTGGTGCTAGCTAGGGTCAGATTGACATTTGGAAGAGAGCAGTACTCTGATCAGTATCAGTTTAGCTACCATTCAAGATTTGGCAAAATTTTTAGAAAAAAAACTTGTCAGCACAGCTGGGCAGGGTTTATACAATGGTTTAAAAAATATAGCATACTTAAAAGGGCAAATGTACTTATAAATATATATATATGTATTGATAGAATGTCACTTAACAGCTGCTGCCAGGTCAGCTTGCCCTCTTCAGCTGGCTCCATTTTACTCCGATTAAGAACATTAATTTTGAAATATATTTTTATTTATTTTAAATTGAATTTTTCATTTAAAAAATCATATATAGAAACATATATGAAAAATTACTGATTTTTATTTCTTTCCTTCGACGACTCAGATTTCAAGCTTTTACTGCCAGAGCTACTGAAATAGCTGAAGAGTGAGATGAACGTCGTGAACTAAATGCAGGTAATAGAGGAATGAATAATTTAATTTTAGAAGCATTTAGCTATGACAAAGATCGTTATTATTGGAGAGATAAATATTATTTGTCCTTATTGCGATGCTTTAAAGTTTCGTAAAGAACCGCCGGGAATGTGTTGTTCAAACGGGAAAGTCAATTCTCCAGATCATACTTAGACGGAATTAGTTGTTTTTCTGGACATGTTTTGAAGAATATTAGAAAGTCTTTTGAAGCAACAGAAGTAGTTTACGATTTAGGATTTTTGCCCACATTTAAAGTACAAGGACAAGTATATCACAGTGTGGGATCACTTTCTCCCCTACCGGGCAATGAACATAAATTTTTAACAAGTTTATTTTATGGGAGATGAGAAAATGGAAGCAAATCAACGATGTGCTATTGCTTCTGGAACAAAGCGTGAAATAATTTTAAATCTTCAAAGATTATTCCATCAGCATAACAATTTAGTTAAACTTTTTAAAATTTCATTGAATCAAATGCCCTCTGACGATTTTAAAGTTGTAATTCGAGCAAACAGAAGAACATTTACTGCTCCAACTATCAATGAAGTTGTGATTGTTATAGTTGGAACAGAATATGACTAAAAATTAGATATTATACTGGAGAGGCGAAATTCACACACATAATTCAAACACATAAATCATATGATGCTTTACAGTATCCAGTAATTTTTTGGAAAGAAGAGGATGGATATCATTTTACCATAATGCAATGTGATAACATAGCTGGAGTACTAACAAATAAAAAAGGATCCTCCTGAGCAAAAAATAAATATATTTTTAATTAGAATCGATGATTTCTAAGAAATCCATTTTTAAAATTAATTAAATGATGATTGATCCCAAATTTTGGAAGAAGTTCGAACCATTGGGGAATCTTTGGGTTCGGTTCACGGACCGGTTCCTGGATCCTCTGAACCCCAGGTTTTGGTTCAAAACTCGGTTCACTTAAACAACAAATAATATGAAGCTTGTTTTTACGTTTAATTTATACGATTCAATTATTTTGATCATCTATTATTATATTATATAATTTAGGCGACTTTGCCTTGTTTAAGTTAATTCAAGTCCCGACCTTCGGATTAAAATTGCAAGTACGAGTCGAACCTGATTGTACTTTGGATTCATAAAATTTGGAATCATCATCACCATCAACTGACATTTATTGGGATTGATTTTAGTCCGGATATCTTTTTTCGTCTGTGTAGACATTATATTTTTCTGGAACAGGTAATTTCTACTAAATCTTAGATTAGATGGAATGGACTTTAGTGTTGAAAATGCTTATACATCTCAGTTAGTGGAATATTTTTTAAAGACCTTTTCAAAATATTAGATCATTTTCGATGTATGTTCTTTTGGACAATTTTCGAAGGAATCTATAACATCATTAATAGATTTTATAATTGACATCGGTTCATTGCTTTCTATTGTTCTTTTAAACTTCCCATCTTAACAGTTAGGTTTAGAGTCATTTAAAATTAAATTTTAATTATTCATATCAAGAATTTCTTCCGTCTAAAAAATTACTATACCTTTTTTTTTTGAATAAGTGGGATCCAAAATATAGAAGTTTCGGTTCATGGTCCTGTTCGGCCAATTCAAGAAACCCGAACCGAACGGGTTCGTAGGGGTTCAGTTCCGCACCGGCTTGCAGCCTTGGTAACTAATCTAAACTGTTTACTCTCTTTATTTAAGTATAGTATTCTCTATTCTTTAAATAACCAAAGCTTGTGCTTGTAAGATTTATACCCCAATTCCAGAGGGTGTGGCATTTACAATATTTTGTCTAAACTTTTATAATGTGTCCAAATTTTAGATCGATATTATTTTTAAGTGTAGTTCAGAATTTACAGATTTTTTTCAACTGTTTTGCGAAAATCGACCACTGTGCTCCATCGTACGAAATTGCGCGACTGTCCGAGCTGTTTTACTTACATATTTCGCATTTGTGGCTTAGCGCGCACAATCAAAACGTTGCCCAACAATATGCAATAGAAACTTGGCAAGTTATCAATGCCTGCCATACGGCCCATAACCGTTGAATAGCTGAATAAGAGATTGATTATATTATAATTAGCTTTTGTTAATTAAAATGCAATCAGACGTTATTCTACTGAGCCTAATTGCAATATGCAACGCAACGCGTTGAACTGTAAAATCCTAAGCGGATCGCTGTAAACAATAGCAAAGATATTATATTTCAAGAGCGGCGGCCATCCTCTGTAGGTGCAGATAAATATCTTAGTCCGCTTCACTGACTGACTGATTCATTAAGCTTCGGCCAAACGGCTTAAAGTTAAACTCTCAAAATTAGCAGAGATCTAGAAGAAAGTTTGGATAATAATATTGTGATAGTTTTTTTCAAACAATAATTAGGACATGACCAGCTTGAACGGTTTTCCCCTAATTCGGGCCTTAGGAATCGAACTGCATTATTACTTTTTTGAGTTATCACAATGGTTTCAACTTTTTCTTTTTAACTTTTTTACGAAGTTAAATTTTATTTGTAAATTCCAAAAATATGATATTTTATTCTCCTGAAATCTAAATAAATAGATTTAAATGTCCTCAAATTTAATACATTCGCAGTTTTTCGATATCATTGCGCATTCAAAAGTTATAGATTAAAATCTAAAATAATTTTTTTACATCATTTTTATTACCAAAATGACATTAAATTAGGAAATATTTAATTAGAAATCGTGTTATTGTTGAAGAATAAAAGAAAAGACATTAAAAAATGATTTTATTGCGATTTTATTTAATATTTGAAAATTTAAAATAATTTGTTGTAAAAATTTTTTTCTAAAAAAGTTGGAATTATTTTAGTTTTTGGACCATAACTTTTGAAAGCGCAATGATATCGAAAATCTTTAAATGTAATAAATTAGAGAACATTTAAATATATTTATTCAAATTTCACAAGAATCAGATATAATTTTTTTACAATTTAGAAAAATTTTAAATTTGATGAAAAATTAAAAAAAAAATTTTTTACATAATTTTTATTACCAAAATGACATTAAATTAGGAAATATTTAATTAGAAATCAAGTTATTGTTGCAGAATAAAAGAAAAGACATTAAAAAATGATTTTATTGGGATTTTACTTAAAATTTGGAAATTTAAAATAATTTTTTGCAAAAAACTTTTTCTAAAAAAGTTGGAATTATTTTAGTTTTTGGACCATAACTTTTGAAAGCGCAATGATATCGAAAATCTGTAAATGTAATAAATTAGAGAACATTTAAATCTATTTCTTCAAATTTCACAAGAATCAGATATATTTTTTTTTACAATTTAGAAAAAATTTTAAACTTGATGAAAAACTTAAAAAAAAATTTTTTAGTTTTGTTATACAAAACTGTAAAATATTTAAGGTTTTTCTTAAAATGCGAGGTAGTCAGGGTGCAGGGCAAAAATTGAAAACAAGAGTGAGGCGAAATAAAGCGAATATACACTCAGAGAAAAAATCGAGCAGATCGTGCTTGATATCAAGCAGATTTCGTGTCAGAAGTTCGGCAAGACAGAATTTTCTTGGATTCAAGAAGAAAATACTGAAATCAAGCATGAATTTTCAAGCTCTATTTTTTTGTCTCACCTCCCTTGCCACCAAACACACAAAGTTTTCTCGATTTCAAGCAGATTTCTTCTTGAAAATTCAAAACGAAAAAAAACTAAATTGAAGCAGATTTCAGTCTTGCCGAATCGTGCTAGATTTCTCTGGGTGTATCTAACCTACTTCATTGAACGCTGGCCAGCGACTGATTGGTCTTGCTTTCTGTGTGAATTGCCGCATGTCTTCCTTCCTTCTCAAACAAACTCCTTTCTACCCTTTACCCATTTGTTCTAATATTGAATATCTATCTTCCATTATATTTTCCATCAACTGCCTCCGGTTTAAATATTGAATACCTTTTTCTGCCTTTACAATTTTTATATCAAATGCATTTGTAATTCGACTTGCATTTATTCAATGATTTGTCATATTTTCTCTTGCTTCCTACAGCGAGTTGCTTTTAGCCCCCATTTCTTGGGCCACACTTCATCAACGTCAATTCCCGGGAGAAATATTTTTTTGCATTTATTTATGAAAAGTCTTCGACTGAAACTGCATTTGCCCGGCTCCTTGTCCTCTCGAAATGGGGCCAATCAGTTAAAGGCGCCTTCACATGGAAATAACGAAGCTGATTTTTATGAAAAATGTTTTCTCTGCCTGACAGTCGCCTGTTTAGGGTCCAAAATAGTTTCTGCTTTGTTGTAGTTGTTTAAGCTGGATAAGCATTTGTCTTACCTTGCATTTTTATCTATTTTTATTTATTCGCAAGAAAAATGGCCAAGCGACCTTTGCTGTCGGCAACTTTGCACATTTTTTTTTTGTTTTTTATTAGTTATTTTCAGTGATTTTCTTTTTGCTTATTTTTTTATGCGGTAATTGGCTCCAAATGCGCCTCTAATGTGGCTTGGCCACAGAACGAGACCAAGGACAATGGCAATTGGTGGCAACAATGATGTGAGTGGCAGTCGAGTCTGTCCATAAACGCGACATTGACAGCTTAGTGTCTTAACAGTCAACGAAGCGTGCAAATACAATGAGTAGATAAGTAGCAAGCACCAGCCGGCACACACAGAGACTGGCAGAGGAAGAGGAGGAGCATCCTAACATGTCCAGGTTACAAGGCGATTAAAAATGAATGGAAAGTTTTGTTTACAAATTCTTAAAGCAAAATTAACAACCACAATTTATGATATTATTTTGTACATAAATCTTTTAATACCATTTGTTAACTTACTGGCTTGGGTTTTATTTTTATATCCTGCACAGAAGGCAGCGTCTTCAACCCTATATAGAGTTTATTTTGAAGAGCTTTTGATTAAGAAAATTTAAGAAAAATAACAGAAAATTTTTAATAGTACATATATGAATTATTTTATTTTATTTATTTCGCTTGCCGTGTGGCAACGTCTTTTTTCACATGTCAACCAAGTCCAATTCTTTCATTTTGGGTTAAAAACCCCTAAATAATCATCGCACGGTAGCTTGCTACCTTGATTGTTATTTCATTTTCATTATTATTAAAAAGCTATGGTTCCATGCATGCCGCCGGCCCACAAACCGCACCAATTAGGGAATTTTTCAGGCCGCATTGGCAGCTTTTGAACTGCCTCTGGCGGCTCTTTACACCAAAATTCGGCCATCCTGTTTGTTGTTAAATAAGCTTCGTTGCTGAAGGCAATTTTTCGATAAAAAAAAAGTGGATCTTCATTCAAATTTTCTTAGGTCCATTCAGCAAACAAACGACGTTGTGGAAGGTCACCCGGCTTCAGTTCTTATACCAGCTGAATTTTCTATGGCTTCTTACAGACGGCTCCAAGACGGAGGAAGGCTCTCATTCCGTCTACTAAATTGGAGTAGCGTTTTTCAGGCAGTGATCTGTTTAGCTTATATACACCTTGGATGAAACACCTGGTCGACAGTCAAGCTGCTATTAAAGCTCTGTCGTCACGCACCACCAACAGCAATCTAGTTCGCAGCACAGTGACTGCACTGAATCAAATCCGGCAGCACTTCATCACCCGTCGTCTGGGTACCTGGCCACTCAGGCATACCAGGCAACGAGGGAGCAGACGAGTGTGCAAGGAACCCCACAATGACTTCTGTCGTAGCTGTAGGAATGAGATGGAGATAAAATGCAACCAACACCTATTCTACGTGACTGCCCTACATTTTACCCAGTACCCAGGGTAAACCATTCAACGAAGATCTGGGTTGTCTGGCAAACTTGCCAGTAGGGGATCTGGCTCTTTCCATCGACTCCTCAAAATGGTTCTCATAGACATCGATCAAGTTTTTGTGTAGATGGTTTAGACTCATTTGCAATTGGAAAAGGCGCTGCAATTGGCTTGAACCCTTAAGGTCGTTTTGATAAATTATGAGACAGATGAAAATAAATTGCTCTAGGTGTTCGGCTATCTATTTAAGGCTAGTATCCACCACTGCGGAAAATTCCTGTCAGGAATTTGCTATTTATTAAAAGTGTATGGAACCCAACTAAAACAGTGTGACCAGAAACGGTAAAAAAGACCAAGAAAGGTAAAAAAGGCCTAACCGGTGCAAGGTCACACTTATTAATATGTTGTGTTTTGTAAGGCGCTTTAATTTAAATAAATTGAAATGATGAACGAAATGCTAAATTCGGACTAGCGACTGGATCCCACATATGTGCAGCCTTTGTAGGAGGATGTAGCATCAGAAACCGTAGACATATATGGCCTCTTCAGCCACATTGTCCACACATTGTTCGCTTGTAAAAAGCCATAGAAAGCCGTCAGGCTCTAGATAATATCCAAAGTAGGAAGTATGTAGCTGTGGGCACGGGCCGGGTATGGTTTTTTTTGTACCCAGGCCCAGGCCAATCTTTGATATCGATCTGGGCTTATTACGGGACTGGTCCAAACCACAAAACGACGAAGCCCAAAAAACCCGGCCCTCTAGTGATAGACAATTAAAGACATTCGTGGTCGGATACCCCAAAGGATTACCCCTAATATATTCAAAATAATACTAAGAACTTTGTCAACTGTAAAGCCAAGTATCTTGGCAAGATGAATTAGCCGGTGTGCAGCAATAATAAAAAAATCAAATTATTTTATATAAGATAACGTTATAAGCATTCTCCATTGTTTGCTCTCCAGCGTTGGAAATCCGCGATTCATTTTTATTGTTTTGCACCCAGCATTTGCCTCCATCTTTTCGCTCATCACGTTAAAAATAATTGTAGAACATATATTTCTGTGTTTTGTGTCAGAATTTTTTGGCATCCACACACGCAAACGATAGGCCAACTATCGATAACAAACTGTGGATTTCGTTCATGTTGCTGGATACGAATGACAGGAAAAGGTAATCAAAAAATTCCTGGCAAAGTTTTTTTTATATGCCAGGAATTTTTTGTTTTCGCAGTACTGGATACCTGGCTTTACCAAAAAAAATCCATCACGTCAGAATTTTTGACAATTTGAACATTAAGTGTGCATTAGGTGCCTTTTTTTTAAGCATTTTATGGCAAATTTTGTGGGCATCCTATACCTCCTTTGATATAATCGGAAAGATATATGCTTTAGCATTAAAATATGCTATGCCAAACAATTCTGCGATTTTTTTCAACGAAGATTTACCATTTTGAATACAAGTATTCGTACCGACTAAATATTTGCCCACAAGTATGTTAAGGCGGTCATTGAGAACTTTCATTATAATTTAACAAAAACTACTAAGCGATGTACTGTTTTTAGTTTAGCATACTTTAGACTGAAAAATGAAGTCAGACATTAGATATAGATTTATTCTTTTCCCAATACAATTAGACAGAGTCTTATAGATTAGCATTGGTCACGACAGTATAACAATTTTTGTATAAGCTAAGTATACTCTAACTTACTAGCTATACAAAATATGCATTCTTAATATGTTAAATTTATGAATTGTGAATTAGATATTATTAAATTATTATTATGAAAAATTTTATTTTTTTTTTATTTTTTTTTTTTAACACAACCTTAAGTAAATTCTAACATATGCATTCAAAATGGTATATCTTCGTTTAAAAAAATTACAAAATTATTTGGGATAATTTATTTTAAAACTAAGAAATGGTACTTTACGATTAAATCAAAGAATTTCAAACCAGACACTTTAATCAACTAAAGGCTCAAATAAAAAAAAATCCGGAAAATAGATTTCTCTATTTTACGTTTTTAGAGAGAATTATGAGTTCTTCTCGTTCAGACGATAGAGCGTCGCTTCCTTTTGCTAATCTTTAGCTGGTTATCCAATTAATCCGCAACGTTTTCGAAATGCTATGGAATATATTAAATTTTTTCTTTAACTTATTTTTACATTAAGGAGGTTTTCTACCTTTGAAAAACATTTTTTCGATTTTTTTGTTTTGCATTATTATGATAGCTTGGACAGTCCCCTTTAATCCGCTTCAAACCATTTCCAAAAATTCAAAATAGTTTAGCATATATAGCCTTTTTATGGGAGCAATGTTCTTGCTTAAGTGAGTATTTTTTACGGTTGCTCAAAACTTTAAACACGTTTTTCTCGAAACCACGCTTTCAACTTGTTAGCCATGATTGCCCGAATTCTACCGAACCGATTTTGAACAGCCAAGTTGCAATCGACGTATAATTAATGTAATTCTGGCCCGTACCTCAATCAAGAGGAAAAACATTGTTTTACTATTTTTTTTTACACTGAACTACAAAAAAAACTTGAAAAATCCAATATTTTTTTTAAATTGCTGCCAATTTTTAAAAAAAATATTGAAAAATATGATTGAGGTACGAGCTAGAATTACATCAATTCTGATCATAACCTCATATACCGTTTTTAATTCCAATAACCTAAAGTCCCGGAATCATGGCCACCACCTATACACTTTTTTTTGAGACCCTAATTGGCAGGCCGATAACTTATTGAACAGCCCTCGAAATCCAAATATTTTTTTTATATTATATTATATAGTTTATTATTAACTCAAATCCAAAAACCAAATTGAAAACGCTCTTATGATTTTCTCTCCAGCATTTAAAAAAAAAAATACTTATAAAACACTGTTCAAAGGTAAAAGACCTTTGAGCGTTTTTTTTTTTAAATATTCTGCAAAGAAAACCATAAGAGCTTTTTGGAATTTGTTTTTTGTTATGTGTTATTTATTAATTATATAAAAAACTAAAAAAATAAATTTTCAAATTCGAAGGCTGTTCAAAAAGTTATGGGCCTGCCAATGAAGGTCTACCAAAAAAAAGGTGTAGAAGTGGTAGCCATGATTCTGGGACTACAGATTATTAAAAATTATAACTATAAATGAGGTAATAATCAGAATTGATGTAATTTAGGCCCTTACCCTGGCGTTCATTTAAAAAAAATTAATTATCTATTTTTCTTTTTTTTTTTGTAGTTTAGTAAAAATCAAAGAATTTTACTAAATTTGTATAGTCAACTTTTCAACGGAGTCTTTAAATCTCACACAGAACACACCATAATGCATAATTCTGCGTTCTTAGTAAATTGCTAAAGATAACGTTAATGTGTATGCTTAACTATAAGTAAATGCCGAAATTCGTTTAGCCCCAAAAATAATTGAACTTTAAATCGCCCAAATATGGAAATCTATGTATATGTATGTATATATGGTATGTCTGGTGGAACCATGCAAGCCTCTTAACTGTTAACGCCTCTGCCGGCACGTACCAGCTCCTTGTGGATGTAACGATGTAGCGGGTCGCCATTGGCAATTATTTTCTAAACAAATTGTCAATAAATGAGAGACAACTTTTAGATTGCTTTCACTTTTGAGTAGTTCGAGCGCCTTTTGGGCGCCATCTCATTTACATAGACAAAGGCCAGAACCAAAAACCAAAATCAAAACCAAAAACCAAAGCCGCCTTTGCTTTGGTTGCTGGTTTGTCCATTGTCGCTGTCCTCGTCCAGCAGCAACAGCTGCGTCATCATCATAATCATCGTTCATGGACGGGAACGACTCATCGTTAACAGTTGCTTGTTTTTTTTTGTTTTTTTTTTTTGATGCTGGAAGCGTATGATTAACCTTTATTGCTAGGCGCTAAATTAATTCGATTTACGCTTTATGGTTTTAGTTAATTTGCAAAGTTTGCTGGTGGCATCCTGCCCCAACGCCCACTCCACTTTTTTTTGTAACGGCGCCAAATATGCTGCCTCTGCTGCGTGTGACATGACCAGGAGCTGCAGGTCAAATATGGAATTTGCCCGAACATTGGCTGAGTGGAAGAATTGCACAAAAACCCAACCCAACTGCAAAATTCCACTCACACGCCGAAATAAAAGAATGGTGTGAAAACCCAGCACCAGAGGGACAAATACCATTCAAACGCTTCCTTTTTTTTTTTTGTTCCTTCGTTATTGGAAACACACACAAAAAAATAAACACACACACACACACACGATTTGTTCATAAAAAATTGGTTATTTCTGTTCAAACAGCGGGAAAAAAAAGTGTTCAACTAAAACAAGAAACAGAACAGAACAGCATTTGGTGCGTTCCTTTTTATTGGGTGGCCCCAGATGTTTGCTTACCTGCCACTGGAATTCCCAACTGCTTCGCAACGTTAAGCCTGACTGACAAGGCCACATTTGAGTTATTAAATTGTTGATGATGATGCTAGAATAGGACATAGTAGTAAATATATATTTGACTTGAACAGCGCCCCCCCAAAGGGCCAATTGCATAATTTTAAAACAAAAACAAGAATTTACAGCTTAATGCCAATAGCTGGTACAGGTGGCCGTTTGTGTAAAAGTATATACTATACATATAGTTTTAAGTTAAATTAATATAGAGGATCCTGAAATATATAATTTTAGACCATTTTCGAATATATTCCCATGTGTTCTACAACTCGCTTCTACCCAAATCATATGGGAATTGGTTCGTTTTTGGGTCATAAGCGATTTGTGGAACACCTAGGATTAAGTCAATTTTAGACTATTTGAAGATCCTAAAGACCTTACTTTTAGTTCAAAATAGTCTTAAATTAAGCCCGAATATTACCTCGTTTATACACACAAAATTTTGATCGTGATAAATGCCCTTTAAAGTATGCTATGTCCATGAATGGGAATTATTAAGGAATATTTTTCTTTCACAGTTTCCTTTACACTAAATTATTTTGTATAACTAAATATAACCTCTCTGACAATATGATAACCGACTTGTTCAAATATATAATTATTAAAGAAAATAAAGTTTGCATACTTCTATGGGCATTTATCATGAAACATTTTTTGTGTATAAACGTAGTATATGTATTCTTAACATAAGTACATGCTACAACCTTTCCATTTAAGTTCAGATAACATAGGACTCTTAAATCAATCCTTAAACATTCTTAAAACCCCAAAGTGTATACATTAAATAGGAACAACATGTTCTTGGTACAAGCCCATAAAATTCGAAAATAAATCTCGATTCTTTTCAAATATAAGTTAACTGCATTGAATTAAAAAACGACCAGACAGGTATAATCATAAGTCAGATATCTACCCTCACTCCTTAAACAAAGTGAAACGACCAGCTTAAAGGAGTTGTATTAAGAGTTATTCCAACTTCACTAATATCTACGGTCGTTTTAGAATTCAAGAATTGTTCTTACTTTATACTCAAAGTCAGTATGAATAATTAACAAGTTGATAAAAACCTAGTCTACCAGATACATATTTTCATTATCTCCTAAACGTCAACTCACCTGGAAAATCCTTTCAATTTGCCCTCCCTTGTATAGAAAACGAAATATTGCATGCTCCCATAAGTAACAAATATTGTTCTTGAACTAAAACTGATGGGAGCTTTATCACTTCGACGAATTAGAAGGACTGCTAACATATTTTATAAAAAGATGGTTCCGCCTGTCTCAGTATACGCCAAACCGAATGATATATCTGGAACTGGCCTCAATTTCAAAATTATTTAAACTTACTCCAGCGCTACAAGTACAAAAAAAATGTGTCTTTTATTAGTGCACTAGTCACATGAGGTTGTAAAATAATAACACTTGATTTACAGACTAAAAACAAACTAAAACTATTACATGAAATTCAATATTATAACAAAATATTCAATTTTTGTTTTTTAAGTTGTGCATGAAACTAAGATTAAACAATAGGCTATACCACAGACGAATCGCATTAGTGAAAAACTGTCTCTCAGAGAATTAGCATTCTTATTCTCAAAAAGACAAGGTTTCTTGTTTTTAGTGACAAGGCAAAATAATGAGTGTTAAAAGCTACTAAAAAATAAATATTTTCCTTGATTATTTATATTCAAAATAATGATTTTTTTTATCGTGATTTTTTACTATCCCTATTATTAGATCTATTAGATATTTTGTTCTTAGTGCTATAAGTACAGGACTTGTTTTGAAGCACTAATCACTACGACAATTACATAAACCGATAGGTTGATTACAATAAGCTTAAAATTAAACATTGAATAATAAAAAAAAAAAAAGAGTAAATGTTTTAAAAAAGAATAAAAAAAAGAAGAATTAGAAAAAAACAAATATATTTAAATTAACTTCTGGCTGAAGGTAGATTTCAACTATAACTATAGTTTCGGAAAAATTCTGGATGATACAAAATAATAATAAAACTGGGATTCGAACCATCGTCTAGGCGAACGTCATGGTCTGACATGCCTCTCTACCCGTTTGGCTATAGATTCAGTAATCGAGAAGCAGCTTAAATTCATATTTAAACAAATTCTCTAAACGAAATGGAAATATTTTGACAGATTTCTATAGTTGGTAAACAAATCTAGGTAGTAATGTGTTGATTGTTGAAATTATTTGTGTGTCTTACGAGGCGTATGAGTATTTTAATTTAAAACTAAATTTGCTCGTCGCGCCACCTTAAACTGAAAATTTAATTTAATTGTTTGACATTTTGTTAAGATTTGGTTTAAAATTTTGATCAGCCATATTGCAATCGAAGCAATCATGAGGAAAAACATTTTTTTACTATTTCTTTTTACATTAAAACCAAAAAAAAAAAAAAAAAAATTTTTTTAAATTGCCCACAATTTTTCAAAAAATATTGAAAAATATGCTTGAGGTACGGGCCAGAATTACATGAATTCTGAACATAACCTCATTTACCGTTTTCATTTCCGATAACCGCCACCAGCTCTACACCTTTTCTTTTTGAGACCTTAATTGACAGGCCGATAACTTGTTGAGCAGCCCTCGAATTCCAAACATTTTTTTTTTATTTTCTTATACAATCAATTAATAATACAAAACAAAAATACAAATTGAAAAAGTTTTTATGGTTTTCTCGCTAGAATTTTTTTAAAAAACAAACATAAAACCCTGTTCAAAGGTAGAAGACCCCCTAAAAAAGAACGCCCTATTGAGCGGGCAATAACAGGCAAGCCAAAATGTGAGCAGAACAAGGTCTTAAAGCAATTCAATACGTAAAGTATTTAAGTTTAAATTTTTAATTATTTTATTTGACTCAAAACTTGGAAACCAACAAAAAGGAACACTGACAATTGCTTTTGGAATGTTTAGCTTAATTGGTATAGGCCAGTGAAGCCCACCCCCCCTATTTGCTGAGCTGTACCATTATCTTGAATCTTAACCTACTAATTGTCAATTTTCCAATAAGCAAATGATGTCTCTTGAGATGCTGTGATTTTTCAAGCGAGGCCAAATTCTCAAGTGATTTCCGTGACACCCCCGAATGTGCAAATAGGAGCATTTCCTTTTGCGTCTGTTTACATGCCACTTCTGAGGCTATTATTAGAATTAAACCGAAAAATGTGTGTGTGCCATCGACAACGTTTGGGTAGGTACTTGTAAATAGTTACGGGTATCAGCAAAAATTTAAACATTGATTTTTTTTTATTTTTGTGCCTAAGCCTGCAGACTATCAACTATGAACCCTCGCTTTGCTCAACGTTTTCATTTTGCCAAGTTTAGAGTTTAGCTAGAATTTTTATGATTTTTTTTAAGCCCACATACCGCACCTCCCCCCCTGGAGATTAAGGGCTAAAACAGCCAGCGCTCAAAGGTATGCTACTTTTTTTTTTTTTTTTTGCAAAAATCTTTTGAAAGCTTTACCGCCCTGAATTTAAATCAAAAGAACATCAATTTCCATCTGCAAATAATTTAAACATACAAACAAACAAATTTGCTTTGAAATCCTTTTTGATAATCATTAATTATTAGCACAACAAAGGCCACATTTGGGTCAATAATCAGCAACTTAAGGCACTTTAAGCTTTTGTTTTGATGAAATTTTGAAGCATTCTTTTTATGGCCTCAAGCAGAAAACAATTTCAAGGTAATCGCTGGCTGTGATTACAAATAATGTAAGCATCAAAATTTTTAACTGTTACCAGTTTTTTCTCTTAAATCCCCGCCCTTAAACCCGTATTACACGAAGTACCCCACTTTAACACTATTTCTCCTCACACTGGTTACAGTGGCCACTGCGCCGGCGCGGATAAACTTTCCCCTAAAAGGGGCAAGCGATTTATGAATGAACTCAAATTTACTACGCTACTGGGAACAGTTTGGTGATTTTTGTGGTTTTCTCTTTTTTGTTGTTGCTTTTTTTTTAATGGAGAAATAAATTGGCGTCGCGTGTGCCAAGTTTAAAGAACTTGCAGTTGGCGGGTTGAATGACTTGGTCTAAACACGAACCAGAAGGTAAAATGTAAATGTAAATATTCATACCACAAGGGGGCGATGGGGAGTGATGGGGGGGTGGCACTTCCTTATTAAAACGTCTACAAAGATATCCAGGCGACTGTAATTGGATTATAACGAGTCGAAATTAGCGTTTAATTTGTATGCACATACACTTGAATACATATTTAGTTGTCATCTCTAAGCCAACACTTAAACTTATGCCACACACATATAAAATCTTTTGATGGCCATTTTATGCCATGTCACAAATTATGTTATTTGAAATGATATATGACTTAGCTGAGGACACAATTAGTTTTTGAAAAAGCAGCCACTTAAAGTTGACTTTAGTTGAGGCACAAGGCTGCCTCATTTTCATGGGCATTTTCAGGTGATTCTTGTTTGCTTTAATTGCGGCTTGTGTATAGAATTCATTAGCCCATACTTCATCTGCAAAATGTTAGAAGAAAAAGAACTAGAAAACAAAACATTCAATTAGAATTTCGAAAAAAAAATGGCTCTCAAGGACTGTACGCATACTTTTGCCTATAACTTTAAGATTTCTACTCCAATTCGATCAATTTTTTTTTTATATTTAACATAAATGTATTTACTTTAAATGTTGCCAAAACTTATTGAGAAAAAATCATTCCCCTAATTTAGATAGAATTTTTTGACTTACCTCTTTTATTAAATTGTGCACACTTTTGTTTTAGCATTCCTTCTTGTCATTACTCAGTATTTTTTTTTAAGTTATTTCGGATTTTCAGCAACTCCACTATCCTTTTTGAAATACCAATCGACAAATGCCCAATATCTATCAACTGGTTGAAGCTTTGGAGCATTTGATGGGTTTTTTCTTTTGAACAAAAAAAAGGAGAACACACGGTACGAGCGAAGCTCTTTACGAAAACAAATTTTGGTATTAATTAGTGTTGGAAAATAGTGTAGCTATAACAGTCCCAGATCCCCAAGCCTAGATCCCTGATCCTAGATCCCAGATCCCTGATCCTAGATCCCAGATCCCTGATCCCAAATTCCTAATCCCAGAACCCGGATCCCAAATCGCTGATCCCGGATCCCTGATAAGAGATTCCAGATCCCTGATCCCAGATCCGGGATCCCAAGTCGTTGATCCCAGATCCCCGATCCGAGATCCCAGATCCCCGATCCGAGATCCCTGATCCCCGATCTGAGATCCCAGATCCCAGCTCCTGATCCCTGAGCCCTGATCCCAAATACCTGAACCCAGATACCTGATTCCAGATCCCTGATCCCAGATCGTGAACATAGATCCCTGATCCCTGTATCCCAGATCCCTGATCCCAGATCCCAGATCACTGTATTCCTGATCACAGATCCCTGATCTCAGGCCCCTGATCCCAGATCCCTGATCTCAGGCCCCTGATCCCAGATCCCTGATCCTAGATCCCAGATCCTAGATCCCTGATCCCAAATTCCTAATCCCAGAACCCTGATCCCAAATCGCTGATCCCGGATCCCTGATAAGAAATTCCAGATTTCTGATCCCAGATCCGGGATCCCAAGTCCTTGATCCCAGATCCCCGATCCGAGATCCCTGATCCCCGATCCGAGATGCCAGATCCCTGATCCCAGCTCCTGATCCATGAGCCCTGATCCCAAATACCTGAACCCAAATACCTGATTCCAGATCCCTGATCCCAGATCGCTGATCCCGGATCCCTAATAAGAAATTCCAGAGGCCCCTGATCCCAGATCACTGATCTCAGGCCCCTGATCCCAGATCCCTGATCCTAGATCCCAGATCCTAGATCCCAGATCCCTGATCCCAAATTCCTAATTCCAGAACCCTGATCCCAAATCGCTGATTCCGGATCCCTGATAAGAGATTCCAGATCCCTGATCCCAGATCCGGGATCCCAAGTCCTTGATCCCAGATCCCCGATCCGAGAACCCCGATCCGAGATCCCAGATCCCTGATCCCAGCTCGCGATCCCTGAGCCCTGATCCCAAATACCTAAACCCAGATACCTGATTCCAGATCCTTGATCCCAGATCGTGATCATAGATCCCTGATCCCTGTATCCCTGATCCCAGATCCCTGATCCCAGATCACTGTATTCCTGATCACAGATCCCTGATTTCAGGTCCCTGATCCCTGTATTCCTGATCACAGATCCCTGATCTCAGGCCCCTGATCCCAGATCCTAGATCCCGAACCCCAGATCCCTGACCTCCGATCCACATACAGCTCTTAAAATTTATTTTTTTTGCTCGAAATCAGCGAGCATATTGTACCGTATCCAGATCTGTTCAAAATATTGTTATCATATTATTTCTACGATAAAATAGTAAAAAGGGTTTTCTTACACCCTCCTTCATGTTGATATTGGGCGCTTACAAAGTCATGTGTGACAAATAAAGTGGTTCTAAGGACGCTGGATCAAATCGAAGATCACATTGAAGTCTCCTGATAAAATTTTTAAACTTGAACTGGTGGATTTCATTTGGTCAACAGAACCACCTTGCTGCATTGAACCAAATTAAGGGGCGGCTAATCTGTTAAAGTCCATTTTTAAACAAGTTTCGTCGTCCATCAAAATGCACACAACTTTTTCATTGAACAAAAGATTTGCAACTCAAATTTTTCCGTTTACTACTTCTTGTTGACTTTGTTCAAAACTGTTTGAAAATTTGTCGATTTTTTTGTTTTGCATTATTCCATCCTTTCATCCACTTCAAACCATTTTCCAAAATTCGAAATAGTCTAGGAGATATTGCCAATTTAGTGAAGGAAGGTTCTTGCTTGAGGAAGCACTGAATATACCCTTAAAAGGTTCATTTACATTTGAAAAATATATTTTTTTTCGATTTTTTGTTTTGCATTATTATTATAGCTTGGGCATTCCATTTTAATCCACTTCAAACCATTTTCAAAAATTCTAAATAGTTTAGGAGATATTGCCATTTTAGTGGAGCAAGGTTCTTGATTGAGGAAGCACTGAACCCTTAAGGAGGTCTAAGGAGGTCTTTTACATTTGAAAAATATTTCTTTTTGATTTTTTTGTTTTGCATTATTATTATGGCTTAGACATTCCACTTTCATCCACTTCAAACCATTTTCAAAAATTCAATATAGTTTAGGAGATATTGCCATTTTATTTGAGCAAGGTTCTTGCTTGAGGAAGCAGTGATATACCCTTAGAGAGGTCTTCTACATTTGAAAAATATTTTTTTCGATTTTTTTGTTTTGCCATATTATATAGAATTTTTTTAAAAATCACTCAAAAAATCTTGTTTAAAGGTAGAAGAGCCCATTAAGTAATGTCGTTGATTTACTCTTCGAATCATAGAGGCACTTTTTCCTTTTCTTTAGTAAAATATCGGAAGAACAATGTTTTATTTCTGTTGTTAAAAGCCTAAACCTTATTTTCGAGATGCTGATTCTTAGATACTTTTTTCTAACGGTTTGTTTTGAAAACATTTTGAAGAACAGGTTTCAACGAACTGAATTATAATATTTCGAGCTCCATTAACTTTCAGTTTATTGCAATAAGGTAACTTTTTATACAGTATTTGTGCAGAATTTTTATGAGCACTGGCTGTGCGATTTGCGGTTTCGTCAAAACTAAATGGAATATAATGAAGGTAGATATTGTTCAAGCTTTCCAACGGAACTTCATATGACATGATGCGATGCTCACACTACAAGAAATGTGCGATTGAAGTGGTGCAGTTTCTTTTTGTTACAGTCCTTAGTTTGGTGTACCAATGGCGGAGTTTAGATTTTCGGCCCACCGTGCAACGCTTTAAGGTATGCTTCCAATTTGTTTACTCACCGCAAAATTTGTTTTTGATATTTTACAAAAAAAAATATCGCTGCCGGATTTAACAATTGCATTATATCGTATGTCAACAATGTCATCAGTGTAAGCTGCCTTTGCAGATAAATTTTTTGTATTTTAATTTGATTTCACTTTTTTATGAGCTCATAAAAGCACCAACTACATAGTCAGTTATGGCAGAGTTTTCGTTTTTTTTTGTTTTTCATGCCTGCGGGAGCTGCTGTTGAACATTCCGTTGTTATAGTTAGTTTTTCAGCGCATTCAAAGCGAAACGCAATGCTTTTACATTTTTATGAACTGTAAAATAGACAAGCGAAGACGGGCAATGTTTTTTACTGCCCTCATAATTTAAAGTTGTGGCATTTGCATGTACAACAACAAAATTCACATTCACAATATTTACATTCTGATTTATTCTGTCATTTCTTGCAAACTACTTACCAAAATGGTGAAGATGTTGTCGTAAATTTTTCAATTAAAGTACCCAGAGCTGAAATGTGATAAAAATCATTGCGAATTTCTTCAATCTGTTTGAGTGGGCTCATCAGATGTGCTGCTTCTAGCAATTGAAAGCAAACAATCAGCAAAAATCGAGACCTTCTTAAGGGTTTCCTCAAGCTTCCTCAAGCTAGAACCTTGCTCTACTAAAAAGGCAATATCTTCTAATCCATATCAAATTTTTGAAAATGGTTTGAAGTGGATGAAAGTGGAATGTCTAAGCTATTATAATAATGCAAAACAAAAAAATCGAAAAAAAATATTTTTTTTAAGTGTAAAAAACCTCCTTAAGGGTATATTCAGTGCTTAATCAAGCAAGAACCTTGCTCCACTAAAATTGCAATATCTCCTAAACTGTTTCGAATTTTTGAAAATGGTTTGAAGTGGACGAAAGTGGAATGTCCAAGCTATAATAATAATGCAAAACAAAAAAATCGAAAAACATTTTTTTTCAAAGCAAGAACTTTACTCCACTAAAATCGCCATATCTCCTAAACTATTTTGAAGTTGCGAAAATGGTTTGAAGTGGATGAAAGAGGAATGTCCAATCTATAATAATAATGCAAAACAAAAAAATGTTAAAAATATTTTTTTTCAAAGCAAGAACCTTGCTCTTCTAAAATGGCAATATCTCCTAAACTATTTCGAATTTTTGAAAATGGTTTGAAGTGAATGAAAGTGGAATGTCCAAGCTATAATAATAATGCAAAACAAAAAAATCTAAAAAATATTTTTTTTCAAAGCAAGAACCTTGCTCCACTAAAATGGCAATATCTTCTAAAATATATCGAATTTTGGAAAATGGTTTAAAGTGGATAAAAGTGGAATGTCTAAGCTATCATAATAATGCAAAACAAAAAATTCGAAAAAAAAAAATGTTTTTTCAAATGTAAACGAACCTAAAATAATCAATGTTCAAATGTCTACACCCGTACCCCGTCGTTCACCTAAGTGTTAAGCCATGCAAATCATTGTTGCGTTTAATTATGATAATTATGCATTTGAATGTAGAAATTGATAGTCCATTATGGTTTGGTTTCCCAATTTAAACTAATATTTCGCTTAATTATGCCAATTCATTAGCATAAAATACTTGTGGGTGAACCTAATACATACATATGTACATATATTTATTCACTTTTATCTATTCGAGTATAAATATCGATTTTTAACTTTTTCTACTTAATTTCATTTCGTTGATTTTCCAATCAAATTGTCCAAAATAAAAAATGTTAATTTTGTTTATCCATCCATCCCGAAAAGTATGCAATGGGAAATACGATGTGCTTTATTAGCACATTGCCAGCCAGGAGGCCACCCAGCAGCCACCCATCAGGCACATGCCGTATTTTTATGCACATTACAACCAACTTGTGGCCAAATAACTCTCGTCTATATGCGCATATTTCGATCCCAAATGCACACAGTAGCCATTTTTTTTTTTTTGCTTTTCTCTGCCATTTTGCGTGGGAATATTTCACTCAAAATAATAAACTTCGAATGGTTGAAGGGAGCAGTCGTGCGACAATATAACGCCACATAACCATCATAAGCGGAAACGGAAATGACAACGACTTGGTCAACTTGGTTTTGGGGCAAACTGAAATTGAATCCATGAATCTATCCACTTGTGTGTGTGTGTGTGTGTACGTGTGTGTGTCATTCTTTTGGGAATCAGTGTCGGTTAACCGAGACAAAAAACCCTTGCGCTTTTGGTAATTTGACAGCTGCTTAAGCATAACACGTCACGCCCACTCCCACCCCGCCTTCAGGTGTGTGTGTGTGTGTGTGTGTCTGCTCATAAATTGACAGCAGCCGCAGCCGGAGCAGCAGCACCGACCACAATCATTGCCAGACATTGCCATTGCCATACGTCTGACGACCGTCGCGACGAAACACATGTACTTTATATACATACGGGCAACAATGCCCATCCACCCCATCCACCCTGCTCCATCTCTAACCCATTTGCATAAATACTCACTCGTACATGTTAATTTATGTATGACTGGGGCTTGTCCTTGTCCACCACCTGCTAAGCTCCAGCCAAGTTGATTCACATCTCAGTTCAAGTTGATTGCACCAATTTGGGTGTGTTTTTTTTAATGCAACACGAAGAAATTAATTAAAAAGAAGTTGGCAAATCTAACTTCGACTGAGTCGAAGTTAAAGTACACTCAGAAAAAAAATTAAGAACTTTGTACTTGAATCAAGTACAAAAGGTGTCAATAATATACTTGATTCAAGTTCTTGTATAAAGTACGATTTTTCCAATACCAAAATACTTAATTCTAGACCGTTCCCAGATATATATTAAGTACATTTCGAACTGTATTAAAAACTTGTTTATCATTCTTTTAGGTCGTAAAAGTCTTAAGTCATATCCTATTAACTCTTAAAAGAAGACTTTTGCATACTTAAAATACTAAGAAAATATTTTTTGCCTTGAAGTTTAATAAATTCTAAATTATTCCCCCCAAAAAACTTTCTTGAAACCAAATAAGAGTTCATAAAATAAGTACGAAATGTTCTTAGTTAAATTTTTAAGCTGTTTCCAATTTGTGCTTAAAACGATGTCTCCGTACCGAATCATATATGCCTGCAAAGTTCATATTTTTTATTTTGCTTTTGTGAGTCTAACGCACAACAATCACAGCAATACATTTTTATCATCACCCACGCACCTACATTCGATTTCGAGTGCCACCAGCTAAACTATTAAAATATCAAATTTAGCATTGTGTTTGTTAGTTCAATCAATCCCTTATTGAGAAATATACAAAAACAAAAAAATTTCCTGCGAAATTTGATACCTGGCAAACAAACGAGCCGCTTTTCGATTCATTTAGTTCGTCAGGATTGGCGGCCATCAATCCAAGTCAACTTGACGTTTCGTGGGCCGCCGCCTTATCATGGATCATTACCTAACAAAAAAGTGTACTCAGGACAGGGACACTTTATGCAAGCTAAAGACATTTCAACTGGTTAGGATAAACTAGCTACAAACTCAGCGTAATAAAGAAAATTTTGTAGGCATTTGTTTAGCACTGCACTAGAGGCAATTTGGCAGGTTTTTCTGATAAATATTAATAACTTGATAGTTTTTAGGAATTAACTATAACATATGTTACAAAATTAAACGTTGATTTTTTTTCATGAATTTCATCATGAATTTATTATATTTATATTTAAAAAACACAGTCATGGTATGGTATGAGTCATACAGGGTTGTCTTTTAAGTCCTCTTCCCTTCGCACTTTATATTGACAATATTGTTACATCGCTTTTTGGAGGAGTGCGAATTGGCGCAGATCGGATCAAAGTACTGATTTTTAGTACTCTTTGCGGAAGATGCCCCTAAACTACAGAGCCTGAGGAATGCCACGCATAGCTTCTGCCAGAAGTAAAGTCTCCACATTATTGCTGTTAATGTCCAAGTCCAAGGATATAAATACATATAAGCATAATAAATACATATAAGCATATACTTTTGCTGTAGCTTTAAAGCGCCATGAATCGATGCCAGATAGAGGCTTGCCAACAGTCGTCTTGCCCCCCCCCCCCAGTTTTGGTCCTCGCTCCATTAACCTGCCTTCTCACCCATATAGGCCAAGTGTTCCCGAAAGCATAGTCCCTAGTGTCCAGTATTTAATGGCTCCTTTTTACTCTGATTAAAGCTGTTTCCTGTATAAAATTTTTACTCCAGATTTAACTATTGAGATCCACCATTCTGTCCTCTAGCTCCAGTTTTTTCACCTTTTTATACTTCTTGGAATTTTAGACTTCCAATAAGATAAGGGCGTACTCGTAAAATTAAATTCAAAAATTAATTACGTATACGTAATATTAAATTCAAAAACGAATTACTTATATGTAATATTCAATTCAAATATTTATTACGTATACGTAACATTCAATTCAAAAATTTATTACGTATACGAAATTTTAAATTAAAAAATTTATTACGTATACGTAATATTAAATTCAATTTTTTTTCTTATACGTAATATTAAATTCAAAAAATGTATTACGTATACGTAATATTACATAGTATTGAATTCAAAAATTTTTTTTGCGTATACGTAATATTGAATTCAAAAATGTATTACGTATACGTAATATTAAATTCAAAAATGTGTTACGTATACATAATATTAAATTCAAAAATTTAGTACGTAAACGTAAAAATAAATTTAAAAAATTATAACGTATACGTAATATCAAAAAACAAATATTACGTATACGTTATATTAAATTCAAAAATATATTATGTATACGTAATATTAAATTCAAAAACTTATTATGTATACGTAATATTTAATTCAAAAATTTAATACGTAAACGTAATAATAAATTTAAAAATGTATTACGTATGCGTAATATCAAATAAAATAATTGATTACGTATACGTAATATTTAATTCAAATACTTATTACGTATACGTAATATTCAATTTAAAAATTTATTACGTACACGTAAAATTAAATTTAAAAATTGATTTCGTATACGTAATATTAAATTCAAAAATTTGGAAAAGCACTAGGCTCTATCTCGTATAGTCTCTCAGATCGAAGCGTTCATACAGACTGCTGGACATGGCACTAACGACTCGTGCGTGGACTGAGTGCTCGCAGATATCATTGGATCTTCACCAGAAATGTGGGTAAGCCAAGAACATAAATTGTTATTTTCTCTTCTCGTTACAGCGACAATCGAGGGAAGTAATGGGGAAGGCAGCTATATGTTGCCTCGGCCTATCTTCCATACGAGAAAAAAGCAACCCCCCCAACGGAAAGCTTTAGAGCTCTCATATTCGGCATAGATCTCAAATGCCTATACAAGCTTTGGTACATTTAAATATTCACTTCATTTCACTTCACTCTGACGAATGGGTCCTCGTCCTCTTTCCATTACGCTTTCGACCCACTTTTCTCTGAATGCATTTATGGTTATTATGCATAAATAAACACAATTTGATTGTACCCACTTTTTCTTCTTCCTTTTTATATTTATTTTTTTTGTTTTTGTTTTTTTTTCTGCAAGGAAATGAAGTAGGTAAATCAAAATGAACAACAACACAATGCAAAAAAAAAAATGGATGCTTTATAAAGGCCGCCGCGGTGATGAGTGGGCCACCATTTCACCACCTTCATGCCACATCGTGTTGTTGTCACTTAATTTCCAGCGCCAACAAAAGGCCACAACGGCAATGGCAATAAAATGCCAGCGGCAAGCCGCAAAAGTGCCGCGAATGGTGAATTCCAAGTGAATGTGGGTGGCTCTGTGCGGGTATTTGAAATATGGCCATTACTTGTGCCCCATGTAAATTGTGTTTTTTGTGCATTAACATTCAACCGCTGCGTCCAAAAAAATGTGAAATCCTATAGCCACTCAGAGTAAACTCGCCCACATTTATGTTATTACCACACACACACACAGACACACACATGGATATTTAGAAAATATTTGTAAAATATGCAATTTCCCTTGCCAATGTCGGACACTGATTAAAAATCTCTGCAGCAACAACTTTCCCCCATTTCCCCATTTCCGTTTATTATTTATTTCACCGCCGGCGCATTTGTTGTTGTTGTCTATGCGTTTAAAAGTAAAAAGTTTTCTCTCTGCATGTTTTCTGGGCCATCTGATATGCATTTGACTGCTGGGGTTCCAATTATATTACACAGATACAGACGCGCACACATATGCCTGAAGCCTGAAGCCTGACGCCAGCAGCAGCAGCCTCACAACTAAATTTTGATTAATGCGCACGAGTTTTCCCGGCGTGACATAAATCAAGCAGTTCATTTTCCACATACTTGAAAATAAATCTTCAACGCCGAGAATACAGATAAAACACACACACAGAAAGCCGAAAAGTTTTTACCATTAATTTAGAATAGTGTTGCCTACTTTTCAGCGCACCGTTGAAATATGTGCTCTGCCTGACTTACCCTTTTGTTGGCTGTCGCCATAAGAAATAATTAGGGCATTCAGTCTTAAGTCCCAAATCTTAAACTTCAAAAGTTCAAGGCACAATAACAAAATACTTGGAAAATTTAAAGACTTCGCAGATGCCCCCTGGGCCTATGTACACTGTGTTGGTTTTCTTTAAGCTTGAATCAAGGGCGTAGCCAAGGGAGGGCATTTACCCTACACATCTTGTCGGAATGGAAATGTATAGGTTGAACGGAAAGTACCGAATTGATACTTGATTCCTTCGAAAATCAAGACCAACAATTTTTAAGGGGATCTTCTACCTTTGAACAGGGTTTTATTTTTTTTAAATTCTCGAGAGAAAACCAGAGGCACTTTTTCAATTTGGTTTTTTGTTTTGTGAAATTAATTATATAAGAAAATTAAACAAAATGTTTGGAATTCGAGGGCTGTTCAAAAAGTTATCGGCCTGTCAATTAAGGTCTCAAAAAAAAAGTGTAGAGCTTGTAGCCATTATTCCGGGACTCCAGTTGATTGGAGATGAAAACGGTAAATGAGGTTATGATCAGAATTGATGTAATTCTAGCCCGAACTTCAAACATATTTTTCAATATTTTTTTTGAAAAATTTGCGGCAATTTAAAAAAAATATGGGCATTTCCATGATGTCGAACGCGGACGTTCGTACGACATAAAGTAAAAAAAAGGCAAAATAAAAGGCATTTTTAATTCGTTTTTTACTTTATAATGAAGGTATTGATTGGCACTATAAATAGTGCTAAAGCGAATGACAGGTGAAATACTGATTCCAAAATAATGGCAAAATAAGAAGCGATTTGAACGGGACAAAAACAGAAGTTGCTTTCGGGGCCACCTACATATAGCCAGAACTTAGCGAAACCAGACGCATTTCTAGAACCCAAAATGTTTTAGAATCTTATGCATGAATGGTACTTTGAAATGGTTTTTAGTTGGTTCCAAAATCTTCAGTACTTTTTTTTTTAAATAAATAATAATCTGATTCGTAACGGGACATTGCGAACGGGACATTTTTGCCAATATGATTCAAGTGGGTCTTATTATGTATATATTTATGCATTTTAACTATAATCAATAACTAGCACTATTCCCGATGTTGCTCGGGTCTCTTCAATTGTATTGAAATGGTTTTTGCACAAAACACAAAAAATATTAGTATGAATTAATTTTTAACCACTAAACTTTACACTTACGGACGCGAACGGGACCAACTTTGAACGACATTAAAATATATCAAACAAATTTTTTATCAATTGGGATTTTTTTATTAAATTGCTTATAACCAAATCTGTTTGTGCTAAACTTTCCATGCATTCACTTCTTCGATTTGTGACAGACAGATACATAATGGTCTTTATCGGTATCGAACGGGACATTGAAAAATGGACTGAAGCAATCCAAAAATTTACAGTTAATCGGGATCACATTCTACTTGTTGCTTTTTTTTTAGATAAATTATGATGTAAGAGACATTTTGTAGAATAATCTTTATCATGTATGATCTTTCTTAAAGAAGATAATAACAAATAAAGCATGCAATTTAAAATGGCAAAAAAAAAAAAGGCAAATTGCAACTTTGCTGTCGATATACTCATAGAGGTTAATGACCATATGTTCACTTTAATTAAATTAGTTAAATTTGAATGATTCTTTACCATAATATGAATAAACAGAGAGATTTCAAGAACTTTTAGTTTTTTAGCCTCGGTGGACATTTTGGCGGAAATGCCCATATTTGATTTTTCAAGACTTTTTTCTGTAGTTTAGTGTCAAAAAAATAGAAAAAAAAACTGTTGTTCCTCTTGATTGAGGTACGGGCCATAATTACATCAATTCTGCGTCGATTGCAACATGGCTGATCGAATTCGGTTAACTGGTTTCGAGAAAAACTTGCTTAAAGTTTTAAGCAACATAAAATATACTCACTTTAGCAAGAAAATTGCTCCACTAAAATAGCAATATCTGCTAAACTATTTCGAATATTTGAAAATGGTTTGAAGGGGATGAAAGGGGAATGTCTAAACTATAATAATAATGCAAAACAAAAAAATCGAAAAAAAAATTTTTTTTTCAAAGTTAGAAGACCTTTAATTGGCAGGCCGATAACTTGTTGAACTGCCCTCGAATGCCAACATTTTTTTTTTTAACTTTTTATTTAATTAATAAAGAACACAAAACAGAAAAACAACTTGAAAAAGCTCTTATAGTTTTCTCTCCAGAATTAAAAAAAAAAAATTACTCCCTTAAGTGGGAGAAAAAGCTGTACTTTCGATTGGAAAGAAAAGTAACTTAAGAATAATGTGGATATCTTCAGTAATGGCTTGTTGATTTTGAAACGGATCAATTTTCTTAAAACGCAATTGAATGTGCTATTAGTCATTCGTACACCATTTTTAAATCCGATGGTTGATTTGGTCATTATTGGGGCTTTTATCGGCAACTTTGCTTTGTTGTCAGTCTTTAGAAAAAAGCTATATTTTGCATGCCATTTTCGCCAAGAAATAAAATCTTTAAAATCAATTTATTTTGCTGGTCATCAGAGTCGTTGAGGCAATTTATAGCCTTTTAAATTTAATAAATTTTTGATTTTAATACTACATATACGTAATAAATTTTTGAGTCTAATGTTACGTATACGTAATACATTTTTGAATTTAATATTACGTGTACGAAAAAAAGTTTGGATTTAATATTACGTATACGTAATACATTTTTGAATTTAATATTACGTATACGTAATCAATTTTTGAATTTAATATTACGTATCGTAATAAATTAAAAAAAAAATTTTTTTTAGCAATTTTTGCCCCCACCTTAATGGAAGTCTAAAATGTTGTAAAATCGATCATTTTCTACTAATGGAAATGGCAACCTATTCCTCCTTCCTGAATCATAGTAGGTCAACAGAGGGTACCATGAGGTGTTGCAGGTTGATCTGCATCACTCTAAGTTGGATCTGTTGACCTAAAATCTTAACTTAGAAGGTACGCCCGAAGGCTACCCATTTCAAGCTTCAGCACTTGGATTCTCGAGCAATACTTATCCACAGATCCTTGCCGTTTGCTTTAGGTAATCCTCGATCCTTGCTCCAGGCCATGAATTGTGTCTGTGAGAAATTTCATGACTTGGGCCACCTTTGCCACCTAAAACCATCAAACACAGAGATGGAACGGATTCTCACTGCGGCATCATGGCATTGTGGATAGCCTGCATAATGACTCCCTCCAGAGTAAGCAATTTTTCAGGTGAAATCTTCCCATTCGGTTAGTGTTGCTCGATAATGGCCACCTAAAGTTCGAGCTTCGAGCTCAAGCTAGCCAGAAGACCTTCTGGACTTAATCGCTTGTTCTCTAAAGCCTTTGATAAGTGATCGAAGCGTTGAAAGATAGACAGACAGACAGATCAGACTGAAGAAACATGACACAATACTTGGAACCAGAGAGGTCCCAGCAGGAGCCTATAAGAAATGTTTTAATTCTGTCAAAATAAGTTTCATACATATTTCCTCTTTAATCGTGCCAAAATGGATTCTAAAAAGGGAAATGGGTACGTATACCACCACACAAACTTGCCTCATTCTGAAGCAGCAAACGCTGCAGTTTTACTTTGTCTGGCAACAGACGAAGTTGACTTCGCATTCGTGCAAGAGCAATTGATGGCTGTATGGCTTAATGGTTTAATAATATTTTCAATTGGACAACTTTTAAAAGGCCTATGAGGCCTACGTGTCGTATACGTAATATTTGAGATAATTTTTCAGCCATTTTGTAAGGGTTAACATTTTTCAAGCAATAATTTAGAATGGTTCAAATTGAGTTCTATCATGGTATCTCATTGTTGTACCCCCTCAAGTACCTGCCTTACTCGATCTTCCTCAAAAAAAAGAACACTTTGTGGGTTGGCACATATTTGTAATGTATTCTGTATATTTTTAGCTCCACACACACACACACAATTCACATATATGTACAGTTTAATATTCACATTTTTTTCCACAATAGCCTGCGGCATGCCGACTTAACTCCATATCAGACATTTCAGCAGTTCAAGATATATAAAATGCGTCGCTTCTCATACGTGCTTATATAACTCTCCAATTCCCTGAATGCCTTAAGTTTCCGCCTAGCTACTTGAAGAGAACGCATTCTAGTCGGCGCATCGGCCTTGGTCAGTTCGGTGAAACTGTAGCGTCTGTTCGAACCGCTTCCTTCAATGGTTAGGCCAAATATGCCCTTACGTTCCGCCACATTAAGAATTGCTCTTATGTGTAGCTCAATGGATGAAGCGGGCACCCGAAAATGAAGGGCCACAAAACGTGTGATTTCAGTTTCGGTTGCATTTGGCTTAACCCGTTTGAGTAACCAAATAAGTTGTTTGCCATATTTCGTAGAATTTCTAGGGTTAAGGTTAAAGTTTGCTTCCATTTTGGAAGACAAATATATTTATATGTATTTTTTGAGCTGTTTATTTCGAGAGAATAATAATCGAAGTAAGGAAATACAAGAAGCAAAGGTGACTGGGGAAATGGGAAAATTTAGTGTAAAATTCTAAAGAAATTCTTGAAAAAGTTTAGCTAGGAATTCAGCTTAAAAATAATATATAAAACTAAGTAAAATCAGGAAACTCTTTGTGTTTAATTAAAGAGTCCAAAAAAAATCTTCCAAAATCGCCAAATTTAAACAAAATTTTGTTTAGTTTGCATAACGCTGGAGAGACTTATTTTTACTTACGATTTCCCACAATTTCTCTCATTAACAGCGAGCAGACGCCTCACTTCCCTTTGCTTACTGAAAAAAATGTATGAAAATCCCCAATTTAATCATAAATTAAAAACACATTTTATTTTTTTTCCAACTAATCCAAAAAGTAGCCCATGAATAATTTGGTCTTTTTCAAAGTGCGAAAAGTTCACTGTTCACAACAGTAAAATAGCAAACAGACAGCTACAGCTACGAGAAAAAAAAACAGGTATGCAAATGTGCAGCTGTGTATTCATTTGAATGCATTTGGCAGTTGATTAAACAAGGCCATGGATAGGATCCATGGCAGGACGAGTGCTGGGGCTGTGATAGCGGGAGTGAGGTCAAGCCGTGCGCACATTTGCTGCATGCAAATGAGGGCCAGAAACCAATTGAGTTAATTGTTTGCACCAAAGTAAACTGGGCTGAAACAAACCGCTTAGTAACTAAACACGGTCCGGCAATTGCTGCCCCACCCCCCTATAACAAGGTTTGTGTGTGTGTCTGTGTGTGTTAGGGTGTTTGGGAAATGGAAAACTTTAATTTGATCCAATTAGATGTGAAAATATCGTAGGGAAACATTAAATTCAATTGTATAAAATTAAATTTAGATATGTACATAAACTGGGTGAAGAATGAAGGAAGGAAGAATGGAAGAAAGAAAAATAAAAAAGGTAGAAGGCAGAAAAATATGTAAAAAAAAAAGAAAGAAGGAAAAACAAGAAAAACATGCCGATTTTGTGTAATTTTTTTCGGGTTAAAAATAAATATTTATTACTTTAAAATTAAATCATATTTAAAGAATATTTTCTGAAAGTTTCACTGCAATACGTGGGTTGCTATTGAAATTTCTGGCCTAGGTCACTTCTAGCCATCATTTTAGGACCAATTGGCCTTTTACCAAAAAAAAGTGTGGACTTTTATCGATAAAAGTTCCATACAACTCTTTCATGTGTGACCACGTTTGATATCGATTAACGATTAATCGGCAAAAAAATGTAATGAACTCGTGAACATTTTCGTGCAATCATTTTTCACAACATTCGACGTGGATTATCACGACAAGAGTACAAAACGATGAACTTAAATCTTTGTATGGCGATGAAGCACCATCCTATTCAATCGCGGGCGACGCTCGTTCGAAGATCGTCCCAAAACAGTCGTTATGCCAGAAAACATTGATGCCGTGCGTGAACTGATAATGCAAGATCGTCATCTGACATACCGTGAGCTAGAGGCATCCTTGGGCATTTCTTCCACCAGCATACATTCGATATTGCATGAACACCTGGGCGTAAAAAAGGTTTAATCTCGTTGGATCGCTCAAAAAAAAAGGCTCGTGTGGATTGGTGCAAAGAAATTTTGAAAAAATATAATAGCGGTGTTTCAAAAGACGTTTATAAGATCGTCACAGGTGACCAATCATGGATCTATGCTTATGAGCCCGAAACAAAACAGCAATCGACCGTGTGGGTCTTCGAAGACGAGCCAAATCCAACGAAAGTCATTCGTGGAAAAAGCACTTCGAAGCACTGGTCATGTGGCGACTGTTCCGCTTGAGCAACTTAGGACGGTCAATTCTGAGTGGTACACCACAATTTGTTTGCCTGAAGTCTTTGGAGAAATTCGAAAAACGAACAAGAGAAGACAGATCATTGTGCACCATGACAATGCGAGCTCTCACTCATCAGCTCACACCAGCGCCTTTTTGACCGCCCAAAACGTCGAATTGATGGGTACAGCCCTTACTTGGCACCCAATGACTTCTTTTTATTCACGCACATCAAGGGAAAAATGCCTGGTCAACGACTTTCGTCGCCAGAAGATGCTGTTGAAGAGTTCGAAAAACCATGTTTTGGAGGTGTCTTAATCGGAGTGGAAAAGTGCTTTGACAATTGGTTTGAGCGCATTGAAAAGTGTATAAATCTTGCTGTAAAATACTTTGAAAAACAATAAAACCATTTTTGATCATGAATATTCGCGTTTTCATTATTAGGCCAGAAATATATATATAGCAACCTACGTAAGAAGCTGAAAATTTGTGCTGATATTGGGACTTAGGATAGTCGTAGAGAAATGACTTCTGGCCACAGAAAACAGCTCAAGCTCTTATATACTACGTTTTTGCCCTTCAAAGTATGCTATATTTATGAATATAAATAATTAGAGAAAATGTATATATTTTTGTATACCTTTGAGTGGTCCGACAATCTGAGTGAATGCACAATGTGGATTATGTAAGATGCAGCCATAACTGAATTTAAATTATCTCGTTCAAAAAATAATATTGAAGAAATAAAGTTTTTTGATGAAGGGCAAAAAAGCATGCTATTTTATTAGCATAAACGTAGTAATAGTCTTCGAGATCTAAGCGTATATGGGCATTTCCGCAGAAAAGTCTACCAAGACCGAAAAATTAAAAGTTCCTTAAAAGTTGATTCTTACTTGATTTAGAAAAAGTAAATATGCAAATTATTTTTAATTAATGAGTTTAAAGCTTCCCTTTGTACAGATAGCGATAAATCGGGCTAGAAAGTACAAATTTACGTTTTGGCCAGTTTTTCAGTGCATTTTCTCTTTTCGATTTACAGCTCTCAGAGTCATTAAGCAATTCCACTCTTTTCGCAAAATTTAAGATACAATTAAAAATGATTTTTTGTTGCGTTGAATAATTTAAGAAAAATTTTATTCACTTAAAAATTGCCAAATGAAATTTAAGTAACGTCACGTCAGATATAAAGAAGCTAATACAAAAAGAACGAGAAATGATTTTTATATTTGTTAAATTGGAAAATAAACTTATATTATTCTAAAAACTACTGGAAACAAGTTTCATACAAAAAGAGCTTCTCAATTCGCAGAGTTTAGCATCTTTGTAGTCCGAGTCAAAACCCACTTCCGTTTTAAGTAACGTCACGTCAGGGCATATTTTTACTGATTTCTTTGAATTCTCTGGGTCGATTTTTGTAATTTTTTTTCTAAATAAAGTGCTATTGAATTACTACCAAAAATAAAAAAATAAAAAATTTAACTTGTCTCTTTCATATTTTTTTATATTTTATCGTACGAATGTTACGTCACGTCAGAAAAGAAATGCCCATATACCAAAAGACGGATATGGCTATATCGCTGATCAAACATATATTATATAATATTTTCTTTTGTTTATTGCATACATTTGCTCAACTTCACGATACCCTTCTTACCCAGTAAAAAGGCTTAAAATGTTTGCCGAGTCTCATCAGCTGACCAAACACCAGAAACAAACGTTTTGATACACCATTCGATATGTTGTTACATGTTTTTTAATTATTCTTAGACATTTACTAAAAATTTTGTTCAATTTTGGTTATTACAGAAATTTAGAGACAGCTTTATACAATTTACTTTCAAATTTTATATCACTTGATATCCAAATATACATATTTTCTTCTTCTCCAAATGTGTGGAATTTAGCTGCAGGTAAAATATTATGGGACACCATAGACCAAGTAGTGCTCCGACTTAATACTCACATTTTCACAATTTGTTACCATAATTTTGTTTGTCCTTTGAGTAATTAATTTATAAAAGTGTTTAATATTCCTATAATCAAAGGAAAGCAAAGGTGTTAATCAGGTAGGCTAAGTTGGGTTAGTTCAAAAACTTACCCACAGAATAAGTGAAGCTAACAAGTACACGAAAACAACCAGAACAATCCAACAACTTAAAAGATTTTACACATTTGATACAATGTCGAACTTATTGGAAACTCCGTCAGAAAATATACAAGGCAAGATTTCACATTCCACTCTGTATGACCAACTCAATAGACCCTCTCGAAGCAGAAATGCCAAACTGCAAATGATAACGAAAGTATGAGATACCAAAAATGTAAATTTTCAACTGATTTTCTGGACTCACAATTTTTCAACAACTTTACTTAAACCGAAAATTATTACAAGTAAATTTTGTTATTTATTTTATTTATTCTCACACATGTTGCCATGTTGAGCTCTGGTGTTAAACTGAATTCTAGGAAAATGTGTGTTGAAGGCATAAACAAAATTTTGACAAGCAAAATTTGAAATGATGTGGCCTACTTTGAAAATATATTTATTTAAATTTTTTAAAAAATTTTAAACAATAATCCTTAGCCAAAGTAGGCCACATCATTTCAAATTTTGCTTGTCAAAATTTTGTCTATGCCTTCAACACATATTTCTCTAGAATTCAGTTTAACACCAGAGCTCGACATGGCAACATGTGTGAGAATAAATAAAAAAAACAAAAACAAAATTTACTTGTAATAATTTTCGGTTTAAGTAAAGATGTTGAAAATTTGTGAGTTCAGAAAATCAGTGGAAAATTAACATTTTTTTGTTATCCAACTTTCGTTATCATTTGCAGTTTGGCGTTTCTGCTTCGATATTTTCCGTCAGAGGGTCTATTGAGTTGGTCATGTGAAATCTTGTTAGCTGTGGGAATCTGATTGTTTTGGTTGATTGTGTTGGTTGTGTGAGCCAGAGTTGTTGTGAACTATTATTGTGTAAGTTTTTGAAGTAACTCAACTAATCCTTGCAGACTAACTAACCTTTGCATTCTTTAGATAATCTGAAACTGTTTTTAATATTTGACACTTTTATAAATTATTTACTCAAAGGACGCGGACAAAAAAAAATGTGAGTATTAAGTCGGAGCACTACTTGGTCTATGGTATCCAATAAAATTTTATCTGCAGCTAAATTCTACAAATTTGGAAAAGCAGAGATTATTTATGTACATTTAGATTGTATGAAACTGTCTCTAAATTTCTGTAATAACCAAAATTAAACATAATGTAAACCAAATTTGGAATAAAATATGTCCAAGTATAATTAAAAATCATATAACTACATATCAAATGGTGTATTGTTTCTGGTATTAGGTCAGCTGATTTGACTAGGCAACAATTTGAAGCCTGATTCTGAGATGGTGGAAGTGACCACGTTGCTTTGGACCTAAAGTCTTGGCCATCAGTCGTATGTTGAAGGTGGTCGCCTTTGATGCCTTGACGCTTAGGTACTAAAGGTGATGTTTGTACTTCGGGCTGCGACTCAATTGTGGTTCCACTCTCTTCCAGCTACTAACTAAAACCGCTTTAGTTTTGTGTTGTGCTAAACTTGTGCATAACTATGGCCGCATCCAATTTTTTCTGTTTACTAGTACTTAGAGAGGGGAGAGCAACAATTGGTGAATGCTCATAAAAAGAGAATCAAAAATAAATAAAACTACCAATGCAAAATTTACCGTTAAGATTTAATTATCGTTTAATGACGTTCCAAAGTTGCTGGCCCTAGCACGAAGCCTTGGGTAACTCCTCCTGTTACGTAGGTTGCTATATATATATTTCTGGCCTAATAATGAAAACGCGAATATTTATGATCAAAAAAGGGTTTTATTGTTTTTCAAAGTATTCTCCAGCAAGATTTATACACTTTTGCATGCGCTCAAACCAATTGTCGAAGCACTTTTTCCACTCCGATTGAGACACCTCAAAAAACATGGTTTTTTGAACTCTTCAACAGCATCTTCTGGCGACGAAAATCGTTGATCACGCATTTTTCCCTTGATGTGCGAAAATAAAAAAAAAGTCATTGGGTGCCAAGTCAGGGCTGTACGGCGGATGACCCATCAATTCGACGTTTTGGGCGGTCAAAAAGGCACTGGTGCACAATGATCTGTCTTCTCTTGTTCGTTTTTCGAATTTTCTCCAAAGACTTCAGGCAATCAAATTGTGGTGTACCACTCAGAATTGACCGTCCTACGTTGCTCAAGCGGAACAGTCGCCACATGACGACCAGTTTTACCAAAGAAACAGGCGACCATTTGCTTCGAAGTGCCTCTTCCACGAACGACTTTCGTTGGAATTGGCTCGTCTTCGAAGACCCACACGGTCGATTGCTGTTTTGTTTCGGGCTCACAAGCATAGATCCATGATTCGTCACCTGTGACGATCTTATAAACGTCTTTTGAAACACCGCGATTATATTTTTTCAAAATTTCTTTGCACCAATCCACACGAGCCTTTTTTTTTGAGCGATCCAACGAGATTAAACCTTTTTTACGCCCAGGTGTTCATGCAATATCGAATGTATGCTGGTGGAAGAAATGCCCAAGGATGCCTCTAGCTCACGGTATGTCAGATGACGATCTTGCATTATCAGTTCACGCACGGCATCAATGTTTTCTGGCATAACGACTGTTTTGGGACGATCTTCGAACGAGCGTCGCCCGCGATTGAATAGGATGGTGCTTCATCGCCATACAAAGATTTAAGTTCATCGTTTTGTACTCTTGTCGTGATAATCCACGTCGAATGTTGTATAAAATGATTGCACGAAAATGTTCACGAGTTCATTACATTTTTTTGCCGATTAATCGTTAATCGATATCAAACGTGGTCACACATGAAAGAGTTGTATGGAACTTTTATCGATAAAAGTCCACACTTTTTTTTGGGAAAAGGCCAATTGGTCCTAAAATGATGGCTAGAAGTGACCTAGGCCAGAAATTTCAATAGCAACCCACGTATTGCAGTGAAACTTTCAGAAAATATTCTTTAAATATGATTTAATTTTAAAGTAATAAATATTTATTTTTAACCCGAAAAAAATTACACAAAATCGGCATGTTTTTTCTTGTTTTTCCTTCTTTCTTTTTTTTACATATTTTTCTGCCTTCTACCTTTTTTATTTTTCTTCCTTCTAAACTCACAATTTTTCAACATCTTTACTTAAACCGAAAATTATTACAAGTAAATTTTGTTTTTTTTTTTATTTATTCTCACACATGTTGCCATGTCGAGCTCTGGTGTTAAACTGAATTCTAGGGAAATGTGTGTTGAAGGCCTAACAAAATTTTGACAAGCAAAATTTGAAATGATGTTGCCTACTTTGGCTAAGGATTATGGTTTAAAATTTAAAAAAAAATTTAAATAAATATATTTTCAAAGTAGGCCACATCATTTCAAATTTTGCTTGTCAAAATTTTGTTTATGCCTTCAACACACATTTTCCTAGAATTCAGTTTAACACCAGAGCTCAACATGGCAACATGTGTGAGAATAAATAAAATAAATAACAAAATTTACTTGTAATAATTTTCGGTTTAAATAAAGTTGTTGAAAAATTGTGAGTCCAGAAAATCAGTTGAAAATTTACATTTTTGGTATCTCATACTTTCGTTATCATTTGCAGTTTGGCATTTCTGCTTCGAGAGGGTCTATTGAGTTGGTCATACAGAGTGGAATGTGAAATCTTGCCTTGTATATTTTCTGACGGAGTTTCCAATAAGTTCGACATTGTATCAAATGTGTAAAATCTTGTAAGTTGTTGGATTGTTCTGGTTGTTTTCGTGTACTTGTTAGCTTCACTTATTCTGTGGGTAAGTTTTTGAACTAACCCAACTTAGCCTACCTGATTAACACCTTTGCTTTCCTTTGATTATAGGAATATTAAACACTTTTATAAATTAATTACTCAAAGGACAAACAAAATTATGGTAACAAATTGTGAAAATGTGAGTATTAAGTCGGAGCACTACTTGGTCTATGGTGTCCCATAATATTTTACCTGCAGCTAAATTCCACACATTTGGAGAAGAAGAAAATATGTATATTTGGATATCAAGTGATATAAAATTTGAAAGTAAATTGTATAAAGCTGTCTCTAAATTTCTGTAATAACCAAAATTGAACAAAATTTTTAGTAAATGTCTAAGAATAATTAAAAAACATGTAACAACATATCGAATGGTGTATCAAAACGTTTGTTTCTGGTGTTTGGTCAGCTGATGAGACTCGGCAAACATTTTAAGCCTTTTTACTGGGTAAGAAGGGTATCGTGAAGTTGAGCAAATGTATGCAATAAACAAAAGAAAATATTATATAATATATGTTTGATCAGCGATATAGCCATATCCGTCTTTTGGTATATGGGCATTTCTTTTCTGACGTGACGTAACATTCGTACGATAAAATATAATAAA
Source organism: Lordiphosa mommai (assembly GCA_018904225.1). Lineage (NCBI taxonomy): Eukaryota > Metazoa > Arthropoda > Insecta > Diptera > Drosophilidae > Lordiphosa > Lordiphosa mommai. Next base: position 848,411 of record JAEIFT010000018.1, read on the forward strand.
AAATATGAAAGAGACAAGTTAAATTTTTTATTTTTTTATTTTTTGGTAGTAATTCAATAGCACTTTATTTAGAAAAAAAATTACAAAAATCGACCCAGAGAATTCAAAGAAATCAGTAAAAATATGCCCTGACGTGACGTTACTTAAAACGGAAGTGGGTTTTGACTCGGACTACAAAGATGCTAAACTCTGCGAATTGAGAAGCTCTTTTTGTATGAAACTTGTTTCCAGTAGTTTTTAGAATAATATAAGTTTATTTTCCAATTTAACAAATATAAAAATCATTTCTCGTTCTTTTTGTATTAGCTTCTTTATATCTGACGTGACGTTACTTAAATTTCATTTGGCAATTTTTAAGTGAATAAAATTTTTCTTAAATTATTCAACGCAACAAAAAAATCATTTTTAATTGTATCTTAAATTTTGCGAAAAGAGTGGAATTGCTTAATGACTCTGAGAGCTGTAAATCGAAAAGAGAAAATGCACTGAAAAACTGGCCAAAACGTAAATTTGTACTTTCTAGCCCGATTTATCGCTATCTGTACAAAGGGAAGCTTTAAACTCATTAATTAAAAATAATTTGCATATTTACTTTTTCTAAATCAAGTAAGAATCAACTTTTAAGGAACTTTTAATTTTTCGGTCTTGGTAGACTTTTCTGCGGAAATGCCCATATACGCTTAGATCTCGAAGACTATTACTACGTTTATGCTAATAAAATAGCATGCTTTTTTGCCCTTCATCAAAAAACTTTATTTCTTCAATATTATTTTTTGAACGAGATAATTTAAATTCAGTTATGGCTGCATCTTACATAATCCACATTGTGCATTCACTCAGATTGTCGGACCACTCAAAGGTATACAAAAATATATACATTTTCTCTAATTATTTATATTCATAAATATAGCATACTTTGAAGGGCAAAAACGTAGTATATAAGAGCTTGAGCTGTTTTCTGTGGCCAGAAGTCATTTCTCTACGACTATCCTAAGTCCCAATATCAGCACAAATTTTCAGCTTCTTACGTAGGTTGCTATATATATATTTCTGGCCTAATAATGAAAACGCGAATATTCATGATCAAAAATGGTTTTATTGTTTTTCAAAGTATTTTACAGCAAGATTTATACACTTTTCAATGCGCTCAAACCAATTGTCAAAGCACTTTTCCACTCCGATTAAGACACCTCCAAAACATGGTTTTTCGAACTCTTCAACAGCATCTTCTGGCGACGAAAGTCGTTGACCAGGCATTTTTCCCTTGATGTGCGTGAATAAAAAGAAGTCATTGGGTGCCAAGTAAGGGCTGTACCCATCAATTCGACGTTTTGGGCGGTCAAAAAGGCGCTGGTGTGAGCTGATGAGTGAGAGCTCGCATTGTCATGGTGCACAATGATCTGTCTTCTCTTGTTCGTTTTTCGAATTTCTCCAAAGACTTCAGGCAAACAAATTGTGGTGTACCACTCAGAATTGACCGTCCTAAGTTGCTCAAGCGGAACAGTCGCCACATGACCAGTGCTTCGAAGTGCTTTTTCCACGAATGACTTTCGTTGGATTTGGCTCGTCTTCGAAGACCCACACGGTCGATTGCTGTTTTGTTTCGGGCTCATAAGCATAGATCCATGATTGGTCACCTGTGACGATCTTATAAACGTCTTTTGAAACACCGCTATTATATTTTTTCAAAATTTCTTTGCACCAATCCACACGAGCCTTTTTTTTTGAGCGATCCAACGAGATTAAACCTTTTTTACGCCCAGGTGTTCATGCAATATCGAATGTATGCTGGTGGAAAAAATGCCCAAGGATGCTGCCTCTATCTCACGGTATGTCACATGACGATCTTGCATTATCAGTTCCACGCACGGCATCAATGTTTTCTGGCACAACGACAATTTTTTTTGGGACGACCTTCACGACCTTCGTCTTCGAGCGAGCGTCGCCAATTTTTCACAGTGCTATAGGATGGTGCTTCATCGCCATACAAAGATTTAAGTTCATCGTTGCACTCTTGTCGTGATAATTCACGTCGAAAGTTGTGAAAAATTATTGCACGAAAATGTTTACGAGTTAATTCCATTTTTCTGCCGAGGTAAGTTTTTTTGATTAATCGTTAATCGATATCAAACGTGGTCACACATGAAAGAGTTGTATGGAGCTTTTATCGATAAAAGTCCAAACTTTTTTTGGGAAAAGGCCAATTGGTCCTACAATAGCTAGAAGTAACCTAGGCCAGAAACTTTCTTCGTTGAAAAAAATCGCAGAATTGTCTGGGCTAATTTATTTTAAAGCTAAAGAATATATCTTTCCGATAATATAATGGGGGGGGGGGGGGGTAAAATCAAACGTATTGGTTAGCCACAAAATATACCTGAGAATGCCCAAGAAAAGGCACTTTTGCCCACTTAATGCTCAAAATGCCAAATTATACCGACGTGATGGATCATTTTGGTTATAGATACGAGTTAAGCACATCTAGAATCACCACCACCTTTCCTTCTATAAACTGAACGATGTTGCCTCGTGTTATTCTTTCGAATATCTTGCCATACAAGGTAGAACTATCGATAGTCAGCACCATCGATAGTCAACGATAGTTTTTTAGAAACCATCGATAGTGCGCGATAGTTTTCGATAGTATGTTAATTAAACGCTCTTGTTTAAAAAAGCCAAACATTTTAAATAGTTTATTAAAAAACGAACTAAAAAAAATTGTTTCCGTCACTTTTGGTTTTATCTTTGTGCATTAATATTAGGTTGAGGGTTCCGATTATTTATAGAAACTCTGATGCTAGCATTAAAGTAATTCGTTAAACCCTATTTTTTAACCTAGGGTCCAAAATAGACTTCACTATTTTTATTTTTTTTTTGTTGTTGTTGTTTGGACGTTAACCCAGGTAAAATAGGCTCAGCCACAAACGTGTGACACGAAAACGCGTAGGAAAACACTAAATAAAGGGCAAACTTCGTGCTAAATAGGTTACAAATGAGGTTTTGATACCAGGAAGAGATTCTTCTAAGCTAATTACTCGGTAGAGCTTAAGAACACGAATCGGCTGATGCGTGCAAAGCATAGTTTGACAACGTTTTAAAGATTAGGGGATACAGTTCCGAGTCGGTTTAAAAGAAACACATAGATTAATTTGACAAATCAACTCTGATCAGTTTAGATTTGGAAAATAACGTTTTTAAGCGCAACAATCATTTTTTTTAAGCTTGCAAAAAATCTATCTAAAACTATTGATAGTGCTGGGTTACTATCGATGGCGACTCGATAGCGCCCAACCATCGATAGTGCCGATAGTGCCATCGATAGTTCTCCACCTCTAATACAAGGGTCTGTACAAGGAGGGTATTTGAGACTGTTTTGAGTACCAGTTAAAAGGGTTCTCTAGTTTACTAAATTTACAGACTTACGATATAATTACGTAAAAAAAATCATGGCCTACTTGGAAGAGCGTTTTAAACTGTATATACTTCCTCATTTGCCCTCTCCATTTCCACACCACAAAAATAGTCAAATGTTGTGTATAAATTTAGAGTTTTATTTTTGTCGTATTCGGTCAATGTGTTAATATTAATAAATAAATTGCATTAAGTAGTAGTATACGATTAGTGTTTCTTTTGTTGTTGTTGTTTGTTGGTTTTTTAATGTTCAAGTTAGTTGAGGAGGCGCATAGCAGTAGAGTTTGTTTTTTTTTTAGAGTAGTTTAGATATAAATTTTATTTTTCAGCAAAGTTTTTGTTTGTTTGCTTGGGCTGTGTGTGTGTGTGTGTATGTATTTTTTGCAAAAATAATGCATATGTTTTTTTGTATTTTTTATATATATACTTTTATATAAATATTATTAACTTGCGTTTAACCTGCACTGGGAAATATTTGAAATATTATTTGCTTTCTCTTTCTCTCTCTGTCTCTTTCTATATTCCAAACAGTTAATGCAAAAATAAGCTCTCTCTCTCTCTCTCTCTCTCTGTCTCTCTCGCACACTCTATGCTTTAACAGAAATGAAATTATTGTTCTTTGTTATTACTTCTGTTTTGCTTATTTGTTGTACATTTTTATCGTTTATCGTTTTTCATTTAAATATATGGCAATTATTTTTTAGATCGCGAAAAGTTGTACACGTTATGTACAAAATTTTTTTTGTTAAATTTAAATGCATTTTGTTTTGTTTGTTTTTTTATAGCAGGCAATGCTTCCAATTACACGTAATACACATAGAAAATACTTATACAAAAATAAAACACATATCATAAAAAATTAGGGAAAAAAAATATTAACGAAATCTCATCTTTTTGCTTATTTAGTTTTTGGCATAGATTTGTTTTTTTTGTTTTTTGTTTCGAAATTATAAATGTAGTTAATAATAAAATAAAATCATATTAAGTATATATATATATATATATATCTCATTTCTTTGTCTGTTGGCGCACGCTTGCAGGTTAAAATTTTAAGAATTTGATTAAAAGTTAACCTAAAATAAAGGTATTTCATATAACCATTTGAGTTCCTTTAAAGTTGAATTTATTATTATATATAACGAATCATTCAAGTTGTTTAACCCTCTCAGAGCCGATTTCTCATCTTCTAGATGACTGCTATAAGTCAGAAAAAAACTTAAATTTACTCTATGCAGAAGATAATCGACCCTTAAAGTTTGTATCCCAACATTTTATCTACAAAACTGTCAAAAATCTAAAGCTGGGCTTACACTGTTCGACACATAAGCCATGACAATCTAGTAGGCCCTTATGTTGTCTTATTTTCATTGTGAATAGCTTGTCATTTGACATTAAAAACAATATAACGTGAAGGCTTACTAGTTTATAATGTCTCATGCACTCAGCCTAAACCTTTATATTATCATGTTTTCAATGTCAAATGACAAGCTATTCACATTGAAAACATAACAACATGTCACAGTGTAAACCCCACCTAATTGTTAGTAGCAACGTTGATACATTGTTTGACGTTTAGATACCAAGGTTGCAAACCGCTTAGAGTAAGTTTTAAATTCTTTTTGATATCTGCTCTTTCGGTTCCGAAGATAGCCAAACATCAGCTTGCTTTAAAGAGCAAGAAGTACATAATTATTAATTCATAATTCATTTCCTTCAATTCTTCAACAATTACGAATTTATCTGTTTAAAGAAGTCTTTTTGGTCCCCCTGAAGATTCGCTATTTGAAAGCTCAACTGTAATACGAATTCAGGTTTTTACAAAAATAATGTATATATATATTCTTGATCAGCATCAACAGCCGAATCGATAAAGCCATGTTCGTCTGTTTCTATGCTATTTTGTTGGAAACGACCGCATCGGATAACAATAGCATATATAGTTGCCATAGGAACCGATCAGACAAAAAACTAGTTTTAGTGAAAACCGAAATAAACCGTTTCAAAGCGTTTACCGGAACCGATATTCAATATTTTTGAGAACTGAAAACCGTTTACCGTTATAATTCGAATCGAAAACAACGGAACCTTAACGTAATGCTTATTACCGGTACCGTTTACCGTTATAACTCGAATCGAAAACAACGGAACCTTAACGTAATGCTTATTACCGGTACCGTTTCGAAAAAAAGAACCAATTCGACCCTACAAAGTATATATATTCTTGATCAACGTCAACAGCCGAGACAATTTAATCAAAAAATATATAAATTTTTTAAACAAAATTTTTGAAATCAAAATAATTTTTCCAAATTTTAGAAAGTTTTGTTATAATATTAAGAAATGTTATATAGTATACGGTGCTGATTTGGATCCAAAATGGTTGATTTAAGAACGTTTTTGGGGATTTTATACATAGGGAATGAAAGCTGAACCGTATACCGAAACGAACCAATTGAAACTCAGCACCAGAACCCGTAATCGGGGCACAATAGATCAATACTGGTCGCAATGCACTTTATCCTCAACGACAAACTAGCAAACCGCTGGTTTAAGACCTTTGTGAATCACTGAATCCAATCAGTTATAATTTTCTAGCGGTTTGCATGCTTGAATTTAATTCTGGTTTCGTTTAAAAGAGAGACGGACAATTTTGAAATTTTCTATCTCATGCGCAAAGGTCAGTGGCAGCTGCAACGCTAAAAGAGGCATTGTTGTTGTAGCTTTGCTCTATTTCAGCCATTCATGTGTTTAGATTATTCGATTCGATCAATCCGTTAACTTATGTGCAAATGGTTCGAACACTTTCAATTAAACCTACTCATTTGTAGCTTTACGCACACTAGAAGAGGTCGGCATGATTACTAAGACGGGATTTACACCATGAAGCAAACTATATGGAGTTTTCTTAGTAGGCGTGGAATTTAGAGGAAATCTTTCTGACCTTTTAAACGAATAGTAAAGAAATACATTTTAGTCTCCGCCTACTAAGAAAACTTCATGAAGTTTGCTTCATGGTGTAAATCCCGACTAAGTTCGCATTTACACGATGAAGTTTCCTTCACGAAGTTTTTGTTTGTGGGTAAGAGGTGAAGAAAGGGCAGCCAAAGCTGGCAAAGCTTCATGGCCTACCGTGGAGTGAAGCTTTTCGATAAATCTCCTTTGCTTGCAGGGTTGATTTGTGGGTTATTTGCTTATCGATAACTCGTGTTCTCAGGCGAATTCAAAAATTCATGAAGTTTTGAAGATGCTTCAAAACAAAATCGAAGAGAGCTTCATGAAGCAAACTTCATCGTGTAAACACGGACTAAGACGGGATTTACACCATGAAGTAAACTTCATGAAGTTTTCTAAGTAGGGGTGAAATTCAGAGGAAATCGTTCAGACCTTTTAAACGTTTTAAATCTCTCGCCTACTTAATAAACTTCATGAAGTTTGCTTCATCAAGTAAATTCCGTCTTAGTCCGCATTTACACGATGAAGTTTGCTTCTTGAAGTTTTTGTTTTGTAGGGAAGACGTGATGAGATGATGCTTTGTTGCAGGGTTGATTTGTGGGTTATTTGCTTATCGATAACTCGTAGTGTCAGGCAAGTTAAAATCGAACTTCTCGAACCAAAAGTTCATTAACGTAGCTTTAATTTTGACAAAGTTAGGGTCAATTTGGGGAAAGAAAAATGTTGACACAAATTAAAACGGCATTTACATGATGTAGCAATCTTTTTTAAGTTTTTTTAGTAGGTGAGAGTTTTAAATGTTTCCACTAAAACACTTCATGAAGTTTGCTTCATAGTGTTAATCCCGACTTAGAAATATTTTTCCTGTTTTAAGAAAGATTTGTAAAAAATATATCAAATCAAATAGGGCGACCTTGAAATTAAATTTTTTTTTTCCTTACTTTTTTGGATATAAGGAATATATTTTTATACCGATATCTGAATCTGAAAGATGCTTCCAAACGAAATCGAAGCCAACTTCAGCGTATAAACAGGGACTTAAATTCATTGAAACTTCATTCATCTATTAAGCAAGTAAAGAAATAAAGGGGCCTGTTCTCCTTTTCGAATTCGATCGATCGAAATAGTTAAGAAGTTGTAATTAACAAGAAACGATTAAAGAATATGAATTGAACTTTTTGGCATTCAGAGATTCGAATGATAAATGAAAATTTGTATATAGAAGTGGAATAAGTCAACTGGTTTTAAGAAGCGAGAACATTTTACAAATCCAATTCCGCATTTGATTGAAATCGACCTGATATACAGTAGCTTTTTGCAACCTTGGTATTTCGAATATTTTTTTGAAAAATTTCCCTTAGAAAAGTGGGTTTAAGTAAGACCCTCAATCAACTCACACGTTGCACACAGAAATCATAAAATTCAGTCTTTTTCTTATACAATAAATTAATAAAAAAAAAAAAACAAGGAAACAAACGGGAAAGCAAAATCTGAAATACATTGCGGGGGATTTGGTTTTGTTTTGTTTTTTGTTAATTTTTTCTGAGTTTTTGTTTGTTTATGTGTGTTGGTTGCGTGCGCTAAGATTTGATGAGTAGTTTTTTCAATAATTTCCAGTTGGTTTTTCTGTGCAATGTGTGAGCATATTAGATATAGATTGGCGTCTCCTGGCCAGTGAGCAAACGAAACATGGAGGTGGGCATGGTCTTCATGAGAATCTGTAAAGGTAAAAAAGTAAAAGGAAAATGTTTAACTAAATTAAGTGGATACTCACCTCGCCCACCGAGGAGGATAACAGCTTGACAATGGTATCATGTGGCACGGCCACCACACTTTGATTGTTAATCTCAATGATGCGATGACCCACACGTACGCCGCCACGTTCGGCTATACCGCCACGCAGCAAGCTGCATATCTAAGGGAAAGAAAAGGATTTGTTTTGGATGCTCCAAACATTAAACATTTTGTCCCTCCCACTTACCACACCATTCTGCACGCTGAAACCCAACTGGAACAATGCCTTGGGCCTGAGTATCTTTACCTCCACCACGGGTGGACAGGGCACAACGGTAAACTTGACGGCAGTTTGATTCTTGGCATTGCGTATATAACTCTGACAGGTGGATAATGGCAATCCCACCAGGCTCATGCCATTAATGGCTATCAATTGATCCCCAATATTCAGCTGGCCACATCGTGCCGCCGCTCCGCTTGACATTAGATTGGCTATCACCACCGTGGGCAGCATGGAGCCCCAACCGCTCTCCACTATAACCACACCCAATATCTCACCCTTAGCCTTCGGCACCACCACCTCCTTTTGCAGTTCCTTTTTGGCAAAGATTTCCAATTCATCACCAAAAATCTCTTGGCTATTGAGCACCTCCTGATAGTCCATCTCTTTGGCTAAACTCTCATTCTCAATGCCATTGGCCTTGAGGAATTCCATATAGGCCACCTGAAAGGCTTGTCCAATTGATTGTGCTATGAACTGTGCCTCATCGCTCTCAAATACATGACAAATCATTTTTGGAGTGCGATTAGGTTTGGCCTGATCCGTTACCATTAGCTTGGGCAGCGGCGGTAAGTCACCTTCAGTTGTGGTTGTTGGGGGAGTAACAGCTGCAACTGGAGCTAATGCATCCTCGGTCTCTGTCACAGTCATGCCCACACCCACGCTGCTGTTATTGGGCACAAAGCGACGACGTGCCATTAGCACGACCAAATCACCAATATCTGCTATATAAGAAATGGTGCGCAAGGCATGATCCATCATTATCTCCTTGAGATCTGTATTGAGCACCATTATCTTTTCGGTTGATATGAACAGATCCACCTCAGTGCTGGGCTGACTTTCACCCTCGGGAGCCTTTTAAAAAAAAGATAAAAACCGTATAAGTTGAATTGCTCTAACAATTGCTCTAGCCAAAAAGCCTTACCAAAGCCTATCGTTAAAAAGGATTTGCATTTAATGGAAGGGAAAACACACATATATATATATATATATATTAAAGGTTAACTAGCTCTAGCCTAGGGTGAGGAGAGAGTGGGGTGGGAGGGGGGTATAAACTTACCTTAATGCGGGAAACAGCCTCTTCGGCCTGCATCATGCGTGTCGATTTGGTGGGTTGACCCTCACAGACCAGCTGAGTGGAACCCAAATATCTGGCACGAAAGAGTACACCCTCAATTAGAACTTTGGGTTCCAACAGACGACCTTTATTTTGAGAAGGAAAAAGGGAGATTTAGTTAGTTTAATTTTTTAAATTACTTAGATTATGAGACAATAGAAAGAGGCGGAAGATATTGCATGCATATTTAAGTACAGATATGTACAGTGCCGCTTAAAAAGTATTGTCTTTCAATTTAAAAAAAAAAGGATTCTTACAGGTTATTCGTAGACTCTGTATTACTTTAAGTCGCTGCCCGCCTAGAGAATGAGAGCCGGGCTCTGACTGCGACCGGCGCCCACCTGCTCGAAACCGTAAGGAATTACCAGTCAGTCGCTACATCGGTACATTTATATTGAAATACCCAAAAACAGCATCAATATCAACTTTCTAACTCAATCAAACATGAGGATCCCGATATTTGCGATAATTGCAATCTAATCGAAAAGGAAACTATAACCCATATCATTGGAAAACGTCCAATATACAAAGAGAAGAGAAAATTAGGAATAAGTTAACAACCTAGCACACAATTAGTAAAATAATGAAAGATAGTGCTTTTATATTATCAGAATTTAGATAGAAAAAAAACCATAAATATTTATGTTGCAATGTGTTTGTTTCGGAGAAGGATTTCCACCTGTATTTTTGGAAAACTTTAGCGGCGTTCTACATATTTGCTAGACACCCAAATTTTATGGAATAATTTAACAAAAAAAAAAAATTTTATGTTAAATCACACAAAATTTTACAGAGCTTAATACATTTATTCCATCCCAAAAAATCTAGAAAAAAAAACGACTTTTTAAGACCTCCTAAAGCAGGCTCCTAGGTAACAAGTATATTTATGTCTACTGGATTAGATTTGATTAACCTAGAAATTGTTCTAGCAGTTGAATCCGATTGATCAAGACAAAAAAAAAACGAGAAGGCAAACCTAACTTCGACTGTGCCGAAGTTTTAATACACTTGAAAAACTTTACTCCAACTGCTTTAACCGGTAAAATATATATAGGATAAAATTATTAAATCATTGATAATAAAAATTTGATACTATAAAAAAAAACTTTTCTTAGTAAACCACATTTTCCGACCGATCGGTCCTATGGCAGCTATATGCTATAGTCATCCGATTTTTACAATTTTTTTCAAAATTATGTGAAAGCATATAAAACTAATATATACCACGATTGGGGACGCTACGATAAAAAACAAAAAAGTTTTTCTCACTAGAAGTAGTTGTTTGACCGACCGTTTATATGGCAGCTATATGCTTTAGTCATCCGATTTTGATAAATTTTTTCAGAATTGTGTGGAAACATATAAAACAAATATATACTACGATTGGAGACGCTACGATGAAAATTAAAAAAGTTTTTCTCACAACGACTTATTTTTCGACCGATCGTTCCTATGGCAGCTATATGCTATAGTGATCTGATTTTGATAAATTTTTCCAGAATTATGTGGAAGCATATAAAACTAACATATACCAAGATTAGTGACGCTACGATGGAAAACAAAAAAGTTTTTCTAACTAGAACTAGTTCTTAGATCGATCGTTCCTATGGCAGCTATATAATATAGTCATCCGATCCGGCCGGTTCCGACATATTAGTTGCGTGCAGTAAAAAGAAGACTCTGTGCAAAATTTCAGCTCGATAGCTTTGAAACTGAGGGACTAGTTCGCGTAGAAACAGACAGACAGACGGACAGACAGACAGACGGACAGACGGACAGACGGACGGACGGACAGACGGACAGACGGAAATGAACTCGGCTCGTCGTCCTGATCAAGAATATATATAGTTTATGGGGTCGGAAATGAATATTTCTATGCGTTACAAACTTCTGGGCAAAATTAATATACACTTTTCAAGTGTATAAAAAGGACGCCGAAATCCAATAGCCACAAATTCGCTTGTCACCTACATATAAATTGAGCGAATTCATATGTCCAATTGAAACGTTTACACGAAAATCGATTCGGAATTATATAGGAATTAGATTGCTTGTATTCAAATCGCTTATAAGCAAGCATTTCCTATCAATATTGAATTTGCTGCACACTATTTTGATCTGTTGTAAGCAAATTTTGCAAACACTATTGTCGCGCGCTAAAAAACGCGAGTAAGGTACAATCCTGAAAAGAAAACTGATAGAAAGTGAGACAGCCCTTTTAGCGTACCTATTTTGATTATTAAGGCACAGAGGTTTGCAATAAGCGGCGCTTCTCAGACCACTTGCTTTTATTGAAGATTACTTGCCGCTTATTACGGACAAATTCATTTCAGATTGCATTTTATATGTCGATAAAACTGGCTTATACACAAGGCACTCCCAAATAGAAGCTTTAAGTTCCTCAGGGTAATCGTATACACGACCTTTCCAGGAAAAAAATATTCATCGAATTATCTTTGATATTAGTTAACGAAATATAATAGCTCTGATCATAGAGCAGCTGTTTTAGAGTTTGGTTACAACGCAGTATCTATCATTTATAAAATCATTTCAAAATGTATTGGAACATAGGGATAGGTTTTAAAGCTATCGAGCTGAAATTTTGCACAGAGTCTTCTTTTTACGCTGCACTCTGCTAATATGTCGATCCGATGACTACTTCTTATAGCTGCCATAGAACGGATCGGTGAGAAAATAAGTTTTAGTATAAACAACATTATTGTTTTTAATGTTAGCGGTCTTAAACTCAGCAATTATGAATAATATATGAATGAATAGAATAAGTCGGGTAACTGCTTCGTATAGCTGCAATAGGACTGATTGGTCAGAAAATAGACTTTATTAGGAAAAACTATTTTGTTTTCAATGTAAGTGTTCATAAACTTATCAATTATGCATACTATACGTTTTCTAAAAGCTCTGCAAATCGGATGACTATATTATATAACTGTCAGAGAATCAATCGGTCGAAAACTGTTTTGATTTTGATGGTAGGTCGGTCGAGCTAGTTTTTCTTCGTGTTCTTTAAGTTTGATAATTCCTAGACTTATCAGGACAGCGAGGTTGCTCAAGTGGAATACGAACATCAAAATGTGAATTTAAGGTAATAAAAATAAATAACATCTACGCCGTTTTTGGAAGTCGCTACCGATAACAAAAGTTTTCTCACTAATAGTTCACCGTTAATAAGCTATACATCGTTTAATAAATTTTTCCATTTTGAAGGTATAAAACTATATACCATGGACCTTCGATGAAAACAAAAGTTTTTCACCTAACTAGTTTTTGAAACCGTTATTGGCTATAGTATAAAATAATTTTTCGAATTTGTGAGTTATAAAATAATAAAATTTTTTACTACCGTTTAATGGGCTATTGCTATAGTCACCGATTTTGATAAATTTTTCAGATTTGTAAGGGGTATAAAACTATATATACCAAGTTTACGATAATAGAAAACAAAAAAGGTGGACCGATATGATATAGTCATCCGATCCCCTTCCAGAATTGCGCTATGTGTATTTAAAGACTTTTTGTTGGGAAGGGGGAAAATTATAGTTTATGGGGTCGAATGCTTCCTTTGCGTTACAAACATCGTGATTTCCCTCTGATGTTTAAAGGCAACAATTGTGCAGAATAAGATTGTTAATCTTTATAAATTTATTAATCAGTTTATGAAAACAACGTTGAAATCGTGGAAGCAGAGCACACACGGGAAGGTAAATCAATGGTAAGGTCCAATGTAGGAATTTAGGTGGGTAATATGGAGTTAGATATTTAACTGGTTCATTAGTCAACTCCGAATCAGTTTCAGAATCAAATTGGTTAAGAAAATGATATAGAAAATATTTTAGAAAATTAAGAATAATTTTTAGAACCCAAGCGAGTTCTTTAGTTTTTAGTTCTTCTTTAAGACCTCATTCCGGATGGCATACAAATTTATTTCGGCACTATGCTTCATATGAATAGAAACACAGCTTCTCAAAAGCATTCAGCTTTCAGAGCTTTTGCAAAGTGTTGCCATTCATATGAATGGATATGAATAAGGCCTTTAATTGTGTATACAAAACGACAATACTTTTATTAGGCACTGTACATACATAGAGTAAAGAGACATATACATAGCATGAGATAGAGAGAGAGAAAGAGACACTTACATGACACCAAAGATATGGAAACAAATTCAATGCAGCGTTTTAAAAAAAAACAGATGAAAAAAGAACAACAATTGCCATAATTTGTTTAAAGGAAGGGGGCGTTAATTACACACACACACACACACGCACATATACTAGTTAATGACTCACCCTCCTTGTTGCGTGTTTTGGCCTTTTTATCGCTATTGGCCGAATCCTTAAGTGATTTAATAGAACCCGTGGGACTTTTGGTAAACTGCAGCTTCTCGGGCGAACAAAGTTGTGCCGAACCCACGACAACATCCACATTGCATATATCTGGAGGCGAATTGAGAGTCAATGAAGTGCCAATGCCTTGCCTGATGGTGGCCGATGAATAACTGGGTGGCTTGAGTTGCAAAAGGGGATTATTGTTGTCGCCATTGAGATAGCCATTAATGGTGGTGATATCGGTGCCCTCGTTGGCATTAGTGTCGGATAAGGGGGGCTAGAAAAGGAAGGGGGGAGAGTTAAGTTTAAGTAGTCGAATTTAAGTGGCAACCGTGTTTATATTTACCTGATCTGCAAAAAAATCGGACTCCTCAGGCCTTTGCTGTCCCAGCAGTCGATCTGTTTCCAAATCTGTATCGGCTTCTTCCTCAGTTAAAGCCGCAGCAGCAGGCACACATTTCCGGGGCACCCAAACTGGTGAATCGGGATCAGCGGGCAAAACTTCATCACAAAACTTGAGCTTCTCCGGTTGCGTTTTAGCACGCTGCAAAGCGGTACGTATTTCCTGCATGGCCTCTTGTACTGCGGTTGCTGGTGATGCAGCTGCTGCTGCTGCATAGACAGCTCCATAGTTATCTTCAATTTCAACGGGCGGTGTATGGGAATTATTAGGCGGCGGCGGAGGAGGCGGTGGTGGTGGTGGGGGCGGCGGTGCCGGTGCCGGTGGCGGCATGGGCATGGGCATATGGGTAAAATCACTTATCAGCGCCGATTGTGAGGCATCTGTGGTAACTGTGGCCAGACTGGCGCTATTATTATAATCATTTCCATTCCCATTATGCTTATCGCATACCACAGATACATTATTCTCCGTATCAGAGGCATGGCCACTGCTCAAGCCATCCTCTAGTACAGGCATGCTGGTATACAGTTTACCATAATCTGTGGGGCAGTTAATATCATTGGACAAACTGTCCAAATCACCACAATTGGAGTCATAGTCTGTGGTCTCGGGCGACAGGGTGAAATTACGCGAATGTCTACGTAAATTTGCCTCCAGTTCGGTATCCGCCAAATCACCGCTGCTGCGACTATTCGAATCAATATACAACTCAATGTCATTATGCTCCTGATACACATTAAGCTCACTAATGGGCTGGAAGAGATATAGAGTTAGACAGGGGATTTAATTAAGTCACAGAGCCTAACACTCACCTGTTTTCTGCTGGGAGAACGATGCACCAAATACAGCTCATCTTTGGGTATTCTAGCCAAACGTTGACCTATATACGCCTGTTCTATATGCCTGGCCGGTGGTATGTCCTAGTTGAAAAAAAAAAAGGGTTTAAGCCACTTTCAGCCGGTTATTTTCAATCAATAACTCACCGAACTGGCCACCTCATCGCCACTTTCCGTATTGTAGTCCGTAAAACGTTTCTCATCCTCGGGATTTGCCTTGAAAAACTCCTCCAAAACCTTACGTGTTTCCGAAAATTCATATAAATAATCAAAGGTAGGCGGCTTTTGCTCCTCATGATCCAGCAAATCAATTAGATTGCCCACCGAGGCCTTGCCCGTGACATTTTTGCTATTGGAGGGCGACACACGTTGCGGGAAACCAGGTGGACGTTTACGTGCCGGCGGTTGATTGCCAAAGCGACGCGGTGAACCCTCATATTCGGCTATGGGCAGTTGGCCAATCATTTTGGTTACCTTAAGGACATCATCATTAAACCCGGGCTGCTGCAGGGCAGATGTTTTGTTCATCCAATTGGTGTCAATGTCATCGAAGACCACAATTTCACCATCACGCAAACACTGGCCATCGGCCTTGCCCACATCCGTGGGTGAGCCGGGACTGGCGAGGCCCTAGGGACACACAGAGCATATAAATGGAAGGCCGAGTCAGGTTTTACTTATTTAAACTTACCTGAGTTTGCTCAAACTGGCTGCCGGGACTGCGACCCACACGTATTTGATAATAGTAGGAGCTGGCACCCAATTGATCCTGTCCAGGCGGCGATTGCTTAATGATTTGCATTGGGGCATAGGGTAAATCCGCCTGTAAATCGGGTGAATTAAGCACTGTGCTGGCTGGTGTAACATTGGGACTGCGGGTTCTCATTTCCCAAACATAACGCTCCTGCTGCAGCGAGGTGCCAGCTCCTGCTCCCGCTCCACCTCCTGCTCCTGCTGCGCCCGGCTTAGCAAAATTCAGAGTCATGGAATCGTTGCTGCTGTCGCTGCACGAGTTGGAATTCATGACTGAACCGAACGAAGGTGTCTGCCTGATGAGTAGAACAAAATTAATAGGGTGAGGTAACTGCTGCTGCTGCAGTGAATCACTAAATTGTTGTTGTTGTTGGTTGATGTAAACTTGGCCTCCAAGTGGCCATCCCTATGCGCATCTGTGTGTGTGTGTGTGAGTGTGTATATTGTTAAAAATCAATAGATTTTGCTCGCCTTCTTTTCTTTTATTCCTGATTTTCGGGTGCCGCTACCGCCGCTCTGCCGCAGCCGCCACCCACCGCCCAGCAGCAGCAGCAACAACAACAACAACAACACCAGCCACAATTACAGTTAGTTTATTTGCAATTGCAAACAAAAACACACACACACACACCACTAGAGAGGGGGGGTGGGGGCACAACACATGCCCTCAGTTGCGTATCCACGTTGTGTTCCTCTAATCCACTAAAAGACAAAAACATTTACCATTTAATACATTTTTATTGCACACACTCCACTCTATACTCTCTGTTTCTGGCTGTGTGAGTGTGAGTGGCAGCTTAAGAGAGCGCTGGTAATTGTGAGCCTCTGCACTGAATCTAACAGAGGCTCAATTTAATTAGTATATTTCAATTTTGAGATCAACCGAAAGAATCACAAAAATCACTACAAACTTAAGCAATATATAATTAGAACAAGAAATTCCCAAGCCTAAGCTTTAGCAGCTTAATTGTTGTAGCGAGCACGCGGAATTACCCGGTTTCTCTTCAACTCTTTCATTTTGTTTATATGTTGAAAAAAAGTCCACAAGTCGTGGCTGCCAACCAAAACTGGTTCGTGTGGTTGTTGTTCTTAAAAAAATGTTTTTCCTCATATGTATTGGTGTCTGCTAATGGCGAAGAAAAAATAGTAAAGTTCGATTTTTAGCGTCTGCAAACAACATTTAAATAATAAACAGAAACAAAGGCCCTTTTCGTTTGTGTTTAACAGCGAACTACTAAACGGAACGCAGTTATAGTCCTAAGGTCTATAGCAAATAAATCGATAGTTTGCCCTATCGATAGCTAACCAACAGTCGCTGGTGGGGTCGAATCTGTAACGGAATTTTGGCGCCACACAATTTGAATTCAAATTTCCAGTTGAGTTAACTTTATATGGAGCGCATGCAAAGTATTCGTCAAGTTAATTATTATAAAGTGTGTGGAAAGGTTGAACTAATTCCGTTCACCTCACAACCACTGTGAGTAGAAGCGAACACAGCTACATACAAACTAGACAAATTTTCCGGTTTTCTTTAAGGAACCCGGAACCTTAAGTTGACTTTAACCATAAATATTTTAACTTGGACTGACAGCATTATTAACCTGCCTTTGTAGAATAATGGTAAACATGTCTTTATATCATACACTTAGAAAAAATCAAACATCCCGTACTTAAGCGGGAAAAATTTAAGCACAAACGATCTGAAAAGCTGACTAAGTTCGGAATTTTCAAATCAGATAATAAAATGATCATTTCTAGTTCGTTTTTTAAATATTAAGTCGCT
Source organism: Lordiphosa mommai (assembly GCA_018904225.1). Lineage (NCBI taxonomy): Eukaryota > Metazoa > Arthropoda > Insecta > Diptera > Drosophilidae > Lordiphosa > Lordiphosa mommai. The sequence continues at coordinate 866,023 of JAEIFT010000018.1, forward strand.
TTAACTTGAAATAAAATGCATTCTGTTACATTATTTTAATTCATTCTCTTAGGTTTTAAGGATTAAGGATTGATTCACTCGTATTTCAAAAAAAAAAAAAACCTAATTATCTTCATATTTCAAGTAAAAAACGATCAAAATAAAATCACGGACATACTTAATATTAGAAAGGGCACATTCAGCAGATACACTTGATTACTGATTAGTTTTAAAAACTACGTACTCATTATTGTATATTTTTAGGTGTTGTATGAAATTGACATTTATATGTTAAAAAACCGTATTTCTAATTTAAAACGACACCTAAAAATATACTATGTAAAGTCAGCTATCATAAATCACAAATCGCTAATCGAAATTATCTGCTGAATGGCCCCAAATAACCCTTGAATGAAATACTAAATTTGGTAATTTATTTTGAAAATAACCCCCAAGATGTAAATATGTATGTTTATATCGATATATCGATAATTAGTATTATGTATTTTTAAGTATTTTAGACAATAATGGTCATGGTGAATCTATTTATTAGAGTTGTGCCGATTTTTATGAACTAGTTCTAATGAACTACTCATTAAAATTAACTAATAAACTAGGTCTCAGTGTTTAAACTACAGTTCATTTTTTTTTTAAATGAAGTGACTAAGTTCAATTTTGCGAAACAAAGTTCATTTTGTGAACTCTAGTTCATTTTTGTAAACAAAAATTTAATTTTTGTAAGCTGTAGTTCATTTTTGTGACCAAAATCTAAAAAAAAAACGCGTTCTGTTGTGATTCAACCTTGAATTAAATATTATTCTAATGATTTGTTTTGAATGTCAGCAGAAAAGCGACTTTCGTGATTTTTAAATTATTAAGAAGTTAATAATTTTATGCAATTTCAAATTTTGAAATTACACATCACTTGCTGTCAGTGTGACCAGTTGTCGATACTTTCGCCTAACATATATCGATATATCTAATAAGCTAACATTATCGACTATCGATAGACCCGAAATAAAGTGACCGTATTAAGTGGGGCGGCCAAATAGGCTAGTCTGCGACCGACAAATAAGCGAGGAAAAACTATGCGGAATTTATTTTTTTTATTTATTTTTTCGTAATCCAAGCCAGCCAGAGAATGTGCATAATTCTGTAATGAAATGCAAATGTAAAGTGTGCAAAAGTGAAATGTGCGAATTTGGCGATTAGAAAATTGCAGAAACGCCAGCAAGTGAAAGAAAACGGGTTGGAAAGCGACAAAAAAAAAATTTAAAGGCGACGCCGCCGCCGCAAAGGAAATATCGCAAAAAAAAAAAAAAGTTGCAGGCAGCAACAACGTGCGTGCGTGTGTGTATAGAAACCGAACGAGCGTAGGGAACGGAATGTGAGAGAAGAGAAGAACAAGAAGAAGAAAAAACGAAACGAAGGCTGGAAAAATAAAAATGTATGAAAAATGGGGAAAGTGGCAAACACACACGTGCACACACACACAAACACATAGGAAAATTAACTAAATTTAAAAAAAAAAATGAAAACTAGAAACATTTACACTCACACACACACACACATAGGAGAGGCGGCTTTAGAGATGGCAGAAATTCAAAGCCTGATAAGAACCTAACAACAATAACAACAACAAAAACCCAAAGCAAACAAATTAAAATAGTTTTTTTGTTCGTCTAAAAGAAAGAAAGAGACAAAGCTAGACTAGAGATGATGTCAACTATTTAGCTATAGCTAGATTTGGCTGGATATGAGGCTAAACTATAAAAAAAGACGAATATTTTAATAGTTCAACACTTAATTCATTTTTTTGCAATTAAATATTAGCTTAAATGTTTAAATTTTTTGTGAATATTTCTTAACAGTTTTGTTTTTTGAATTTAAACCGCGGAACCTAAATTATATGTTTGAATAATTGAAATTTCAATAATTAATTCCACAAAAAGGTTCCAAAATCCTTTTGTCTAACCATTTGTAATTGTTTCTCTCTCTCTCTTTCAACTGCTTTGGGAGTTTAATATTTAACTTGATTTTATTCTTTCTTTGGCTAATTTTCTAGCTAGCTTTTAAAATCGGCTAAAAGCCCAACACTGACCGACTGAAGCTTGGCTTAAAATATGAACATGTGTTTGTGTGTGTGTGTGTGTCCGTGTGTTTGCGTTCTTTTTAGTAAAGAAATATTGTAATTTTCCAACAGAGCACAACAATCAAAATATATTTATAAAACAAAAACAAACTCTGGAGTCAACTTGGCAAATTTTTGTAAATTTTCTTTATCCAAGTTTGGGCTGCTGTTCTCTTCGACTATTTCGTCTTTGCTGTTGTCTACTCCTCTCGATATCATTTCACGCGTCGCCGCTTCGTCTCGCCGTCTCGCACTTTTTACATAGCAGCAGCAGCAGTTAGCAGAGTCAAACCAACTGTATCGTCATCATCAACCAAACGCATTTTCATTGCCAACAACAATAACAAACGGTCAACGACATTGCAACAACAACAACAACAGAGAGCAGCCCCCAAGAGAGTGAGCGAGAGCAGAACAATGCCCAAATGCGATGTGAAAACCCGTTACATTCCTGCGACTTTCGCCTGGATTGTGCTGCTCCTTACCACATTTCTATTCTTCTTCTATCCGTAAGTTTTTAACTTCGAATATTACAAAAAAAAAAAATCAGCAAATTGTTTCTTCCTTTTGCCACTGTTGTCCTTATTTGCTTGGCTTCCCATTTGATTTACTGCTGTTTATGGCTTATAACAAGGGACATAATGCATTATGCATTCATCGAGTGTCGTCCAAAACCTCCCACCCCCCTCTCTCTCTCTCACTCTTTCTTAATGCAAGACTTAGTCATCTTTCCTTAGCCAACTTTTTGTTGTTGTTTATGTTTTTTGAACTAGAAAATTGACAGGAAAATACAACATAAAATTGTAGTCTGAAATTTAATGCTTAGTTAAGCTAAATTTAATTTAAAAGTTGTTTCAACTAGTTCATGCAACAACTAAGCCAAAAACGGAACTAGTTTTTGTATTGAGAGCTAGTTCAACACAAATCAATTAAATAAACTATAAAGAAACTTGCGATTAATCATACATTTTTATATTGAAATTTTGAAAAATTTTGAACAAATTTTAATTAATTTTTCTTTTGTCCTTATTGTCCATCATGTATTCTCGTTCTTCACCTCCGCAATTTGTAGAAATCATCATATCTTCTACAATTTTGGAGTTGGGTTGTTTGTACCTTCTAGACATATATTCTACTCATCATTACTTATCTTGCCCCCATACATCGTTTTTCGATCAGATGATTAACAGTAGAGTTGCCACCGCAATGTGAAAAAAACTCATATTTTCCACAATTTTGGAGTAAGATGGTTCAAACCTTCTAGACATATATTCTACACATCATTACTTATCGATCCACCAAACACCGTTTTCCAATCAGATGAACGATAGTAGAGTTACCACCTCCACAATTTAAAAAACCTTCAATTTTTAACAATTTTGAAGTTAGATGGTTTGAATCTTTTTGACATATATTCTACTCATTATTACTTATCTTGCTCCCATACATCGTTTCCCGATCTGATAAATGATAGTAGAGTTGTCACCTCCACAATTTGAAAAAAAAACCTCAAATTTCCACAATTTTGAAGATAGATTGGTTGGACCTTCTAGACATATATTTTAATCATCATTACTTAACGATCCACCATACATCGTTTCGCGATCAGATGATTGATAGTAGAGTTGCCACCCCCACAATTTGAAAAAACATCTAAATCTTCCACAATTTTGGAGTTAGATTATTCAAACCTTTTAGACATATATTCTAATCATCGTTACTTAACGATCCACCATACATCATTTTGCGATCAGATGAACAATAGCCGAGTTATAAGCAAAACAAAAAAATTACGCTGGGCAGCACGGGCGGCAAACGTGATGGGCAGCACTTACACAGTTTGTGCGACCCCCCCCACACTTCACAGTTATCATTTCTATACAAACTTTCTTACTAGTTTTATGATGATTCAAGCCAATCCCGTTTCTAATCTCCTTTAAATAAAACCCCCAAAATAAATACATTTTTTTTTTCAAAAATTTAGAAAATAATAAAAAGCTAAAAACTGTTGCTTAATGGTTATCGGAATATGAAAAAAATAAGTTATCTCTCTTTGCTTTATTAGTTTGTCGTCGGCCTTTTTTACTTAGTTGCCAAGTGTTTTTATTAATTTTGTTTTGGCTAACAACAACTACTTCAGCTGCCTACCCTCACACACACACACACACACACACAAACACACACTAATTATGATAAACAAAAGTGATTCCTTATGCTTTCAATTAGGCGACATTCTTCAAGGGAAATATTTAGTAAGTGAGAGTGAGAGTGTGTGAGAGAAGGGGAGCAGGGGGAGCAAGGGGGAGGGGAGGCGCAACAGCAAAAGACCAACACAAATTCGTCATCTAAATGAATTACTTTTTGTTTTTGCTTTCGCTTTTGTCCGTTGTCTTGGCTTCTTGTTTGTCCTCAAGAACAAGGGGAGGATTACTCATTCACTAAGGTAATTGTGCTGTGCTGGAGCCACGGCCAGGGGAAGTGGGAGGGGCAGGGGGTTCATTTTTATTTAATCAAACAGAAACGACACAAGTTTCCACATAGATTTTAAGTTTCGTTCAATGAAAATAAACCCCACACACACACACACACATGGGGAAAACTTGACTTGTAGCTGATTTTTTTTATTGTTGGAATTGTATACCTACCCACACTTGCATATTTGATTAATTTGAAATTGAAACCCGCGCACCCCCTCCCCTCCTTCTAGTTGATATATATTATTAAGTTTAATTATATAGACACACAGTTGTTGGGGCTATTGAGAGCACAGAGAAAAAACACAGAGTAAAAATAAGTTCCCTTTTGAAGTTCCATTTTGGGTATTGGGGAATGATATAGATTTTTGAGCCGCTTGGCTGGTCAACCTGTGGCATTTCCCCTCTCTCACCTGGTTGTTAATTGAATATATAAAACAAAAACTTGAAATTCGAAACGTTAACAGAAAAACAAAACATAAATTGAAAACGGCACAACCTTCACCCCCCCTCCCCCTCCGCCCTAGCCCATATCAAATGACAATAGCCAAAAGCTTAGGCCAGGCGGCGGCGGCAGCGGCGACACTTTATAAAGTGAAGAAAAAGCTAGAAAATAAAATCCATAATTAAATAAACATGAAAAACTTTTAGTAGTTGTGACTCATTTTTCAAGTCCTGCAGAAAATCGTACAAATGAATCTCAGAGAGAGAGCGAGAGAGAGCAGGAAGCGGAAATGAGAAAAAGGTGGCAATAGTTTGATTGCCATTTTATGGGATTTGGTTTCAGGTTGCTGCTAATTGGGACGCCCGTCCCCATTATGAATTGGTTGCAGGGCAAATAAACAATTGTGGCAGCATTTATAGGAGATGGGATTAGTTTTCTTGCTTTAGAAAATTTAAAATCATTATTTATTTTACTTCCAATTTTGTGAAACTAAAAAACGCTTCTTCGACTCACTTAACAATATTTTTTTAGTTCTTAAAATTTCCTAGACACACAAAGCCTGGACATGGATCGATTACTAATATTCTCAAAGGTCCATTTAAGCGTTTCCTTTTTCCATTTAATTTAATAAAATCAGTCATTCCATTTGTGGTCTTACAAAATAAACATTTTTGGCCTCTTTATAATTATATCATTGCGATCTATATATGGGCATTTCCGCAGAAAAGTCTACCAAGACCGAAAAATTAAAAGTTAATTTAAAGTTGTTTCTTACTTGATTTAGAAAAAGTAAATATGCAAAATATTTTTGATTAATGAGTTTAAAGCTTCCCTTTGTACAGATAGCGATATATCGGGCTACAAAGTACAAATTTACGTTTTGGCCAGTTTTTCAGTGCATTTTCTCTTTTCGACTTACAGCTCTCAGAGTCATTAAGCAATTCCACTCTTTTCGCAAAATTTTAGCTACAATTAAAATTGATTTTTTTGTTGCGTTAAATAATTTAAGAAAAATTTTCTTCACTTAAAAATTGCCAAATGAAATTTTAGTAACGTCACGTCAGTAACGTCACTTCAGATATAAAGAAGCTAATAAAAAAAGAACGAGAAATGAGATTTATATTTGGTAAATTGGAAAATAAACTTATATTATTCTAAAAACTACTGAAAAAAGTTTCATACAAAAAGAGTTTCTCAATTCGCAGAGTTTAGCAATTTTGTAGTCCGAGTCAAAACCCACTTCCGTTTTAAGTAACGTCACGTCAGGGCATATTTTTACTGATTTCTTTGAATCCTCTGGGTCGATTTTTGTAAATTTTTTTTCTAAATAAAGTGCAATTGAATTACTACCAAAATATAAAAAAAAAAATTTTTTAACTTGTCTCTTTCATATTTTTTTTTTACATTTTATCGTACGAATGTCACGTCACGTCAGAAAAGAAATGCCCATATGGTCATTCAATTTTTTACGCCCATGTGCGTAAAATTTTGAATTATATTTCAAAGTTGTGATTGAAATTTTTCACATATGAAGCTGATTCCGTTTTCGATTTCTATCAAATCGTGTGGAATCGGAAAATGATCCAGTGGACGAATATTTGCATATTTCCATTTATCTTCAATCGGTAAAATTACTTAACCGAATTCTCTAATCGTTTCTTGAAAATAGGAACCTTTTATCAATTCCGATCGTTTAAATTCGGAAACGAGAACAGACCTGATAGGATTTATAGCCGTAGACGTTATATCATATCACCTTCGAGGAGTTAAGAAATCGGCCCTAAATGTATATCTACTGGCTCTTAGATTAGATAGAACAAGCTAACAGCTAAAGTTATCTGATGGATATCGACTTCATACAAAAACAAGTAAGCAAGTCGATCAAGACCGACTGTAATATACTCTCTTTCTATCAAAGATTGTAACAAACTGTGTAAGTGCTGCCCATCACGATTGCGACCAGTCCTGCCTAGCGTAATTATTTGATTTGCTTATAACTCGGCTATTGTTCATTTGATTGGGAAATGATGTATGGCGGATCGTTAAGTTATAATAATTAAAATATATGTCTAGAAGGTCCAACCAATCTATCTTTAAAATTGTGGAAGATTTGAGGCTTTTTACAAACTGTGGAGGTGGTAACTCTACTATCGTTCATCTGATCGGGAAATGTTGTATGGTGGATGAATAAGTAATGATGGGTTGAATACATGTCTAAAAGATTCAAATCATCTAACTTCAAAATTGTGGAAATTTGAAGTTTTTTTTTTTCAAATTGTGGAGGTGACAACTCCACTATCATTTATCAGATCGGGAAACGATGTATGGGGGCAAGATAAGTTATAATGAGTAGAATATATGTCAAAAAGATTCGAAGCATATAACTTTCAAATTGTGCAAAATTTAAGGTTTTTTAAAATTATGGAGGTGGTAACTCTACCATCGTTCATCTGATCGGAAAACGGTGTTTGGTGAATCGATATGTTATGATAAGTAGAATATATGTCTAGAAAGTTTGAACAATCTATCTTTAAAATTGTGACAGATTTGAAGGTTTTTCAAATTGTGTGGGTGGTAACTCTACTATTGTTCAACCAATCGAAAAACGATGTATGGGGGCAAGATAAGTTAAAATAAATGGAATACATGTCTAGAAGGTACAAACAACCTAACTCCAAAATTGTGGAAGATATGAGGTTTTCTTCAAATTGCGGTGGTGGTAACTCTTTTATCGTTCATCTGATCGGAATACGATGTAAAGGGGCACGATATGTATCGATGAGTAGAATATATGTCTAGAAGGTTTGAACAATCTATCTTTAAAATTGTAGAAGATATGAGGTTTTTTTCATATTTCCCGTTGCTTTGAGTTCACCCAAAGTTTTGCACTTTACTTCGAGCTTGTCCAGGTCTCTTTAGGTCCATCTAAATCCATTCTTACATAGCTTCCTCAAGGGAATCCCAAGCCCTTATACCTGCCGTTTTTAGCTCTCAAACTTTAGAATATTTCTTCCCCAGTCCCCATATATATTTTCAATTGGTGGTTCATAATATGAACTTCATATATCAGGGAATCAAGTTGGTCATTCTAAATTGCAAGGGTTAACTACACAGAGATTTAAATTTAAACTTTGCTGGTTAAAATGATCTTTTAATAATATTAATTTTACCATAGACCGCGTTGAGACGTCATTCCATTCGTGTTAAGTGCAATGTCCTGAGTTCGATCCCCAGACAAGGCAATATTTTTTTTTTTTTTTTTTAAGAAAAGATTGTATTGATATTTTTAACATATCAAGTTAATCTTCGTCTTCGTAAAAATGTGGAAATGACTGCCATTTCATATCAATTTTTTTCTCTGTGTATTTTACATACTGTTAAATAACAGATTTTAAAACACTCCAGAAAAAAAATTGCTTTAATATACCCAGAAGCAAAGGGTTTCTTATCCTTAGCAAAAATCGCTTTTGTATACCAGATAAGACTTTGTTTTTCAGGCAGCAGGAAGAACCGAGACTAGTGCACTAATTTAAAAGAAGTATTCTTAAAGCACTAGGATAAAACTCAAATTAAAACTCAAAAAAAAAAAAAAAAAATAAAAAAAAAACAATTTCTCAAAGAAATGACCCAAAATGATAAGGTTTCTTATCCCCCAAAAAGAGACTTCTTCCTGTCTCCCAGAAGTGTCCCAAAGTGACACATTTATTCTCGAAGGAAGATGAGCATGCGATAGAGTGAAGTGTTCCATCGCTGCATCACACACCTGTCCCAATATTAGAACAGCTTCCTATGAATATATGAGTAAAATCTGTGCTTAATGAAGAAGGAAATCAAATTGAAAGGAAACTCCTTAACCTTTCGATAGGATTAGATTACTTTACCAGGGCAAAAAAAAACATAAACTGGACATTCCCATTTAATCTACCTGCATTGCAATCCAAATATAGAGCAGAGAAATGTTGAAAATGTATTTTCTATTTAGGTTTTGTTTGCTGTAAAGTAATACGTTCACCTTAAGTAACCCGTAAGCCATAAGCCGTAAGCCGTAAACGTACAGCAAAAAAAGTTCACAACACACACATCATTGCAAATGCAGCAGCAGGAGCAGGAGCAAAGGCAGGAAGGAGCAGAGAGGGTTAAGCCAAGGTAGGCAAAGGACACGTGTATCGCATAGGTCGTGAAACATTTATACATGGGCCAACCGGTTCGGCTGGTGTTGTGGTTCGTGCGGTTCGGTTTGACTCGGAAGAGGCACACACACACACACACACACACAGAACAACGACAAGCAGTTCCGGTTCACTAGACTCTAAAGTGATTGTGGCACACAAGGGGGAGAGGGGAGAGGGGCTGAGGCAAGAGATGATGTAGTTTGGGCACTGTTTAATGGTCAATAATGTGGCCTGGGGCCTATCCAGCACATGGCTAGAGATTGAGATTTGTCAAAAGTCTCAACTTGTTGTTTAATTGCGATTCTTTTCAACAAAATTAAATTTCGTACTTTGATGAGGCAAGCGGTAATCGTGGTTTAGCCATCTTTCACTTTGACTAAAAATACAATTTTATAAACTGTTTGCCCCCACCCCCCCAAGAGAGAGCAGAAGCTGTGCAAAAAGCAAGTAAAATTGTTTGCCTCTTTTCCCGACCCAATTAAATTGTTTGCAATTTGTGTTAAAAGCATTTCAAGGATTTCAGTTTTGTTGGTGCTGGTGCTCTCTGCCGCTTCTTCTTCTTATGCTTATCCTCCGGGCACACTAAACCACAAAATGTTAAAGTACCTCAAAATAAAATCCTTGTGAAATTTGTATAATATTTTACTTTTTGATCGAGAGAAAACCAAGGGCCATGTAGTTGGCCTGATCTTTTGGCTTGCAAATTCATTTCTCAGGCTCTGACCAACAGATGGAGCCACTTTCTGTATCCTTACGATACATTTAACCGATTTTAATCGGCAAAGTTGTGTTAAATTAAATAATATTCACGATTATGAAGTGTAAAGTTTTTCTCACTAGAAATAGTTTTTTTTTTTTTTTTTTTTTTTTTTAAGAGGTGGGATTAGCAGGTCTTTGCCACTTGGATTGCCCAGCTGAATAAATGTCCATGTGGTAGCCTAAAAAACTAATAAATACCAAGTTTGGTGACGCTTCAATGGAAAATAAAAGTAGTTTTTAGACCGTTCGTTTCTATGTTAGCTATATGATATAGTTATCCGATCCAACCGATTCGGACAAATGTGCAGTCTATATGTATTTTAAGACTTTTTGCTAAGTTTGATCAAGAAAGCTTTAAAACTGAGGGAGAAGATAGCATAAGACTCGCACGAACATGGCTTTATCGACTCAGCTCGTCATGCTGATCAAGAATATATATATACTTAATGGGGTTCGAATGTGCTTCCATGTCATGTGTTCTTCTTCTATATGCACACCTCCTGGAAGTATTTGCGAAATAAACTCAGCTCAATAAACATACTTGCTTAACGTCTAAAGTACACTCAAACCATTCAGATAGCCATCTTAGCTCAATTTGTAGAAAAGACTAAGTCTATCAACAGTGTCAAATCCACGAAGCTATATAGGTACTCCTTTGTCACGGTCACCATTGTAAAAACGCTGCCTATAGTAGAGTATCCTTGTCGAAATTCTGCCTAATAGTCGTTTAGTATGTTGTGTCAGAAGCACACTGCTAAACACTTTCATGAACGCATTTAAAAAAGAGATGGCTCTGAAGTTGGGGTCACCATTTTTGAATATTTTTTTTTCTCATCAAAGGCCATTTTATTGTACGCTACTGTGTTAGGGTTTCTATAAACTGGTCAGTGGCATTTTTAAAAAAAACTCTGCTTGGGGGATCTTTCAATTCTGCTACTTTTAATACGTGGGTTGCTATTAAAATTTCTGATCTAGGTCACTTCTAGCACTTTTAGGACCAATTGGCCTTTTCCCAAAAAAAAGGAGAAACTTGGTTTAATGAATTCAATCGCGGACGACGCTCGTTTTCGTTGTGCCAGAAAACATTGATGCCGTGCGTGAACTGATAATGCAAGATCGTCATGTGACATACCGTGAGATAGAGGCATCCTTGGGCATTTCTTCCACCAACATACATTCGATATTGCATGAACACCTGGGCGTAAAAAATCAAAAAACAATCGCTCAAAAAAAGGCTCGTGTGGATTGGTGCAAAGAATTTTGCAAAAAAATATAATCGCGGTGTTTCAAAATACGTTTAAAAGATCGTCACAGGTGACGAATCATGATTCTATGCTTATGAGCCCGAAACTCTTCGAAGACGAGCCAAATCCAACGAAAGTCGTTTGTGGAAGAAGCACTTCGAAGCAAATGGTCGCCTGTTTTTCTTAGGTAAAACTGGTCATGTGGCCACTGTTCCGCTTGAGCAACGTAGGACGGTCAATTCTGAGTGGTACAGCACAATTTTGTTTGCCTGATGAAGTCTTAGGAGAAATTCGAAAAACGAACAAGAGAAGACAGATCATTGTGCACCATGACAATGCGAAATCTCACACATCAGCTCACACCTTTTTAACGAATTGATGGGTCCTCCGCCGTACAGCCCTGACTTGGCACCCAATGACTTCTTTCTTATTCCCACACATCAAGGGAAAAATGCGTGGTCAACGATTTTCGTCGCCAAAAGATGCTGTTGAAGAGTTCCAAAACCATGTTTTGGAGGTGTCTCAATCGGAGTGGAAAAAGTGCTTCGACAATTGGTTTTGCATGCGCTCTAATGTGCATAAATCTTGCTGGAGAATACTATGAAAAATAATAAAACCATTTTTGAACAAAAATATTCGCGTTTTCATTATTAGGCCAGAAATATATATAGCAACCTACGTATTCCGAATGCTACAAGGAAAGTCTAGAGCCATTTTTAACGATCAGGTGTTCTTCTTTGTTTCTAAAGTGTTGGTCCAGTATTGGCTGCACTTTTCTAAAAGACCACCCTAAAGCTCTTGTTTCTTGTTCTATCTGTATATTTCATCCAGCCTAGAGGGATTTAATCCTCTTTAAGGATTGGCAGGTGTTGTGATGAGTATCTCATATATTTTTGGCCCCAGTGTGCAAATCTTTTGGATCAATTCGTATTAAATTTTAAATCAAAAAATTTTAGACAATGCATAATGGAAATTCTTTTCAATTTCGAAATCAAATTGCCTGAGTGTGTTTTGGGGGTCAAAGGAGACAGATGCTGCTGCTGTTGTTGCTGCTGCTTTTGGCCTTCAACTGTCAACTTTTCTGACAGGCGGCAGCAAAAAGTTCAGTTTCAGTTGCAGTTGCATTTGCCATGTGTGCTGTAGGCTATGGCCATTTTTAGTTTTCACACAATGTTAACAAATGCTAAAATATGCAAGACATAAATTTATGTTTTGTTATTGTGTCTCTGGACTACTTGAACACGTGTCAGAGATTTTAGGCTAATCAAAAGAAGGTGGAAAATCTTGGGGAAAATATGAGTTAAATTTAAGTTAAAATTCAAACAAAAACAAAAGCATCGACTCACCTTATCGAGGAGGGCATGGGGGCACCTAATTTTATCAGGGCAACTAACTCAAAGCAGTCCTAATTTTTATGGTAACTTTTTCCCCCATTGTCAACACCTAACCTTCTGTCCTATCTCCCTTACCCCCCTCCCTCCCTTTCCGCCTGCCTTTTAATAGATAAAAAACAGTCTCGAGGTAGCCACGGCCCATCCAACCACACTTGGTCAGGGGATGACTAATGCTTTGGCGCTGGCTTGGTTTTTTTTTTATGCCGATAGTAGGATATTTTTATACTATGTGTTGTGTGTGTGTGTGAGCGCGTCATATATTGGCTTTTCTATATATATTCTATATGTAAAATGTAAACACTCGGCTACAAAATCCAATTTTTTTTTGTTATCAATTGAGATTGCCCAGTTCCCAGTGTTTAAAGTGTTCAATTACCACATCTTTGACTCGCAGGTGTTGACCCATTTAGATGACGTTTCCTGATGACTGCGTTCCTACCTGCTGTTTTTGCCTTTGCTCTGCCAGTGACAGTTTCTTCCCTCTCATTGTGTGTGCAAGAGCATGGGAATTCAATTTCCTGTCCTTTCGCAGTCAGCGTTTTCAGTCAGGGGGGCGGGCGACGGAAATGCTCTTGAAAAATGCTTCAAGCTGCAGAAATTCTAAGCAATTTAACCAAATGGCGCCCCACAATACCACCCGCTGTGTGTGTGTGTGTGTGCTATTTGAATTGTTGTGTATGACGACTGGATTGTTAAGTGGAATTCCTCAGAAATATTGTGAAACAATTTAAAATGTGATTGCACTTTGGAGCTTTAAATAGTTAATCATAGTTCAATTTGGTGAAGTAGAAATTCTTTATATTTTTGACTTCACAGTGCAAGCTCTTGTTGTAGTTAAATTTTAAAATAACGTTTTCCAAGACAATTTTCCAAAACTTTTCAAACTTTGCTTTTTAACACCATTTTCCAACACTATTTTCCTACACTGTTTTTCCAACACTATTATCCAACACTATTCCAAACGGTGTATTTCAACACAATTTTCTTAACACTATTTTTCTAACACTGTTTTCTTACGCTATTTTCCTAACACTGTTTTCTTAACTCTGTTTTCCTAACACTGTTTTCCTAATACTGTTTTTCAACACTATTTTCCTAACACTATTTTCCTCACACTGTTGTTTAACGCTGTTTTTCTAACACTATTTTCCTACTTTTGTTTTCCAACACTATTTTCCTAACACTGTTTTCTTACGCTATTTTCCTAACACTGTTTTCCAAATACTGTTTTCTTAACACTGCTTTCCTAACACTATTTTCCAACACTGTTTTCCTAATACTGTTTTTCAACACTATTTTCCTAACATTATTTCCCTCACACTGTTTTCTAACGCTGTTTTCCTAACACTGTTTTTCTAACACTATTTTCCTACTTCTGTTTTCCAACACTATTTTCCTAACACTGTTTTCTTACGCTATTTTCCTAACACTATTTTCCTAACACTGTTTTCTTACGCTATTTTCCTAACACTGTTTTCCTAACACTATTTTCCAACACTGTTTTCCTAATACTGTTTTTCAACATTATTTTCCTAACACTATTTTCCTCGCACTGTTTTCTAACGCTGTTTTCCTAACACTGTTTTTCTAACACTATTTTCCTACAACTGTTTTCCAACACTATTTTCCTAACACTGTTTTCTTACGCTGTTTTCCTAACACTGCTTTCCAACCCTGTTTTTTTCTAACACTATTTTCCAGCACTGTTTTCCTAATACTGTTTTCCAACTCTATTTTACAACACTGTTTGCCGAACACTGTTTTTAAACCTGGGCTGCAAACCCAAATCATTTTTTCGGAGGTCCGGCTCGCGGGTTGGAATAAACAACCGAATTTATGGTACCCTTATAATTCCACCACAAAAGACAGCTTTACCGTTCTCTGGTGAATATCGGCTTTTGATGTGATTTGAGCAAGATTCCACGTTATTGTAAACAACCCATTTTTCATTGCCCGTTATGATTCGTTTCAAAAACTGAGACCCTAAATATTAACCAAATGGAGATGAAGATTTATCAACTTAATTGTTCTATTATCTTAACGTTATTTCTCTGGTTGACCACTCCCCTGCTCCTTCTCTCTTTATTAGAAATTATGTGTACTATATCTTAATTCATTTTCATTTTCTTGTTTTGTTTATTTGCCAGACTTCAGTTGCAATTTGTTTCAATTTGTTGCTGAAAACATTAATTGATGTTGCCTTCCGCTTCCACCACCACCTCCTCCTCTTCCCTCTGTTCGGTCGTTGTCTACTACGCTAATTTGATTTGTCATTTAGTTTGTTTGTTGTCCTTGTTCCTGTCTCGGGCTACATGCAAAGTGAAATTGGTTTCAGGCTCAGACAATAATTTCGCATGACTTGGCATAAATAAATATGCTTTTGACAAACAACTTGGACTTGGCATATTTGAATTTTACACAAAAATGTGTAATCAGGCATCAGCGGAGATTAGAAATTGTTGCTCTTCTAATCTCTTCAAGTTGTTGTCAGGTGCGCAATTTACAAATACAACAAAATCAGGGTCTTTTAGCCAAGTGGCGCTTTGTCATGACAAACACGTCTGAGAGGTGCTCATTAACATTGACCAATTGGTCCGGGGTTATTGTTATTGGTTTAATATTGTCATACGGATGTGATTGTGCAATGTGCTTAGACATTTGACAATTTATTTTAGAAGTTTATGCCATGCGAATGATTATGAATTGGTTAATTATAATTTATGCAATTTAAGATTTAGAAATAACTTCCTTTGTTTTTAAAGATTGCAGAAATTTAAAATTTATGATGGATTAAGAGCAACTTTTACCAAACCCAATCAGACTTGAAACTAAATCTTTCTTTTTTTCCATGAAAGTTTTGCCATGTACATATGTAAAACCTAAAGAAAACTTTTTCCCATCATTATATATATTTTAAGAAAACTCGTAGAACTTAATTTTTATCCCAAAAGATGATCCAATATGTTCTCTACCTTATAACAGCTGAAATCTCAATTTAAAGCCCCACATTGGGCGCCAAAATGTAGACATGTTGAATTTAATTTTATCTAACCTGTACCCCTAAACAGTATTAAAATCATGCTTAAGCTGACATAATACTTAAATCTTCAGTTTAAATCCTACGACGTAAGGGAATTCCTTGGTTTTTGCATCGCAATTTATTTGTAGAATACATGGCATAAACTTGGTTCTTAAACTTGTATTGAAAACTTATAAAACGCTTATGCACTCAAATATTGTCAAAATTGCCCCACATTGGGCGCCAAAATTATAAAAAGTTTGATTAGAGCCCAACAACTTTAGGCAAATTTGTATAAAACTTGCATATAAGGGCGCAAATTTCTTAAACCATTAGGGATGGGATAAACTTGGTGGTCAAGCTTGTATTGTATACAACTTAACCGCTCATTTACTCAAATATTGTTAAAATTGCCTCACATTGGGCGCCAAAATTATAGGACGTTCGATTAGAACCTTACTCCTTAGGTAAATTCTTATAAAACTTGCATATAAGGGTCCAAATTATTAAGATCCATAAGTTAAATCGCCCAGCTAATGAAACAGAATGCATATAAATTGCAAACCAACAAGATGAATAAAATAATAATTTTTCTTTTAGGAGCTTAAGTTGAAAAGAATCAGAAATACTTAAACCTGCTAACCGAACCTTGAAACGAACCTTTAAATGAACCTGGAAACGATTCTTGAAACGAACCTTAAAACGAGCCTTAAGCCGAACCTTAAAACGAGCCTTAAACCGAACCTTGAAACGAACCTTGAAACAACCCTTGAAAAAAAACTTGAAAAGAACCTTAAAACGAATCTTAAAAACGAACCTTGAAACTAAACTTGAAACGAACCTTAAAACAAACCTTGAAACGAACCTTGAAACAAACGAACCTTGAAACAAACCTTGAAGAGAACCTTGAAACGAACCGAAAGGAAACTTAAACGGAACCTTGATCTAAAACTCTTGTAGACAAATAGTTAAACCTGAAACAAAATTTTCGGTTTGATTTAACAAAAGTTATTGACATTAAAATTTGTTAGTGCTTATTGAAAATATTCAAATGATAATGCAGAAATTTATCTCTGCGTTTGTTGACCCTCATTTGGCATTGACCGAAATCCGTTTTAGTCAAACATTTTAAAGAATTGTCTCATTATTGTCAACAGCTTAAAGGTCGTAAAAGTGCCATCGATATAAGTCTTAAATGAAAGGGCTGCTTCAAGAAGTAGAATAGACTTAGACTTATAAATTTCAATTATAAATAAATTAAATCTTACATTCAAGTAATCAATATATAGAATTCTAGGGCCCGATTTCCTATCTTCTAAATAGCTGCCATGTGTCAGATAAACATACATTTTGCTCTGTTATTTGTTGGTTTATGTGATGGATGTAGGAGATCAGAAATCGGCCCTAAATATTTTTATATTTTCTATTTAAATTGGGTAAAACTGGGAACGTACCAAGGTTCAAACCAAAACCTTCAACCTCTAATTTCTCAACCTTTAACCATGGATAAATTTTGGTTTAAACCTGAGAATCGAAATTTATTGAAAATTATTTGAGTTTGCAGCTCTATTAAAAGCCCCACCTTGGACACTGAAATGATCATGCCTTAAAATATGGATTATTTGCTTCAATTCTTACTCTCAAACTGAAATTAAAATACTTGAAATCACAGCTTAGGCCTCACGTTGGGCGCCATATTCCACCATATTTCTTGCCAATTCAGCTTCGATCATTTTTGACAAGTGACCAAAGAAGTAATCTGAAGGTGCAAGATCGCGGTATAGCCCTATATGGTGCAAGTGCCATTCCTTCCCAATTCAGCTCCTATAGAAGTATGCGGTCGGCCTTGTCATGAGAAAAAAGCACACACTTGCGAATGACTAAGTCGGGATTTACACCATGAAGCAAACTTCATGAAGTTTTCTTAGTAGGCGTGGAATTTAGAGGAAATCTTTCAGACCTTTTAAACAAATAGTAAAAAAACATTTAAATCTCTCGCCTACTAGGAAAACTTCATTAAGTTTGCTTCATCATGTAAATCCCGTCTAATTCGGAATGCTTTTCTTTAAATTTTTGTTATTGTCCAAATTGATGGTTCCATTTCGTGAACGATACCCTTACAATTCCACCAAACAGACGGCATTACCTTTCTCTGGTTTATATATGCTTTAGATGTGTTTTGAGCCGGCTCATCTGTCTTGCTTTCCTAATCGCTTTCGTTTGACTTTATTGTAAACAGCCCATTTTGCATTGCCTGTTATGATTCGTTTCCAAAACGGATCGTTTTCGTTATGACTAAGCAATGAATCGCAGATATTGATAGTAAGCTGCAATTGCCTTACAACAACATTTGATACCCAAATAGCGAGCTCAGTTACTTATACAAGTTGTTTTGAGTGGGTTTCCACTGTTGTAGGTAAAACATTTAGCCTCTCGGCCAATTTTTCATGATAAATAACCAAGGTTTTCATGAATCTTTAACTTAAAATAATTGCCATCAGCCTTTAAAGTGCGGCTAGAACGTGGTGCGCTCTTCAACTCAAAATCTTCGGAATGAAATTTGGTTAACCAAACGTAAACGTTTCGTACTTTCATTCGTGCTGTGACAGCCACAAATGACGATCAGCTTAAGCAATTCAGCTTTTAATCGATACAAAGATGTAATTCAAAATCTTTCTTTACCAACCAAAAGTTTTTAAAATAACTCAATTTTACTTAAAACTCAAATTAAAGTTACTTAAGGGTGCCAAAAATAATTTAAACGAAAGTTTAGGCCCCGCGTTGGGCGCCAAAATCATTGCATCATTATTATATAGCCCGCATTTAGACATAAATCAGTAAAAACTCAAATTCTTGTTAGTCTTAGCTGATAAATATCAAATTGAAAGCCCCAAAAGATCTCAGAATTTTGTTTTTCTTTTTCATTGTTGATTTTGTAAATTCAATTAGATAAACAAACTAGCCATGAAGCAGAAACTTGAAATAAAAATTTGGGTTAGGCAATGTTTTATATATATATATATATATATACGCCCATTCCAAACCAAAAGGCCATTCATCATGTCAACCACTTGAAAATTAAGTCAACAGGCCGTCGCCTCTCATGAAGTGTGGGTAGAGGAAGTCAATGAGCCTTGGGGATTGGCCAGCAAGTTACTTGACCTTCTCCCCATATTCGTCCTTTTCCTACTGCAGCAATTTTTACTTAACCCTGTTGCGAGTTTCAAGAAAATCAATTTTATTTTTTTTTTTTTGTGCCTTTCTGGGCCTTTTCGTTACATAAATTTTTGACATAGCGCATGACAAACTGTTGGGCTGGGAGGGGGGCACCTCACTTTTCCTGATTATCCGAGTCCAAGACCCATCATCAAAAAGCTGTTATTACATTTCGTTTATGGTTTTTTTTTTTCTTTTTTCATGGCAACATCAGCAGAGCAGAGAAATACATTTTTATTTTGCCCCATAATTGCGTATGAAAAAAAAAAAAAAAAAAAAATAGAAGATAAATGGAAACTGGCACAATTTTATTTTTACCTGTAGACAGCAGATGCCCAGATGGAAATGTGGTCAGTTTTTTATATATTTTTTCAATTTACAAATTTTAAGTGACAATAACCACAAATACAAATATTCAAATAATTTAATTATGAGAATATGTATAGGGCAGTAACAACCCTCGCACTATTTACATATGCATTTTTTTTTGTGCAAACTTGTTAATGAAAATAAATTTCAGATGCCGCCGTCGCGGCGTTTGCCTGATAAATAATAATAACAATAACAAAAGCATGTGCACTTTTGCCCGTTGATAATATCCGCCGGCCATTGCCATATATAAAAGCTGACAATGAGCAGAAAGCAAAATAAGTAGAAAAAACAACAACAACAACAACAAACAAACATCAGCAGCGACTGCGACATCGGAGGTGAACACTGAGCCCAAGTCCCATTGCCACGCCTTTGCTTTCGCCCTCTGCTTCCCTTTGCTGAACTCTCGAATTCAATCCAGAGCAAAGCTTGTGCTTGGCTAGGCGAATTGGGTCTATGTATGTCTGTGTGTGTGTGTGAGCCATTTGAATGCTGCTCCCTCGCTGCTGGTAGTCAGCATAAATTTAACTACCTTACACTTAAAGAAATTTGTATACGATTAGGAGAAAGCAGCTAGCCCTAGCCCTGTTCGTACTTTTCTGTTAACCAAACTTACCAAAAAGTCTGCAAATTGGTGGGACCCGACCTGATCGGATGACTATAGCATATAGCTGTCATAGGAACAATCGGTCCAAAAAGAGTTTTAGTGAAAAAAAAACATTTTATTTCCATCTTAGCCTTACCAAACTTGGTATTTATTAGTTTTATATGACTCCACACAATTCTGGAAAGTGTGATCAAAATCGGTTGACTATAGCATATAGCTGTCATAGGAACGATCGTTGAAAAACTACTGCTAGTGAGAACAACTTTTTTGTTTTCCCTTGTATTGCCACCAAACTTGGTATTTATTAGTTTTATATGCCTCCACACAATTCTGAAAAGTTTGATCAAAATCGGATGACTATAGCATATAGCTGTCATAGGAACGATCGTTGAAAAACTACTTCTAGTGAGAAAAACTTTGTTGTTTTCCCTTGTAGTGTCACCAAACTTGGTATTTATTAGTTTTATATGCCTCCACACATTTCTGAAAAGTTTGATCAAAATCGGTTGACTATAGCATATAGCTGTCATAGGAACGATCGTTGAAAAACTACTGCTTGTGAGAAAAACTTTTTTGTTTTCCATCTTAGCCTTACCAAACTTGGTATTTATTAGTTTTATATGCCTCCACACAATTCTGGAAAGTTTGATCAAAATCGGTTGACTATAGCATATAGCTGCTATAGGAACGATTGTTGAAAACTACCGCTAGTGAGAAAATCTTTTTGTCTGCCATATTAGAGTCACCAAACTTGGTATTTATTAGTTTTATATGCTACCACACAGTTCTAGAAAGTTTGATCAAAATAGGATGACTATAGCATATAGCTGTCATAGAAGAGATCGTTCAAAAACTACTTCTAGTGAAAAAAAACTTTTTGTTTTCCATTGTAGCGTCATTAAACTCGGTATTTATGAGTTTACTATGCTTCTACACAATTCTGGAAAGTTTGATCAAAATCGGTTGACTATAGTATATAGCTGCCATAGTAAAGATCGGTGAAAAACTTGCTTTAGTAAGAAAAACTTTTTTATTTTCCATTGTAGCCTCACCAAATTTGGTATTAATTAGTTTTTTATGCTTCTACACAATTCTGGAAAGTTTAATAAAAATCGGACGACTATAGCATATAGCTGTCATAGGAAAGATCGGTGAAAAACTACTGCTAGTAAGAAAAACTTTTTTGTTTTCCATCTTAGCCTTACCAAACTAGGTATTTATTAGTTTCATATACTTTCACACAATTCTGGAAAGTATGATCAAAATCGGACAACTATAGCATATAGCTGCCATGGTAAAGATCGGTGAAAAACTTGCTCTAGTAGAAAAAACTTTTTTATTTTCCATTGTAGCGTCATTAAACTCGGTATTTACGAGTTTACTATGCTTCTACACAATTCTGGAAAGTTTGATCAAAATCCCATAACTATAGCATATAGCTGTCATAGGAACGATCGTTGAAAAACTACTGCTAGTGAGAAAAACTTTTTTGATTTCCATCTTAGCCTTACCAAACTTGGTATTTATTAGTTTTTTAGGCTACCACACATTTCTGAAAAGTTTGATCAAAATCGGATGACTATAGAATATAGCTGCCATATAAAACGTTGGGTCAAAAACTACTTCTAGTGAAACAAATTATTTATTTTTCATTTAACGTCACAAAACTTGGTATTTATTAGTTTTTTAGGCTACCACACATTTCTGTAAAGTTTGATCAAAATCGGATGACTATAGCATATAGCTGCCATAGGAACAATCGAGAAAATCTTTTTTTTTTCATCTTAGCCTCACCAAACTTGGTATTTATTAGTTAGTATATGCTTTCACACAATTCTGAACAGTTTGATCAAAATCGGATAACTATATCATATAGCTGTCATAGGAACGATCGATGAAAAAACTACTGCTAGTGAGAAAAACTTTTTTGTTTTCCATCTTAGCCTTACCAAACTAGGTATTTATTAGTTTTTTAGGCTGCCACACATTTCTGAAAAGTTTGAACAAAATCGGATGACCCATAACATAAAGCTGTCATAGAAACGTTGGGTCAAAAAACTAGTTCTAGTGAGAACAACTTTTTTTGTTATCAATGGTAGCGTCTCTTTATACTTGTTTATCGTGAATAATATTTACTTCAACACAATTTTGCAGGGTTTGATTCAAATTGTATAAAAATATCGTATAGCTGCCATACTACAATTGGCTTAGTCAAGCAATTAAGCTTTCAATCGATACCAAGATGTTTAACCTTTAACGTTGGCAATTCAAAATATTTCCTTACCATCCAAAAGCTTCTAAAATATCCTAATTTTAATTAAAACTGAAATTGAATGTACGTATAGTTGTCAAAAATAATTAAAATGACAGTTTAGGCCCCACGTTGGGCGCCAAAATCATTCCAACATTATTATAAAGCCCGCATTTCGACATAAATCAGTTAAACCTCAAATTGTTGTTAGTCTTAGCTTATAAATATCAAGTTGAAAGCCCCAAAAGATTTTTGTTACAGAAAGTGTCGCCAGTTTTGCGCTATTTCGCCCATTTCAGTGGCCTTTTTTAACAGGAGCTAAGCCACACACACAGTTAATCTGCTTTAAGTCAGTCATAAAACTGAACAATTAAAGATTTAAAGAATTCTTAGTCTTCTTTTGTCAGTGTAATGTAGAAATGATGTGCTCTCCGCTCTTCTGCACGCTTTTGTGTGTGTGTGTGTGTCTGCTTAGGAGAAAGAATCAATAAAATTGAATTGCTCAGGCTCCGTTACCTTCCAACTTATATACCATTACAACAACAACAACAGCACCCTCATATAAACCATCAACAATTGTTGCAGTTGCCCATCGTATAGTTGTTGCTCTTTTAACGATTACTCATTTGCAATTACCTCGCTTTAACCCTTATGCATCAATGTCAATGACGTGACCATTTAACCATTAACCGTTTAACATTGTAAATTAGCAACTGTCAATGTGTGCGTGTTTGTGTGTGTGTGTGCTGGAGGTCTGTGTGAGTTTTTGCCGTGATTTACAATGTTGACACATTTCGTGCTCGCTTTTACAGTTCAATACACAATTCGCCTGTTTTTCTTTTCCTTTTTTTTTATTGAGTGGATTAAACGGCATTTGGTAAATTTATAAAATTATTTCCTGTGTGCCAGTCGAACTCCTCCGCACTAATTAAACAATTTTAATTGGCACAAAAATGAAAACGAAAATGAAAATCTATGCACAGTTCAACTAATGGAAAAAAGTTTGCAAAGCAAAAGCAAACGAAATGGAAATGAAAATTAAGGAAAAAAAAATGAAAAAACGACGTCGACATTGAGCGAAAATTATTTTTAGTTATAAACAAACACACCACCAGACACACACACACACACATACACACATTGAAATACATTACGCATACGCCCCAACTGGCCCCAGAGGGGACCATCCATCCAAATCCAAAAAAAAAAGAAAAAAAAAAAACAGCACAACCAAAAAATTAATTTCGTTGCCTGTCATAAATACAACAAACAAAATATCCCAAAAAAATGAATTTCACCGCCTTGTTAACTATAAAAAATGTACAACATTTTATATATTTCTGCGGCACAATAGAAAAAGTACAGTATAACTTGCTTCAAATGAGAAAGCATCAACATTTTTTATTCGAAGAGAAATTCAAATCACTTTGCAACATTTTAGTTGCAAGTCAGAGAACAGGCTAGCTGAGAATTCTCTATGCGAGTGGTGAGACTTTGAAGAGACCCGAAAAATAACTGTGGGTTTAAAAAGGCTTGGGTTTGACGTGGGTCGGGTTACTAACAGTATTGTATTAATAATTGAGGCTAGAGATTCTTATTTATTAATTTCTCATTTCTTAGTTTTTTAGCTTCATTTTTTTCTCGTTACTTTTCCTTATTATTTTCCTTACTTTCCCTGGTTTTCTTTCTTTTATCGCGCCTTCTCCTTATTCTTCCGAAATAGCAAGTGAATAAAGCGATCAGAAATGAAAAAAAAAAAAATGGAAGAAGAAATTTGAAAGATGATGAAGCTTCAAAGAAAAAGGAAGGAAGATGAAGGTATTATGAAGCATGAGGTTGAATAATGAAGATAAAAAGGAAGCATCAGGAAGATAAAGAGAAAAGGAAGAGAAAATGAAGAGAAAACGAAGAGAAAAGAAAAAGAAAATGGAAGAGAGAAGGAAAAGAAAAGGAAGAGAAAAGGAAGAGAAAGGAAAGAGATTAAGAGATTAGGAAAAGAAAAAGCAGAGCAAAAGAAGAGAAAAAGCAGAGAAAAAAATTAGAAAAAGGAGAAAAAAACAAAAAGAGAAAAATAAGAAAAAACAAATAAGAGAAAAAGAATACAAAAGGAAATGCAGAGAAAAGGTAGAGGAGAAAAACAGGAAAATAAGAAAAAAAGTGAGAAACAAATAAGAGAAAAAGAAGAGGAAAAGAAGAGAAAAAGAAGATGAAAAAATACGAAAAAAAAGGAAAAAGTAAGAAACAAATAAGAGAAAAAGAAGAGGAAAAAATAGGAAAAAAAGAAATCAAGAGAGAAAAAGGGAAATAAGGAGAAAAAAAGAGAAAAAAATGGTGAAAAAGAAGAGATAAAGAAGAGAAAAAAGAGGGAAAGAAGAGAAAAAGAGAATAGAAAAAATGGGAAAGAGAGAAAAAACCAAGAGAAAATAAGGAACAAATAAGAGAAAAGGAAGAGAAAAAGACGAGAGGAAAAGGATAAAAGAGAAAAAGTAGAGAAAAAGTAGAGAAAGAGTAGAGAAAAAGAAGAGGAAAAAAAAGGTAAAAAAGAAAGAAAAATTAGAAAAAAACTAGAAGAGGAGAAAAAGGAGATATACTCTTTTATTATCTTTTAAAGGGAATAAATGAGAAAAAATATAAACAAAAAAAAAAATAAAATCTGAAAATAAGAAAAAAAAAAACTTCACGAAGTTTGCTTAGTAGGCGTGAAATTTAGGAGAATTCTTTTACTGCTGCTGACTGCTGAAAAGAAGACCAGGGGCCCTTAAATCAGTACTGTACTTTTTTTTTTGCGCTCAATTTTCATTTTTTAAGATTAAGATTTACTTCCTTGACATCCTTGCACTAAGTTCTAAGTCAAGTCATAACTGTGTACTACTGTTTTCTGTGTAGTGTTAAAAAATCCTTTAAGATTTTTTCTAGATTATTGAAGTTCATTTTATATTTATGTATTTACCTATAGTTCTCAATTTCATATCTAATTTAATCCCTTCTCTCTCTTTTTCTTTGCAGCTGCCAGTATTATGTGAAAAGCCATCCATGGGTGCTGGCATACCAGGGTGTTATCACATTTTTCGTACTGGCCAATTTCACACTGGCCACATTTATGGATCCGGGCATTATACCCAAAGGTATGTAACGTACTAAGCAATGACCAGCATTTATCCGCACAGCTTAACTTGACTGCATTCCTAGCCTCGCCCGATGAAGACTGCGAGGAGGAGTTACGCGCCCCGCTCTACAAGAATGCCGAAATTAATGGCATTACGGTGAAAATGAAATGGTGTGTCACCTGTAAATTCTATCGCCCGCCACGTTGTTCTCATTGTTCTGTATGCAATCATTGCATAGAGGTGAGTGAATGGAAAGGAACAAAAATTAAAATCATTTGACACTGTATAATCTCTCTTTTTTTTTTACAGACCTTTGATCATCATTGTCCGTGGGTCAATAACTGTATTGGCCGACGCAATTATCGTTTCTTCTTCTTTTTTCTCGTCTCACTCTCCATACATATGCTGAGCATATTCTCACTGTGCCTGGTCTATGTGCTAAAGATAATGCCGCATATCAAACAAACAGCGCCCATTGTAGCGTATCCTTTTTGAAATATTTTGATAACATAATATTTTTGATTCCCTTTCTATTGATTGGTTTGCACTTAACTTTTATGTGTTTTTAATATTTAGTATCATACTAATGGGTCTAGTCACCATTTTGGCCATACCCATCTTTGGTCTTACTGGTTTCCATATGGTACTTGTCTCCCGAGGACGTACCACCAATGAACAGGTTACGGGCAAATTTAAAGGCGGCTACAATCCATTCTCTCGCGGCTGTTGGCACAATTGCTGTTATACACAATTTGGACCTCAGTATCCGAGGTGAGTATTGGAAGACTAATGGAAATTTACAGTTTAAACTGGCAAATTAGTGTTGGGGAAACAGTGTAGGAAAATAGTGTTGGGAGACAATGTTCAAAAACAGTGTTGGGGAAATAGTTTTGGAATACAGTGATGGAAAATAGTGTAGAAAAAAGTGTAGAAAAATAGAATTGGGAAAACAATGTTCAAAAACAGTGTTGAAAAATTGTGTTGATAAATAGTATTGAGAAAGCAATGTTCAACAACAGTGTTGGGGAAATTGTTTTGGAAAAAGTGGTGAAAATAGTGTTGAAAAATAGTATTGGGGAAACAATTCATAAAAACAATTTTTTAAAATAGTTTTGGAATATAGTGTTGGAAAACAGTGTTGAAAAAAATGTTGGTAAATAGTATTGGGGAAACAATGTTCAACAACAGTGTTGGGGAAATAGTTTTGGAATACAGTGTTGGAAAATAGTGTTGAAAATAGTGTTGCAAAATAGTATTGGGGAAACAATGCATAAAAACAGTGTTTGAAAATAGTTTTGGAATATAGTCTTGGAAAACAGTGTTGAAAAAAATGTTGATAAATAGTATTGGGGAAACAATGTTCAACAACAGTGTTGTGGAAATAGTTTTGGATTACAGTGTTGGAAAATAGTGTTGAAAAATAGTATTGGGGAAACAATGCCTAACAACAGTGTTTGAAAATAGTTTTGGAATATAGTGTTGGAGAACAGTGTTAGAAAACAGTTTTGAAAATTAGTGTTGGAGGAAACAATGTTCAAAAACAGTGTAGAAAAATAGTTTTGGAATACAGTGTTAAAAAAGTGTTGAAAAATAGTATTGGGGAAACAATGCTTAAAAACAATGTTGGGAAATAAATATTATTGAGAATGCAATGTTCAACAACAGTGTTGGGGAAATAGTTTTGGAAAAAAGTGGTGAAAATAGTGTTGATAAATAGTATTGCCCCAAA
The DNA here is from genome assembly GCA_018904225.1 of Lordiphosa mommai. NCBI lineage: Eukaryota > Metazoa > Arthropoda > Insecta > Diptera > Drosophilidae > Lordiphosa > Lordiphosa mommai. Next base: position 892,922 of record JAEIFT010000018.1, read on the forward strand.
CAATGTTTAAAAACAGTGTTGGAAAATAGTTTTGGTATACAGTGTTGGAAAACAGTGTCGAAAATATTGTTGATAAATAGTATTGGGGAAACAATGTTCAACAACAGTGTTGGGGAAATAGTTTTTGGATTCAGTGTTGGAAAATAGTGTTGAAAAATAGTATTTGGGAAACAATGCCTAACAACAGTGTTTGAAAATAGTTTTGGAATATAGTGTTGGAGAACAGTGTTAGAAAACAGTTTTGAAAAATAGTGTTGGGGGAAACAATGTTCAAAAACAGTGTTGAAAAATGCAATACAGTGTTGAAAATAGTGTTGAAAAATAGTATTGGGGAAACAATGCTTAACAACAGTGTTGGAAAATAGTTTTGGAATACAGTGTTGGAAAAAGTGTTAAAAATAGTGTTCACAAAATAGTATTGGGGGAAACAATGTTCAAATACAATGTTGGTAAATAGTTTTAGAATACAATGTTGAAAAACAGTGTTGATAAATAGTATTGGGGCAACAATGTTCAACAACAATGTTGGGGAAATAGTTTTGGAATACAGTGTTGGACAATAGTGTTGGAAAAATAGTATTCGAGAAACAATGTTCAACAACAGTGTTGGAGAAATAGTTTTGGAATACAGTGTTGAAAAACACTGTGGAAAATAGTGTTACAAATAGTATTAGGGGAAACAATGTTCAAATACAATGTTGGAAAATAGTTTTGGAATACAGTGTTGGAAAATAGTGTTGTAAAATAGTATTGGGAAAACAATGTTTAAAAACAGTGTTTGAAAATAGTTTTGGAATACAGTGTTGGAAAATAGTGTTGAAAAATAGTATTGGGGAAATAATGTTTACCAACAGTGTTAGAAAATAGTGATAGAAAACAATGTTAAAAAACAGTGTTAGAAAAGGGTGTTCGAAAACATACCGAAATTAAAGATGTTTTCCATCAACTTAATTGTTTTTCAATTTGCTTGCAGCTTACTCAAACCGAAGAAATATGCATCGAGACGTTCACAGACACAGAATCAGGCCATTAGCACCATTTGCAACGATCGGACCAATCAACAGACCAATACCGGTGGTGGTGCCGGTGGCAATGGCCAGGCGGTGGCCGGCAGCGGTGGCGGTGGTATGCGTGGTACATCGGTACAATATTCACCCCGCTCCTACTACGAGTCGAGTCGGGAGAAGCGTGGAATTCAGGTAAAGACTTATATGGCCGAGGGCAATGGTTATAATCAACGGTCGGGCAGCACAACGCTTTATAGTAAGGTGGGTAACATTTTTGCAAATCGTCAAAAAAACAAAAAAAAAATACAAAAACTATAGAACCAAAAAAAAATGCTATGCAAAAAAAAAAAAAGAAAATTCCTATTAAATATATCTATGTATCTATATCCTTGTATGTGTGTATGTGGGCAAGTGGCGACCAAAGACTGGAGGCCATTTGTTTTAATGTTGTTGTTGTTTGTTTGGATTAGTTAATTGTTGTTTATGTAACGGTAATTGTAACGGTAACTGTGTAACTGAATGTTTGTTTAGTGTTTGTGCGCTTAACTCAATATACTTGAACTTATTTATCATACCCCCAATCCACCTCCTCCTCCCCCCCTATACCGCTTATGCTTTAATAACTAATTTACCCACCCCCCATTTTCCCCCCAAATATTTTGTATACCTAACGCACAGTTTGTTGTTTGTTGTTGCCCTACGTGTCTCTCTCTCTCTCTCCTACTCACTCTCTCAATCTCTTGCTGTGTCTCGCAATGCAACAACTTGAGTTTTCGCTTAAGGCTGCTGCATTCTTTCTTAATTATAGTTTTAGTTGTTGTTTTTGCTTTGCTTTCTTTTCTCTATTTTCTTTTTGACATTTTTGGAAAGTTTTCTTTTTCTTGAAGGCAGCAGCATCAAAGTTTTTCCTCAGACACGCCCAACTAAATGAAGGACTCACACGCACACACACACACACAGACACACCCGCACTTTACTTTCTCTTTCACAAACAAACACACACACACACACATATATACATACTTGACCAAATTATAAATTGCACACCTTGTACGTGGGTTGGCTGTTAAGTCATGGGCCCAAGTAAGAAAAAACGCAACTTTTTAAACCAATTATTTTTTTTGTTGGTTAGTGTAATCCAACAGCTGATTACTTAAAGTACGGTCACACTGTTTAATTAAAGGCAAAATTATATGAAATTATTTAAACAACTTTGGCAAGTTCACAAAATTGTAGCGTAGGGTAATAAGCTCTTATATAGGAACAATGTTGTTATTATTAGGTCTTATACTCGATTTCCTAGTACCTAGTTGTATTTAATGCCTGCAAAGCAGACCTACTCGCGAGACTAGGCATTACCATAATCCTATTTTCTAATAAGGAAAATGTAGGTATGCCCATGGCTACGTGCACGCTCATTATAAATAAATTATTAGAGCAAAAAGGTACCCAAAAATGGTAGTCAAACGATGGTGAAACGAATGTCTATATAATCTTAAAAGTTGGAGGAGATTTAAATAAAGAGTTTAGCTCATAAACTCCTGTATTGCTCTTATACTATGTTATATAGTGGTGTTACATTCTGGTTACCAAATTGAAGTAAAAATTGAATGAATCCTGAATAACTAACGCAAACTTGATTTATTTTTTCCACTTTATATACGCAACTATGTATAAGACCTAGTATAAGACAATATAAGTACAATATAAAAGCTTATGACCCAACTCTAATAAAGTGCAGTGCTCTAAAAGAAAGATCATGTTATCGTTAGGATTATGATTTTGAAAAGTAGCGTTTTTTCTTTCACTTAGGGCCGTTTTCTCATCTGTATGGTTTTTTTTTAAGAAAACGTATGTTTTTTTTGAGAAAACGTATGTTGCCAAGTCACGAGTATACACTTTTTTAAGCAACATACATTTTCTCAAAGATTTAAAAAACCATGAAGGTAAGAAAACGGTCTTTACACTAATGATTCATCAGTATCCTCCCTGCTTGCATTTCTAATAGTCAAAAGGACTAGCCTAAAAAAAAACCTTCAACTGGAATTTCAGCTAAAAGCGGTTCCGGCAAGTTCAGTACAAGCCCGTCAAAAATTTCGGTTAAGTACTTCTCCTTTTTTTCTTTGAGTCCTGATTCCCTTGAGGGACTCAGGGCACTAACAACTCCTCCTCTCTACCGAACTCTATTTCGCTCTAATTAAACCCAATATAACATAGTTTATGTTGGGCATTAAAGGCATTATATCTTCTTGACAAACTTTAGTGTTGAAAATGCTTGTTGAATTGGTATCTGGGTTGCTGAAATAGTTTTTGTAGTAATCGCTTCGTCTTTGTTTTCAAGACCTTTCCATAAATTGTAAAATATTTGTCGATGTATGTTACCTAGCAAAATTTTCGAAGAAATTTATATTTGTTCAGTCCATTTTACTTCTCTCATGAAGTTCTCAACAAAAGTGTTTCTATTCATATGAAGCATTATGATGAAAATAATTTTAATGTCATCTGAGAATAGGCCTTAATTGGAAGTTAAGTTGTTTAAAGTTTTATTTTGAATACTGTCATTTAGAATTCGTTGGAAAATTATTTAATATCGTGAACCGAACCATTATTGTTGTATAAATGGTCTAGTAAGAGGTTCGGTTCATGGTCCGATTCAGGTAATCCATAATTCTCTGGGGTTTGGTTCCGGAACCGTGTGCAGCCTTGGTATTTTTGGTCGCTTAATTAAACTAGGTACGTCTGCACATACTGCTAATATGTTGAAACCGCCCGGATCGGATGGATATATCTTATATAACTGCCATAAAAACCTTTGATAGTAAAAACAACCTTTTTTGTTTTCAACGATAGCGCGTCCTTAAACTCTTTTAATATGAATATTATAAGCTGTCAAATAGTTTTCCAATTTTGACAAAATTGGATAACTATGTCATAAAGCTGTTATAGAACCGATCGTTCACCGAAACATTTCGAAAAGTCATGCGAAATGAGTTTTAGTATACAAAAACTTTTTAATTTTTAATGTTAGAGTTCTGAAACTCAGGAAAAATGAATATTATATGGTTTCACACAGTTAAGCAAAATTTGGTTCAAATCGGGAAATTATATCTTGGTTTTTATAGGAACGATCGGTCAAAAAATGGGCGATCAGTGAGAAAAACTTCTTGGTTTTTCATAACAGCATTCGTAAACTCTGCAGTTATGAATACTATATGCTTTCAAAGAGTTCCCCAAAAAGTTTGGTCAAAATCGGAAAACTATATAATAAAGCTATATTATTAGGACCGATCGGTAAAAAAATGGTTTTGTTTTAACAGTTCTCGAAAAAATTTGCTCAAAATCGGACGACTATATCATATAGCTTCCATTTTATTAAGAAAAACGGTTTTGTTTTGACAGTTATTCAAAAATTTAGTCAAAATTTGGATGACTATATCTTAAAGCTGCCATAATACCGATCAGCCCGAAAATGGGTCAACCACATTTGTTTAGTTTTTTATCAGCGAATTATTCATAGAAACTACAATGAGCTCATTGAACTTATCAGAGCTGCTGAATATAGCGTCATATCCGTTCTTTAGAAATTTTAAATTACTCAAAATATAAGTATACAGGCATGAACGTACGAATAGCACAAATGTACATTAGAAAGAATACATGGTTTTTATACACTTGAAAACTGTATATTAATTTTGACCAGATGTTTGTAAAGCATAGAAATATTCATTTCCGACCCCATAAACTATATATATTCGTGGTCAGGACGACGAGCTGAGTTCAATTCCGTTTGTCCGTCAGTTTCTACGCGAATTACTTCCTCAGTTTTAAAGCTATCGAGCTGAAACTTGCACAGAATCTTATTTTTACTGCACGCAACTAATATGTCGGAACCGGCCGGATCGGATGACTATATCATATAGCTGCCATAGGAACGATCGGTCGAGAAATAAGTCTTAGTGAGAATAACTTTTTTGTTTTCCATCGTAGATTCACCAATCTTGGTATATGTTAGTTTTATTTGCTTTTACATAATACAGAAAAAATTGATCAAAATCGGATGACTATATTATATAGCTCCCATAAAAAAGGTCGGTCAAAAAACTACTTCTAGTGAGAAAAACTTTTTTGTTTTCTCTCGTAGCGTCCCCAATCTTGGTATATATTAGTTTTATATGCTTTCACATAATTATGAAAAAAAATATCAAAATCTGATAACTCTGCCATAGGACCGATCGGTCGGAAAATGTGTTTTACTACGAAAAGTTTTTTTTTATTGTATCAAATTTTTATTATCAATGATTTAAAAATTTTAAATATCTGATATCTATATCCTATATATACATTTTACCGGTTAAATCAGTTGGAGTAAAGTTTTTCAAGTGTATTAAAACTTCGGCACAGTCGAAGTTAGCTTTGCTTTCTCGTTCTTGCTTTAATTAATTAATCTGATTAATTTCTTAAAAAGATTTGGGTTCTGGTTTAAAAATCTGGTCACACTAGACTTACATCGAAGTAAGCATCTGCTTCGCAGATCCATATAGGGCCTTACCTTTTACCTTACTTAGGCCAGAAAAATAAGTTACTGATTTTATACCCAAGTAAGTCTGAAAGTTTAAAACTGAATATATAAGAAGGGAGTCTCAATAGTGGGTGGTAAAAAGCAAACAAAATGAATTGCTTCTGGAAGGAATTAAGCTCCAAAATAGGTCTAATGGGGGGTGTAAATATATATGTCAAAGAATAAAGGGTTTAAGTTTAGTTTTGGCTGCGTTTGAGAGAGATCATTGGGAAAGGCGGTTTGTTGGTTCACAAAAATTTGCCCACCGCTGGATCTAAAGAGAGTTATACTTACGGATCGGCAAGGGCTAGAGTCTTTAAATTTTCCTTACATTTTCTTTTCACTTTTTCAACTCTAAAAATTTTAGTTAGCATTGCATGATGCGGGGTTTTTGTGTTTTTAGTTTCCCCTTTTGCTGCACCTTAGTCGTAGGGGGCCTCAACTGAGGTTACCTTAGTACGTTCTCCACCACCTGCTCTTAACACCTGCTGCTCCTACATCTCTCTCTGCCTTCTGTTCTGTTCCATTCTCAACTGTTTTTAGTAGCAGCGATGCTTAGTTTCTTATAATTTTCTTATTTTCCGTTTCTCTTATTTATTTTTTTTGTTGATTTTATTGCTGCACCTATTATCATTATTATTATTATTAACTTATATGCTACTCTATATAATGCAATATAAATATATATATATATATAGCATACATACTTATATCGAAAAGAATTGGTCAAACAAAACAAAAACAAAACTCTACACTTACTGCAAGCACCGAGAAAGGTAAAAAAAAAATAAAACAAAACGAAATCAAACAAAAATTTAATTTTTTATTATTATTACTGATTGATGATGCCGCCGATTGATTAAAAATAAATATATTTCTATTTTTATAATTTCTCACTTCCCCCTACCCCCCACTATCTTTTCTTCACGAATGAGTAAAATTGCGAAATTTTTCTATCTACTAAATTTTTTTTCCAGTATTTTTGTGACTTTTTTTTTTCTCTCTCTAAAAAAAAAAAAAAAAACACTTTGCAGCCCATCCGATTACGGGGGGCGCCTTCTTGGACACACACTGTGCGTTACATTTTTATGTCAGGTCTCTTCCTAATGCCAACCCACCCCACCCCCCTCCCCAACCCCACCTACTTTATGTTTTCATTTCATCTTTAATGTAGACCTAAGTCTGTGTTTCTCTATCTCTTAAGCAAAAGTCTCTCCCCCCCTCCCCACACATCCAACAAATGCCTTAAATGAAATCATCTTCATTCACAGCTGTCACCTGGGCGTGAGTGCTCGGATACAGATCTGGAAGCGCCACCCGCCTCACAGAGTCAAGACTGCGAACCGACGCCGCCATTGCAGCGTCACAATTCGAGCAACTTTTATCTGCCACAAGTGAGCGATGCGGGTCCACCGGGTCTGAATGGCAACATAGCCACCGGCTTGGGGGCAGCCGGTGCGAACAATTCACAGGCTGGCGGCGGTGGTGGTGGCGGTGACTCACCACGACATATGCGTCTGTATCATCCCAGGCATAGTCCGCATGCGAGGCCCAGGTGAGTTTTGATAGATCAAGAAATTTAGTATAAATGGGCGCGTTCAGCAGAGACACTTGATCACTGATCAGCTTAAATAAAACTGCTCCTATTATTTAGCATACTTTTAGGGGGAAATTTGGAAAAGATCCTTAAACCAGAAAAAAGTAAACTACGTAAATTTCCAAAAAATATATCATTGATCAGGGCGCAAGTTCTTCTGCTGAACGCGGCCAATTAGATATTTAGATTAATAGAAGATTTGGTTCGAAAATTCGAACTAGGGTTATCAATAAATCGATCGAAATCGATCATGTAAAACATCAAAATTTGCGAATCGAAATATCGTTATTTTCTAAAGCCACTGAAAAGCTTTCAAAGAAAGTATATACCCTGTTGCATCATGATCAATACAATAACGCGTGGTATAAGCATGAACAGTGAATATTCTAATCGATCTTTATGTTAATTTTCGAAAAAAAAAACACCCTTAAATACCTTAAAACAGCGGTGGCACGCCGAACAGTTTGAACAGAGGTTAAAAATCTCGTCAACAGTAGTTTTAAGCCATATCCGAATAATAATTTCAGCTATAAACCTCAAGTTTCCTGTGTAGGTTGGTAATAAGGCGTTAGATATTCTCCCAAACCAATTTGAACTGGTTTAAATATATAGAGTACATAGGAAGTTTCAAGGCAGTAGTAGATGGCACTGATAAATTTATTAGGCATAACCAGGGCAACGGAGTCAGTTTCACCAGTTAAAATCTTGTAGATAAATACTAGAAGAATGAGAAGGGAGGTCTATCAAACGTAATCTCTGTTCGTAAGGAGGAAGATGCCTGATGGTATCCCAGTTTTGGCCTCAAAGGTAGGCCCTTCAGATCAGGAGATTCAATACGGTCCTGGTATGTTATGTACTGGGGAGACCAGAGACAGGAGTAATATTCCAGAATTGGTCGAAACGTAGTGAAACGTATAGTTGTTTGGTGGTATAGGGATCATCGAATTTCTGGAACCACCTTTTGACACTAGGTTCGAAAAGTATTCCTAAATCGTCCACTTTATAAATGCGATCCAAAGGTTCCCCATTAATAGTATATTCAAAGAAATGCTGTTTGATACGGTGAAAGGTCTTGACTTTACACTTATCCTATATTAAGGGGAAGTAGATTAATTTAACACCAAGCACTTGGAGAGTTAAGGTCATTTTGCAATAAAACTGTATTGTCAAAAGAGGCGCAAAGCTTAAGGTCGTGGGCGTACATAAGAGCATTTAAGTTAAAAAGAATTTGAGGAATGTCATTTATGAAAAGATTGAACCACAAAAGATCAAGATGACTGCCTTGCGGGACTCCAGAAGTAACATGGACAATTTCAGATAATGCCGATTTAAACCAAGTAATAAAGTCGGACGGAAGACCTACCATACAAAGTTTATGGAGGAGTAGATCGTGATTTACCGAATCAAAGGCTTTACCAATTTATGTGTAAATCACATCCGTTTGATTCCTATTGAGAAAACCTTCATTGACAATAGTGGAAAGCTCAACAGAACGTCGTCTAATGAATCTATGCTGGGATTGACAGAAATGCTGTTGGAATTTGGAAAGTAATTATCTGCTCGAAAAACTTGGGAATTAATTGCAGATAGTTTACAGAACTAGTTTAAATGAACTTGTCTTTAAAATTTACAAATGAACTAGGTCTTAGTGTTTGAACTGTAGTTCATTTTTAGAATTATAAAATGAAGTATGGTATAAAAAATGATGTTTAAATTCAACTATGGTTCATAAAATGAACTATAGAAATAAGTATGGTTTGTAAAATGAACTGTCAAATGAACTATAGTTCATAAAATGTACTATAGAATGTACTATGGTTTATAAAATGATGTGTAAAATGAACTATGGTTCATAAAATGAACTATTCAATTATCTATGGTTCATAAAATGAACTTTTAAGTGAAATTTGGTTCATAAAATCAACTTTTAACTGAACCTATGGTTCATAAAATGAACTATAGGATGTACAATGGTTCATAAAATGATGTGTAAGATGAACTATGGTTCATAAAAACTATAAAATTAACTATGGTTCATAAAATGAACTATAGAAGGTTCATAAAATGAACTGTTAACTGAATTATGGTTCAAAAAATGAACAATGGTTCCTAAAATGAAGTGTAAAATAAACTATGGTTCATTAACTGAAATATAGAATGAACTATGGTTCGTAAAATGAACGATAGAATAAACCATGGTTCATAAAATGAACTATAAAATAAACTATGGTTCATAAAATGAACTATAGAATAAAGTTTGGTTTATCAAATGAACAATAGAATGAACTAAGGATTATAAAATGAACTATATAATGAACTATGGTTCGTAAAATGAACTATAGAATGAACTATGGTTCATAAAATGAAGTGTAAAATAAACTATGGTTCATCAAATGAAATATAAAATGAACTATGGTTCGTAAAATGAACGATAGAATAAACCATGGTTCATAAAATCAACTATAAAATAAACTATGGTTTATAAAATGAACTATAGAATAAAGTATGGTTCGTCAAATGAACAATAGAATGAACAAAGGTTCATAAAATGAGCTATATAATGAACTATGGTTCGTAAAATGAACTATAGAATGAACTATGGTTCATAAAATGAACTATAAAATAAACTATGGTTCGTAAAATGAACTATGGTTCGTAAAATGAACTATAGAATTAACTTTGGTTCCTAAAATGAAGTGTAAAATAAACTATGGTTCATCAAATGAACTATAGAATGAACTATGGTTATCTCAAATGATCTATAGAATGAACTAAGGTTCATAAAATGAACTATATAATGAACTATGGTTCGTAAAATGAACTATGGTTCATAAAATGAACTATAAAATGAACTTTAGAATGAAATAGGGTTCATTAAATGAACAATAAAATTAACAATCGTTCATAAAACGAACTATAATTCAAAAAATGAACTTAAGTTCATAAAATCTAGTTCATTCCAATGACCTAGTTCATTAGTTCATTTCTTGATGAACTGTTTATTCTTTGAACTATAGTTCATTTAAGCGTACATAGCCTAGTATTAATATGTACGAGTACTCAGACAGGGGAGAGCAACAATTGGTGAATGCAAATAAAAAGAGAATCAAAAATAAGATAAGCAAGAAACAAAACAACAACACTAGCAATGCAAAATTTACCTCTAAGATTCAATTTTCGATGCCAGCTTCTTCTTTGGGTTCTTATTCCTTCAACTATCAACTTGATATTTGATCCAATTTTCTTGGAAATATAAATTTGACATATTTTTTTTGCTTCTTTTCTTATTGTGTTTCTTTACAGGGGCCTGGATCCGCAGCGAGGCTATACAAGCGATGCCCTCTCACCGGATCATCCTGGCGGTGTGGTGGGCTATGCCAATGGCCAGCAGCAGGTTATAGCACAAAATCAACGTAGTGGGACCACAACGGCCACACCCACCATGCAACAACGAATTAAGCCACTGGGCGTGGCCACGCCCCTGGTAATGGCGAGTCCAGTGAGAAGGTAAGTGATCGCTCTAAAAAAAAGAAAGTGGACATTTTTTTCGTCTTCTCTTTTTTTATTTCTGTTTTGTAATGTGGCTGCTTCCATACAACGCTCCAACTCTGTTGTTTGTTGTCTTGCGCTTAATGTGCCCACAAAATGTAGTCTATCCCTTTAGGAGCTATTCTCCTTCCCCCCCATAAGCTACTCCTTAGAGTAGACTGCAACTGCATCTCTTCTTTTGCCCATCATCTAAATCTTCATCCTTGCCAAAATGCTTTAATGGCTGCGCGCTCCATTGATGATGATGGATTTATGATAACTAATTATTTTTCCAACTTTTCTTTTTCTTTGTTTTTGTTTTTTGTTCGTTTTCCTTCTTTTTTTTTTTTGTTTATGTAATTTTTTAATGGTTTAGTCAATACTCAAATTCAGAGAGCAGTACTAATTCTTAGGCTTAGCTTACCGAAACGATAACAAATACAAATGAGAAAAAAAACGATGAATAAAGCAAATCAACATTATTAATAATTTAAACTACAATTAAATGTGTGTATGTAAGTCATAACAACTTAAGTGCAAATCTGTATAATGAAACGAAAGCGAGAGGATGCAGCAGGCCAAGAACCAGTTCGTCGTCGTCTCTCTTGCTCTACCCAAGTCTCCTTCCTAGTCTACTGCAACCACCAACAAAATACACCACAACTACTGCACCCTAAGTACTACCTCTCCACCTTCTGCTTTCTTTCCAAGTGAGGTGAGTTTTCCGTTTTTCTTTTTTCGGTTTTTGCGTTTCGTTTTCTATATTTTCCTTTGTCCACTTTTGGGACAGATTGTCTTTTTTTTCGTTTTTGTTTTTCTTTTACTTTCTTTTTTTTCTGTTTTGCGTCCGCCTTTAACCCCCCACACTCACTCACTTTTACTCACTCTCTCTCTCTCAATCTCTATCTCTCGCGCTCATCTGCATTTACTAAGGAGCAGGATTCATTCGATTTTTCTCTCATTTTGCACATTTTTTGGCATAAAAAGGGATGCAAAACTAACTCTGAAATTAATTTCAATATTACTTGATATGTCTGATCCCTGTTACAGAACTCTGAACCCAAAAGAACCAGTTCGAGGCTTTGATTTAGGACCCAAACTGAATTGGATTCCGAAACCTATTTTCAACAAAATCTTAAAAAAAAAAAGTGATCTAAGCGATCACCCAAAGTCATTGAATTTTACTTTAAAATATTTGTTTTCTTACCTTTTAAAAAAAACGTGCGTATGAATTAATATAACTGAATACTGATCCCAAATTTTCCTCAATCCCGTTCCGATCCCGATTTTCGTCCGGCCTTGAAATTCAAATCTTGTGTTATGACTCTAAGGGTCAATTTCGCATCTTCTAAATATCTGCTTTGTATCAGATAAATCAACATTTTTCTCTGCTATTTGTAAGTTTATGTTACAGATAGTGTTATGTAGGAACTTTGAACTACTTTCTTAAGCTGGTTAGGAATTACTCTACTAAATAGTAACATATCTTATAGCGCGTTTCCACTACAGCTGCGTCCACATTTGATTCCAATAATTATTATACCCAATTCCCATACGATTTGAGTCGTTTTTGGGTCGAAAGCGATTTGTAGAACACCTGGGAATAGTTTTCGAGTTATTTAGCTCAAATCTTTAAATTAAAGTCACAAAATTTTGACTTGAAATCTCACATAAATTCAAAAAACAATCTAAAATGTTAAATTTTTTTCTTTGATCGTAGGTAAAACTACCTCTTTAAGGCGTCAAACAAGCCTATTGAGTTAAAATTTGTATATGTATATCACCTAACTATGCCTATAACTCTGAACAATTTTGACCTAGGCTTATCACGTTGGATATTATAGATTCGTTTTACCAATATTGGGCCGTATAGGTGAGAGTACTATTCCAATAACTCAGAATATCACCTGAATATGCCTTATAACTCGGGCGATTATCGACCTAGTCTTAGGCTGAGTTCACATTGTTCAACGCATGATACATGATAATCTAGTAAGCCTTCATGTTGTATTGTTTTAAATGTCAAATGACAAGCTATTCACAATGAAAACAAGACAACATATGGGCCTACTAGTTTGTCATGTCTCATCCGTCGAACAGTGTGAACCCAGCCTTATAAAATTGGAAATTATGGATTCGTTAAAACCAGTATTACACATCTACAAATCGACATTGTCCAATATCGGACCGTGAGGAACCTTGTCCGGCCCTTAAGTGGGGCAGTACTTTCCCAAAAAACCCATTCTAAAGACCAATTCTCAACTAAATATTCAACTAACTCGAACCATTATTAACCTAGATTGATCATAATTGAGTTCACTTTTTTCATACAAAACTTTGCAACAGTTCTCTGTTAAGCTACTGTTAAAAAACGCCACATAACAGAGCCTACGGGCCTACTTACAAAAAATAATGCCATTTTGGGCATCTAGCTTGAAAGACTATAAACAAATCGGTGTAGGTTTACAAAAGTTATGCCTTAATATATACGAACACAGTCAAAAAATATCCAAAATGAAATACGGTAAATTCGAAAATTCTTTAAAACAAATATTCACCACAGAAAAATATAAAAAAAACAATTTGTTCCCTCTATTGGAAGCCCATACCTATGGAGAAAAAAAAAAACAAGCAAGAGCGCTGCATTCGCTAAATACCCTATTCCGTTCCGGCCAATCCCAAATCCGAAAATGTTGGTTTAAAAAAAAAATGTCTTTACCATGTACTTATGTATTTTAAACGGTTTTTTGAAATTATGCTGAAATGCATTCTGAAACATACAGCTTAGTCGTGTCCTGTCGTCATGAAATGAAAAATAAAATGATGCATAATTTTGTATCAGTATCGTATCAAATAACCTGAAAAACTGTCAAACATTTTTTTTTCGCAAACTCAAAAATTGAGGTCGATTTTCCCTTTTTTTTTTTTTAAACTTTCCATAATTTTTTAAAAATTAAAAATTTATGGGTTTTTTTTTGTTAAAACTATAAAGGAATATATAAAGAATATTCCTGCCAAATTATAGATAATTCGGTCGAATAGGACTGCAGATATTGTGTTTAAAGTCTTACGTCCGCCCAAGCCGGGCCAGGGTGGTGCTACGTCACTAAAATGACTATAACTTTAAAAACAATTCGAATTTTGAAAAATCCTTTTAGGTTGATATTCTTGAATATCTAAACCATCGAAAAATGGAAAATACTAAATTTTCGATTTTTTTTCCAAATTCTAGTCTAGTATAGAAACCTCAAGAAACTTGGGATTAAAAGGCAGCTGTGCTGGGTGCCATCTACCGCACAACGCTTCTGTGTGCTTTTAAGGGCTTCTTTTGCGATTTCTACTACCCCAGTCTGTCTTGGATTTAAGTTCTTAATCGATTTGGTAGTGGGTCATTGGTATGCTCAATGCAACTATGAATAACTGGTCTAAAGCCCTATATAATCTGAATCTTTTGGCTTGAGGGTATTTTCTGTATACCGTAGTTTCTTCAGAAGCTTGTTCATGGGTACAGACTTCACAGGTGGCACCAATAGCTGGAAAAGGTGACCCTTAAAGAATAAACTTTTTAATTAGATGTTCCGTGTTCCGATATTCCGCTGATAAGGGGATAGCTGTTTCATTAAACTTAATCATTTAGTTTGGCACAGGGACTTCATATAAATAAGGAAGCTATTCCAATGCATTCAAAAACATTGCTCCACTTAAGTGGCTATATCTGCTAAACTATTTCAAATTTTGAAAATTGGTTTAAAGTGCATGAAAGGGGAATGTCCAAGCTATAAAAAAATCGATAGATAACCATCTCTTAATTGGTAATGAGTGCTTCCTCAAGCAAGAACCTTTACTCCACTAAAATGGCAATATCTCCTTAACTATTTCGAATTTTTAAAAATGGTTTGAGGGGGATGAATGGGGAATGTCCGAGCTATAATAATAATGCAAAACAAAAAAAAAAAAAAACAAAAATAAAAAAAAACTCCAATGGTAGAAGATCATAAACATTACTCCACTTAAGTGGCTATATCTCCTAAACTATTTCAAATTTTGAAAATTGGTTTAAAGTGCATGAAAGGGGAATGTCCAAGCTTTAACAATAATGCAAAACAAAAAAATAAAAAAAAAACAAAAAAAAATTCCAAACATTACTCCACTTAAGTGGCTATATCTGCTAAACTATTTCAAATTTTGAAAATTGGTTTAAAGTGCATGAAAGGGGAATGTCCAAGCTATAAAAATAATGCAAAAAAAATTTAAAAAAATTTTTTTTTAAAATTAAAAAAAAAATTTAAAAAAAATAAAAATTTGAAAGGCAGAAGGTATCTTGATCAAACGTTGCAGGGAGTATTGAAAAACATTTAGACTATACATTTGTCGAAGCCAGCCAAGTCGAATGACTAGCTGCCATAGGAACGATCGGTCCAAAAACTAGTTCTACTGAGAAATTCTTTTTTTTATACAATGCTAACGTCTTGAAACTTGGCATTAAGTAATTTCATATGCATACATATAATTCTGGCCAGTTTAGTCAAAATCGAACGACTATATGGTATAACAGTCATTCAACCGATTGGTATAAAAATTGGTCTTAGTGAGAAAAACTTTTTTATTTCTGATGGTAGCGTCTTAATACTTGTCAATCGCAATTATTGTCTGCTCTTACACAATTTTGCCGAGTTTGATCAAATTAGGTTAAATATTTCGTATAGCTCCCATACAAAAATCGTCTACCAAATGGCCACAGAAGTGGCGCCATCTGTTGGTCAGCTGGGGAAATCACTCAAGTAGCATTAATTTTATTATTTTAAGAAAATAAGCTAAATCATTGCTTAAATATGAAAACTTAGTCCAAAGTTAGCTTTCCTCAATTTTTTTTAACAGTTGACTTAACAGAGAACTGTAAGAGGATTTTTGTATGGAATGTGTCTGGTCTTTTTTTTTGTTACTGTTAAATAGAATTGCTTTTCCAAAATTAGTTTTGCATACCCTTAAAACTCAAAACTCAAAACTGGGTTCCCAAGGGGTTTCTCTTCATTCGTGCCTTGTGTCACCTGTCACATTGCTCCATTGTTTTACACAACGAATCTCACTTCTCGAGTTCAGAGTAGCTGCTTCACACAACACACTAAATAGAAATTTTTGTCTTTTTTTTTTTTGTTTTGCTTTTGGATTTTACATCTTTTCGACATTATCTGAAATTTGCGGTGAAAAATATTTTTTTTTTTTTTTTAATTTGGCCATAAAAATAACGCGACAATGGACAGAAGAAATTACTCAACCAGCACACCCACATCCGTGGCCATATCGAATCGTGTCAAGGCTATGAATTTATTGGGCAAAACTTTGCCCATACCGGCGGCCACTTTGCCCCAATTGCGCACGCGTCGTCAGTTCTGTTTCAATGGCATGCGTTTCGAGACGAACAGCCTGCCGCGGGTTAAGGGTGGTGGCCAGCAGCAGCAGCAGCAGCAGCAGGAGGCAGCCGGTGATGGCCGTCAAATGGTACAGAGAAATCTCACCGAACGCATGTCTCAATTCAGCACGGCCCTAAAGACTAGACGGGCGGCGGCGGCGGCGGCGGCGGCTCAGCAGCAGCAGCAACAGGCAGGCCAAACAACGCTTACCACCCATTCCGATACGGATGAGGAGGATGAGGAGGAGGAGCAGGAGGAGAAGCAAGAGCAGCAGGCGACAACAACAGCTCCCAATCCGCCACCGACTGGCTATAACAGCGCCTTAGGAGGTCCGCCCAGATTCCTGCTGGCCCAGTCAATTTTAGCTCGTGGTGGTGCTAGCAACTCTCTGGTCGGACCCACCGCTTTGCATTACTCCAAAATGGACTACATCACCCTGGCCGGCTTCCTGCTGGGCTGTGTGGTCTCCAATGTGCTGTTCTTTCTCTGTTGGTACTTCAGTTGGCTCAAGTGTCAGGTGATCAAATTGCGACAACATTTCCTGGGTCAGGCCAATCTGTGGGAGTTTTTTGATTTTGAGGATACCACACGCTATTCCACACAGACCAAATTGCTCCTGGCACCCATTATAATTGCCTGTAGTTTGCTCTATTGTGTGGTGAATATATTACATCTTGTGGTGAAAGTGGTGCGTGCGGATGTGCCACGCACGGTGGTGGATTTGGTGCAGCATGTGGCCAGTCGAGGATTTTTGGCAAGTGGACGGTATCGCTGGTATTAGGTACAAACGGGCACAGAGGGATAAGAAGAAGAAGAAGAAGAAGGAGTAGGAATTAACCAAAGAAGCAATTAAAGTGGAGACAATGAGCTACACAAATGTGTTAATAAATCTCAATAATCTGGAAGTTACCAGTAAAGGTTTAAGGTCCAATTTCTGATCCTCACATAAACTAACAAAAAACAGCAAAATTTATCTGCCACATTTATTTAGCAGTTAAGAAATCGGATCCAAGTCTTTTCATTTGCCGAATTAATCACAGCTGATATTAATCTAAAGATCCCAGATGTTAAAGTCGTACGTGAAAGACTTTGAATTACCCCGTTACTTTGGAAAGTTTTGAATAAAATGTAAAATTGGCTGTTACAGCCCAAAAGGGTCAAGCCAAGCTTTCTCTTTAATAAGCTTTATGTAAATCAATTTACAGAGCCTTCAATATAATGTTAAGTTAACATACAAACCAGTAAATCAAACCGAATCGAATTTCGGTTCCAATTCCGGTTCTGGTACGTACCAAAACTAATGTTTCGGTAAAAGGTTCTGTTAAGGTTCTAGTTTATTTCGGTATTCGGTTCCGTATCGGTACCTTGGTTTTTTATTTCGGTATACCGGTATGTAAAAATCCTTAAAGTCGTTATAAAGAAGGAAAATTAAACACAATTAACCTTACTCGGGGAAAAAAAGCCCTTATATTACTTTTGTAACAATAAAATTGAAATATCAAACAAAAAAAAACTCAGAACCGAAACTGTACCGGTACAATGTTTCGGTTCTTTTCGGTCATTTCGGTTCCAAAAATAAAGGTTCCGAAATACCGGTTCCCAAAAAGCAATAATGATTCCGGATTACGGTACTGGTTTTGAGATTCAATCGGTTCTTTTCGGTATACGGTTCCGGTTCGGGTGCCGGTTGGACACCCTGCATACAAACCACGAATCAAACCGTAAGGATTTCAAAATTCATCTCGATTTTACAGCGAGCTCTGAATTTTGCGCATTTAGTTTTCTCATGTACCTAGGTTTTTGCATTTAGGTATTGTGTGCAATTGTGGTACGGGTCACACCGACTCATCAGCTGTTTTCTTTCTTTTGATTTTCGAGCTCCAATTGAAATCAAAAAAGTCTATCGGGAAAAATAGCGAAAAAAAAGGAAGGATTTTAGGGTGGAAGAGGAGCTGATTCTTGTAGATCTCGTTGAGGAAAATAAAGTGTGGGACAACAAATAATCGAACAAAGTGAACTGGAAACAGAAGGAGGGGGAGAGCATCGAATTGGTCAAAAATTCAGCAAAAAAAACGCATTTAGCGCGAAAGGATATTTTTAATGAAATGAAAGTCCAAGTGATTGGTCGAAAAATTCAGTGTAAAGAAACGCTTTTGGCGCGAATAAAAGTAGCTTCGCGACCGAATTTTCTTAATGAAACGATAACCCAAATCATTGGTCGAAAAATTAATTGTAAAGAAACGCATTTGGTGCGAAAGAAAGCAACTCCGCAACCGAATATTCTAAATGAAACGAAAGTCCAAGTCATTGGTCGAAAAGTTTAGTGAAAAAAGGCATTTGTCGCAAAGAAAGCAGTTTCTCAACAGGATTTTCTTAATGAAATGCAAATTCAAGGCATTGGTCGAAAAATTCAGTGTAAAGAAACGCATTTAGCGCAAATAAAAGCAGCTCCGCGACCGTATTTTCTTAATGAAACGATAGTCCAAGTCATTGGTCGAAAAATTCAGTGAAAAGAATTGCATTTGGCGCGAATAAAAGCAGCTCCGCGACCGAATATTCTTAATGAAACGACAGTCCAAGTCATTGGTCGAAAAATTCAGCGAAAAGAAACGCATTTCGCTCGAAAGAAAGCAGCTCCGCGGCCGGATATTCTTAATGAAACGAAAGTCCAAATCATTGGTCGAAAAATGCAGTGTAAAAAACGCATTTTTCGCGAAAGAAAGCAGCAGAAAAGTCATTGGTCGAAAAATCCCATGTAAAGAAACGCATTTGATGCGAAAGAAAGCAGCTCCGCGACTGGATTTTCTTAATGAAATGAAAGTCCAATTCGTTGGTTGAAAAATTTAGTGTAAAGAAACGCATTTGGCACGAAAGAAGCACCTCCGCGACCGGATATTCTTTATAAAAAAAAGTCCAAGTCATTATTCGAAAAATTCTGCGAAAAGAGAGACATTTGGTGTGAATGAAAGCAGCTCCGCGACCGAATATTCCTAATGAAACAAAAGTACAAATCATAGGTCAAAAAATGCAGTGTAAAAAAACGCATTTTTCGCGAAAGAAAGCAGCTCCGCGACCGAATATTCTTAATAAAACGAACTGGCAAAGAAGAGAGCTCACAAATTCAAATGTCAAGGAGTATTACAATGATTTGTCTATAAACTCAAGCTCTAAAGTGTGAAACTGAAAAAATTAACATTATTGGAAATGAAAACGCACTCTTTTTTAAAATCATCAAAACGACAAAAGCTAAATTTGGATCGACTTACGTATCAACAGACTTATCGTGTTTTTCGAGATGGTATTCAA
Source organism: Lordiphosa mommai (assembly GCA_018904225.1). Taxonomy (NCBI): domain Eukaryota; kingdom Metazoa; phylum Arthropoda; class Insecta; order Diptera; family Drosophilidae; genus Lordiphosa; species Lordiphosa mommai. The sequence goes on from JAEIFT010000018.1 coordinate 912,329, forward strand.
AAATTGCCAGAAACATGGGGAAAAGTAGTGTTTATTGATGGACAATACGTTAAATAATAAAAGTCTAACCATTTATTCACAATAAAGCTTAAAATTTTCAACAAAAAATACGCAGTTTTCAGTGCGCACTCCGAACACTATAAATACTTTAACCTAATCAATATTTGGTATATTTTTTCAATTTTAGATATTTGTATGTTGTTTTAATTAATCAATTTAATTTATCAAAATCAATTACAAAAAAATGTAAACTGAAACTGTGTTGCGCCCTTTAAATGTGGCTGTTAATAATGCTAACAGAAAACTGTTATGTTTAAAATTGTGTATAATGTTATTTAACAACAGCATGCATAATAGCATGTTATTACTGTTAAGGCGGACTCACTCTTTAAAGCAGTGGCATGTGATCATATCGTATGATACGATATGAAGGCTTTAAAAGTAAAGCAAGTAAAATTGGCTGTTAAAGCCCACAAGGGCCAAATTGCCTTATTGTGTGAGCCTGCCTTTATGAACAAATTGAAACATTTTATTATTTAAGTATTTGTTTTAATAGTAAAACATATAAACTAAAAACGACTTTATTTAAGTGCATTGATCTCAGATATACAAAATGCAGTCTTTAATCGTAACTAAATCTAAACAACAAACAAATCTTCTCACACCCACTTACGCCCACACACACTTGCACCCACACTCACATTATTCATCTAGCGTCGCCCCATAACAGTCAATGCACATACTGGTCTCTCTCGCCCCCCTACTCTCTCATGGTATTCGTTCTAACAGTTTGCCGCTGTTTAAATTTTTAACATTTTGCTGTTAAGGCGGCTGGCTGCAGTCAGAGCTTTTCTTAGCTCTGCTTCATGTTGCTGATTAACTTTTATGTAAACTTTAAAAAAAAATGGCTTCAATAACATTTTAATAAAATGTTTACGCTCTCCACTCAACAGATCGAATCCAGGCACACCCACACAGCCACGTCGTCCCGATTTCATAGGGCTGAATGCGCAGGCGGCGGCCCAACAGCAGCAGCAGCAGCAGCAACAACAACAGCAGGCGGCGGCAGCAGCAGCAGCAGCGGCAGCATATTATGAATACACCAGCGGTTTGCCGCCGCAGCATCCGCAGGCGCCCACTATACAACAACAACAGCAGCAATTGTTGCTCCAACAGCAGCGTGTAATGCTGCAGCATCAGCAACAACAACAAGGTAAAAAAAACGTTGGGTTTTTTTTTTGTATAATAATAATTGAAACAATGTTATTTTAACAGCGATGCAGCAGCAACAACAACAACAACAACAACAGGTGCATCCCCAGCATGCGGCTCTGGCTCAGGCCGCCTACGGTGGCAGTCCCCAGCGACGTTTCCTCTCCGAGGGTGAGCTGGTGCGTCAGGGTGGTGCCAGCGGCAATGAGCTTTCCTATGCCCGCTCCAATAACACGGTGGATAACATACGTGAACTGGCCGGCAGTCCACAGCGTGGCGTTTACATGTGGAAGGACACTTCGCCAGGATTTAGTGGCGGCAGTGCCGGCGGCTTGCAGGGTCAGGCCAATGTCAGTATGGGCAGCAGTGCAGGCACACTGCCCAGCAGTCAACAAATGATGCCGCATGCACAGTATATACAGGCGGGCGGTGGGGCACATCCATTGATTATGACGCACTCCCGGCTGCAGGACTATGCCCAGGCCCAGGCCCAGGCCCAGCAGCAACAGCAGGCGGCGGCGGTAGCAGCTGCCCAAGCAGCAGCAGCAGCAGCAGCAGCTTCATATCATCGCTCTAATCCCACAAGTCCCACCACCATGCCGCAAACTTCAGCCGCACAAACCTATATACTGCGCTATGGGGCAGGAGCTGCCGGCAGCAGTGGCAGCCTGGCCAGTGTTTCGGTGGCGCCGCCGCCGCTGCCCACAAATTCTACGGGCTACCAGCCAGCCTTAAGAGGCGGTGTGCCAGTTTTTCCACCCAATCCAGCAGCTGCTGTTACCACTGCCGCCGCCAGTGCCACACAACAACAACAACAGCAGCAACAGCAACCCTCGCCACAAATCAAACGCAAACAGACACCCACACGACCCATGAGCTTTGTGCGTGCCCTCGAAATGACCGACTCCATGGAGATGCAAACCCTAGAGCAACAGCAACAGCAGCAACAGGCACGCAATGGTGGTCTACCCACCTCCCAGCCGCCCATGCAAAACTCCTCGGGATCTTCGAACACCGCCACACCAGATCGTGCCAGCATCTATGACATGAACTATGAGATTTCTGTATAACCCGTGGTTGTGCCACTCGTCATTATGCCACCCGCCTCGCCAGCGCCAGCGCCAGTTCCACATCAACTTGAACCGGCGGCCAAGCCACAAATCAACGGCTTCATACATCCAAACAAACGCAAGTTTTCGACCTTCTTTTGAGCCCGAGCCCCGTCCCTTCCAGTTTGGAATTTGATTTTATTTTGTACATAGAAACAAATTGCATTTTATTATTGTTTTTTTTTTTTTCATGGAATTGCCGTTTGTTTTTATCGTTTTAAACGATATCCGCATTTGAGAGATTTGTTGGACAAGTCGGCCATCCAATTTGTGAAAACCTTTTTATGTATTTCCACCCCTTTTTTTTAATTTTTATTATTTTGAAATTTTAAATGGTTATTAAATTTAACTTAAAACATGTTTAAGTTTTTGTAAATAGGATTGTTGATTTTGTTTTTTTTTTTTTAAGGGATTTATTGTACGCGTACTCCGCTTAGGACAGCTGGAACTGCCTAGGCGGGGGCTAGGGACAAAACTTAATTTGGAAAATACGAACCCAACTGAAACTTCGATTCAAGACAAACAAGTCAGACAGAATGAGGTGGCAAACCTAAACCCTATTGAGTCTTTTTTCATACATTAAGATTAGGTATTAATCTATATTAGGGGTCGGCAATATGAGCACAGAAGTTGCCACTGGCAACTGAGAAAATATTTGAAAATATTTATATATACAACTAACATACAAAGAGCTTTCAAAAGCTTCTTCTCTTTCCTTTGGTTTTTTTTTTGCAAATCGCTTTTAACTGTCTCTTTTTACTTGACATATCATCAGTGTGCAACTGACACTTGAAGCAAAAATTCATTCCACGCATAATTGCAGTCTTTGGGCATACGAAGCTTGATGAAGAGCTGCCTCTCTTCATAATTAACTTATGATCAGTGTACAATTGCATAAAGTCAATTCCTTGAAGCGTAAGGTGGTTCCACACATATTTGCGATCTATAAACGGGATTTACACGATGAAGCAAACTGTATATAGTTTTTTTTTTAAAGCTCTTGCTTGTAGAAAACAGGCTTAGAGGGGCAAGCTACACCACCACACCTCTTTCCCCACAAACAAAAGCTTTTTGAGAAGCTTCACGAAGTTTTCTTCATCGTGTAAATACCGTCTTAGACCGGACCGGACTATTACTTGGCTTTTTCGACACGCGGAACCCTTTTTTTTTTTAATTTGAACAGGACCGTATTGGTGTATTACCTATATTTTGTGGGTTTAAGGCAAGCGTGTCAACACGACCCTTCCACATCTCTAATATACAGTATGTCAATAAAGTCATTGCCATTTATTTAGGTTTTTTGATTAAAAAATTGGTTTCTTCAATTGTTTAGAATTGTTTTAAATTTTATTCTGATTCTCTATGGTTTTTAGAGCTAGTATACCAAAAGAAGTAACAAAATCGACCTAGTTATACTATTTATAAAAATAAAAAACTAAAAACATCAATTTTTTAAAGTGTTTTGACAAAATTTTAAAATTAAGGAGCTCAAATAGTAAACTGATTAGTGATTCTAGACTATTTTTTCACTCTGAACCCGAATCCGTTCTCTAAAATTCGATATCTCATTTTATTAAGAAATTAAGAAAAATTATACTAAGGGAGCAGTGTGGCCATCCTGCATGTTTCATGGTCACACTGCGCCTTTTTTATGGAGCAGCTGCGAACAGCTGTTTCACGAAATCAAAAGCAAATCAAATATTATTTCTAAAACTGATTTGCGTGCAGCTGCTCCATGCAAAAGGCGCTGTAGGGCCATGGACACCTATGATAGAATTTAGGTCTTTCTACGCAAAAATTCGGATCAGATTTATCGCGCGTGATCAATTGTGTGAGGCAAAACGCTAAATAAAATTGTGCTCGTGAATCTTGCATCTAGAGATTTTTATTTCGCGAATTGCTTAGACCATTTCGTGCATGCACGAAATCTGATAATGTTCAGTCGTGAGTGTTTTTTAACACGAAGAAAAAACCAGGGACCGAAAATAACAGTTATGGAAGTGAAAAAAATTACTACGAAATATGGATCCCCTGATAAAATGGAGTACATGAATCTTCATAATTTTGAATGGCGAGTCCTTAAATGTAATAAATTTTTATTTGCAATTTTTATCACAAAAAAATTTTGAAATTGTTATATTATAATTTTAAATAAAAATTTTGTTTTAACCGTTAAATGGTATTTTTATATAAAAATTTTTGAATAACAGTTAAAACTAATTTTTATTATAAAAATTTAATTAATTTTTATTTTGTAATTTTTATAATAAAAATTAATTTTAATTTTTATGAAAATTTTTTTATTATAAAATTTTTATAAAATTACTAATCTAGTAGGTTTAAGTAAATCTTGTATCCTTCTATCAAAGATATTCTATAATTTACAAACGCTTACTGATAGTATTTTATAAAAATTTTTATAATAAAAATTTTTCTAACAATTAAAAAAATTTTTATTATAAAAATCAATAAAAATAAATTTTTTAATAAAAATTAGTTTTAACTGTTATTCAAAATTTTTATATAAAATTACCATTTAACTGTTAAAACAAAATTTGTATTTTAAAATCATAGAATAACGATTATTTTAAAATTTTATGTAAAAATTAGAAAATAATGTTATTTCAAAATTTTTATCCAAAAGTTATAACAGTTACGGTCCCTGGAAAAAACACAACACTCGTCCGTTTTTTTTTTTAGTTTTATGAGCATGAAAATCGGTTGGCATCCCAGTTGGAGATGAGCGCGAGAGCATTGGGACCCGAATTGAACTTCTTTCTCTCAGGCAGGTGGAAAAATATTTTAAAATCTTCGGAACGTCCAGGATATGTATGAAATTATTAATCGAATCGTTCTCGTTTTTTCTTCTAATAAGCAAAGGAGGTATCATAAAATATAGTTTGAAAATTCTCTAATAATGAAATGCCTGATTCTTACACTCAATTGCTAGCATGAGACATGTCTTGTCTTGTTGTTAATGCCAAATGACAAGTTATTCACACTGAAAACAAGACAACATAAGGGCCTACTAGATTATCATGCCTAACGATATTTGTTTCAAAAATTGAAAAATTAAATCAACAATCCTATTTAATAATTTGTTTTTGTTTTTTCTTTTAACTATGAAATCAATTTGGTATTTGGGTGTATGTAAGCCGTAGGGTGTTAAAGTATGTATGATGAGTGTGTGCGTGTGTGCGTGTGTCTGCCATAATATAATATATAGAGATGTATATAGGAACTATATATAAAGTAACAAAGGCTAAGGTGCAGCAAAAACGATCATTTTGTATCAATGTAGATAAAGAAACGAACCTACTTCCTGTGAAATCAAACACGTTTGTGGGAAGGAAGTGAAATGTGTGTATGTTTGTATGTGCTAATTTATTGTAATTATTTATAAATATTTCCTACAAGGGATACATGCATACTTACATACATGATAGTCAAACACGACAGGCAATCGAATGCGCATATATATATATATATATATATATATATCTAAATTCATATATATATTATATATAAGATAGTCACTTAATCCTAGCAGAGATTTTGTCATTTTCTTTTTCTTTTTTTTTTGTTTGCCCTAAGAACCATGGAACTGTGTAACTTTAATGTCGTCCATTTCAATTTTTTGTACATAAGTGTAACACAATGTTTTTTTTTTTTTTTTTTTTTTTTTGAATCAAGCTTACAAGTATCAAAATATCTATATATATATATACATATATAATTTAAAACTTTGTTGTTATGTTTTTAAGTCCAAAAAGTGGAAAATCAGCTTATTTATGTATAATATTTGTATGTAAACTTTTCCCCAGTGTAGGCCACAATTTGTATCTTTTTTTTCACACACACACACATTTCAGCCCTAAATCTACACATATATATATATATATATATATAATCGGATATATGTTTTATCAAGCAAATTGTGTATCCAAGGAAAAAAGCGGAGCCCAGAGTATCTATTTAAGCGTTTTTTGCTAACACAACATAAATTAATGAAATTGCAACAATATTTATATTTAATATATATATATATATATATAATTAAAATCTGTAACAGCAACAACAACAACAAAAACCAATTGTTTTAGATTTTTATACCAAATTTAATTACCATGTAAAAAACAACCCCCCCAAAACAAATGTTTAAATTTAATCGTTCAACTTTTATTTTTTTCGCCGCCCTCCCCGCCCGAATGAGTGCAGAGAGAGAGAGAGAGAGAGCCGATCCGTGCTCTAAGCGATACAAAAAATATTGTGTTTTTGTTTTTGTAAACTTTTTGAATACTTTGTAAAATTATATTGAGACAAGTAATCAAATAGCAAAAAATAAAAAAAAAAAGAACAAAAATGAGAAAAAAAAAACAAGCAAGGCAATTAATAAACAATACAAATAATAATGCAAACATTTTCAATTGTTTTTTTTAACTTAAAATTTAGAGTAACTGGGAACTAATATCCATGTAATAAATTATCTGCCAGGTCTGCAAAAACCTCCAAAGTTCGCATCAGAACTGGGTTAAGCGGGAAATTTATGGGTCCAAAAATAGTGTACACCCAAAACGTGAGTTCCAGCATTCATATTTGAAATAATAAAAATGTGACAATGTGTATTTGCATTAAGAATTGATCCATCTTTTGCATAAAATCAACCAAATTCAAAGCGGAATAGCCATTTGGTTTTTATACACTCCCAAAGTTTTGACAAAAGTTTAAACAATTGTGTTCAGCTAAATCTAAAATAACTGACCAAATTCAAAAACTCAAAATTTTTCTGGCTATCTGGAGTTTCCTTTCTCGAATTTAAATATTGTGATCAAAAAAATGTACCATCAAAATGTAAATTTTGCATATTGATCGGCCGCCAAACGAGGACAGTGGGCTCTCTAGTTGAGTGTTAAAAAGCTCGTAATGACATGTAGATACTGCTGTTGAGCTCCTAATGTCATGTAGATACCAGAGCCCAGACTGAGTTGAATCAAAGTTTGTACGTAGGTTGCTATTTATATTTCTGGCCTAATAATGAAAACGCGAATATTTGTGATTAAAAATGGTTTGTTTTTCAAAATATTCTCCAGCAAGATTTAAACACTTTTGCATGCGCTCAAACCAATTGTCGCAGCACTTTTTCCACTCCGATTGAGACACCTCCAAAACATGGTTTTTCGAACTCTTCAACAGCATCTTCTGGCGACGAAAATCGTTGACCACGCATTTTTCCCTCGATGTGCGGGAATAAAAAGAAGTCATTGGGTGCCAAGTCAGGGCTGTACGGCGGATGACCCATCAATTCGACGTTTTGGGCGGTCAAAGAGGCGCTGGTGTGAGCTGATGTGTGAGATCTGTCTTCTCTTGTTCGTTTTTCAAATTTGTCCAAAGACTTCAGGCAAACAAATTGTGGTGTACCACTCAGAATTGACCGTCCTACGTTGCTCAAGCGGAACAGTCGCCACATGACCAGTTTTACCGAAGAAAAACAGGCGACCATTTGCTTCGAAGTGCTTCTTCCACGAACGACTTTTGTTGGATTTGGCTCGTCTTCGAAGAGTTTCGGGCTCATCAGCATAGATCCATGATTCGTCACCTGTGACGATCTTATAAACGTCTTTTGAAACACCGCGATTATATTTTTTGCAAAATTTCTTTGCTCCAATCCACACGAGCCGGTTTTTTGAGCGATTGTTTTTTGATTTTTTACGCCCAGGTGTTCATTCAATATCGAATGTATGCTGGTGGAAGAAATGCCCAAGGATGCCTCTAACTCACGGTATGTCACATGACGATCTTGCATTATCAGTTCACGCACGGCATCAATGTTTTCTGGCACAACGACTGTTTTTGGACGACCTTCACGACCTTCGTCGAGCGTAGCCAATTTTTCACAGTGCTATAGGATGGTGCTTCATTGCCATACAAAGATTTAAGTTCATCGTTGCACTCTTGTCGTGATAATCCACGTCGAAAGTTTTAAAAAATGATTGCACGAAAATGTTCACGAGTTAATTCCATTTTTCTGCCGAGGTAAGTTTCTGATTAATCGTTAATCGATATCAAACGTGGTCACACTTGAAAGAGTAGCATGAAGCTTTTGTCGATAAAAGTCCAAACTTTTTTTGGGAAAAGGCCAATTGGTCCTAAAATGGCTAGAAGTGACCTGGGCCACAAACTTAAATAGCAACCCAAGTATAATTCCCCAATAGGAAGAGGTTGATACTCTATTATATGTTGTCCACGATCAGGTACAGTAAGTGTTAACCATTTGCTTAAAAACCGTTTCGTTGAAAGAATCAAACGTTTTGTCATCTATTTTTCCTCTGCTACTAAGAACATTGTTCCCCTGAACTCTCTTAATAATTTCACATTCTATGCCAGTAAATACGAGCTGTTATTTTCACATATTCCAAAATGCATCGTTAGCATCTTAAAATCCCTAAGGACAGAATATTTTTTAGGCACTAAAAGCAGTATTTTTTTTTTGGTATGACATGACGAAAATTTTCCTGTACAAATTTTTTTGACAGTTGATTTTGTATTGGTCAGGGACCGAAAATAACAGTTATGGACAGTGAAAAAAACTTACCACGAAATATGGATCCCCTGATAAAATGGAGTACATGAATCTTCATAATTTTGAATTGCGAGTCCTTAAATGGGATAAATTTTATTTGCAATTTTTATCACTAAAAAAATTTTGAAATTGTTATATTATAATTTTTTAAATAAAAATTTTGTTTTAACCGTTAAATGGTAATTTTTATATAAAAATTTTTTGAATAACAGTAAAAAAGTAATTTTTATTATAAAATTTAATTTAATTTTTATTTTGTAATTTTTATAATAAAAATTAATTTTTAATTTTATGAAAAGTTTTTATTATACAAATTTTTATAAAAATTACTAATCTAGTAGGTTTAAGTAAATCTTGTATCCTTCTATCAAAGATATTCTATAATTTACAAACACTTACTAGATAAGTAATTTTTATAAAAATTTTTATAATAAAAAATTTTCATAACAATTAAAAAGAAATTTTTATTATAAAAATTACAAAATAAAAATTAATTTAAATTTTTATAATAAAAATTAGTTTTAACTGTTATTCAAAAATTTAAATATAAAAATTACCATTTCAACTGTTATAACAAAATTTTTATTTAAAAATCATAGAATAACGATTATTTTTAAATTTTTATGTAAAAATTAGAACTTAATAATTGTTATTTCAAAATTTTTATCCAAAAAGTTATAACAGTTACGGTCCCTGGTATTGGTGTCTGCTCTGCTATAAGCAGGTTGTGGGCATCCTCCCTGAAATATAACTTCACGAAGCAAACATTATCTTGTAATCATAGAGAAACATTATTTTTAATACGAAATCATATGAAAATTTTTGAATTTCGGTATTATAAACTAATATCTTCTTGCGGTTCCAATAAGGTATATCTTGCTTGTCTTAAAGGAATCCGATAAAGGCGGTTTTCATTAATCTAAATTGAAATGTGTCGAAACTAAATGGGGAGATTGACTGTTCTTACACTAGATCTTATACGCGAATGTGGAAAATCTAGTATCATTGCATTCCACCTAAATTTGGTTACCCGAATGAATCCATACCACAATAAGACCAAACATAAGAGCAATTTAAGACCTAAATGTTTCAACTCGTATTTGTGGAAAAAATTTCTGGAATTTCAGTAAATCTTACAAAAAATTTACAAAACTTTTTAATTTCGTAGAAATGTTATTTTGCTATATTAAAAATGTTTAAACAATTACTTGACTTTGTCGCGTTTCTTAAAGTTTTATTCTAAATATTAATTAGTTAAACTTCCAAAGACTTTGTCTTGTGGTTGAAGGTACTTCTTGGACTACAATGATAAATTAGTGACTTAATGACAAACAATTTATGGAAACTATTTTAACAATTTCTGCATTTGAAAACCTGAGTTTGTTGATGAATTTATCTATTCAATAACTATAGACTACTTTGGCTGTTCCTGTTCCTCCGTCTGTGTCTGTGGCTGCGGCTGCGGCTGCTTTGTCTGCTTCGGTTTTGGTGGCATTTTATAGGGACGTATATATTTGATATTTGTCTTCAGACACTCGGGCAGCATATGCTGGGGCAGCAGGCAACGCAAAAATACATGCGTCAGATAACCCGTAATGCCCCAAATGCGATGTTGATCCACCATAAAGACGGGTCCACTATAGCCCGCACGAAATTGCGTATGCCGGGCCGCCTGCGGTGACATTAATGCATTAAGTGGTATACTAAAGGCCTCCTCCACCTCATCTCCATTCAGTTTCAAATCGGATATATGAAAATCGGGCACCATGCCTATAACCGGCACAATGCTGGCGGTACGTGGTAAATGTATGGCATTAGCCTCGCCCCACACTTGAATACGTTCACGGGGTAGGCCAATTTCCTCCTCTGTTTCACGTAAAGCACATTCCACATAGCTCGTATCCTGCTCATCGCGTTTGCCACCCGGAAAGGAGATTTGATAGCTGTGACTGCGTAAATGACGCGAACGGCGCGTGTACAGCAAGGACAACTCATGGCTGGGAAGGATTATAGTTTTAAGTAAAGAATTGCATTCAAACACACACATGCCACATACCAATCCCGCTCCTGGCACAGGGCTATCAGCACCGAGGCCGATTTTGTTTCTTGCTTGTGGGCCATCAGCGATTTGGGTCGCGGAAAGGCGGGCAATTGACGCAACTGTTCCAGACAACGCTGGCGATGTTCGGGTGCTATCAACACCGGATAGTCGGTGGCCGTCAATATCTGTTCCGGCTGGACAGGAGCGGTTTTACTGCTGTAGGTCTTTGTCAGCAATTGTAGCTGGAACTGGCGGGCCAGCAAACGTCGTCCGGGTGCCAGGGACAACGACATGATGTATAGATATGTATATACTATGGGTAAGTGTAAGCCGTCTTTTGGCCAAACAGTAGGAAATAAATTTCGATTAACCAAATGATGTAAACAACAACAAAAATTGAAAAGCAATGAAATCTAAACGAACTTTGCATTGTCAGCTGTTCGAATAACAGTGCGCTGTAAAGCGCCGCACACTGCGGGACTGGTGGGAAATTCAAACTTCAAATTGGCAGCTGTTTGAATAACAGTGCGCTGTAAGGCGCCGCACACTGCGGGACTGGTGGGAAATTCAAACTTTAAATTGGTAGCTGTCGAAACAGCGCTGTCCGACGGGAAATTCAAACTTTAAATTGGCAGCTGTTCGATTAACAGTGCGCTGTAAAGCGCCGCACACTACGGGACTGGTGGGAAATTTAAACTTTAAATTAACAGCGTGAATTTACACATGACTGAATTACAGTTTACATGTAGCTAACTGACAAAATGTAAAATATAAAATGTAGAAATTCACCTGGCAGCTGACAGCTTCAATTTGCCGCCTGTTTAATTACTTCGCACACTGCTTGAATGCTTTGAAATTCAAACTTTAAATTAACAGCGTGAATTTATACATGACTGAAATACATTTTACATATTGCACAATGACAATATGTAAAATATGAAATGTATAAATTCACCTGGCTGCTGACTAAATCAATTAACAGTGTGCTGTAAAGCGTTGCACACTGCTTGACTGGTTTAAAATTCAAACTTTAAATTGGCTGCTGTTCGATTAACAGTGCGCTGTAAAGCGCCGCACACTGCGGGACTGGTTTGAAATTCAAACTTCAAATTGGCAGCTGTTCGAATAACAGTGCCCTGTAAGGCGCCGCACACTGCGGGATTGGTGGGAAATTCAAACTTTAAATTAACAGCGTGAATTTAGACATGTCTGAATAACATATTACATGTAGCTAACTGACAAAATGTAAAATATGAAATGTATAAATTCACCTGGCGGCTGACTACTTCAAATTGGAGTCTGTTTAATTAACAGTGTGCTGTAAAGCGTTGCACACTGCGGGACTGGTTTGAAATTCAAACTTTAAATTGGCGGCTGTTCGATTAACAGTGCGCTGTAAAGCGCCGCACACTGCGGGACTGGTGGGAAATTCAAACTTTAAATTAACAGCGTGAATTTTTACATGACTGAATTACATTTTACATGTAGCAAACAGACAAAATGTAAAATATGAAAAGTATAAATTCCCCTGGCTGTTCGATTAACAGCTAGTTTGAATTGACAGTGTGCGGTTAACATGGTGATGATCAGTGCCCTAAACTGCTTACTAGAGATTTTACAGTGACTGACTCTGCTTGTTGGAGTCACTGTTTGGTAACTGTCAGTTAAAGAAAATTCTTTTTGAATTTAAATATTTGCTAGAATTGTTAAAATCAGTTTAAGTTTCTAAAATTTTTGTTTTTAAAAATGACATACATGCATAAATTGGCATTTTGAAATAAAAATTTTAAAAAAATTGTTGGAAGAATTCTATTGCTAATTACTTTTTTTTTATTAATCTCTTGAGATCTGAAAGTATTCTGCTTTTTACTCTTTATTTATTCTATTCATATATAAATAAAGTAAGTAGCTTAGAATTAAAGCTTTTGCCTTGAGTCTTTGTTAATCAGTTAGCTAGCGAAAGGGCTACACACCAGTGGTTAGATAAATCACTAGTATAAAGTGGTAATTTGCTAAAAAAGAGTTAAAAAGTTTATTTTTTAAGCATATAAGCAAGAATATGATTTCAATTCTAGCTCAAAGTCACCCAAGTGACAGTTAATATCCCTAACTCGGGCGCTACTTTTGCCAGTTGCCCAAAAATTTCTAAATTATTTTCGGGAAAAACATTTAATTCAATTTAAAATGGAAATTTGTAACTTAAAAACATGTGAAAAATGTGAAAAGCAGCTAAAATTTTGTTTAACACTTTTGTCTTCAGTTTTAAAAATTTTATTTATTATTTGACATTCATTTGTTTTTTGCTTTTTTTTTAAATTGCAAATTCGTTAATTTGCCAAACTCCTACACGCACACACACACACACACACACGCAAACGCACAAGAAAATAAAAATACACACAAATATACCAATTTTTGTTCTCCTTCGATCTTCTTTTCTTCTTCTTTTTTTCATCTTTCGCTCAATAAAACACTTAATTCTAAAAATTTGTTACAAGGTTCTGGGGGGGTCATTGAATCAGAAAATAAACACACAGATTTTTTCACTTAAACTTAGCACAAAAAAAAATAATATATAAACCAAAAAAAAGGAGAGAGAAAATACACAATCGTTTTTAGGCTGATCTCCAGACACACCAAATGGAAAGGGATGGAACATGAGTTGAATTTTTAGCTTAATGTATAAAAAAAAGGAGTCCAATTAAGAGACAAGTATTTCAATTGCTATACAAAGTTAATATTATACTATATATATATATATATATATATATATAAATGAAAGTTAGGAGGAGGAGTTGGATCAGCTTTTCTTTGTTTTTTTTCGTACTATTTTTTTTGTTTTTTTAAAGAGAAAATGATGAGGGCGGCGTAAAAATTCATTGTGTGCGCGCCGTTATCACGATATTAATTTGTGGATAAACCTCCGGTTTGGCCTCCGATGTAATCAACTGCACCATACGCTGCTGTAGCTCATCCTGACTGGCCTGTGTGCCCGGCGGTATCATCCAAAGTGCATCTAGAAGGCGCAAGAGAAGAAAAAGTATTTTTTTAGTTTTGTAAGTACAAGTACAAAATAAGGTTTTCGGTTCGTTTCTTAACAAAAATTGTAAAATGGTTCCGATACTGGTTCAATTCGGTTAAGGTTTACAGTATTCTTACCTAAATACTGTCATAATAATCTGTGCTCACTCGGCAAATGTTGGTCTTAAAATTTCCCTCTATCTAGGACGTTTGTAGGGAAAAAGTACGTGCTCTTTCGGTTCCGTAAATAGCCAAAACTATATCTAGCAGCTATATACTGTAATTTATATAAGAATTCAGGATATTTGATATTACAAACTCAATTTCCTCTTAAAAAGTATTTAATTTCAAATATTCGGAACTAGGAACAGGCCTGAATCGCGGTTCGGTCATCCCTTTTACAAATTTTGCACGTTTTTGAGTAAAAAATCATTTTTTTTCGAAATAGTTTTGCTTCTAACTTTCAAACTACTAAATCGATTGGAAAATGTTCTTCCACTAGATTATTAGGAATTGCATACCCTTTTGATTAATCCCTTGCTTAACTCCATCTAAATTTTTTAACTCGAGATATGGCTTAATTTGTAAGGGTAGCTACCGAAAAACTAAATAAAAAATTCTAACTCAAAAACGTATCCTTACAATAAAACTCATTTTTGAGTTCAGGATTTAAAAAAAAATCATTAAAAAAAATTGGCGTCAATAATGGGTCTTTTTCGCTGTAAACTAGTGTAATTATATAAATATTCTCAATATACGATCGAAAAAATCTGGCAACTCCAAAAAGATGGCATTGATTCAAGTCTTAACTAATTTCCCTATGTCTGATGTAAACACATTCAATAGAGCACACATGGGGAAATTATAAAGAGAGCAAATAAAAGTAAATATCAAGAGAATCTTCACAAAACTTGAGAAGTAAAAACTTCACTCCTTACAGTTACTTGCACATCTTATTATTATTAATGGTAAAACCGTTATAAAAGAGCAAACGGAACTGAGTCCGTTTGAAGTTGGCAAACATGAAGCTCTCTCTTTACATTTAGCTGAAAAAATTGACAAATTTCCCTATGTCTGATGTAAAAACATTCAATAGAGCACACATGAGGAAATTATAAAGAGAGCAAATAAAAGTAAACATCAAGAGAAACTTTATAAAACCTGAGAAGTAAAAACTTCACTCCTTACAGTTTTTAAATTGATGGTAAAACCGTTATAAAAGAGCAAACGGAACTGAGTCCGTTTGAAGTTGGCAAACATGAAGCTCTTTCTTCACATTTAGATAAAGAAATTGACAAGACATATTATCAAATGTTAAATCAAATGCAATGGAGAATTATCAAAAAGAAATTGCCTGAAGTTTAGCCAGTAAAGTTGCCTCACTTCAGCTCTGTTCTGCTTTGCAACAGCTTTTTTTTTTTGCGCAAGGTTTTGGTCTTTGCGTGTGTGTCTTTGTCTCTTTGTTTAAGCAATATTTGGATGCAATATAATGCGACATACTTTTCTGCTTGCTTCTGCTTCAACGAGATGAACTTGTAATTGACTCTCTTAGCTTTTGAATTTGCTTGAAATGTTAACTGCTTCTTCTTCTTCTTGCTCCCTCTTGCTTTTTCTATGCTAAGTGCTTGCTCACCGCCAAAATACCAGCCGTTGGGTGTACACAAGCGCCACATAATGGGCGGCTGTGTGGGCATCAGATCGGCCACAATATCACAAGTTTCGCCCGGCCTCAAGGATGGTACATTGATGCGTTGCGTCTGTATGGGTGATGTTAAATAGCAACCATTGGGCCAACGTTCTGTGCCATCGTTTTGCAATTGAAATGCCTGCTGATGTGTACCCATTAGCTGATCCTCCTGCACCAGCTGGACCAGCTTCATGGTGGGCAATGATTGGAGACTGCAAAAGTCCAAATAGCAACCGACGGCAGTTTGCAAATTCCTGAAAGGATTGAAGGAATTGGAATGAATAAATATTGAAGATGTGGGCCATACTACATACCAATTGCTCATCTCCAGATAGAAGCGAGCCGATTCGCGATTCATTTGATTGTTCATAAGGGTTTGGAATTGACTAATCAAATCCTCATGATCTGTGGTGCCCATGCAGCTAAATTGTTGCAATAGCAATGAATCGATATCGTAGTCATTGGTGGGTGGGCCACCAAATCCACCCACAAAGCAGCCTCCCTTCTGTTGTTGTTGTTGTTGTTGTTGCGGTGCAGGTGCAGAGGCTGGAGCGATTGCGGTTGGACTGGACACCATGCCAGGCGGCGCTGGCAAGGGTATTGCAATGTTATTTGTATCCATCATGGGATTTGTGGTTGTTGTTGTGTTTGTGGTCAAACCGAATAACGGTTCGCACTGCATTTGCTGCTGTTGTTGTTGTTGCTGCTGCTCCTGCTGATTCTCTGCATTCTCCTCCACATCCATTTTGCGGTGTCTTTTGTCTCTGTTCTCTGGTTCTGCTGTCTGTTTGTGTGTGCGTGTGTGTGTGTGTAGTAAGGAGCCTTGTGTTTCTATTCGGTTTAGTTGGAACACCAAGTTATTTGTGGTCACTTTGCTGGCGACTTTTTGTTGTTTCTGCTTAATTTTGTTGTAACTTTTTGAAATGAAAATGCGTTTTACGCTTTGTTGTTGTTCAAAACAGTTGCACACACACACACACATACACACGCGCACGCACTCACACACATACATAAATGTTGAATTTTTTTTAGACTCAAATATGGCCAGACTTGAGTGTTTGTCAACTAAGTGGCAACTGCTTGTGCTCCAATACTGGGTTTTATGTTGGGCGGGAGAGTGAGCACTTCGCAAAGCTATCCATTATTATTAGGTTTACTTTAATTAAAAAAAACTAAATTAAGCAGCTAGCATTTTCTTAACAGACTGGCAACATTTATTTAAAATAGCTAGAGATGAGCTGTTATGCTCCAATACTGGTTTTTGGCCTACTCAAATAGCGGCTCCAATACTGGGTTTGTGTGTTTTGCTCAAATACCGGTAGTGCGAGAGAGCATTACAATTCATTTCAGTTTTGTTTTGTGAGCGAAGTTAACAACAACATTGACACCGCTAAGCTATTAAATTACTTAATTATTTATTTATTTTTTTGTAAAGTGATACCCCCCCGCAACATAAAAAGAAGCTTAAGAAAACTACTGAAAACCAGCAGTAACCATTTCTCTCTTCCAACGTCACTGTGTCTCTCTAAAAGTGTACAACATATATGTGTGTGTGTGTATTAGCAAAAAAAAATTAGCACAACTAAACTAAGAAAAAAAAAAACAACAAAAAGCAAAAGCAATCATGTCGGCCGCCGAAGTTGAGACACAGCCACAGCAGGAGGCGACAAATGGCACCAGCAAATTTGATGTGCCCGAGATTGAATTGATCATAAAGGTGAGTGCCAGAGAGCGGCGTACCTATATGTATTTAAGTGTGTGCAAGTGTGAGAGAGCTGCCCAGTTGGACTTTGCAGAACGTGGTTATCAAAAGAATAACTGTTATCATGCTGATTCTTAAAAAAACCACAAGCAGCAGCCATAACACAAAGAAGTAACTTTTTTATGCTCCCAAGGTCCAACTGGGGTTTTTTCAAAGGCAAAAGAAAACCACAAAACACAAATATCTACCAATTTGTTCTATGTCATAAGAAATTAAATGCCAAGCAAGAACAACAATAACATATTAATAATTAATAAGAAAGAAAAAAATGTATATTCATTTTTTGTTGTTTTCTAAGCAAAGCCAAAACAGGTTTCTTTTAGTTGTTGCTGCTTCTGCTTCTTCTTCTGGCCCATCATCTGCCACTCGTGCACTCACACACACACACACACAGACACACACATGTGCAATTTCTGATTGTTCTACAAAATGCTGGAACGTAACGTATTTTTTTTTCTTTTCTTATCTGTTATAAAACTTTAAGAACATTTCAGAATGTTTCTTTTTTTGTTTTTATCTTTTTGTGATTTGTGGCCTACGTCATGCGTCAGTTTTTAGTTGTTCCATTCAACGCCCACGCAGTGGCAGCCGCACCTACCCAAAAAAAAAAAAAGAAGTCGCATTCATGACTCAAAAACCAAATGCAATGAGCAATAACAACAGCAACAACAAGCACTCCGCTCCCTTTTCCTGTTTCATATAGAGAAAGTGAAGGCGCACCTGTTGATTAGTTTTTGTTGTTGTTGTTTTTAGCACTTTTCCTCAGTGCAGCAGAAGAGAAGCTTCAGCTTCAACTTCAGTCTTTGTCATTTATCAAACCCCAACACCAACACACACACACACACACAAAAAGTGAAAGTTCAATTTGGACAACGAAAGCGCCAAGTTTTTTTTGGTTAGAGGAGTTGCTGCTGCTGCTGAAGCTGGGCTCCGCTCGTTCCGCGCGTGCAGGCAACAAACAAACAGTAAATACAAATACAAATGGGGGCCGGGGCCGGGGCCAAAGCAAAACATTCATTGAACGCTAAACAGGTTTTTCTCGTGTGCAGTTTTCCGCCTCCTTGGCCAAAGCCAAACATGAGATCGCTGTGTTAAGAGAAAGAAAAACAAACGGCCAAACAAAAGAAGAAGAAGAAGAAAAGCATTTACAACTAAATGCAACAGTTGAATACCCTTCAAATCAAACGTTTTGGAATTTTGTTGTGTGAGAGTAAGAGAGGGAGAGAGAGAGAGTGCTTACATTTTACAATTACACTCTTTCTGCAACTTAGATCATGAAGCTTCTTATATGACTCTTATACTAGTTCCTTATACCAACATTTATGTGGAGTTGAATTAATCCAACTCTTAGGCTGTACGCATGAGATAAGACAATCTAGTAGGCCCTTATGTTGTCTTGTTTTGATTGTGAATAGCTTGTCATTTGTCATTCAAAACAAAACAATATGAAGGCTTACTATATTATCATGTCTTATGCGTCGAACAATGTGAACCATGGTCCATGGTCAAAACTAACGTAAAACTACTTTGGGGTACATTCGTACCCCAGTGTATTTGTATAAGAGTTGGGTCATAACTCTTATATTGTTATTCTATTGCTTTTATACTAGCAATTGTCACATTCAGGTAGCAAAATTTAACCTTGCAAATTGAGTATAAGACCTAATATAAGAACTATATGACCAAACTCTAACACATGTCACATTCTTAACCCTAGGACTGTCCATGGTCAAAACTAACGTGGGGTACATTCGTACCCCAGTATATTTGTATAAGAGTTGGGTCATTACTCTTATATTGCTATTATACTAGGTTTTATAGTGTTATTGTTACATTCAGGTACCAAAATTAAAGTGCAATTGAATGAATCCTGAATATCTAACAGCTACTTGATTTATTTTTCCACGTAAAATACAACTAGTTACTAGCAAATAGAGTATATGACCTTATATATAACTTAATAGAAGTACTATATGACATATTAAACTCTAGAACTCTGTCCATGGTCAAAACCAACGAAAAACTACTTTGGGGTACATTATTACCCCAGTATATTTGTATTAGAGTTGGGTCATAACTCTTATATTGCTCTTATATTGCCGTATATTGTTTGAAATTGAATGAATCCTCAATAATTAACACTTACTTCGTATATTTTTCCATGTCAAATACAACTAGGTACTAGCAAATAGAGTATAAGACCTTATATAAGACCTAATATAAGCACTATATGACCTATTAAACCCTAGAACTCTGTTCATGGTCAAAACAAACGTAAAAACTACTTTGGGGTACATTCGTACCCCAGTGTATTTGTATGAGAATTCAATCAAATTCAAATGGATTTAAACATAAAACATTGTTCTATTGTTTTTGATGAAATTTGACTTTTTTGGTAAATATATAAAAATTATTTTTCGACTTCAGCGTATTTCCGCCTTTTCGTCTACCTTTTTTCTAAATTATTCAAGACGTTTAAAATTTCGCAAAAAAAATTGCGCATACTCTCTTTTTTCATGTGACACAAACAATAAAAGTGCCTTGAACAACAATAATGCTCGATTGTTGACCACAAAATGAAAATGCATTTCTTTGTTGAGCCCAAAGAAAGTGACACTTCCATTACAAGTGCTCCCAAAGAATACTTGAATACTTGGGCAGCATCTCCAAGCAAGACAAACAGTTGTTGTAGTTGATTATCTTTTTTGCTCTACTGCATTTGCGTAATTTCTGTCGATTTATTTACTTTTATTTGAAGTGTCTTACTTAACACGCCAACGCCTATCTTATTTGTCAAACTAAAATAGCAATTTCTAGAATAAAGAAATACAACACCCAATAAATAATAAGAGAGAGAGAGAGAAGGGAGAGAGAGAGGGGTGATCGGCAGATATAGCAAAGGTGGAAAACCCATTAGCCCATTACCAATTTGGGCCAAGATACGCCGTCGACATAAAATGAACTCATTTTGCTCACACGTTTCCCCCCAGCACTTAATGTTGATTATATATTTCTTTTTCGTTTATTTTGCTATAATGATTATTTTTTTCGGCTATTACTTCATCAGGGTAGGCGACGATAACTTCCGCCAGTTTTTTTTTTTTTTTTTTTTTTTTGATAAGATAGAAGAGAAGATAATAGACACAAACAGGAGAATTTGATATGTGATTTCTTTTTTTGGAAGATGAGCCAATAGACACATCAGTAGGGTAGTCCCAGATATGGGTACACCTGGAACCATTTAGAGCAGCGATTGTCACTTAACTCCTGCGTGACTTGAGTGAATCGTGCATATAGAGAATTTCATTTCGTGAAGCGTTCGTGACGTGAAAGGAAATTCGCTCACGCGCTCACCTCTATTAGGGATGTTAAACCGTTTCTGAAACCATAACAGCGTCTGTTTTAAAATGCTGAATCGAAGCGAAAGTAAACGGATCGGTTTATTTTATGAACGAGTTTAATGAGCTTTAGACAAAAAAAACCTTGCATCGTTCTGGTCTTGTATAATTTTTCTAACTATCTCTTAAAGAACAGTTCCAGTGTGTCCACAACATCTGATTTTGCCCATCTCCTGTAATTGTCGTCTCTTTTTTTTAATTTATCTATCATCATTCTGCATTCTTGACTTGGAACTTACAGATTGCGTTGTTGTTGTGAGTTTTCTGAATTCTGTTAGCAAGGGATATAAATTTCTACTGCACTATTTAGGGTTTGTAAAGTTAATTATACGTGTTCTTCTTGATTAAGAAATTGCCAGGCACCTTTTGAGTATCTAATAAATACACGTCGTTTTCATAGTGCTTACGATATGTACTGCATTCCTGCTCTCAAAGATATATATTTTGTTTTTTTTTTTTTAATTTGGACGTAAAAAACTTTGGATAAATTTGGAAAAAATATAAAACTTTAAATTTTGTCTGAATTATATCTCCATTTTTTGTTAAAGACATTGCTAATTAAAATCTGTGGTAAAACGGCCAAGTTATGTACTTTAAAGCAGGGGTCGGCAATGTGAACAGAGAAAATATTGGTATACAATATACAATCAACGGGCACAGAGCTTTTAAAAGCTTCTCTTTTTCCCTTCACAGCAGGCTCAAGACAAGGTGTATCTATTACAGGTGCGGCGGTCATTCAAAAGCTTTCATTTCATGACTTACATATAGTCAGTTAGCTATTCATGCAAACATTGTCTGTCTCACTCTTGCGCATTAAGCAAAAGCTTACCAATTTTATTGTTTGTCACACCTGTTATAGATTCATCTTGGCCCAAGGTGTATCTATCATGGTGTGGCGCTCATTCAAAAGCTTTCATTTGTACATTGTCTGTCTCCCTCTTGCGCATTTAGCAAAAGCTCAGAGCTTACACATTTTACAGTTTAGTCACTGTCACACCAGGAATTTATACACCATGAGCAGGACCAGGGCAAAGAAAAGAGAGAGCTTAAAAGCTCTTTGTTCAAATGTGCTCAACACATTGACAACTTTTTGCAGCTAAAGACCTCATTCCAGATGACATACAAATCTATTTCGTTACAATACTTCATGTGAATAGAAACTCTTTTGGAAAGCACTAAAAGCTGAATGCTTTTTGAAAGCTGTCTTACTTTTAAAAAGCAGAGTGCCTAAATTAATTTTTATGCCATTTTAACTCATAAACACTCTCATATACTTCTCAAAAGAAATCTGTTCCAAAAACCGTTTTAAAATCACAAAATTTATGTGAAAGTGGAATTGAGGCACAGAGCATTATTATAAGAGAGAGAATGATTGCTCGGTCGCCACCATTTAACAGAGCAATTAATCAGATGTTCTTTGGGATTGTCTCTCTCTGAGTACTGTCAAGACAATGTCCGTCTCGCTCTAACCAGCGTGTTTTTCTATATGAGTTAAAAGTCCTTGGCAACATTTCGAACTCGCTGGTGGCAACATTACAAAAGTATCTACATGAGTATTACGCTTAACAGCGCCACATTTTGAGAGGCGTCCGAATCTTTTACTCTAATACTCTTGCTCAAATTGCCCACCACTGCTTATGAGCTAGATACCCAAAATCCAATTGGTATTCAAATAATAATAAACACATTTCTGTCTAAGTGGTTTTGTTATTGGTTAATCATAACGATTTTACCCTCAATTAAATTTTCCATTTCATTCACAAAAAAAAAAAGGTTGTTTTTCCACTCTGTTATTAACCATTTGACGCATATTTTACGCCTCAATTACAAGCAATTAAAATGTTAAATTCCCTAATAAGAAGTTAATTAGCATTTAGCCCAAGCGTCATCGTTGTTGTTGGCTCGTTAATGGCTTAATGCGTGGCAAAGAGGCGGATGAGGAGGAGGAGGAGGAGAGTTGGCCATATCAATTTGCAAAGAATTTTATTATTATTATTATTACGATTAACTGTGCTTGGCTGATTATGCACGTACGTACTTATGTTTTTGCAATTGCAACAATTTCAATTATGGCCAACAGCGTCAAAGGTCGGCCCAAGAGAGGCAGAGGGAGAGACAGAGAGAGATCAAAAGATCGAGCGAGTGCAGCAATTGACGAGCTTTGAAAATAGAAATGACGAGACCAAAAAGCAGTTAGCTAAATGTCAAGAGGCACACACACACACACACACACACAGAGATAAAAAAGCACTCACTTGCTCATATATGGCCACATCTGGCTAGCGAAAAATAAACAAAAAAAAATAATTTACAACAACTTTTAGTTGGCAGAGCCTGTAACTAGGCATTTGTTATTGTTTTATGGATATACCAAAAAGCAAGCAAGTAACGCCCCTTTAGCTGATTAATACCAAAAAATATAAACGCCTCCGAAAGCTACTTTGTTGTTGTTGTTGTTGGTTTTTATTTTTGGCACAGCTTGACTGACAGCTGCAATTTATTAATATTTACATTTTACCCATTTTGATGTCCAATTGTGTTCAAAGAGAACCTCAGCTTAACTTCTGTTAAGTTAACAGAGTTCGTTGACATTTCTTCAATTAAACATTTTGGTTTAGCTTTCTGTTGTTATAAATGTTATCACTTTAACCAATCTTTTAGTACAAATGTTATCACTTAACATTTTTATCAAACTGTTATCAACACTGCAAACCGCCAGTCAAATAATTGCCTGTTAGTGAACAGCCAAATTAATATGCTTAAACAAAAAATATTTTCAATTTATGTTTGTAAGAAGTATTTCTTTGAGTATTGAGAAGAGAGTGATTGAAAGAAGCTCTGCTTGGCCCTTTCGAGCTGTAACAGCCAATTTAACATTAACATTTCTTGGAGTAATCCGTGGTCTATTTTACTTTTATCAGACAAAAATATATCATTAAGGGTGATAAAAGTTAATTTAACTAAAACTGCTTGGTTCGGAACTAGGGAATAATACCGTAACCGTTAACCGAAATAAACTGTTTCAAGCCACGTACCGGTATTGAAACCGGAACCGATATTACATTTTTTTTGAAACCCGGAAAACCGTTAACCGTTATAATAGGAACCGAAAAAACCGGAACCATACCAAAAAATACTTTTACATTTTAGAAATTCGCCCTTAGAGAATAACCAGAATCAAATTCTCTTTTTAATATATATAAGATATAGAAAAAAATAGAAGGCTTACATCGGCTATGCCGATGTTTTAAATACCCTTGCAGTTTTTGAAAGACGCTACCATTGATAACAAAAAAGTTTTTCTCATTAGAATTAGTTTTGCCGATCGTTCCTATTATGGCAATTCTAGTTTTAGGTTGTAGGGATTCCACTAAAAGCCTGGACAGAATACGTTGTAAATAAAAGGCTAGAAATCGGTATGTTTAAAAAAAAAAAAGTTTTTTATTTTTGAGGGATATTTTTAGAACCCTTTTGTAGTTCTATTACATCCATTATTTTTTTTGGATAAGCCCTATGTCCACTCGACGCGGAAATTTCCACGCGAAAAAGTGGTTATTTCGCAGATTCTTAACAGACTCTGCTAAACTGCTGTTATGAACTTTATAACCGATTTTTTTAATCGATAAACGATAGGAAGTAACGTTGCGCTGTTAACGCGCTGTAATTTTGCACTCAAAAGTTAAAGCCAAGCATCCTTGCATTCCGTCACTTTAAAAATATATCCAATTTAAATTATACCATGCCATAAGGCGGCGCTTTCTGGCCGAATCTTTTTTTGGTGCGCACATTTTCAATTAAATCTTCTTCTTCTTACTCAATTTCCACACACAAATATCGTTTCGCATCGTTCTTTACATACGTCACCGCGAAATGAAACGATAACAGTATGTTAATCGCTACGTGATTGCTAACAGAACGTAATGACAATACGTAGTCTTTTTTCGCGCGGAGTGGACACTCAATATGGAATGGTAACGCTGAAAAATTCCGCAGCTGTTTTTTTTATATGGAGTTTCTCATTTCGCGGCCGTTTCGCGTCGAGTGGACATAGGCCTATATCTTGAAATAATTTATATACGGTAAATACGTACCGGTATACCGAAATAAAAATCTGGGTACCGTATCGGAACCGAAATAAACTGAAAACAGAAATAGACCCTTTACCCGAAATTCTAATACGATTCTAACCGATATACGTTTCAGGATTAATCCCTGTTCGGAACAGTTTGAGGTTTGGTTCATAAAATGAAGAAAACTTAAATTTTGTATATTAATTTTGTTTGCACCTATTTCACCGTCCATAAGTGTATTTACTCTGCCTGAGCAAATAATAGGGGGGCGACTTCATTCCTTCTCCTCTCCCCCTCCTTTTTTCCGCAGTTTGTGCATAATTCCGGGTGAAAACGCTCAGACGCCTTCGCGTGCCACCAATTACCGATAAATAAATAAATCAAACAAAAAACGGTTTTGTTTTTTTTTTTGTTAACGAAATGAAATAACATAATTTCAATTTGTATCATGTGACATCATCAACACCATCCACGTCGTCGCGTGATGAATTACGAGTATGTGTACATACATATATTGACGTTACGTTTTGTGTTTGCTTTTTCAGGGGGGCAGGAAGTGGCTAAAAGCCCAAGAGAATTCTGCATCCATGTGCATTTGTGTGTGTGTGTGTGAGTGTGTAGAAAGTATTGAGTAAATGCCAAGAAGGCATGGGCCAATATTCCACCAGCTGCCACATCCGAAATGAATGATGATGTCATCTTTAGCTGTATGTGTGAAGTTTACTTGTTGATTGCTGACTGTTACTGCTGCTGCTGCTATTGTTGCTGTTGTTGTTGTTGTGACCGACAGCCGGCTTAACTTCAATGGCCCCAAAACGCTAAGCAATCAATTGTGCGTGTGTATGAGTGTATAAGTGTGTGTGTTAGATAAGCAATGGCAAAACTTTAAACTTAACAGTCAGACAGGGTTGCCACACTCTGTTCAAATCTAGGCAATGATAAATATTCATTTTTATGAGCCACCAAAATTTTATGTCTAATAATTATGGAGAAAAACTTGGTTGTTGTGGTTGTTAAAAAAATTTTTTGTGGATAAAAATCCATTTTTCCCTCGAAGTGTCACTCATGGTCTGCCGAAATGGTTTATTTAAAACTGACCAACCCACAAGAAAAATTATAGAATTGCTTAACAAAATATTGTTTTAAGGTCTCTTTCCAGATGACATACAAATTTATTTCATTACAAAACTTCATATGAATAGAATCACTTTTGGAGAGCTCCTAAAAGTTGAATGATTTTTTGAAAGCTGTGTCTTATTTTTATGCCTTCTGGAATGAGGCTTTTAATGTTGGTTTTTAATTTAAGCACGTTAAGAGAAGCAAATTCAGTTTTAGGGCCGTTTTCTTATGTTCATGGTTTCAAAAACTAGGTAATTTTTCAGAAAATATATGTTGCCTACTTTTAGGCCGCTTTTAAAAACTGGTCGTAGGACACAACAAGACTTGTGCAACACAATTTTTCAGATCCCTGATCACTGTTTCCAGATCCCTGTTCCCAGATACCTGATACCAGATCCCAGATCCCTGTTCTCAGATACCTGATCCTAGATCCCTGACCACTGTTCCAAGATACCTCATACCAAATCCCTGTTTCCAGATCCCTAATTCCTGATCACTGTTCCCAGATCGCTGATCACTGTTCCCATATCGCAGATCACTGTTCCCAGATCGCAAAATCACAGTTACCAGATCCCTGATCACTGTTTCCAGAACCCTGTTTCCAGAACCCTGTTCCCAGATCACTGTTCCCAGATACCTGATACCAGATCCCTGTTCTCAGGTTCCTGATACCAGATCCCTATTCCCAAATCCCTGTTCTCAGATCCCAGATACCTGATCCTAGATCCCTGACCACTGTTTCCAGATACCTGATACCACATCCCTAATTCCTGATCACTGTTCCCAGATCGCAGATCACTGTTCCCAGATCCCTGATCACTGTTTCCAGAACCCTGTTCCCTGATCACTGTTCCCAGATACCTGATACCAGATCACTGTTCCCAGATCCCTGTTTCCAGAACCCTGTTCAGATCCCTGTTCTCAGATCCCAAATACCTGATCCTAGATCCCTTTTTTAAGAGCTTTTAAAATTTACAAAAATCTTAATTTACTTTGTCTCTAAATAAATCTCAAACTATTGTTTAACTGAACTATTTCAAATGAACTTAACATTACAATAATCTAATGAACTAGGTCTCCGTTTTATATACTATTGGGCCCGTTTTCTTTTTTTCGATTTCCATCAAATCGTGCGAAATCGAATGTGCTAAATGTTCCCGTTTCCAAAAACCGATTTTGTTATTGGACGATTTACTTCATATTCCATTCAACTTCAATCGACTGCCTTGATGGCAAAATTTATTAACTGATCGTTTCTTGAAAAAAGGAACCTTTAATCAATTCCAATCGATCGAATTCGAAAACGAGAACAGGCCCGTATAGTTAATTTTTTGACTATAATTCATTTTTTATACTAACTTTAGTTCAAAAGTGAAAAGTTCATCAAAAATGTGCTAGGTCATTAAAATGATCTTATACCCATGTGTTCTACAATAGCTTTCGACCCAAAAACGATCCAATTCTCATACGATTTGTAGAACACCTGGGATAGTCTTTAAGTGGAACGCTTGAGACAATTTTGAGTGATGTTAAGGGATAATTATCATGAAGATACTTCTGTTAACTTATAATTATCATAGGAACAGCTGGACTAATTTGGAATTTTAAGGTAGGCGGCGTCTCAATCTGTTTCTCTATATTAGACTGAGATTAATAGCCTAGTTCCACTGCAAAACCTATCAATCAATTTTGTTGTTCCCCACTGCCAAAAGTTCCATCAATGTTAACTTCACATGTTAATTTTACTGGGATTTGAACCAGTATATCAAAAAAAAAAACAAGGCATCAAGCCAATGCCTTTTTCATAAATCAGGTAGCTAAATTTCTATATATAGTGAATCAATACAACTTAGGGCCGTTTTCATATCTTGCCTTTACAGTCTACTTTAGCAGAAGGCGACTTTTTGATAAATGTAGGATTTAAGACATTTCGCTTTCATATTTTGACGTAAGCAAAAGATAGCGCTTTTGTTAAAAAAGGTGGCAACTCCTCGCTAGAGCTTTAAAGCGAGTACACTGGCAACATTTCCGACATTTTCTGCTCGCACTGGCAACTCTTCGGTAGAGCTTTGAAGCGAGTTGCCAGTGCGAACACAAAAAAGTTGGAAATGTTGCCACAGTGTAAGGAGAAATATACAAATTAGGATTTTGATTGCCAGATTATTTAGTCGGTTGTAGAGCAATGGATAGCGTATTTGATACAAGATACATCAAGATAAGGATCTCTCTAAGGCTTTATCATGAACGCAAAATGAAAAATAATTATTTTTTACATTGATGTTATTTATTATGGCTTGAAAATAATTTTTGTGGATTTAACGAACCGTGATTCGAACCGTTAGATCGTTAGTGTAAAGACTTCGATTCGAAAAAAATATAAATCTCTTGAACTAATTTATTTCCTATATTTCTTCTTCTATTTTTTTGCCAGGCCTCCACCATCGATGGTCGTCGCAAGGGCGCCTGTTTGTTCTGTCAGGAGTATTTCATGGATTTATATTTGCTGGCCGAATTGAAGACAATTAGCCTGAAAGTGACCACAGTGGATATGCAAAAGCCGCCACCCGATTTTCGTACCAATTTCGAGGCTACACATCCGCCCATCTTGATTGATAATGGTTTGGCCATCTTAGAGAATGAGAAAATTGAGCGACATATTATGAAGAATATACCGGGTGGCTATAATCTGTTTGTGCAGGATAAGGATGTGGCCACGCTGATTGAGAATTTGTATGTGAAATTGAAATTGATGCTGGTGAAGAAGGATGAGGCGAAGAATAATGCTTTATTGTCGCATTTGAAGAAGATTAACGATCATTTGGCCAATCGGAATACACGCTTCCTCACAGGGGATACCATGTGCTGTTTTGATTGTGAACTGATGCCACGCCTGCAGCATATTCGAGTGGCTGGCAAATATTTTGTGGACTTTGAGATACCGGTAAGTGTGTGAAAGAGAGAAAAGGTGTGGATTTTAAGTTTTATTTTTGATTACAGACACACTTGACGGCATTGTGGCGTTATATGTATCATATGTATCAGCTGGATGCCTTTACACAATCATGCCCAGCCGATCAGGATATTATCAATCATTATAAGCTGCAACAGGTGAGTGAGGAGTGAGACGGATGACTTGGGATCCAACATTTTACTGACTTTTTTTTTTAAATATATTTCAGAGTCTCAAAATGAAGAAGCATGAGGAGCTGGAGACGCCCACGTTTACCACATCCATTCCAATTGATATTTCGGAGTAGTTTGTTTTGTTTGTTTAATATATTTAAATTTTTTTCTCTTAAAAATAGCCATGATGCAAACACACATACACACACACACATGCACCCTACCTACCTTCCCAATATTTTGGACAATTTTTCAACTTAAATCGAACTACTCGGAATGACAGCAACAACCACAGTTACAACTACAACTACAACTAAAAATATACATAAATGTATACATATACCACATAACCTAACTTTAAATACATATACTTTATATATATATATATATATATATATATACATACAAATGCATAACTATTATGTAATAGCGATAACATAACAACAACAACAACAAGAAGAAGAAGCAAAAGTGTTCTTTAAGCAGCCACAACGTTGCCTTGGCGTTATTTTTTTTTTATAATTTTGGAACTTGATTAATTTTTTTTTTATTTGCCCGCCGCCTTCGTGTGTTTGATTCAAACACTCACACACACACACATTTAATGTAACAATTTTAATTTGTGTCCAATTTTGAACAGGATTTTTTTTTTCGTTTTATATTTGGTTTTCCCCTTTCCTTTGTTTAAACAATTATCAAACAAGTTTTATTTTTGCTCCCTTGGCGCGCATTGCCATTTTGTTTGCTTTAAATTTGATTTTTTTTTTTTAATATTTCATAACAATGAATTAAAACAAACAACAAAAAAAAAAGAAAATGAAAAAGAGGAAATGAAGAAGAGTATTTTTTGTATTTAAGTGAAAAATTACAAATAAAAAAAGAAACAACACAACAAAAATGATTTAATTAACATTATTTCAGTGGAATAAACGAACCGAACCCATAAACCGAACCACGAACCGTACCCAAAACCGCCTATAAAAACGCTTCGATTTGGTTCAGTTTTTGTTGATGAGTTTACTGATGCAAGGATGTGCCCACTGAAAGCATATGGTAGAGCAGACGACTTTAATTAATATCAAGGTTCGTAAAATAATAAACATTTTTCTTTACACGCCAGATATTAACACAATGTAAAATAACATCAAAGTAAAAAATAATTATTTTCAGACATGAAAATAAAAAATTTAACACATGGGAAAAATTATTATTAGAAATTTTTTTTTAGAAACAAAATATTTTACATATGGAAAAATAAAATAAAAAATTTTACATATGGAAAAAATTATTTTTTACATGAAATAATTTTTTTTTTGAATTTTTTTTAGAAATAAAAAAATGTTACATATGGAAAAAAATATTTTTACATGAAATTTTTTATTTTTTAGAAATAAAAAAATTTTACATATGGAAAAAATGTTTATTTTTTTTTACATGAGTAAAAAAATAATATGGAAAAACATATGGAAAACATTTTTTTTATTTTTTTCATGTAAAAAATAATTTTTTCCATATGTACAATTTTTTATTTCTAAAGCTTGACTGAGGCGTGAATTTTCCTTGAGCGCAAATCACATATAAAAAAATTGCTGAGAATTTTTCCTCTGCCTCTTCCTCTGTTGGGACGGAGAGGCCAAGTAATACACCGCAATTTCCAGATTGCCATATCATAGATTTTGGATTGTATTGAACAGCTGATATTTCTTGGAAATTATAGTGCAGCTATTTATTACTTGTGTCTGTTGTCAATTTTAAATTTAGCGCAACCAATTGACTGATTAAACTACGTGATGAGCTTTGTTGTAATTTAAACCTATGATGATGGGACATCCTGGCCAGCTTGATTGTTTACTATTAATGTTTTTCGATTTCATTATGCGTTTCATGTTTGAATTTAATAACTCTTGGTTTGTATTGTGTTTAGCATATCAAAACCATTTTCTCATTCTCTTGTAAGTCTAGCTTTTTTCAAGTTTTTGCACATTGAATTGACAAATCAAACCCTTTATTGCAGCACCACGTAACTGAAAATACCAAAATTACTTTTTGGTATTTACTGTTCAATCTGTCCGTGTGTTTTACAATCCACACAATATCTTGAAATTCCTTCAGGAAAATTCGACGCCCTCGACCTAGCTTAGGTTATCCACCACTGGAAAATTCCTGTCAGAATTTCTATTTATTAAAATTGGACCTCAATAAACATTGACCGAAACGTAAAAAGACAAAATTAAAAAGGCCTAACGGTGATCACCTTTTAATCTTTTGTTTTGTAAGGCCTTTAATTTAAATAAATTAATTATGACGTTCATCCCTGCTGGTCCCTTCTTTGTAAATATAAAATTTTTATTTTCATGTCTGCAAAATAAAATATCAAATTATTTTATTAGTTTAAACATTCTCATTGTTTGCTCGGAATCCTCATTTATTTTTCATCTTTTCGCCCTCCGTCAAAAAAAAGAAAATATATTCCTGTGTTGTCTGTCAATTTTTTTAGCATCAAAGCAAACGATGGCAACTATCGAAAGGTTTGTTTTGTTGGGTCGAGGAATGTTGGGGTTTTTGGGGGAAATTTTTTTAAATTCAGGAAGGCAGTTTAAATTATTGACAATTCATGTAAAAAACAATCGTGTCAAAAATGGTCGTGTTGGTGACATGAAAAAAAATATTTTTTTTACATGTAAAATTTTTTCTTTTCATGTCTGGAAAAAATATTTTTTACTTTATATACATATAAATAACATATCAGGGCGTGAAAATAATGTTTGTGCATTTTACGAACCCTGATTAAAATGAAGATTTTCCATGTTTTTTTTAAACGACAAAAACTAAATCTACATTGACTTAAACTCGCCAACGAACTGGTCCTTATGTTCGAGCAACTACAGCCATAGGAGAGAAAGAGAAGACATACGTAGGTTGCTTTATGTATTTCTGGCCTAATAATGAAAACGCGAATATTTATGAACAAAAATGGTTTTATTGTTTTTCAAAGTTTTCTCCAGCAAGATTTATACACTTTTGCATGCCGCTCAAACCAATTGTCGAAGCACTTTTTCCACTCCGATTGAGACACCTCCAAAACATGGTTTTTGAACTCTTCAACAGCATCTTCTGGCGACGAAAATCGTTGACCACGCATTTTTCCCTTGATGTGCGGGAATAAAAGAAATCATTGGGTGCCAAGTCAGGGCTGTACGGCGGATGACCCATCAATTCGACGTTTTGGGCGGTCAAAAAGGCGCTGGTGTGAGCTGATGTGTGAGAGCTCGCATTGTCATGGTGCACAATGATCTGTCTTCTCTTGTTCGTTTTTCGAATTTCTCCGAAGACTTCAGGTAAACAAATTGTGGTGTTCCACTCAGAATCGACCGTCCTACGCCACATGACCAGTTTTACCGTAGAAACAGGCGAGCATTTGCTTCGAAGTGTTTTTTTTCTTGTTTTTTCCTTCTTTCTTTTTTTACATATTTTTTCTGCCTTCTACCTTTTTTATTTTTCTTTCTTCTAAACTCACAATTTTTCAACATCTACTTACGAAATTATTCAGTAAATTTTGTTTTGTTTTTTATTTATTCTCACACATGTTGCCATGTCGAGCTCTGGTGTTAAACTGAATTCTGGAAATGTGTGTTGAAGGCTAGACAAAATTTTGACAGGCAAAATTTGAAATGATGTTGCCTACTTTGGCTAAGGATTATGGTTTAAAATTTTTTTTAAAATTTAAATAAATATATTTTCAAAGTAGGCCACATCATTTCAAATTTGCTTGTCAAAATTTTGTTTATGCCTTCAACACACATTTTCCTAGAATTCAGTTTAACACCAGAGCTCAACATGGCAACATGTGTGAGAATAAATAAAATAAATAACAAAATTTACGTAATAATTTTCGGTTTAAGTAAAGTTGTTGAAAAATTGTGAGTCCAGAAAATCAGTTGAAAATTTACATTTTTGGTATCTCATACTTTCGTTATCATTTGCAGTTTGGCATTTCTGCTTCGAGAGGGTCTATTGAGTTGGTCATACAGAGTGGAATGTGAAATCTTGCCTTGTATATTTTCTGACGGAGTTTCCAATAAGTTCGACATTGTATCAAATGTGTAAAATCTTTTTAAGTTGTTGGATTGTTCTGGTTGTTTTCGTGTACTTGTTAGCTTCACTTATTTTGTGGGTAAGTTTTTGAACTAACCCAACTTAGCCTACCTGATTAACACCTTTGCTTTCCTTTGATTATAGGAATATTAAACACTTTTATAAATTAATTACTCAAAGGACAAACAAAATTATGGTAACAAATTGTGAAAATGTGAGTATTAAGTCGGAGCACTACTTGGTCTATGGTGTCCCATAATATTTTACCTGCAGCTAAATTCCACACATTTGGAGAAGAAGAAAATATGTATATTTGGATATCAAGTGATATAAAATTTGAAAGTAAATTGTATAAAGCTGTCTCTAAATTTCTGTAATAACCAAAATTGAACAAAATTTTTAGTAAATGTCTAAGAATAATTAAAAAAACATGTAACAACATATCGAATGGTGTATCAAAACGTTTGTTTCTGGTGTTTGGTCAGCTGATGAGACTCGGCAAACATTTTAAGCCTTTTTACTGGGTAAGAAGGGTATCGTGAAGTTGAGCAAATGTATGCAATAAACAAAAGAAAATATTATATAATATATGTTTGATCAGCGATATAGCCATACCCGTCTTTTGGTATATGGGCATTTCTTTTCTGACGTGACGTAACATTCGTACGATAAAATATAAAAAAATATGAAAGAGACAAGTTAAATTTTTTATTTTTTTATTTTTTGGTAGTAATTCAATAGCACTTTATTAAGAAAAAAATTACAAAAATCGACCCAGAGAATTCAAAGAAATCAGTAAAAATATACTCTGACGTGACGTTACTTAAAACGGAAGTGGGTTTTGACTCGGACTACAAAGATGCTAAACTCTGCGAATTGAGAAGCTCTTTTTGTATGAAACTTGTTTCCAGTAGTTTTTAAAATAATATAAGTTTATTTTCCAATTTAACAAATATAAAATCATTTCTCGTTCTTTTTTGTATTAGCTTCTTTATATCTGACGTGACGTTACTTAAATTTCATTTGGCAATTTTTAAGTGAATAAAATTTTTCTTAAATTATTCAACGCAACAAAAAAATCATTTTTAATTGTATCTTAAATTTTGCGAAAAGAGTGGAATTGCTTAATGACTCTGAGAGCTGTAAATCGAAAAGAGAAAATGCACTGAAAAACTGGCCAAAACGTAAATTTGTACTTTCTAGCCCGATTTATCGCTATCTGTACAAAGGGAAGCTTTAAACTCATTAATTAAAAATAATTTGCATATTTACTTTTTCTAAATCAAGTAAGAATCAACTTTTAAGGAACTTTTAATTTTTCGGTCTTGGTAGACTTTTCTGCGGAAATGCCCATATACGCTTAGATCTCGAAGACTATTACTACGTTTATGCTAATAAAATAGCATGCTTTTTTTGCCCTTCATCAAAAAACTTTATTTCTTCAATATTATTTTTTGAACGAGATAATTTAAATTCAGTTATGGCTGCATCTTACATAATCCACATTGTGCATTCACTCAGATTGTCGGACCAGTCAAAGGTATACAAAAATATATACATTTTCTTTAATTATTTATATTCATAAATATAGCATACTTTGAAGGGCAAAAACGTAGTATATAAGAGCTTGAGCTGTTTTCTGTGGCCAGAAGTCATTTCTCTACGACTATCCTAAGTCCCAATATCAGCACAAATTTTCAGCTTCTTACGTAGGTTGCTATATATGTATTTCTGGCCTAATAATGAAAACGCGAATATTTATGAACAAAAATGGTTTTATTGTTTTTCAAAGTATTTCTCCAGCAAGATTTATACACTTTTCAATGCCGCTCAAACCAATTGTCGAAGCACTTTTTCCACTCCGATTGAGACACCTCCAAAACATGGTTTTTCGAACTCTTCAACAGCATCTTCTGGCGACGAAAATCGTTGACCACGCATTTTTCCCTTGATGTGCGGGAATAAAAGAAATCATTGGGTGCCAAGTCAGGGCTGTACGGCGGATGACCCATCAATTCGACGTTTTGGGCGGTCAAAAAGGCGCTGGTGTGAGCTGATGTGTGAGAGCTCGCATTGTCATGGTGCACAATGATCTGTCTTCTCTTGTTCGTTTTTCGAATTTCTCCGAAGACTTCAGGTAAACAAATTGTGGTGTTCCACTCAGAATCGACCGTCCTACGCCACATGACCAGTTTTACCGTAGAAACAGGCGAGCATTTGCTTCGAAGTGCTTCTTCCACGAACGACTTTCGTTGGATTTGGCTCGACTTCGAAGATCCACACGGTCGATTGCTGTTTTGTTTTGGGCTCATAAGCATAGATCCATGATTCGTCACCTGTGACGATCTTATAAACGTCTTTTGCAACACCGCGATTATATTTTCTCAAAATTTCTTTGCACCAATCCACACGAGCCTTTTTTTGAGCGATTGTTTTTTGATTTTTTACGCCCAGGTGTTCATGCAATATCGAATGTATGCTGGTGGAAGAATTGCCCAAGGATGCCTCTATCTCACGGTATGTCACATGACGATCTTGCATTATCACGGCATCAATGTAGTGATAACAACTTGCACCAATACTTACCATTCAAATAGAATCGGAATGGCGCGCCAGTATTTTACGTAGCCATGTCGTAACGTATCAATGACTTTTCGATCACTTAGCTGCACGTGATGTGTATCGATAATCTATCGATAGCTAAGTGCCACAGCTGTTGCAGTTTGTCGTGGGAAGCGCGCCCAGTCGGTTGTTTTCCTCTATTTAATGTAACTTTAGGTAGCCAAATTGTTAGCCAAATTAAGTCTGTAAGCCTGCTTGGAATAGCCCACGCCCGCACCCATACCCTCTACTCCTTTGTGCGGCCATGCTGTTGAATTTGCGTCAAGGCAGTGGCCAACTGTTGCGTCACAGCCTCCAACGAGCCAACTGGACCAAACGACGACAAGGCAGTGCCACCAACACAAGTGATACCCTGACCATTGGTGATGTATCAGTGCGTCTTACCCAGCCCAAGCAGCCGCAATTGGTGCCACAGCAATATGGTAAGTTTGTCAAACAAATCCCAGCCAAGTACAAAGTTCATTTTCCACAGTGCAGTACACGGCGGATGGCTCACTCCAGCTGAGTCAATCAGCTTTACATCATTTACGCTGGATGCTGCAGAAAGATGCTTTGCGTCAGGACATGTTTCTATTGGGTCCACCGGGACCACTCCGACGTCAGCTGGCCATGCAGTTCTTGGAGTTGACTCAACGCGAGGTGGAATATGTGGCTTTAAGCAGGGACACCACCGAAAGTGATTTGAAGCAAAGGCGGGAAATTCAACACAAGGCGGCCATTTATCAGGATCAGGCGGCAGTAAGAGCGGCACTCAATGGACGTGTGCTTATACTTGATGGGGTGGAGCATGCGGAGCGTAATGTGTTGCCCATATTAAATAATTTGCTGGAGAATCGTGAAATGCATTTGGAGAATGGCAAATTTTTAATGGCCCCAGAACGCTATGATCAGTTAAGGGAGGTGAGTGGGAGGGAAAGGGAAATGTAAGCAATTTGTTGACTCTGTTTTTTGTAGAGCCATACAGCCCAGCAGCTGGAGGACTGGGGCTTATTACGCGTCTCCGAGCAGTTTCGTGTGGTGGCTTTGGGCTTACCCACTTCCAAATATAAGGGCACACCCTTGGATCCACCTTTACGTTCACGTTTCCAGTCACGTCATGTACAAACTCACACATTTGCGGAGCTTTATGAAGAACTGCAAAGGCAGGCACCTGAGGTGGAGGCAGAGCAAGTCAAGAAATTATTGCAATTGGCCCTGACCCTGCAGCAGGCAGATGAAATGTTGCATTTGCCAGATGTGCCAGTGCATCATTTAAAATTGGCCGTACAAATGTTGGTAGGTACTTGAGACTTGACTTAGGCTTTCACTTATTTCCCTTCCTTTTTTTTTTTTTTTTTAGCAAAACAATCCCAAATTAAGTTTACATGAAGTCTTCTCTAGAATCTATCCCTATGAATCTTTACTCAAACCTGAGCAAAAAAAACGTGTGGAGGAACTCTACCAAAGTCTTTACATCAAGCGTCAGCCGAGTCAGAGTATACAAAAAATCTCTAGCCAAGTGGATAATAATTATGTTATACTACAACTGGATGAACTTCAATTGAAACTACCTCGCGGACAGGCAGCCAAGTCCAAGCCTAGCAATTTTGTGGATTTGCCTTATCAACGTCAGGCTTTGGCCTCTCTGCTGCAGGCCTATGCTGTGGGCGATGTCTGTCTCATGGGTGAAAAGGGTGTGGGTAAGCTGACCTTAACCAAGCAGCTATTAAACCTACTCCAACAATCAGCTGAACCCATGATGCTGTATGAGGATATGACCTCCAGGGATTTGATACAGCAGCGTTTGACTAATCTACAGGGTGATACCATTTGGCGTGATTCACCCTTGGTGAGGGCTGCCAAAAATGGTTCGGTGGCCCTACTCAATGGTTTGCATCGTCTAAACAAAAGCACGGCCAGCATTTTGCAAAGGTTAGTATAAGTAAGAGTTAAACCCTTTGAGCTAATATATATCGTAAGGCTTAGGGACCTATTCTGCTATGTTATAAGTGTTGGGATATATAATGATATTTAGGGAAAATTTTAGAGAACAAAAACCCATCCTTCCCATTGATACTACTTTTTTATATATAAAAGAGTTCAACCTGACTGACTGATTGACTGACTGACTGACTGACTGACTGACTGACTGATTGACTGATTGACTGACTGACTGACTGACTGACTGACTGATTGACTGACTGATTGACTGACTGATTGACTTACTGACTGACTGATTGACTGACTGATTGGTGACCCTTGCACAGCCCAAACCGTAAGAGATAGCAAGCTGCATTTTTTACTATAGTTTCATCTTATTCCGTAAGTGAGTACTAAGTCGGAGTTTTGGAAAATTCCGCCGGGAAATGAGGAAAATTCACCGAAAAGTGTTGTATGAAACTTTTTTGTTTATCATCCGATCAGCTTCAAACTAATTTTACAAAAATCGAAATTAAAATTCAACAATAACTGCATACTAGATTTCCGGAAAATTCACCCACTACACCACCATGGGTTGATTAGTTCCAAACTCATTTTTGAAGCTAATCATACCCAAACTTGAAATTCAGTCCCATGTATTCTACCTATCGCAGTCGTCCCTAAAACGACCCAAATCGTATGGGAATATGGTCGTTTTTGGTGACAAAAGCGATTTGTAGAACACATAGGAGTGACTTTCAAATTTTGGCTAATCATTCCCAAAAATACGAAAATGATCGGAAAACTGTTGTATGAAAATCTTTTGTTTTTCATTCGAACAACTCTAAACTTATTTTCACATTTTGAAAAGTCCGAGAAATTGGCGAAAAATTTATGAAAAAAAAAATACTGTCTTCAATTCGATCGGACCCAAAATCTTTTTGAAAGCTCTTTCTGGAAATTTCAATAAAATTGCATTCACTTTTGTTGGGAAATTCCCCTATCCAAATTCCAAGCCGCACATACAAAAATATGAAATACATAACTTTGAAATTTTTGAAAATATTTCACGAAAGTCCGAAAATGGGCGGAAAACTGATGTATGGTTTTTATCCGATCAGCTCCAAATTTATTTTTAAAGCTATAAATAACAAAATCAAAAGCGACATATCTCCGAGCAGTACGTTTTTCCGTCGGAGACATGCCGCTTTTTTCTGTCGGAGATATGTCGTTTCAAAACGACATAACTCCAATCGGAGATATGACGCTTCAAAACGACATAACTCCGACGAGTTAAAAACGACATATCTCCGATCGGAGTTGTCGTTTTGAAATGTCTTTATGTTTGAAACGAGATATGTCGTCGGGGCCAGGCCGTTACCCCAAAATCTTACCATCGGGACTTTCAAAATTCGGAAAGTCCGGAAAACTGGAGGAAAACGATTGCACAATTTTTTTTTTTAAATTTGATCGAATTCAAAATCATTTCCAAATCTACCCCTAAAGTCGGAAAATAGGCGGAATATTTATGAATGAAACTCTGTTTATTTTCATTAGATTAGCTTTAATGTTTAGATTAGCTTTTGAGCTTTAAATAACAGAATATTACCAACAAAATTTTCAGATTTTGAAAAAAAACCCGAAAAATTTAAGGGAAAATGGAAATAATTTAAATTTTTTTCTGGAAAATAAAATTATTTTTAGAACAAATTTATTTGAATTTTCATGTTCATTTTGATGGGTTGTTAACCATTTTCCGACTTTGCAGGGAGATTTTCAAAATTTTAAGATAACATTGTTATCAGGGACCGAAAATAATGGTTATGGGGTAAATTTTAAACTTAAAAAAATCATTGGGATGCAGATGTCCTACACATTTTGATGTATGTGTATGTATATTTGAATATTTTGTTTTTTATGGACTTTGAAAATATGTAATGAACCGTTATTTTTGATTTTTATTTTGAAAAATCATTGGTAAAAATTATTTTTGAGTTATTTTTATTTAAAAAAAAATCGATAATAATCAATATTGATTTTTAAGAATAAAATTCAAAAATAAAAATAAAAAATCAAAATTTCTGGATCAGGAAAATAAAAATCAACCTGTGTTAAATATATCAATATTTCAAATTGTCTGCAGAATCTGTTTGAAAAATTACTGTTTTTAAAATTAAATCTACTATGAATTTATTTTTCTTTTTATATAGTTAAGTACAATCTGGTATTTTTTTTTTGCATATTTTAGTGCTTTGGGGAATTTGAATTTCGGTACATTTCGTTTTTTTTTTTTTAGTATTTTTCAAATATATGTATGAAGTACTAATTTTAGGCAGTTTTAACAATATTGTTTTTTTTTTTTTTTTTTTTTTAAATTAAAATATTTAACGCAGGTTGATTTTTATTGTCCTGATCCTGATCACTGCGTGATTTTTATTTCTGATTTTTATTTTTAAATATCAATCTTGATTTTTATAATGGATTTTTTTAAATAAAAATCACTCATGAGTTTTATAACGGATTTTTTATAATACAAAATCAAAAATGAATATTTAAAAATAATTTTTAAAATAAAAATCAAAAATAATTTTTTGATTGATTTTACAAAATATAAATCATAAATAATAAATTACAATTGGTTTTTATAGTTATAAGTTATAATATAACCGTTACGGTCCCTGATTATTATTATTGTGAAATAAAGGGCAGTGAGAACATGTTTGGAGCTCATTAAAAGAAGAACAAAAAAGTCGCATACATCAATTTTCCGATAATTTTTTGACTTTGCAGGCGGTATTTCTATAATTGAAAAACCCGTTTGCTTATAGTTGGTTCCATATAGGGTTCCTTTACAATGGAAATTTTATTTCTTTTAAATACTTAGTTTTTAACACCCTAGAACTTGATCGGTCAAATCGATAACATTTGTAATTAGAATGTTTTATTGATAAGAAGTTGTTTAAGCTTTACTTTATCTTGGTTTTTCCTTTTTTGTTTCAGACTTGTACATGATCGTGAGCTGCAGTTATGCGATGGCACCACACTCCTGCGTCCTGATCGTTATGAGGCTTTAATAAAGCAGGGTCACACCGAAGCTGAATTGTTAAAGCAAGGATTAATGCCTCTACATCCCTCCTTTCGCATAGTAGCCCTGGCGGAACCACCCAAACCGGGTCAGGCTCAACCTCAGTGGCTGACACCGGAGCTGTTGAGTCTGTTTTTGTATCAGGAATTGCGTCCATTAACACAAAGTGAAGAACATGAGCTGCTTACTCAACTAAATGGTGGCTCAACTTTGCACTTGGAAATGCGGAAATTAATGGAATTGGCGCAGCTAATGAGAAGCACCACGGAGCCTTTGTTACAGACTCTATCGGGCACTTTGTCCACCCGTCAGCTGATCAAATTGATGCGTCGTTTGGCCAAATATCCACAAAGTGATATCTA
The DNA here is from genome assembly GCA_018904225.1 of Lordiphosa mommai. Lineage (NCBI taxonomy): Eukaryota > Metazoa > Arthropoda > Insecta > Diptera > Drosophilidae > Lordiphosa > Lordiphosa mommai. Next base: position 953,514 of record JAEIFT010000018.1, read on the forward strand.
TGCCATGTTGGAGAATACTTTCTTGATGAGATTTATGCCTGCCTTGTCTAGAGCTGCCTTGGAACAGGCCATACAACAGGTGGGCCTAAACAAAGTGGCCAAAAATGAGACCAAAAATGTAAAAATCTCTGTGAGCGAGCAACAGTTGAGTATAGGCAACACCCACTTGACTTTGCCTTTAACCGAGCAAGTACAACATTCCAAAGTACCCAAGACTCTGTTCTATGATATGCCTCAGCATGTGGAGCTGTTGGAGCATCTATTGCAGGATTATCTAATGGGTGAACATTTGCTGTTGGTGGGTAATCAAGGTGTGGGCAAAAATAAATTAATTGATCGCCTGCTGGAGTTGATGCAGCGTCCACGTGAATATTTACAGCTGCATCGCGATACCACGGTGCAGAGTTTGACCCTGCAGAGCACCTTACGTGATGGCCAGGTGGCCTATGAGGACAGTGCCTTGGTTAAGGCCGTCAAAACGGGTCATGTCCTGGTGGTGGATGAGGCGGACAAGGCTCCCGTGAATGTCACCTGCATATTACGGACTTTGGTGGAAAGTGGCGAAATGATGTTAGCCGATGGACGTCGTATTGTGCCCCCAGGTTGTGGTTTAAATGAATCGAATACCATCGAAACCCATCCCGATTTTCGTCTTATTGTTTTGGCCAATCGTCCGGGTTTTCCCTTTTTGGGTAACGATTTCTTTGCCTCACTGGGTGATGTGTTTAGCTGTCATGCCATTAATAATCCACAACCCGAATCGGAGATTTATCTACTCCAGCAGTATGGCCCGCAGGTGCCTTTGTCCACTTTACGTCAGCTGGTCAAAGCTTTTGGTGAGCTGCGTCAACTGGCGGATGAGGGTCTGCTTAACTATCCCTATTCCACGCGTGAGGTGGTCAGCATAGTCAAGCATTTGCAGCGTTATCCTCAAGAGTCCATGTCCGAGCTGGTGGGCAATGTTTTGGATTTTGATCGCTTTCAACCCGAGGCCTTGCAGCAGGTCACTCAAGTCCTGGCCAAACATGGTTTAGCCATTGAATCCTATGCCCAGAATGAGTTGCATTTGTTGAGACAGCAAAAAAAACTGGAGGCCTCCATCAAACGACACAGTGGTTTGGGTGTTTCCGGACCCAAATTTGGCAAACTGGATCCCAAGAATGAACCACATGTGGGTGGCAATACCTGGGCGGGTGGCAGCGGTGGACGTGATACCGCCGGTTTGGGTGGCAAGGGTGGTCCCTTTCGTTTGGACAAGGGACATCGTGTCCATCAGCTAAGCGATGAGGAGAAAGCCGATATTCCGGAGGAAATAAAGCAGGCCGCACGCCAAATGAATCGCAAAGCCTTTGAGGAGAAGCTGAAGGAAATCAAAATGTCCACTCATGATCATCGTTTGTATGCCCAGTTTAGTGAACCAAATAGGAAGCAGGTGCAACAGCTCAAAGCGGTGCTAGAGGCCATGCAAACCAAAAGCAAGGAAAGACAATGGCAAAAGTATCAAACCCAAGGGGAATTGGATGATACACGCTTGGTGGAGGGCATTACCGGGGAGAAGAACATCTATCGCAGGCGGGCCGAAGCCAATCCCTGGGCGGATCATGTGCAGGAGAAGCCCAATCGTTTGAAGTTGATTGTGGATGTGTCTGGGTCCATGTACAGGTAAGTCATACTCTCTTTTTGAGGTGAAACATCTTTAATTTCGGTACGATGATTTTCTGGTAGGGGTAAAAGTTAATTTGAAATAACGCAAAACGAGTAACGCATAACGCGTAACGCATAACGCGTAACGCATAAAGCATAACGCATAACACAACGCGTAACGCCTAACACATAACGCCTAACACATAACGCCTAACGCATAACGGCTAACGCGTATCGCAAACGCATCACGTGTAACGCATTACACATAACGCATAACGCGTAACACATAACGTGTAACGCATAACGCCTAACTCGTAACGCCAAACGCATCACGCCTAACGCATAACGCCAAACGCATCACGCCTAACGCATAACGCCTAACGCATAACGCCTAACTCGTAACGCCTTTTAATGCATAACACATAACGCATAACAGCTAACGCCTAACGCATAACGGCTAACGCGTAACGCAAACGCATCACGCATAACACATAACGCATAACACATAACGCATCACGCATAACACATAACACATAGCGCATAACGCCTAACTCGTAACGCATAACGCATCACGCATAACGCCTAACGCATAACAAATAACAAATAACGTGTAACGCATAACTCCAAACGCATAACACATCACGCCAAACGCATCACGCAGAACGCGTAACGCATAACGCATAACACATAACGCCTAACGCATAACGCCTAACGCATAACGCACAGGACAGGGATGGGGGATCAGGGATCTGGGATCAGGAACTTGAGATGGGGGCTTTGGGATGGGGGATCTGGGATTAGGGGTCTAAGATTTGGAATGGGAGATCAGGGATCAAGAATCTGGGATCAGCGAAAGGGAGCTGGGATCTGGGGTTTGGGATCTGGGATCTAGGATCAGGGATATAGGATCTGGGATAAGGGATCAGGGACAAGAGACAAGGGATCCTGGATTTGGGCTCTGGAATCAGGGATCTGGGATCAGAAATCTGGGATCATGTATCTGGGATCTCTGATCTGGATGAGGGATTTGGGATGGAGGATTTCGGCTCTGGGATTTAGGATCTGGGATCTAGGATCTGGGACCATGAATCTGGGATCAGGGATCAGGGACACGGGAGCTGGGATTTGGGCTCTGGGATCAGGGATCTGCGATCTGAAATCTGGAATCAGGGATCGGGGATCTGGGATTTGGGCTCTGGGATTATGCATCTGGGATCAGGGACAAGGGAGCTGGGATTTGCTTGTTTATATGCTTCCACATAATTCCGGAAAAGTTGATCAAAATCGGATCACTATAGCATATAGCTGCCATATGCCAACGTAGCACAATTTTTGGCTGTTTTACGGCATTTTTAAGGATAAGGATAATTTGTCACGCGCCTTCAAAAATTATTTGCGGCTTTAAATAAATATTTCTTGGAACACATTTTTTTATTTTTTACAGATTCAATGGCTTCGATGGCCGTCTGGATCGTCAACTGGAGGCCGTGGTCATGGTGATGGAGGCCTTTGAGGGTTTTGAAAAGAAAATTGTCTATGACATTATTGGTCACAGCGGTGAGGGCTGGGAAATCCCGTTTGTTAATATAGGCAGCCCGCCTAAAAATGATAAGGAACGTTTCGATGCTATACGTATGATGCATGCCCATTCACAGTTCTGTTGGTCGGGCGATAGTACCGTGAAAGCGGCACGTGAGGCCTGCACCACTCTAAGTGCTGAACAGGATTATGATAATGCCATTGCGGTGATACTAAGCGATGCAAATCTTTCGCGCTATGGCATTGCCCCCAAAGAGCTGGCCCTGGCCCTGAAACGTGGCGAACCCAAGGTTAAGGGTTATGCCATTTTTATAGGCAGTCTGGCTGAAGAGGCGGATGAGTGAGTTAACACCTATACTGAAAACTAAGGCTTACTTTAATTACCCTTTCTTTCTCTTTTTTTAGGATCAATGCCGAAATGCCTGCGGGTCAGAGTTTCGTTTGCATGGATCTCACCAAATTGCCGCATATTCTTAAGCAAATTTTTACTTCATCGCTGCTGTAGTGCCTCCAATCTGTACAGGATTAGGTGTAAGTTTAAGTGTTAAAGTCTTTTGCTGTGAATGTTTTTAGTTAAAATTTGACCAAATAATTGAATTTGGAATTAAATGGCAAACATTTAAAGCAGCAAGGGTTACTTAGTGGCCTTTGATTCGTCGCAATAAGCAATAAAATGCATTTATTTTTTTTAACATAATAAAGTAAAGGTTTGACCTTGATTTATACATCTATTTCAGCCTTGGGACAAAGGGAAAACTTGAAACCTTGGAATGAAAATGGCAAAAGGCGAAAGTAGTTCCATTTGCAAGAAAGGTCAAGGTATCAGTGTGTCTATATTAAAGAAGATTAAGGTACGTTTGGAAGTAGAATTGACAAATTCACAGGCTAGAGTATTGCCCTGCCCTTTGGTTTGGTCAAGTTAGCTATAAAACCAGGGATATAAACCAAACCCTACCGAACCGCTATTTCGTGCTCGTAAACTGAACCTCCAACCGAACCAGCGTCTATTTAAAAATACTAAACCGAACCGAAAACCACAAAAGAAAAGAAATTCGGTTCGGTTCATTTCATCGACCAGTTTGCTGATGAAAAGCGTCTAACCTAAGACAAAGATGGAAAATAGTAAAGTCATCTATACAAAAAGCCTTGCATCGTTCTAACGGTGTACCAGTTTGGATCAGCATTATCACATCTGATTTTGTCCATCTACTGCAATTTTCGTCTCAATTCTGTCTTCACTCTGCTTGCTTTCCTTGGACGGTGCAGATTATATATTGTAAAAGTTTCCTTAATTCTGTAGCGTTGTATTTCGTACTGCACTATTTAACGATTGTAAAGATATTGGTACGTGTTCTTCTTGATTATAGAATTGCTAGGTTCCTACTTTGGAAGGATATATAGTATTTTACTACCGTGGATGCCTTAGTAACTGAGTATTCAATCAAAACGCGCCGTTCTCAAGCTGCTTACGATATCTATTCTATCTAACATTTCCTTCTTCAAGGTTATCTGACTTTATATATATATTTTTTTTAAAGTGATTTTAATGTTTCGAAATTAATATCTAAAAATCTTGCTCGAAAAATGAGAGTGAACCACTGAAATGATCCAAAACCGCGGTTTGTTTTGCTCCAAAAACAATGTTATAAACAAGAGGTGCGCGCATGACGTGATTTTAAACGTGTCACGGTGTGTCACGACGTGATCGTGGAAAAAAAACACAGCCTTTCGTGCGTGTGCATTTGTGATCCGTAAGTGATTCGTGTGTGTTAAAGATATAACTCGTGATATAAGTCACACAGTATTCACGCAATTTTGTTTCTTTTATATTTGATTAATAATAATTTTCCTAAAACTGATAGAATTAAGGTCTCTCTAAACAAAAATTGAGGGTTGGTTGCTCGTGCGTGATCATTCGTGACCTCTTCTGAAATCTTTAATTTAGAACCTCCATGAAAGTTTTTGAAAAGTCGAAGTAAAATCCTTTTTAAAGTCTAAACCGTCAACCACTTCTTTCTCTCTCTGCTCCGTGCTAGTACTAAAACTCGACTGCCCCAAAAAGTAGGCTATGTTAATGACGGTTCACAGCACATTATGCTAGCCCCGGGAAGTAGGCAATATTTATTATGGTTTGTATTTTCTTAAAGCACATCCCCAAATAGTAGGCAATACATATTAAAGTCCATTATTACCAAGGAAATAGCTAATATAAAATGGACATATTTATAAATATATTATTATAAATTATCCCATGTGTTCTACAAATGTTTTTGACACGAAATCGACCCAAATCGTATGGGAATTGGGTGGTTTTTGGGTCGAAAGCGATTTGTGGAACACCTAGGAATATTTATATGTTTCTTTATTTGCAATCATTAACAAACAGTTTTTAAAATATTCCTTTTTTTGTGTTAAATCTTCTGTTAGGTAAAACAAAATTTAATCCCATGTGTTCGACAAATCGCTTCTGATTCGAAACGACCCAATTCCCATAAGGGAGTCTTCTACCTTTGAACATTTTATTTTTAGATATTTTTGTTTTGCCTTATTATTATAGCTTGGACAATCCACTTTCATCCACTTCAAACCATTTTCAAAAATTCGAAATAGCTTAGGAGATATTGCCATTTTAGTGGAGCAAGGTTCTTGCTTGAGGAAGCACTGAATATACCCTTAAGTAAACTCTTTTACATTTTAAAAATATTTTTATTTTTTTGTTTATAGTTTATGAGATATTGTCATTTCAGTGGAGCATTAAGAAGGTCTTTTACATTTAAAAAAAAATGTTTTTTTCGTTCTTTTTGTTTTGCATTATTATTATAGCTTGGACTTTAAACCATTTTCAAATATTCAAAATAGTTTATGAGATATTGTCATTTCAGTGGAGCAAGGTTCTTGCTTGAGGAAGCACTGAATATACCCTTTTTTGTTTTGCATTATTATTATAGCTTGGACATTCCCCTTTCATCCTCTCCAAACCATTTTCAAATATTCGAAATAGTTTAGCAGATATTGTCTTTTAAGTGGAGCAATGTTCTTGCTAAATTGAGTATTTTTTACGTTGCTCAAAACTTTTTAAACGTGGTAGCCATGATTCCGGGACTCCTGGCGATCGTAAATGGAAACGGTAAGTGAGGTTATGATCAAAATTGATGTAATTCTGGCCCGCACCTTAATCATATTTTTGAATATTTTTTGAAAATTGGCGACAATTAAAAAAAATATTCGATTTTTTAAGTTTTTTTTCCGCAGTTTAGTGTAAAAAAATAGTAAAAAAATGTTTTTCCTCATGATTTAGGTACGGGCCAGAATTACATCAATTTTTGGTCGATTACAACGCGGCTGATTAAAATCAGTTCAGTAGAACTGCCGCAATCATGGTTTCGAGAAAAACTCGCTTAAAGTTTTAAGCAAGGTATACGCACTTTAGCAAGAACATTGCTTCACTAAAATGACAATATCTGCTAAACTATTTTGAATATTTGAAAATGGTTTGAAGAGGATGAAAGGGGAATGTCCAAGCTATAATAATAATGCAAAACAAAAAAATAAAAAAAAAATAAAAAATGTTCAAATGTAGTATACCCCCTTTAGACTTGTGTGGATTTTAAAACGGAAACGATTTTTAGAACACGTGAGAATAACTTATTTTAAGCAAACTCAGTAATCGTAACTTTTCTGTAGGATAAAGCACTTTTCCCAGTCTTAATCGTCGGTGATGCTTACAGAAGTCTCAAGGGCTTAACAAAAAACTTGTATTTTGTCGTACTGTGTTATTCAGGAATCCTTCAAATCCACTTAAATTTTGGTACCTGAATGTAACAACTTCTCTATAGAACCTAGTATAAGAACAATATAAGAGGTATTACCCAACACTAACCTAGGATCTTAGTTCCTAATAGAAATGGGATCGGGACGGATCGGGAGAATATTGGTTGTATGCAAATAAATGTAACAGCCAGAAGTAAGCATATTCGACCCTATAAACTATATATATATTCCTGATCAAAATCCACAGTCGTGCTTGGGTGAAGAGCTTTCTCTTCCAATTAGCTAATTTTTCTTTTTAGTTTTTATGTAAAAACAATCGTTTTCAGATCCCTTCGGTTTGACTTCTCAAGTTAGACTGCCCCTTTATCGTGTATCTCCTGATCATTGCCACAATTGGGGGCCCACACCTAAAAGTAGGCAACCCAAATGTTCTCGTAAAGCACCCAGATTTCAAAACCATGAAGATGAGAAAACGGCCCTAAATGTTAGATTAATTTTCTCTCTAGGATTATAGAGATTTTCTTCTCCAATTTCTCAGAGTAGATTGTTCTCTTCAGCCATCCAATACAAAACCCTGTTCACGGTAAGAGATACGGCAAAAATAACGAAATTTCAGGGGGTCCTAGGGGGTAGTGTAATATCCCTCCACCACCCAATGCCGTACTTATTGTACCGTAATTCGGTGTTTTCTAAATTTTGTTATCTTAATATTTAAACAAAAAGTCGCGATATCTCGCGAACGGTAAGAGATACGGCAAAAATAACGAAATTTCAGGGGGTCCTAGGGGGTAGTGTAATATCCCTCCACCACCCAATGCCGTACTTATTGTACCGTAATTCGGTGTTTTCTAAATTTTGTTACTTAATATTTAAAAAGTCGCGATATCTCGCGACGGTGAGATACGAAAAATAACGATTCAGGGGTCCAGGGGTGTGTAATACCCTCCACCACCCAATGCCGTACTTATTGTACCGTAATTCGGTGTTTTCTAAATTTTGTTATCTTAATATTTAAACAAAAAGTCGCGATATCTCGCGAACGGTAAGAGATACGGCAAAAATAACGAAATTTCAGGGGGTCCTAGGGGGTAGTGTAATATCCCTCCACCACAGACTGTTTCGAGATAACCATATCATCATCTCTCATCAGACTCCTTTCTTGTCTGTGTGGATGAATTATTCAATTCGAACGTTCTATTTATTTCTGCAGTTGGCCGAATAAGCACTTGGGAACTCCAAAGTGTTCAAACGCATGTTTAATGTTAGCGCGCCTCCCCCCCCCCCCCCTGCGCCCCCTGCCAACACAGCCACCTTCAGCGCCCCCTGCTGGACGCAAGAGCCACAGCCAACAACAGCGCCCCCTGCCAACAACATCGCCCCCTGCCAACAACAGCGCCACCTGCCAACAACAGCGCCCCCTGCCAACACAGCCACCATCAGCGCCCCCTGCCAACACTGCCAACAACAGCGCTCCCTGCCGGCCGCTCGCACAAGCTCAAAAAGTCCAAGTGGTTGTTGTCCATGCTAAGCAAGCTCAAAAGTCCCAATTGTTTTGTGTACCCACTAAGTGGGAATTTCCCATAAGCGTGAAAAGTCCCAGGCTGGGATATTAGCGTCCGTCCAATTAAAACAGCGAAACCCATCTCAATTTTTTTAATCTTGAAAATGCCGTAAAACAGCCAAAAATTTCTCCAAGACAGTATCATCGTAACACCAAATATCGAGGTGAAACCCATCTTGGGCGGACGAAAATAAAAAACGAATTAAACGATTTATTGAGAATGTTTAAATAAAAACTAACGAAAATTGACTAAATTTAATATAAATATAATTTTAAATTACTATAAAGTATATTTTCATACAATTTTAAATTACTAAAAAAATTTATTTGTATATAACTTTAAATTACTAAAATATGTATTTTCATATAAAATTATTTCTAATCACTGTAGCATAATTTTTGTCTGTTTTGCGGCAATTACAAGATTAGGAATTTTTCACACGCCTTCAAAAATTTTTTCCGGTTTTAAATATAATATTTTAATTGGCCGGACTCTGAAAATCCCACCCGGAACAAATTCTTAAAAATTATTTCCGGCTTTAAATAAATTTTTCTTTGAACGTAGTTTTAAGCCAGGGTTCGTAAAATAACACACATTTTTCTTTACCCGCATGATATTAACACAATGTAAAATATACAAGCTGTAAAAATAATAATTTTCAGACATGAAAATAAAAAAATTTACATATGGCAAAAATTATTTTTTTCATGTAACCAAACGCGCATTTTTTCCACGCTTGTATTTTTCTTGTGCGTAAATTATCTCAGCTGCCTGGTGTAAGCAAAAAATGAGAAAAGATATTTGCTACAAAATTTGTTTGATTTTTGAATTTTTTTGTCACTTCAATTGTATTGGTGTGTATGTGAGAGTCGCTTGTGCGCGGCCAAGCTGCCGACAACGGGGTGGAAATAATAGAAGACGTCACGACGAGTCGCGATCGTCGTCCCTTTTATATGAGGGCCATAAAATTTCTCGATCTGATGTTTTCGCAATGACCAGTTGACCAATGAACAAACTGCAAATCGAAATAGGTAAGACTTAACCCCTTCAATAATCATTACCTAACACATGATTTTCATGGTTCAAATTAATGGTCACGAGAGAACCTTTCAGAACGTTTTAATGGGCGTGACAAGGCTCTAAAGTTTTTGTTATCACTAATACGTCGTGTTGTCTTTGATCTATATATATTTTTGTAGTTGGCATTGATTTCTAATAATATGATTTTAAACTTTCAAGGGCAACTCTGATTTAAACTATTCCAATAGTTTGGAAAAAAAATTGGGGGTGATACAAGCAAACAAAAATAATGGGATTCGAACCATCGAATGTCCGGCCAACCAACTCTGCAAGGTCAAATTTATCTTGAGCGGACAACAAAAAAATTATTTTGTTTAACGATTTATTAAAATCGGTGTTTTAAAACTAACTAAAATTAGCCAAATTTAATAAAAATGTAATTTTAAATTACTAAAAAATGTATGTATAATATTTAAAAAAATGTACCAGTTCCAACCATCATCTCCCAATTGAAACGCAAACTTCTCAAAACAAAAAGTAAATGATTAATAGTCAGACATCAAATATTGATTTACTAGGACGGCAAAAAAAATTTATGGTTTAACAATTTTTTTCATATAAAAGTTTTTATTTTATTAAAATTAAATTTCTTAAGCGGCTGACCTCCGCCACACTCGAATTTGTAAGAATTTTTGCAGTTGTAGCGCGAACACGAAACCGTTGTTATTGTGGAATTATAATAGTAACAGACCGAGAAAACATTCTCGACCCTAAAAAGATTATGTATGTCTCCAGTCTGTCCCTAAGAACGTTGGCAATCTCAGAGCCACATGCTTTGGAATGTGCAAGTACTTCGTACACATGCAGCCAAAAAATGGGGAATGCAAAAATATCCGTGATGTTTATTTGAACTCTTGACATTGCAAAGAATAAAAAATGTAAAAAAAAAACAAAAACAAATTATCTGGTTCCAAGAGGAATTGAACCCACGACCTCGGCATTGTAAGTCAACAGTCTTACCCACTAGACCACCACTTCTATTACAAACTCAGAGCATAACATACGGCTGCATTCTTTTAAGTCATTGGGCACAGCTTGCCATATAAGGCAGAGGAAAAATTACTATCGGTGGATAAACGTGGGTTTTCTCTCTGGGTGGATGATGTTGTGCAAGGCAAATACAATGGCCCCAGAGTAAAACAACAAAATTGATCAAATAAAATTGACTGGCAAGGTGAAGGTGCGTTAACTTAACCGAACGCCTTTAACTTGAATTAGCGTTAAGGTAGAAAACGAGAAGCTGTAAATAATTTTTAAACACTTGAAAAGTCATATTTGTCCTCATCAATTTTAAATTTTTAAACACATTTTTAAACATTTTTGTCATCATCATCAGTCATTTTTGAAAAGTTTCGACAAAACAGAATCACCGAACATTGACTTCCTTAGACTACCCAATTTATAGGGAATTTAACTTGAAAATTTGTTTGAAAGTTAACCTTAAAATGGCCGTAGAACAGCCAATAATAGAGCTACAGAAATCTATCACTGCTTTTTGGAAACATTGGAAGCTGTCCTTTAAGACTACGTTCCAAGAAATATTTATTTAAAGCCGGAAATAATTTTTAAACACTTGAAAAGTCATTTTTGTCATCATCATCAGTCATTTTTGAAAAGTTTCTAACCTTAAAATGGCCGTAGAACAGCCAATAATAGAGCTACAGAAATCTATCACTGCTTTTTGGAAACATTGGAAGCTGTCCTTTAAGACTACGTTCCAAGAAATATTTATTTAAAGCCGGAAATAATTTTTAAACACTTGAAAAGTCATTTTTGTCATCATCATCAGTCATTTTTGAAAAGTTTCTAACCTTAAACGTAACATATAGAGACAACTACAACTTGAGTTTTTGACTACTTCAAATATTTTAAAGCCGAAATATTTTAAACACTTGAAGTTTTTTCATCTCTCTTTTTATTTCTAACCTTAAAGTGACACATTGGCTACGAAATCTATCACTGCTTTTTGAAACTTGGAAGCTGTCCTTTAAGACTACGTTCCAAGAAATATTTATTTAAAGCCGGAAATAATTTTTAAACACTTGAAAAGTCATTTTTGTCATCATCATCAGTCATTTTTGAAAAGTTTCTAACCTTAAAATGGCCGTAGAACAGCCAATAATAGAGCTACAGAAATCTATCACTGCTTTTTGAAACATTGAAGCTGTCCTTTAAGACTACGTTCCAAGAAATATTTATTTAAACCGGAAATAATTTTTAAACACTTGAAAAGTCATTTTTGTATCATCATCAGTCATTTTTTTTCTTAATGGCCGTAGCCATAATAGAGCTAGAATCTATCCTGTTTTGAAACATTAGCTGTCCTTTAAGACTACGTTCCAAAATATTTATTTAAAGCCGGAAATAATTTTTAAACACTTGAAAAGTCATTTTTGTCATCATCATCAGTCATTTTTGAAAAATTTCTAACCTTAAAATGGCCGTAGAACAGCCAATAATAGAGCTACAGAAATCTATCACTACTTTTTGAAAACATTGGAAGCTGTCCTTTAAGATTTTGATCAATTTTTTCATGATTGTGTGGAATCATATAAAACTTATAAATACCATGTTTGGTAACGCTACGATGAAAGACCAAAAAGTTTTTATCAGTAGAGCTAGTTTTTAGACCGATCGTTCCTTTGGCAGCTATATGCTATAGTCATCCGATCCGGCCAGTTCCCACAAATGTGCAGCGTACTTGAATTTAAAGAAATTTTGGAAAGAATGGTCAAGATAGCTTTAAAACTGAGGGAGAAGATAGCATAGAAATATACGGACATAAGGACATTATTAATTTTGTACTTAATTTTAAAAATACCAATGTCACTTAAAATTTCAAAACTTTCACCCGCCCTAATTTCTACAATTTTTTTAATAAGAAAATATTTTGGGAATTTATTACCTTTATATAGGATAACAATCCACCAAAGAATCAAGCCAATCCCATAACTTTCATTTTTTGGCTGGGACGTTTGAGAAAGAATGCCCCATATATAAAGTGGTTTTCCCACAAGACAAGTACATAGTCTTGTTCTCCAAGGTTCTAATTGTGAAAGATAGGATTTGTACTGAACTGTCAGCCTTGTTCTCAATGCCACTTTGTCAAGAACGACTGAAATATATAAATACATGATCTCAGAACCAGTGAAGAATAAAATATTAAACGAAAATCTACTGACTTAGTTCACCATCGAACTAAAAACTTAATTAACGATGCTTTTAATAAATTACAAAAATTACAGACACTCATCATGAATTTGTACACTTAAGGGGATCGAAAACGCTTCCTTCTGAAAAAATTGGTATACCCCTTCCTAAAACCAAGTATTCCTTAAAAAATAAAAGTTTTCTTGGTCTTTTTCTGCTTATCACGCTCTCTGCTGCCTCTTTGATGGCTGAATGTCGATGACGCTTATCCAAAAACACACACGTAGATGGGGGGCTCTATGTTCTCACGGTTTTTGGCCTTATCAACGGGCAGATAGATAAGTTTGTGTGTGTTGTTTCAGGTCGATAGAGTCGGAAAACCAAACATGCTTGCAACACAACCAGTCCAGGTGAGTTGCAGTCAATTTGATAGAAATGGAGGAGAAGGGCCCTCAGTCTGGGGCTAGAGTTTCAAACGTACGGTTTTGATTTATTAACCGCAAAAACCAAATGAGCTCTCTTCTTTGGTCAACACCCTTAGCTCTGGCTCTGGGCTAAAACCTTGCATACACATACGTTTAATTGTACATTAGATAACACACATACGCACTGTGTGTGAGTGGAGCAGCTCTTATCATTTAGTTTGGTGGCCAGTGTCGGTGAAGTGAGTGAAGTGAAAGAAAGAAGTCATGTATCCGTATTATGAACAAGATTGGAGCGTCTTGCCGCCGGAAAATAATCGCAGGTATGTGTTAATATGTCAGTGTTCAAGGAATTTAGCCTAATCAGGTGTAAATGGCTCAAAAGGAATTTAAAAATACAGTGTGACCGCTTTTAAAAAGTGTAGCAACAATTAAAAAATTTAAATATTTCAATTCATATGTTTGGTATTTTGCTCTAGGGAAATTTTTGTCGCGTTAGTCATTATTTAAATATCGATAAGCTATCGCGTTCGGCCTTACTAATCGATAACGGGGAAATTGGCTACGTTGCATTGACAAAGTTTTGTATGTGGAGGCGGTGGGCATTAAACTATATAAAGGTTCTATAAAAGCCCAAACAAAGTGAATTTGAATGAATACCCCAGCGTATTCAATGGAATAATTAAAATTTCTCTGCGGTCAAAGCCAGAGAGACTCAGGCTCTCAGCATGTGTGTGTGTGTGGAAGTGCATGTGCATGTGAGCGTGTGTGTGTGTGCGCTTAGCCCTGAAACGCATAAATTAGCCAGGTTTAGGCCTTAAATTGGCCACCACAATGATGAAATGAAGTAAACCCACCATGCATGAATCAATTTAATTATATTTCAATGTGTACAAAGGTCTTTTTTGGCTGTAATTCTAATAGTTGTGGGCTAATCGATATGTTTTTTGTGGCCAAGAGAGTCTATCGATGACGGCAGCTGTTTTGTTTTTTTTTTTATGGTGTGGAAACAAGTGAATTATAGTGTGTGTACTTGGCCTGACTCTCGCCTACTTTTGTCATCTTCAATTAGCACTCGCAAAGCCTATGGACAGATCATAAGCTCACACACACACACACACACACACTGGCACGCGTATGGAGAGTCTCAGTTTCATAACCAGTGATCAAGCTCTTATTTACCTTATAGTTGTTGCTAATATAAACAAGCATTAAGTACGCGATTAGGCACAGAGTGAACAACCAAGAGAGTGTGAGAGAGAGAGAAAAAACCAGCGGCCGGCTCTCCTTGTTGTTGTCTACCAAATAGAAAAAAACTGTTGTTGCCGCCGCCGCCCCCTCCAACAACAACAATTACAACAACAGCAGCAGCAACATCAGCAACAGCGCTGTGAATCAACATGAATTCCGAGCATGGGTACACACACACAAACATACATAACTTTTACCAGCTTAATCTAATATTACAATTTATTAAACTTTTAATTTTTCTTTCTCTTAACAGATTCAATCCAGCCTTTAATATGGCCACCATACGTCAGGCATTCACAGAGGCTGTTGAAAGAGGTAACTACCAAGGGGGAAATCGTTGGCTTGATTACAGTAACATTGGATCATTGCTGCAAACTTTTAACCTTTAGATGGGTTTCGCAAATTGATTTCTAGAACCAAATTCTACGAAATACCTATGGATCGTCATCCCGCATGGGGCATGATGAGTGGCGCCATCATGACGGGTGTGACAATCCCGCGAACCTCAGTCGGTACTCCCTGAACTGGCTCATCCTTCAGATTGCCGTTTCAACACCTTCCATGCTGGCTCGTCGCCACAGGTCACTGGTTTGTTTCGGCCAAAAAATGCGGAAAATTCGTCTTAAGCAACGGTTGACGAAGGTTTGGAGTTTTGACACGCTGGAATTTGTCATTTTCCATGTTGTAGAACCATATAGGAGGATCGGCATTACATATGACTTGTATGAGGTACATCTCCACACTGCTGAGAGCATTCCATACGCTGCTACAGCCACATCAGCTTCAGTAATGTCGTCGATAGATCGATATCTAGGCATAGTCTGAGCATTAAAAATTGAGAGTCAGGGCTGGGCAAAAACAGAAAAGTGAGAGACGGTCTCCTTCTCTTCCTCTTCCCATCGTTGCGACTAGCCAGAGCTCTTGTGCCCATCGAGATTTGCCGAAACTGCAAAGATCTATTAAAATGGCCATGTTTGCCTTGCGATTCTACAGTTTAAGAGCGCGTGACATATCTGGTTTGCTTTAAGCTTGAAGATAGTTCATAAAAGGAGCCTACACATTGCCATAGGCATACCTACGATCTTCCTATCGGGAAGAAGTTTGGAGTGTGTAGTGTCCTGCTGGTCTGGTGGAGGTGGATATCTGCTCTGACAACCTTTGGACAATTTTTTGCAATCTTTTACTGATATCGAATTGCAGAATATCAAGCCAGGGGTGCTGTTCTCGCTTTACCAAATGCTTTCTTAGCTTTTCGTATGCGCGACTTCACGTTGACAAAAACGCTGCCAAGGCTGTCTATCCAATACCAGCGCCTGGGATTGTCCGGAACGGATATTAAGGCCCGCCAATTTAGTTGAGCTTTCAAGTTTCGAAAGGAGGCAAATGTCGTCTGCATAATCCAGATGACGCAGGGTTGTTGTCATTGACCACCTGATGCCGCTGTTATTGGCTGCGGTCGGCATAGAAGAGACCACCATTATAAATAGGAAGGAAGACAAAGCACATCCCTGCCGAACGCCAGTTAGGACTGGAAACGGCTGTGAGAGCTGTCATAGGTCGCTTTATTGAGGAATATCATCTTTTCGGGTATTCCTCTTCTTCGCAATCCCTGCTATATGCATTCCCTGCTTATGCTATCGAAGGCTTTAGCCAAATCGACAAATGCCATAAGCAGGTCTGATCGGAACTCCATTAATTTAGAAATTGTTGACTCATAAGTCATTTGGCTAGTATTGGATTGCTCATCAGTGAGTAAACTGGATAATTTGTCATTCAATTGTTGCTTTTATAATATCAGTGTATTGCGGTTTTGTGGTTTATCGAGCTGTCCGACAATATGTAAATATGTAAACCAAAGACAGCAGAGCCGGTTCGTTTCGAGGTTTTTTTTGTTGGGTTCCTTAAATCGCTCAGAAAATCCAACCTACCAAATTAATAACGTTCTATAACTGCATTCTAGTTTGACCTCTTCTTTTTGGCAAAAGGTTCGGTTTAACAAATTTATTTCGGCACTATGCTTCATATGAAAAGAATCACTTTTGAAAAGGTCTGAAAGCTGAATGCATGTGAAAATCTGTCTTTTTTATATAAAGCATAGGCATGAGACCTTTAGGGACGAGGCAATAGAATAAAACTCGAATAAAAACTAAACCCAATTTGGGCTCTCGAAGTATTAAAGTTTTAATTTTTTTGGGCCGCAGTTTCTAATATTTCGCCTTAACTTAACTTTCGTTAAGCTAAATATAGGATAATATTTCTAAAATTTATATTAAAATTTGTTCAACATTTCTATATTGCAGGAAGAAAGACTTAGCAATCTTTTACATTTAATTAAACGGTTTAGATTTACCAAAAAAAAGTTTTTCCACTTTTTAGAAACATTTTTTCTATCTTTTATATATCTTCAAAAAAGAATTTGATTCTGGTTTTTCTTTAAGGGGCGAATTTCTAAAATGTAATACTTTTTTCTGAAATAATCATAAGTCAGTAAGATAAATAACACAGGGCAACAAAATGACCAACTTTGTGAGATGCAGCCTTGTTGATCAAAAATTATGATTCATTTATGTGCACTGAACAAAACTGCATCATTGGTTTTGTTCCATCAGCTCTTGTTTCCACGATATGACGGAAAAACGGATTTCTAGTCAATTTTGCCCTCGCGAATTTCTTGTGGTCACAATAGGCATGTATTTCTGAATTTTTGTGGTCTATTCGACAGAGCACATATCAATGCCTCTGTAAAAAATCAAACGCGCAATATTCGATCATGCTAAAGGGTCCAAATTGGTCTCTAAAGTCAGACATTACTCTAGACTTATGGCTATTTTTACAAAATAAATCATCATCTCTAAAGCTAGAGAGGTTGGTGGATTTAAATTTTAGCCAATCATATGTTCAAATTATGTGAATTTTTTTTTGCATTTTTACCAGTTTATTTGGCGAAGCTACAGCCTGCTTAAGCCAAAAACACACATTTAAATTTATGGGAGGACTACTAGATTCCTATACCATATTTGTATAGGAACTATTGAAAGGCTACTTGATTCCACACAGAATTTATAAAAAATGTACATCTGCTTATAAATAAATAAAATTCTATGATGAATCAAGTAGCCTCTTCACAGTTCCTATACAAATTTGGGGTAAGAATCTAGTTGGCCTCCCATAAAATGAAATATGTGTTTTATGCTTAAGCAGGCTGTAGCTTCGCCAAATAAACTGGTACAAATGAAAAAAAAATTCACATAATTAGAATAGATGTTTGGCTATATGCTGAAATGGATAAAATAGAAATCCAACGACCGTTCTAGCTTAAGGAAGACGATTTATTTTGTTCAGTGCACCCCATTCTTATATAATCAGTTATAGATAGGGCTGCACCAAAAACAATGTTGCCCTGTGTAATATGAAACCGAAACAGTACCGATAAGCGTTTCTCGGTATGATTCCGGTTTTTTCGGTTCCTTTTAAAACGGTTTTCGGTTCTTTAAAACATTTTAATATCCGGTACATGGCTTGAAACGGTTCATTTCGGTTAACGGTTCTGGTTACGGTATTATTCCCTGGTTTATTGTCATGATCATCAAAAATTCTTTAACTAGGCATTCAAACAAGAGATTAAGAGAGGGCTGTAACAGCCAGATTTATATTTACAAACAAGTTTTGGGTTTTAAAATATTTTATTTATACCAGAAACATAAACTTAAGAAGTGCGGGGTTAAGATTTCCAGATTTTCATTTGTACAACAGATTTTACTGTATTCATCAACCAAACTCTTCATATAAGTTTTTGTTAATTAACTTTCTCTTTTTTTAAATTTATTTTCACAGTCAGAATGCCAACGCCCACACGCCTGCGCGATTTAATCCGACAGATACGCGCCGCCCGCACAGCTGCCGAGGAGCGTGCTGTGGTTAATAAAGAATGCGCCTACATACGCAGCACATTCCGGGAGGAGGATTCGGTGTGGCGGTAAGTGAGGGACTGTTATTCTCCAACTTTGTCAATTGACTTATTCTCATGTATTTGCAGCTGTCGCAACATTGCCAAGTTGTTGTACATACACATGCTTGGCTATCCGGCTCACTTTGGGCAACTGGAGTGCCTTAAATTGACGGCCAGCACGCGGTTTACAGATAAACGGATTGGCTATTTAGGTGCCATGCTGTTGCTGGATGAACGACAAGATGTTCATCTGTTGATCACAAATTGCCTGAAAAAGTGAGTGGAAATTGGGTCAATGGGATTAGTTGCCTGTAACTTTTCTGTATTTTTTCCAGTGATTTGAATAGCTCCACGCAATTTGTGGTGGGACTGGCCCTGTGTACTCTGGGTGCCATTGCCTCACCTGAAATGGCACGTGATTTGGCCAGTGAAGTTGAGCGTCTAATGAAATCCCCAAACACGTATATACGCAAAAAGGCCACATTGTGCGCTTTCCGGGTCATACGTCGTGTTCCAGAACTGATGGAGATCTTTTTGCCAGCCACTCGCTCACTGCTTAGCGAAAAGAATCATGGTAAGTGGAAGATACACACACATAAACACATACGAAGCTTATCTAATCTCTCAAATTTCCGACAGGCATTCTGATCACTGGCGTTACGCTCATCACAGAAATGTGCGAGAATAGTTCGGACACGTTAATGCATTTCAAAAAGGTAAGTAAAGGGGATATATGAATCATTGTATACCGCCCGACCCCCCACCACTCTACTGACAGCTGAAGTTTAACGATTAAAAAAGGCTACTAATATATACAAAAGGCCCGCTGACATTTTTTGTGTATCCGCTGATTGTTGTGGTTTTTATGTTGCTCTGTTTTGTTTTTGTTTGTGGCGCTGAACAGCTTTGAGCCCAATTAATTTATCCAATGAAAGTTTTGTACTTATTTAATATTTTTAATGCTTGTTTTATTTTGTTTTTGATCGAATACCGCGCTAAACACAAAATGAAATTTGTTGTAATTTGCTTGCCAGGATAGCGGAAATCGAGAGGTATGATTGCACTAGAATAATGTTGTTAATGCCTTTCTCTCTCTATATATATATTTAGTTAAATTTTTGAAAAACACAAACTCTACACACACTCTATAGTTTTTTGTTTGTTTATATTTATTTTTGGGTTATTTATATGTTGGAGGATAAATTACTTTTGATTTAACGTGGCCATAAATTAGTGATATCGAACAAATTTAGTATATAGACTAGAATTTTTTTTGCTTTTTAAAGAAAGCTATTCTATAAGAGCCACATCTTAACTCGGAAAAATTTAAAACCGTTTTTATACACTTGAAAAGTGTATATTAATTTTGCCCAAAAGTTTGTAACGCATAGAAATATTCATTTCCGACCCCATAAACTATATATATTCTTGATCAGGACGACGAGCTGAGTTCATTTCCGCTTGTCCGTCGTCGTCTGTCCGTCTGTCTGTCTGTCTGTTTCTACGCGAACTTGTCTCTCAGTTTTAAAGCTATCGAGCTGAAATCTTGCACAGAGTCTTCTTTTTACTGCACGCAACTAATATGTCGGAATCGGCCGGATCGGGTGACTATATCTTATAGCTGCCATAGGAACGATCGGTCGAAAAATAAGTCTTTGTGAGAAAAACTTTTTTGATTTCCATCGTAGCGTCTCCAATCGTAGTATATATTAGTTTTATATGTTTCCACACAACTCTGAAAAAATTGATCAAAATCGGATTACTATAGCATATAGCTGCCATATAAACGGTCGGTCAAAAAACTACTTCTAGTGAGAAAAACTTTTTGCCTTCTATCCCAATCTTGATATTTAGTTTTTATGCTTTCCATAATTTTGAAAAAATTTTTAAAATCGGATGACTATATAGCTGCTATAAACGGTCGGTCAAAAAACTAGTTCTAGTGAGGAAAACTTTTTTTGTTTTCCATCGTATCGTCACCAATCTTGGTATATATTAGTTTTATATGCTTTTACATAATACAGAAAAAATTGATCAAAATCGGATGACTATAGCATATTGCTGCCATATTACCGATCGGTCGGAAAATGTGTTTTACTAAGAAACGTTTTTTTATGGTACCAAATTTTTATTATCAATGACTAAAAAATTTTAAATATCTGATATCTATATCCTATATATATTTTACCGGTTAAATCAGTTGGAGAAAAGTTTTTCAAGTGTATTAAAACTTCGGCACAGTCGAAGTTAGCTTTGCTTTCTCGTTTTTACCTCTTTTGGTCTCTTAATAGCAAAACCGTTCAGCTCCTCAAAATAATCATGAACCCGTAAACTAAACATGAACGCTTCAAAAGTGTTTTTGACAATTTTTCCAGGGATGCAAACCGCTTGGAAATTAAGACATGGTTTTTGGAGCAAATCAAACCGCGGTTTCGGTTCGGTTCAATGGTTCACTCTCAATTTTCGACCATTATTCTGTCTAATAAGTAATTTTAAACTTTCAGCTGTTATTTTCGTAACAATTAACTTTTTAATATTATCATTCACGTACATATGTAATTTTATAAAGTCGTAGTTAAAAATCAGTTGTTGTGGAAACACTGAAACCCGACTGCAACCGTTTCTTCTTTCGTATAGTTTATTTTCCTAATACAATTTCATAAATTTAAAAAATATCTATGACTTCAGGTAGGCGCTTTGCGTCATCAAAGCCGTCAATATAACAAACCGAACAGAACAGTGTTCATTTTTGGTTTTCGGTTCGGCAATATAAAACAGACGCGGGCTCGGTTCGCGGTTCGGTTCTGTTTGGTTTGGTTCGGTTCAGAACCTGGTTGCATCCCTGATGCTTGCAACATGTGACCAAGCGTTGTCGTGCTGATCAATCACTTTGTCATGTTTTTTTTTTTTATTTTTAGTGTTCGGCTCAATTGCATTATTGTTGGGTGACTTCTGTTAAGATTGGCATTGATTTTGGTCCAACAAAGTCTCCAACAAGCTTTACTAGCCTCTCAGAGACTAGAAGAGCTAGAGGCTACCATTATTTCAGATCAAGTTTGTTTCAACACGGCCCCTCAAACCCCCGGAGTATGAAAAAACCTCATATCCCCCATAATATTGGAGTTAGATTGTTCGGACATTCTAGAGAATTATTTTACTTATCATTATTTGTAACAGATGATTTAATTTTTAAGCTATTTGTCTTGTTTCATTGGTATTTTAAATGAACCATTAACGATCCACCATACATAATGTCTCTAAAAAACGTTTACCAAAATGGAGGGAAGCCACTTAACAATACAAAACGTTTTAAAAGATCCCGAAAATCATGAAATCACCAATTTTAAAATTAAGGAAAAACAAAGTGCAGCCCAAATTTGCTACGAACTGGTTCTCCCAGTATCAGAACAATGTATTAAGGGTCATACAATTTTATAGGACTGGATTTGAATTTTTATTTTGTTCAGTTAAATGAAAAAATAATATTTATAATAATACTTTACAATGAATCAAGGAATATATGTTTGTAAAGTGACTTATTTCGCATACCTGAGCTTGTGGTCTTTCAATAAGGGCTGTTTGTAGAACACATGGGTATAGTTCATAAAATTAACTATATAGTTCAAAAATAGTTCAACAAGAAATTACCAAATGAACTAGAATTTCCAACTCTAATAAAAAGCAGGGATGCAGTATTAATAAGAAACCCGGCAAAGGTTAGGTTAGCCTCTACTTCAGAAGCCGTCTACTGCCCAAGTCTCGATCGCACGCACACTGCATATATTTTGTTCTTGTTTCCGTCTGTTTTCGAGACTTGGCGCCATGAATTACATGCATTTTGTTTTTTTTTTTTTTTGCGAACGTCGCAATTGCAACCCCGCCAAGTTGGCGGCAATTGCCAAAAAATAAGTCGGAGCAATGGGAGCAGTTGGGAGCAAGGGCTTGCCCATCGCTGATATAAACCTTTGCTTTCTATCGGGCAGAATTAAGGGAGTGCAGGGCTTTGAAGATTTCGACAAGATTGCTTTTATTAACCAACATTAAGATTTGGTGGATGTTCTCAAGCTTCCTATCGTACCATCTGGATTTTACTTCACATTTCTCTAGTTTTCGAAGGGATTTCTAACGTCCAATTTCCCCTCTCTTTCGAAAAAAGGAATGGTCCCAAACGGTTTGAACATACAGACGGACGAAGACGGCTTTTAAATTTGTCATCGGGAAAGAAAACATTTTTGGGATTTTTTTTAATATTTGGGACGTGCTGAACCGGGAGCCAATTTCCATATCTAAGTTCGTACAAAAACTAGCTACTAGTCTCTTTAATGGGGAAAATATGGGAAAACACAAAAATAATTGTTTGATATCACTGATAAGTTTGTACGGCTTCTGGGCATTCAAAATTATTATTTAATATATTTTAAAAATTAATTTTAGTTATATTTAAAGACCATTGGACCGGACCTCCCCCTAGTATAAATATTTAATGGTAATTTTTTTACCCTTGCTTTTTGGTTTATCCTCCGTGTTTTTTGATACCAAATCCATACGAAATTGGTGACGTTTTCTCATGTTCCCGTTTTTTAAAACAAGGTGGTGCTTTTTGCGAAAATTTATGTTGCCTTCTTTTAGGCTACTTTCAAATATCTATGCTAGTGTCTATAATGACCGCTGTATGATTTTAAATGCGTCCTAAAAGTAGGCAACATACATTTACCTAGATTTGAAAACCGTGAAGATGAGAAAACGGCCCTAAGTATTTTCTTTTTTTCTATTTGAGTTCCTGTCTAATGGAAGGGAAGTATTTCTTTGTTCTTTTCTCTCTCCACTGTAAATTAGAGAACCTCTTGTAGAGTTTTGTTTCTCAGATTTTTGTTGTTGTTGTTCGCACCTTTTTCACACACATTCACACACTCGCACAGGCTAGCTAGCGCTATCTCACTCTTGCACTGACACACCCACACACCTCTACCTACACCTGTATATCATTTAACTTTTTGAACTAATCCCATCCATAGATCGTGCCGAATCTTGTGCGCATACTGAAGAATCTTATACTCGGCGGCTATTCGCCCGAACATGATGTGAGCGGTGTCAGTGATCCGTTTCTGCAGGTGAAAATTTTACGTCTTTTGCGCATATTGGGACACAATGATCCGGATGCCTCGGAGGCCATGAATGATATATTGGCCCAGGTGGCCACCAATACTGAGACAAGCAAAAATGTGGGCAATACCATACTGTATGAGACAGTGCTGTCCATTATGGATATACGGTGAGTGAAAAATAGACTTAGCTTTCCTTATGGACTAAACCATTTTCTGTAGCTCCGAGGGCGGTCTTCGCGTTTTGGCTGTGAACATTCTGGGCCGTTTCCTACTCAACTCGGACAAAAACATTCGGTATGTGGCCTTGAATACGCTGCTCCGTACAGTTCATGCCGATACTTCGGCGGTGCAACGGCATCGCACCACCATTTTGGAGTGCCTCAAGGATCCGGATGTCTCGATACGTCGTCGGGCCATGGAACTTTCATTCGCATTGATCAATGCACAAAATATACGTACAATGACCAAGGAGCTGTTGCTGTTCCTCGAGAAATCCGATGCCGAATTCAAGGCGCAATGCAGCTCAGGCATGATCCTGGCCGCCGAGCGATATTCCCCAAATTCACGTTGGCATTTGGATACGCAGCTGAGTGTGTTGATAGCCGCGGGCAATTATGTGCGCGACGATGTGGTTTCCTCCACCATCCAACTGGTGTCGAGCAGTGCCGTATCGGAGCAGACGTATATCACGAATCGTTTTTGGGAATCACTGCAGGTGGCCAATCATTGTGAGGATAAGCAGCCGCTATTGCAGGTAGCCGTCTGGGCAATAGGCGAGTACGGGGATCTGTTTATGTATGGAGCGAATGAGGATGGTAAGTGGGTCAGCAGCTGTTGCTCTCCTTTTGATGTGAAACATCTTTAATTTCGGTTCAATGATTTTCTAGTAGGGGTAAAAATCAATTTGAAAATAACGCGTAACACATAACGCATATCGCTCACAGGTAAACAAGCAATTGCCTGGCCAACCGTGGCATTTCAATTAAATTTGAAAGTAGTAGTAGTTTAGCACAGGAAAGGGATCTCGGATCAGGGATCTGGGATCAGGGATTCGGGATGGGGGATCAGGGATCAGAGTTATGGGATCTGGGATGAGGGATTTGGGTTCAGGGATCTGGGATTTGGGATGGGGGATCAGGGATCTTGGATCAGGATATAAGATCAGGGTTCGGCGATCTGGGATTGGGGATCAGAGATGTGGGATCTGGGATCAGGGATTTCGGATGGGAGATCTGCGTTCTGGGATCTGGTATGAGGGACACTGTTTTCCAAGCCAGCCGTGGCATTTCCAACGGTATATATAAACTAATTTAATTAACATGTTTTCACTTTTTTTATACCCTTGCAGAGGGTAAATTAAAATTGTCACGATGTTTGTAACGCATAGAAGGAAGCATCTCCGACCACATAAAGTATATATATTCTTGATCAGCATGACGAGCTGAGTTCATTTCCGTCTGTCTGTCTGTCCGTCCGTCAGTCTGTCCGTCTGTTTCTATGCTATCTCCTCCCTCAGTTTTAAAGCTATCTTGACCAAACTTTGCAAAAAGTCATTAAATACACATAGGCTGCACATTTATCGGAATCGGCCGGATCGGATGACCATATCATATAGCTGCCATAGGAACGATCGGTCCAAAAACTAGTTCTAGTGAGAAAAACTTTTTTGTTTTCTATCGCAGCGTCAACAATCGTGGTATATATTAGTTTAATATGCTTCCACACAATTCTGGAAAAATTGATCAAAATCGGTTGACTATAGCATATAGCTGCCATATACACGGTGGGTCCAAAAGCTAGTTCTAGTGGGAAAAACTTTTTTGTTTTCTATCGCAGCGTCACCCATATTGGTATATATTAGTTGAATATGCTTCCACACAATTCTGGAAAAATTGATCAAAATCGGTTCACTATAGCATATAGCTGCCATATAAACGGTCGGTTCAAAAACTAGTTATAGTGAGAAAAATTTTTTTTGTTTTCTATTGCAGCGTCACCAATCGTGGTATATATTAGTTTCATATGCTTCTAAACAATTCTGGAAAAATTGATCGAAATCGGATGAGTATAGCATGTAGCTGCTATTGGAACGATCGGTCTAAAAACAAGTTCTAGTGAGAAAAACTTTTTTGTTATCAATGGTAGCGCCTTTCAAAAACAGCTAGGGTATTTAAAACATCGGCGTAGCCGATGTTAGCCTTCTATTTTTTTTGTTTTTATGTCTAATCTGTGTTTGTTTTTCTGTGCAGAGTTTGAACGTCCCTCGGAGAGCGATCTGATCGCAGTGTATCATAAGTTTTTAACCTCTGCTCAAGTCTCGACCACCAGCAAACAATATGCTTTGGTCTCCCTAGCCAAGCTAAGCACACGGCTGCAGCAATGCGTGGAGTAAGTGGATACCCCCTTAACCTCTTCCTAGATAAATCTTATTAATGATTTTTCATTATAGAGAAATCCAGGCTTTAATCACCTCATTTGGCAGCCATTTAAATGTGGATCTGCAGCAGCGTGGCGTGGAATTCACTCAACTGTTTGGCCACTATAAGCATTTGCGTCCTCCCTTGCTGGAGAAGATGCCGGCCATGCAGATTAGCAGAATAAGCTCACAGAATGGTGAAAGCAGCGGCTCTTTTGATGACAATAGTCCGGATGTTATTGAAAATGGAGTCGAAGGTGGGGTAGGACATGCATTAATCGAAAGCAATATGAACACTTTGGGTGACAATACGGTAATTAGAGAGAGAGAGCTCTTATCTGCGGCTTTATTCTAACTTTTTCTAATTTTTTTTGCTTAGAACATCCTTCTGGACCTGCTGGGCAGCACAGATCTTACGGTGGGTGGCGGCTCCAGTGATCTAGTGGTGGCCACCGATCTATCAAATGCCGTGCATAAAAAGAATACACGCAATGCCAACGATCTGACCTCCGCACCCGTCTCCCACAATCAGGATCTATTGGATTTGCTCGATTTGGATATGTCGGCACCCTCGTCCGGCACCACCACAGCAACCACCACGGGCGGCGACAACATGAACACCATGCTGGCTGGCCTGGATTTGGGTGGTTTTGGTCTGGTGGATGGCAGTGCCACCAATGGCAATGATTTGGCCAGCATGCTTGGCGGTCTGGCCACTTCATCCTCAACGTCAACCTCCGTTGGCGGCAGCCTGCTGGGTGATCTAAATCCCACGGCTGCCTCCAACAATGTGCCAGTGGTGGGTAGTAAATAATGATAATGGATAAAGTATCATCCCAGACTGACTTTTGCCTTATTTATACAGCCTCCTCCACTGGGACCGAGGCTAACGGCGCTGAACAAAAATGGCTTATTGGTAGAGTTGGTGCCCGTCCAGGTCCAAGACTGCATGAAGATCTTTATGACCACCACAAATAGCTCAGACAATACTTTGGAGCAATATCTGCTGCAGGTGAGTGCAGGCAACCCTACTTACGAACCCAAATATCGATTACAACTCTAGGTGAAATGCTGAAATGGCATTGATATTTGAAATAGTTAAAAAGAATTTGTTCAACAACAAGCTCAAGCATAAAAATAACACCATGACTGGACCTACGGTCCTTTAGAGTAGGCAAAGTTTTGAAGACGGAGCCTATCTTTATAAGAAGGCAATCAAGTATCAGCATCCCAGTTTAAGCCCCAACGATCAAAGAACTGAAACTGCTTTCGAACAGATTGCAGTACATCTTCATGGTAACCATATTGAGGTGAACAAATGCACGAGCAATATCTTAGTGATGGGCGAACAAGGGACTCATATAGGAGCTTACTGGTATAAGGGTCATTGAACTCTTCGCTTTATTGGAAATGACAGAAATGTGTTCATTAAAGCAAATTTTGTGGTCAAATAAAACCTCCAGATCCTGAACTGAGATAATGCAGTCCAGAGCTCCTAGTTAGGAACCATATCAGGACCAGGAGAAAAGGAAAAATTTATTGTTAAAAGACACCGGAAAACGTCAGAATTATCAACTGTTGGTTTAAATATAGAATCAGTATGTGGACGTCTGTAAGAATACTTTAAGTAGCCATCGATGGTATATACGAAATAGTTAGATTGAAAGAATTCATCAAATACACAGTTGCTTACACCAAGCTTGGCAACGGTCTTCCCAGTCTCGGTCCTCCTCTCCTGCCGGCTTTCCCCAACTCTTTCGATTTCCAATTGTACACCTTTTTTACTACAGGTTTATTTTCCATACGAATGATATGTCCATCCAATGTAGCCGCTGCAATTTTATAAAGCTCGTGATTCATTCGGGAGCAAAATTCATTGCCAACCTTTAAAGGATCATAAATCCTCCAAAGAAACTTTCTCTCGAAAACGCCCATTGCCGCCGCCTCATCCGCTGCTGTTAATGTGATGTGATGAGCGACTTTTATAACGCTATTTTCGTTCTTTGAGAGAGGGCTGTACTCTTGAATTTCTTACTGAGCCCCCAGTAGTAGCATCGGTTTGCAAGAGTTATTCTTCTTAGTCGCTGGGTCTTGCTCTTTCTACACCCAAAAATTATTTAGTTATCAATTTGAAACTATTGAGTATCGAATTTTCCCTTAGTACTCCAAGTATCAAATTGATATTTTGAAAGTATCAAAATGATATTTTCGATGATATCAAATGGATAGTAATCTGTATTAGGATGATTTTTTTGTATTAATTTTTTAGTATCAATTTAATTTGGCAAATTGGTTGAAGTTAAACAACAGATTGTTTAAGGTTTCCTTATCTCTCATTAGACTCCTCCTTGAGCTAAATAACAACTTAGTTGATTACATAATTGGTTTAGAAGCCCGAATTGCGAGCGTTTTTTAAGGATTAAAAAAAAAATTTGAAATTTCTACTATCCATTTTTAATGGCATATTTTTCATATCATCATATTTCTTGAGTACATAAAAAACGAGAGCGTAAGTAGAAGTCGGCCCTGCTCGACTTCGATATACCCGTTACTCAGGTTAAGGTTGCCCAAATTGTGGGAGATATGAGGTATTTTTCAAATTGCGTGGATGGCAACTCTTCTATCTTTCATCTGATCGAAAAATGATGTATGGCGGATCGATAGGTAATGATGATTAAAATACATGTCTAGAAGGTTTGAACAATCTATTTTCAAAATTGTGGGAGATAAAACTTGACTGCGTTTTCCTAGGTATACTGTTCGGGCGGCGGAGAGGAAGCATCTCCACCCCAAAAACGACAGATAAACCACCCTCCCTAACAACCGAAACTAACTATCTGTCCCAGCAAGTTCACTTCCCTCTCCCCCTTTGAAAAATTTCCTACATATCTTCACAGTTCCCGAAAAATCCCCACAGGCGAGCACCCAGGGCCGACTTCAACTTACGCTCTCGTTTTTTCTCAAAATGGTGGCAACTCAAAACTTGAGGTCGATTTTCCCACTAGTTTTTAACTTAACAAATTTTAAAAATATTAAAAACAAATAATTTAAAGTTTTTATTGGTTTATAAGATAGAGGAATATATAAAGAATATTCATGACAAATTTTAGAACTCGAGATATTATGTCAACCACATCAAAAAATTAGTTTCGAGAAAAAAGCGTTTAAAGTTTTACGTTAAGCCCAAACCGGCCTTAGCACCCAGGCCTTCACTTAAATGACTATAACTTTAAAAATAATTCGAATTTTTAAAAATCCTTTAAGGGAGATATTCTTAAGGTTTTGATGCGTGCCTTTTCTCTGCCAGCAAGTTCGACTTTGTGTGTGTTTTGAATGAGCTTGCGTGTAGAATGTATGAGGTTGGATATTCATTTGTATTAAAAAATAATATAAAATAAATTTGTATTATAATATAAAAATTTACAGAGTTGTAAACGATATCTGCAGTTTAAGTCTGTAATTGTAAAAAAAATTTGTAATTCTTTCTCATTTCTCTTTCATTCTCTTAAAGGCGGCGGTGCAGAAGAGTTTTAAGCTTCAAATGTTAACGCCTTCCGGTTCGTTGCTGCCTCCTGGTGGCGTCATTACGCAGGAAATGCGCGTGGTGGCCACCTCTAATGTAAGTAATGGACCTTATACCTTACACAACAAATTGTTGACCCTTTTTTTTTGTGTTTTAGGCCGTACTCCGTATGCGTCTGCGTATACAATATACGCTCGATGGCCAACAGTTGGTGGATAATACAGAGGTGAGCGGTTTTCCCGAGCAGCAGCCGTCGTCTAACACGGAATAAAAGTGTATTGGCAAAAATCAAAACAAATACAACAAAGGCAGCAGCGAGAGCAACATCAACGGCAGCAAACTCTGCGGCTGTCTACACATTGATTGTAAAATAAGTTAACATAAACACACACACAGAAACATAATTTATATTTTTTTTGATAATTTATACACACAATTTTTATTTGCTTTCATTTCCTATGTGTAAAAGACAGCAACAATATTTTTTTTTCGGTTTTTAGTTTATGGCAGACAATAAAAAAGTCAATCCTATAAATTTATTATGATGGCAAAATGTATGTGAAATTGTATAGCAAGAGAGCGCATTTATAACGGCCATTTGATCACCTAATTTGTTATTTGTATTTGTGTATATGTATTAATTCCAAATCCAACTCCAGCACATTCACACACTTTTGATGATGATTCGTTTGTCCCCTCAGAAAAATATATGCATACATATATATAGACATGTATATTTATATATATATATATTGTTATTTCCTGTGCGCACGTACTTAAAAACAACAACAACAGCTAACAAAAACAAAAATACAAGAGAGCACTGTGGAAAACTAGATAATATCTATGATAAATATTATAAAAATTATATAAACAAAATATAAACTAAAACAAAACAGCATGAGCATTCATTTCGAACGGGAGCAGAATTTGGGAAACTCTTACAAAACAAACAACAAAAAATGCATTCAACTATTGTACCATATATGTATTAATATATTATTTTGATTTTTTTCTTCTGTACTCATTCCTTTTAACTTGAAAATAAACCATGGAATTTTTTGGTCCTGATATTGAACTCATGTTTTGTATTTGGGTTTCATAAATGATCGATCCGGTTTTTTAAATCATTTTTAGTTCTTGTCTTAAACAATAAAAATTGGATTTTTCAGATTCAGGAATGAAATGTCGTGGAAAAGTATAGCATTCTTTAACGTACGGAAACTGCAAGTGCCAATGGTTTAGCATGATCTTAGTTAGACAGTCATCCTGGAGCATTTGGAGTCCTCAGTTTTTTCTGCCAAGTCTGAGCATTCTTTTGGTATGTTTCAGACAGAAGGAAACATTTGCGACCCTATTAAGTGTATATATTCTTGATCAACACCGAGTCGAAAAGGCCATGCCCGTCTCTATGAACGCGTCGAACTCAGAAACTATAAGAGATACAGCCACGTGCTTTGGAATGTAAAAGTAGGTGTATTCCATAGTTGGTTTCAGTGATGATATCGAAAATCTGTAAATGAAGTAAATTAGAGGACATTTAAATCTAAAGTTGGTCATGTATTCTTTTCGACTTGCACAGTGTTATTAGTTGAACAGCATTTTTTCTCATCACTTTACCCTTGACTCAACTGCCAAAATGACATTTGGTCTATGCCCCCGATTGTAGCTGGTTTCAGCTTCAGTTGCTTTCGACTCCTGGTCGAGTAAAGACCTCCCCAATTTAATTTTTATTTATTTTATTTTTAATTTTTTGCCATTAGCTTTTCAACACTGCCACCAAACGCCGTTGTCTTACTTCGTCCAAGTGCATGTGCCTTGAAGTCCAAATAAAAAAGTCTAAATGGTATGCGAAAATTGTCCATTCATTTCTCGTAATATTTTCTTTCTTTGTTTATTTAAATTCTTTGATTTGCGCTCTCGCATAGCCTCGAAGGTGGAGTCATCCATTATCCTTTTCTTTGTTTTATTTTTTAATAACTTGCCTTGGAAATCACGTGTCGATTTACCTTTCGGGGAATATTTTTTTTCTTAATTAAATTTAAATATTTTTTTTTTATAAATTTTAAAAGGTTCAGAAATATTTCAGAAATAGCACAAATGGTGAAGAAATCTTCAAATTCTATTAAATTATTTATTTATGTACAAAATATATAAAATAATAGATAGAAGACAATTTTTTGCTTTTTCATGGTCGATAAAGTTTTTTTTTTTTTTTAAACACTTGAAAAGTGTATATTAATTTTGCCCAGAAGTTTGTAACGCATAGAAATATTCATTTCCGACCACATAAACTATATATATTCTTGATCAGGACGACGAACTGAGTTCATTTCCGCTTGTCCGTCCGTCCGTCTGTCCGTCTGTCTGTTTCTACGCGAACTAGTCTCTCAGTTGTAAAGCTATCGAGCTGAAATTTTGCACAGTCTTCTTTTTACTGCACGCAACTAATATGTCGGAACCGGCCGGATCGGATGACTATATCGCTCATATAATGATCTAGTTCGAAAAACTTTTTTGTTTTCCATCGTAGAGTCACTAATCTTGGTATATGTTAGTTTTATATGCTTCCACATAATTCTGGAAAAATGTATCAAAATCGGATGACTATATCATATAGCTGCCATATAAACGGTGGGTCTAAAAACTAGTTCTAGTGAGAAAAACTTTTTTGTTTTCCATCGTAGCGTCACCAATCTTGGTATATATTAGTTTTATATGCTTCCACATAATTTTGGAAAAATTTATCAAAATCGGACGACTATATCATATAGCTGCCATATAAACGGTCGGTCAAAAAACTAGTCTTAGTGAGAAAAACTTTTTAGTTTCCCATCGTAGCGTCCCCAATCTTGGTATATATTAGTTTTATATAATTTCACATAATTTTGAAAAAATTTATCTGAATCGGATGACTATTGCATATTGCTGCCATAGGACCGATCGTTCGGAAAATGTGTTTTACTAAGAAAAGTTTTTTTTATGGTATCAAATTTTTATTATCAATGATTTAAAAATTTTAAATATCTGATATCTATTGTTTTTCAAGTGTATTAAAACTTCGGCACAGTCGAAGTTAGCTTTGCCTTCTCGTTTTTTTTTTTTACCAATTTTCTGTTAAATTGAATTAACGAAGTAATTTATTCTCATTTTTTAGCAAAGGAAAGAGCTATCTTAAAAACTGAATTGGACAAAAGCTGCTTCCAAAAATATTGAATATTCAGCCATTCACATAACAAAGCCTCCTCGCGGTGGGCACGATTAACTGTTGATAGATTCAACTGAATATACAGGTAAACCCCATTATTTTGTTTCTCTTCCCAACCTGTTCCAACCTTAAGGTTTCTCGATAGTTTTATATATTTATTATATGTTTTTGTTTGGCGGTGTTATCTCTCTTATGGTTGTAGACTTCTTTTTTTGTTGATGTTTAAGTTGCATTGAACGCTTCGGTCATTTCTCCTTCACAGTAGTGGGATTGTTGAAAACAAACGGCCACTTTTGGCCTAAAAATAAGAGATGAGCTTTATCCGCGTACCCGTGATTTAGTAACTGTGATTGACCATAGGTACGTGATTAAGTCACAGTGACTGGCAGTCATCAAATCACACTGTTACTCAAATATGCAGTCACTGTGTGATTTAATGATTGCCAGGACCGGACTTAATCACAGACATGCCGGGTTGTCTCATCCCTAACTTAAAGTGTCAGCACACACACACGTACATACATTTCCGAGAATTCAGTCAAATTATTTTTTCTACAAATGGGACCGCCACAGCACGGCTTTGACTGGCATATTGTGAGAGGAAATGTTAAAAGAACTTTATTTGTGATTTGGTTAAAAAAATGAAGAAATTTAAATAAAGTGCAACTTTCCCTTGTATTCACAGTGCCATTGTATCTCCATACGAACAAAATTGTACACAGAAATACGGTTTCAGATACAAATTGAATTCCCTTGCTGAGGTTGTGTAAAAATAACACAGTCCAGTCTTTTGTTGCGGATGGGAAAAGTGTCGCCATCCGTACACGGGCGTATGAATGAATACATTTTTCTTCATAATAATGAAATATTTTAAACCACAAAGTGCAAAAATAAATCTATGCTTGCCAATTTATTTTTAGACCCGAACCCCATCGATAAGAAAACAGGGTTGGTTTGGGGGTGGGGGGTCCTGATTATTTTCAATGGGGTTCGGTTCCCGGTCCGGTTCAGGGATCACCGAACCTGAACCGAACCGGTTCTGAAGGGTTCGGTTCCGGACCGGTTTGCAGCCCTGATTATTATATTATATTTTAAAACCCAAGTACTCAGATTGACAAAAAATGAATTTTGTCACAATACAAATAGAAACACTTCAGCAGTTGAAGCAGTCTAATGTGATTCTATTTAAATGAATTACACTAGGCAACATGGTCCCGTTTAGAGAGTGTGGTGATGATTGTAGATGATTTTTGTGTGCTAAACATGACTCTGTTTAGCAAAATTATCCATCAGGCTAGGATTTTTGCTAATTTGAGTCTGAAGTGAGAAAAGCATTTTAAGTCATGATTTGCGGGCAACCTATATGCTTGTTTTGATCTCCCTTTATATAATCGAAAATGTACATTCTTTAGCTTTAAAATAAATTATTCCAAACAATTTTGCGATTTTTTTCAACGAAGGTATAACATTTTGTGCGCATTAATATAATATTACGTATACGCCAGATATACCCATATAATGTCATTTTTGAAGAAAATATTCAAGCAATTTTAAATATATTGTGGGTGTATTAATTTGTATGTTTCATTCAAAAATTTATTATCTAGTTCAGTATGTTATAAGAGGAGGCGACTGAGTTGGCTTTGCCAAATGGCTGATCAAATCTGTAAATGAATCACAGAATGCACATTCCATTCTACCAGTCACGGCTGTCACTCAATCAAGCATCCTTGTTCCTACTCTTAATCCTATTCGCCGTCTCGTTAATAACCGAATATTCGAAGTGTGTAGCAAATGGGAATAATAGAAATCATCGTCATCGCAGATATCAACATGTCAAGGCATTCTCAAGGCTGTCAATAGCAGCTAGCAGCATACTCACACACACACACACATTAACAGGGTGAGGCAAGGCGGAAAGCTGGTTAAGGTTGCATACTGAAGAGTTATCCCCACCTTGCCTCAACTTGTTATACCACCCTGCACACACAGCTGTGTCCTGGTCTTGCACTGTCATTGAAAAGCTCTCCAGGTTGTGTTGTTTACGCACTTGCTTTCCCTCTCTGTCTCTCTCTATTTTGCTCTCTCTCACACACTTGAATGTAACCTTTGGTAAGGTTAAATGTGAGCAAAGCCAGTGGCATCCACTGCCGCGTATGATGCACAGAGAGAAAGTAGGGGTACCAAATATGATGTTAAACCGAACTTGAATTAGGTAAACGTCATAGTTAGGTACTTAAAAAAAGTAATACAGCTACTGAACAATGGATTAAAAGGGTAAGTAAGTTAAATATTAATAAAAACGATAATGAAATCTAAACTACAAACCTGTAAAATTTTGAAAGAGGTTCGGTTCGGGGTTTCGAATCTGTGAGAAATCTTTGGGTTCGGTTCCTAAAATTCCTGAACCCCAGGTTTTGATTTAAAGCTCGTTTCAGTTAGACAAAACAAAAAATGGTTTTATAATGACTTTTTTAAGTTTTATTTCGAATCGGCTAAGAAATTTTGCAATTCGGTTGCAAAGAAATGAGACTATGCTCGTTCGGACTACGACTCTTTTCTCTATTGAGTAAATTTTTTGAACAATCATCACATTCAAAACCAGAGGTCGCAAAAAAAATGATAAAATCAATCCCCTTTTTTTTTAAATAAACCTATTACGTGCTCTTTCAAGACCAGAATTCCGTGATTGGAAAATCTATTCGTACTTGGTTTGGGAAAATGTGGAATCGGACATTGTTTCTTTCTGAATCTGTTCATCTCTTTTAACTTCTTAGATTAGAAAGAACCAACTTTAGTGTGGAAAATGCACAAATAATATCTGGAACAGGTTTTAAGGCTTTTTAAAGTTTGAAAACATTGTTCGATATATGTTGGTTCTCTTGAAAATTTTAGAAAAATCTAGAATATCATTTATCGATTTTTTATTAAATGAACGTTAATAGCTTTTATTCTTAAGGGGGTCTTCTACCTTTGCACATAGTTTTGTGAGTGTTTTTTTAAAAAATTCTGGAGAGAAAACCATCAGAGCTTTTTTTTTAATTTGTTTTTTTGTTTTGTGTTATATATTAATTAAAATATAAAATAAAAAAAATATTTTCCAATCCGAGGGCTGTTCAACAAGTTGTAGGCCTGCGAATTAAGGCCTCAGATGGCCATGATTCCGGGACTCCAGATTATCGGGAATGAAAACGGTAAATGAGGTTATGATTAGAATTGATGAAATTCTGGCCCGTACCTCAATCATATTTTTAAATAAAATATTTCGAATTTTTGAAAATGGGTTGAAGGGGATGAAAGGGGAATGTTCAAGCTATAATAATAATGCAAAACAAAAAAATCGAAAAAAAAATTTTAAAGGTAGACTGAGTTTAAATATTTTTAAATTTTTTCTCTCTGTGTGCCCTGCTACAAGCAGCAGCGCTCGTTTCCTGCCCTTTGTGTGTGTGTGTGTGGGTTAAAATTGTGGGTAAGGGTGAAGCATGGCACGGCACGGGTACGAATACGTTGTTATCCTTTTGCTTTGAAACTGGGAAATGTTCGATGGCTCGCTTCGAACATGTTGGTAGCGCCTGGTCCACGTGCCCCGTGTTCGCCCCTTTTTTTATTTTGTTGTTTGGCCTGGTGATGTGGGTGGGTGTGCCTTGGCTCGGCTATAAACAGCATAAGCATCTCTATGTATATATCTATGCCAGGGTCTGACACAGCCAGCCTTAGCCTTTTTGTTGACATGGGCGTTGACTGGACAAAGGCTGCCCCAGTCGAGGGGGCAGTTCTCAATTCAACTGCCTATTATTTTCTTTAAATATTAAGCTGACAATATTTCAAGATTTTTCAAACCGCTAAAATTCGTTTTAAAAAATAGACAAAAATTGTATTATAAGCTGGAACTTTGATATTTGATTATTTTGATATATATTTACACTTGCAGCTTCAATTAATCTGGGCATTATGTCCGACTTCTATGCGGACTTAAGAGGGTCTTCTACCTTACAAATTTTTTTTTTTCGACTTTTTTGTTTTGCATTATTATTATAGCTTGGACATTCCCCTTTCATCCCCTTCAAACCATTTTCAAAAATTCGAAATATTTTATTTAAAAATATGATTGATGTACGGGCAGGAATTACATCAATTCTGATCAAAACCACATTTACCGTTTTTATTTCCGATAACCTGGAGTCCCGGAATCATGGCTACCACCTCTTCATCTTTTTTTGGAGACCCTAATTGGCAGGCCGATAACTTTTTGAACAGCCCTCGAATTCCAACATTTATTTTTTTATTTAATCAATTAATAACACAAAATAATTATTGTGTGATCCCTTCCCAGCTACGGCTATTGCCAGCTGTGTGTGTTTCATAGTATATCAATCGCCCTTTTGGGCGGCTGCTGCCGTTGCTTCTCGCTGTTGTTTCACATCTACGACCTCCTCCTCCTCCGCCAACGCAAGCCCCCTCTATTCCTCTCTCTCAACATTCGCCTCCTGGCATTTGAAGTAAAAAAGTAATTTTGTGCAACGATGCGACGACCCTTGGCCAAAAAAAAAAAAAAACAAAAAAAAAAAAAAAAAAAAATTGTAATGAGAAACCTTTTATGGTGCAAACACATGCTCGCTTTCCATTCTCCTCCATTTCCCAGCAACCCCCAGTCTCCCCCTGCGACTCCACCAGAGATATCTTCTCGTTTGCCTTTTAGTCATAGTCTAATTTTATTTGGTTGCCGCTGCTTCATCTGCTCTTGTGTCTACTTAGAATTCATAATTTCTTCTTTTTTTTTTTTTTTTTTTTACTTTTTTTGTGTAATACAATATGTTTGGTAGGTACTTTGCCCTTAATCTATATTGTAAAAAAATACAAAATCATAAAGTCAAGCAGGAGGAGCCTCTGGCATTTGGCAAATGATTTGGCAGGTGGGCGAGACAAAAGGCGAGGCGAGAGATGAGCGTGGGCCGAGCATATTCATTCGAATCGAAATAACATTGTAATTGCTTTTTGATAAATGAAGCACGCGCTGCACAGTTGACAGGCAGCAGCAACAACAACAACAAAAATAACACACAAAATCAACAAAGCGATATCAGGAAATTTAAAAATAAAACAAAAAGTATCGACTAGGCAGGTTCTTATTAACCAGGTCAGCTTTTGTGCCTGCTCGTGATTAGCTAAGCCAGCACGAAAAAAACACGAAAAATGTATTTGTACCAGGGAATAATACCGGAACCGGAACCGTTAACCGAAATAATCCGTTTCAAATCACGTACCGGTATCAGAACCGGAACCGATATTAAAATTGTTTTTAGAACCAAAAAACCGTTAACCGTTATAATAGGAACCGAAAAAACCGGAACCACAATTTATCTAACTGATTTATAAATTTTTCAAATATATATTTCAGCTGGTAAGAGATTAATATATATAATATTTAGGCTGGAAAAATGTTAATTTAAATTTTAGAGATAGAATTTCTAAATTACGTCCTCAATATTAAAAATATTTCTTTCAGTTTTAAGAATGTTTTGTTTTACCACTTTGACTATTTTACGACGATTAGGGCCATATTGGAACGTAGACTTAAATTCTGGAATTATGTTACTGCGATCAAATCATAACCAAGATACAATATAACAATGGGATAATACCCCCATGAAAATTTCCATAAAGTATATATATTCTTGATCAGCATGACGAACTGAGTCGATATAGCCATCTCCTCTCTCAGTTTCGAAGCTATCTTGATGGAACTTTACGAAAAGTCTTTAAATACACATAGGCTGCACACTAGTCGGAATCGGCCGGATCGGATGACTATTTCATATTTCTGTCATAGGAACGTTTCGTCAAAAAACTAATTCTAGTAAGAAAAACTTTTTTGTTTTTTGTTCACCTTTCTTGGTATTTATAAGTTTTTTATGCTTCTACACAATTCTGGAAAGATTTATCAAAATCGGATGACTATATCATATAGGGTCGATCGGTCAAAAAACAAGTTCTAGTGAGAAAAACTTTTTTTTTGGTATATATCAGTTTTATATTCTTCCACATAATTCTGAAAAGTTTTATCAAAATCGCATGACTATATCAAATAGCTGCCATAGGACCGATCGTTCGAAAAACTTTTTCTGCAGATCATTTCTCTTCTATAACTTTGCAGGGTAGCAAGGACGTTTGAACCTAATCTACCCAGGGAAATCATTTGCAATGAGTATGGGGGTTATAAAAACAGAATCGTTTGGACGTCTCACTCAAGTGATGGCAATGCATCGTGCGCCCATCCCCCTCCCCCATTTACTCATTTCCATCTGCCCCTCTTTCGCTCTCTCTCTCTGCACGCACTTCTGGGAAGACAATTTAAAATGTTGAAAAATGCTCAGCTAATTGGCAGTTGACAGCGTCAAGAGCCTGGGATTGGGTTGCCCCGCAAACGCAAATGGAGGGTGATCCGGGGGAGGGGGGGACAGTCTGGAGGGGCATATAAATTTAATTTGGTTTATAAAAAGTGCTTGAGTTGTGAAGGAGAATGGGCTAAAGCCAAGTGGCCA
Source organism: Lordiphosa mommai (assembly GCA_018904225.1). NCBI lineage: Eukaryota > Metazoa > Arthropoda > Insecta > Diptera > Drosophilidae > Lordiphosa > Lordiphosa mommai. The sequence continues at coordinate 992,676 of JAEIFT010000018.1, forward strand.
ATGCCGAACAACAGCTGCTGCTGCTGGAAAAATGGAGGGGGGGGGGGAGGGGGTGGTAAATGGCAGCCAAGTGGTGTCCACCACCCACAAAATGGAAAATGGAAAAAAGTGTTTTTACTTATGATTAGAAAGGGGGAACCCCATAATCCGTATGCCTTTTACATACATTTGTATGTATTTGCATATCCCAACTCTAATTTATATGATAAGTGGAGGACATCATTTATATGCAGCAGACGGAAAAAAAAAATCGATGGCTTAGTTTTTGGGTTATTCCCATGCCAACCACCATTACCCCGCCTCCGCCCGCCGTCACAAATAAAATCCAGAATATGCTTCTGCTCTGTTCTTTGGCAATAACAAATCAAATTATATTTACATAATAAAATCATAAAAAAAACAGCAAAAACAAAAGTTACGAATATTTTTGGGGCCATTTCAAATTAGTTTTAACGAGTAAAGAGTAAATTATATTCTTTTGGAAGCTGAAAGGTACGAGTGCTTCGATCGCTAAGTTCCATAGCTGCTTGTGTGGCGTTCGTTAAATGTTCAGCTGGTACGCGATCTTCTCCTGGCGTGCCTTGTATGTATGAACGATATGACTTCACAATTTTGAAATCGAAATCTAAACCGCTTAGGTTTAGAATCTGATCCTGTTTCGAACATTCATTTTAGGATCAGATTAACAATAATTAAGAAAAAATAAGAATTGATGTAATTCTGAACCGTTCTTCAATGGAATATTTTTTTAATTAAAAAAACATTTTTTTTCGAAATATCTTTTGGAAAAATAATTAAATCTGATCCTGTTCCGATCATTCATTTAAGGATCAGGTTATCAAAAATTAAGAAAAAATAAGAATTGATGTAATTCTGAACCGTTCTTCAATGGAATATTTTTTTTCGAAATTTCTTTTGGAAAAATAGTTAAATCGGATCCTGTTCCGAAAATTCCATTTCTGATCGGTTCAACAAAATTCGAAACAGTTTAGCAGATATAGCCAATAAAGTGGAGCAATGTGCTTGCTAAAGTGAGTATATTTAACGTTGGTCAAAAATTTAAGCGCGTTTTTCTCGAAACCACGTTTTTTGACTGAACCGATTTTGATCACCCGTGTTGCAATCGACGCAGAATTGATGTAATTCTGGCCCGTACCTCAATCAAGAGGAAAAACATTTTTTTACTATTTTTTTACACTAAACTCCAAAAAAACTTGAAAAATATATATTTTTTTATATTGCCACTAATTTTTCAAAAAAGTATTGAAAACGAGAGCGTAAGTTGAAGTCGGCACTGCTCGACTTCGATATACCCGTTACTCAGGGTTAATTTAAGAATATTTTATAGATCACAACATGCCCACATTGTGGGAGATATGAGGATTTTTCCAAATTGGGGGGGCGGCAACTCTACTATGGCTCATCTGATCGGAAAATGATGTACGGCGGATCGATAGGTAATGATGATTTAAATATATGTCTAAAAGCTTCAAATAATCCATCTTCAAAATTGTGGTAGGTATGAGGTATTTTTCAAATTGCGGGGGCGGCAACTTTGCTATTATTACTTAGGGGATATCAAGGTCAAAAAATTTGTGAAAAACTATTTTTAGAGTAACTAAAAAAATTATTTTTTAGCAATTTTAAATTTTGTATGTTCCTTTTTAAGGTTTATATGTTTTGTTTTTTTTTCAAAATCATTTTTATTATTCATATATCTAATCAATTAATCATTTTGGAGCAAAAACTAGTGGATTCCAGCTCTTTTTGCGACTTCAAATGCCGCAGAGATGAAATAAGTGGATCGAAGAAGAGGCCCTCACTTCCCATGTATTACCTATTTTACTTCTAGCAGCCGCAGAGGCGGCTAGGGGCAGCTGGAATTCTTTGAATTAGGTAAAGGATATATTTTGAAAATAAGGCAAATACAACAAATCATGCATTTTTTTATTTTCCTTCAAAGTTAAAAAATAGTGAAAAAACGGACAGTTGGTTAATAGCGATTTACTTAGAGAATCACAGAACAAACAGTAAATTTTTTTTTATAATATAATTAATCAATAAAAAAGAAGGCAAAGCTAACTTCGACTGTGCCGAAGTTTTAATACACTTGAAAAAGTTTACTCCAACTGATCTAACCGGTAAAATATATAAAGGATATAGATATCAGATATTTAAAATTTTTAAATCATTGATAATAAAAATTTGATACTATTAAAATAAAACTTTTCTTAGTAAAACACATTTTCCGACCGATCGGTCCTATGGCAGCTATATGCTATAGTCATCCGATTTTGACAATTTTTTCAAAATTATGTAAAAGCATATAAAACTAATATATACCAAGATTGGGGACGCTACGATAGAAAACAAAAAAGTTTTTCTCACTAGAAGTAGTTTTTTGACCGACCGTTTATATGGCAGCTATATGCTATAGTCATCCGATTTTGATACATTTTTCAGAATTGTGTGGGAACATATAAAACTAATATATACTACGATTAAAGACGCTACGATGGAAATCAAAAAAGGTTTTCTCACAAAGACTTATTTTTCGACCGATCGTTCCTATGGCAGCTATACGACATAGTCACCCGATCCGGCCGGTTCCGACATATTAGTTGCGTGCAGTAAAAAGAAGACTCTGTGCACGGACGGACGGACAAGCGGGAATGAACTCAGCGCGTCGTCCTGATCAAGAATATATATAGTTTATGGGGTCGGAAATCAATATTTCTATTCGTTACAAACTTCTGGGCAAAATGAATATACACTTTTCAAGTGTATAAAAATACAAAATATGACGATTGATATGATAGTTTTCGTGATATTCTACCTGAAAGCCTAAAAATTGTGTTTTTTTGAAAACTGAAAATCGGTCAACTTTAAAAGGCTATATCTTCTAAAATAAAAATCGCATTTTATTAAGGGTGGAATATTTGAAATCTTCGAAGAACTGGCTTTTGGTTAATTATGGTTATCATGTTAAAAATTATGATTTCCAGAAAAGTTTTATGGAACTTATAATTGACTTAGTTTAGCATAATTATTGCTCCACTAAAATGGATATATCTGCTAAACTAGCCCAAACGTTACCCGAGAAATTATCGAAAGTTAGGCATTTTGGCATTTACTTACCACATAACTCGTACGAAACTCCGTTAACATATTACCTTACGTCTTCCCAACCCCCAATGTATAAATAAATTTTAGCTAAATGACAAAATAGGTTTAATTGTGTATTATGGAGAAAAGGGCTCCATTCTCCCTGAAAACGATGTTTCCATTTTTGGTTTATTAAATAATTTAAAATTTAAACAATATACAAAAAGAAAAAAAATATTATAAATAAAAAATAAACCACATAAAGTTGATGCTTAATTATTTACAGGCATTGGCGTAGCGAAGCTTATTTAGTTTTCATTATACAAGTACTCGTACATATATATATATATATATATATTTTTTTTTGTGACATGCTCATGTGTACTTGAAACAGTTAATGTATTGAGTTGATTTTTTTTTAATTGAATTAAGTTTTAGCTAAGTATAAACATTTAAAAATTTTTGAAAAATATTTCGTTTTGATTAAAGTTTTTGTTACCATAATTTGTTGTAGGTTTTTTTGAATTGAATTTTGTAATTTGAAAAAGCGTTTGTTGACCAAAAACTGAGCATTTCAAAAAATTTGTATTTTTTTGGTGTATGTAGTTTTAGTTTTAGTTGGTGGGCCCATTTCGAGGGGGACCCTTTAATATTAATTCTATGATATATGTATAATAGGTTTAGGTAGGTATGTATGCATATATATAGGTATTGTATATGTATGTATCTATATATATGACTGTGACTTTTTGTTGTTGTTTTTTTTTGGCCTATCAGCTAGAGAGAGGATTAATTGTAAAACTTAAACTAAAGTTGAGCGAACAATTTTCTCTTTGACTTGATGTGAGCGTTGAGGGATTGGTATATACAATTGAAGGATGGGGTGGTGGGGAGGGCTCTGGGGTCTGGTGCAGTATATCACATAGTCAGACATTATACGACTACAAAAGTTCTCAATTAGCATTGGCATTAATTTTTCCCTCCCGCAACTTTTTAGACATGCAAAGTGGAGGAATTCTGATCCACGGAGATGCTGGAGCCACGCCTGGAGCTTAACAGTGAGGCGGTATCTGCCTGGGGATCGACAAGACGTTTGCGCTGCGGACGCAAAAACAGGAACATAACGAGCAGAGCCAAAAAGAAGGCCAAAGCCCCAAAAGCGGGATAAACCACACCGCTTAATTGGCTGGCCGTGGGCAAAGCGCTTATAATGTACACCCGATCGGTGGGATGAACACGTGCCGGCATAGGTCTCCGGGTGGTGGTGGTGCTAGTCGAACCCACCAGTTGGCGTGTGTCCACCTTGAGCTTTTGCGAGCGTCGCATTAGGCCTGTCACCTGCAAAAATAATCGGAATTTCGTTGTAAGATATAAGCATTTCTTTAAAGCAAGAAAGAAACGTACGAAAGTCGACTGTTAAATACCCTGTATCTGTATTGCAGTTCATAAAAAGTTGATCAATTTGTCTTACTCCAATGTGTTCGACAAATCGCTTTCGACCCAAAAACGTCCCAAATCGTGTGAAACACCTCGGACTAAGACCAATTCTCCGACCGATCGTTGCTATGTCAGCTATATGATATAGTCATCTGATTCCACCTGTTCGTTTAAATAGCTAACGTACAGTAACTTGTACAAGACGCCCTTGTGCCTGGAAACTGTACAGAAGTCCCAAAAATCAGTCAACTTTATCAGGTTGTCTGCAAAAAAAACAGTTTTTGTCGCATGTGAGGGAGAACAAAATTCTTTTTTAGGGCCGTTTTCTTATCTTCATGATTTTGAAAATTTAGGTGGATATTAAGACACATTTATGTTGTATTCTTTTAGGTCGATTTAGAAATTGTTAACACAAGTATAAATATTTTTAAAGGTGCTTAAAAGTAGGTAACATAAATTTTCTGAATATCCACCTAAATTTAAAAAATCATGAAGATAAGAAACGGCCTAATGTACGGCCTTATGAAAAGCCTAATAAAGTGCCTTATGAACGGCCTTATGAAGTGCCTTGTGAATCTCGGCGGCTCGTGTTTAAAACGCCAGATAATCCATTTGAAGAGCAACAATTTTCCAACTATGTCGATATCTGATTAGAAGTTCTTCGTTTTTTTAAGATCAAAAACTCTCCATCTAGCTGGAGCGGTTTTCCTAAAATCCTTGCTTAAAGAATACCTTTTTTTTGTTAAACTAACCGAAAGAACATTTTCCGAACATCCATAGTTAAGAATTTCGAATAAAAATGCCAACAATGATATTACTGATCTCGGAACACCTTATACATCGCCAAATTTGAACCTAGGTTCATGAAAGCAGTCCTTGCTGTATTCCCTGAAGTCCGTTCTTATAGATTACATGCCAGATTTTGACTTTAATTTGACTTACAAATGTTAATAAATGATCATAAAAAACTGACAAAAATTTCAGATGAGCTTTAAAGTAGAAGTGCGCGCGTGAGCGATTTTTCCTTCACGTAACGCACGATTCACGAAACAAAAATCTCTTGACGCGCGATTTACATTTTTTTTCGATTTTTTTGTTTTGCATTTTTATTATAGCTTGGACATTCCCCTTTCATCCCCTTCAAACCATTTTACCATTTATTGCCATTTTAGTGTAGCAAGATTCTTGCTTGAGAAAGCACTGAATATAACCTTAAGAAGGTTCTTTACATTTTTAAAATATTTTTCTCCGATTTTTTTGTTTTGCATAATTATTATAGTTTGGGCATTTCCCTTTCATTCCCTTTAAACCTTTCCCAAATCATCTAAATAGTTTAGCAGATATAGCTATTTTAGTAGACAATGATTTGCTAAAGGGAGTATTTTTTACGTTGATCGAAACTTTAAATGAGTTTGTATGGAGCAGCCGCTAGCAGCGAATACGCGAAATCAAAAGCAAATCAGTTTAAGGAATAACATTATTGTTTAAATATAATTAAAAAAAAATTCGTGAATACTGCATGACTTGTATTCACTTTAACACGCACGAATCACGCACGGAACACGAATACATACGCACGAAAGTCTGTGTTTTCCCACGATCACGTGGTGATTTGTCGTGACACACCGTGACACGTTTAAACTCACGTCACGCGCACCCCTACTTTAAAGCTCGTGGTTTCAACTAGAGATGCGCGCGTAACGTGAATTTAAAAGTGTCACGAAGTGATCATGAGAAAATACAGACTTTTGTGCGTGTTAAAGTTATTCACTATTAATATAATTCATTTAGTATTCACGAAATGGTTTTTCTTAAATATTTGATTCATAACAGCTGCTCCATACAAAAGGAGATTTTTATTTCTTGCATCGTGCGTTACGTGAAGGAATAATCGCTCACTCGCGCTCTTCTTGTTTCAACACATCGACAACTTTTCTCTGCTGACTTTGTCGAGATTTAGACGGGATTTACACTATAAAGCAAACTTTATGAAGTTTCTGAAAAAGCTCTATCTTGTACGAAATGGCGCAGAGGGGCAAGGTACACCACTACACCTCTTTCCCACAAACATAAGCTTTTGCAAAATTTCTTTTTACTTCTTCTTCTCCACCGGGTACTCACCTTATTTTTGCAGGTCACCTGTATGTTGTACTCCGTATCTGGCACCAATGAGAGCTCCGCTCGTGCCGCATCTGTTAGCAGATTGCCCATCAAGCCACCGCCCGACACCTCCCAGGTGATCAGACATTGACGCGAGGCATTCGTTATTAGCTCATCCCAACGCACATCCGTCAATACCAAGGCCCCACGATGCTCCGCCTGGTGTATGCTCAATTTGAAGGGCAGCAATTGCTCTGGACAGCTTTGCCAGCACTAAAGGAAGAGAAGAGCAAAGGAAATTTGGTCCAATTATTATTTGGCCCGGGGCAAATCAACATCAACATTAACATTAACCCATTGAAAAGTGACATTCGTCGTTATTGGGATGGGGGAGGGGGAGGTTGTTGTAGCAGAGATTATAAGTAAGGAAAACTTTTGCCAATTTTGTGGCAAAACTAAAGCAAAAAAGGGAACACTTTACATGTTTTGAAAGAATTCTCATTATTAGTTGGCGGAAATTGGTTTTTTTCTTATAAAAGGATTACTCTGTTTTAGAGGCATAAGTTAAACCCAGTATGAATGAAATAAGTTTGCTATACATTCATAAAATAATAAATTAAAAATTGGGAAAATAATATTATTTAATAAAATGTTAAGCCCTCTTTTAGTAGTTCTTCTACGAATTACTTTTGGAACTCAATCTTTTTAATTATGTTAAGCTTTTAGCTTTTATCAAGAATCCAGAAAAACCTCCACATTACTAAAAAAGGTCGAACCGTTATCCGAAATCGACCGTTTCAAACCACGTACCGGTATTAAAATCGGAACCGATATTAAAATTTTGAAACAACTAGCATTTTTTAATATAAAAAAAATTATTCTTGTACCGGTACACCGAAATAAAAATCTAGGTACCGTATCAGAACCGAAAACCAAAATAAACTGAAACCCGTAATATAACCTTTAACCGATATGCTCATTTCGGTAAGTACCAGAACCGGTACCAGAACCGATATTCGTTTCGGGATTATTCCCTGCTTTTAATTTATGGTCTTCCGACTCGAGGGACCGAAAAACACGAATATAATATTATCTTAATTTTTTTCTTTTGTATTCTCGTTGTCAAAATATCACTGAAACTTGGACCTAAACAACTTCTGAACCTCTGCCCCCAATCAACGCTGATTACTCAATCAAAATTCAGAGGAAAAAATATTTAAAAAAATAATCAAGCCCTTATCGGTCATTGACATAGTCCCTCCCCACCTCCCTCCATTTAGTATATACTTACATTTTTGCAATCTACAAAATCCGTGCAGCGATGCCAGTCCTTGGAAAACTGTAACGAGTAGATGGAAGAACACAAAAAAAGTTAGTTAGTGGGCGTGGCCTAATCGAATTTTAAGTAAGCTAGAAAAAGTAATCAGGCACAACGCCGCAGGACAACTACAACACAGGACCAGAGGATTTATCTCAACAATAGACGCAAATTTCTAACAGTAATAAAAGGCAGGCAGAGCAGAGCAGAGCAGCAAGCCAAAGGCAAAAGCAAGAAAAATTATATAAATGACCGCAAAAGTTGTATGGCGAATTGAAAATTTCACGCTCATGGCAAATGAGGATGATGAGGGATTTGCAACGACTGCCTGCCTGCTTAGCCTTTGTCAACTGTCGCAGGCTCCGGCTCAGCGGGTAGGGGTACAAATTCTGCTGTTGCTGTTCCTGTCCGATTTAGTTTATGAATGAGCACACTGACAAATGAATGAGCTGGTTGTCCCATGTCCCATGTCCCATGCCATTGCCTTCCAGTGACTCGACAGGTCAATTAGAGATGGAAGCGTGATATAAAGACCATGACTTTTGCTTGCCGATGACAAATAAAAACCCATTCGTACATTTCGTTTACTTCTTCTTCAATATTGTAATCGATTCTTAAAATATACTAGAACTAGTTTTTGTACCGATAGTTCCCATGACTACTAAATATATAATATATACTATAGTCATCCAATCCGGCTGGTTTAGAAAAATTTACGTTTTTTAAGACCAGGTTTTATAAAGATAATAAAACAGACTGAGCAGATAGCAGATAGCAGACATGTAGAAATAGGCAGAAAGACATGGCTACATCAACTCAGCTTGTCAGGGTGATCAGCTTGTCAGTGGTGACTAATTTAAAATTTCGAGATTATTTTTCCAAAAAATTACGATGATGAATTGTTGAATTTTTAACTTAACCTGACCTCGAGCCGGATAAATCCATAGAAATATATATAATCTTAATCCTTCGATCAATAGCCGAAGAATATATCTAAAAAGGTTGTGTAAAATCGATCGATTGGTTCAGCCGTGTTTGAGATCTAGTGATCTCCGATTTTGGAAACACCGTTTTCAGAAAATCGAGTTTAATGTTTATGATGAACTTTACATATAGTTAAAATTTTCATACCCTTGCAGAGGGTATATTAAAATTGTGCTGATGCTTGTAACGCATAGAAGAAAGCATCTCCGACCCCATAAAGTATATATATTCTTGATCAGCATCAGTTTTAAAGCCATCTTGACCAAACTTTGCAAAAAGTCTTTAAATACACATAGGCTGCACATTTGTCGTAATTGGCCGGATCGGATGATTATATCATATAGCTGCCATAGGAAATATCTGTCCAAAAACTAGTTCTAGTGAAAAATTTGTTTTGTTTTCTATCGTAGCGTCACCAATCGTGGTATGTGTCAGTTTTATATGCTTCCACATAATTCTGGAAAAATTGATCGAAATCGGATGACTATAGCATATAGCTGCCATTGAAAAAGTTGTTATTTTCCATCGTAGCGTCAGCAATTTTTTATTTTCATTTCGAAAAATTTTGAAAAATCGAAGTAAAATCATTTTTATAGTCTAAACCGTCAACCACTTCTTTCTTTCTCTACTACGTGTTAGTACTACACTCGATTGCCCCAAAATGTAGGCAATGTAAAGTACATTATGCTAGCCCCTTGGAAGTACGCAATATTTATCATGATTCATAGTTCCTTAGAACAGATCACCAAATAGTAGACAATACATATTATAGTCCATTATTCCCAAGCAAACCGATAACCGGAAATGGCTAATATAAAATGAAAATGAACTTTTTTTGTTGACAAAAACCAAGATTAGGTACAAAAAATTACCTTTTTAATTAGGTGTGTCACAAAAAGAATATTTTTTAAAAACTACCCACTCGAGATTTTGTTGATTTTGGGTCTTCTTTTTGAGGGGTTTCGAATTCTAGAAAAAATACCTTTAAGCAAAGTTAATTGATATGATGGAGTGTTATTAATAAGTGCGAGTTTCAAGTAAAACGGCAAGGCTAACTTTATTTATTTCCTAACTTAGGTCGGATATGACTTTATTGAAATTTTTTAAATTTTTATTCTGGTCTGACTTTTATAGTTTGAGTAAAGCTTGAAAAATAATCATTCCATTCTTGGTTTTCCGTTTAAGTGGCCCAAGCAGCAACAATTCCAAGCTAGTTACGCGCAAATCTCAGGCCAACTAGCAGTCCACCTCCCGCCCAACTGTAGGAAAAACCATAAATTGAGCTAAACTACGGGCTAACAACGTTAAACAGAAACAAAAACTCATTAGAATTTCATTGTAATTAGGAAAAATCGCCTGGCCAGGCATTTAGCCTAACATAACTTCAGTTTTTTTGTATTCGCCTTCTGCGTGCTTCAAACAACGTTGAACAATGGCGGTGGTCATCACCTTTTTGGCACATTTGGCGGCACTTTGTCATCATTACAGAACAAGACGGCCCACAGATAAACGACTCCGGGCCCAACCAAAAAAAAAAAAAAAAATAGTTATAAGAAGAAGAAAGGAAAATCGCAAAGACAACATATTTTTCGCTCAATTGAATTTTTGGCATTTGCTAAAAACGTCGACAGACGAAGGAGCTGAAACAACTTGGGCGATAAGTAACAACAATGAGGCGGCCAAATGAATGAACCAAAAGAATTGAATGAATGAATAGCATCGAGGCGATGAGGGATGAGCCTCAATGACACAACAAAAAAAATTAAATGCCGAGCTAGCCATATTTTGCTACCTGGGCCATATAAATTAAACGCAGCGACAACTTTTACATGCAATTGCCCAACGTTTCACACCCAGGCCACATAAATTATCCGGCCAGTTTTTGAGCAGTTTTTATGAGACACGTACGTAAGTAATAGTAGTAGGTATAGGTACACACATTCCACCACCAAACCAAAGTACGTGCCTGGCATATACCACAATCGAGGCGAAAGTCAGCCACCCTCGAGAAACTAGCGAGCAGAATAGACTCAGCTTCCTCCTTTATGGTGTTAATTTGGCGCTGATTGAGCAACGCAACGTTTGGGGGGATTACTGCTCAGTCTCGGTCTGAAATTAGCTTAGATCAACCCTTAAGAACTTTGACGAATTGCATTAAATCAGTGAAGGGTGAGAGAGAGAGAGAGAGAGGGGATTATCACAATTGCATTAGGGCAACTTCAAACGGAATTCCTTTTCAATTCGAGCTTTGGTCGGCGTTTCTTTTTTTTTTTGTATTATTTATGCTCTCGAGTCTCAACTCTCTCGTTTCTCAAGTTTCTTTCTTTGTAAATCTATTTCAAGCATTGAAGAATCGTCATAAACGTCAAACGATCTGTCAGGCGGATTCAGTTTTCTTTGGAATTGGAGCTGTGGCATTTGCATTTGGTGGAACAAAATTTGGATACCTGGAATCTATCGGATTGCGTTTCAAGTATCATGTTGGCGCCCATGTGCGATCCCTTTAACTATTTTTTTTTTTATTTATTTCCAACAGATTAAAAAGAAAAGAACAAGAGACAAACTCAAAGTTTGTGGTAAACCTAATTTGTTTACGGGTAGTTGAAGTAAGCTGATTGTGTGTCATGTGGTTTTGTTTAATTGGCAGAAAATATTTACCAACTTTGAGTGCGTCTCTCCCTTCTCTTTTGAATTTAGAAGCCAAAATAGAAATTGTAAAAATGCAAAACGTTATGTAAAAATGCAAACGTTATACATGAATTTATATATATTATAGAAATTATAGTCCGTCATTGTTGTGTGTGTTTTATTCTGATTGTAGTTAAAAGTTACTAATAAAAGCTTGCAGATTAAGCAACTTACTCTTTTTGACCCCAACTTGTCTCGTTTTGAACAAAAAATTCGCATTTATTAAAGCGAATTTAATTTGTTATAAGTGCTCCCTTCCGAACCAAATTTTCTAAGTTGTCTTAGGGGCTAAAAATATGAACACAAACCAATTTTCACTTCAAAAGCTTAAGAAATAACAAAGTTGGTGTAAATCGTTCATATTAGTTTAAATATATATTAAATAGTGTCTTAAACCAAACCAAACTTGGTAGGTCGCCTAAGTAGCTTAAAATACGTGTATAAATCAAATTTCAGTATAAAAGGTCATACTGGATATGAGGCAGCTATATAAAATAGTATTCCAAACCAAACAATATTCGGTAAGTCGCCCAAGGAGCTAAAAATACGAGTATAAATCGAATTTCACTTCCATAGCTTAAAAAATAACAAAGTTGGACCAAATCGGACATATTGGGTATATGGCAGCTATATAAAATAGTCATACAAACCGAACCAAATGTGGTCGGTTGTCTAAGCAGCTAAAAATACGTGTAGAAACAAAATTTGAATAGAACAGCTGAAGATACAACAAAGTTGGTGCAAATCGGTCATATTAGCTTTATGGCAGCTATATAAAATAGTCTTACAAACCGAGCAAAATTCGGTAAGTCGCCTAAGTAGTTTAAAATACGTATGCAAACCAAATTCCACTTCATTAGCTTAAGAAACAACAAAGTTGTTGCAAATCGGTCTTATTGGTTATATGACAGCTTTATAAAACAGTGGTCGCCTAAAGAGCTAAAAATAAGTGTATAGACCAAATTTCAATATATAAGCTTAAGAAACAACAAAGTTGATGCAAATCGGTCATATTAGGTATATAGCAGCTATATAAAATAGCTATAAAAAATACTCACCTAAGCAAGAATATTGCTCCCCTAAAATGGCGATATCTTCTAAACTATTTCGAATTTTTGAAAATGGTTTAAATGAGATGAAAGGGAAATGCAAAAGCTATAATAATAATGCAAAACAAAAAAATCGAAAAAATAATTTGTTTTTCAAAGGCAGATGAACCCCTCTTAATTGGTATTGGTTTTAAGTGCTTCCTCAAGCAAGAACTTTGCTCCAATAATATGGCTATATTCGCTAAACTACTTTGAATTTTTGAAAATGGTTTGAAGGTGATAAAAGGGTTTGAAGGTGATGAAAATGGAATGTCCAAGCTATAATAATAATGCAAAACTAAAAAATCAAAAAATTAAAAATTTTTCAAAGGCATAAGACCCCTAAAAGGGTTTATTGAGTGCTTCCTCCAGCAAGAACTTTGCTCCACTAAAATGGCTATATCTGCTAAACTACTTAGAATTTTTGAAAATGGTTTGAAGGGGATGAAAATGGAATGTCCAAGCTATAATAATAATGCAAAACAAAAAAATCAAAAAATTAAAAATTTTTCAAAGGCATAAGACCCCTAAAAGGGTTTATTGAGTGCTTCCTCCAGCAAGAACTTTGCTCCACTAAAATGGCTATATCTGCTAAACTACTCCGAATTTTTGAAAACGGTTTGAAGGGGATGAAAATGGAATGTCCAAGCTATAATAATAATGCAAAACTAAAAAATCAAAAAATTAAAAATTTTTCAAAGGCATAAGACCCCTAAAAGGGTTTATTGAGTGCTTCCTCCAGCAAGAACTTTGCTCCACTAAAATGGCTATATCTGCTAAACTACTTCGAATTTTTGAAAACGGTTTGAAGGGGATGAAAATGGAATGTCCAAGCTATAATAATAATGCAAAACTAAAAAATCAAAAAATTAAAAAATTTTTCAAAGGCATAAGACCCCTAAAAGGGTTTATTGAGTGCTTCCTCCAGCAAGAACTTTGCTCCACTAAAATGGCTATATCTGCTAAACTACTCCGAATTTTTTGAAAACGGTTTGAAGGGGATGAAAATGGAATGTCCAAGCTATAATAATAATGCAAAACTAAAAAATCAAAAAATTAAAAATTTTTCAAAGGCATAAGACCCCTAAAAGGGTTTATTGAGTGCTTCCTCCAGCAAGAACTTTGCTCCACTAAAATGGCTATATCTGCTAAACTACTTAGAATTTTTGAAAACGGTTTGAAGGTGATGAAAATGGAATGTCCAAGCTATAATAATAATGCAAAACTAAAAAATCAAAAAATTAAAAATTTTTCAAAGGCATAAGACCCCTAAAAGGGTTTATTGAGTGCTTCCTCCAGCAAGAACTTTGCTCCACTAAAATGGCTATATCTGCGAAACTACTTTGAATTTTTGAAAACGTTAGATTTGAAGGGGATAAAAGGTTTATTGAGTGCTTCCTCCAGCAAGAACTTTGCTCCACTAAAATGGCTATATCTGCTAAACTATTCGAATTTTGAAACGTTAAGGTGATGAAAATGGAATGTCCAAGCTATAATAATAATGCAAAACTAAAAATCAAAAAAATAAAAATTTTTTCAAAGGCATAAGACCTCTAAAAGGGTTTATTGAGTGCTTCCTCCAGCAAGAACTTTGCTCCACTAAAATGGCTATATCTGCGAAACTACTTCGAATTTTTGAAAACGGTTTGAAGGTGATGAAAATGGAATGTCCAAGCTATAATAATAATGCAAAACTAAAAAATCAAAATATTAAAAATTTTTCAAAGGCATAAGACCTCTAAAAGGGTTTATTGAGTGCTTCCTCCAGCAAGAACTTTGCTCCACTAAAATGGCTATATCTGCGAAACTACTTTGAATTTTTGAAAACGGTTTGAAGGGTATGAAAATGGAATGTCCAAACTGTAATAATAATGTAAAACAAAAAATCTAAAAATTCTTTTTTTCAAAGGTAGAAGACCCCCATAAGGTTGTTAACTTTTCTGACATTTCACATATTGTTTCTAAGTCTCATACGGCCCTGGTATTTCCCTTTCAGACTCGGTTGTATTTGTGCCTTTTTATATGATATAGTTTTTAACATCACTAATTAATCGTAATTCCGCTTTACTTTGCCTCTGATTGTGGCTTTGAAATCGTATTCTTTCACTGCGTAAATTCCTTGCACGTGTATGTATAAAAGGTAATTTGTCTTGTCCTCGCTTTCCGCTAAACACATTAGTCTGTCGACTGCGTTTGCAATCACTGAAAATGCTAGTAGCATTACATCTTAATAAAGGACGAGCTTGCGCACGGTCTTTAACTTGATGAATGTGAGAATGTATGTGATTCTTGTGCACGAGATTTGTTGCAAGAAACGGTGTCTTTTGAAAACATGAATTGCCTATATGTATATATGGCAACATTAACAGTGAAGGGTTCAAAGTGAAAATTTTTAACTAAATAAGCATTGTAATGGAATACAGCCAGATTTATATTATCATGCTTTGATTGTCTCTAACGAAATTAACTGGTTTCGTGTGTGTCCGTGTGGATTTTAGCCATGCTTTAATGATTTATTTTATTAATTTGGTGTGCTTCGAGTTGATATTTTTTTATTATTGTTTAACAGTTTCTAGTTTTGTTCGATTGCTCATTTATTATTATATTAGATCTATATAATTTTCGGAACCTTGCTTCCAGTTGCTCCCATTGCTTCGAGAGGTAAGTTTTGGCAACTGGAGTCACTGACAACAAGCGAACGGCAGCAATAACAAAATACACGCAGTGTGCGCGACCGAAACTTGGACAAAGAGACGGCTGCTCGAATTGTGATGTTGTTCGACTGCTCCCAAACCCAAATTTTATGCCCACCGCTCATCTTAAAGTTTCGGGTCCTGGTTCGTTTCGTGGGACCCAAAAAACTCTAAACGAACCGGTTCTTCAGAGTAGTCGACTTATAATTAATATAATAATAATATAATCTATACATTTACATATATAAAAGTGAATGCAACAATATGTTCATTTTCTAGAAGAATATTTTTAAAAATATAAAAGCCGTTACCCACTATTAGGCAGCACAAATTTCTTACTTTTATACCAAATCCGTTTTCGTTTTTTCCCTTCTTGAACGTATAAAAGTTGCTATACGAAAAAGTATCTCAAAAGTATACCAACTGTTCTAAATTGACGAACGAAATGAGAAAATACATTCTAAAACTGTTTCTTGATAAATGACCGACTCTCTTTAACACTGTAAGTGTGTATGTTCCTTATAGGCGTCTAAACCACTAAACCGATTTTCTTGCAATTTGCACATTATGTTCATGTCGATCAGGAAAAAGTTTAGACTATGTCTAAAGTCTGTGAACCAGTTCGAAAGCGGTTTAAATTGGTTTAATTCCGTTCAAAAGTGGTTTAGAGCCATATCTCTAAAACTACTTAACCGATCTTAATAAAATTTTCACAGCATGTTCATGGCGGTCAGTTAAAGCTGTGAACCGGTTCAAAGTCTGTGAACCGGTTCAAAAGTGGTTCAAAGCAATATCTCGATCAGAAAATAGTTATAGGCAATCGCCCAACTGGTGCACTGGTTTCAAAGTGGTTCAGAGCCATAATTCCGAAGTTGTTAAAGCTATGAACTTTACAATTTTATGTGTGTTTTAGACATTTGAAGCCAGATACTTTACTGTTTGATGGACAGTCCGAACCTGAACCATATCTCAAAAGTAGCTAGGAACGTAAAGTTATATGTGTAGATTTGGAACCGTTTTAATAGTGATACAGAGCAATATCTGTGGAATTATTGAATATATGAACTTAAAAGCTACGTTTATATGGAGTTAGTAATTTATCTGATGTCAAATGTTATCCCTACACAGAAAAAAAAAATGATATGATCTGGGACTCAATATGACATTTTTTCATATCAAAAAAAAGCCGATAAGATGCAGATGAAATTGACCTGTTGAAAATATCAAACTGATATTTTCGATCATATCAAAATGATATGTTTAAGATCAAAGTGACATTTTTTAATTTTTTAAAAAAAAAAATATTAGGAAATGTGGGCGCATATATTATTTATATATGTTATAGTTATATTATATATATTCCCCGCTCAGAATTTTAATGATTATGTAATATTAGCGCCATAGCCGTTTGGAAAGCAAAGAAATTTAAACATTTTTGTTAGTTAACAAACATTAACCTTGTTTGGGGATCGAACCCGGGAACTCGCACTTTACACGAATGGAATGACGTCTCAACGCAGTGAGCCACGCCACACGCGTGCGGGCAAACGTCTAAGGGACTATTTATATTTTTTCCACGGTGCCTAAGTTTTCGATAATAAGCATTTTTTGTCTCTTTCCTTTTTCTCATTTTATTTATTATCTTATCAATTTGATATTAGTACGATTAATTAAATATTATTTATCATCAAAATGATATGAAAAAATTGATATTTGATAAAATATCATATTGATCAGCCAAGATTAAATTGATATTTGATCTTTTTTTTTTCTGTGTAACAGTTTGTGGAAAGTGATTTGAATGCCTTTTTAGTTTAAATTTAAGACTGTATAAACTTGGCTTCATGCTATGTCTGTACTGGAATAGGTGACTTATCTCCACCTTATCCAAACAATTGTTTCTCTTCTTCCATAGAATATAGAAATTTGTTTACCACAAACACTAACCCATTTCTGGAAACAGTGTCGGCATTTGCTGTTGTGTTGATGCTCTAAAAAGACCCAGACATGTGTTATATATTACAGAGGAGGAGGTTTCCCCCACCATATTCCTTCATCTTCACCTATTTTCCCCTCTCTCTCTCTCTATTAGCGTTGCTATGACATGGTCGACCACCCAGTTGACATGTTTTTGGCGGCTACCTGAGCAGCAAGCCCAGACAGCAGCCGATGTCAACCCGAAGATAAAGGCACAGCAGCAGCAGCGTCAGCGGCATAAAAAATTACCTTTGCCCATTGTCAACGAGAGATCTAACCTTGAAGGTGTGCCCCTACCCCTTAGGTCTCTATCCCATACAACTGTCGATCAAATGTTTTTGGGTCTTACCTGCTGATAGCAACTTTGGCGGCATCTGCTCAATTGCTTGTTGGTAATGATGGCAGCTGATCCTGATCCTGAACCCAATCCCTGGGCGAGGCCCAGGCACATGGCAGCAAGTGCGCAGGAGGCAATCAATGCAAGTGAGTGGAACATGTTTGGCGAGTAGGCGTAAACCTGTGTGTGTGTGTGTGTGTGTGTTGAAGGCGTGGGCGTGGGCGAGGAGTCTTTAATTAATTGATTGATTTTGTTTGTTTATTTTTGTATCAAGTGTTGTTTGGGCTGCTGGCGCATAATCGGCTCGAGGGATTTTGATTTGGATTTCGGCTGCATCCGCAATTAAGCAGGCGAGCAGCTGTAACTGGAGCTGAAGCTTAAGCTGCTGCTGTTACACATGTTGGGGCGTGGATATGGGGCTTTTTGGGCCTCTGCTTATTTGACTTTGTTATTTGAGCACCTTCTTCTGCTTACTGCTGCTGCGGCTGCTGTGCTCGTTCAGGTAAGTGGGCACCACATCTTACACTCCAAAAAAAATTACCAAAAACAACATCAACAACAACGACAACAATAACAACACGCGACAACGACAATTTCAAAAAAAAATATTTTGGCCAGAGAAGTGAGGGACAGAGCGCGCGCGCCGTACAACCAGCCTCGTTGAGGATAAATGCTGCACTAACGGGAAACATGAAAACCGAAACTGAACACAGAACCCCAGAAGCAGAATAAGAGGCAGAAGCAGAACGAACACCAGAACTGTCAGGCTGTGTGTGAGATACACAACAACAACCACAGATACAAGAACAACAACACACACACAACTCAAGCGAGCATGTTGCAGAGAGCAGTGCTGTTTGGCCTTGATAGCTTCCAGCTAAATGTTAGCGGGAAAATAGCTAGTAGTCATCCGACTTTGACCATAAACCCTAGCATCGAAAACAAAAAAGTTTTTCTTACTAAAACGTAGTTTTCGACCAATCGTTCCTATGACAACTATAAAATATAGTCATTCGATTTTGATGAAACTTTCCAGAATTGTGTAAAAGCATATATATAAAACTTTTTAAAATTTTGTTGTGACAACGATGCAAAACAAAAAGTTTTCCGTTTTAAAAAGTTTTTCTTACTAGAATTAGTTTTGGAATCGATCTTTCCTATGGCAGCTATACGCTATAGTCATCCGATTCTGATCAAACTTTCAAGAAATGTGTGGAAGCTTATTAAACTTATATATACAAAGATAGTTGACGCTACGATAGAAAACAAATAGTTTTTCTCACTAGAACTAGTTTTTTGACCCACTGTTTCTATGGCAGCTATATGATATAGTCATCCTATTTTGATACATTTTCCCATAATTATGTTCAAGCAGTCCTTTTTATTGAGTCCTTTGCAGGGATTACAATATAAGTACTCTTTCCTTTCCAGAGGCAACCCTTCTGATTAGTTTTGCTGCAAGCAACTAACTAACTAACTAAATTTCCCTCCTCGAATCAGAAAGGAATCCTTTCTTAACTCTATAGACTTTCCTGTTCTTTATACCTTATTTACTTATAAGATACTTTACAGTAACTGTTTCAAAATGAAGTTGCCTTGTCACCTTCATTTAAATTTATAACATTTAGTCTGGGTTCACACTGTTCGACGCATGAGACATGATAATCATGTTGCCTTGTTCTCAATGTCAAATGACAAGCTATTCACAATGAAAACATGACAACATAAGAGCCTACTAGATTATCATGTCTTATGCGTCGAACATTCAAATTGAAACGTTTACACGAAAATCGACTCAGAATTCGGAATACCGACCTGTATTATCCATTTTTCCTGCAGGTGAATATATATACAAAACTGTGTTTTTGAAATTCTTTCTCCACTTAGCCGTTTTTTTTTTATTATTGGCTATATTTTCTGCCAACTCTGTTCTAAGCGAGCGGCAATCAACACCAAACATGTTCGAAGCAAATTGAAAAATCGCGTGGTAATAAATGTTCAAAGTTGGAGTTGGATGTACCGACCTCGAAGCTGGGAGTCTGCAGGCAAAGGCGTAGGGGAAAACTTGTAAAGCAAAAGGGGTCTTAAAGTACTTTTAAAATAACTCTGATTTGTAGAATTTTTTCGGGCTTAGGTAAATATATGTAACAGCCAGTGAGAAGCATCTTCGACCCTTTAAACTATATATATTTTTGATCAGCATCAATAGCCTAGTCGATATTGCCATCTAAACCTCTGTCTGATCTCAGAGATAGTCAGAAGTTTGAATTGTATGCACATTTACTACGTTTATGCAAAAATAAAAAAAATCATGGTTTTTGTCCTTCAAAGTAAATTTTCCTTAATTTCTTATATTCATAAACATAGCATACTTTGAGAGGGCAAATATCATGATTTTTTTTTATTTGTGCATAAACTTAGTATATATTTGGTAAGGGTGCCTATTTTAACCATTTTAAGGCATGTTTTGTGGGCAACCAATACGTCTGTTTTGAATCTCGTTGATTTTATCGTTAAGAATATATATATAAGTATTATCCTTAAACCAGATCATTTTGTAATTTTTTTAAACGAATATATATATAATATAATTGTAAATGCATCTGTTAGAATTTACATAATGTCTGACTTAATTTTGCTGTCTAAAAGTATGCTAAGCTTAAACTAGTAATCTTTATTAAATTATAATGAAAGTTCTCAACGATACCCATAGTATACTTGTGGGCAAGAAAACATTGGCCGGGGTCAGCAGAAGAACTTGCTCCCTGATCAATGATACATTTCTTGTTTAATATGATATTTACATGAAGCTTTTCAATTAACAATACCCCCTAAAAGTATGCTAAATAATAAGAGGAGTTTTGTTAAGTTAATTAGTGATTAAGTGTCTCTGCTGAACGCGCCCATTTAGTCGGTTCGAATACTTCCATTCAAAATGTTATATCTTCGTTGAAAAAAATCGCACAATTTAAAGCTTATCAATAAAACTTAACCATAAAATCAAAGATATTCAAAACAGACGTATTGGTTGACCACAGAAAGTCCTCAACGTTACCCATAGTATACTTGTGGGAGCAAGGGAACATTTGTATTCAAAATGTTATATCTTCGTGGAAAAAAATCGCAAAATTGTTCGGGCTAAAAGCTAAAAAAAAGCTTTTAAAGCTAAAGAATATATGTTTTCAATAATATAAAGTAGGGTAAAAGGGGGGTATAGATGGCCCACAAAATATGCCTTAAAGTGCTCAAAAAATGCACACATAATGCTCAAATTTCCGAAAATCCTGACCTGATGGATCATTCGTGTTAAGCACACGAAAACCATCTAGAAGCACCAACACTCCTTCTATAAACAGGACCATGTTGCCTAGTGTTATCTTACACAATTTTTGTAGTGGGATTATTTGGACCTTCTATACAATTATCATTAATTTGCAATCCACCTTGCATCGTTTTCCAATTAGTTGAACAATAGTCGAGTTATAAGCAAAGCAAAGATTTACGCTGCGCAGCGATATTGATGGGTAGCACTGTCCTCAATTTTAATGGGCAGCACTTTTATAGTTTAAAAGTTATTAGTTATATACAAACTAAGGCAGGTATTTGATCAACTTTCTTACTTGTTTTACTGCACGGAAAAAGTTTCTATTTAGAATGACCTTGGGCTCGCCCCCCTTTAATACGTCCATGTCCATGTGTGCTGTGCATTGGGTTGGGTTGGATTGGGCTTGGGTTAGGACTAATACTGACTCTTTGATGCTGAATTGAGGGTGGCTTTGGCTTTGGATTTGCCTTGGTATTTGTGCTGGCTGCTATTTGGTTGGATGAGAGAGAGAGAGAAGGGGCAGGGCGCGCGGAGCATGCAGATGAATCAAAGCGGTCTCTGATTATAGCAACAATATGGAAATGCCGCTGCTACCCTCTCTCCCCCCCACTAACCCGTCGCCCTTTGCCAATGGTTTTGCCTTTTGCTTTGGCTATAGGGGCATTGTTTATTTATACGACAGGCACATGTGTGTGTGTGTGTGTGTGTGTGTGTGGTGACTTTGGTTTTTATAACTTCTATTTGCCAAAGCATAGTAAATTCTTTCAAAACGTGTGCTACATTTATTATTTAAGCCCCATCCCCTCACCATCTCACTACCACAATGAGCATTGTTCTAGTCTCTGTATTAGCCGCCCCTTGCACACAACCAACAACAACAACAACAACAACAGTGATAGTCCTCGCAAGTTTATTTGCATATTTTGACTTTTATGCGGCAAAAATATTACAGACCACCAATTCAAAGACCCCCTCCCCCTCCCCCTCCCTCTCCTCCCTCTCCTCCCACCAAACCAGCCAGAAACATTAATAAAAAGTTTTTTCCAGGCAACATTGCAACATGTTGCATGTTGGAAATTGCCAAAATAGACAACAAAACGGACTTTCAAATTTATGTGCCCATGGCGAGCCATTTTGCAGGGCTCAACTTTTTTACAAGTCTTTTACCCTTACCCTTACCCAAAACCCGGCGCACTCTTCACTTCCCGCCACTTTGAATTTCCATTTTCATTTTGCGGCTGCCACAATTGACTTTGCTCTGTTGACCCCCCCCAAAAAAAAAAACAACAAAAAACAAAAACAAAACAAATACCACAAACAACCGCTAACGATGAGGCACTAGATCATTTCTATGGCCCGACCCTTGACTTATTCCCACTCATTATTATTATTATTATTATTTTGAGATGCGGGAATTCTGATTTATTTCAATCAGGGATTGAATTTTTGGTCTTGATCTGGGTATGGTATATACCTATTTACATTCCATATCTATCAACTGGGCTTTTGATGCTGATCAAGAACATACCTAAGGTAAATTGATATATGTGCAATACTTTTTATGACGTTTATTTTCAACACGTATTTTCTTCATTTGTGTGATATTTTTTTGTTGTTAGCTGGTAATTAGTACTATCAAAAATTACATAAACAAATTCGCTATTAATATTTAATTTAACAAAAAATAATAGTTTAATATTTTTCACTTAGAAAATTGGTATATGTGCAGTTTGTGCTTTAATTCAAAAATATTTAATAAGAATCATGTATGAAGGATAATGAAAACTCTTAATAATTAATGGCGTCTCCCTTACGATTATAAAGTTTTTGCAACCTGCGGGGCATTGAACCTACTAAGTTTTGAAGGGTTGATAGGTCAATTTTAGCCCATTCTCCGACGATGGCTTTCTTTAAGTCCTTTAAGGTATCGTACTGCTTTGTACCGCCATAAACTTTTGCAGAAAGGATGCCCCATAGATCCTCAATTGGATTTAAGGTCGGACTCATTGCCGGCCACTTCAACAACGGTATATTATGGGTCTCAAAATAACCGAGTGTAGACCGGGCAACATGAATCGGTGCATTGTCCTGCTGAAATGTCCATTCGTCACCATGGAAATGCTCAGCAAATGAAGTAAGTTCACTGTCCACCAACTCTATATATGCGTCAGCATTCATCTTGCAGGATACAAAGCATATTGGCGACTTGCCTTTAGCGCTAAAGGCAGCCCATATCATAAGCGATCCACCGCCATGGTTCCGCTTGTAACACGTTGCCCTTGGATGACGCGAATCTCTCCAATATTTGTGATGGCCGTCTGTACCGTCCAAATTGAATTTTTTTTCATCACTAAAAATGATATTTTCAAATTCGACGTCCCAGAATTTGTGTTTTTCAAAAAACGCCATACGTGCGTTTTTATGACGTTTGGTTAATCGAGGTTTACCAACTTTGTTTTGATATGTGAGGTTGAAATTTTCGTGCAATATTTGGCTCACACGTTGCCTGGTGACTGTTAATCCGAGTTCCGCTTTGATTTTGTTGCAGCTCATCATGTCTTGAGTTGCTAGCTGCCGCATGTGCCGTTTTGTCCGTTGACTTATAGAACTTACTGGGCCATGGCGACGATTTATGCGGTAACCGTCTGGATCTTTTAGGAATTTCGAAATTGTATTTCGATGACGATTCATTAAGGAAGCAATTTGACCAGTTTTCATGCCGGCTATGTTCATTCCCCTGATCCTTCCCTGTTCTTCCTCGGACAATTCAGTACCACGAGGCATTTTCAACTAAAATTTTAATTTTTGGTTTGATTGCTTAGTTATAAAGTCTTTAATTAGTTCTTACGTACTTACTTAGTGCTTTTCTCACTTTTTCTGATAAGGTGTTAACACTGCGACTCTCAAGACATAAATAAATCACTTTGCACATATATCGACTTTCTATTAAGAACGGGACTTAGATCGCTTATCCCATCTAACGGAACCACAAATAGCATTCAAAGAAGACGCGCGTTTTTAGTAATTGAACACAACCATAAGAGATAAGAACTGCATAATCAAAACAAACAAGCAGTTGTTACTTTTTAAGAAATATCGCAAACACGTTTTGCACATATATCAATTTACCTTAGGTATATACTGTACAAATTTAAAGCGGCTTTAAGCCTTTGTTCCGAATTTTTTTGTGCTACGAACTGAAAACTTGGAGTTAAATATTTTCCGGGATTAAAACTGCTTTAGAACCAGATTGACTCAGTTTACCCAACTTTACCTAAATCTGCATACTAGAAATTTTATTTCGTTATAGACTTCTTTCAAAAATTCCTAAAAAATGTTCAATACAGAAACATTAAATTACAATTTTGTTTTATTTAAAAACAAATTGGTTGTGTCCTTCAGAAGTTTGTAACGCAGAGAGGCAAGCATCTATGACCATACACTCAGAAAAAAAACCGAGAACTTTGGACTTAAATCAAGTACAAATACTTGATACAAGTACAAAATACTTGGTTCAAGTACGGTTTTTTCAATCCCGAAATACTTGATTTAAGACCGTTTCGGGATACATTAAGTACATTTTGGACTCTTCCAATCCCAATTGGTTCAAAAAAAAAAAATAACTCATCACCTCAACATAATGGGTTAATTCTCGGAATGGCTCAAACCCTGTGTACCCGACTGTTTTTATATTTTCGAGAAAGTGCTTCCCTAAATGTGTGATAGAATATTATAACCCAACAGTAAGAGTGGAGTAGTTGTTGTGGTTTTTTCTAACGTTGCATATTTGATTTGGTTGGGGGGAGGGGGGGTCGACACTGAAGTCTTCTTTTCTCTGAAACATATAATAATTTTTAAATTAATAATAGCTTACTTTACCTTTCCTTGTCTGGGAATCGAACTCGGGACTTCGGGACTGAAGCACAAGAACGGCTGCGTCTTAGCGCACTCGACCGCATCGCGCTTGCGAGAGTAGGCGCCAAATTACATTCAAGTACGTTTGCTCCAGACGGCAAAACGGAACTCAAAAGAGAAGCCAAGAGAGCCAATTTGCTTTTGCTCTCAGCCACGTTGCAGTTGGCGCTTTTGCGCAAACTGGTGTTTTTTGCGGTTGGCGCATTGGCACTTTTTTTGGAACTGGCTCTTTTTGCTTATGATTGAGATGAATCGAATCAATTGTCGCTATAACTGATCCTCTTGATCAGAAAATATTTATATAAATGTAAATTATTTGAGGTGTTTATACTTCCAAGTCATGAAAACTAAGATGAATGACGATACAGAAAAACAACCACAATGTTATAATTTTGTTCTTAAGATAAAAATTTTTTTATTTAAATGTGGAAAATCGATTTTTATACCCTTGCAGAGGGTATATTAAAATTGTCACGATGTTTGACGCAGGAAGGAAGCATCCGACCACATAAAGATATATATTCTTGATCAGCATGACGAGCGAGTTCATCGTTTGTCCGTCTGTCCGTCTGTCCGTCCGTCCGTCGTCCGTCTGTTTCTATGCTATCTCCTCCCTCAGTTTTGAAGCTATCTTGACCAAACTTTGCAAAACGTCTTTAAATACAAATACGCTGCACATTTGTCGGAATGGCCGGATCGGATGACTATACATATAGCGCCATAGGAACGATCGGTCCAAAACTAGTTCTAAGAGAAAACTTTTGTTTTCCATCGTAGCGTCACCAATCGGTATAAAAGTTTTATATGCTTCCACAAATTTTGGAAAAATTATCAAAATCGGATGACTAAGCAATAGCTCCAATAAACGGTCGGTCAAATACTATGAATTTTTTTCCATCGAGCGCACCAACGTGATATGTTAGTTTTATATGCTACACACCATTCTGAAAATTACAAAATGGACTATATGCGCAAAAACGGTCGATCCAAAAACTAGTTCTTAACTTTTTGTTTTCCATCGTAGCGTCACCAATCGTGAGTTTTATATGCTTCCACAGAATTTTGGAAAATTGATCAAAATCGGAGACTATAGCATAGCGCCAATAAACGGTCGGTCCAAAACTAGTTCTAGTGGATTTTGTTTTCCATCGTAGCGTCACCAATCGTGGTATATGTTAGTTTTATATGCTTTCACACCATTCTGGAAAAATTTATCAAAATCGGATGACTATAGCATATAGCTGCCATTGGAACGATCGGTCTAAAAACTAATTCTACTGAGGAAAACTTTTTGTTATCAATGGTAGCGCCTTTCAAAACTGCATATTAAAACATCGGCGTAGCCGATGTTAGCCTTCTATTTTTTATCTTTAAAAACCATTTTTTCCCAATTTTAAATAATTCTTCAAAATGTTCAACAATTTTAAAAAATTCCGCGATTACATTTTTTAAGTAAACGTAGGTGCCCCTTCAATTTACTACACCAGAATTTTATATATCATCGCGCCTTTCAAAATAATTGTCCAAAACTACGGAAACTCACGATTTTTTTACCAAATTTTTCTACCAAAAATACAATACATAACATTAAAGTATTGAAAAAACAAAGAAAAGTCAAGAAACAATATTGTAGACATTTAAGAATTATTTATTTTTTCAGCTCAATTAAAAAAGTTAAAACAGGAATTTTTGGAACATTTTTAAGAATTATTTAAACTTGGAAAAAAGAGAATTTCTAAAAAAAATCCACATTTTCCACATTAATAAAAAAATATTAAAAAAGTTAATTATCTTAGTTTACATAAAAACCAATGTGGTTAGTAAAGGTTATATGATATGGCCATCAGACTTGAAAGTGTATACATTCCTCACATAAATATCTTCGGAACAAAAAGAACCAGGGCAAAACGGACGATTGTTTTGAATTCAGAATTCAAAAATACATAATAAAGGCTTGATATTTGATTTGTTCCAAAACCTTGTATACGTGAGTAATTTGTTTTTTGAGAAAATTTTTTTAAAAAAAAGAACGGGATTTTGTCTTTTTGAATTTGGCTCTTTTGCTAAAAATTTTTCAAGTGGCAACCGTGGCGACACCCATGAACGAATGATACTTATTTTAAGTACAAATTGGTATTAATTATATCCCGTTCCCGTTTGAGTACAAAAAATTCTTGATTTAAGTATTTCGTACTTGATTTAAGAATTTTGTTCTCATTTTAGGAACATTTTGGGTAAATGTTAAACTTAAGACTGATTCGTACTTACTTTAAGTACAATCAAGTACGAATTATACTTGAAATTTTAAGTACGAAACGGTATAAATTCAATCCCGTTCGTTCTAGAACGCTGGCAGACGTTTTTTGTTGAGTGTAGAAAGTGTATATTTTCTTAATCAGCATGAAGAGCTGAGTCAATGAGAACTATCGGTGGGACCATCGGTAATTGGAAGAAGTCGATGCCATTTCATAATTTCCGGGATTAGTTCCTCATGCAAAAATGAATTTTCAAGTAGTACCCCAACATGAGTTATATCCAAAGATTGCTTTAGTGTACAACTTACCGCATTACAAGTAGTTTTTCATTTGCCCATTTGGCATTTGTCATAGTTTTCAGTATCCACAGTTCAAGTTTTTTTTTTTTTTTTTTATTTACATGCTGCGTAACGCACTTTTGAATACCTAAATTTTTCCCCTTTTCTGGGCGATAAGTAGAAAATGAAAATGAAGCACAATGAGCCGCATCCGGCTAAGCTGAAGAGTTGGCATAGGGGTAGGGTAGGGTAGGGTAGGGTAGGGTAGGGTGTTTGCACCCGATTATAAAATTTTGAAATTCCTGCACTAGAATAATTAATGGAATTTCTGAACTCTCAGTGCAAACTGGCGACGGCATTTCATTGATGCTTCTTCTGAGCCACAAATAAATGTGTCGTCGGACCAAAGAGCAGATGCGTCTCGCTTTGCTCAAAAATAGAGCAATTTGCATTATTCGCATTCGGGCGGATTTCGTTCCTTAATGAATTGCACACAAGTTGCCAAGAAATACTTTTCATCTGCCAGGCACTTTGTCTCGGAAGGGGTGCCCGCCGCCCCAGGCTGTCTGTGCCCATCTTCAATCGCCGCCATTAATGCAAATATGGAAAACCTCAACAGCTGGCCACAAAAAACAAAAAAAATTAAAAAAATGAAATCGGACTCATAACTCATGTCGGCATGTTCATTAAATGTGAGCCAGCTCCTGCTCCTGTCAGTTGCACCAGCTTCGGCCTGACACATTATTGTCTATGTGCGAATGGCAGCCCTCGCTTTGCTCACTTGTGGGTGGGTGGGGGTGGTTTAGCAAGGGGTTGGGCCGGGAAGTCAGTTATATGGCCATTATCAGCAATGCCTCGTGTAGCGATTAATTTGGCTCTTCACTTGTACAATCAGGAGGGGGTGGGTGGGTCTTGCTTCTGCTTATGCCGCATTTCAGTTGCAGCCCAAAAGCACGCTATACAATTTTTATTGGTTTACGGGATTAATGCTTATCAATAGACATCGGATTTTGATATTTGCATATTATATTTTTAAGTATATTGCAATATTTTTATTGGAAAACGATCGAATTCCTCAAAAACATTTTTTTGCATATTTATTTATATGCAAATATGCAAAAACATATTTTTTATGAAATAATATATTTTAGACCAGCGGTGGGCAACAAATTCTAACAGAAGGGCAGGAAAGCAAAAATATATACAACAACTAAACCAAAGTTTTTTTTCATTTTTTATCTCGCCATCAGCAAAAAATAAGAAAAAATTTTACACTGGGAAACAATTATTTAAACTTAAGCCACCAATCTGCCTTCCTGTTACACCATACTTCTTTGCCAATGCTTTTCGCTCTACTTCTATTTCTAAAACACAAACACAAATCAGATTTCGGTTGGGTTAGGTTAAGGTAAGGTTTTAATTAGGAAGAACTATTGATATTTATTTGAATATTAATGTTGAGAACTTTACCGACCAACATGAAGAATATTATTTCACTTTTGTAAACAATTAACACAAAAGAAAGCCGATTAAAGCAACAAAAGGAATGGTCTATGGGATCGAAATATGAGAAGCAGAATATATGCCTGAAGGTTCAAACAAACATCTTTAAAATTGCGAAAGTAATTACTTTTATGAAATTCGGGGCTATGCAAAAATCCGAAATATATTTGATCTGCCTGCAATTATAAGCAGTTTGTGTTCCATACACTTCAAACCTTAGCTCTTATCAACTCTTATCAACAGCGTTCATAGGGAGACAAACATGGCATGTCGAATCGGCGGTGATGCTGTCAAGAACATATCAAGCACTAACCGCGAAAAACGTAAGCGAGCAAAATAATATTTTTCAGAAGAGCTTCTTTTAGATGTAAATGACGTTGCTGATTATATTTATATTCACTGATTTTATTAAAAATATCGCTATATATATATATGCTTCTGGCTGTTACATTCATTTGCACAAATCTAATATACTCACCTTTAATACAGGTATTAAACGAAAGAAAAACCAAGAACGGAACTGTTCCGATACTATGGTTGTGTTCCTCGGTTCCAAAATATCGCTTCTCGAATACTCAAGTACTAAGAAAATTAAAATATTAGTCTTGGTTCCGTTTTAATGGTTTTTTAGGTATTCTCAGCTCGTCTTCGATGAAGAAAATGTTTAGTTTATGGGGTCGGAAAGAGAATTTTTATGCCTTTTAAACTTCTGGCAAAATATATACACCTTTACAAGTGTAAAATCAACATAAGTCAAAATTGTAGCCCAAATTCAAAGTTATACTATTAAAAACATTTTGCATATTTTTTTCATATTTGATATTTTTTGCATATTTGCATATTTCTTTGCATATTTGCATATTTTTGATATTTGATATTTTTTTGCATATTTGCATATGTATTTAATTTGATATGCAAAATATGCAAAAAAAACATATATTTAAGTTTTTAAAAAAGTAGATATTTTTATTAGTATAAACCAAAATTTCACACAATCCGACTTCATTTAAAATAGTGCATAAAATCCGATGTCTACTTATCAAAAACAGAGTAAAAACACTTAATACAGAAGTTTTTTACCTTTAAATAATACAATGCCAAGAGCCTTAGACGTATATAAAATTGTGCTGATGTTGTAACGCATAGAAGAAAGCATCTTCAATCCATAAAGATATATATAGCTTGATCAGCATGACGAGCTGAGTCGATAAAGCCATGTCCCTCCCTCAGTTTTAAGGCTATCTTGAGCAAACTTTTGCAACAAGTCTTTAAATACACATAGGCGCACATTTGTGGGAATCGGCCGGATCGGATGACTATACAAACATACGCCAAGAAACAGTGTCCTTTTCGCTCAAGGTCCAAAAACTAGTTCTATTGAGAAACACTTTTGTTTTCCATTAAAGCGTCACCAATCGTGGTATATATAGTTTTATAGGCTTTCACATAGTTCCGATAAATTTATCAAAACGGAGACTATAGAATAGCTGACATAGGAACGATCGGTCTTAAAACTACACAGAGAAAAAAAGCTCAAGATCTATTTAATCTTTGAGTGAAATTGATATGAAAAATGTGGAATTGTAGTTATAGGAGAAAAACTTTTTTTATCAATTAGCATCATAATAAACTGCAAGGGTATTTAAAACATCGGTTTACCTTTACCTCAACGTCAAAATGACATTTGATGTTTGCCTTTCGATTGTAGCTGGTTTCAGCTTCAGCTTTCGACCCGGTCGAGTAAAAAGACCTCTCCAATTTAATTTTTCTTAGTTTTACTTTTTTTTTTTGCCATTACCGTTGTCTTACTTCGTCCAAGTGCATGTGCCTTTGAGTTCAAATATTGTTTTAGCTTTCGTCGTTTTTTTAAGTTCCGGAACTTTGACTTTCCGTGGTCAAGCTTTTAGTACTGCACGGAAATATATTTTCTTATTTTGTTTGGATAATTTTTCGAAGTGCACACGTATGGCCTCGAAGGTGTCGTCAAAGCTCTTTTGAGTCAAAATTTGGTATCATTTTCTTCCTTTTATTCTTATTAACACGTGTAGGAAATAACACATGTCGATTTACCTTCTGGGTATATAATTTTCTTAATTAAATTTTTTTATTTTTCTTTATAAATTCTAAATAAAATCTAAAAAAATCATATTTAATCAATAATACCAAATTATAATCAAAAGACTCCTATTATGGGGGACTGACAGTCAACATGGATTAAACAAAGGTTCTTCCATAGGCAAAAATAAACGCCCAAATATTTGAAACTGGCGCCAAACAAATGAATCATCAAAATCAACGCGCCAAACTATCGAACCGCTACGCAATCAAGGCGTCACTGAGCTATCGATATGTCTTTACCTATACTTGTTGTTATCTGTTATCGTTTATCGCCAATTGCCAGTTTGATTTCCAATTGGGGAAATTCAACCTACTTTCAATTTTGCAAAAGATATTCGAATTAAACAGTATCTGAAAGTATTTTAATTTTATAGCGCCTCATAAATCAACCTTTTAAGCTTTAAATGGATTTGCAACTGTTAATTTAAAAGCAAGCAATACTCGAGTTCTTTAAATTTATGGCACCTTAAATAATGAGCCGAAATTAAAATTGAAATAAGTAGTAGAGTTGTAAAGCTCATCGCATCGCTTATGGATATAACTGGAATTCTGTTAAGCTTGTTAGCATTTGCCCTGGCAGCCCAATTGGTTTTGTAATTCTGCTAAATATAGATACTAGCGTTATCCGTAAATAACTTAGCCTCGGCAGAGATTTTTTATTTTACAGTAGACAGATAGGAAAATGCTTTATCCTTTTTTTTATTTGACGTACGAGGTTCTATGTTTTATAATAAAATACCTTAATATTAATTTTCCATTTGCTAGGCCGTTTAGCTTTTCAGTTAAAACTTTTAAATTTGACCGCCTTAAATTCAGGTTAATTTGTAACATTTATCGAGGCAAGTCTATCGCTGTACAAACTTTAATATCCCCCTATACTGTTAAACTTATGGGCTGTTATGTTAGCATTCGGCCTGTTATTTAGCCAAACT
Organism: Lordiphosa mommai; assembly: GCA_018904225.1. NCBI lineage: Eukaryota > Metazoa > Arthropoda > Insecta > Diptera > Drosophilidae > Lordiphosa > Lordiphosa mommai. The sequence goes on from JAEIFT010000018.1 coordinate 1,024,729, forward strand.
TAAATACTGGTTTCAAGGCTGTTAAGAGAAGTTTTCTCTTTAGCTGAGCAGCGTTGCAGCATTTTTAGTTATTATACATTTTTTAATAGTATAATAATATGCATCATATTTTAATTAGTTTAATAAAATGCACATTAAACCTTTTTACCATTTTAAAAATTCAAATCGCGCGCCCCCTTTTACAGCAGCAATTTCTCTCTCTATGTACTTCCTCTAATAGCGGGTTTCCACCAGTGATGTCATTTTTTTCTGAGCAAAAAAAGCTGGATTTACAAAAAAAAACAGCTAAAAAAAGCGGAATTCCAGGTGGAATAAGCTAAGAAAATAGATGTTTTAAAAAAAATAATTTTTTGTTTGTTTTTTAATATTTCAAACACATTATATTAAACAAAAGAAAAAACGAAAACGAGAAGGCAAAGCTAACTTCGACTGTGCCAAAGTTTTAATACACTTGAAAAAAACTTTACTCCAACTGATTTAACCGGTAAAATATATATAGGATATAGATATCAGATATTTAAAATTTTTAAATCATTGATAATAAAAACTTGATACCAAAAAAACTTTTCTTAGTAAAACACATTTTCCGACCGATCGGTCCTATGGCAGCTATAGCATAGTCATCCGATTTTGATAAATTTTTGCAAAATTATGTGAAAGCATATAAAACTAATATATACCAAGATTGGGGAAGTAGTTTTTTGACCGACCGTTTCTATGGGAGCTATATAATAAAGTCATCTGATTTTGATAAATTTTTCCTGTATTATGTGAAAGCATAAAAAACTAACATACACCAAGATTAGTGACGCTACGATGGAAAAACAAAAAGTTTTTCTCACTAGAACTAGTTTTTGACCGACTGTTTCAATGGCAGCTATATGATATTGTCATCCGATCCGGCCGGTTCCGACATATTAGTTGTGTGCAGTAAAAAGAAGACTCTGTGCAAAATTTCAGCTCGTAGCTTTAAAACTGAGGGACTAGTTCGCGTAGAAACACAGACGGACGGACGGACGGAATAGAACCAGCTCGTCGTCCTGATCAAGAATATATATAGTTTAGTGGTCGGAAATGAATATTTCTATGCGTTACAAACTCTGGGCAAAATAATATTCACTTTCAAGTGTATAAAAAGTCTGCTTAATTTAAAAAAAAGCTGGAATTCCGCTGCGTGTTTAAAATTTTTCCCGCAATCACACTTCAAAAAAGCTGAATTGACGGGAAAAGCGTAAACTTTTAGCGGCGCAACGAAACCCCGAATGATACTTATAGTACAATTGTATTAACCCTCCTTGACATCTTTTATATTCTAATTTTGTTCTCTTAGGAACATTTTGGGTAAATGTTAAACTAAGACTGATTCGTACTTACTTTAAGTACAATCAAGTACAATTATCTGAAATTTTAGTACGAGTATAAATTCAATCCCGTTCGTTCTAGAACGCTGGCAGACGTTTTTGTTGGTGTGAAAGTGTATATTTTCTTAATCAGCATGAAGAGCTGAGTCAATGAGAACTATCGGTGGGACCATCGGTAGTGGAAGAAGTCACGGATTAGTTCCTCATGCAAAAATGAATTTTCAAGTAGTACCCAACATGAGTTATATCCAAAGATTGCTTTAGTGTACAACTTACCGCATTACAAGTAGTTTTTCTTTGCCCATTTGGCATTTGTCATAGTTTTCAGTATCCACAGTTAAGTTTTTTTTTTTTTTTGATTTATGTGCGTAACACTTTTGAATACCTAAATCCCGGCATAACCCATTTTCCCCTTTTCTGGGCGATAAGTGAAAATGAAAATGAAGCACAATGAGCCGCATCCGGCTAACTGAAGAGTTGGCATAGGGGTAGGGGGTAGGTAGGGTGTTTGCACCCGATTATAAAATTTTGAAATTCCTGCACTAGAATAATTAATGGAATTTCTGAACTCTCAGTGCAAACTGGCGACGGCATTTCATTGATGCTTCTTCTGAGCCACAAATAAATGTGTCGTCGGACCAAAGAGCAGATGCGTCTCGCTTTTGCTCAAAAATAGAGCAATTTGCATTATTCGCATTCGGGCGGATTTCGTTCCTATGAATTGCACACAAGTTGCCAAGAAATACTTTTTCATCTGCCAGGCACTTTGTCTCGGAAGGTGCCCGCCGCCCCAGGCTGTCTGTGCCCATCTTCAATCGCCGCCATTAATGCAAAATATCTGAAAACCTCAACAGCTGGCCACAAAAACAAAAAAATTAAATAAAATGAAATCGGACTCATAACTCATGTCGGCATGTTCATTAAATGTGAGCCAGCTCCTGCTCCTGTCAGTTGCACCAGCTTCGGCCTGACACATTATTGTCTATGTGCGCATATGGTCAGCCCTCGCTTTGCTCACTTATGGGTGGGTGGGGGTGGTTTAGCAAGGGGTTGGGCCGGGAAGTCAGTTGTATGGCCATTATCAGCAATGCCTCGTGTAGCGATTAATTTGGCTCTTCACTTGTACAATCAGGAGGGGTGGGGTCACGGTTGCCACTTGAGAAAATTTTTTAGCACCAAAAAAAAATCAAAAAAGAGCCAAATTCGTTAAAAAGAGCCAAAATATTTTTTTCCGGTTATTTATGTTATATTTCTTATTTTATTATATCAAAAATATTTCTTTCTGAATAACTTAAAATTACTCACGTATACAAGGTTTTGGAACAGAGCAGATTTCAAGCGTTTATTGTACATTTTTGAATTCTGAATTCAAATCAATCGTCCGTTTTGCCCTGGTTCTTTTTGTTCCTAAGATATTAAGGTAAACGAGTATTATGTGAGGAATGTTTACACTTTCAAGTCTGATGGCCTAAGACTAAGATAAATAACTTTTTTAATATTTTTATATTAATGTGGAAAATGTGGATTTTTTTTAGAAATTCTCTGTTTTTTCCCAAGTTTAAATAATTCTTAAAAATGTTCTAAAAATTTCCGTTTTAACTTTTTTAAGTGAGTTGAAAAAATAAAATAATTCGTAAATGTCTACAATATTGTTATCTGACTTTTTCTTTGTTTTCCTATACTTTAATGTTATGTACTGTATTTTTGGTAGAAAAATTTGGTAAGAAAAATCGCGAGTCTCGTAGTTTTAGGACAATTATTTAAAAAGGTGCGATGATATATAAAAATTGCGAGTGTAGTAAATTGAAGGGCACCTACGTTTACTTAAAAAAATTAATCCGGAATTTTTTAAGTTTCTTGAACATTTTTAAGAATTATTTAAAATAGATCTCATAAAAAACCAATGAAATTTGAAAAGGTTATGTGAAATGGCCATTAGGCTTGGAAGTATAAACACACCTCAAATAATTTTCATTTATTTAATTATTTTCTGATCAAGAGGATCCAGTTATAAGCCGACAATTGATTCGATTCAGCACTTAAAAATACATAAGAAAAGATAGTTATCTGCTCTGGTCCAAAAGTTAGTATTTATTTGTAAACCTGTGTTATTTATCATAACAGTCAATTTCCTGGTTATTTTGAAACTTCATTAAATAGATAAAAAAAAAAATATTAATTTAAATATTAATCTTATCATATTTATTAAATTTAATCAAAAATTTGTGCTTCACAACAACATAAAATAAAGCTATATTACTTAAAATGCCTTCAGTTCCCAAAATTTGTACTTAAATCAAAACAAAATATACATATTAATATATTAATTAATTTCCTTTACATTATAAAAACAGTCAGTATCCAATATTCCTACAAATTCTTTAAACACTTCAATACTAAGCCCGTTTTTTACCTTTGAAACTTCTTCCCAAATCTTTTTTTAAATTAGCGGCAGTTAACTGGCCCATGGAGACATTATTGAATATGGTGCTGATTAATATTCAAACTTTTTTGTACTTATTCCAATCATAAGCAAAAGAGCCAGTTCCAAAAAAAAAAGGCCAATGCGCCAACCGCAAAAAAAAACACCAGTTTTGGCGCAAAAACGCCAACTGTGGCAACCGTGGGGTGGGTGGGTCTTGCATCTGCTTATGCCTGCATTTCAGTTGCAGCCCAAAAGCACGCTATACAATTTTTTATTGGTTTACGGGATTAATGCTTATCAATAGACATCGGATTTTGCATATTTGCATATTTTGAACCGCTTGTCCGATTTAAGTTCTGATTGCACACATCTTATTTTTATTGGAAAACGATCGAATTCCTCAAAAAACATTTTTGCATTTTGCATATTTGCATGTTTTTATATGCAAATATGCAAAAACATATTTTTTATGAAATAATATATTTTAGACCAGCGGTGGGCAACAAATTCTAACAGAAGGGCAGGAAATGCAAAAATATATACAACAACTAAACCAAAGTTTTTTTTTTCATTTTTTATCTCGCCATCAGCAAAAAAATAAGAAAAAAATTTTACACTGGGAAACAATTATTTAAACTTAATGCCACCAATCTGCCTTCCTGTTACACCATACTTCTTTGCCAATGCTTTTCGCTCTACTTCTATTTCTAAAACACAAACACAAATCAGATTTCGGTTGGGTTAGGTTAAGGTAAGGTTTTAATTAGGAAGAACTATTGATATTTATTTGAATATTAATGTTGAGAACTTTACCGACCAACATGAAGGAATATTATTTCACTTTTGTAAACAATTAACACAAAAGAAAGCCTTGATTAAAGCAACATAAATGGAAATGGTCTATGGTGGATCGATAAATATTGAGAAGCAGAATATATGCCTTGAAGGTTCAAACAAACATCTTTAAAATTGCGAAAGTAATTACTTTTATGAAATTGCGGGGGCTATGCAAAAATCCGAAATATATTTGATCTGCCTGCAATTATAAGCAGTTTGTGTTCCATACACTTCAAACCTCTAGCTCTTATCAACTCTTATCAACAGCGTTCATAGGGAGACAAACATGGCTATGTCGAATCGGCTGGTGATGCTGTCAAGAACATATCAAGCCCTAACCGCGAAAAAAACGTAAGCGCGCAAAATAATATTTTTCAGAAGAGCTTCTTTTAGATGTAAATGACGTTGCTGATTATATTTATATTAACTGATTTTTTATTAAAAATATCGCTTACGTTATTGTTGCGGTAAGGGCTCGATATATATATATATATGCTTCTGGCTGTTACATTCATTTGCACAAATCTAATATACTCACCTTTAATACAGAGTATTAAACGAAAGAAAACTAAGAAGCGGAACTGTTCCGATACTATGGTTGTGTTCTCTTCGGTTCCAAAAATATCGCTTCTCGAATACTCAAGTACTAAGAAAATTAAAATATTAGTCTTGGTTCTCAGTTTTAATCGGTTTTTTTAGGTATTCTCAGCTCGTCTTCTGATGAAGAAAATGTTTAGTTTATGGGGTCGGAAATGAGAATTTTTATGCCTTTCAAACTTCTGGCAAAATATATACACTCTTTACAAGTGTGTAAAATCAACATAAGTCAAAATTGTATGCCCAAATACAAAGTTATACTATTAAAAACATTTGATTTTTGCATATTTGCATATTTTTTTGCATATTTGCATATTTCTTTGCATATTTGCATATTTTTTTGATATTTGCATATTTTTTTTGCATATTTTGCATATGCAATATTTAATTTTGCATATGCAAAATATGCAAAAAAAAAACATATATTGGATATGCAGTTTTTAAAAAAAGTAGATATTTTTATTAGTATAAATCCAAAATTTCACATCAATCCGACTTCATTTAAAATAGTGCATAAAATCCGATGTCTACTTATCAAAAACAGAGTAAAAACACTTAATACAGAAGTTTTTTACCTTTAAATAATACAATGCCAAGAGCCTTGCAGAGCGTATATTAAAATTGTGCTGATGTTTGTAACGCATAGAAGAAAGCATCTTCAATCCTATAAAGTATATATATGCTTGATCAGCATGACGAGCTGAGTCGATAAAGCCATGTCCTCCCTCAGTTTTAAGGCTATCTTGAGCAAACTTTTGCAACAAGTCTTTAAATACACATAGGCTGCACATTTGTGGGAATCGGCCGGATCGGATGACTATATCATATACATAGCTGCCATAGAAACAGTGGGTCAAAAAACTAGTTCGTGTGAAAAAAACTTTTTTGTTTTCCATTGTAGCGGCACCAATCGTGGTATATATTAGTTTTATATGCTATTACACAATTCCGGAAAAATTTATCAAAATCGGATGACTATATCATATAGCTGCCATATAAACGGTCGGTCCAAAAACTAGTTCTATTGAGAAACACTTTTTTGTTTTCCATTAAAGCGTCACCAATCGTGGTATATATTAGTTTTATATGCTTTCACATAGTTCCGGATAAATTTATCAAAATCGGATGACTATAGCATATAGCTGACATAGGAACGATCGGTCTTAAAACTACACAGAGAAAAAAAAGCTCAAGATCTATTTAATCTTTGAGTGAAATTGATATGAAAAATGTGGAAATGACTGCCATTTCTTTTCAATTTATTTCTCTGTGTAGTTATAGTGAGAAAAACTTTTTGTTATCAATGGTAGCATCATTAATAAACTGCAAGGGTATTTAAAACATCGGCTTTACCTTTACCTCAACTGTCAAAATGACATTTGATGTTTGCCTTTCGATTGTAGCTGGTTTCAGCTTCAGTTGCTTTCGACTCCTGGTCGAGTAAAGACCTCTCCAATTTAATTTTTCTTAGTTTTACTTTTTTTTTTTTTGCCATTACCGTTGTCTTACTTCGTCCATGTGCATGTGCCTTTGAGTTCAAATATTGTTTTAACTTTGACTTTCCGTGGTCAAGCTTTTAGTACTGCACGGAAATTATATTTTCTTATTTTGTTTGGATAATTTCTTTCGAAGTGCACACGCATGGCCTCGAAGGTGTGGTCAAAGCTCTTTGAGTCAAAATTTGGTATCATTTTCTTCCTTTTATTCTTATTAACACGTGTCTAGGAAATAACACATGTCGATTTACCTTTCTGGGTATATAATTTTTCTTAATTAAATTTTTTTTTATTTTTCTTTATAAATTCTAAATAAAATCTAAAAAAAAAATCATATTTAATCAATAATACCAAATTATAATCAAAAGACTCCTATTATGGGGGACTGACAGTCAACATGGATTAAACAAAGGTTCTTTCCATAGGCAAAAATAAACGCCCAAATATTTGAAACTGGCGCCAAACAAATGAATCATCAAAATCAACGCGCCAAACTATCGAACCGCTACGCAATCAAGGCGTCACTGAGCTATCGATATGTCTTTACCTATACTTGTTGTTATCTGTTATCGTTTATCGCCAATTGCCAGTTTGATTTCCAATTGGGATTAAATTCGAATTAAACAGTATCTGAAAGTATTTTAATTTTATAGCGCCTCATAAATCAACCTTTTAAGCTTTAAATGGATTTGCAACTGTTAATTTAAAAGCAAGCAATCCTCGAGTTCTATAAATTTATGGCACCTTAAATAATGAGCCGAAATTAAAATTGAAATAAGTAGTAGAGTTGTAAAGCTCATCGCATCGCTTATGGATATAACTGGAATTCTGTTAAGCTTGTTAGCATTTGCCCTGGCAGCCCAATTGGTTTTGTAATTCTGTAAAATATAGATACTAGCGTTATCCGTAAATAACTTAGCCTCGGCAGAGATTTTTTATTTTACAGTAGACAGATAGGAAAATGCTTTATCCTTTTTTTATTTGACGTACGAGGTTCTATGTTTTATAATAAAAATACCTTAATATTAATTTTCCATTTGCTAGGCCGTTTAGCTTTTCAGTTAAAACTTTTAAATTTGACCGCCTTAAATTCAGGTTAATTTGTAACATTTATCGAGGCAGTCTATCGCTGTACAAACTTTAATATCCCCCTATACTGTTAAACTTATGGGCTGTTATGTTAGCATTCGGCCTGTTATTTGCAAACTTAAATACTGGTTTCAAGGCTGTTAAGAAGTTTTCTCTTTAGCTGAGCAGCGTTGCAGCATTTTTAGTTATTATACATTTTTTAACAGTATAATAATATGCATCATATTTTAATTAGTTTAATAAAATGCACATTAAACCTTTTTACCATTTTAAAAATTCAAATCGCGCGCCCCCTTTTACAGCAGCAATCTCTCTCTCTATGTACTTCCTCTAATAGCGGGTTTCCACCAGTGATGTCATTTTTTTCTGAAAAAAAAAAAGCTGGATTTACAAAAAAAACAGCTAAAAAAAGCGGAATTCCAGGTGGAATAAGCTAAGAAAAAAGCTGTTTTAAAAAAATAATTTTTTGTTTGTTTTTTAATATTTCAAACACATTATATTAAACAAAAGAAAAAACAAAAACGAAAACGAGAAGGCAAAGCTAACTTCGACTGTGCCAAAGTTTTAATACACTTGAAAAAAACTTTACTCCAACTGATTTAACCGGTAAAATATATATAGGATATAGATATCAGATATTTAAAATTTTAAATCATTGATAATAAAAACTTGATACCATAAAAAAACTTTTCTTAGTAAATCACATTTTCCGACCGATCGGTCCTATGGGCAGCTATATGCTATAGTCATCCGATTTTGATAAATTTTTTAATTATGTGAAAGCATATAAAACTAAATATACCAAAAGGGGGAAGTAGTTTTTGACCGACCGTTTCTATGGGAGCTATATAATAAAGTCATCTGATTTTGATAAATTTTTCCTGTATTATGTGAAAGCATAAAAAAACTAACATACACCAAGTTAGTACGCTACGATGGAAAACAGTTTTTTGCGTTTAACCGTTTACACAAGTATGCGCTCGTGGAAACAAAAAGTTTTTCTCATTAGAACTAGTTTTTTGACCGACTGTTTCAATGGCAGCTATATGATATTGTCATCCGATCCGGCCGGTTCCGACATATTAGTTGCGTGCAGTAAAAAGAAGACTCTGTGCAAAATTTCAGCTCGTAAGCTTTAAAACTGAGGGACTAGTTCGCGTAGAAACAGACAGACGGACGGACGGACGGAATAGAACTCAGCTCGTCGTCCTGATCAAGAATATATATAGTTTATGTGGTCGGAAATGAATATTTCTATGCGTTACAAACTTCTGGGCAAAATTAATATTCACTTTTCAAGTGTATAAAAAGTCTGCTTAATTTAAAAAAAACTGAATTCCCGCTGCCCGCTGTTTTAAAAATTTTTCCCGCAATCACACTTCAAAAAGCTGAATTTGACGGGAAAAAGCGTAAATGAATCCTGGTTTCCATGCCGACAATTATAAGCTGTAAAAAAAATGTTTTTTCAAAATTAATTTTTTAATTATTTTACGTTTTTTTAATAATAAGTAATTGCCACACATATAATTAAAATATCTTGCTTTGAGATACATAGCTGGCGGGCCGAGCCTGTTAGCCGGGCAGAGGTCTGTCAGTAACAGCAATTCTCTCTCCTATTTCTCTTCATTAGCTCTCTGTTAGCTGATACCTCACCCCCCCCCGTCTTGTCCCGTTTGCCTCTGTTGCCTAAAAGCACCCATGTTATTTACAGTACAGCTTGAGTATCTACTGCTTTGTTTGTTTCATGCATTTTTGCGTAATGGGAAGTGATGGGAATGCTCGGCTAAAGGCATTTTTCTGAATACTTGTATATATTATTTTCTTTTTTTATGAATATACAACAAAAACAATACTGAATCAAAAATATGTAAATTTTTCTTATTGAGTAAAAATATTTTTAAAAAAAAACATTTTGAACCATTTTCTGTTCATTCTCCTCGCCACTTCTTTTGAGCAAATGGCATTAATATTTTTTTTAACTTTTTATATTCCTTTTTAAATATATTTTTTTCCTAATTTTTAATTCTCTCTCAATTCTAATAAAAAATGACTGAATTTTCGTAAAGGAATTCATGAAAAACAACAAGAACAATCAAATCAATGTATTCGCCTTAAATGGTTGCCCTATTTTTAATTTTTTCTTTCATAAAATTTATCTTTTTCTTTTGTGCAATTTTACGCTCATGGTTTTTAGTTTCTTTCTTGAATATTATCTCAAACAAACAAACAATGGCTCAACAATTCCGCAATAAAATTGTTTAAAGTGATAACCCTTTGTATATTTCTATTATGGCTGCAGCAAAAAGTGGATTAGTTTGACTCCGCACATATACACGCACGCATATCACGCACCCGGATCGATGGCTCTATGGGCTCCAAACTTATTGGCAAAGCTCTATATTGCAAAAAATATTATGTACGCGTTTTTCTCAGTGTGGAAAATCAGGAAAATTGTATATGGAAAAACTATTTTTCATCCGATTGACTTCAAACTCGGTTTGAAAGCTCTATGGGCCAACTAAATGGGATAAAATTATTAGCTTTGCGCAAACTCACCCCCAAGGTCGGATAATGGGTTGCGGGAGTGGTTGCAGGGCTTGTACGCTCAATGGGCCAAATGGGTGGAAAATAATTTTCTCATTTGTAAAGGTCGAAAAATGGGGAGCGGGAGTGGGTTCATTGCCAAACGTTTTTCTAGCAGATCTAATTAAAATATAGTTTGTAAGTATGGTATGGACCAATGGGGTGGTTGATATTTCACTGCGGGGTGGGGTGGGGTGGTGTGGCGAAGCGAAGCGCTCCGGGTTATATGCAAGTTTTATAATAGATTTTTGAATCAACCTTTCGCTGAGTAACGGATATTTTGTAATCAGACAGGGTCGACTTTAACCTAAATAAAAACTTTCGACTGAACTGATTATAAATATTTTTATTTTTGAATGGCTGCCAGTTTAAAAGGAATTTTGATTTTTCCTTAGTAGTTATAATTTTCGATAACTTTGACTCAGAAAATCATGGCTACCACCACGCCTATTTTTGGGAGGCAATAATTGGCAGGCCGACAACTTTATTAACCGCCCTTGAATTAAAAAACAATTTTTTTTGTTATAGTTATTTACTAGCATATATACAAATCATGCACTACCCATTTTATCACATTTTTTTATCGAAAATAATATTAATTACTATTTACTGCGAAAAATACGTTAGCTTATTTTAATGTGTACTTTAGAATGCTGAACTCAAAATGAAAAAACATTTTTTTTTATCAGTTTCAACCTTCTAGATTTTGGAAAAATTTATTTCTTTTTAAAAAAATTTTGAATATTTTGTTGTAGCTCAGAGTATTTTTATTTCTTTTCTAAATGAGTTAATCTAAACCAATTTTATTGATTGGCTTGAAAACTTATTTTGGTAAAGTGACCTCGCCCCCCGGGTTTTTCCACCCTAAACAACAGGAGTAAATTTAATCGAAGCATTTTAGAAATATTTAAGCATAAAAAGCTCAACCAACCCACCGACCCACCACCCACCGCCACCCACCCACCACCCACCGCAACCCCACCCAATTGGCATAAGTGTATCAATGCATGACAAAAATATTTATAAAATATTCAATTATTTCCAGTAAGATTTCATTCAAATTTGTGTATATTTGCAATTTCTTTACAAAACCAATGCCAAAACCTCAAAACAAAAACAAAAGTTGCTATTATTCAAAAGCTACAACTATTTGTAGCCCAACAACACGCTTCGCAACACAAATTGGTAAAAACTCCCCCCTTCTTCCCCTTGAAATGATTTTACCCTCTCTTTTTCTTTAATCTTATACTTTTAAAATTTCCCTAGTTCTTTCTTTCTTCCTTCCCTTATTTTTTTTTATCCTTATTTTTTGCATTTTTTTTTTTTTTTTACCATTTTTTCACTTTTTCTCTTTTATTTGTTACTTTTTTTTTTTTTTTTTTTTGTTTTTAATTTACTTTTTCTTTTTTTTTTTTTTTTTCCTCTCTTCTTTATTTTTTTTTTTTTAATTTTATATGTTGTTCTTTAGCTATTAATTCTTTTTTTCTTTCTTTTTTTTTCTTCTCTTCTTCCTTAATATTTTGTTATAATTTTCGATAACTTTGACTCAGAAAATCATGGCTACCACCACGCCTATTTTGGGAGGCAATAATTGGCAGGCCGACAACTTATTAACCGCCCTGAATTAAAAAACAATTTTTTTGTTATAGTTATTTACTAGCATATATACAAATCATGCACTACCCATTTTATCACAATTTGAAAAAATATTATAGAGATAAAGTGACCTCCGCCCCCGGGTTTTTCCACCTAAACAACAGGAGTAAATTTAATCGAAGCATTTTAGAAATATTTTAAGCATAAAACAGCTCCAACCACCACCCACCGGCACCCACCCACCACCCAACCCACCCAATTGGCATAAGTGTCATCGGAATGCATGACAAAAAAATATTTATAAAATATTCAATTAATTTATTCCAGTAAGATTTCATTCAAATTTGTGTATAATTGCAATTTCTTTACAAAAACCAATGCCAAAACCTCAAAACAATAACAAAAAGTTGCTATTATTCAAAAGCTACAACTATTTGTAGCCCAACAACACGCTTCGCAACACAAATTGGTAAACAAAACAAAAATCATATGGCCTGCCTACCAACAGTCTGTTTCTGTCACCCAGCAAATTTCCCTATGCAGTGCACTAAACCCAACAACACCAATACAGGTCGAAGGAGAACAGCACATATCCCCTTAGCAAGCATTTCGAACTCGCTGGCAACATTTCAAAAATATTTTTTTTTTTAGCGCCACAAAATGAGAGGCGTCATAATATTTTTCTCTATCTCTCTTTGTATAAAAAGTCTGCTTAATTTTAAAAAAAAAAACTGGAATTCCCGCTGCCCGCTGTTTTAAAATTTTTCCCGCAATCACACTTCAAAAAAAGCTGAATTTGACGGGAAAAAAGCGGAAATGACATCACTGGTTTCCACTGCCGACGCAGCAGTCTGCCTCTCTCTCTATATTATTTCTCTAAGACCGGAGTTTCAGTTTCCAAACAGAGGAAAGAGAGGTAGAGAAAAATATTATGACGCCTCTCATTTTGTGGCGCTGTTAAGAGATATCACGCATGTAGATACTTTTAAAATGTTGCCAGCAAGTTCGAAATGTTGCTAAGGGGATATGTGCTGTTCTCCTTCGACCTGTATTGGTGTTGTTGGGTTTAGTGCACTGCATAGGAAATTTGCTGGGTGTGACAGAAACAGACTGTTGGTAGGCAGGCCATATGATTTTTGTTTTGTTTACCAATTTGTGTTGCGAAGCGTGTTGTTGGGCTACAAATAGTTGTAGCTTTTGAATAATAGCAACTTTTTGTTATTGTTTTGAGGTTTTGGCATTGGTTTTTGTAAAGAAATTTGAATTATAAAAATTTGAATGAAATCTTACCGGAATAAATTAATTGAATATTTTATAAATATTTTTTTGTCATGCATTCCGATGACACTTATGCCAATTGGGTGGGTTGCGGTGGGTGGTGGGTGGGTGCCGGTGGGTGGGTTGGAGCTGTTTTATGCTTAAAATATTTCTAAAATGCTTCGATTTAATTTACTCCTGTTGTTTAGGTGGAAAAACCCGGGGGCGGAGGTCACTTTATCTCTAAAATATTTTTTCAAGCCCAACTCAATAAAATTTGGTTTAAGACTTTAACTCTAGTTTAAAAAAAAAAAATTAAAAATACTCATTGATGCTACAAGCAAAAATATCTCGAAAAAATGTTTTTTTTGCAAATAAATTTTTCCTAAAATCTCTAGAAGGTTGAAACTGATAAAAAAAAATTGTTTTTTTCATTTTTGAGTTCAGCATTCTAAAGTACATCATTAAAAATAATGGCTTTAATGCGTATTTTTCGCTGTAAACTAGTGTAATTAATAATTTTTTTATTTTGAAAAACCAACCCAAATTGTGATCAAATGGGTAGTGCATGATTTGTATATATGCTAGTAAATAACTATAACAAAAAAAAAATTGTTTTTTAATTCAAGGGCGGTTAATAAAGTTGTCGGCCTGCCAATTATTGCCTCCCAAAAATAGGCGTGGTGGTAGCCATGATTTTCTGAGTCAAAGTTATCGAAAATTATAATTCGACTGTGCCGAAGTTTTAATGCACTTGAAAAAGTATTAGTTGCCTGCAGTAAAAAGAAGACTCTGTGCAAAATTTCAGCTCGAGTCGAGGTTAAAGTCGACCCTGTCTGATTACAAAATATCCGTTACTCAACGAAAGGTTGATTCAAAAATCTATTATTAAACTTGCATATAACCCGGAACGCTTCGCTTCGGGTTATATGCAAGTTTAATAATAATAGTTTAAAGTCAATCGGATGAAAAATAGTTTTTCCATATATAATTTTCCGGCTATTTTCCGGATTTTCCACACTGAGAAAAACGCGTACATAATATTTTTTGCAATATAGAGCTTTGCTAATAAGTTTGGAGCACATAGAGCCATCGATCCATGGGTGCGTGCATATATGCGTGCGTGCACATATGCGTGCGTGAGTCCAAACTCCCAGCCTCCCACCCTTTTTTGCTGCGGAATTGTTGAGCCATATTGTTTGCTAACAATTAATTGACACACTAATAAGAACAAAAAAGAATAAATTTTATAAAAAAATGAAAAGCCACGCCCCTTGCTGATACATATATAATTTTCAATAATTTCAATAGGGCAACCATTTAAGGCGAATACATTGATTTGATTGTTCTTGTTGTTTTTCATGAATTGCGGCTTTACTGGAAAATTCAGTCATTTTCTTCTTTAGAATTCACTGTTGTCTGAGAGCAATTCAAAAAATTTAGCGAAAAAATATATTTATAAAATAGGAATATTATAAAAGTCTAAATAAAAACCCTTACTAACTTCTTGCCATTTTGCTCAAATAGCTTTAGTCAAAGTAAATAAAACTAGGAAATAACTATTAGTGCTTGTCTTGAGGGATCGAATGGTTTAAAATGTTTTTTATTATAAATATTTTTACTCAATTAAAGAAAAATGAAATTTACATATTTTTGTATTAATAGTTATTGTTTTTGTTGTATATTCATTAAATAAAAGAGAAAATAATATATACAAGTTATTCAGAAAAATGCCTTTAGCCGAGCATTCCCATCACTTCCCATTACGCAAAACGGCAAACGTGGACCAAGACGGGTTGGGGGGGTGAGGTATCATGAGCGTAACAGGGAGTGAGCGTAATTCGAAGAGAAAATAGGAGAGAATTGCTGTTACTGAACAGACCTCTGCCTCGGCTAACAGAGCTCGGCCGCTGCTCTGCCAGCTATGTATCTCAAAGTCAAGATACACTTTTAATTAATTAATTGTGTGGCCAATTTACTTATTATTAAAACGCAAAAAATCGTAAAATAATTAAAAAATTTAGCTTAATTTATTTGTGAAAAAAAAAAACATTTTTCCCTTTTTTTACAGCTTACTAGCCACTTTTGGCATTTCTAACGATGAAGTAAAATTGATTTAATATTATTAAATCAATCTCAATCATTAAATTGCATTAAAACGAAATATTTTACAAAAAATACCTCAAATGACAAATTTTATTTGAATTTTGTACGCCACACTAGCTCTACTCTTCTAACGCACGCAAGTCCCAACCCCTCAAAAACTTTCGAACTCACTTCGAAAATTCAAATTTGCGCGCCTCGTCACAGCTGGCTCGAGCCAAGCTACAAAATCGAGGCAGAGCAATCGTTCAGTCTAATAATACATGGTCTTTGTTCTGTTCGGCTGAACGTTTTCCTGCTCGGGACGAAAAATTGCAGTTGTTGTTTTTTTTTTTTTGTTCGTGTGTTTAAGAAATACAAATATCAAAATGGCAGCAGCCGCATCAGCTGAAGCTGAGATTATGCAATAAAATCAAATAAGTGTGTAATTTGTTTAATAAATCCATATAATACAAATAATCAAATAAATATAAACAACGGATATTTCTTTGTGTGTGTGTGTGTAGTGCATGCGAAACCAGTTTTTTTTTTATATTCAACAAGTTTGTGCTAAACATGTATGTGGCTGTGTGTGTGTGTGTGTGCGTGACAGTGGCTGGGCGAAATTTGGATTTTTAGCTAATTTAACTAAAAATCTTCACTGCGCCGGCAAACGCAACAAAACTACAAATCCTGTGTCTGAGAGATGGAGAGCGGGAGAGGAGTGTAATTTGTTTTGTTTTTTTTTTGCTTATTGTGTGTGTGTGTGTGTGTGTGTTACCCTGTAAAATTTTTATGTGTGCAATATAACGGGAGATGAATCACACCTCCAAAACTTGTTGAATGTTTTTGTTTTTGCTTTCAACTGCATTGCTTTTGTTTTGTATTAATTTAAAAAAATAATTATCTTTTGTTTTTGCAGTGCGCTCGCCTAATGTTTTTGTCTGCCATTTTTCGTTCGTATAAGCTTAAGTAAGAGCGAAAGAGAGAGAGAGCGAGAGAGAGAGAGAGAGAGAGAGTGCTTAAAAATTGTATGATTATTCTTGAAATTATGAAGCAGACACAAAACAAACATAATTATCACAATAACAACAATATTACTAATCTTAATCGAAACACTACTACAACTACTACCAATACTAACAAATCACCGCAACACCAACAACAACATAGAAGTGCCACAGCAACAATCACACCAACAGCAACGACAACAACAGTTGAGTCGAAAAGCAAATCAAACAAAAACAAACACATTTACTTTGTGCGTCGCCGCTTTAAACGTAACAATTCCAACGCCAAAATCTACGCTAAAAATCATAACAAACCAACAACAACCACAACAACAAATTGGAGCAAATCACCATTATCAACCAAAT
Source organism: Lordiphosa mommai (assembly GCA_018904225.1). Taxonomy (NCBI): domain Eukaryota; kingdom Metazoa; phylum Arthropoda; class Insecta; order Diptera; family Drosophilidae; genus Lordiphosa; species Lordiphosa mommai. Next base: position 1,041,428 of record JAEIFT010000018.1, read on the forward strand.
CCACCAAAATGGGCGGAGGCAAAGATATCCGTCGCGGCCTGGAGCCTTTGGAATTTGAGGAATGCATTGTCGATAGTCCCGAATTTCGTGATAATTTGAATCGCCACGAAAAGGAATTGGATCACACTAGTCATCAGATCAAGCGCATTATCAAGGAGGTTAAAGATCTAATGAGTGCAGCCAAAGGTAAGTTAATTATTTGTTTTTTTTTTTTTAAGTAACCGAAACGATCGCTCAAGGTCAACCGCAAACGCAAACTCAGTGAGCGTTACAACTGTTGCTGCTGCTGGCTAAGCTCCAGCAGCAGCAAATCATTAGTCACGATGCTGTTGTTGTTGTATACCCTGTAATCATTAAAAATTGTAGAGAAAGGGCTATAGTATTTGTATATATATATTCTTGATTAGCAGTGTTTTGTCTGTCTGTCTCAAGGACCCAGTTTTCAGTCTCTGCCCCTTTCCCTTTTTGATCTTTTTCGTGCTTTGTCCTTCTGTGGTTTGGCCCAGGCCCGTAAGAAATCCGGATCGATAGGCCTGGACCTACATCTATGTATATCTTACTAACATCTGTGTATATATATTCGCTTTCCAAGCGAATAATGTGTGGATAATGTGGCTGAAAAGCCTTGTCTGTCTGCGGTATTTTATGCTACCTTCTCCCCTATAAAAATCCAGGAATATGGGAGTCTATTCTATATACCCTGCACCTATGAGGGATCCAGTCGGATTCGACCGATTGATGAATAGCCTCTATAAGATACCTAATGAACCACTGGACCGATCGTATTATTTATGGTCAATTTTGAACATCTTCATATTTTTCGATCCAATGTAGCCCACAAATTCCCCATAGGATTCGTGTCAGGACAACATTCACATTGCTGACTTGAACCCATGCTTATCCGTTTTCTAGCTGCAAAAATTCATCTTTTCATCTCAAAAGATTCATTTTCAGAATCTCCTTGTACTCAGTAAAAATCATGTCAGTGCTTGAAAATGCCAGCTCCAAGCATTTATACTTGTTGTAAGCACCCCAAACCATTAAAGAACCACCTCTAAAATTTCTCTTTCAGAAATAAAGGGGAACTTTCCCCAAACCCCTTCAGTAGTGGGTAAACCCGTCAGGTCCGTCCAAATTAATTTTTCTAATTCTTAAAAATGATTTACAGAAATCTAAATTAATATTTTTATCAAGTCTGTAACCACGTTTTTTGAACTGGTAGCCATGATTGGGCCAGTTCTACTAAACCGATTTTGTTCAGCCATGTTGCTATCGACGCATAATTGATATAATTCTTGCCCGTTCCTCAATTAAGAAGAAAAACATTTTTTTACTATTTTTTTTACACTATACTACAACAAAAAAACTTTAAAAATCTAAATTTTTTTTTTAAACGGCCGCTAATTTTTCAAAAAAATATTGAAAAATATGATTGAGGTACGGGCCAGAATTACATCAATTCTGATGATAAACTCATTTACCGTTTTTAATTCCGATAACCTGGATTCCCGGAACCATGGCTTCCATCTACACCTTAATTGGCAGGCCGATAACTTTTTGAACAGCCCTCGAATTCCAAACATTTTTGTTTTATTTTTTTTATAAAATTAATAAATAACACAAATCAAAAAACCAAATTGAAAAAAACTCTCACGGTTTTCTCTCCAGATTTAAAAAAAAAACCAAAAACCCCTGTTCAAAGGTAGAAGAGCCCCTTAACAAATATTTGTAAATGATTTTAAATATTTTCTCTAGCCCAAGATCAAATCATGCGGAATCGGAATTATTAAACATTCCCGTTTCCAAAAATCGAAATTTATTTATTTTATCTTTCTTCGACTGTATTAATGGCAAAATATTTTTGCCGAATTCTCTAATCGTTCCTGTTAATAAGAAACTCTACCAATTCCGATCGATCGAATTGGGAAACGAGCACAAGCCTGATAGAGTAGATTTTCGCAATTATATTTATTGCCTACTGTCGAGTATCCTTTATAAAACCCGCTTAAAATTCTTATTAACCAATCGCAGAGTTGGTAACATTCATATATTTGTCTCGTTTAAAGTTTGATTTTGATTAATCTCATTAGGAATTTCTTTCGTTTGTAAAATTACTTATTATTATTGTGAACCGAACCTTTTTCTTTTTAATAAATGGTTCGGGTTCAGGTTCGAGGGCTCAAAAATATAAAAGGTTAGGTTCATGATCCAGTTTGGTCAGTTCAAAAAACCCAAACCAAACCAGTTCTCAGGGGTTCGGTTTCAAATCGGTTTGCAGTCTTGCGAGGACAATAATTTGCAATTTTTCGAAATTGGAAAACTAAGTACTCCTTTTTTATCTTATCTTATTTTTGATTCTATTTTTATTTCTAAACGCCTATTGATACTGAAAGGTTGGGTGCGGCTATTGTTGTGCACCAGAGTTTATTAGGCAGTCCTCAAAAATACCAAAATGGCTTAAAATAGCCAAGCATAATTTGAATATTGTCACAAATTTTATAGCAAAATGGTCAGATTTAGCAACACGGATTGGAAGCATGTCTAGGGTATTTGGAATCGACTGCTGCATTCTTACTTTATTGTTTTTTTGTGCAGTTCCAAACAGCAGCAAAAAGAACAACAGGTGCGCCTTGTTTGTGCTTTTGTTGTTGTTTTTTTTTTTGTACCTGTTTAATTACGAGTAGGTTACGATTTAATGATTTGCTTCAATTGAAGCGCAGAATTTCGCCATGAAAATCAAGCGCATGACGACTGAAAATATAACAGGTAGTTGCTGGGGTAATAGTTTCAATATTTTGGTCATAAAAATAAACAAAAATTGGAATGAAAATGGGAATTAGCACTGAACGAAAGGACTTTGTCTTATATGTTATGTATAAAATAAAAGCAATTAAAGTGATAACTGAAATTATTATATTTTTATAAATTCTGAAAAGTTAGGGTAAGGATTTGGATGACTTTTTTTTGTAAATATGGGCAGCACTTGGCGGTTATTTTGCCGCGTAACTTTAGAAAAAATACCAAAATGCATGAAATACACAGACTGCACGACTCGAGCCTCGCTTATAAGTATTGTTCTTTGTTCTTTCTGTTGTTGTTGGACTGCTCCTAAACTCAAAAAAAATATGTTCTGTGTCGAGTCTACCAATAAATCATGAAACTTTTTAAAGCTAATGTCAAACTACTGAAACCATCTTTTGTCATGTCTCATTAGCTTCATCTACTTAGTTAAAAAAAAAAACAAAAAGGTAAACAAAATCTGGCATAAATTGCTTAATAAAATCAGAGCTCGTATGTTTACATGTTCGTTGTGCTCTAAAGACTTTCGTCTTCTTTCTTATTCTGCTTCTTCTGGCTTTTCCACGAACTGTTGAATTTCTATGACAAAGCCAAGCTCTAATGGTTTATAGTTAATTTACCAATGCGCTGATTAGTTTGGTTAGGTAGGCCATAAATGGGCAGACACTGGGTGCGTCATCCTCTAAACTGACGTTGGTGGGGCAGGCCTGCCTGTCAATCAGCAACGCCATCACTTCTATGGCTTATCTAGCTCCTTCGACTTAAAGCCAAACACTAATCGATCATTGTTGCCAGACAAAGAGATAGTGAGAAAGAGAGAGAGAGAACTTGCTCTGATAAGCCTTCAGTTTTTTTTTTTGGGCCAAAACTGGTTTCGGCTGATTCATACAAAATTCAAACGTAAAAATGATGATACATAAGAAATCTGTGCAGAAGCACAGAAAAAGACGAAAGATTGATCGCATTTCAAACAAAAAACTGAGTACATACAAACATACAAGCAAGTTCCCTTTGACTAACTGAGTACACACAAACATAGAAGCAAGTTGTTGGTCAGTGCAAAATTTTGTGGAATTTTTTTTTCTAACATTTCGGATTTCCTTTTCTTTGCCTTTTCTTATTTACAAATTAATTCAATTATCATTTGATTCTTAAGCTTATCTTATCTAATCCTAATCTTACCATTTAACAGCTTGATCAAGCATTTCTGATGACTTTTAAACATTTGCATTTTCCTGTTGTTGTTATTGTTGTTTTCTTTCTCATAATGACCCATATTTATTGAATATAACTCTAACACCCTATTGAGAACTCCAACTCGTCCGTCTGTCTGTAGTGAATTCTAATAATCAAATATTTTGTTTGTCCACTTGTCTTTGATAACTTTGGATTTTACTCGGAATTTTTGTCGTTCTTCGCAGTGATCGCAAGGAGGGAGGAGGGTATGTTAAGCTGGAAGAAAGTATAATGGAAATTAAGTACATGGCACACAGGTTTTGATAGAGAAGAGGAATTAAAACCATTTAAAACTGGTTTTAGTTCTCGAAAAAATTCCTGTCCCTTAAACATCTCTAGAGCTACTATGGGTTTATAGTACGGATTGTACTTGAATTCCCCCATTTTACGACCTTAGGGATGGATTTTCCTAAATAATAGAATAATATTCCCGACCAAATGGATTCAAGAGGCCTATTACTTACTTCACGGATTTTTGTTTATTGTTTTGTTTTTAAAAAGATATTCCCATTTATTATTATTGTGGGACAGAAAAATCGGTCCCTTACCTAAATTTAAAATCTCTTTTTTTTTCTTTTGAAACCTGCGGGAATTCCTTTCTGCTCCCATATCTACCTTATTTCTTACTTTGGCAATGGATTTTCTGCTTTACAAATATGGTTATTCCATCTATTTAGCTTACAAAACGAATTTTATAAAGATTGGTTTCAAAAATAACCCCCGACCCCCAATTTTTGACCCTTCCAAAATGAGGAAAATACATACTTATTTAACTATTTCGCATACTCAACATTCAAACCGATTTTCAAGGCAATCGGATGAAAAACAAAATTATTGGCATACAAAATTTTATAATTTCTAATTATATACCTTAACCAATGAATATATCACACCGGGCCAAGCCATAGCTACCACTCATAGCTGTGTGAATCGGTGAGCACAGAAAAACTGCAGCACTTACCAACACAATCACAATTTCCTGTCCTCTCCATTTGGCATGCCCTGGATCTATATAAAAACGAGAAGGCAAAGCTAACTTCGACTGTGCCGAAGTTTTAATACACTTGAAAAACTTTACTGCAACTAATTTAACCGGTTAAATATATATAGGATATAGATATCAGATATTTAAAATTTTTAAATCATTGATAATAATAATTTGATACCATAAAAAAAACTTTTCTTAGTAAAACACATTTTCCGACCGATCGGTCCTATGGCAGCTATATGCTATAGTCATCCGATTTTGATAAATTTTTTCAAAATTATGTAAAAGCATATAAAACTAATATATACCAAGATTGAGGGCGCTACGATAGAAAACAAAAAAGTTTTTCTAACTAGAACTAGTTCTTAGACCGATCGTTCCTATGGCAGCTATATGATATAGTCATCCGATCCGGCCCATTCCTACATATTAGTTGCGTGCAGAAAAAAGAAAACTCTGTGCAAAATTTCAGCTCGATAGCTTTAAAACTGTAGTTCGTGTAGAAACAGACAGACGGACGGACGGACAAGCGGAAATGAACTCAGCTCGTCGTCCTGATCAAGAATATATATAGTTTATGGGGTCGGAAATGAATATTTGTATGCGTTACAAACTTCTGGGCAAAATTAATATACACTTTTCAAGTGTATAAATATTAGATCTCTAATAGCCCTCTGTTTCACTGACAAACTTTCAACAACATTCTCCAATGTGAATGTTTTCTTGTTCCTCTGAAGAATGTGCATGTCAGTAAAGCGTGAATGTTCAAATTGATAACCAAGTAAATAAATTACAAAAAATATTTATTTGAAACAGAGATGCAAATCCTACTTAACCGCTTATTTGTGCTCGTAAACCGAACCAAGAACCAAACCGAACCGTTGTTCTTTCGAAAATGCTGAACCGAACCGAAAACAGAATATAAAAACGGTTCGGTTCAGTTTATTGAACAAGAACTATATTTCGTTGAGTTGGAAAACTAAAAAATTACCTTCTCGATTAACATTCCCTTTGTTTGAGAAAGTCGGGGAGCTGGCCGACAGTTCCTCCTCCTTTAAGCGAAAATAGGGGCATCACGAGAAGCCATATAATGTTACTGAGATCAAGCCCCAGTAGAGACCTAATCCCATCTACACACCCAGTACCCAAAAGAAAATCTCGTGACTTTATATTAAATTCTTTAATTATACACTTGAAAAGTGTATATTAATTTTGCCCAGAAGTTTGTAACGCATAGAAATATTCATTTCCGACCCAAAAAAAAATATATATTCTTGATCAGGACGACGAGCTGAGTTCGATTCCGTCCGTCCGTCTGTCCGTCTGCCCGTCTGTCTGTCTGTCTGTTTCTACGCGAACTAGTCCCTCAGTTTTAAAGCTATCGAGCTGAAATTTTGCACAGAGTTTTCTTTTTACTGCACGCAACTAATATGTCGGAACCCGCCGGATCGGATGACTATATCATATAGCAGCTATAGGAACGATCGGTCTAAGAACTAGTTCTAGTTAGAAAAACTTTTTTGTTTTCCATCGTAGCGTCACCAATTTTGGTATATATTAGTTTTATATACCTTCACATAATTTAGAAAAAAATGATCAAAATTTCTGTTTTTCTGCGTGATTTAAGTAGGCACCTTGGGTGGTCTTTTGCATGCTTGTTTATGACGTGTCCAATTTTAGGTACATTCAGGGTGCTCCTGATGCTCTTGCATATGTGCACTGTTTGTTTCTGCAGCTTCTTTACTCTAGCGCACAGGGATCTCACATGTGTGCTGCTGTGGGTGCCAGGAGTGAGTCGCTTGACAGGATATACATGCTCAAATACATGTGACGCAAGAGCTGTTTATCTAGGCAGACCCCAGGACACTTATCACGGCGAAGTGTGTACGTAAAGCTGACGCACTTCTCTCGATTTTGCCCATTTTCCTAACTGTTACATATGTAGATTGTTGAAGGTTGTTCGTGGCGTTTTATAACCCCCCATTGAGGGTCCTTCTGAAGGCATGACGCTGGTGAATAGGCTAAAGTGGGTGAGTCCTTCTTACGCTGGACAGAGAAATTCCTGTTTGTTAGAAAGCTTATCTTAGGAAAGTATTACTGAGATGGGAGAAGACTCTTAACTTTGCACATGCCTGTTTGACATCTAGATACTAGAGTTGTGCCGTTTTTCATGAACAAGTTCGAATGAACTATTCATTTAAATGAACTAATGAGCTAGTTCACAAAAATGAAGTTCATAAATAAATCAACTTTAGTTCAAAAAATTAACTATAACTCGAAAGTGAATAGTTCTTCAAAAAATAAACTAATAAACTAGTTCACAAAAATTAACTATAGGTTAAAAAATTAACTCATAAAATTAACTTTAGTTCAAAAAATAGAAGAATGTTTTAAATACCCATGCAGTTTTTAAAAGGCGCTACCATTGATAACAAAAAAAATTTTCTCATTAGAACTAGTTTTTAGACCGATCGTTCCTATGGCAGCTATATGCTTTAGTCATCCGATTTTGATCAATATTTCACGAATTGTGTGGAATCATATAAAACTAATATATACCACGATTGGTGACGCTACGATGGAAAACAAAAAAGGTTTTCTCACTAGAACTAGTTTTTGGACCGACCGTTTATATGGCAGCTATATGCTATAGTCATCCGATTTTGATAAATTTTTTCAGAATTGTGTGGAAGCATATAAAACAAAATATACACGATTGAGATACGATGAAACAAAAAGTTTTTCACACAAACTATTTCACCGACGTTTATGGCAGCATATGTATATATCCGATCTTGATACATTTCCAGAATTATGTGAAGCATATAAACAATATACAGTTACCTACGATAAACAAAAAGTTTTTTACTAGAACTGTCTTGACCGATCGTTTATGCATATATTATAGTCATCCCCTCCGAATATTAATTCGTCAGTAAAAGACGGCAAATCAGCTCATAGCAAAAATTTAAACTATTTTCCGTAGAACACATACCACGGACCGACACAGACAACGACGGACACAACGAAATGACTATTCTGACAAATATAAGTTTATGGGTCGGAAATGATTTTTTTTCTACGTATAATTCTAAAATACAGTTTTTAAGCTACATTGATAACAATTTCTATTACTCATTAAATTAACTTTTCAAAATTTGATATGTTTTAAATATTCCCGATGTAGTTTATTCAAAATAACCAACCATTGATACGATTGACAAAAAAAATTTTTCTCACTAGAACTAGTTTTTGGACCGACCGTTCATATGGCAGCTATATGCTATAGTCATCCGATCTTGATACATTTTTTCGGAATTGTGTGGAAGCATATACAACTAATATATACCACGATTGGTGACGCTATGATGGTAAACAAAAAAGTTTTTTTCACTAGAACTAGTTTTTGAACCGACCGTTTATACGGCAGCTATATGCTATAGTCATCCGATTTTGATAAATTATTTCAGAATTGTGTGGAAGCATATAAAACTAATAAATACCACGATTGGTGACGCTACGATGGAACACAAAAAAGTTTTTCTCACTAGAACTAGTTTTTGGACCGACCGTATACGGTTCTAAACCAAACCGAAACCCATTGTACCGATGCCTTTTCAGGGCTTCTTATAGTGGGTGAAGATGGATCGGTTGTGTAAAAATGTGCTTAATCCCCTTATTTCTTTAGATCTATGTCTTAACTTTTTCTGTGTAGGTAACTTCCAGTCGATCATTCTCTGTTCAGAATTGTTGAACAAATATCCAATATCCATATTTACATACAATACACACAAACAGTCGCTTTTCTGTTTGCCACGCACAAACAACATAAACAACCTCCGCGAAGGTGACAAAAACCTGCGCCTCTAATAAAGTTAATAAAACCCCAAAAATAATGCAACGCCAAAGTTTTTCGTGACTTTGAAATCATTGTTGTTGTTGCCCCTCCCCCTCCCCCTCCCTCCCCTCACTTGGCTGGGTGTTGCACTCATTTTGGAGCGGCGATCGAGAGCGTGTTGGATGGATGTGGATGGAAATGCCTACAGGGGCTGCAGTCCATATTGGAATTTCATTTATGGTCAGCGACTGGTTGGTTGGTAGCTTGATTTGCCTTATACACTTGGGTTATATAATTACCCGTCAAGGTTACACCAGTACGACGTACTAACTGGGCGGCAAGTGTGTTTGGCGCTTATCGTGCTGCGGCATATATGGCATTGCGATGTTAAACTTTTGATAAGCTCGCAAAAAAGTTGAAATTAAATATTAAAAAAAGAAGGGGAACAAATCGGGGCTTTTTGGCAAAGCGATAAGATTTCCAATTCGACACGACCATTATCAATGATGATAAAGTACAGGGAGAATAATGGATTTGCTGTTTAACCAGATCTGCTACAAAAATAAGCATTTTATTTAGGGACTATTCTAGGGCACGCTTATATGACTTGATGGAATGCAACAACAATAAAACCCAAGTTTCATAAAAGTCGAACTTGTGTAAGCCACAATATTGTGTTTGATCCCAACCGCGAATTAAACCCTTAGATTAACCAGGAATCAAACGATTTCAATATTCTTAATATTATCTTCAATTCCGAAAATGATATTTTTATTCAGGGTTGCAAACCGATTTTGAACCGAACCGGTTCGAACCCGGAATTCCGTTTTTTCTTTTACTGCGAACCGAACCTTGAACCGAACTTTTTTTGAAAAAAATAGCTGAACCTGTTCCGAACCAAATCTTTAGGTTCGGTTCAAAAAAAGTTACAAGTCTTAGTTAAGCGGTCATTTTATTGATAAGAGAAGTAGTATTGACCAAAAATTGCTCGAAGAAATAATACTTATAAAATTTAATGGAAATTAATTGAACTCGTATGTTCGAGTACAATTTAATTATTCTTCTTTACAAATTTGGAAAAACTTCGGACGAACCAAGGTTCGAACCAAAACCTTATCACAAAAACCTTGAACCTTTAATTTCTGATTGACCATTGGTAAATTTTGGTTCGAACCTGCAAACCGGAGCTCCGAAAAAATGATTTGCGTTTGCAGACCATGGTATAAATTGGCGAAAATTAATTTTTCCAGGTTAATAATAAATTTTTTTTTTGCCGATATCTCAGAATATATGCACGTTATACAAAATTCTTCACCATATTTTCGAAGGATTTTCCTATTTTTATTCCTCTTAATTATCTAAATTTGCTTATTCTTAGGCCAGGCCAGTGGTCAGTCAATTAGTGTGGGACAGTAGACGTTGCCTATACTGGTTTGAATATGCCTCAACACTTTCACATGTGGTGGACAACAATGTTTAAAAAAGTGTTGGAAAACATAATTTTAAAATTAAATTTTACCACAACCAAAAAGTCTTTCGTACCGAAATTAAAGGTGTTTCTCATAAAAAAAAAAAAAATAGAAGGTTAACATCGGCTACGCCGATGTTTTAAATACCCTTGCAGTTTTTAAAAGGCGCTACCACTGATAACAAAAAAAAATTTTTCATTAGAACTAGTTTTGAGACCGATCAATTTGATCAATTTTTCACGAATGGTGTGGAAGCATATAAAACTAATATGTAATACGATTGGTGACGCTTCGATGAAAAAGAAAAAAGTTTTTCTCACTAGAACTAGTTTTTGGACCGATCGTTTATATGGCAGCTATATGCTATAGTCATCCGATTTTGATAAATTTGTTTGAGATTGTGTGGAAGCTTAAAAAACTAATATATACCACGATTGGTGACGCTACGATGGAAATCAAAAAAGTTTTTCTCACTAGAACTAGTTTTTGGACCGACAGTTAATATGGCAGCTATATGCTATAGTCATCCGATTTTGATGAATTTTTTCGGAATTGTGTGAAAGCATATAAAACTAATATATACCACGATTGGTGATGGTACGATGGAAAACAAAAAAGTTTTTCTCACTAGAACTAGTTTATGGACCGATCGTTCCTATGGCAGCTATATGATATAGTCATCCGATCCGGCCGATTCCGACAAATGTGCAGCGTATTTGTATTTAAAGGCATTTTGCAAAGTTTGGTCAAGATAGCTTTAAAACTGAGGGAGGAGATAGCATAGAAACAGACGGACGGACCGACGGACAGACGGACCGACGGACAGACGGAAATGAACTCAGCTCGTCATGCTGATCAAGAATATATATACTTTATGTGGTCGGAAATGCTTCCTTCACTGCGTTACAAACATCGTGACAATTTTAATATACCCTCAGCAAGGGTATAAAAACATGGTTTTCATCGAATTTTTTTTTTTTTTTTTTTTTTTTTAGGTTTTCATCAAGTAAAAATTTTTCCTTTAATATATTTTTTTTCTAATTAAAGTAGACAGGACTTACGGTCGAGAACGGGATGGGGTTGAGTAGAAAATTTTGGTCGGAGCGAAGTTGAATTTAATTATTGGGTTTGGAACGGAAAGGAATAGACTTGGATTCGTGATGGGCGAGAATGGATCGAATTCAAACTTATAAGCAGGCCTGTCCCAGTATTTGAATTCGATTATATCATGCAAAATTGGAATTGGTTTGAATATAAAATAGAATTTTAACCAGTTCCATTCGATCGAATGGGGAATTGAGAACAGTCCTTCCTTTCAAGTTTGAACATCGTATATAAAGCCACTAAAGTTCAGTCCACATCAATATTAAATATTTACTCAATAAACGACATTTTGCTTCTGTTTTGAATTTGATTTTTAATATTCAGTTAAATTTTGTGCTTTTTGTTTAAAATTTTAGACGCCTTAGCGCAGCATTTACATACTTACTCATATGTCAACAAGCAAAAGTCTTTTGTTGGGCCTTACAATTAAATATAGTATAAGTTGTTACTTATCGCAAAAACAACAGCATTTAAAAGATAAGAAAAAAACACAGCGACGGATACATTCTAAAGCTATGACAAATTTTGATGGTCAAAATGTGAAATACGATTTAAATATTTAAGGGCTTCTATCTACCTTTTGAAGATGCGTCGTTTTGTGTTGTTCCTTGGAAACTTTGCTATCCAAAGAAGATCAATCGGAAAGAAACAAAACACCAGAAGAGAGATGATGATGAGTTGGTATATTTTAAGTTTAGAAAATGAAGCAATGTACCAAATTTGTGGAATATTTAGTTAAACTTATGCTTAGATGATGCTGCGAATACTTAGTAAAAACAGTAAATGACCTAAAATTCGCTTAAATTCGGTAATCCCGACCCAAATACAGTCATATATCAGCATTAACATACTGTCAATCCGCTGTTAATTAATTAACAAAATTTTTAAAGGATACTTAGCTTCCCGAGTAAATTCCATTTTAGCTCGATAATCATTCTCCCACATTTTTTGCCAGCTATTTTTAAATGCACCCTCTAATTCTTTGATTGTTGCATTTACGTCATCAGCGCCCTTTATTGGCCGGAATTTTTGAATTTGTTATTTTAACAGCACAAAATTTCGTATACATTGTGTTTTTGTTTTTGTTTCATTCAAGTGCTGAAACGTTCATTCATGGGCACGAACTGCACGCATCTGTTGATCGAACCGTAATATTTACCAATTTTTCCCAAATATATATATATATATATATATATGTATATATACTCGTATATGTATATAATTTAATACGACTTATAATGAAAATATTTCATCAAGCAGAAAATTTGAAATTGAATTTCCGAAACAGAAATTCCAAGCAAATGGCAAGCCATTAAAAACCGATCCGATCGCAACAACAAAACAAAACAACTGAAACACACGTAACTTACAAGTTGTAACAATAATTTCCAGAGATCTTTGCCTCACATGTGTGTGTGTGTGAGTTAGTGCCTTATGCGGAAATGTTGTTTGGTTTGTTATACAAGAAAATTGTTTTAACTTTTTTTTTCACTGGCCTGTTGTTTGTTGTTACCCTTTTAACTAGGGGAGGAGAGAATAAATATAAGGAGAGAAAAAATATAATAAATAATGGAGTTTAACAATAATGTAGAAAAGCTACTGAGAAATACATATAACAAATACTATGGGCGACAACGCACTTTATTAAAAACGCTAAAGATGACCACAGCTTTCCACTGCACAGTGTTTTTTTTCCAATTATTTTTATACCCGTTACTCGTAGAGTAAAAAGGGTATACTAAGTTCGTGCAAATGTATGTAACAGGCAGAAGGAAGCATCTCCGAGTTTAATCCATGTTTTTATTATGCTATATTCCGATAATTGATATTTACATACTTGAATATTTCGACCCTATTCCCATACGACTTGGGTCGTTTTTGGGGTCGAAAAGGATTTGTAGAACACATGGCATATTAAATTTTTAGTTTTTTCAGAAGTTTGCAACGCATAGAAATATTCATTTCCGACCCCATTAACAATATATATATATTCTTGACCAGGACGACGAGCTGAGTCGATTGAGCTTTCAGTCCCTCAGTTTTAAAGCCATCGATCTGAAATTTAGCACAGAGTCTGCTTTTAATTGGATCGGATCGGATGACTATATCTTATGTTGCCATAATAACGAAAGGTCGGAAAAAAGTTCTTAAACTCAGCAACTATGCATATTATATGCTTTCAGACAGTTCTACAAAATTTGATCAGAATCGTATGACTATATTCTATAGCTGCCATATGAACGTTAACTTGGTTAAGCCTTCTCAAACTCAGCAATTATGAAAATTATATGCTTTAAGTCAGTTCTGCAAAATATGGTCAAAATCAATTGACTATATCCAAATGCTGTCATAGGAACGATAGGTCGAAAAATAGGTCTTTTTAAGAAAAACTTTTTTGGTTTTCGTGAAAGCGTTTTTAAACTCGGCAATTATGTATATTATATGCTTTCAAACAGTTCTACAAAATATGGTCAGAATCGTATAACTATATCCTATAGCTGCCATAGAAACGATAGGTCGAAGAATAGGTCTTAGTAAGAAAAACTTGGTTAAACGTACTGAAACTCAGAAATTATGAAGATTATATGCTTTCAGACAGCTCTACAAAATATAATAAGAATCGAATGACTATATCCTATATCCTGTCATAGGAACGATCGGTCCTTAAACTAGTTCTAGTAGGGAAAACTTTGTTGTTTTTCATCGTAGCGTCACCAATCGAAGAATATATTAGTTTTATATGCTTCCACATAATTCTGAAAAAATTTAACAAAATCGGATGACAATAACATATAGCTGTCATATAAACGGTCAGTCCAAAAACTAGTTCTAGTGAGAAAAACTTTTTTTTTATCAATGGTAGCGTCTTTAATAAACTGCAAGACTATTTAGCCTTCTATTTTTTTCTTATTCGAACACCCCATTCCTCCTTTCCTCTTCTTTTTTATACAATCTTCTTTTCTTCCTTCTCACAGTTTTTACTCTTCCCCCCCCTCCCCCCCTTCTATCTCCCCCCCCCCTCACCCCCTCCCCTTTATAATATCAATCGAGGGCCGACTTCAATTTAATTTTTAAAATCGAAGTAAAATAATTTTTTAAGTCACGTTTCACTGTATATTATGCTAGCCCCCAGGAAGTATGCAATATTTATCATGGTTCGTTGTTCCTTAGAACACATCCCCAAACAGTAGGCAATATATATTTAAAGTTCCTTATTTCCAAGTAAACGGATAACCGGAAATAGCTAATATAAAATGGAAAATATTTTTGTTTTTTAATTAAATAATGTATTTTAAATTTTATTTAGTGCAAATATCAAAAAAGTGAAAGTCATATTCTCAATGCTTCCTCAATGTTTCTTCCGTTTTTTTTTAGTTAAATATTCTATTCTATTTTTTTTGTTCCGGACAAGAATTGCGACCTGTATCTTTTACGCCATTGAAGTACTTCAGCGATGTTACATTCTACAAATTCCTCAAAAAGTCTTCAAATACACTTAGGCTGCACATTTGTCGGAATCGTCCGGATCAAATGACTCTATCATATAGCTGCCATATTTTTTTTTTTTTTTAAAAAAAGTTTTTATCAAATCAAGTTAATCTTCGTCATATCGGAGAGAAATTGATATGAAAAAATGTGGAAATGACTGCCATTTCTTATCAATTTTTTTCTCTGTGTAGCCTTCTATTTTTTATACACTTGAAAAGTATTAATTTTGCCCAGAAGTTTGTAACGCAAGAAATATTCATTTCCGACCCCATAAACAAATATTCTGATCAGGACAACAGCTGAGTTCATTTCCGCTTGTCCGTCCGTCCGTCTGTCCTCTGTCTGTTTCACGCGAACTAGTCTCTCAGTTGTAAAGCTATCGAGCTGAAATTTTGCACGAGTCTTCTTTTTACTGCACGCAACTAATATGTCGGAACCGGCGATCGGATGACAACAATAGCGCCAAGGAACGATCGGTCTAAGAACAAGTTCTAGTTAGAAAACTTTTTGTTTTAAATCGTAGCATCCCCAATCTTGGTATATGTTAGTTTTATATGCTTCCACATAATTCTGGAAAAATGTATCAAAACGGATCACTATAGCATATAGCTGCCAAGGAACGATCGGCGAAAAATAAGTCGTTGTGAGAAAAACTTTTTGATTTTCATCGTAGCGGCTCCAACCGTAGATATATTTGTTTTATAGTTTCCACACAATTCGAAAAAATTTATCAAAATCGGATGACTATAGCATATAGCGCCAATAAACGGTCGATCAAAAAACCACTTTAGTGAGAAAACTTTTGTTTTTTATCGTAGCGTCCCCAATCTTGGTATATATTAGTTTTATATGCTTTCACATAATTTTGAAAAAAATTATCAAAATCGGATGACTATAGAATAGCTGCCATAGGACCGATCGGTCGGAAAAGTGATTTACAAGAAAAGTGTTTTTTATGGTATCAAATTTTATTATCAATGATTTAAAATTTTTAATATCTGATTTCTATATCCTATATATTTTTACAGTTAAATCAGTTGAGCAAAGTTTTTCATGTATTAAAACTTCGGCACGTCGAGTTAGCTTTGCCTTCTCGTTTTTTATATATTAGGAAAAAAACGTAAGAGTCATATAACAACAACCACAGTAAATAGAGTCAGAACCACAGGTTAGTGTCGTATGCTGTTTGTGTGTGTGTCTTCGTATGCCCAGCCTAGGACAAAAACTAATGTGCAGCTAGTGCATGGTCTAAAGGCACTTCTGTTCAATATTCAATTGGTCTTGTACCCAATAAACTAAGGGTACTTTTGTGTAGAGATGGGCGCGGGGCTGGATCCCCTCGGAACCCAAATCGAAATGCTTCCTCAGAGTGTCTATGAAACAGATACTGTTTAGCCAACTTGCTAATTTTTTTGGTACTAGTGCTAAGTTGTTTATGATGTGAGTAAACACAACTACCTGACCTCGAACCGGCAAACTAACTATTAACTATTAGAAAGGTCGCCAAATACATTACAAAAGCAGGTCAGGAATATTTTGTAATCTTTGGGAAGTCACAAGATGAATTTATATATACACCGAAAATAGTTATGGAGGAAAAAAATTACCACGAAATATGGATTCCCTGAAAAATGAATACACGAATCTTCATAATTTTTAATGGCGAGTCATTAAATGGGATAAATTTTTATTTGCAATTTTTATCACAAAAAATTTTGAATTGTTATATTATAATTTTAAATAAAATTTTGTTTTAAGTGTTAAATGGTTTTTTATATAGATTTTTGAATAACTGTTAATAATTTTTATTTAAATTATTAATTTTATTTTGTAATTTTATAATAAAATTACTTTTTAAGATGAAAATTTTTATAGAAAAATTTTTTATAAAAATTACTATCTAGTAGGCGTTGAAATATAGATTCTGTAGAAGGAAACAAGATTTACCTAAACCTACTAGATTAGAAATAATAAAAATTTTTTCATAACAATTAAAAAGTAATTTTTATTATAATACAAAATAAAATAAATTTAAATTTTATAATAAAAAAGTTTTACTGTTATTCAAATACTTTAATTGTTAAAACAAAATTTTTTAAAAATCATAGAGATGAATAAATTTTTTAAAAAAAAAAACCCAGGGATGGAATAAATGTTTTACGGTTCGGGAAGTTCCAGACTTCCGCTGGAATCCCATGCCTTTTCTTCGCTTTATTTAGTAACATTTTTTTTGGCTCGGCTCAAGGACAAGTATAAGGATTCTTGTGTTTTTTTTTTTTTTTTTAACCATGAATTTTATTGTGTCATTGCCCCTGACTTTGTATATTGGATTCATCGCGTGCGAGTGTGGAGTCACAACACAACACACATATTGTTTGAGTGGAGTTATATGGTTTTCTGCTTATTTATTTGTTGGCTTTAATATTTATGATCATCTGATGACTAACAAAGGTCGACATGATCACGAGATGAGGCGAAGAGCAGGTGTATAGCTAAGCCAGCTCCCAGCCCACTCCCCCCCCATTCTTTTGTCAGTCCTTTTGTTAATTTATTGTAATTGCACACTTAAACGCTATGTAAATAACATTGTGCAGAGTGTACAATAATTTTTGTACAACAGATATGCGATATGACCAGTCATTAACCAGAGGTCATTCACCACCAGCACCACTTGGTGTATTAGTAGTAGAGCAATTAAGCAAAGTGTCAGCGATTTTATTTGTGTTGTCTCAGTCACAGAAAGAGCCAGTTTGCAAAAGTCATAGGGGGGGGGGGGGAACAATATGAAACCGAGAACCAGGCTTCAAATGGCAACCAACCTAGCTACTCAATATTTAAATGCTATATAACATCAATGTATGATCATCATCATCACCATGACATCACTTGGAACTTTCGGGTATTATGACCAAACTGGGTCAGCCACGTGTGATTATGGCGCGTTGTTGTGCACCCACCCAAACCAAATAACCCATCTAGGTACTCTGACATGACCATATTTGGTTGAGTAGTTTTTATATACATATTTTTTTTGCTGACTTTTCAAAACTTGTCAAACAAATATAAGGATGAAGCCACTAATAAAACCCAGCAACAATGGCACACAAGTGTGCTGCACTCACTTTTCATTCAGAGATACAAAGATACAGATAAAATGAAGAAGACGAAGAAGATGCCTCGTCTTCGTCGTGTATTGGAAAAATATATGAGGCGTAGAAACTAAAAGAATTTCATGTCTGCCCTAAAACATTTGGTCAGCGGCAGTGGCTGCGTCGCGCTGTGGCATTTTGGTGGTTCCTGTTAGTTGTTGTTGCCGCTGCTGCTTCACACAAATTTTGCGCCAAATTTGAGTCAAAACACATGCATGCAATACGTTTTAGTTAAATTTAGTTTCAGATTTTCTCGCATTTTTCGATTTTTTGTTTTGTTCTTTCGCTCTCGTTTGGGGGGAATTTCAAAACAAAACAAAGCCAAACACAAACCAAATGAAACGAAACAAAATGAAATATCTATTAAATTAATTCCATTAATACACTTTCTAAAAAAGGGGGAGAGTACAGTTAAATTTTGAAGAAGGTTGATACTGCATAAATAAACAAGTACGCCACACTATTTAGCACAGTGACAAGGGAACGAGAATCTCTCTTGATAAGCTAAACCGAAGGTATTAACAGAATGTCTAAAACCCAAGTAACTGGAACTGCATATTATTAATACAAGCAGGAAATCAACCCAAAACCAGAACCGTATACCAAAAAGAACAAATTAAGCATTGAAAACTAAATTCAGGGTTCGTAAAATGCACAAAGATTATTTTTTTTTTTCGCCATGATAAATAACATCAATGTAAAAAAAAAATAATATTTTCAGATGATGTAAATAAAAAAAATTTTCATAGAGAAAAATTATTTTTTTTATGTAACTTAAGTTAAGTTCACACAGGCAAATAATTTGCCCAAATTTTGCTAAAAATATTTTCAGACATGTAAAAAAAATAATTTTTAAATAGAAAAAAAATTATGTTACTGATGTAGAAGAAGAAGATTTTTCGAATAGAAAATTCTTCTAATTTGAGGCTTCAATCTAACAACGCTAATGACCCTTTAAATGTTTCACACAAAACAAAAAATAGTTTCTCTCTATAAGCAAGCGCTTATACATATAAAAAATATCATTTTTGTATTTCTTATGTTTTTTTAAATATCGGTTTCGATTCCGGTTTGTTGTTTGAAACGGTTCATTTATTTCGGATTTATTCCCTTATTTTTGCCTGAACTCTTTTTAATTTCCTTAAAGGGTATCTAAGCTTCGACTAGT
This sequence comes from Lordiphosa mommai, assembly GCA_018904225.1. NCBI lineage: Eukaryota > Metazoa > Arthropoda > Insecta > Diptera > Drosophilidae > Lordiphosa > Lordiphosa mommai. Next base: position 1,060,668 of record JAEIFT010000018.1, read on the forward strand.
TGTTAATAAAAATCTTCTGTATTTGTATTTTTATAGGCACGTCTAAAGAAACAAGGGAAATTTGGTTCTTTTGTTTTGTTTTTTTTTTATAGCGGAAATTTTGCTTTTGAGCACACACACTCACACATGTGTACAAACATGGAAGAAGGTCTTCCTAAACCGCTCACAGCTTAGCGTAACTAGAAATGAAGTGTTAATTGTTAAACACTTGGAAAATTTATTTGTTTTATTTGCCCAGCGTACGTAAGCGAGTGACGTCAATTTGATGAAATGAGATGACTTTTCCAACAATTTTCAGTTAGTTTCCTGTTGATTTTTTTGGGGAGTATACAAAATGCAAAAGTTCGATCCAAATGAATCACCTATTCGATTTTCTTCTGTCTTAATGGAAGAGTCATACTTACACTTGCTTGCTTGACTCACTATCTGTATCTAGTATAAAGAACGATAAGAAACACAACTCAGCGATGAGATAACAATGGCTATATGCATTCTATATATATTTAATATCGCTGATAAATCCACAAATCATATGCAACGGCGTCAACCTACAACTTTTTATTCTGCGACATGACACGTTTTGGAGTACTTGCATCCCCCGCAAGGCTGTGACGTGTGCTGGCAACAGCTTGGGCGATTATTAGCAACAAACTTTGGGCATAAAATATATTAGAAACTTTTATTTTTATATAAACAACGAGTGAAGTTGTGGTACCTAGGGGAAAAAATGCTGTTCAGAACAATAACTAAATTTTTATAAAATATAAATGTATATGAAAATAATTTTTATTCGGCTCAAGGTCGAGGTTGATGAGAATTTAATAAGCTACGAAGTATAAAGATTTTTACTTTGAACCTAAAGCAGGTCTGTCTGTTCAATACTGTTTTAAGGGTCCTATAAAAAACCTATAAACAGCAGAATACATTTCTATAGGTTCAACATAATTTAAGTGTAAATATTCTAATAGCAGTAGTGTGGCAACAAGCGTGTGTGATGGTGCACTATGACAAGTCTGCTTTCTAATTGTAACAATACCAATGTAAATAGTTTGTGAACCAAACTGATCAAAATGTATAACAAAATCTCATCTCATTTAAATCAGTTAATTATAAGACTTTAAACTGGTTCGGAGTGGAAAAACCAGGAATACCTTAACTTTGAGTTTCAATAAGGTCTGATATTTCTACTTAATCCTGCTCAGTTTTCCTGTTTATCTACAGATCTTATCGTACAGATTAAATGTTCGTTTGGCCCAAGTGTGTGTCCGATTTAGTCAAATCCTTGGTCTCAATCATCAGCAAATAACAACAGAAGTTCCCCAAAATGGAGCGATATATTAGAGTGTGTGTGTGGGTAGAGATGTTTGTTTGTTTGGCCCAAGCAAAAATTCTACTCTAAATAAGCTCTCTCTAAATATGTATATATACATATACGTTAGCGCGTAGGAAATGTCAACTCTGTCTTTATTTGGCCAAATAAAGACAAAGTCAATTAAGAAGACGAAAAAAAAAAAACTAAAACACTTGCCATTGGGTATTATGAAATCTATTGTATATACGAAAAATGTCAACGGCATGTCTTACCAATTTTGGTACCACCAAATGGAACGACACTAACCTACTGAAATTTTAAGAATATAAAACCAACTGCTACAACCTTCGACTGGGTGAAGGGCAGCAACACAAAATAATTGCAAATAAAATTGAAAAAGTAAAAGTGCTGAAAAAAAAATAAAATCCAAAAAAATAGTTTTAACATTCAAAGCGTACATTAAGTTTCACAGTTGCATTAATGTACAAATTAACTTTCAATTAGTTACAACAACAACAGCAACGAGTGCCGCAGGGCAAGCGCCCATACCCAGAGTGTATATACAGTGGAACAACTGATGCACGACAACAAGTGCGCGATGCCAAAGCCAAGTCGTTGCCAGGCGAATGCCGCGATCTGTGCGAAATTTGGGTCATTTGCAAAGGTTGATCGAGCGGTTAAGAAGGTGAGGTGAGGGCAGGTGGCAGGGTCTCAATCGGCAATTGACCAAAAAAAAAAAACAACACAAAAAAAAACGAAATAAAAATACATTAAAATCAACCAGAAGCACAGTGGAGCAAATCAGTAAATTATAACAATCAGTAAAGAGTTCATGTTCTCAATTCCACTTCCACAAAAGTTTTGTGATCCAAATCTGTTTCAAAAAACGATTTTAAATCACATAATTTTTGTGGAAATGAAATTGAAAACATTTCTCAAGTCTGTAAATCGGTTAGCAAGTGGTTGAGAACAGTTTCATAAGTGTTTCAGTGGTCATAGATATTTTTCTGAATTTTAAAAAAATTTTATATTTTTTCCAGTTTTGAAAAAGTTTTGAGAAATTATTTAAAATTTGTCATGAAGGCTTATTAGATATTTGAACAGTTTAAAACGTGTTACGAACTAATTTAAATCGGCTTAAAAGTGATTCAGAGCCATATTCGGGCCCGTTTTCGATTTCGATCAAATCGTGCGGAATCGGAATTAGTAAATGTTCCCGTTTTCAAATCTTGTCTTGATGGCAAAATTTATTAACCGAGATAATTCGTTTCTTAAATATAAGAACCTTTACCAATTCCGATCGATTGAATTTGGAAACGAGAACAGGCCCGATAGAGACTATATGGTCGTCTGGTTTAGACTGGGTTCACACTGTTTGACGCATGAGACATGACAAGCTAGTAGGCACTTTTTTTTTGTCTTTTTTCCATTGTGAATAGCTCTTCCTTTGACATTCTAAACAATACAACATGGAGGCTTACTAGATTATCATGTCTCAGGCATCGTACAGTATGAACTCAGCCTTATTGTTAATAAGTTCTTAAGGGGGTCTTCTACCTTTGACGAGTGTTTTTTGAGGGTTTTTTTTAAAAAATTCTGGAGGATAAACCATAAGAGTTTTTTCAATTTGGTTTTTTTGTTTTGTATTATTAATTAATTAAATAGAAAAAAAAAAAAAAATGTTGGGATTCCGAGGGCTGTTCAAAAAAGTTATCGGCCTGCCAATTAAGGCCTCAAAAAAAAGGTGTAGAGGTGGTGGCCATGATTCGGGACCCAGGTTACGAATTGAAAACGGTAAATGAGGTTATGATCAGAATTGATGTAATTCTGGCCCGTACATCAATCATAAAAAAAAAATTTTGTTTGAAAAAATTTACAAACTTTTAAAAAAAATTTTGATTTTCGACGTTTTTTTTTTGTTGTTTAGTGTAAAAAAAATAGTAAAAAAATTTTTTATCTTCATAATTGAGGTACGGGCCAGAATTACATCAATTCTGCGTCGATTGCAACATGGCTGATCAAAATCGGTGTAGTAGAACTGGCCCAATCATGGCTACCAGGTCAAAAAACGTGGTTTCGAGAAAAACGCGGTTAAAGTTTTGAGCAACGCTGAAAATACGTACGTTAGCAAGAACATTGCTCCACGAAAATGGATATATCTGCTAAATTATTTCAAATATTTGAAAATGGTTTAAAGGGGATGAAAGGGGGATGTCCAAGCTATAATAATAAGGCAAAACAAAAATTGAAAAAAATATTTTCAAAGGTAGAATACCCCCTTAATATACCTAAATAAAAATTGGAACAAAATTCGAAACATATTTTTATAATTATTTGGGTAATTCGGTAAATTTGTTTACGGATTTAGATATTTTTCTGGTTTGAAACTTGTTTCAACTCAATTTGAACTAGTTTAAAAGAACAAAAACTGGTTCCAACTAGATCAGAACTGGTTCAAAATTAAAATTAATACTTTTTTATAAAATAAAAATCTAAATCAATGAAAACCAAACAAAAGAATCAAGAATTCTGTATTAAAATAAAACCGCCGAGTACGAAAACTCAAATTTCAAGTTTTAAATTCATATTTCAAATACGAATTTCTTATTTCAAAATTGACTTTAGACCATATCGAGATATATCAATGATATACCAATGATGAAGAAGGGTGGAACCTTCCGAAACAGCTGTATGATTATCCAAAGCCTAATTTGTGTATTGTGTGTGTATTGTTTCTATAGTTATATGCTTGCAAGTTTGTAACATTTTTTACTCTCAAAATAAGAATTCCAGTGTTTTTTCCCACTGTGGGCCACAGCGTCGCTGTGACTTTGCCCAAGCAATTGTAAGTTTTTGCTGTGAGTCATTCAAACGTGGCGACTCAAACCAAGACCCATGAAAACAGCAGCATTTCCAGCGCCCAGCTCTTGGCTCCCGTTGCCGCTGCAGAGTTGCCATCAGCTATGACTCTGGCGACGAACAACGCGATGTCGATGACAATGAGCGCGCCATAAATTTGAAATTTCTTACTTTCTTTTGAACGGTTTCTTGTTGTTGTTGTTGTTGCTGCTGTAGTTGTTGCTTTCGTTTCGTTAAATCGAGTTTCAGTCGAAGAGACTGAGGCAGTCGATAAGCATACAAAATCATATGTTGGAATGACCCTGGAAACCACACTCTCTCGTCTGCTTACTAATTTCTCTTCGTTTTCATTTGAGTGATTCTATAAATGTCGCTTAATTTCTATATGGGCATCATATCAACAGTCCTACTTGGGAATTTGTGTTGTAGTTGTTGTTGTTGTTGTTGTTATATGACATCCGGTGACGCTTCATTATGCATTATAAGGAGGCATATCAATTGTTTTATTTTAATTTCGCTTTTAGCCGATAATCAAGGCATTCAAGAAATAAAAAATATATTTGCCATTGTCAAGGTCGTTGTGATTGTTTATTACTGAAACAAAAAGCAGAAAGAAGTGATTCGAAATGTTCGCCACAGAATGGTTATCCGTTAGGGTTTCCGCTACCATTTCTGCAGATTTGTTATAAAGTATTTCTCGTCTTGAACCATAATTGTTTGGAGCAGGAATGCAAGCGGGTTCTATTGTTTCGAAAATCGACACCAAACTTAAAACCGTCACAGAAAACGATGCGGTTCAAAATAGTTCGCATAAAGTTTCTATCTTACGATCCAAATAAGTGTGCATTTGGGAATCGGTATTAGAAAAGTTATCCTTAAAGTTAGAAACATTTAGAAATTCCGAAAATACGAAAACAGGCCTGAACCACTGAACCAGTTCAGTTAGCTGTTTTAGAACCATTTCTAAACCGAACCGGTGATTTAAATACTCTGTGAACTACTGAAACGAACCACCTACCTACCCTAAAGCAAAGTTCACATAGTCAAATAATTTGCACAAATTAAGTTGAAAATTTGTCTAAATAACTGTTACCTTCGACTTTGCAGGACTTGAAACTAAAGCGACGGATCCATCCGCAAATAATCTGCTCAAAAAGTTCTGATAAATTCCTTATTTACGCCTATCTTGTCAAATTTGCATCAAAATTTGGGCTAATTATTTGCCTGTGTGAACTTAGCTTAAGGCTTTGTTCTAGCAGTCGTATAGCAAAAACCTAATCGATAAACAATTCTAAGAAAATTTTTTTCAAGAAACCAATCGACATGTGGTTGATTCATATTAAACACAATGTTTATCATTTTGTTGGCCTGTATTATATATATGAAGTAAATCGTCGATAAGCGATGGACTAAGTTTTTATTTTATTTCTTGGAAAAATTTTCTTAACATTGTCTATAGATAATACAAATATATTCTTCTTCATATTCAAGTATATTAACTGTTTTCCAGGAACCGGTTCGTAAACCTCCAAACCGAACCTCTTCTGAAATTTGGGAGATTTGCAGCCTTGATTTAGGCTATGAGCTATATGATCTATTCGTTTTCGTTATTGAACCCTATAAACTATTTGAGTTGAGCATGATTAATCTGAATCTGAATCATTGCAAGCATAAAATTTAGTTCATGCCTCAGCCATGAGCTGTGATTCAATGAATCAGTGATTTGGTGAGCTATGACTAGAAACTCTTATATGATCAAGATCAGTACGTACTTTAATTTAACTAATGCATGATTCAATTCTCTGGCTCATTAAAATAAGTGGATATAGGAACATTCGAAATTTCGTTACTTTTCATTCGTTCACTCTGACTTAACAAATTTTGATCAACTAGTTTTTAAAATACTCGACTTTGTATTAATGTGCTGAATTAAGAAGCTGCCAATTGACATACTTACCACAATTGCGAATACATGTATATATGTATCTTCATATATATTATATTATTAACTAGTTATTAAATATTCTTTCTTTACAGGTAAGCTACTGACAACTGTATGAAATTTATGGTTTACTTTAAGTAAGTACACAGAATAAAAAAATTCCGAGATATTTTGATAAAAATCAATCAGAATTAGGTCGATCCCTGAAATTCTCAAACCAAGTACGAAAGGATTGACTTGAGTACGAATTTACCAGTTCCAAAATACTTGGACTTGATTTTAAAGAAGGACTCGAAATTAAAATAAGTATTTTCAAATTGTCTCTAGTATTCTGGGATTGTTTCAAGTCTTTCGTACTTAAAACTGCAATCCGAAGGTCGGGAGCAAATCTAACTTTTTTGTTTTCCATCGAAGCGTTACCAATCGTTGTATATGTTAGTTTAATATGCTTCTTTAAAATACTAGAAAAATTAATAAAAATCGGCTGACTATATTATATAGCTGCAATAAAAACGGTCGGTCAAAAAACTAGTTTGAGTTCAGCGTTTTCGGAACCAGTCCTGAACCAGTGAAATACTAGTATCTATAGTAATACTAACTTTATAGCTTCAATAATTTCTGAGATATGTCTATGAACCACTTCGTTCAGAACAGGTTTTAAACCAGTGAAATATCTGTTTTCATATAACTAAGCTACACACCAAATTTTAAGTTCATAGCTCCTAATTACTGAGATTTTACTCCCATCCACTTATGAACCGGTTCAGCGAGTTCGGAACCGGTCATGATCCAGCTATTTATCTGACCCCACTTAACTTAATATTACTTTAAATTTTAAGCTTTAACATTTTCTGAGATATGAACATACAGTGAGAAATTCGTGAAGATCAGATCGTTTTACTGGTTTAGAAGATATGACTCTGAACCACTTTTGAACCAGTTTAAACCGCGTTCGAAATGGTTTATAGACTTGGGACATAGCCTATCAAGCCTGTTCCGGTTTTCACTTTCAACAAAATTTGTCGAATTCGAATGTGGTACATGTGTTGTTGTGTAAAATTGATCGAGTGAATCATCTTGATGCATTTGAAGTCGAGTTTGTCGCATTAAAAGTAATTTAAATTTTTTGGTTTGATACCGATTACCTTGATCGTTTATTAGAAAAGTGATCATGTACCACATTCGAATTTACTTTAGTGAAAACCGGAACAGGCCAGTATGACTCTTTCTAGATCTACATAAACAAACAGTGACATTCTAAGAAAATTTTGTGAAGTTCGGTTTAGTGGCTTAAGAGATATGACTCTGAACCACTATTGAACCAGTTCTTAGTCTTGGGACATAGCCTATGACTCTTTCCTGATCGACATGAACATACAGCGAAAATTTTCACAGAGATCGGTTTAGTGGTTTCAGAGATATGGCTCTAAACCACTTTTTAATCGGTTTAAACTGCTTTCGAACCGGTTCACAGATTTTACACATAGCCTATGATCTTTTCTTGATCGGCATAAACATGCTGTGAAAATTTCATTAAGATCGATGAAGTGGTTTCAGGGATATTGCTCTGAACCACTTTTGAACTGGATTGCTCTGAACCGGTTCACAGATTTTTCACAAAGCCTATGACCATTTCCTGATCGTGACTCTTGACTCGTGACTACTCTGAAAATTGTATTAAATCGGTTCAGTGGTTAAGACGCCTATAAGGAATAAACATACCAACATACTTTCACTTTTATATAGATGTACTAGCATCAGTATAGCCGAACTGGAAAATTATTTGTAGCTTATTATATCAATAATTTTGAAGCTAATCGAATAATAAACATGTGAGTTTTGAGAAGTTTGAACTATATTGTAGTTTTGAACTATACGTTCGGCCATTTAACTGATTTTTTACCCATGGGGGTGTAATGGGTTAATTTCCCGGAAAACTGGTATGCTGTTATTGTTGAATTTTTATTCCCATTTTTTTTAAAATTAGTTTGGAGCTGATCAAATGATAAACAAAAAAGTTTGATACAACAGTTTTCTTCGAATTTTTCACATTTCCCGGCGGAATTTTCCAAAATACCGTCTAAGTACTCACTTTCAGAATAAGACGCAACTACAGTAAAAAATTCAGCTTGCTATCTCAAACGGTTCGGGCTGTGCGACGGTCACCAATTGAACTCTTTTATATATATAGAATATATAGGTATATTCCTACCGATTTAATGGGCGGTAGCGTCAGTACCACCTCCCTAAAATGAAGTGATCAACGCACTCTCTTTTCTTTTTTTTTTTAATATTTCATATTTTATATTTTTGATTAAGTTACAAATTGGGGGCGTATCAACCCATGCGAAGTAAACTTAAAATTGTAAACAACGCTTTGTTGATCTTGTTTAAAAATTTTTTCTCCTGGCATTTGTAATTATTATTAGCATGTGAGTGTGTGTGTGTTTGTAGAAGACAACAAAAGATCAACACGGTCAAATGTATCAGTCATTGTCTTATGCTGCCCTGGGTCATTGTATTTAGTAGCTGGTCTATATTTGCTCTGTTTTGTTTGAGTGGTGTCTGGTCTCCCATTTCTTGGGGTTAAAGGGTACACAGAAAAAAAAATGCCGGGATATTTTTAAGCCTAAAAAGCTTGATTTGAACCCGACGGAAGGATTTAAATTTTAAGACCGATTAGGATTGATAGTCCGTGATTGATCCTTATTGGGATGGTTTTTGATCCAATTCGGACTTAAATGTCGAGTGAGAGAGCGAACAAGCTGAGAGCAATAGCAAATTCGCTCTCTTGGCTTCTCTCTTTTTTCTTGAGGAGCAAACGCTCTTGTATGTCATTGGGCGCCAAGTCTGGCAAGCGCGCTACGGTCGAGTGCGCTGAGACGCAAACGTTCTTGTTCTTCAGTCCCCCGAGGTCCCAAGTTCGATTCCCAGACAAGGCAAGTTAAAGTAAGTTCTTGTTAATTTATAAAATATATGTTTCTTCAGATTAAAGAAGACTTAAGTGAATCCAAATATATACAATTATTAATAATTAAATATATATGCAAAGTTATAAGAAAAAAAAATAAATCTCTCGGGCGTTCTAAATTTTTTGAACTTTTATCGGGCCGAGATCAACCCATTATTGAGCCCGTTTGGTGTTGAGTTTAGCCCGAATGGCACAGTTTTTTTTTCTGTGTAAGAGTTCTCGAGAATAATATAACTAATTAAGAACATTTCAAAGGGCTAAGCCAGTAACACTTGCTATATGAGTAGTCAGCGGATTTTTTGCATATTTTCAGGTAGAATTTTATCCTAGTAGGTCAGGGTAAATGGTGTTGAAAAAAGAAATCACAAAAAGGTTCTTTAAAAAACGTATTTACCCTGGCCTACTAGGATAAAGTTCTATCTAAAAATATGCGAAATTCGCTGTCTCTCAATTTCTCATTTAATTTCAAATCCAAAACCATCTCATTTGATATCCCTTTTACAAGGTATCGTTTACTCTTTATTCTTCGCTCTTTTGTATTAACTAATATTAATTTTACGCGCAATGCGTTTGACTAACATTATTTCTTTGTTGTTTGTTTGTTTATCTGAGTAATGCGACTCGCTGTCTGAATACCAAGCGGACAGATCAGACAGTTAGACAGATGGGCTGACAAACTGGCACATAAAGCTTTGAAACAAAACAGCAAACAGAATAAGAGAGAGACAGAGTAAACGAGAAGGCAAAGCTAACTTCGACTGTGCCGAAGTTTTAATACACTTGAAAAACTTTACTCCAACTGATTTAACTGGTAAAATATATATAGGATATAGATATCAGATATTTTAAAATTTTTAAATCATTGATATTACAAATTTGATACCATAAAAAAAACTTTTCTTAGTAAAACACATTTTCCGACCGATCGGTCCTATGACAGCTATATGTTATAGTCATCCGATTTTGATAAATTTTTTCGAAATTATGTGAAAGCATATAAAACCAAGATAGGGGACGTTACGATAGAAAACAAAAAAGTTTTTCTCACTAGAAGTAGTTTTTTGACCGACCGTATCTATGGGAGCTATATAATATAGTCATCCGATTTTGATAAATTTTTCCAGGATTGTGTGAACACATATAAAACTAATTTATTCCACGATTAGTGACGCTACGATGGAAAACAAAAAAGTTTTTCTAACTAGAACTATTTTTTGGACCGATCGTTCCTATGGCAGCTATATGATATAGTCATCCGATCCGGCCGGTTCCGACATATTAGTTGCGTGCAGTAAAAAGAAGACTGTGCAAAATTTCAGCTCGATAGCTTTAAAACTGAGGGACTAGTTCGCGTAGAAACAGACAGACGAACAGACGGACGGACGGACAGACGGAGTTGAACTCGTCGTCCTGATCAAGAATATATATAGTTTATGGGGTCGGAAATGAATATTTCTATGCGTTACAAAGTATTAACTAATATTAATTTTACGCGCAATGCGTTTGACTAACATTATTTCTTTGTTGTTTGTTTGTTTATCTGAGTAATGCGACTCGCTGTCTGAATACCAAGTGGACAGATCAGACAGTTAGACAGATGGGCTGACAAACTGGCACATAAAGCTTTGAAACAAAACAGCAAACAGAATAAGAGAGAGACAGAGTAAACGAGAAAGCTAACTTCGACTGTGCCGAAGTTTTAATACACTTGAAAACTTTACTCCAACTGATTTAACTGGTAAAATATATATAGAATATAGATATCAGATATTTAAATTTTTAAATCATTGATATCAAATTTGATACCATAAAAAAAACTTTTCTTAGTAAAACACATTTTCCGACCGATCGGTCCTATGACAGCTATATGTTATAGTCATCCGATTTTGATAAATTTTTTCGAAATTATGTGAAAGCATATAAACCAAGATAGGGGACGTTACGATAGAAAACAAAAAAGTTTTTCTCACCAGAAGTAGTTTTTTTGACCGACCGTATCTATGGGAGCTATATAATATAGTCATCCGATTTTGATAAATTTTTCCAGGATTGTGTGAACACATATAAAACTAATTTATTCCACGATTAGTGACGCTACGATGGAAAACAAAAAAGTTTTTCTAACTAGAACTATTTTTTAGACCGATCGTTCCTATGGCAGCTATATGATATAGTCATCCGATCCGGCCGGTTCCGACATATTAGTTGCGTGCAGTAAAAAGAAGACTGTGCAAAATTTCAGCTCGATAGCTTTAAAACTGAGGGACTAGTTCGCGTAGAAACAGACAGACGAACAGATCAAGAATATATATAGTTTATGGGGTCGGAAATGAATATTTCTATGCGTTACAAACTTCTGGGCAAAATTAATATACACTTTTTAAGTGTATAAAAATTGACAGCCCTTTTGCTTGAACCCTCAAAGCCGGCGTTTCAAATCTTTAGAGATGAAAAAAAATTGAAAACAGAGGCTCTGGCTCTGCTGCTGCAACTGATAAGGCGTATTAATAATGAGTAAGCCGCAAGCGGTTGCTTGCTCATAGGCCAGGAATTTGGTACTGGAAAATATTGATAAGCTCCACTAACAAACCAGCATCAAAACAAAGTAATGACGAATTATTTATTGTATATAAAGCAAAAAAGCTACTGTGGCCTCTTTTATGCCCTGAGTAAGGGTTTATATTTTAATTTTTTGCGGTAAGATAAAGATAGTGGGAAATTTTCAAAATAAATGTGATAGACCCACCAGTCTACCCATAAGTAAGATCAATAGTCTGCGCATCAAAATTTGTGCAAATTATTTGCACGCTTTTTTCACGTTCATAAAACTTTTTGTCCTTATCGTCAAAAAAACTCAACCATCTGAGTCGAATGATTTACCATTATTGAGAATTTTGAAGAGATTGAAACCAGAGACGGTTACAGTTATTTTATATATATTAAATTATTACAATTAAGAGTTATTTTTGAGAGTTGTATTTAATTACGCTTTAAATAACAGGTATTAATTTATTTTTATTTTTTTTACTTTGCCGAAACAGTTGTTCAAAACTTTTATTTTTTGACTTTAAGTATAACAGTTATTAAAGACTTTTATTGTATTAGTAAATTACAGTTATCGAAAAACTTTTATGAAATAGTCAGTCAAAAAATAAAAGTCTTTAGCATCTGTTATTTATTGACTTTTCATAAAAGTCTTAAAAAAAACTGTTATTGATTGACTTTTTCATAAAAGTTTAAAAAAAAAATATATAATAAAATCCTATGACTTCTTCAAATCGTATGGGAATAGGGTCGTTTTTGGGGTCAAAGGCGATTTGTAGAACATCTGGGAATAACCGTTATTTTCCGTCCTGATTGAAACAAATAAAAATCTAAAGGTGCAAGGTCGGGGTTTTACTATGGATTCTCCATTACTTCCCAACTCAGCTTCAATAATTTTTGACAATTGACCAAAAATGTAAGCTGACAAAGAACACTCTTGCGATTGGCTAATATTCCGAATGCTCTTGAATTCTTTTTATAAACATAGAAACCTACATTCACTTTCAAAAAAACATTAAAATACAAGTCATAAAGTTCCATCCAACTGTTTGTGTAGTAATCCATTAACAGCTGATTACTAATTTGAAAACAGTTGTTTAAGACTAGGGAACATATGAACGTATAATTTACGTCTTAATCTGTCCATATTTAGCTATCAGCTGCATCTTCTTCTTACTTAAATTATCGATACCAAGTATTGCCATACTCACAGGGTATATATGTATGTATATGTATGTGTGCGAAATGATGCCAAGTAGAAATAATTATGATAATAGCATAAAACATAAAGAACATAAAGAATGCCCAGACAAAACATTGCTGATGATCATAATGAGATTCGGCTTTGGGTTCGGGCGGCGTCGATGAGATGTTAACGAGGGCGAAATATCGCTTCGCATCGACGCTACTTATGCGTGTCATGTGGCAATTATGAATGAAAATGGCAGCCTAATTGCAAAGTCAAGGCGAAGAAAAAGAAGAAGGAGAAGAAGACACTGCATAAGGCCTGCGTCTACTCGTAAATGCAACATTATAGCCGGCTGGTCTGGCCAATAGTTGCGGGTGGCGTCTGCGTCGGCAACGGTCAAAAGGCCATATATAAAAAAAAAACCCCCAGCGAAAGCAAGCCAAGTTAATCGCACACTTTTTTTACGTTTATGAGTATGTTTTTTTTTTTGCTGCGTTTTTGTTGTTTAATATTCAAATTAGGCGGCCATCAACTTGTAGTATTTTCACCTTTACTTTGGCTTAGAAGTGCCGGGGACAATTTATTTGTTTAGTTTTTTTTTATTTCTTTTCTTTTTGTTGTGTGTTAAATTTCACTTTTGCTTGCGGATAAGCCAAAAGCCTGGGACCTGAATGGAAGAGAGAGTCATGTATGAAGCTTAAGCTAAAGCTCTCAAAATGATGATGAATGTATTAAGGAATTAATGGTGACAGAAGGGAGAAATAAAAATACTAACTAAAGTCAGCCTGTCTTTAATGGAAAACTGAAGTTCATTTTAGAGATGGCTGCGGGAAAGAAATTTCAATCCCCGAACATAAAATTAAATCAGTCAGTCTTGAAACTTGATTTGTATACAAAACTAACTTTAGGAGAATATTTTAACAATGTTTACACATAGGTACAACTTCTTTTAAGTACTTACTTACAGAATTTTCTCAATGTTTTCAATCAGTGCTGGATAAGCAATGATTATTTACATTCTTATCGACGCATGAGACATGATAATCAAGTAGGCCCTTGTGGTGTCTTGTTTTCATTGTGAATAGCTTGTCATTTGACATTAAAAACAAATCAACATAAAGGCCCACTAGACTATCATGTCTCATGCGTCGAACAGTGTGAATGCAGCCTTATACATCATCGACTTAACAATATTTATAGCAGAGGTGTCCAACGCCTATATACTCGCAGTCATCTTTTGTTGTTTCCCAGCTCACCGCTATACCGCGAGCATACGAATTCACAGACAGATATGGATTCGTGTCAAATCTTTCATATGCTTGCAGTGGGCACCCCTGATTTATACTCTGTACCAAATGTACGAAGGGAATAATAAGATTCTTAAGCCAGAAAAAAAATCTTCGACCCTATAAAAAATATTTTTTCTTGATTAAAATCAACAGCCGCGTCGTAATTTATAACCAGGTCCGTAAACTCCTAGATCTTAGAGATAGAAAGAGCTAGTGGAATGTATACTCCGTATACTTATAGGCAGATCAAGTTTATATCAGGGCTGCAAACCGGTCTAGAACCGATCCCCTAAAAACCGGGTAGGTTCAAGTTTTTTGGGTTTCAAAAAAAAAAAAAACGGTTCGGTTCACAATAATAAGTAATCTAAAAAAAGAAAGAAATTCGTCATGAGATTATTCAAAGTTTAATCTTGAAGAGAAACTATGTCTGATTGTAAAGAAGGAAAGAATGTCAACAATATTTTAGATTCCTTCCAAAATAATGGATAAGATAATGGGGTGTCAGTCCTTAACAGGCTTTGTAAGACATCGCTTTCAGTAAAAACGAGAGCGTAAGTTGAAGTCGGCCCTGCTCGACTTCGATATACCCGTTACTCAGGGTAAGGTTTATTTAAGAATATTTTATTAGCTCACAACATGGCCAAATTGTGGAAGATATGAGTTTTTTTTTCCAAATTGCGGGGGTGGCAACTCTACTATAGCGTATCTGATCGGGAAATGATGTATGGCGGATCGATAAGTAATGATAATTAAAATATATGTCCAGAAGGTTCGAACAATCTATTTTCAAATTGTGGGAGATATGAGGTATTTTTCAAATTGCGGGGGCGGGAACTTTTCAATCGTTCATCTGATCAGGAAACGATGTATGGCGTCTAATATGTCAGGTTTCCGCGTGCATTTTATCACGTATCCCTTTCCCCCATTGAAATAGACAAATGCGTTTTCCATTCTGTTGTTGTTGGCATGCCAAAAAGCCATCCCAAAAGAGAGTAGTATTGGGGGGGGGGGGGTTTGGGTGCGTGAGCTGCGGTGGCGCCGTGTGGGAATCTCCAATTCCAGACGACTGCCGGCTGCAGTTTTCCATTGTTCGCTGCTGCTGCTGCATGTTAATTAACAATCGCAACTTACCTATGCACTTGTACCTGTACCTGGGACATTCTCAGTCTTTTGGTCTCAATCGCATTTGCAATTGTTGTTGTACATTGAACTTTAAATGACCGCCACAAAAATTTGCAACGCACGTAGAGAGTCGGCAAACATGTTGCGACATTCGCAACACTTTTACGAGTGGCATTAAAAAAAGAGAAAAACAAAATGAGAAAAAAAAAAGAAATGGTAAGTGGTAAAATGTAAATGAAAATGAGTTTGTAATTTCGAAGCAGGAAAACAAATGCAATGTTGTAGACACGTAAACGTTGCACAGCCACAAAAAAAACAGATAAATACATTAAAATCAATTTGAGGAAAATTGCGTATATTTTTATACCCTTGCAGAGGTTATATTAAAATTGTCACGATGTTTGTAACGCAGTGAAGGAAGCATTTCCGACCACATAAAGTATATATATCAGGGCTGCAAACCGGTCCGGAACCGAACCCTTCAGAACCGGTTCGGTTCAGGTTCTGGTGATGCCTGAACCGAACCGGGAACCGAACCCCATTGAAAATAATCACGTGGACCCGAACCCGAACCTAACCCAGATTTCTAATTGATGGGGTTCGGTTCTAAAAATTCCAAGCACAGAATTTATTTTTTGCACTTTGGATGATAAAAATATTTTATATTGATGAACAAAAATGTATCCATTGTTATGCCCATGCATGGACGGCGACACTCTTCCCGTCCGCAACAAAAGACTGGACAAAATAACACAACCTCAAGCCATTTGCATCCGAAACCGTTTTTCTGGGTATTATTTTGTTCGTACGGAGATGCAACGGCACGAATACAAGGAAAAGTTGTACGTCATTTAAATGTCTTAATTTTTTTACACAAGTCACAATTTAAATACTTTTAGCATTTCACTCTCACAATATGCCAGTCAAAGTCGTGCTCTGGTGGTCCCATTCCTGGAAAAAAGAGCTCTGACTGGAATTCGCGGAAATGTATAAACGTTATCGGTCACACTATAAGTTAGGGATGAGACATTCATCAAATCACAGTGACTGCATATAAAAAGCAACAGTGTGATTTGGTGACTACAAGTCACTGTTACTTAATCACAGTTACGCCGATATTTTCAATCACAGTTACTAAATCACGAATACGCCGATAAATGTCATCTCTTATTTATAAGCCAAAAGTGGCCGTGTTTTTTGCAGGTTTCATGGCCACAAAAAGCACATCAGTTTCAGGAATCCCACTACTGTGAAAGAGAAACGACTTTCGCTGAGAGTGCAAGTTGGCAGTATCGCTGAACTCTTCTAAACATACATACAATGTCTGATTGTCTAGTCAATCTAGACAGATTATTTATGTGCTTGACTGCCAAAAACTGCTGCAGTTTATAAGGCATCTCTTCTTCTAACTCTGTTAAATTATTTATTATGAACATAAATATATAAAATGCAATCTGGAACCCGAACCCGAACCGGAACCTCGGTTCTCAATTTAAAGGGAACCGGTTGTGGAACCGAACCCCTAGCGTAGGGTAAGGGTTCGAACCCCGAACCGAACCCCAGTCGAAATTGGAGGGGTTTGCAGCCCTGATATATATTATTGATTAGCATCAACAGCCGAGTCGATATAGCCATGTCCGTCTGTCCGTCTGTCTGTCTGTCTGTCCGTCCGTCTGTATGAACACCTAGATCCCAGAGACTATAAGAGCTAGAGCTAACGCATAGAAATATTCATTTCCGACCACATAAACTATATATATTCTTGATCAGGACGACGAGCTAAGTTCAATTCCGTCTGTCTGTCTGTTTCTACGCGAACTAGTCCCTCAGTTTTAAAGCTATCGAGCTATAATTTTGCACAGAGTCTTCTTTTTACGGCACGCAACTAATATGGCGGAATTGGCCGGATCGGATAACTATATCATATAGCTGCCATAGGAACGATCGATCGGAAAATAAGTTTTAGTGAGAAAAACTTTTTTGTTTTCCATCGTAGCGTTACTAATCCTAGTATATGTTAGTTTTATATGTTTCCACATAATTCTGGAAAAATGTATCAAAATCGGATCACTATAACATATAGCTGCCATAGAAACGGTCGGTCAAAAAACTACTTCTAGTGAGAAAAACTTTTTTGTTTTCTATCGTAGCGTCCCCAATCTTGGTATATATTAGTTTTATATGCTTTCACATCATTTTGAAAAAATTTGTCAAAATCGGATGACTATATATGCTATATATATATAGCTGCCATAGGACCGGTCGGAAAATGTGTTTTACTAAGAAAAGTTTTTTTATGGTATCAAATTTTTATTATAAATGATTTAAAAATTTTAAATATCTGATATCTATATCCTATATATATTTTTCCGGTTAAATGAGTTGGAGTAAAGTTTTTCAAGTGTATTAAAACTTCGGCACAGTCGAAGTTAGCTTTGCCTTCTCGTTTTTTTTTTTTGTTATTCTGTGGTTAGAGCTAGGAAAAGGCAAGCCTTCCACTTTATCTATGCTTTATTAAATTTAGCAAAGATTTGAATCCTATGGTACAAACTTGTGTTCTGGCTTAATTTATCTTTTTGTTCAAGTTAAAAAATCCATAAAAATCTTAAGGTACAAAAATATTTAAATATACTTGAAGGGAGGCTGCTTAAAGGGTTGTTTGCTGCTGGGGCTGCAGCTGAACACTCCCAGACAAACATGGGCAAAACATTGTGCGCCGTTTATCACTTTGTAATCGAAAACAATTTTCCACATTGGCGCTTTCACACACACACTCTGATGAATAAAAACGGGAATGGAGCATTGGCTTTGACATTCGCTTTGAAAATGAAAACGGCTGCCGGCGTAGTTTTTGTATCTTTACGCAATGCAACCAATGTCAATGGCTGCTGTTCGTTCGTTCGTTGCCCGTTGCCCGGCCTGGGTCATTGGCAGTTCGAGGCATTTTGCAATTTCCATGCATGACCTAATCCGCCGCACTCCATTTGCAGACGATGCGACGCTCCCACTCCCACACACACAAACACCGATACATGACACAATTTTGAACAGCAATACAACAAGAAAACAACAAAAAGAGGTGTGTGTGAGTGCGACCTACCCAGCTATGCACTCCACTTCACATTGTCACCAAAGTGTTGGCATAATCTTAACTGTCGTCGTCGTTGTCGTCTGCCCTCAATCAACTTGAAGTAGTATATTTTCCAACCACAAAAACCTCTAAGCCCTAAGCTGTCATTCTCTACCTTCTTTTTCCTCATAGCATGAAATATCGTTGGCCACACTTATTGTAATTAGGAATAATCTTATTTGGGTTTCATCTGAAACCTTGATGTATATATATTCTTGATCAGCCTCCATTTTTCTGTTTTTATACTAACATGATTTTAATTTATAAGGCATTTACTCAGATGAGATACAAATTTAGTTTGGCACAATACTTCATATAAATAAGGAAGGTTTTCCAAAGTTGTTCTAAAGTGTTTCTATTTATAGGAAGTAATTTTTATTTCATCTGAGTTTAGGACTTTGAAAACAACTGAGCAAAACTAGTGACATTAAATCAGGGATGTAAACCGGTTCTGAACCGAACCAAACCAAACTGTACCAAACCGCTAATTTGTGCTCGTAAACCGAACTACGAGCCAAACCGCTGTTATTTTGATAATTCTGAACCGAACCGAAAACGCCTATTAAAAACGGTTCGTTTTGGTTCAGTATATCGATGAGTTTAATGATGTAAAGCAGGGGTGCCCACTGAATAATAATTAATTAATATATTTATATTTAAAATCGTGGCTCTTTTAACGCTTTCTAGGAAATCCTATGGCAGCTATATGATATAGTCATCCGATCCGGCCGATTCCAACAAATGTGCAGTACATTTGTATTTAAAAACTTTTTGCAAAGTTTGGTCAAGATAGCTTTAAAACTGAGGGAGGAGATAGCATAGAAACAGACGGACAGACGGACGGACGGACAGACAGACGGAAAGACGGAAATGAACTCAGCTCGTCATGCTGATCATGAATATTTATACTTTTTGTGGTCGGAAATGCTTTCTTCTATGCGTAACAAACATCGTGACAATTTTAATATACCCTCTGCATGGGTATACAAATAACTTTCAAAATAAAAATTAAAAATAATTTTTTCGATTGATATTTAAAAATATAAATCAAAAATGATTAATTACAATTGAATTTTTTAGTTATTTTAGTTTAGTTTAGTTATAACTTATAACCGTTACGGTCCCTGGTTTTTAGACCGATCATTCCTAGGGGAGCTGTATGCTATAGTCATCCGATTTTGATCATTTTTTTCGGAATTATGTGGAAGCTTATAAAACAAATATATACCAAGATTGGAGACGCTACGATGGAACTAATTTTGGAACCGACCGTTTCTATGGCAGCTATATGATATATCTTGCTCCCACAGCTAAGCTTATATCGATCTTATTGCTCAAATGCTTAAAAGAGCTTGAACTGTTATTACTCGTGCGTTCAAAAGGCTTCCTCATTTAAAGTTATTGTCCAAACGAGTATGTCGAGCGATTCCAGCTGTGAGCGAAGAGCGCAAACAAGCCTGGTAAAGGCGCGAATGTGATCGAAAATAAGTTACTCGTTCCAGGTCTTTGATTTAGGGTCGGCCCTCATCTTCTACATAGCATTATATGTTACTAAAACTAACAAATAACAGAGTAAAATTTCGTTTTATCTGACACATAGCAGCTATATAGAAGATGAAAAATCGGCCCTTAGTAATTTTGCATTTTCAGTTTGTTTTCGTCAGATATAAATGTTAGATCTGTTTTGGTAATTTGTGCGGTTTTTTAATATTTTTGTGCAGAAACTGTCGAATGACGTCAACGACAATATAGATATGCCTGAAATAGTCATAACTGGTGACAGAATATGGGTATATGAAAATGACGTCGAAAGCAAAGCCAAGACCGAAAAAAAGCACGTCATGTTTGGTTTTACTCACAGTTTTCTTAGATTACAATGACGTGTTATAATGTAAGCTTTGGCCAGTAGGTTGTTGGGTCAATAAGGAATATAACCTCTAAGCTTGGGTTTACATTGCCTCGTTTTGAGTCAAATTTGTATTATTTTCAAGGCAAACCATTGTCATTTTATGACCCATTGTAAGGCAAACCATTGTCATTTTATGACCCATTGTAAAATTTCAATTTAAAAAGTCTGAAGTTCAAGGCAATCTTGCTTTAGAAACCACCTAGATAAGTAAGCTCCATTCCATACAGCAGCTTATTTGAAAAGGTACATTTGATGCCCAAATTACTTAGCTTAAACATGAGTGCTCTTCTGTCTATTAAGTAAGTTTTCTACACTCAGAAAAAAATATCAAAAATTCCGTACTTAAACACGAGATATGCAAGTACAAAGGATCTCAAAAGCTGACTAACAGGCCTGTTCCGGTTTTCACTAATGTAAATTCGAATGTGGTACATGATCACTTTTCTAATAAACGGTCAAGGTAATCGGTATCAAACCTTAAATTTTAAATTACTTTTGATGAAAAAAACTCGACTTCAAATGCATCAAAATGATTCACTCACTTAATTTTACACAACAACAATACATGTTCCATATTCGAATTAGAGAAATTTTATCGAAAGTGAAAACCGGAACAGGCCTGTAAGTTCGAAATTTCCAAATCTGAGAACACAATCCTTGAAGTAAAATGTATTTTCTTACATTATTATAATTCTTATCATTGTGTCTCACAATTTAAGATTGATTCATGCATTATTCAAGAAAAAAATAACAAAACTATCATTAAATTTTAAGAACATAAAGCTCTAAATTTATTCATGAACTTACTTAAATTAACAGTGTAATTTTTTCTGTTAAAGGCCTATTCTCAGATCCGCATAAAATTTATGATGCAACATTGCTCATAATAAATTTAGCATCCACATAAACGTCCAGTGTGACCTTATATCTGCCAAAGAGGCCAAAAAAGGTAACGGTCATACTGGTCAGCCGTTTTCTAATTTAAAAAAAAAAAAAAATTTATTTGTTTTGCTTTCAAGAAAATAAAGTTACAGAAACTGATAATAAATCGGGTTGAGATTGCTCATAAAGACTCTGTTACGAATCTAGATGTTACACTTGACAGAAGGGTCACCTGTGGGCATCATGTAAACCGGGTCTGTGGCTCTGCCCGGTTCAAACTTTGGAAGATGGACAGGCTTCTCCGGCCGTAGAGCGGCCTGCCCTTCCTACGCTTAACCGGGGCATTACGTGTTGGGGGAACGCTTGCTATCCCACACTAATCGACTGGCCACGCAGAAATCGAGGGCTCCTAAGGCTTCATCCGCCAGACTTGCGAATCTTTGGACAGGCACCTCAGGGTCGCCAAATTAAAATTGTTTTTTCTTATTTTTTTTTATCAACCAGCTTGAAAGCAAACAACTAATATAAATATAAAAAAAATTAAGTTATATTTGCACCTTTAGAAAAGCAAAATTAAATTCTTTATGGTTTTTGGAAATGCAATAAATGGAAATCAATACATTTGCGACGTGTTTTGTTCTAATTTTCCCTTTATTTTTGAATTTATGACGGCAAAATAAGAAGTTGCTCTTTATTTATTATCGTGCAGCAGCTGTATGTCCATCCACTCACGATCCACACCGTCATCGATATGCCAACTATCGATAAGCCAATTGTGTATTTATTATCGTGTCTCAGAACACAGAAAATAAACGCAGCGGCGGAAAGTTTCCGCGACTGTTTTTTTTATATGGAGTGCGTCATACAAATTTAGTTTCCGCGCATCTGAGAATAGGCCTTTAGGGGGTCTTCTACCTTTGAACAGGGTTTTATGAGTGTTTTTTTTTTTTTAATTCTGGAGAGAAACGCATAAGAGCTTTTTTAATTTGGTTTTTTATTAAATTAACTCAAATAAAAAACGAGAAGGCAAAGCTAACTTCGACTGTGCTGAAGTTTTAATACACTTGAAGAAGTTTTCTCCAACTGATTTAACCGGTAAAATATATATAGAATATAGATATCAAATATTTAAAATTTTTACATCATTAATAACAACAATTTGATACCATAAAAAAAAACTTTTCTGTTTAAAACACATTTTCCGACCGATCAGTCCTATGACAGCTATATGCTATAGTCATCCGATTTTGATAAATTTTTTCAAAATTATGTGAAAGCATATAAAACTAATATATACCAAGATTGGGGACGCTACGATAGAAAACAATTAAGTTTTTCTCACTAGAAGTAGTTTTTTGACTGACCGTTTATATGACAGCTATATGCTATAGTCATCCGATTTTAATAAATTTTTCAGAATTGTGTGGAAACATATAAAACAAATATATACTACGATTGGAGACGCTCCGATGGAAATCAAAAAAGTTTTTCTCACAAAGACTTATTTTTCGACCGATCGTTTCTATGGCAGCTATAAGATATAGTCACCCGATCAGCCGGGTTCCGACATATTAGTTGCGTGCAGTAAAAAGAAGACTCTGTGCAGCTCGATAGCTTTAAAACTGAGGGACTAGTTCGCGTAGAAACAGACAGACGGACAGCCAGACGGACGGACGGACAAGCGGAAATGAACTCAGCTCGTCGTCCTGATCAAGAATATATATAGTTTATGGGGTCGGAAATGAATATTTCTATGCGTTACAAACTTCTGGGCAAAATTAATATACACTTTGCAAGTGTATAACAAGTAAGAAAGTCGGTCAAGCCCGACTGTAATATACTCTGTACCTGTTTGTATGTAACTGATAACTTTAAAGTGTGAGGTTTTTTCAAAATCTGGGGGTGGCAACTCTTTCGATTATCGTTCATCTGGTTGAAAAACGATGTACGGGCTCGATAAGTAATGATGGGTAGAATTACCCTAATTCATAACTCGTAAAATTATAAAATTTGTATATAATTTCCTATTAACATAATCATATCTATCATATTTCTGACCGCAGGCCATCTCAATTGCATCGCTCCTCTTATACTTCGTCTTTGCCTACTTACACAATCTATTGGAAAGAAGGGAGGGGGAAACTGAAAGCGGCGCAGTTCAGTAAGCTATTGCCCTCTCGCTCTCTCTTTCTAGTAAGTGGCTACAGTGTTGTTGTTGCCGTTGCATTAAATTTTCTTTTACATATAGCGCCACTATTGTTCATCTGATCGGAAAACGATGTATGGGGGCTTGATAAGAAATGATGAGTAGAATATATGTCTAAAAGGTTCGAACAACGTAACTCCGAAATTGTGGAAAATATTCAGTTTTTTTTAATTTGCGGAGGAGGCAGGGGGCGTGGCAAAAATCAAAACTAAACTTGATCTGCCTGCAAGTATAAAAAATATATGTTCCATACACTTCAAACATCTATCTCTGAGATCTCTTCGTTCATACGGACAGACGGACATGGCTATATCGACTCGGCTGTTGATGCTGATCAAGAATATATATACTTTATGGGGTCGGAGATGCTTCCTTCTGGCTGTTACATACATTTGCACAAACCCAATATACTCTGTGTACCTTCGGTACAGAGTATAAAAATGGAAGGGTTGTGGCAATAACCAACTAATCGACCATCATGCCTTAATGCGCAAATATTTACTTTAGCATTGGCTAAAAAAAAAGAGTTATCAATTATTTTCTTTTCAAATAGTGAAATGTTTTCCTCTTGTGTGGGTGTCTGTTGGTTATTTATTGGTTCCGGATAAATACACTGCTCGACTATTGCCGGCTACTTAATTTTAGTAATTGCCAGCAACGGCGGCGGCGGCCCACAACAACCCAAAAGGTTGATCCACTTTCCATTGATTTGAGAGAGTTTTGTGCAAATTGCCGCGGCCTGTCGGTCGTCATCAGTGTCAGGAGAGCCTCAGAGCAGAGACACGTACAGAAACAGAAAGAGAAGACTCAGGGCTGTCACTGGCTGTCAGTTTGCTGACAGCCAACGGCAGCCCCCAATTTTCATTGTAATTACTTTTGCCATGCATAGGCGGATATGCAATACATACATACATACAAACATATATGTAGAGCGATACTAAGTTATAACTGTCAAAATATGCCATTCGCTTGTCTGTGGAGCAAGCTATATATTTATATATTATGTAAATTGGTGGTCGACATTCTGCTATCAATTGATGTTAGAGAGAAAAAGAAGTATCTTTGGGTTACTAAATATTAGAGCCTAAATATTTAATACCTGTTATTTTTTAACAGTGATTTTCAACTGCTATTGGATAGATAGTTGTCTTATAGCATTTTGAAATTGTGTTTGCTCACATCAGAACACAACACAAAAAGAGCTGGTTGCCCATACTGTGCTGTATCAAGAACCTCCAGGCCCTATCTTCAGTTCTGACTATACAGAAAATCCAAAGACGACATTTGGGTTTGTTTTAAAGCTAAATGAAGTCCATGTGCCAGATCGAAACTGAATCTAGCGTTGGTGCAAACGGAATTCTGTTAATTTTCCGCAAATCAAGGCGCTGCCAAATAAAGGCTATAAGTTCCTCAGAGTAATCGAATATACACGACTTTTCCAGGCGGGGTTGTCTAGTTTCAAAATATTAGCGTAGAAAAGGAAATAATCTTTTATAATCTTTGATATTTGTTAAAGAAGTATGACTGCATGGTTACGATGCAGTATCTTTAATTTAAATCAGGGACCGGATATAACAGTTACTGGTAACAGTTAAAATAGAAATTAACAGTTATATTGCAATTTTTATATAAAAGTTTTATATTAAGAATTATTCTTCGATTTTTATTTTACAAATTCCGAAAATACCAATTATTTTATGATTTTTATTTTATTACTCTGATCATAACAGTTATTTTTGATTTTTATAAATTTTTTTACATGATAACAGTTATTGATGACTTTTTTAAATAAAAGTCATCAATAAAAATTATTCAAAGACTTTTTTATTTTTAAAGTCATAGCATAAAAGTCATTTGCATATATCGCAATAATAAAGCCATTGAGGAAAAACTTGTAAACATAATCTTAATCAGCTTGACTAGTTCGAGTAACATCAAATTAAAATTTTATTTATTATTTAATTTTATTAGTAAAATCTTTTGCAAGGATTCGGAAGACAAATTATATCTCAAGTGTGTCAATACCAATTTTAGTGCAGAAAATCCTCTCTCTACACTTACTTGAGTAGCGGGCACGCTGTTGACAACCTTTGTCAGTTGATACAAATGGCAAAGAGCAAATTTTTTTTCTTCCCAATATTTCATTAAGTCGATGTCTATGTCAATTGGCTTAAAAACAAATACGAAGTGGGTCGTTTACTCTTGCCGAGTTGATCAAGTATATGTTTACGATTTGGTCCTCAATGGCTCTATCATTGCGATATATGCAAATGACTTTTATGCTATGACTTTTAAAATAAAAGTCTTTGAATAATTTATTCAATAATTTATTCTGTTATCATGTAAAAAAATTTATAAAAATCAAAAATAACTGTTATGATCAGAGTAATAAAATAAAAATCATAAAATAATTGGTATTTCCGGAGTTTTAAAATAAAAATCCAAAAATAATTGTTATTTCCCAAGTTTTATTATAAAACGCAAAATATAACTGTTAAATAATGACTTTTTTGATAAAACTTATAACTGTTACGGTCCCTGATTTAAATCAGTGTTCGGCGCGTCGCCATTTACTGTGTATATTCAAATGCTCTGCAACAGCTACGTCAGCACACCGATAGTACTTATAAGCTCGTTACGCTGCTTCGCTGTCATTGAAACGGAGCAAAATTAGAAATTTTATGGCAATTTATAAATCAACGATGCATTAATATTCATTATGGACATCGGTTTAGAGGAGAATAACTATATAAAAGTTTGTTTGGGTTTGTTTTTTATTATTTATTTGCTGATCTCTGGAGATACAGAGTGTGGTAAATGCGGAAAGCTCAGCTTTCTGTTTTTTGTAAAATCACAAAGCAAAATTATATTAATATAGGGCTTCTGCTCCGAACAATATCGAAATCCAATATCTCTTGAAATGATAAAGTTGTTGAATACTATAGTTATTGAAATTTGTTGTTTTCTTGCGGGTAATGAATGACATATTATTCATAAGATTAATCGAATAATTTTGATGCGTTGCTAAAACTCTAGGGCAATTCCTAGTACCAAAATGGTCACAGTCCGCAAACCAAGGCATTATTGGTAAAACTAAAAACGCAATTCGGTATATTTTTAATCCGACTATGGTACTCCATTTCGGTGATTTTTGCTTGCCGTATCTCTTTAGGACATGTTTGAGCCAATAACACCATTATACATCTTTTATGCGCTTTTAAAGATAATCCAGGATATAGATTTAAGCATAGAGTAGAGTTGCCTCCCCCGCAATTTGGAAAAAAACTCATCTCTCCCACAATTTGGGCATGTTGTGATCTAATAAAATATTCTTAAATAAACCTTACCCTGAGTAACGGGTATATCGAAGTCGAGCAGAGCCGACTTCAACTTACGCTCTCGTTTTTTTGTCTTTATAGAATAGACACAATTACGTTTTGTTTTTATACCCTTGCAGAGGGTATATTAAAATTGTCACGATGTTTGTAACGCAGTGAAGGAAGCATTTCCGACCACATAAAGTATATATATTCTTGATCAGCATGACGAGCTGAGTTCATTTCCGTCTGTCCGTCTGTTTCTATGTCATCTCCTCCCTCAGTCTTGAAGCTATCATGACCAAACTTTGCAAAAAGTCTTTAAATACAAATACGCTGCACATTTGTCGCAATCGGCCGGATCGGATGACTATATCATATAGCTGCCATAGGAACGATCGGTCCAAAAACTAGTTCTAATGAGAAAAACATTTTTGTTTTCCATCGCAGCGTAACCAATCGTGGTATATATTAGTTTTATATACTTCCACACAATTCTGAAAAAATTTATCAAAATCGGAAGACTATAGCATATAGCCGACATATAAACGGTCGGTCCAAAAACTAGTTCTAGTGGGAAAAACTTTTTTGTTTTCCATCGTAGCGTCACCAATCGTGGTATATATACATTTTATATGATTCCACACAATTCTAGAAAAATTTATCAAAATCGGATGACTATAGCATATAGCTGCCATATAAATGGTCTGACCAAAAACTAGTTCTAGTGAGAAAAACTTGTTTGTTTTCCATCGTAGCATCACCAATCGTGGTATATATTAGTTTTATATACTTCCACACAATTCTGGAAAAATTTATCGAAATCGGATGACTATAGCATATAGCTGCCCTAGGAACGATCGGTCTAAAAACTAATTCTAGTTTTTGTTATCAGTGATAGCGCCTTTCAAAAAGTGCAGGGGTATTTAAAGCCTTCTATTTTTTTAAGTTAATTTGGCAGAAAATTTACAATTCTTCTGGAAAAAACAGGAAAATTCAAAATATGAAATACAGATGTTGCTATTGTAGATCGACTCAACTTCAGCAAATTTGGTGTTTAAATTGTGTTTAACTTTTGGATACCCAATCACGTGACGCGGAGTGTACAAGCGGACTATCTTTAGCTATTATAGCTTGCCGGCATTTATTGACTTCGGTGTCTCGCTCTCTCTCTCTCTCTCTCTCAAGTCAAAATAATAAACGAAAATAACTTGTCACTTCTTGGGCTTGTTTGTTGTTGTTGTTGTGCCAAGAGCAAGAGCGGGAGATCCCAAAGACCAGACATGGCCCCATGTCATTGCTCCCGGTATTGGACACTTGTAAAATTGTAGCCTACATTTGATTTGTGTGTTTTGCTTTCTGTTTTGCTGCTGGTTTGCCTTTTGATTGACGCGTGTAAATTGACACCAAAAAAAATTACCCACATGTTCGTGCGCCTTCTTGGGCCTTCTTCTGTCAACGGTTCTTTTGTAATCTACTTACATTTAGCGGTAATTTCTAGTGCAACAGCCACCGAATTTAATAAACTTATCGTTTTTTTTTTGTGTTCATTTAAGAACTTTTAATTGGATTTACCTATTAAGCGGCAAGTGCAACCCGCGTTCAATTGATTAAAATTGTTAAGCTGTGTTCTAATTAAACGGAGAAAATAGGAGACGGGGGGGGGATCCATGACTAATTAGTGGTAATTAAGTGGGCCGCTAATGCAGTTTCACAACTTGCCCAAAGAAAGAGATAGAGTGAGAGAGGAAAAGTGCTTCAAAGCAGCTGTAAAATTAAGATTTAAAATCCAAATGTTATCCAATCGATACTAAACTTTTATAAAAAAATTTTAGTCCGCTTTCATTTGCAGTCAATTCAGCTTAGTTTTCAAAGTAATTAAATGGTTTGAGCCTGCTTTCATTTATTTATGTGTCCATTCGCTGATAAAAAAAATCATATAAAACAATCTGCTAAAATGCCGGCCAGTAGTTCGACCTGACAACCAATTCTCACCTGAATGTAAAACACAAATGATTAAAATGCGTGTTAAGCCATAAATGAAAAACGTTATAAACAAATTAACGTCTGTCTGCGTCAGCGCAAAACGAATCTCTCGGTCTACCCAGACCCCATTTGTACGTATTGTAAAAACGATCAGTGGGAAAATGCGGCGAAGTGAGAAAATTTTCTCATCTGTGGATAAATTAAACCGAAATTTAATCCACGTCCACTCGAAAAAACGCGATAGAATTTATACCGTTTGGTAATTAAAAGTGCAAGTATAATTCGTACTTGGTTGTACTTAATCAAAGTACAAATCTGTCTTAAGTTATAAATTTTACCAAAATGTATCTAAAATAAGAACACAAATTCTTAAATCAAGAATTTTTATACACTTGAAAAGTGTATATTAATTTTGCCCAGAAGTTTGTAACGCATAGAAATATTCATTTCCGACCCCATAAACTATATATATTCTTGATCAGGACGACGAGCTGAGTTCATTTCCGCTTGTCCGTCCGTCCGTCTGTCCGTCTGTCTGTCTGTCTGTCTGTCTGTTTCTACGCAAACTAGTCCCTCAGTTTTAAAGCTATCGAGCTGAAATTTTGCACAGAATCTTCTTTTTACTGCACGCAACTAATATGTCGGAACCGGCCGGATCGGATGACTATATCATATAGCTGCCATAGGAACGATCGGTCCAAAAACTAGTTCTAATGAGAAAAACTTTTTTTCCATCGTAGCGACACCAATCGTGGTATACATAAGTTTTATATGCTTCCACACAATTCTGGAAAAAATGATCAAAATCGGATGACTATAGCATATAGCTGTCATATAAACGGTCGGTCCAAAAACTGGTTCTAGTGAGAAAAACTTTTTTGTTTTCCATCGTAGCATCACCAATCGTGGTATATATTATTCTTATATACTTCCACACAATTCTGGAAAAAATTTTTCGAAATCGGATGACTATAGCATATAGCTGCCATAGGAACGATCGGTCTAAAAACTAATTCTAGTACGAAAATCTTTTTTGTTATCAATGGTAGAGCCTTTCGAAAACTGCAAGGGTATTTAAAACATCGGCGTAGCCGATGTTAGCCTTTTTTTCTTTTTTTTTTTTTCTTATATAATAATTATTTACACAAAACAAAAAACCAAATTGAAAATGCTCTTTTGTTTTTCTCTCTAAAATTTTTATAAAAAAAACACCCAAAAAACCATGTGCAAAGGTAGAAGACCACCTTAAGCAAACCAAACTGACGACTATATTCCTCCTAAATATCCAATCGGAAAGATCAGTTAAAACGAGCAGTTTGCAAGCGTACTAAAACTTCGTTACAAACTTATTTATTTTTGCATGTTGTTGTTTTTTTTTCGTTGATGACCTTGAAATGGAATTTACATGACAATCAAAAGTTAGCTACATCATCAAATAATAATATAGAAATAGTCACAAGATTTATGCATACGTGCTGTAGCTTTCGTATTGACTCTTTTTTTAATAGGAAACAAATGTGGGAATTACAAATGAAACAACTTTCTCCACCTTTGGTCGAAGAAAGTTTAGAATTTGTATGCTAAGCCGGGGGTGTTTGCTTCATTTGGTTTATGGCTTATTAAACTATCTATATGTGTGTGTGTAGGTGTGAGTAGTTTTAATGGTTTTAAATCAAATACAAAAACCAAAAAGACTATGCTGTACACTCGAGTGTAGGATTTATGACTTAGTGCTGCGGCTTATCATTGCATTTAATTGGCCATTACACACTGATGACTTCATGTGACATTTTAATGGCAAGACAAACGTAAATCCCGGTTGATTAAATGGGGAAAGATGGTGATTAAAATTAAAGAAGTTTCAATGAAGTGACAAAAATTATGGCTTAAATGGAACAGTAATGAGGGGAAAGCAAAAGCAAAATGGAGCCAAGATCTAAACTAGACGTAAGTTCTTCTTATTACAATCCATTTTAAATTATTATATAATTGAATTTAATTAATTGATTGAATATAAAAATTGACGTCTGTATAGACTAGGCTCGAAATGTTTAAGGTAATGGCCCTAAAATAAAAGTATAAAACTGACTTTTGGAGTAACTCTCTGTAGTAGAGTGGCATTCATTTGAGACGAAGTTTAGGTTCTTTTGCATTTTTCCTTTGCTGTTAGAACATTACCTCGACTCATTGCTTCGATTACCTTACACAGCTGTAAAAGATACAAGTGGGTTGCAGAAATTTAACAGTTATGATTTAAAATGAGTCACTCAAATAGACTCAACTAATGTTTTAGCCTTTGAAATGAACCGAACCGTTTACTTTTCCGATGCCCACTTGTTTTTTTTACTTTTGGTCTAATGTACTGTTGTTAGAAACACCACAATTATTGTGGGGAAAGCTTAAAACAAAAAATACCTTGAGCCTATTTCATTGATCGGTAGTGTACATTTCTAGATTTTCATTGATTTTTCAATTAAGTTTGAAAATAACTATCAATTTACATAAAAGATGAGACTTTTGACTTCCGTGAAGCAAACATAAAACTCAGAAATGAAATGAACCGAACCGAACCATTTACTCTTAAGGTTTTTAGTTCTATTCGTTATTAATATCATAAGCTGATATTCAAAGCCGATTCAAAGCTTTTGGTACTAAGCAGTGCTTGCTTAAAGCTTGGCCTGCTCAAGTTAAAATTACAAAAATCAGCAAAGCTCACTCTCAGCAATTCTGGGAACATTGAAACACAAAAATTGGGTCATTTACGCACACGCACAGGCGTCTCACACACACACACACATACACTCAGGGAAAAATGCTGTGAAATTTTAATATTTTCACGTTGACTTAAATATTTTTGCCATTGATTTTGCGTTAAATATGGAATTCGTAAATCTGAAGTGCTTACACTTTAAATCGAAATTAAATATGAAAATAGTCAAATTGAATAGTTTTCATATTAAATATAAAAAGACCAAACTATTAAATTTAACAAAAAAAATATTTAATTTTAAATATTTCATAATAGTTATGAAATATATTCATATTAAATTTAAATAAATATAATATTTAACTTTAATATACTTTATAGTACTTTAATTTTTTTTTGTATTTGGCTTTACTTTTTTTATAGTAGTATTGAAGTGGAATAATATTTAACTCAAATATGTTTCATAACGAAAACAACAATATTTCTTATTAATTTCAAAATCATTTTATTTCAAATTGAGATGTGCTCATTTAAAATTGAAGTTACATATTTTATATAAACACCAATTTATATTGAATTAATAAACTTTAATTTAAAAGTATCCTCCTCAAAATAAATATAGTTTCAATTTAATCTAGCAAGTTTTTAGCAGACTCGGTGTCACATAAGTTATGCATAACTGTAGAAAAAGTACACACACAATACACAATGAGGCTGTATGGATAACCATACAGCCGTTTCGGAAGGTTCCACTATTCTTAAACATTGGTTTTCTGCCTGACGAACTACAGCCAATGACACGAATGCCATAACTGGTTGGGGAGCCCACGTTGCTGGTGCAAAAAACTTTAACCGTTCAAAATTTTAAAATTAACATACAAAACTTTATTTTTAAGATAAAACCTATTAAAAGCAATATTACTCAAATTTAAAAATAATAATTAACATAGTTAAGCAATACATATTTGCGTATATTTGAAATAAATATGATTTTACTTTAATCTGAATACAGCAATATTAAATTTTAAATGAATTTTACTTTGATTTTACTATATTCATATTAACTTCAGTGGTTAAGAATGTTTTTAGTTAAATCAAAGCGCTTTCTATTGGACTTTAACCCTCTCATGCCCGAATTAAAATGTGCGTGGCTAAAATTTTTTTGAGTAGACATATAAGCTAAAGTTGACCTCAATATCAACTGACAGAAATTTCAATGTCCTAGGTGTCCTGGTTCAAGAGCTACAGGATGTTGCGTACATGCAACATTGGGCAATTGTGTTATATATTTAAAGTCAAGATGATTTTTTTTCAAATGCCGTTTATTAGTATTTATGTATGATAGGACACGAAACAATTTTTTTTGGGATTGGAGCACAAGTGCACATTACATTTGCTGCATTTACAGCTTGGAAATCCAGTGCTGCATACTCTACATCTTCCTCTTGTCTCCCATTCCGGCCAATGATTATAACCATCAAGTCGTAGTGATTTTGCTGGGTCTGCAACATAAGCTCTTTTATAGGGGTTTGATTCAGAGCCCGTAGAAGGAGCTGGTGATGACGGAGCTGGTGATGATGGGGATGAATTCATTGTCAAAAGGAGTGATGATGGACGACCTCTCTTTTTGGCGACAAATGTAGTTTGACTTGCGTTCAAAATTTCGTTTCCTCACATATTTTCTGCCACAGTTCATCCGCAAAGAAAGTAATTAAATATTCGATGGGGTTTTTCACCGCATTGCTGCATAATTCACTTTTCCAAGTGGTCTAGCTTTCCATAAACTCTGCACTTCTCCACTTTAAACTCTTCAAATCAATTTTTTCCATCACCTCCTGTACAACGTTTTCATTTACATTCGAATCTCCATCATTTTCGCTTCTAATAAATTGGTCAATCAAACCAACTCCCACATTTTCAGCTCTGTTATCCAAATTTTTTAAAGTTTCTTCTATAATTTCGTCCATATTTCGATCTTCTTCTTCTTCATTTTCCTCATCAGCCGAATCATCCCAATCAAAGTTGGGAAATTTTTTAATCTCAGCTTGAGTCAGACCTTTTGTGCGCATCTTAGAATCTGTATACAAAAAAAAATTTTATTTTTCGAAAATTACCACAATAGACCAATGTTGCATATACGCAACACGACATTTATAAAATTATTACAAACAGACTAAATAATATTTTCATGCGTGTTTTTTTTTTTTAAATACTCACTTACCTTTCTTTATTTAGTTGTTGAACTTGGTTTTAGGATGAAGTAATTATTATAATGTTTTTTAACACTTTTTTAAAACCACGTTTTTTTGCACAATGAATTTGTCAACTACGCTCTCGGGAGAATAGCTACAAACTGAACGCGTGTGCAGCTGACTACCGAACAATTAGGTGTAAGCTCACTCAACACATGGAGCTATATTTCTGCGAAAGATTCAAAACAAAAAATTTAAAATAACGGTAGTTAGAGGCTCTTAAATACAATGTTGCGTATATGCAACAGCGAGCATGAGAGGGTTAATACATTTGCTATTTGAAAACAGCATAGTAAAATTAACTATGATTGTATTAATTTTTACGATTTGTTTTTTCTCTGGGTGTAGCCCCATGTGAAATCCAGATTTTAGCATATGTCGGGCACAGCATCAAAGCCACACTGAGCTTGGATTCTTGGGCAAAGCAGCGCATAAAAAGTGAAACGCAAGGAACGAGCAAAGAACTGGAAATTGCGCATGCGTGTGCGCCTCTTAAGAGTACAGTGGGTGCGCGTATGCGAATGGATCTTTGGGCGTTATTTTAGTTTTTTAACCACCAAATCTTTCGACACGGCTTAAGGTCATTTCTCTTTAATTTGGCCTACATTTTGGTCTGACTCTGTCATGACGCATTTTGCTCTCTTCTGTCTGTATATGCTGCTGGCACAGAATTCTGGCCTGCCGCCACCCGCCTGTTGATTAATTGCATAATTTCAGTTTAAATTACACAAGTCATAAAGCAAAAATTCATTTATTTAAAAGTTAATGCAATTTTTTTGTTGGCTCGCCCCATTAATTTAAACGCATTTATCATACAGCAGGAAGCAGGCAACAATTGCGAGCTCATCTGATGAATTAAAATATGGAATGCTTTGGTCTTTGCAAATGCTTATAAATACTTCTTGTGTATTTTTACAACTTTTTGTGTAGATGCTGTGTTACAAGTGGTTTACGGTTATCAGAGCTGAAGATGCGTTATTCTGTCGTTAGCTGTTGTTTTTTTTTTTACCTCTCCGTCTGGGC
The DNA here is from genome assembly GCA_018904225.1 of Lordiphosa mommai. NCBI lineage: Eukaryota > Metazoa > Arthropoda > Insecta > Diptera > Drosophilidae > Lordiphosa > Lordiphosa mommai. Next base: position 1,095,308 of record JAEIFT010000018.1, read on the forward strand.
ACTTAGCGAAATCATTGCGAAAGTGCTTGGCCCGACTTTCTGCAACATCAACGTCGCAACGCAACGCCTCAACATCAACATTCATTGTCATTTGCCAAGCGCGTTTTAATGGAGATTGCAGAATACTTGACGAAAAGATGTGTTGGATTTATTTAAGAAAAGAGAAGTAAACAAATCAGGCTCGTAAAACACGCGAAAAAGAACACAATAAACGTTGATTGAAAATTCTTTCAAGAAGTGTTCGATTTTGTATTCAAATAAAAAATACGGACGCAAAAACTACAAGAAGACACAGACAAACGCGACCCCAGCACCAAAGAGACCGAGGAAGAGGAAGCGCCACGAGCCAAAAGACAACGCGCGAAAAGCACACAGACCCGAAAACCAGCCCGGCCGAAACAGCCCCTTTAAAGCCACAAATGTAAGGATGAACGAAAAACAGACAAAGAAAAAAAAAGCCACGCAAGCCCAACCAGAAAACAACCAAATACACTGGACAAATCATATAAACATAAGCATGTAAGGTATGGATTCTTACTACGGAGTAGTGACATATTGTATGAAACTTAATGGATCAGATTTATACGGTTATATTTTTGATATTTGTGCTTCCAAACAGAATATGAGATCCCTGTTTGCGTCTTCCAACAAGAACCCAATTAGAATTTTAGACCCCCCGACAACAACCCGCGTAGACTTGTCCAGCCCTACCAGACGAACCGCCTTGCAACCCACTGAAAATATTGATAATTGTTTAATATAATTATTTTCTATCATTTAAGTTTTTTAAAATTGAGTTGATTTTTGAATATTTTTCAATTTTTTTCTCCCAGCAGAGCTTGCAAATCCAATCAAAACCCCTCTCAGCAGTAAAAAATCAAATATCCTACACTCTCTAAGCACTTGGTGTCCCCTTCCTTCCCCTTAATACACTGTGATAGTTTTTTTCAAAAAACTTGAACGGTTTCCCCTATATTGGGCCCTGGGAATCGAACTGCATCATTAATTTTTTGAGTTATCACGATGGTTTCATACATTTTTATGCTCTGTACCGAAGGAACACAGAGTATATTGGGTTTGTCCAAATGTATGTAACAGCCAGAAGGAAGCATCTCCGACCCTATAAAGTATATATATTCTTGATCAGCATCAACAGCCGAGTCGATATAGCCATGCCCGTCTGTCTGTCCGTATGAACGAAGAGATCTCAGAGATTGTAAGAGATAGAGGTTTGAGGAGTATGGAACATATATTTCTTATACTTGCAGACAGATCAAGTTTAGTTTTGATTTTTGCCACGCCCCCTGCCTCCGCCGCAAATTCAAAAAAAACCTCATATCTTCCACAATTTTGGAGTTAGGTTGTTCGAACCTTCTAGACATATATTGTACTCATCATTTCTTATCAAGCCCCCATTCATCGTTTTCCGATCAGATGAACGATAGTAGAGTTGCCACCCCCGCAATTTGAAAAACACCTCAAATATCCCGCAATTTTGGAGTTAGGTTGTTTAAACCTTCTAGACATATATTTTACTCATCATTACTTATCGAACCCCCAATCATTGTTTTCCGATCAGATGAGCGATGGTAGAGCTGCCACCTCCACAATTTGAAAACAATCTAATATATTCTACAATTTTAAAGACAGATTGTTTGAACCTTTTAGGCATATATTTCAATCGTCATTACTTATCGATCCACCATACACCGTTTCCAGATCAGATGAACGATATTCGAGTTATAAGCAAACCAAATAATTACGCTGGGCAGCACTGCCCGTAATCGTGATGGGCAGCACTTGCACAGTTTGTGCGACCCCACACTTTAAAGTAATTAGTTATATACAAAACAGGTACAGAGTATATTAAAGACGGGCTTGACCGACTTTCTTACTTGTTTTTTACCAAAAGTATGATATTTTATTCTCGTGAAATCTGAATAAAAAGATTTAATTGTCCTCTAATTTGATACATTCACAGTCTTTCGATATCATTGAACATTCAAAAGTTATAGATTAAAATCTTTAAAAAAATTAAATTTTTAAAAATAATTTTTATTACCAAAATAACATCAACTTAGGAAATATTTAAATATAAATCAAGTTATTGTTGGATAACAAAAGGGAAGGCATTAAAAAATGATTTAATTCTGATTTCACTTAATATTTGGAAATTTTAAATAATTTGTTGTAAAAAATTTTATCTAAAAAAGGTTGCAATTATTTTAGCTGTTTTACCATAACTTTTGAAACCGAAATGATAATATGTAAAGTTTTCGATTTGGTTATAATTTTCAAACCTAAGTTAAACTTCAATAGCCACATTTCTGTCATTTAAAACGAATTCAAAACTTTTATTGGTTTCATCACGAGGTGGACCAAATCTAGACCAAATCTAAAATATTGCTCCCTTTTCTGGTCTTAGTACCAGATATACCAGTATCAGATTGAAACAGTTCATAAGCAGTTGCTGATCCTTGCTCATTGTGAGCTAAACTGGGATACCAGCAGGCATCTAGCTCCTTATAAAAATAAATATCGTTTGATTGACCTCCCTTCACTTCTCATTGAAATTTAGGTACCTAGTCCCTACCTTTTAAGAAGGTAAATGAAAATGTAAACCTAGGTAAGGTAAAAGGTACTCGAATTTTTAAGTACCAACTTATATTTCTGAATCGCTTGGACCGAATGACTATATCTTAAAGCTGCCATAGGAACGATAGGTCGGAAAATAGTTCTTAATAAGAACAACCTTTTTTACAATAATAGCGTTCGAAAACTTATGAATATTAAATATTAAATACTGTCGTACTGTTCTGCAAAAATTGTTAAAAATCGTATAACAATATCTTATAGCATCGGTCGGAAAATGGGTTTTAGTAAGAAAAATGTTGTTGTTTTTCATGATAGCGTTTCTAAACTCAGGAATTATGAATGCTAAATGTACAAAATCGGAAGTTTTCATGCTTACCTTTGAACAGAGTTTTTTTTTAAATAATTCTGGAGAGAAAACCATATGATTTTTTAATTTGGTTTTTTGTTTAGTGTTATTTATTAATTAAATAAAAAAATTTTAAAAAAATATTTTGGAATTCGAGGGCTGTTCAAAAAGTTATCGGCCTGCCAATTAAGGTCTCCAAAAAAAAAGGTGAAGAGGTGGTAGCCATGATTCCGGAACTTCAGGTTGTCGGATCGAACTTGAAATAAGAATTTTGTTTTCAGATTTAAAAATTTCGAACATAGTTAGCTTTTGAGATCGTTTGTACTTGAATTTCCCCGGTTTAAGTACGGAATTCTTAAATATCTCTGAGTGTATGCAATGAAATAAATGAAAACACACAGAATTAAGGGTTTGGGGGTATTTTGTAGCGGTTTTACTTATTCCTTTTAGACTTGATAAATTGGTAACTTATTTTAATCTTCACTCTTCCCCCTCTGCTCTTCCAGTTTTATCCACGCGCATGAAACAACTGGCCACATTGCTCAATGACTTCAATTTCGAGTGCATTGGCACCGCCCAGACCGACGATGAGAATGTTATCTGTGAGAGTTTAAAGCGTTTTGGTGCCATCATTGGCACCATTGAGGATGAGCGCGAGAAAATGGTAAGATTTATAATTACGTTAGAATGTATGTTATTCACATTTGGATATATGTATATATACTCTAGCTAACACTCGCCGATAAACATATTATCGAGTCACTGGAGGATTTCCGTAAAAAACAAATAGGCGGCGTCAAGGAGAACAAAAAGAAGTTTGATAAGAAAACAGAAAAGTTTTGCCAATCGCAGGAGCGATTTCTAAATATGTCAACCAAAAAGCCAGAGAACACAATACAAGAGGTGAGTCTACCACAATCCACCCAGCTATTTTTCGTTCCCCTATCTGTTTACGTCTGTCCGCATGCCCCTACAACTGTATACAATCAAAGCTCGTAAAAGTTGTGCAAAGTTCCATGACCTAAGTCAAACTATGCTCAATATCTACTGCATCAAGTGCAGGATACATACAGTGGAGATTGCTGGGAAAGCAACAGGAGTAGGGGGTATGAAATCTAAAGCAACAACAAGTTTTTGCAAAATTTTGTACAATTTTTGGTGTGTTTTATGATTGCCGATTTTACCTCCTGAATGCAGTGATTGCCCATTGCTAGTTGTAAATTTGATAATCACGATTGCTGAAAAGAAATCGAACAAAAAGCATGATTGATTAGGGCGATTACCGATTGATGTGTCAGCCCACCTCTTTTGGAAGCATTTATATTAAAATTTTCAGTGTGACCAACTCCTTATAATACGTAAAAATTGATTTTTATTAGTGTGAATGTATTTTCGGATAAAAAGAGCTAAAGCCACAATATCAGCAGGGACATTTTAGCAATCGTAAATCAGTAATCGCAAATCAAAATTATCTGCTGAATGGGCCCATTGATTATTGCATTTTGAGCAGAATTACGAACCGAGCTGTGAGCACGGAACGGGCCAATACATACCCCTCGTTATTCTATAGCATTAAAAAACTGTCCTGTAGTTATTTCTTCATTTGTCAGCTTTGTCTTTTGTACTATGACATTTCTAGGTCAGGTGACGTACTTGACTTCTTTCTATTCCTCCTATTTATAAGGCTTTATGAACATTTTCTTGGGACAGAAACATTTTAGTGGCCAGCTCCACTTGGATATATATAATAAGGATTTATAAGGAATTTCTGCCTTCGACGACTCAGAGAAAAAGTGTGATACAGACTCTGCAGCTTCTGCTTGTATTCCAAGCAGGGATTAATCCCGAAACGAATATCGGTTCCGGTACCGGTTCCAGTACGTACCGAAATGAGAATTTCGGTTAAAGGTCCTATATCGGTTTTCAGTTTATTTCGGTTTTCGGTTTCGATACGGTTCCTAGATTTTTATTTCGGTATACCAGTACGTACCGGTACAATAATATTTTTTATACACTTGAAAAGTGTATATTAATTTTACCCAGAAGTTTGTAACGCATAGAAATATTCATTTCCGACACCATAAACTATATATATTCTTGATCAGGACGACGAGCTGAGTTCATTTCCGCTTGTTCGTCCGTCCGACTGTCTGTCCATCTGTCTGTATGTTTCTACGCGAACTAGTCCCTCAGTTTTAAAGCTATCGAGCTGAAATTTAGCACAGAGTCTTCTTTTTTACTGCACGCAACTAATATGTCGGAACCGACCGGATCGGAAAATGTGTTTTACTAAGAAAAGTTTTTTTTATGGTATACAATTTTTATTATCAATGATTTAAAAATTTTAAATATCTGATATCTATATCCTATATATATTTTACTGGTTAAATCAGTTGTAGTAAAGTCTTTCAAGTATATTAAAACTTCGCCACAGTCGAAGTTAGCTTTGCCTTCTCGTTTTTTATGCTCTGTACCAAAGGTACACAGAGTATATTGGGTTTGTGCAAATGTATGTAACAGCCAGAAGGAGGCATTTCCGACTCTATAAAGTATATATATTCTTGATCAGCATCAACTGCCGAGTCGATATAGCCATATCCGTCTGTCCGTATGAACGAAGAGATCTCAGAGATGGTAAGAGATAGATATTTGTGTAAGTAGGCAAAGACCAAGTATGAGAGGAGCGATGCAATTGAGATGACCTGCGTGACTAATATAGATACGTTTATGTTAATAGGAATTTATATACAAATTTTATAATTTTAAGAGTTATATACTAGGGTAATTCTACTCATCATTACTTATCGAGCTCCCATACATCGTTTTTCAACCAGATGAACGATAGTCGAAAGAGTTGCCACCCCCAGATTTTGAAAAAACCTCACACTTTAAAGTTATCAGTTACGTACAAACAATAGAATTAAAAAATGGTCTTCAAGGAATGTGCCACATAAAAAACGCTCGCCTTATGATTAAGGTAGTAGTCTGGTAACTTATGCCTATTTTCATGACTTCTTTGGAGAGTGGTTTTTATAGAAAAATAAAAATGAATTATTCTGAATATTTAGGGTGTTTTTTTATTTACATATTGAAAATATAAAAAAAAATTTATTTGAAAAAATTTAATAGTTTATTACTATTATTTGTTGTCCCCCAGTTGGAACCTCCAAAAAAAAAAAATGCACGTGGGTGGCCCGGGTGATTTTGGCTCTTGATGTTATTTGAAATCAAATATTCTTGATTATTCTTAATCTACAGACATGTCGTTCTGGTCGGAACTACTGAAGTTAAATTTCAAGGGTAAATAACAAAATGGCGGGAAACATAAAATCTGCCTGAGCTTTTTCTAAACATTTCAATGTTTAGGGAAGGATTTTTCTAAGACTTAGAAATCCTTTACATTTAATTAAAGTTTAAGGATGAATTTTTCAAAATGTAAGATGTTTTTTCTATATATATATATATATATATATTTCTATATATATATATTTGAAATAATCTGAAACCGAAACTGTACCGGTATTAGCGTTTCGGTATGGTTCCGGTGTATTCGGTTCCTATTAGAACGGTTAACGGTTTTCGGTTCTCAAAAAATGTTAATATCGGTTCCGGTTTTGATACCGGTATGTGGCTTGAAACGGATTATTTCGGTTAACGGTTTCGGTTCCGATTACAGTATTAATCCCTAATTCCCAGTGTGTGCTCTCAGTGTGCTCTGCTCTAAGCTTTTCGCAGCGAATTGGTAGCGCTGTCCTAAAGGAAGTGACTGACTGTCACTCTCTGCTCATGTGTATCTCTTGTAATAAGCCTGCACGTAGCCATGGGCATACCGACAAGGAGGTTATTTGTTGGATATATGTTGGACTGCTCCCACATTTCTTAAAGAGATTTGCGGTTACGGTTACCAATTTAAAAGAGTAACTAGCGTTCAACTGTTCCGATTCCTAATCTCTGCTTTTGTGTAGTTAGTTCATCTTCAGCAATCTCTACTGTATATGCTTTTACGATTGGCTGGCACCTCCTGGCTGTCGTTTTGGCAACTTCAACTGGCTTCATTCAATATATATATAAAATGCCGAGCAGCGCGGGTGGGAATATGGGTTTCGCGTTGTTTCCGTAATCCTTTTCTGGCCAGTTGCCAGACATGCGCGGAACCACCGGGCTGGCCCATGTGAAAGGGCTGACCAATCTGTCATTTGACCCAAATTGAAGCTGGCAAAGTCAATAAACTGCAGCTAAAACATATGCATCCGTGTGTGTGTGGTCCTCCTCCAGCCGGGTATGAACAAAAGTAAACAGTCTACACGCAGCCAAAGTAAACAGGCCGGTTGTCCGTGAGCTGTGTAAACTAATGATGAGGGGCAGCAGAAGGAGGCTGCATGCAAAATGTAGTAATTACCAAGCAATTTGGTAAACGTTCTTGGAACACAAAGAGTCAGAGTCAATTGGGTCACGAAATATAGTCAATACAAAAAATGAAGTGAAAATTATGTGGATCTCATCCAGATGAGATTGTGCAATATTGAATTTGAATCAAATTTGTAAGGTTTTATTATAAACAATTAAATTGGAATTAAACAGGCGCAATCATTCATAATTTGCTGACCCTAAATCAGACGACAAACAATATAGTTCTTATTTCCTGTAGCAAAGGTAGAAAGAAGGGTATAATGAGCGAAGGGCACATAGTGGCCCTTTTATAACGAGATTATACGCATTTTATTGTTGCTGCTAGCTTCAGTTTTATTTTGATGCCCACCGCTGCTTTAAAGTATATAAATTCAGCTTCAACAGCCGAGTCGATATAAATCTCTGAGAGGGTTAGAGGTAGAGATGCCTCTACTACATTTCCCGCAATTCAAGAAATTCCCCCATAACTTTCAAAATGTTGTGGGTTAAATTGTTCAGATTTTCATTATATATAAATTTGTGCATAATATCACTTGAAAGAAAATTAAGACATACCCATGTCTTCTAGAAATCGCTTTCGACTTTAAAACGACTCAAATCGTATGGGTATGAGTTTGTACAAACATCTCTGAACCTATAAAGCAGCGACGGGCACACTATGGCCCTTTGCGCCCTCGATGCCCGAACCATTAGTCCACTTATAACGAAATTAATCGCTTTTTATTGTTGCTATTACCTTCAGTTTGCTGCCTTAAAGTATATAAATTCTTAATCCACATCAACAGCCAAGTCGATATAGCCATATCTCGGATCTCTGAGTTGGTTAGAGATAGAGGCATCATCAGAAATTCCCCCTAACATTAAAACTTTTGTGGGGTAAATTGTTCCGATTTTTATCATATATAGTTAACTGCATTATTTATCAATCCACCAAGTTTTTAAACGATCACTTGAAATATAATGGAGATATAACCCAGCCAACCATATTCGGAGCGCTCCTACACTGGATTGAAAAGAGACTCCTACAGCTACACCTTTTAGGAGTGTTTATGAAGCAGTCCTAACAGGATTGAAATGGGAGTAGGAGTGTTTATGGAGCGCTCCTAGTAGGATAATAATGGGAGTCCCTAGCAAGCACCTCTTAGGAGTGTTTATGGAGCGCTCCTGGTAGGATTCATAAGGGAGTCCCTAGCAAACACCTCTTAGGAGTGTTTAAGGAGCGCTCCTGGTAGGATTCATAAGGGAGTCCCTAGCAAACACCTTTTAGAAGTATTTTTAGAGCGTTTCTACGTTGTAGTAAAAATGGGTCCGCAAGAGAACCGCATGAAGGCGTTTATGGAGTTTTAAAATACGTAAGTAGGGCGAACATTTGTTTTTTATAGAAATTTTCAATCATTTTCGAAGTTTTCCAAGTTGATTCGTTTAATATTAATAAAAAAAAAAATAGGGAGTGGTGCAAGGGGTAGTGTGTGAGCCTACTGTGCGGGATTTCTTGTGTTAGAAAAGAGTAATTTGTGCTCAATTCTTTTTCGAAGATCGAGAAACTTTAAAAGGACGTCTTGCCGTCCACTTTTTTCCATTTTATTGGCTGCAACCGACCCTCCACCTGTCCTGGAGTGTTGCAATGTCTTCTGTTTGTTGTTCTATTGATTTTCTACGCAGCGTCGTCTAGTGCTTTGGCATGCGTGTCACGTTGTCAACCCTCACCCACCTACCTATCCACCCACCCACCACCCTCCTTCATCACAATCCTGCTGACGGTTGCCAGGCTGTTGCAATGCCGGCCGGCTGGCTGCCATGCAACATAAGCACAACAATTTGTTATCAGTCACGCGTCGTCGTCGTTGTCCTCCTCCCACCCTTGCTGGCTTTCCACTTGCTCGTAAGCTGTATATCTATATATATAAGAGATATGCATGTGTTTTTCCGCTGTTTTGGGTGGGCATACCGCGCTTGGCCAACTCACTCATTCCTTCTCAAGCAGCGTCTGTCAATGGTTTTAAAATATTAAGCCAGTTATGGCTTCAAGCTTATCTTTAAAACTGGGCATGAAGTGAGCTGGAGCTGGAAATAAAGTCTACCTAATTGGTACTAACATAAATCGAATGCATAAACAAAATGAGAAATTTAAAGAAAAAGCATAAATATTCTTTAACCCAGCTCTGGGCTTGAAATTTTAGTTAGCGGGCAGTCCAACAACTACAGAAAAACAAATAACAGCCCGTATAATCAAGCTTCGCGGTCGTGCACTCTGCCTGTATTTTGTTTTTGCTGCCGACTGCTTGTGTGTCGACTGGGGCAGCACATCGCTTTTTTTTGTGAAAAATTTGAATCACTTTGGTTTTAAATAAAGTAACCCTAATACAACATTTTTTACATGTTACTGTTACTTTTAAGCAGTTTATTATGTACACTACAGTGTATAGTTGAATTAATTTAGTGTTATGGACTATACTATAAAGGCCGATTTCTCATCTCCTACATAGCACTATCTGTCACGTAAACTTACAAATAACAGAGTAAAATGATTGTTTATCTGATACATATCAGCTATCAGAGCTGTAAAAGATTTAAATCATTTTTGATTTTAAATCTTAATGATTTATTTGCATCTTGATTGATTCAATTGAGTTTTAAATCATCAAGATTTAAATCTGATTCAATCATGAAAGATTGCATAAAGTTGATTTATAATTCATATTAAAGCAATCTGATTGTAAGTATTTTGATTTATTTCATTTGATTTAAATCATTAAAGATTTAAATCATTTAAGATTTATTCATTTGATTTAAATCAAACTTTTGAAATCATTTGTGATTTATTTTTTTATAGATTTAAATTTAGTTTTGTGATTTAAATCATTAAAGATTTAAATCATTTTGAGATTTAAATCAGTAAAGATTTAAATCATTTTGAGTTTTAAATCATTCGAGATTTCAATATTTTGATTAAAATCATTAAAGATTTAAAATTTTTCATTTAAATCATTAAAGAATGCAATATTTTGATTTAAATCAAATGATTTAAGACTTTAAGATTTAAATCTTGAAGATTTAAATCTTCAATGATTGAAATCAAATAATTTAAATCTTCAAAGATTTAAATCAAATGAATTAAATCAAAATATTTACAATCTGATTGCTCCAAAATGATTTTTAAATCTCCTTAAAGCAATCTTCAATGATTGAATCAGATTTAAATCTTGATGATTTAAAGCTGAAATGAATGAATTCTTTATTTTTCAAATCAAGTTGAGATTGAATCGTGAATCAATCTCGAAATGATTGATTCATTTACAGCCCTGTCAGCTATTTAGAAGATAAGAAATTGGGCCTTAAAAAGATACTTACATTGAGCATAAAACTTATTTTAACTTACAGTAAAAAAGAACTCCAACGAGTTCCCTTTGGTTGCTGAAGGGAGGAGGAACCCTTTAGTGCATTCCCAGCTTCTTTCCCCTTGGGGAGTAACTTTGCTGCATATCGACCCCAGTGATGCCTTGACTGTTGTACCCATTACTAATTGACCGACAAGACTCACCCTCAGACTCGTTAGCGCTTCGGTGATAAAAGATAGAAGGACGTTGTTAAAAACGTATTGAAAGTCGAGTTAAGCTGCTTGGGAGTATTCTTTACAATCAAGAGATTTTTGTAGAATCGTACCTACTGTCTCAGTGGATCTGCCTTTCCGGTAGGCGTACTGAGGTTCTGACGGGTGTGGGAGCGGTTAGGTTGCTCTGAGGTGCACTTCAGAAGACATTCCATAGTCTTGAGCATAAAGGACGTTAGAGTGATGGGCGTTAAATCCTTAGGAGCGATGTATGAAGACCACCTTGGCAAAGTTCATGCTCGAGGAAGCACTCAATACAACCTTAAGAGGGGGTCATCTACCTTTAAAAAAAAAATATTTTTTCGATTTTTTGTTTTGCATTATTATTATAGCTTGGGCATTCCCCTTTCATCCCCTTCAAATTATTTTCAAAAATTTGAAATAGTTTATGAGATATTGCCATTTTAGTGCAGCAAAGCTCTTGCTTGAGGAAGTGCTCAATACAATACAAAAAGATTTAATTTATCTGCCCGTTTTTTTTCTGTGTAGTTTCTTTAGATAGCCTAGGAAGGAGATTGTCTTGGATAGAATCTTCCTAAGACTTACAGCCTCCTTTTATATCATTGCAGAACTTAGGCCAGCATAACCTTTTGGCTTTACTTAGTTCTTTTTAGTAAGTAGATAGGCTGACTTTGTAGTTCTGCCTGGCATGCTCTTTTCCACTCATTTATGCAGAATTATAATAATGATAACAAGTAAAAGAGGTAAAGTCGAGTGCCCCTACTACGAAATACCCCGTACAATTGATTTTGAGTGTTTTTATACGCTTATTTACACACAAACAAAAACAAGCAAAAGATGCCGCAGCCGATACGCTGGTCCCCCGCTTAAATCATTTTACTTTCAAAACTTATGTGTTTTTTAACCGATCTTATACGGTACAGGGTATAAAAACACAAGCATTGATATTAATAAATAAATTTTCCGCGTGTTAGAAATTGTTTCTAATACTGTTCTCTAAAATTTATATCAGTTAAGGCCGTTGGAGGTCTCTGGTACCGAGGTAAACTCCGTTGTAGACCAAGCATAAAACGATAATTAAATCTTAACGGTAAATTGTTTGTTTGTGTTGTAGTTTTGATTCTTGCTTATCTTATTTTTGATTCTCTTTTTATCTGCATTCACCAATTGTAGCTGTCTCCTCTTTACACAGACAGATACTTGCCAAACCCAATGCACTCACTGCATATTGAACGTAGCATAATCTTCTTAAATCTGATGAAGAATCATTATAGGATAAAGTTGGAAAAATCCACACTTTCTTTAAGAAAAGTCTAATAATTTTTTTCCTTCCTTCTTTACTCAAATTTTGATACAAACTTTCTTCCCCCGGTTATCTTTGCTTCCGTTGCAACTCGAGAAACTTTGCGTTGCCATTTTGTGGTCTAAGCTGCTGCTGCTGCTCCCCTTACTTGTTAAGGTAATGTGTCGCTGGCTATTGTCTGTCTGTCTATGGATGTGGGGGGGGGGGGGGGATGTCTGCCTTATCATTTATGGCCATTGCAGTTTTTTCCCTGCCTTTGTTTCCCCAACTTAAACTCAAGTTCAAGGGTGTGAAAATTGTGCCTGAAGAAGCGGGTTGGCTTTCTAAGAAATTACTTTTTAATGCTGCTACTGCTTTTCATGCAATTTCCTTTCGCATCACGGGGAGCCAAATTGGCTAAATTTAACACTCGAAATTCTAAATTCGGCGAAAAGTTCAACTAGTCCAGCAAAAATTTGCCGGCCCACGCAAAATACGAAACAGTGGGGGATGCTCAGCATCAGCGAAGAGGGGGCAGCGTAAAGGCCGTGTTTTACGCGCCAAATTGGAGACTGCTAAAAGCTTACCTAAACCATGTTAGTAAAGGCAACTCTAAGTGAAAGCTGCCAGAGCTTTCTAAACTCAATTTAAGTCTTGCCGACTTAGTTCGGCACTTATTTAAATTTTATACGGGATTAACACAATAAAGCAAACTTCATTAAGTTTTTCCAAAAGCTTTTTCTTGTAGGAAAGAGGTGTAGAGGGGCAAGCTACACCACTACCTCTCTTTCCTATAAACTAAAAGCTTTTGCAGAAGCTTCATAAAATTTGCATCATCGTGTAAATCCCGCCTTACACGATTCAGAAAACTTCATGAAGTTATTCAAAAACGTTACTATTTGAAAACAATAAGCAATACTTTGGACATTCTACGAAACGGAATTGAGTTGCCAATTTATAGTGAGAATCGGAATAGGGACGTAATAGACATAGAGTCGACAGGAGATGAAATCTCCAGAGACATAAAAACCCTGAACTGAAGTAAACTTTCATCGATTCAAAGAGCATTAGGGCGAAATAATCAGATATTGGGAAATCCTAGCCTTTCCTATATTTATCCAGCAAAAGAGGGACGCCAGTTGCCGAAAACTAACTCTCGGAGCAAAGTCTTGCCCAACGCTGCTCTAAGTAATGAACCAGTGGTCGAAAAACGACCTAAACAACGCTTATTCTACCAAATTCAAAGCTTACGTAGCTTAGGCTGGGTTTACGCTGTTCTACGCTTGAGACATGACAATCTAGTAGGCTCTTTTGTTGTCATGTTTTCATTGTGTTAACTCTTCTTTTGTCTCTTAATACCTTTTTCTTGCTTCCTTCTTCATTTCGTTTTTAACTTTTCTTTATTTTTCTCCCGATAAACTTTCTCCATATATTACCCTCTTTTACGCCCTTTATTTGTAGTTTTTGGTTTATTATTTCTTCTTGTTTGTTTCTTTCTATGTACAAAAATTATTCCTTCACACGAATAAGAAAGCTCTTCAAAAGCATTAAGCTTTTAGTGCTTTCAAAAGTGTTTCTATTCATATGAAGTATTCAGGCCTCAATCGGAATTCGTAAAGGTGCTTATATTTAAGAATCAATTATAGAATTTTATTAGTTTATTTTTCCATCAAGACAGTCGAATAAAGATAACTGGAAATATGAAAATTTTTGCCCAATAATACAATCGGTTTTTGGAGACGGGAACATTTACCATTCCGATTTCGCATGATTTGATCGAAAACGGGAACAGGCCCGATTGTGCCGAAATTAATTTTGATGCCATTTGGAAAGAGGCCTTTAATTCTCTTTGTATTTTTGTGTTTGTTATGCCTTATTTTTTTTCCTTTTCCCATCATTTACTGTTTTCTTTTGCTTTTCCTTGTTTAAATCCTTTTTTCTTTATTTTCTTACCTCCCATTGTACTCCTTTTCTTATTATTCTTCGCTTCTTTTTTCTTCTGTCTTTCTTAATTGCTCTCATCTTCTTTTTATACACTTGCACTATCTTCTCAATCCATCCATTCTTACATTCTTTGCTTCGTCGTCCTTTCTTTTATCTTTCTTCTAGTTAAACGCCTTTTTTATCTTAATTACTTCCTTTCTTTTAAATTAAATTTTAAATTCATACAATTTGCAGTTGTTTGGGCAGTGTTAAATGACCCTCATCAGTCAAATTGATTAGCAACAAAATTACAGGTGTTCTTAGAATATACTGGCGATATCCCTTACTGTTCTTCGTTAGCTAAATCGCTAGCTAAAGGTAAAACATAGAAGTGCATGTCAAAACTCGTTTGGTACGAAAGAAAAAGGAAAATAAATTACAAAAGAATAGTTTCGTATAAAAGTTTAGTAGCAGAAAAGAATTATTGAAACACAAACAGAACAAAAATGAAAAGCAAAGAAAAAGGGATGTAAACCGGTTCTACACCAAACAGCTACTTCGTGCTTATAAACCAATCTGGTGTCTTTCAAAAAAAAAATTTTCAAAAAAGGACACTTTCCCAGATGTTCCACAAAATGATTCCAGCCCAAAAACGACACAAAAACAACGACTTGAGTCGAAAGCGATTTGTGGAACACAAAGGTTTGTACTGATAAAGTACATCAGAAAAATCACTTTGAATCTGTGACACAAGCACTTATTCTTTCCAATAATAGGTTAGGTTAGGTTGGAACTTATATCAAGCGGCTGCATATCCGAATTTAAACTATAAGTATATATAGAATTAGGCTGGGTTCACACTAAGGTTGGGCGAAACAGTTATTTTTTAGGTACTGTTATAATTGTATATTTTATCAATGCATGCTTTGTTTTGAAAAATTTCAAATAAGTACAAAAATAGGCATATATTTTAAAATAACAATTAAAAAATAATAGCAGCCGATTTTGATAAATTTTTTCAAAATAATGTGAAAGCATATAAAACTAATATATACCAAGATTGATGACGATACGATGGAAAACAAAAGTTTTC
Source organism: Lordiphosa mommai (assembly GCA_018904225.1). Classification (NCBI taxonomy): domain Eukaryota; kingdom Metazoa; phylum Arthropoda; class Insecta; order Diptera; family Drosophilidae; genus Lordiphosa; species Lordiphosa mommai. Next base: position 1,110,528 of record JAEIFT010000018.1, read on the forward strand.
CTCACTAGAACTTATTTTTTGACCGACTGTTTATATGGCAGCTATATGCTATAGTCATCCGATTTTGATAAATTTTTTCAGAATTGTGTGGAAACATATAAAACTAAATCAAAAAAGTTTTTCTCACAAAGACTTATTTTTCGACCGATCGTTCCTATGGCAGCTATGAGATATAGTCACCCGATCCGGCCGGTTCCGACATAGTTGCGTGCAGTAAAAAGAAGACTCTGTGCAAAATTTCAGTTCGATAGCTTTAAACTGAGTGACTAGTTCGCGTAGAAACTGTCAGACAGACGGACAGACTGACGGACGGACGGACGGACGGACAGACGGAATTGAACTCAGCTCGTCGTCCTGATCAAGAACATATATAGTTTATGGGGTCGGAAATGAATATTTCTATGCGTTACAAACTTCTGGGCAAAATTAATATACACTTTTCAAGTGTATAAAAATAGATGTTTCGAGGCGGGATCGAACTCACAACCTCCGGCACTATAGGTACACACGATACCCACTGAGCCACACAAGATCATATATAAGTATATATTTTTTGTTATTATTTACAAGTTAATGCTAAAGTACAGTTACGTTCTCTCATTTCAAATTTATAACAAAACTAACTATCTAAAACGACTACTATGTTATATTTTCACCCAATAGCGGTTATAACTAACTGTTATTAAAAATAACACCGTTATTTGATTATAGCTGTTACCAAATAACAGTTATTGAATTTTTCGCCCATCCCTAGCTCACACTGTTCGAGTCATGAGACATGACAATCTAGTAGGCCTTTATCTTGACTTGTTTTCAATGTGAATAGTTGTCAAATTGATTTGAATTTTTAATTATTTGCCGCCGATAAACGATATAATTAAATTTTTGTTGACTCAATCGAAGGCAACAACTCTAAAAGTGCTTTGGTGTGCTTTTTTTTTCTATGAGCTTATAAATAAAATGGAGTATTTGAGAGAGAGCGAGTCGTAAATAGAACAGCGCTCAAAAGCAGGCTTCAGTTTTTGATATGTATGAGTGTGTGTGTGTAATGTTTATAATTGTTGTTGTTCCTCTTGCTGTTGCTGCTGTGTTATGATGTTAAAACAAACGATTTGCATCTCCAACAACAATAAGAACTCTTATCTGATTTGTTGTCAAATGACGTCCAAAGCGTCAGCAGCAGCGCCGTAATGTTGTTATTCCCTCAATTCTCTCTCCCCCCGCCCGCCCCCCCTCTCTCAACTGACGCAAGCGCAAGGACTCAGCTGCTGCTCCTGTTACGTCGTTACCTTTTTTGGCAAACCAAATGCGAAATGTTTTTCCCAGAATTTGCGCACCATTTTGGTGTGCGCGTGGCTCGCTCAGTTGGCCCAGCTGCCTGCTGTGTGTGTGTATGAATACGCATAAAAGCAACAAAAAGTAAATCAAATCGACACACAGCAGTAGCAGTAACCCAACCACCAGCAAACTAACTAGAATCAAAATAAGAAACATTTTTTACTTGAATAAAAATATTTATATAAAATTTTATTTACAAATTTTCTACTTGAACGAAACTAATTCCTTACCACCGCCTAAAAGCATGCTTTAAAAATATGCAAAACATTTGCCAAGTTCTACAATAACAAAAACAACAAACAACAACAAAAAGCAAAAGGCGACGCCCCACCAAATAATGAGAAATTTGGGTATTTTTTTACAAAAATGTTTTAAATGTTCTGTGTTTGTGTCTCACGCGTCTATTGACCACATTAAGGCTGATTCGCCGCTAAAAAGTAGGCAACACTTTTAACACTTTTTCCAAAAAAATGCAGCTTGCGACTGCTTTGTGCATTTGTGGTGAGTCGAATCAAATATCTGATCTTGTGGGGATCATGTTGAGGGAGTCCTCAAGTGTGGGTGTACTAACAGGTGTCCGTTGACCACTTCCTTTTCAATCAGAACTCCTCGGATTGTAGTTAAGTCAGTGGGCGCGTTCAGCAGAGACACGTAATCACTGATCAGCGTAATAAAACTACTCTTATTATTTAGCATGCTTTACCTTTACCTCATGTAAATATTATATTAAACACAAGAGTAAAAGAAGGCTCTGTAAATTACCCTGCTGAACACAGCCAGTGTATTCGTCGCTATTATGCCATATTAAGACAAAAAAAATCGGTCAACTCTTTCTCTGACAAAGTTGTAACTGTTTTGAACTGCTGACCAGCGTAAGGATGTGCGTAAGCTGCTGCTCCTAACTTTGTTTTGCTTTTTAGTCTTCTATCGTTTAAGTTGATCGTGACCAAAGTTGGTGCATTGATAAATAACGCTGATTACCAGAATTATCGTACTTATTCTTATGTTTCGATAAAAGGTTCTGTTTAGGTTCTAGTTTATTTTGTGAAGTCTTTTTAAAATTACATTTGAAAAAGCTCCAAGAAATATATCATTGATCAGGGAGCGAGTTCTTCTGCTGAGCACGGCCATTGATATTTCAACATGTTAATTTGATTTTAAAACATATCAGTTTAATATCTGAACCGAATCGAATCAAACCGTCTTAGGCCAATTAAGGCCCATTGTGTTACCATATAACCCTTCCTACGATATAATCGTAGGGTCATCCCTTATAAACCATTTCGAAAGTAGCACGAATTTTAGCAGTTAGCCAACATCCATTTCAGAGATTTCCTAGAGATCTTGTAGAAATGGACGACCCAAAACGGCGAGTTGCCTTCTGTTGAGCGCTGGAGCAATGAAAGAAGAGGTGAGGTACACTCTCTTCTTCATCCTCTGATGCCGAGCCTTGAGCAGTGTCTTTCTATTAGGCAGTGTCCAGTAAGTGCCCCTACTAGTGCAGATATGGTTTATCTTCCTAGATGGATCATATTTAGAGTCGACCATGTAAGCCTTGATCCTTCACATATGTGGATTGTTTGCCATCGATTCATGATTATTCGACGGTTAGTTTCCTTTGTCTGTAATTTAAAAGTCGCAAGTGGAATCCCTTCATTGCTCCTATCCGGCAGGAGCTGAGTGGTGGTACCAAGTCTGGCGAGGTTGTCGGCATCTATGTTACAGTGTCCAGGCACCCAAACGAGACGAATGTTGAATTGAGAAAATGAATACGTCAGTCTCTCTGACCAAGAGGTTATCAAAAAGGTTTGCAGCCCCTTGGATGGCTACAACCTCGGATTGGTAATCACTACAGTGATCAGGAAGTCAAATTGACGTTTTAATATCGAGGTCTGGGCTGAAGACTCCGCCTCCTACCCTACAATCTAGCGTGGATCCATCCGTGAAGATGTTTATGGCATTTGGTTCACGATGTAGGATTGAGCTTCAGTCCAGACGACTTGGGATGATGACTTCATATAAGTTGGTAAACGTTATAGTTGGTGTGCTATTGCAAGCTCAGGCGGTATCGCCACTTGATGATGAAGTATAGAGCAGTGGCCAGAGTTTTCATCTTTTCAGAGACCGTTTTCTCTCAGCCTAAGAGCAGTATTACTGGCGATTTCTCTGCTCACAAGATCTAGAGCAGTGTAGGGCAAACAATACATTCATATTTTAGCTATGCATGTGTGCGTGGCAACCGATACGAAATTCACAGCAGCGCAGTCGGCTTATAGTGTCGGTGTGCGACGTCACTGCTACAGCGACCTTAGCCTATGCACACGCTATACGGACGCGCCCTACACTGATCTAGAGGCATTAGGTATAGCATTATGTTAAGGGCATCCGTTGGGGTTGTACGCAATGGACCGGTCATACATAATGCAGCGCTGCGCTGGACTTTGTGTATGGTCCTTAGAACGAAAGGTAAATTAAATTTCTCGAAATGAAAAAATGGGCGCGTTCAGCAGAGTCTTGATCACTGATCAGCTTGAAAAGCACACTATGCGTCACATCTGCGTCAAGTCAACTTAAAGTCTGTCTCGCACTTCTTCTGTTCCCCGCTCTAAGTCCTGATTTCGTACTATCTGGCAAATATCTACGGTCCAGTTCTGTCCGTTTATATTGGATATAAATTTGTCCGTTAAATTTGTAAATGTTATTTTGATTTTGTTATTTCTTAAAAAAAATTTTAACGACTTTTTCATATTCACTAAAAATTATCAAAGAAAAGGCATACTGAAATTAAATGAATATGGAGTTTATTTTATATGCAGATACGAGAAATTCCGGTCTTTTCTTTATCACGTCAGGTCTTCCTAAACGACAGTAAAAATTGCAGTTCGATCGGTTCAGTGGATTAGGAGTTATCTGATCTAGACCATTATTCCTAGCAGTCGGATTTGGTCTATATCTACTTTATGTGGTCGGAGACGCTTCCATCTATGCTTTACAAACTTTTAGACAATATTAGAAGACCCTCTTCAGTGGTATTATTAGCCACCCTTTATTTGCCAGAAAAATGCACAAATTTCCTATAGTGCAATCTTTACTGAACCCCCCAAATAGAGATTTATCGAACACCTAATCAAATTTCGAATAAGCTTTGAAAAGTATGCATACACATGCATATTTTGGACAGGTGGGACAGGTGGTTGGGTGGGTGGTTGGTTGGTTGGTTGGTCGTGGGGTTAAATAACGTCACAGCAATTATGCTGCGTTGTTTGGCAAATGTCAAAGTTCATATATGTATGTATGACAAATCAGAATTGGCAGTGCTAAATGTCAAATGTTTGTACTCACATATGTGTATCAATTCTTGCTAAATTCGTGGTTATTACCGAAAATTGGCAAATGAAATGTGGAAAAGGTCAAAGCTAACGACTTGTTTCCCCCTCCCCCCCTCCTCTTACCGTTTGCAGGCCGATGCCAGTTTGGGCATGCATGAGCGCGAATACATTCAGGAATCGTTGAGCTATGTGTTGCGCATCCAGGAAGTGCAAGAGCGCATCAAATTCGAATTTGTCGAAATACTGTTGGCCTTCATTTCCGGCTGGTTGGTCTTTTATCACACCGCGCACGAACAGGCAGAGGATCATCGCGATTATCTGCAAGATTTAAGGCACAAGGTGCAAAAGGTGGGTAACTAAACAAACCAATAAAATATAAATGCTCATTTCAACTTATTCTAGACGCGGGAAAACTTTGAGGAGGCCCGTGAAAAAGTCACTGAACTGAAGACCAAGTACATGGAAAAGCGTACGGTAATTGATAGAGCCACTTTTTTTTTAACATTTAAGGCCTGTTCTCAGATGACATACATTTTTATTTCGGCACAATAAATAAATAAGACAGCTGTTCAAAAGCATTCAGCTTCAAACCTCAACAAAAGTGTTTTTATTCATACGAAGTATTGTGCCAAAAATAATTTTTATGTAATCTGAGAATAGACCTTTAACTGTAAATTAATATCAAAAACTAATTTATAATTATTTACAGAAATCTGAGGAGATCTTCACCAAACGTGGCTATCTATTTTTAATGGAAAAGAGTAAGTCAAATTTCATACAAAAGGGCAATGGGTGGATATATATTTAGTTGAGGAAAATGTAGAAAATTTGAAACCAGAGATTGAAAGCCAATCGAATAGACCTATAGCAATCACTAAAGATTACACAAAACAACAAAATGATCAACTTTGTGAGGATTATGATTCATTTATCTACACTGAACAAAACTGCATCACAGGTTTTGTGCTTTCAGCTCTTGTTTCGAAGATATGGCAATAAAACGGACTTCTAGACACAAATCCAACTACCGCTCTAGCTTGAAAGAGATATTAAAAATTGTCATAAATCGAGAAATGGCCAATTTGAACACTTTCGCCTGCACGAATATTATATTTTTGTTGATGAAAGAATTTTAGTCAGTTTGGTTTTTAAATAAAGTAGCCCTAATACGAAATTTTTGACATAATTATAATGTAGTGTATACTGCGCGTTTGATTTTTTACAAAAGCATTGATATGTGCTCTGTATAATAAGCCAGATAAATTCATAAATTCATGCCTATTGTGACTACACGAAAATTCTGGTTGCAAAAAGTACTCGTAATTCGATTTTCCGCCATATCTTGTAAACAACAGCTGATAGAACAAAACCGAGGATGCACTTTCGTTCAGTGCACTCATTGTCGGAGTAAGAAGTACACAGAGATACTTAAACTCTTATACATTTTTTATCATGTTGTTATTCAGCGAACATCTTTTATTTGCAGCTGGGCGTGCTCTAGTGTCTCTAACTATCATTATTTTGAACTTCTCCAAGTTTATCTGTAGGCTCCATAAAAAGAATTGACAAAGCAGAAAAAAACATTAATTCTGATTTATAAAAATATTCTTAAAATTGATTGGGGTACAAATGTACCCCATGGACAGTTTTAATGTTTATTGACATCTCATGGAATTGACAAACCAGAAAAAACATTGATTCTGACTTCAATGAATATTCTTAAAATTTATTGGGGTACTAATGTACCCCATGGACAGTTTCAATGGTTATTGACATCTAATGGAATTGACAAAGCAGAAAAAACATTGATTTTGACTTAAATGAATATTCTTAAAATTTATTGGGGTACAAATGTACCCCTTGAACAGTTGTAATGGTTAAGTAACGTTATTCCTTTCGCTTTTAATCTCTATTTGAAGCCGTTGAAGTTTTCTGAAAAATAGCATTTGAGTTTCATATAAGTAGAATTGACAAAGCACAAAAAACATTGATTCTGACTTAAAAAATATTTTTAAAATGGATTGGGTTATTTTCAAAAATTCAAAGTAGTTTAGCAGATGTAGCCATTTTAGTGGAGCAATGTTCTTGCTAAAGTTAGTATATTTTACGTTGCTCAAAACTTTAAACGCGTTCTTCTCGAAACTATGTTTTTTGACCTAGTAGCCTGGGGATGATTGCGGCAGTTCTATTGAACTGATTTTGATCAGCTATGTTTCAATCGACGAAGAATTGATGTAATTCTGGCCCGTACCTCAATCAAGAGGAAAAATATTTTTTGACTTTTTTACACTAAACTACAAAAAAAAATATGAAAAATCTAATCATTTTTTTCAAATTGCCGCCAATTTAAAAAAAATTGAAAAACATGATTGAGAACAAATTAAAAAAGATCTTATGGTTTTTTCTCCAGAATTTAAAAAAAAAACACTCATAAAACCCTGTTCAAAGGTAGAAGACCCCCTTAAATAAATATTCTTAAAATTGATTGGGGTACAAAGGTACCCCTTGGACAGTTCCAATGGTCAAGTAACATTATTCGTTTCGCCTTTAATCTCTATTCAGACTTAGCATTTTCTGAACTATAGCATTTGCCATTCCCATTGCCATCATGATAATAAAGATCTTTGTCTAATGCTTATTTTGATGTTTGATATTGATACAACATGTTTTTGCGCTCTCTGTACTATAAACTATGCCTACTTAAACTATCTATCCATCATTGCTTATTTAATGTAAATTTTCTCACTGTGTACAATTTTATATCTCTTTCCCCAACTCTGCCAACTCTTCTATATCTATTCGTGTGCACAAACATCATTCCAATTACCCAACCAACCAACCAACCTACCAACCACACACTGAACTCCACTTCAACTGCTTATGTTAGGTTCCCTTCTGAAAATCTCACTTTTAGAGCCTTTCAAAGCAACATGGACAAAATACTATTGTACATTCAAGAAGCAGAAACGCGAATTCACCATGCTGCAGTTCAATCAGATGAATCACAGTTTTACGCGTCCCGAAGCGCGTGAAGACGAGAAGCTGACCCTCTTCTCGTGCCAGCGACGAGCCTCTGAGTTTGAGAAGCGTTTCTGTTTCGATATCACATTCAAGGAGAAACCCGGCATTGTGTACACATTTCAGGCCTTGAGTGAGAAGGATCATCGTTCTTGGCTAAGCGCCATGGATGGCACGGAACCGGTAAGTTAATTTTTAATCTGCCGAAAATTTGCCTCTAATCCCCCTCAATCTGGTAGACCTATCTGGTTCCGGGCAAAATGAAGGCCAACGAGGCGTATCAACTGGATGAGACTGGCTTCATGTTTGTGCGCCGCTGCATTCAAGTATTGGAGAGTCGTGGTCTCGAGGATGAGGGCCTGTATCGCAAGAGCGGTGTGGGTACCAAAATTAACAAACTCCTGGCCCTGGGCATGGAGCGCAAAGAGACGGAGGATGTGTTTTGCGATGAAAAGTATCGTGATCTCATGGAGAGCAATACAATTGCTAGCGCGCTTAAAATGTATTTACGTAATCTAAATGAGCCACTGATGACTTACCACTATCATAGTGGGTTTATCGAAGCAGCCAGTGAGTAAATTAAAACAAAGATTAGTTGAGTCTATTCAAATGCATTTTTTTATACACAGAAAAGGAAAGTCTTAATCAAAGAGTGAATGAGGTGCACAAATTAGTCTACAAGTTGCCGCAGCCCAATTTTGAAATGCTGGACTTGGTGATCAGGCATTTGACTGAGTGAGTAGTAACTAACCATTCCAAGGATCTAGGGAGATTAACTGAATCTTTCCTCAGAGTTTCGCGCAAATACGAAAAGAACAAAATGTCGGTATTCAATTTGGGCGTGGTATTTGGTCCCACCTTGCTAAGACCCTTGGAAGAGACGGTGGCGGCCATTTTGGACATTAAGTTCAATAATATTGTCATCAATATACTCATAGATAATTATGAGCGCATCTTTAAGAATGATCCCAGCAGTGCAGCAGCCAGCTCGGCCAGTCCACCCACACGCATGCCGCGTGCCAGTCAAGTGGGCAAGGCGGCATCCACTGGTGGGGCAGGCGGCAGTGTGGGACGCAGTTCCATGTACTCACCGCAGCAGAAAGTGTATCGTGTGGTCACCAAATCCAATTATACCGAACCCACCATGTCCTCGAGCTTGCAGAATATTCCTAATGGCCTGATCTATGCACATGGACCGGCCAGTGCCAGTAGCAGCACTCCACCCGGCGGTGGGAGCATAAATGGGGGAGCCCAAATTGGCAGCATTAAGAACCTGCATGCTTTAACGACCACGAGTGAAATGACGGCGCGTCGTACCGGTTCGGATGCCGCGGTGGCGGCCGCCGCCGCGGCTGCTGCTGCCTATGGCATATTGGGCGCCGGCGCTAGCACCAATGGTGGTGCCACGCTGCAGGCGCATCATGCCACGCCCGCCACAGCCACCACTAGGCATGCGGACTTCCTAATGGCCACCGCCACACCATCGCCCGTCACCCAGTCCGCCTCGACCAGTCACATTTATACCACAAATCCCTCCGTTGCCGGCAATCGCCTAAGTCTGAACAATGTGTCCCCGCCCACGGCAGCCATGCGCAAGGAGCGTCTGATGGCCAGTGCCAGCAGCAGCAGTGGACCCCAACAGCATCCGCCGGTGCAGCGCAGCCACTTTGGCTATGGCCAGGCGAAGCACTATTCACCCGTGGCAGCCGCCTCCACCTCCAGCTCAAATGAAAGTGTTTGCGATTCGTTATCCTCTAACAATGGTCTGGGAGTCGTGGGAGGAGGAGGTGTGGGTCCTGGCAGTAGTGCAAATGTGGCGAGATTACTAAATGCACGCAGCTCAATTGACTATGCGCCCATTGCCACACAAGCCGCCTCATCGCTGTCCACTTTGTTGGGTTCCACCTGCGATGATATTGTGACAGCCACAGCGGCTCCTTCAATGATTGGTGGAGGAGGAGGTGGGGCACTAGGTAGTCTAAGCGGCAGCGGCTCCACCAATGAGAGTGCTGACTATGCACCCACCAAAATGCATCGCAATCGTGACATTAACCAAATCAAGCGAGATCTGTCCACGGGAACGGCGTAAGTATTAGGAATTGAAGGGAAAGCACACGTGCTATATAGACATCTCTTTCTCTTTCATTTACAGACGTGTACGCACTTTGTATGCCTGCATGGGTGAGAGCGAGGGCGAGCTATCATTTGAGCCAAATCAAATCATTACCAATGGTGAGTCTTCTATCAACTATAACACTAGTTTACAAAAATAAAAAAATACCCATTCTAGCTGTGTTGAACTCAAAAATTAAATTCCAAAATTTTTGTATGGCTATGTTTTTAAGTTAGAATAGGTACCCTTGCATTTAAAGCCATATCTAGAGTAACAAACTTTAGATGTCGTCAAGCAAGGTATTAATCTAAAGGGTATGCACTTCCCAATAACACAGGGCAACAAAAAATTATTGCTAAAAAATTATGAATCATTAATGTGCACTAAACCAAATTGCATCATCGGTTTAGTTCTATCAGCTCTTGTTTTCAAGAAATGGCGGAAAACGGATTTCTAGTACATTTTGCCCTCACGAATTTCTTGTGGTCACAATAGGCATTAATTTCTGGATTTTTCTGACCTATTCGATAGAGCGTATATGAGTATATTTTACGTTGCTCGAAACTTTAAGTGCGTTTTTCTCGAAACCACGTTTTGTTGACCTGGTAGCTATGATTGCGGCAGTTCTACTGATCAGCCAAGTTGCAATCGACGCATTATTGATGTAATTCTAGTCCGCACCTCAATCAAGAGGAACAACATTTTTAAGTATTTTTTTACACTAAATTACAAAAAAAAAAACTTGAAAAATCGAAATTATTCTAAAAGGCCGCCAATTTTTCAAAAAAATATTAAAAAATATGGTTGAAGTACGGGCTAGAATTACATCAATTCTGATCATAACCTCATTTACCGTTTTCAATTCCGATAACTTGGACTCCCGGAATCATTTTTTTAAAACACTCATAAAACCCTGTTCAAAGGTTTGCACATGGTTTTTTGAGTGTTTTTAAAAAAAAATTTTGGAGAGAAAACCAGATGAGCTTTTTTCAATTTGGTTTTTGGTTTTTTTGTGTTATTTATTAATTAAATAAAAAAGTTTAAAAAAAATGTTGGATTCCGAGGGCTGTTCAAAAAGTTATCGGCCTGAAAATTAAGGTCTCAAAAAAAAAGGTGCAGAGGTGGTAGCCATGATTCCGGGACTCCAGGTTATCGAAATTGAAAACTGTAAATAAGGTTATAATGAGAATTGATATAATTCTGGCCCGTACCTCTATCATCATCATTTTATACACTTGAAAAGAGTATATTAATTTTGCCCAGAAGTTTCTGATGACGACAGTCTGTCCGTCTGTCCGTCTGTCTGTCTGTCTGTTTCTACGCGAACTAGTCCCTCAGTTTTAAAGCTATCGAGCTGAAATTTTGCACATAGTCTTCTTTTTACCGCAACTAATATGTCGGAACCGGCCGGATCGGATGACTATATCATATAGCTGCCATAGGAACGATCGGTCCAAGAACTAGTTCTAGTGAGAAAAACTTTTTTGTTTTTCATCGTAGCGTCACTAATCTTGGTATATGTTGGTTTTATATGCTTTCATATAATACAGGAAAAATTTATCAAAATCGGTGGACTGTATTATATAGCTCCCATAGAAACGGTCGGTCAAAAAACTACTTCTAGTGGGAAAAACTTTTTTATTTTCCATCGTAGCGTCACCAATCTTGGTATATATTAGTTTTATATGCGTCAACACAATTCTGGAAGATTTTATCAAAATCGGATGACTATAGCTGCCATAGGACCGATCGGTCGAAAAATGTGTTTTACTAAGAAAAGTTTTTTTTAGGGTTTCAAATTTTTATTATCAATGATTTAAAAATTTTAAATATCTGATATCTATATTCTATATATATTTTACCGGTTAAATCAGTTGGAGTAAAGTTTTTCAAGTGTATTAAAACTTCGGCACAGTCGAAGTTAGCTTTGCCTTCTCGTTTAATATTTTTTTTAAAAATTGGCAGCAATTTAATAAAAATAATTCGATATTTCAAGTTTTTTTTCTGTAGTTTAATGTAAAAAAATAGTAAGAAATAGTTATTCCTCTCGATTGAGGTACGGGCCAGAATACCATCAATTATGCGTCGATTGCAACTTAGCTGATCAAAATCGGTTCAGTAGAACTGCCGCAATCTTGGCTACCAGGTCAAAAAACGTGGTTTCGAGAAAAACGCACTTAAAGTTTCAAGCAACGTAAAATATATTCACAGTAGCAAGAGCATTGCTCCACTATAAAGGCTATATCTCCTAAACTATTTCGAATTTTTGAAAATGTTTGAAGTGGACGAAAGAGGAATATTCAAGCTATAATAATAATGCAAAACCAAAAAATTTAAAAAATATTTTTTTCAAAGGTTATTACCCCCTCTTATGGTTGTATTAGGTACTTCCTTAAGCAAGAACTTTGCTGCACTAAAATAGCAATATAATACACTATTTCGGATTTTTGAAAATAGTTTGAAGGGGATGAGAGGGGAATGTCCAAGCTATAATAAAAATCCAAAACAAAAAAAATCTAAAAAATATGTTTTCAAAGGTAGAAAAATGCAAAAGAAATGTTCCTTAAATCTGTAAAAGGTTGAAACTGATAAAAAAAAATAGTGTTTTTTCGTTTGTTCATACGAATAGCATTTCTACGAAAAAAGTAAGGTATTGATAAAGAATATCTATGGATAAATAAAGGAGTTGTGGGCAAATAAGTACAAGTACTAACAGTCAAATTTCATGTATTTATTAGAAAATATTTTAATTTTTCCTCGTTTTTGACCTTGCTCTTAATTTTTTTTTCTGTGAACTCGTACATTGAGCAAAAAGCGAAGAAAATAAATTTTTTATTAAACTCTTAGTACTTTCACAAAATTGCTCACAACTTTGCTATTTATGCACAGATTTTCGTCATCAATACCTTATTTTCTTCGTAAAAGTACAATTCACGAGTGAACAAGAAAAAACAATTTTTTTATTTTAATTTTCAACCATTTACAGATTTAAGAAAATTAAACTTTCACGTTTTTAAGAAAACAAATTTTTTTTTTCGAAATATTTTTGCTTCTATTTTTTAAACTACCAAACCGATTGGAAAATGTTCTTCAACTAGATTATTGGAAATTGCATAGCCTTTTGATTAATTGCTTGCTTGAATCTATCTAAAGTTTCTATCTCGAGATATGGCTTAAAAGCTATGGGTACCTATCGAAAAACTAAAAAAAAAGGCATACAAAAATTTCTGAATTTAATTTTTGAGTTCAGCATTCCAAAATACATCTTTTTGCTGTAATCTAGTGTAACCAAAGAAATCCACTTAATCCTTTGGACATTTTGCAGTGCGTTTCTCACATGAACCCGGTTGGCTGCAGGGCACTCTCAATGGCAAAACTGGACTCATACCAGAGAACTATGTGGAGCATCTAAAGCCGTATCATTAGTTATTATTTTTTTTTTTGTGTAAAAATTTTTGCATTTGCCGCAACTGTAAAATTGTAAAACTGTTGTAAAAAAAGGAGAGAAAGTGGAGCAAAAGTTACTAATTTGCTGGCCTAGTTTGTTAATTTATCGTTAAGTTAAAGCTTAATTTGAAGTGTTAAGTCTTAAGCCATAAAAGCCACCAGTTTACTTTAAGAAATGTACAACAACAACCACAAGCGAAACGCACATTGAAAACTGAAAAAAAAACAAGAGAAAACGACGGCAAAGGTTAATTAAAATAATTGTTGTACGCTTGTATTTGTTGCTTAATTATAACAATTTTTTTTCCACCATACCCTTAAATGTATATATATATAGATATATATATATATATATATATATATTATTGATATATGAATATTAAAGAAAAACTTCTATGTTTAACATGTACATAAGCAGAAAGTGAACGACAGAACGAAAGCGGCAACTCCCTTCTAATCTAAACCCCTCCTCCCCACCCCCACACACACAAACAAACACATAAACAAACAAAGTAGAAAAAAAACCATATGCATTTACAACTTTTGTAAACAATAAAAAAAAATCTTTAAAAAAAACTCTACCTATTATGAGCGATATTAAAAAGTATATGTTTGATCTTATAGCCACACCCACAAATTCAATTGATACATTCCACCTGCTCGCCTGGTGCTCACCACACAACCGATTCCATCCCGCAACTTTTTAAGCAGGGCATTTAGCCAAAACTAAAACTAACCATATCAACTAACAGCACACCGATAAATACTTAAACTATATACAATAAATATATATCAAGCACACTTACACACCCACCCACCAAAACAACGAACCCTTTTAAAAGCCGCGTCTTAGCATTCCATTACACACACACACACACACACACACACACACACACACACACTCCCACATCACACACACACACACACAATGCACAACATTATTAACAAAAAACAAATAAACAACTCTATGTACATTTAAACAAAATATTTTTGTTAACATGTTGCCAAAAAAAACACAATTTGAGTAAAGAAAATATAAACCATAATAATCTAAAATAAAAAGTATATGTATTTATAAACCTACCAGAACAACTAGAAAAATGTCTTCTTCTTGCCAATGATGGGAGTGGGAATTGCATCCTTGTAGTCCTTCAAATGGCCGAGAAAAGACGGGTTTTGTGATTCAAGAATAATATTTAATTTGCTCATATCAAAATTTTTGCAAGGGGTAGGCAAGGGGTCAGCAAAAATGTCCTAAAACTACAAAATGCCGTTTTTCTCAGCCATTTGAAGGACTACAAGGATGCGCTTTGGCCAGGATACATTTCTCACTGATTAATGACGAATGACATCGAGAGATCCTGGATTATCCTTCCAGGAGCCGAGTTTTTATGGCATTTTCCTGAAACTTAAAAAGGCCAGAGCGGCCGTATCCTTGCCAGTATCAGGACCAAACTGGTGGCAAAATGATTTGTTTACGGAGAACTATCATCTGGCCAAAGGACATGCGAATAGTCCTGCAGGGAGCCGAGATATTAAGGATTTTTTGTTTTTGGACACTTTTTAGTGTTGTCGATCTGGAAATTTTTTCGTCCCTAATGCACATCCTTTGATGCCAACCGACTAGAATTGGCTTCAGGATTACAAAAAAACCAATCCCCCATGTCCTGCGGCAGGATATGGGCCTAATACGTAAGATTTTACTGGTATTCACAAAATACGCCATTACTCAGCCATCTGAAGGACTATAATGATGTGCTTGGGTTAGCAGATAGTCCTTATGAATTGGCATTCGGTGTCATAAACAAATCATGGATTATACTGCAAACAGCCGAGTTTTAAGGACTGTGTTCTCTTAAACTAAAATATCCTTGCCAGGATCAGGGCCAAACCGGCTTCATGTTGTCGCGTCCAAAAAGCAGCTTGAATTGCAGTTTTTTCAGCACGGGTTTGATATAGTCTTTATCACCCATGGGGACACCACCGCTGCAGATGACAAAATCCACCACTTCGAACAGGCTGGACAAGGTGTTTGTAATGTCCTCGAAGCTAAAATTAAATTAATGAATTAAGTTTAAGATCGACATCAGTGATCACCACTCACCTATTGCTTAGCACACGCGTCTGCAGGCAATCGAAGCCAAAATAGAGCAACAACTCCTCCAGCATGGTGGTATTCGAGTACTGCTGAAGCAGCATCTTGTGGAGCCAACAGTTCACTTTCCGTGGAGACAATGGCTACTTTGGGCTTGCGCTGAACCAATCGACCTTTACCCACTGAGGCCAGCAGAGATTTAACCACCACGGGGGAAAAGTCCACAGCAGGAAAAACTTTAGCTCCCCTGCTCATGGCCCACGGGGCTGTTGAAAGTAAGAATAAAATAATACAAATAAATTATATTAATTTAACTAGGAATATCATATTATGACTCGAATATCGTTCATCTGTTTGGATAACAATGTATGGGGGCTCGATAAGTATTGATGAGTAGAATATATGTCTAGAAGGTTGGAACAACCTAACTCCAAAATTGTGGAAGATGTGCGGATTTTTTTAAACTCACCGCACATCCAGGCCAGCCAGCGGCTCCACCAAAATCTCCACCAGATTTTCTTGGCCATGTTTATCGCGCTGCAGCAGCTTGGTGTCCTCCACCTGGACCACACAATCCGCCTGGTCGGACAGTGGTGCCCCTTTGTTGATCTTAAAACACTCGTCTTCCAGCAGGGCATGTGAAATAGGCTGGACAAGAAGAAATATTAATCCCAGACAGTTTAAAACTCTACACAGAACTCACCTCATCACCGGCAGCTATGCAGCCCAGAACACGTTTGGAGCCTGAAAAGCCCGTGGACTTCATGGCGTTGCCATCCTTAATGGAGGCCCGGAAAGGCGGTATATTTACCGGCGAAGTCATCGTTTGGAGCAGTTTTTCTAACTGAGTTTCGCGCTGCACCAAACTAAACAGCATGTCCAACGCATCATTTACAGGCACCATGGGAAAAGGTGAATTACGATCCCAATGCGCATCCTTTCCCTGGCCCGTTTTGTGCGGACAGACATGACCACCACCTCGCTGCAACTCCAAATGTGTACGCCGCACCAGAGCCACCTCATCACCCAGCAGATTCAAGGCATGCGGCAGTAGATCGCTTACGGTTTCAAAGCACTCGGCTACCGCCTTTTCACTGCCGGGAAAGTTCATGATTAAGGTATTTCCGGCTATGACGCAGACTACTCGTTGACAAGGCGGCAAATTTGGTCTTCTGCAGCGAAGCCAATGTCAAGGCCATAGCCAACTGTTTTCCAATATTATTACACCTTAGACATTTCCCTTTCATCCCCTTCAAACCATTTGCAAAAATTCGAAATAGTTTAGGAGATATTGCCATTTTAGTGGAGCAAAGTTCTTGCTTGAGGAAGCAGTCAACACAGCCTTAAGAGGGGGTCATCTACCTTTGAAAAAAATAAAAATATTTTTTCGATTTTTTGTTTTTGCATTATTATTATAGCTTGGGCATTACCTATATTTCCACTTCAAACCATTTTCAAAAATTCGAAATAGTTTAGGAGATATTGTCATTTTACTGAAGCAAAGTTCTTGCTTGGGGAAGCAGTCCATACAACCTTTGAAAAAAAATTAGTTTTTACATTTTTTGGTTTTGCATTATTATTATAGCTTGGGCATTACCTTTTCTTCCACTTCAAACCATTTGCAAAAATTCGAAATAGTTTAGGAGATATTGCCATTTTACTGGAGCAAAGTTCTTGCTTGAGGAAGCAGTCAACACAGCCTTAAGAGGGTAAAAAAAAATATTTTTTCGATTTTTTGGTTTTGCATTATTATTATAGCTTGGGCATTACCTTTATTTCCACTTCAAACCATTTGCAAAAATTCGAAATAGTTTAGGAGCAATTTTACTGGAGCAAAGTTCTTGCTTGAGGAAGCAGTCACAGTAAGCAACCTTTGAAAAAAAAAATTTTTTCGATTTTTGGTTTTGCTTTTATACTACCTATTTCATCAAAATTAGTTTGATATCATTTACTAGTTCTTGTTGGAGCAGTCCATACAACCTTTGAAAAAATTTTTTTTATTTTTGGTTTTACTTTTTTATAGCTTGGCTTACCTTTTCTTCCACTTCAAACCATTTGCAAAAATTCGAAATAGTTTAGAGATTTTACTGGAGCAAAGTTCTTGCTTGGGAAGCAGTCACCCCTTAGAGGGTCATCACCTTTGAAAAAAAAAAATTTTTCATTTTTGTTTTGCATTTTATTATAGCTTGACATTACTTTTTTCCACCAAACCATTTTCAAATTCGTTTTATATCCTTTTACTGAGCCTTGCTGGACCATACCTGATTTTTTTTTTTTTTAATACCTCAATCGAAAAGTTTAGGAGATATTGCCATTTTACTGGAGCAAAGTTCTTGCTGGAAGCAGTCAACACAGCCTTAAGGGGCACCTTTAAAAAAATTTTTTTCGATTTTTTTGGTTTTGCATTATTATTATAGCTTGGACATTAACTTTATTTCCACTTCAAACCATTTTCAAAAATTCGAAATAGTTTAGGAGATATTGCCATTTTACTGGAGCAAAGTTCTTGCTTGGGGAAGCAGTCCATACAACCTTTGGAAAAAATTTTTTTTTACATTTTTTGGTTTTGCATTATTATTATAGCTTGGGCATTACCTTTTCTTCCACTTCAAACCATTTGCAAAAATTCGAAATAGTTTAGGAGATATTGCCATTTTACTGGAGCAAAGTTCTTGCTTGAGGAAGCAGTCAACGCAGCCTTAAGAGGGGGTCATCTACCTTTGAAAAAAATAAAAATATTTTTTCGATTTTTTGGTTTTGCATTATTATTATAGCTTGGACATTAACTTTATTTCCACTTCAAACCATTTGCAAAAATTCGAATTAGTTTAGGAGATATAGTCATTTTACTGGAGCAAAGTTCTTGCTTGGGG
Organism: Lordiphosa mommai; assembly: GCA_018904225.1. Taxonomy (NCBI): domain Eukaryota; kingdom Metazoa; phylum Arthropoda; class Insecta; order Diptera; family Drosophilidae; genus Lordiphosa; species Lordiphosa mommai. The sequence continues at coordinate 1,128,741 of JAEIFT010000018.1, forward strand.
AAGTAGTCCATAACAACCTTTGAAAAAAAAATATTTTTTCGATTTTTTGGTTTTGCATTATTATTATAGCTTGGACATTACCTTTATTTCCACTTCAAACCATTTTCAAAAATTCGAAATAGTTTAGGAGATATTGCCATTTTACTGGAGCAAAGTTCTTGCTTGGGGAAGCAGTCAACACAGCCTTAAGGGTCATCTACCTTTGAAAAAAAAAAATTTTTTCGTTTTTTGTTTTGCATTATTATTTGCTTGGGTTCCTTTTTCCACTTAAACCATTTCAAAATGATCTCGTCTTCAAACTTTGAATTTTTTTGTATTTTTCTTGGTTACCTTTTTCCCTCAAACCATTTGCAAAATTCGATGTTTATTTTACTGCAAGTCTTTAACCATAACCTTTGATTTTTCTTTTGTTTTCTTTATGCTTTACCTTCCCCATTCAAATTCGAAATATTTTACTAGTCTTTACTCCATATCACACCTTTGAAATTTTCATTTTTGGTTTTCCATATTATATAGCTTGGCATTCTTTTCTTCCACTTCAAACCATTTTCAAAAATTCGAAATAGTTTAGGAGATATTGCCATTTTACTGGAGCAAAGTTCTTGCTTGGGGAAGCAGTCCATAACAACCTTTGAAAAATTTTTTTTTACATTTTTTGTTTTACATTATTATTATAGCTTGGGCATTACCTTTTCTTCCACTTCAAACCATTTGCAAAAATCATGTTTCAGTTTTTACTTCTAATATTTTATTTTTTTTTTTTTAACTTTACCTTTTTTCCCTCAAACCATTTTCAAAATCGAATAGTTTAGAGATATGCCTTTCTAGCAAAGTTCTTGCTTAAGCATCACACACCTTATCCTACCTTTGAAAAAAAATTTTTTCGATTTTTGTTTTGCAATTATTATAGCTTGGGCATTACCTTTATTTCCACTTCAAACCATTTTCAAAAATTCGAAATAGTTTAGGAGATATTGCCATTTTACTGGAGCAAAGTTCTTGCTTGAGGAAGCAGTCCATAACAACCTTTGAAAAAAAAAATTTTTTTCGATTTTTTGGTTTTGCATTATTATTATAGCTTGGCCTTTATTTCCCCAAACCATTTTCAAAAATTCGAAATAGTTTAGAGATATTGCCTTTTTACTGGAGCAAAGTTCTTGCTTGAGGAAGCAGTCAACACAGCCTTAAGAGGGGTCATCTACCTTTGAAAAAAAAAATATTTTTTCGATTTTTTGGTTTTGCATTATTATTATAGCTTGGGCATTACCTTTATTTCCACTTCAAACCATTTTCAAAAATTCGAAATAGTTTAGGAGATATTGCCATTTTACTGGAGCAAAGTTCTTGCTTGGGGAAGCAGTCCATACAACCTTTGAAAATTTTTTTTACATTTTTTGGTTTTATATAGCTTGCATTACTTTCTTCCACTCACCATTTATTTTTATTTTATTTCCCTACTTTTTTTAGCTATCTTTCCCTCAAACTTTCCGTTTTCTGTTCTTTTCCACCTTTACTCTATTCCTCTCTCACCAACCATTCTTCGTTTATACTCCACCAGCCTGAGGGTCATCTCCTTTGATTTTTCGTTTTTTTTCATAGCTTACTTACTATTTCCACTTCAAACCATTTGCAAACGATTTTTAAGATATAGTCATTTTACTGGAGCAAAGTTCTTGCTTGGGGAGTAGTCCATAACAACCTTTGAAAAATATTTTTTCATTTTTTGTTTCATATATTATAGCTTGGACATTAACTTTTTTCCCTCAAACCATTTTCAAAATTCGAAAAGTTAGAGATAGATACTGCAAGTTCTCTTAGCATCCTAAAACCTTTGAAAAATTTTTCTTTTTGTTTTTTTTTTTGCATACCTTTTTTCCACCAAACCATTTTCAAAAATCGAATAGTTTAGGAGATATGCCTTTTACTGGAGCAAAGTCTTGCTGAGGAAGAGCAACACAGCCTTAAGAGGGGTCTCTACCTTTGAAAAATTTCGATTTTTTGTTTTCTATAGCTTGGGCTTACCTTTATTTCCACTTCAAACCATTTTCAAAAATTCGAAATAGTTTAGGAGATATTGCCATTTTACTGGAGCAAAGTTCTTGCTTGGGGAAGCAGTCCATACAACCTTTGAAAATTTTTTCTTTTTTGGTTTTCATTATTATTAGCTTGGGCAACCTTCTCCACAAACCATCAAACTTTTTTCCTTTTACTTTCCTTTTTTTTTACTTTTTACTCCCAACCTTATTTTCTTTTGTACTCCACTTCAAACCATTCAAAATTCATAATTTACTGGAGTCTTCTGACTTCAACCTTTGAAAAAAAATTTTTCGATTTTTGTTTTTTTTGATCCTTTTTTCCACTTCAAACCATTTCAAAAATTCGATGTTTAGGAGATATTGCCTTTCTGGAGCAAAGTCTTGGGAGTCACACCTTACATCACCTTTGAAAAAAAATTTTTTCTTTTTGTTTATATTAATAGCTTGATTACCTTATTTCCACTTAAACCATTTCAAAATCTTTGGATATTGTTTACTACATCTTCTTCCACCTTATTTTTTTTATTTACCCACCTTGCAAACTTTATTACCAAGCTTGCAGTCCATACAACCTTTGAAAAAAATTTTTTACATTTTTTGGTTTTGCATTATTAATATAGCTTAGGCATTACCTTTTCTTCCACTTCAAACCATTTGCAAAAATTCGAAATAGTTTAGGAGATATTGCCATTTTACTGGAGCAAAGTTCTTGCTTGAGGAAGCAGTCAACACAGCCTTAAGAGGGGGTCATCTACCTTTGAAAAAAAAAAATTTTTTTCGATTTTTTGGTTTTGCATTATTATTATAGCTTGGGCATTACCTTTATTTCCACTTCAAACCATTTGCAAAAATTCGAAATAGTTTAGGAGATATTGTCATTTTACTGGAGCAAAGTTCTTGCTTGGGGAAGCAGTCCATACAACCTTTGGAAAAAAATTTTTTACATTTTTTGTTTTGTTTATTATATTGTCCTTTTTTCATTCAACCTTTGCAAAATTCGTTAGGAATGCCACTGACACCTGGAGCGTCCACCCTTGACTTTAAGCGCACCTCTCACTCAAACCATTTTCAAAAATTCGAGTAGGTATGCCTTACTGGAGCAGTCTTTGGAGCATCCTAACAACCTTTGAAAAAAATTTTTTCGATTTTTTGGTTTTGCATTATTATTATACTTGGGCATTACCTTTATTTCCACTTCAAACCATTTGCAAAAATTCGAAATAGTTTAGGAGATATTGCCATTTTACTGGAGCAAAGTTCTTGCTTGGGGAAGCAGTCAACACAGCCTTAAGAGGGGGTCATCTACCTTTGAAAAAAGAATTATTTTTTCGATTTTTGGGTTTGCATTATTATTATAGCTTGGGCATTACATTTTCTTCCACTTCAAACCATTTTTAAAAATTTGAAATAGTTTAGGAGATATAGCCATTTTAGTGAAGCAAGGTTGGGGTATTATTTCCTGATTAAAATAGTAAACATTTGTATATAACTTTTAAAGAATTATTTTTAGACATACTTACAACTGTTTATAAATAAAATAATTTAGCGAAATGTGAATGGAAACTTTGACCTTAAAATTTTTATTTTTTAAACTTTCTCCTACATTTAATTTTCCATACGATTGGGGTACAATATAGATATAAACTATATATTATGGGCAAATGCATTTGATATTCTTGGCTGGCATAGAAAGCGAGCCCTAACATTCAACTGCTAACTAATCTCTGCTTGGCCAGCGACCTGTGCACCTGTACGGCCGGTGCCCACTCTCTGTTCATTATTCGTTCTGGCAAACCGAATCATTGTTGTCGCGCTGTGCTTTTGCATTAGTCAATTTTCAATCGGTTTTCAGTTGACTTTCGCTGCTAAAGCCGTCAGAATCTAGTCAAATGTCGATGGGGGGTGGAATTCAAGGAGTGGCCTCCTGTGCGTGACTAGAACCTTGAACTTGTCATGTCGTAGTCTTCGGTTTGTGTAAAAATAAATAGCAAGTGCAAAAGAAAAGTCAAAGCCAAAAGGCAATAACAATTTCAAATTATTTTTTTTTGTTTTTGGCAGAAACTGTGCCAAGTTTTACACATCAAGTGCAAAAACAGAGAGTGAGAGAGAGAGAGAGCGCGCGCGTAACCATCAGGTGAGTGTACATAGGGCAAATCCTTTTGATTAGCTTTGCTTATCTCCTTCGATAATGTTGACAGCCAGCCCAGACGTGACAAAAAAAAACAATCAAATTCTAGCCATGTAACAGGCCATACAGCAAGCAATCTTATCGATCTTATCAGCTGATCAATAATGCCTCACTCTCTTATTATCTCTCTGCTATATACTACTATCTGCTATATCTATGGGCCATGCTGCCTGTGCCCATTATTTTTCGCGTAAATTGAAACTAATCAAGTGTTAGTTGTTTTCTCGGCGGTTTCTTGAATTGAACGATATTTTTTCAGAATTTTTCTCACCGGCAGTTTTGAATGTTTCTTTGTGTGCGACAAAATCAAAAATTGTTAAACCAAAATTTTGGTAAGCGATTCGAATTCTAAACGATGCTTGAACACTCTCTTGTGTTCACACAGAACAAAAAATATATTTTTTTTCATATCAATTTCACTCCGATATGACCAATTAAATAAATTGACATGTTCGAAAAAGTCATAACGGTATCATTTTGAAACTGTTTAATATCAATTCGATTAAGGGCCGATTTCTTATCTTCTAGTTAGCTGCTATGTGGCAGATAACACTAAGGGCCGATTTTTCATCTACTATATAGCTGCTATAAGGCAGATAAACTTAGAATTTACACTGCTATTTGTAAGTTTATGTGACAATTAGTGCTATGTAGGAGATGAGAAATCGGTCCTAAATGGTAAACATGGTTTTTTCTTGCCAGAATGCAAAGCGGATTTAAATTCCGGGTTCCGTGTTCGAGTTACGAGTTTATTTTACGACCTTGAGCCGGCTCACAACAATTTCTCAAAGGAACGAGTGAAAAATAAACTGAACCTGTTCCGTACCAACTTTTTCGGTTGAATTCTGTTTAAGGGGGTTTTTTCAAAAAATTCTGGTTTTTGTATTTGTGTTATTAATTAGCTATATAATGAAATAAAAAAAAATGTTTGGATTTCGAGGGCTGTTCAAAAAGTTATCGGCCTGCCAATTAGGGTCTCAAAAAAAAAAAGTGTAGAGGTGGTGGCCATGATTTCGGGACTTCAGGTTATCGGAAATGAAAACTGTAAATGAGGTTATGATCAGAATTGATGTAATTTTGGCCCGTACCTCAGTCGTATTTTTAAATATTTTTTTTTTAAATTGGCGGCCTTTTGAAAAAAAATTCGATTTTTCAAGTTTTTTTTGTTGTTTAGTGTAAAAAGCAAATAGTTAAAAAAATGTTGTTCCTTTGATTGAGGTATGGGCCAGAATAACATAAATTTTGCGTCGATTGCAATATCGCTGATCAAAATCGGTTCAGTAGATCTGCTGCAAGCATGGCTACCAGATCAAAAAACGTGGTTTCGAGAAAAACATATACTCACTTAAGCAAGAACATTGCTCCACTAAAAAAGCAATACCTCCTAAACTATTTCGAATTTTTGAAAATGATTTGAAGGGGATGAAAGGGGAATGCCCAAGCTATAATAGTAATGCAAAACAAAAAATCTCAAAATTCTTTTTTTTATCAATGGTAGAAGACCCCCTCTTAAGGTTGTATTGACTGCTTCCTCAAGCATGAACTTTGCTCTACTAAAATGGCAATTTCTCCTAAACTATTTCGAAAAAAACAAAACACAAAACGACCGTCTCTTAAGGTTGTATTGAGAACTTCCCCAGCAAGAACATTGCTCCACTAAAATGGTTATATCTGCTAAACTATTTCGAATATTTGAAAATGGTTTAAAGGGGATGAAAGGGGAATGTCTATAATAATAAGAGAAAACAAAAAAATCTAAAAAAAAATTTGTCAAAGGTGGAAGATCCCCTAACCAAAATTTTAAAATTCATAAATGTGACCTTTACCTATACTTTTAAATAGTTTCGAAACTGGTTCGGAACCAGCTTTAACGGGAAAAATGTGGAACTACAAATTACCAACCTTCACACCGAATATGAAATTTGTAGCTGAAATATGTTTTTCTGAGATATTATTCGGAATTAGCTTTGAGCAGGACAAATGTCTAACTACATATTTCTAACCTATAACTATTTCTGAGCCACTTTTCGAAATTATTTAAAATATTGTTTTCTAATCAAATGAATGAAAGTCGAGTTATAACAACAGTGATGGGCAGCACTTAGAGAGTTTGTGTGGCCGCACACTTAAATTTGATCAGTAATTTACAAACTTTGGCACACAGAGAACAAAAATTGATATGAAATGGCAGTCATTTCCACACTTTATCATATCAATTTTACTCCGATATGACGAGGATAAACTTGATATGTAAAAAATATCAATACGATCTTTTCTATAAAAAACGAAAGCGTAAGTTAAAGTCGGCCCTGCTTGACTTCGAGTCAGGGTAAGGTATAATTAAGAATATTTTATTAGTTCACAACATGCCCAAATTGTGGGGGATATGAGATTTTTACCAAATTGCGGGGGTGGCAAATAATCTATAATAATCGAATAATCGATCTTCAAAATTGTGGGAGATATGAGATAAATTGTGCTGATGTTTGTAACGCATAGAAGGAAGCATCTCCGACCCCATAAACTATTTATATTCTTGATCAGCATCAATAGTCGAGTCGATCTAGCCCTGTCCGTCGGTCCGTCTGTCCGTCCGTCTGTTTCTATGATATCTCCTCCCTCAGTTTTAAAGCTATCTTGACCAAACTTTGCAAAAAGTCGTTAAATACACATAGGCTGCACATTTGTCGGAACCGGCCGAATCGGATCGCTATTTCATATAGCTGCCATAGAAAAGATCGGTCAAAAAACTAGTTTTAGTGAGAAAACTTTTTTGTTTCTCGTTTCATTAGTTTTGATTAAAATTGGATGGCAATAGCATAAGGCTGGCATAAAAAAAATGCAAATGCACTCAGAGAAAAAATCGAGCAGATCGTGCTTGATATCAAGCAGATTTCGTGTCAGAAGTTCGGCAAGACAGAATTTTCTCGGATTCAAGAAGAAAATACTGAAATCAAGCATGAATTTTCAAGCCCGATTTTTTTGTCTCACCTCCCTTGCCACCAAACACACAAAGTTTTCTCGATTTCAAGCAGATTTCTTCTTGAAAATTCAAGACGAAAAAAAATTAAATTGAAGCCGATTTCAGTCTTGCCGAATCGTGCTAGATTTCTCTGGGTGTGCAAATGAAAATGATTTGAAGTGGAAGAAAGAAGAATGCCCAAGCTATAATAATAATGCAAAACAAAAAACTCTAAATTTTTTCAAATGTAGATAAATAATGCAAATGTTTCAAGCAGGGCTGCAAACCCCTCTAATTTTGACAGGGGTTCGGTTCGGGGTTCGAACCCCTTACCCTACTCTGGGGGTTCGGTTCCACAACCGGTTCCCTTCAAATTGAGAACCGCGGTTCCGGTTCGGGTTCGGGTTCCAGATAGCATTTTATATATTTATGTACATAATAAGTAATTTAATAGATTTTGAAGACGAGATGCCTTATAATCTCCTGCCTGATGGCTTGGAAGTCAAGCACATAAATGATCTGTCTTGATCGAAGAGTTAAGCGATTCTGCCAACTTGCACTCACAGCGAAAGTCATTTCTCCTTCACAGTAGTGGGAGTGCTGAATCTGATGTGATTTAAAAACCCCGCCACTTTTGGCCTAAAAATAAGAGATGAGCTTTATCTGCGTACCCGTGATTTAGTAACTGTGATTGACCATATCGGCGAAACTGTGATTAAGTCACAGTGACTGGCAGTCAACAAATCACACTGTTACTTCAAATATGCAGTCACTGTGCGATTTGACGATTGCCAGTGACTGTGACTTAATCACAGACACGCCGGGTTGTCTCATCCCTAACTTATAGTGTGGCTGAAAACACATGCATTTCCGAGAATTCAGACAGAATTATTTTTTCTACAAATGGGACCGCCACAGCACGGCTTTGACTGGCATATTGTGAGAGTGAAATGCTAAAAGAACTTTATTTGTGATTGGGGTAAAAAAAATAAAGATATTTAAATAAAGTGTAGCTTTCCCATGTATTCACAGTGCCATTGTATCTCCATTCGAACAGAATAATACACAGAAATACGGTTTCAGATGCAAATTGAATTGCCTTGCTTGGGGTTGTGTTATTTTGTCCAGTCTTTTGTTGCGGAAGGGAAAAAGTGTCGCCGTCCATACATGGGCATATGGATGGGTACATTAATCTTTATTATAATAATAAATATTTTTTACCATCAAAGTGCAAAAATAAATTCTATGCTTGCCAATTTATTTTTAGAACCGAACCCCCATCAATAAGAAAACAGGGTTAGGTTCGGGTTCGGGTTCTCGTGATTATTTCTAATGGGGTTCGGTTCCCGGTTCGGTTCAGGGATCAAAAGAACCTGAACCGAACCGGTTCTGAAGGGTTCGGTTCCGGACCGGTTTGCAGCCCTGGTTTCAAGACTATTTCGCTTTAAAAGTAAGGTACTTTACCTTTCTCTTCAGCGAAAATTAAAAGACACACGAGCCAAGTGATAGAGACTCTCGGGGCTGTAACAGCCAGATTTACATTACTTAACTAAAATCGAGTATTTCGTGATTGATAAAATTGTACTTAAATTTATCATTAGTATGCTAAGATCAAGTATTTTCCTACTTACCATACAATTGACCCCGTTTTTCTGTCAGACAAATGAATCCCGTCGAGAAGAAGGTATATCAGGACACAACCCGACCCCTGCCCAAGGCCACAGCTCGCCGCTATTACAACAGAAATGACAAGAGCGATTTGGGTGATGATTTTGTGGCGCCCGATGGAGGCTGGGCGTGGCTGGTGTGCGTGGCCGCGGGCCTTTCCAATGTACGTAAAAACCAAGAGAAGTAAGAAAAAAAAACCCCCATATTTCACATAATCCGAACACTTCACTCGGAACATTCTGCTTCTTCCAGCTGTCCATCTATCCGTGTCTGCAGCAATTTGGCTTTATGTTTAGGGATCGGCTGGGTGTATTGGGTTTATCCAGTTCACAGATTACGGCCATTATTAATACAAATCCAGCGGTATCGGCGTGCACGGGGCTATTGAATGGACCCATGTTTCGAAGGTTTACATTTCGACAAGTGGCCATGGCGGGAGCTTTGCTCATATCCAGTGGGATAGCGCTGACAGCGTTCTGTGAGACATTCTTGGGGTTTATGGTGGCCTATGCGCTGCTGTATGGTAAGTTGAGATTGTTTCCTTAGTGAATAATATTCATGAAATGTGCTTTTAGGCTTTGGCATGGGCATCAGTGTGTCGGCCTCCTCTCTGGCCATTAATACCTATTTCCAGCAGAAGAGACGACGTGCAGCTGGTTTTTCCTGGACCATTACCGGCTTGGGACCCATTTTCCTGCCCTATTTGGTGACATTTCTTTTGGGGATTTATGGTGTAAGGGATACGGTTTTGCTGTTTGCCGCCATGTCTTTGCATGCCTTTGTTTGTGCTTTGATCTATCAACCGGTGAGGTATCATGTGGGCTTGGTCGAAACGGAAACAGAGCCGGAGTCGTTGCAGCCGGAGGGACTGTGTCCTCACTGTGCCCTGAAAAGAAAACGCGAAACGGCCTCGGGTGGCATTTTATCCAGCCAATATCTTTACCAAGACGATGATGTCCAACGTCCTGGCTATGAAATCATTGAGCCCGGCACACCCATGCTTTCACGTGCCAATGATGGTTGGTTTGGTTCCACATCTCGTCTGTCGATGGTGCGTTTTCGCACGGTATCCAGTTCCAAGGACTTGGAACAGGGACAACGTCTGCATCATCCCATTAGCGAGGAGCAGCCCTTACAGAAAGAAGAGGAGTTCCTTAGGCCCAATAATTTTCGTCGAGAGCGTGAAGAATCACAGTTATGCTGCAGTTGCTCCGAGCAGCGTGCTTTGTATCGGCACCACAATGAGGAGAAGAAGGAGGAGGGGAATAGGGAAAGAGATCCCCAAATAAGCTTCCTACAAAAAGTGGTCACCTTTTTCGACCTGGATCTGTTGAGGGATTTCACCTTTGTTAATCTGGTGGCCGGGCTGACCATCATCAATTTTGGCGAACTCAACTTTTCTATTTTGACGCCTTTTATTTTGGCGGATTTTGGTTTCACCACCTCACAGATCACTTTGGCCATGTCGCTGCTGGCCGGTCTGGATATTACCATGCGCTTTCTGGTGCCTTTCTTGACCGAGAAAACGGCCTGGGACAATCGCATCTTCTTTCTTATAGGAGTGGTGGGCATTGCCTTGGGTCGCACTGTGGTGGCCTGTACCCGATCCTATAGCATTATACTCTGCAGTTTTGTGTGGATTGGCCTGTGCAAGGGAGTGCGCACCATATTCTGGCCACTGATTATACCCGGTTATGTGCCACTTAATCGCTTACCTGGTGCCTCGGGTCTGCAGTTGCTCATCTCGGGGCTGTTTACGCTGATATGCGGACCCTTTGTGGGTGAGTGCGGTTGTATAAAGGTGCTCCTTAAATTAAAGTCTGCACTTCTTTTAGGTCTGGTGCGTGATCGTTTTGACTACTCGGTGACTTTGCATTGCCTCAATATGATGTCATTTGTGGCTGCCGCTTCCTGGACACTGGAGGCCCTCATACGACGTCACAGACGACAGCGGAAGAAAAGACAGATAGTCAGCTGATCTACAATTCAAGTTCAAAGTTTTTTTTAAATTGTTTTGCCTAGATTTAAGTCCATAAATATATAAAGTACAAGAAGAAGCCTTAAAGCTAATGAAGAATCCTTAAATGGACGTTAAATGGTTAAACGTGGGTAAAACTTCAACGAATGGTAAACAAATGAATGATGAATTAAACGGACTTTCACTATACAAATTTAAGTTTTATATGCTTCCACACAATTCTGGAAAAATTTATAAAAATCGGATGACTATAGCATATAGCTGCCATATAAACGGTCGGTCCAAAAACTAGTTCTAGTGGGAAAAACTTTTTTGTTTTCCATCGTAGCGTCACCAATCGTGGTATATATTAGTTTCATATACATCCACATAATTCTGGAAAAATTTATCGAAATCGGATGACTATAGCATATAGCTGCCATAGGAACGATCGGTCTAAAATTAATTCTAGTGAGAAAAACTTTTTTGTTATCAATGGTAGCGCCTTTTGAAAAACTGCAAGGGTATTTCAAACATCGGCGTAGCCGATGTTAGCCTTTCATTTTTTAATTGTTATTCCACAAATGTGACCTCGCTTGCTGTGGACACGCTGTGAACACTCTTTAAGATTTGTTGGTAGTTTTCTTTAAATATATGCATGACATCAGAATTTAAGCTTAAATGCTAAACAAAATATTTTGCAAAATTAAATTTATTCTATCCGTGTCTGGCAAGTGCTTTCAAGGCTAAAGCTTAGGTAAGATTTATTTCACGATTTCATGGCACTATGAAATCTGCTGCTCCACCCATGCAGAGCTTTAATCTAAATTTAAGGGGGTCTTCTACCTTTGAACAGGGTTTTATGAGTGTTTTTTAAAAAAATTCTGGAGAGAAAACTATAAGAGCTTTTTCAATTTGGTTTTTTGTTTTGTGTTGTTAATTAATTATATAAGAAAATAAAAAAAAATATTGGGATTTCGAGGGCTGTTCAAAAGTTATCGGCCTGCCAATTAAGGTATCAAACATTTTTTTGTTATACCCTTGCAGAGGGTATATTAAAATTGTCACGATGTTTGTAACGCATAGAAGGAGGCATTTCCTACCACATAAACTATATATATTCTTGATCAGGACGACGAGCTGAGTTCATTTCGGCTTGTCCGTCTGTCCGTCTGTCTGTCTGTCCGTCTGTTTCTTCGCGAACTAGTCTCTCAGTTTTGAAGCTATCGAGCTGAAATTTTGCACAGAGTCTTCTTTTTACTGCACGCAACTAATATGTCGGAAACGACCGGATCGGATGACTAAATCATATAGCTGCCATAGGAACGATCGGTCTAAAAACTAGTTCTAGTAAGAAAAACTTTTTTGTTTTCTATCGTGGCGTCACTAATCTTGGTATATGTTACTTTCATATGCTTCCACATGATTCTGGAAAAATTTATCAAAGTCGGATCACTATAGCATATAGCTGCCATAGAAACGGTCGGTCAAAAAACTAGTTCTAGTGAAAAAAAACATTTTTGTTTTCCATCGTATCGGCACCAATCTTGGTAAATATTAGTTTTATATGCTTTCACATAATACAGGAAAAATTTATCAAAATCGGATAACTATATTATATAGCTCCCATAGAAACGGTCGGTCAATAAACTACTTCTAGTGAATAAAACTTTTTGTTTTCTATCGTAGCGTCCCCAATCTTGGTATATATTAGTTTTGTATGCTTCCACATAATTCTGGAAAAATTTATCAAAATCGGATAACTATAGCATATAGCTGCGATAGGACCTATCGGTCGGAAAATGTGTTTTACAAAGAAAATTTTTTTTATGGTATCAAGTTTTTATTATCAATGATTTAAAAATTTTAAATATCTGATATCTATATCCTATATATATTTTACCGGTTTAATCAGTTGGAGTAAAGTGTTTCAAGTGTATTAAAACTTCGGCACAGTCGAAGTTAGCTTTGCCTTCTCGTTTTGTTATTAATGGTAGCGCCTTTCAAAAACTGCAAGGGTATTTAAAACATCGGCGTAGCCGATATTGTTAGCCTTCTATTTTTTTTTATAACTTTGCATATATATATGTAATATTACTAATTTTATATGTGAATTTCACTAAAGTCTTCTTTTCTCTGAAACATATAAGTATAACAAATAATTAATAAGAATTCTCTCTTTAACTTGCCTTGTCTGGGAATCGAACTCGGGACCTAAAGGGACTGAAGCACAAGAAAGTCTGCGTCTCAGCGCACTCGACCGCAGCGCGCTTGCCAGACTAGTCGTTTTTCCAGTCGACAAAAGAGAGAAGCCAAGAGAGTGAAAATTTCAATCTATCTGTCGGGATTAGATCACACTTTTTTGACATAAAAATATACCGGAATTTTTTTTTCTGTGTAGAGGTGGGAGCCATGATTCTGGGACTCCAGGTTAACGGAATTGATAACTGTAAAAGAGATTATGATCGGAATTGATGTAGTTCTGACCCGTACCTCCATTTTATTTTTCAATACTTTTTTTATACACTTATATATTAATTTTGCCCAGAAGTTTGTAACGCATAGAAATATTCATTTCCGACCCTATAAACTATATATATTCTTGATCAGGACGACGAGCCGAGTTCATTTCCGCTTGACCGTCCGTCCGTCTGTCTGTTTCTACGCGAACTAGTCTCTCAGTTTTAAAGCTATCGAGCTGAAATTTTGCACAGAGTCTTATTTTTACTGCACGCAACTAATATGTCGGAACGGGCCGGATCGGATGACTATATCTTATAGCTGCCATAGGAACGATCGGTCGGAAAATAAGTCTTAGTGAGAAAAACTATTTTATTTTTCATTGTAGCGTCACCAATCTTGGTATGTTTAAGTTTTGGATGGTTTTACATATTTGTGGAAAAATTTATTAAAATCGGATTAATATAGCATATAGCTGCCATATAAACGGTCGGTCAAAAAACTAGTTCTAGTGGGAAAAACTTTTTTATTTTTCATCGTAGCGACACTAATCTTGGTATATATTAGTTTTATATGCGTCAACACAATTCTGGAAGATTTTATCAAAATCGGACGACTATAGCATATAGCTGCCATAGGATTGATCGGTCGAAAAATGTGTTTTACTAAGAAAAGTTTTTGTTATAGTATCAAATTTTTATTATCAATGATTTAAAAATTTTAAATATCTGATATCTATATCCTATATATATTTTACCGGTTAGTTTAATGTAGAAAAATAGAAGGCTAACATCGGCTACGCCGATGTTTTAAATACCCTTGCAGTTTTTGAAAGGCGCTACCATTGATAACAAACAAGTTTTTCTCATAAGAACTAGTTTTTAGACCGATCGTTCCTTTGGCAGCTATATGCTATAGTCATCCGATTTTGATAAATTTTTTCAGAATTGTGTGGAAGCATATAAACCTAATATATACCACGATTAGTGGCGCTACGATAGAAAACAAAAAAGTTTTTCTCACTAGAACTAGTTTTTGGACCAACCGTTTATATGGCAGCTATATGCTATAGTGATCCGATTTTGATAAATTTTTTCGGAATTGTGTGAAATATATAAAACTAATATATACCAAGATTGGTGACGCTACGATGGAAAACAAAAAATAACATCGGCTACGCCGATGTTTTAAATACCCTTGCAGTTTTTGATAACAAAAAAGTTTTTATCATTAGAATTAGTTTTTAGACTGATCGTTCCTATGGCAGCCATATGCTACAGTCATCCGATTTTGAAAAATGTTTCCAGAATTCTGTGAAAGCATATAAAACTAATATATACCACGATTGGTGCCGCTACGATGGAAAAGAAAGAAGTTTTTTCTCACTAGAACTTGTTTTTTGAACCGATCGTTTATATGGCAGCTATATGCTATAGTTATCCGATTCCGATAATTTTTTTTCAGAATTGTGTGCAAGTATATAAAACTAATATATACCACGATTGATGATGCTACGATGGAAAACAAAAAGTTTTTTTCACTAGAACTAGTTTTTTGGATCGACCGTTTATATGGCAGCTATATGCTATAGTCATCCGATTTTGATCAATTTTTCCAGAATTGTGTGGAAGCATATAAAACTTATATATACCACGATTGGTGACGCTACGATGGAAAACAAAAAAGTTTTTCTCATTAGAACTAGTTTTTGGACCGATCGTTCCTATGGCAGCTATATGATATAGTCATCCGATCCGGCCGATTCCGACAAATGTGCAGCGTATTTGTATTTAAAGACTTTTTGCAAAGTTTGGTTAAGATAGCTTCAAAACTGAGGGAGGAGATAGCATAGAAACAGACGGACAGACGGACGGACGGACGGACGGACAGACGGACAAACGGAAATGAACTCAGCTCGTCATGCTGATCAAGAATATATATACTTTATGTGGTCGGAAATGCTTCCTTCTATGCGTTACAAACATCGTGACAATTTTAATATACCCTCTGCAAGGGTATAAAAAATAGTAAAAAAAAGTTTTTTCCTCTTGATTGAGGTACAGGCCCGAATAACATCAATTATGCGTCGATTGTAACTTGGCTGATCAAAATCGGTTAGATAGAACTAGCGCAATCATGGCTACCAGGTCAAAAAACGTGGTTTCGAGAAAACGCGCTTAAAGTTTCAAGCAAAGTATAAAACATTGCTCCACTAAAATGAAAGTCCAATGTCCATAATAATGCAAAACAATTTTTTTTCAAGGGTAAAAGACCCCCGTAAAAAAAAGTGCTTCTAGAAATTAATTCCCTACAAAAGTATGCCTCACAATTCGAAACTAAAATCTAAATCGTTGCACACTTTTTGGCTCCAACTGTTGGGGCTCATCAAGCACTAAAGGTAAGTGGGTTGTCTATTAAGTTTTGCTTCAGCAGTAAGGCAGCATTCGTGAGAGTGTGTGTTCATTATTTCATCTACACAGTGCAGTATTTTGAGAGCTTTATCGGCTCCCTCTCTCGCTCTGTTTCTGTGTGTTGCTTGGATTTGTGCTGTTTTTAGTCAAGATGTAGTCATACATGAAAGGGTTGAGTTATTAATCGAATAGGAAAATGTGGAAAAACAATTCAGCTTTAGCTTGGCCTACACCGAGAAAAAAATCCGTTCTAAAAGTACCAAAATCATGAACATTCGTTGACAAAAGTCTATCAAGCAAGTTTGTTCTTAAATCATGAACATTGGGGTAAGATTTTTCATGAACATTTTGTGCTTGTTTCATGAACAATTTGGGCTTGTTTCATGAACCTTTTGTGCTCGCTTTATAAACTGTTTGGGCATGTTTCATGAACAATTTGTTCTTTTTTTTTTTTAATTTGCTTAATTTAGGAACACACCCATCATCGGGTAAGGATGTGGTATAAAAAAAGAAGCAAGTTGCCACACAACCTACCTGACTTTCCAGTTTAGTGCCATCTGTTCGCTTTTGAAGCTCGTCCGCTTAAGCACTTGCATAAAATTCGAGTAAGCTTAAAGTTAAACGCCTTTATTACACTTATACAAATGCCGGCCCTCTTCTTTATGGGCCATTTTCCGCTTGATTTCGTCCCTGATTTCTATTTGTTAATATCACTGGAAAATTCCATATAATTCATTCCTTGCTTTGACAGCAAAAGAATAGGAAGTTCCATAGCAGTGTGGTCATGCCATACAACAAGCCGGACAAGCCCACCGTGGCCTGAAAGGAGTAACGGACCACCACCCAGTGGGCCAGTGCGCCCCAGACAAGCACCAGCAAGCCGTTGGTAAAGTGCACGGGTCGACGTATGGCAGTCCAATTGGCACGTGTCATGCCCATTTGAAAGACCAGCTCCTGTAGAAACAATGTAACCACTTGGCCAAAACCCAAAAGTACCGCAGAGACGCTTAGCAGCAGCTTAGAGGTGGAAAAGCTTATAACTGAATCGAAGGAAATATTGAAAAGAATTAAACATTTCTTCGTTTTATCTACACTCACAGATCAGGGCCAGACACTTGCAGAGGCTGCCCAGAGTGTGCCACTGGAATTTGTGCTTATACAGACTCGTGCCAAAGCGGGGCGTCATCAAAGAGAAGCACATCCAGGGAAAGGCCAATAGCGAGAACAGAAAGGGTATCTCGGCATTCTTTAGGGCATGATGACTTACAGCCAGTCCCGGCAATACGGTCAGGCACATTACATAGCTAAAAATATCTGCGGATAGCAGCAGTGTGGTGGCATATAGTTGTGGCACAAACAAAGCCTGTTGCAGCGGTATGGCAATTTTGTCCAGCAGATTCCACCAGATATGCGAGGTAACGGCGCGTGACATGCGACGTATGCGATGCTGGAAAAAAACAGAAAAAGATATGATGACAGTTAGACACACCGAGAAAAAAATTCTAAATTCTAAAAGTACCAAAATCATGAACATTCGTTGACAAAAGTCTATCAAGCACGTTTGTTCTTAAATCATGAACATTGGGGTACGATTTTTCATGAACACTTTGTTCTCACTTTGGATTTTTTGGGCTTGTTTCGTGAACATTTTGTGCTTGTTTTATGAACTGTTTGGGTATGTTTCATAAACATTTTGTTCTTTTTAATTTGCTTAATTTAGGAACACTGCAATCATCGGGTATGGTGGTGGTATTCAAAAAGTTATTTGCCACTCCCACCAAGTCTTCCAACGCCTTTTGGGTTCCCCTCTATCCTCTAAAAGATGCTACTTATATTTGTTGTACGATGGTTCAGTTGAGTTTATATATCATGAACGGAAAAATAGAACAAAATCATAAACATTTGGTCATGATTTTAGAACGTCATATTTTTCTCTAAATTTCGAAGAAAGCTAAAGATCTGCGTTAAAATCAAAATAAACTTGATCTGTATTCCAAGTTTGGGATCTCTAGGCCTTTGAAAGCGGTTCGATAACAATGTACAGACTACGCTATGTATTGTACTTGTGACTTTAGAAATTTTTTAAAATATTAGTAGTGTTTCCTTGTTAATCTAAATTAATTCTTTTTTATTTTAATTTCGATTTTGAATTTTGAAAAATCAAAGTAAAATAGGTTTTTCTCTCTCTTCTCCGTGCAAGTACTACACTCGACTGCCCAAAAAAGTAGGCAATGTAAATGACGTTTCCTAGTACATTATGCTAGCCCAGGGAAGCATGCAATATTTATCATCGTTCGCAGTGCCTTAGAACACATCCCCAAATAGTAGGCAATACATATTAAAGTCCATTATTCCCAAGAAAACGGATAACCGGAAATGGCTTACATAAAATAGAAATTAACTTTTTTTTAGGAAACAAAAAATTAAGTAATAATTAAAATCTACAAATCTGTATTTTAATTTTAATTTACTGCAAATATCGGTTATTGTATGCAAATGCTTTAAGAAGTCAAAAAATCGCTTTAATCGAATCTTAGTAAAAGGCATAGCCGGGTTTACTAGGCGTATCGGCCCCCAATTCTATCCATATTTCAAGTATGCAGTTTCAAAAAAGTACCTAGGTTGGTACTAGAAGTATAAAAATGGCTGAGCAACCAGACCTTCTGATTATAAAATTAGCCAGGCCATGAGCTCATGGTGTTTTATAAGCGGATAAAAAACCAAAGACAAAAAAATGTTAATTAGAGCGAGGAGGCTTAACAAAATTGATTTTTAATCACTCATACGCAGTGTAGCCTATTTTCATATATTTGTTTTATTTATAAGTCGGCGTTAATTTTTTTTTTTATTCTATTTAAAATTTTGACTAAATAGGCCAACCAAAAAAATATTTCTATTGCCTATTTTGGGGTCGTGTGCGTGATATTTTTTCTAAACTTTGTGTCTCTGTCGCGCCCATTTAAAATTTAAATAAAATTGTTTGGGTTTCATAAAATAAACTTTAGGAATGCTAAGATCTACTTTTCGTCATTTAGCCGCTTTGAGGTGCGGTCTTATATACATAAACATAATAAACGCATGCTGGAACCCAACTGAACCAAAAAGGTTCGAAGTTCCAACCCCAAACAAAACCCCCTTTTGAACTGCAACAGATTGACAGTCGCACTCACCAGATTGGCATAGTCCTCGGGCAATGGCGATGAGCTGCCTGTTCCAGTGGGATTCAACGAGTTCTGTCTATACAAACGCCCATTGGACAGCGACTTATGGGGCATATCAACATAATTGTCAATGGTGACATTACTTGAACGCATCATTGACACTGTCTCATCCTCTTCGGGTATAATCTCCATAATCTCCACACCATTGGGATTCACATATGTGACATAGGCCTCATCCGTGGCCAGCATATAGTTGCTATGGGTGTCGACAACAGCGGCGGCCACTGCAGCTCCTGGTGCAACACTCACATCCAGGGCGGATGTGGCCGGATTGCGCCAGGATAGCGATTCAAGGCCATCCAATTGATCGGCAACCGCATGGGCAGCCAAAGCGGCGCGCAAAGGCCCTAATGGTCCAAATCCCGTCTCTGCCTTTATAACTGAGATCCGTTTGGTGGTGAAAGCATCCTCCCGATGCTTGGTAATGATTAGGCTTAGTGGTATGAGATTCACCAGCAGAGCTGACATTAGTACAATGGACTGAGCTGTGCCGTACAGAGTGCGCAGGCTGGTGAAAACGAAGGAAAGGAACAACTGACAGAAGGCCTCGCCGCACATATGAATTGTTTTGCGCACAAATTTGTCCTCGCGCGGACGTACAGCCTCCAAGATGACATGGGTTTTCCACAGAAACAGGCTGGATCCAATGCCTGTAGGGAAGGAAATGATGAGATTACAACATGAATTTTACAAAAAATTTAAAAGTCACCAGAGAAAAGCTCTCTCTCTATTTTCTGCCTCAAAAAAGCCAAAGAGAGAGTTTTTAAAAGATTCCAGTCAGCAGAAAAATGTTGTTAATGTGTTGGCTTTAAAGCTCTCTCCATTTGCTGCCTCAAAAAAGGCAAAGAAAGAGCTTTTAAAAGCTCCCAGTCAGCAGAGAAAAGTTGTCAATGTGTTGGGCAAATTCAAACCACGAGCTTTAAAACTCTCTCTCTCTTTTCTACATCAAAACAAAGAGAGAAAGTTTTTAAAAGCTCATAAGAGCCAGAAGCAGTTTTAAAAGCTCCCAGTCAGCAGAGAAAAGTTGTCAATGTGTTGGGCAAATTCAAACCACGAGCTTTAAAACTCTCTCTCTCTTTTCTACCTCAAAAAAGCCAAAGAGAGAAAGTTTTTAAAAGCTCCCAGTCAGCAGAGAAAAGTTGTCAATGTGTTGGCTTTAAATCTATCTTTATTTTCTGCCTCACAAAATCCAAAGAGAGAGCTTTTAAAAGCTCCCAGTCAGCAGAGAAAAGTTGTCAATGTGTTGGGCAAATTCAAACAAGGAGCTTTAAAGCTCTTTCACTATTTTCTGCCTTAAAAAGCCAAAGAGAGAGCTCTTAAAAGCTCCTGCCAGTTGATGGGATAATGCATATTTTCTCAGTTGCTAGTGGCAACTTCTCAGCCTATAAGGCCGACCCCTCAGCTTAAATTGGAATTTCGTTTACACTTACCCGCAAAGCAGCCATAGAACACAATGGCTACCGTTTGCGTAGTGGTTGTAACCACTACCCAGGCCGATGAGAACAAAATGCCGCTGACCATCAGGGAGAGGCAGGCAATAAAGGTGGCCAAAAGAAAGACGCGTCTATACTGTGTGGTTTCCCTGGCCCTGCCACTATACTCTGTATCCAAATGCTCCATTATGGAGCGGCATATTTCACCAGTGGCCTGATAAACAATAGCAGGCCAAATGCGTAGCACCAGATCCTTATCAGATTCCACTATATTTCCATATAAATAGGCGGGTGTAGCCAAAAAGGCCTGCAAAAACAGCAAACAAACAGAAAGAGAGAGAGAGAGAGAGATAAGGCCTTTTTAAGCTCGCACACACACACATGTCACACCGATGCTGTTGCTCTCGCTCTCACTTGGACTTGCCCAACCAAATGCACTTATACATAAGCAAATTTTCTGAACTATTTACATGTATGGCAAAGCCGCAGAGCATGTACTTCTGTTGTATGTGCTTCTTAACCACCCGACGCCGTTGTACACCCGCTGTGGCTCGTGCAGTTGGCCGACGTATGGCACTAGCTACCGCCGCACCACTGATCATGGCCGTTGCCGTTGTCGCCATGACTCCTTTTGGTAACTGCTGCTGCTGATCCGTATCCGTTCACTGGCCGTTTGGTTGTTTTGTGCTGGCATTCATCATTTACCCAAAAGGCAAACGCCCGTTAAGATAATGGCGAAAAAACACACTATGGCTCTCTGATAATAATCAACGCTTATCACTTTGAAGATATCAGAGACATACAAAACCAAACGCTGCACATACCCACCCCCTGCCCCCCACCGCCCTTCTCTAGGTGAATGCGTGGGCGAGATTAACGTCAGATATGTAAAAAAAAAAAAACACAAAAAATATATACAAAAGCAGCGTCGTCGTCAGCAGAGGATTATGTTTATGACCAGTTGATAAGACACATCGCAACGCTGATAATTCTGGATAACACATATAAAACAGCTGCGATACGAGCGAGTGATGTTAATTTAATGGTTTCTCTAAAACACCGAACATAAATCTAGCAAAATACAAAAGACTTTATAGCAGGGATGCACAAACGTTTCTTATGACAGTGCATTGATAATGCAAATTCTTTTGAAGACGTTTTCTCATATTACCGTTTTTCAAAACTATTTGCATTTTGTTGCCTATTTTTCGGCCTTCTTAAAAATATCTAAGCTTGTGTCTACAATAACCAGCGTATGATTTTTAACGCGTTCTAAAAGTCGACAACATACATTTTCTTAAAAATTAGAAAAATTAATCTGCCATTGCTAAAACACTCGGATCGCAAGCAATGTGCTAAAATGTACGCACGAATTTAATATTACGTATACGTAATAAATTTTTGGATTTAATATTACGTAATAAATGTTTGATTTTAGTATTACGTATACGTAATAAATTTTTGAATTTAGTATTACGTATACATTTTTGAATTTAATATTACGTATACGTAAAAAAATATTGCATTTAATAATAATACATAATTGATTTTAATATTACGTATACGTAATCAATTTTTGAGATTAATATTACGTATACGAAATAAATTTTTGAATTTAATATTACGTATACCTAAATATTTTTTGTAAAATACTCAAACAATTTTTGCCCCACCTTTATGGAAAGCTGGTTACGCCCTTGGATCGGTTTATCGAAACAGCGATGTTTGATATTTAACTACGTATTTTACAGTAACGACATATCAACAATGACATAATTTAAACTCTTTAGACATATGCCCCAGACTTCTTCGTATACAATTGGTTGCTATAAAGCAACAACAAGTTGTTTTTGTCTTCATATTCCAACCGATATAGGCAACGTTTACAGTCTCACACTAATCGTCTGGCTACTGGCCTGGCTAGGCCACGCAGACATCGAAGACTGAAAAGGACACACCCGGCAGACCTGTATACAAAGAAAAATATGATTGTATGTAGTTCAGATCAAGTTTAGCTTCCCGCTATTATTGTTTCTTAAATACACACAAATATTATCTTCTCATCGCGGTGCGAATCTCTATTGCTTTATAAGACAAGACGCAAAATGGTAAATGCATTTGAATGCTTCTTGGCAGTGATGCAGTGGCGCGTTTTGCATGTATCTGCCCATCACTGCCCAGCAAGCAAAGTTAGGAGCGCACAAAATTATGTGTCTGAATAGAGCCGAGCTTAGGAGCGTTTTTGGAGTTAACACAAAAATTGGAGCGTTTTTGGAGCACATTCAGGGTTTTCTAAGCACGGGCTCATAAAAAGCTCTTATGTCTGAGCATATTCGGATTTAATAATAGTAATAACGTAATCCAGATTCATTCGATAAGCAAGACGATAGACAATTAACAAATTTATTCAGTTAGTGTAATATTATTCTCATTTTGTTAGTTTTTCAAAGTTAATTCATAACTTTAAAGTGTGAGGTTTTTTCAAAATCAGGGGGTGGCAACTCTTTCGACTATCGTTCATCTGGTTGAAAAACGATGTACGGGCTCGATAAGTAATGATGGGTAGAATTACCCTAGTACATAACTCGTAAAATTATAAAATTTGTATATAATTTCCTATTAACATAAACATATCTATATTAGTCACGCGGGAATCACGCGTGATTTCTGACCGCAGGCCATCTCAATTGCGTCGCTCCTCTAATACTTGGTCTTTGCCTACTTACACAAATATCTATTGGAAAGAAGGGAGGGGGAAACTGAAAGCGGCGCAGTCCAGTAAGCTATTGCCCTCTCGCTCTCTCTTTCTCGTAAGTGGCTGCGGTGTTGTTGTTGTCGTTGCATTAAATTTTCTTTTACATATAGCGCCACTATTGTTCATCTGATCGAAAAACGATGTATGGGGGCTTGATAAGAAATGATGAGTAGAATATATGTCTAAAAGGTTCGAACAACGTAACTCCAAAATTGTGGAAGATATTCAGTTTTTTTTTAATTTGCGGGGGAGGCAGGGGGCGTGGCAAAAATCAAAACTAAACTTGATCTGCATGCAAGTATAAGAAACATATGTTCCATACACTTGAAACCTCTATCTCTTACCATCTCTGAGATCTCTTCGTTCATACGGACAGACAGACGGACAGACGGACATGGCTATATCGACTCGGCTGTTGATGCTGATCATGAATATATATACTTTATAGGGTCGGAGATGCTTCCTTCTGGCTGTTACATACATTTGCACAAACCCAATATACTCTGCGTACCTTCGGTACAGAGTATAAAAATCAACTTTTGTGTGCCTTTTCTGAGGGTTTTCAATGCTTCATTGGGAGGGAGAAAGCACTTATATCCGAGTCTGAAAAGATTCAGATTGGACTCATAAATGTTCCACATTAAGTGCGTCCGATTACATAGAAAAAAAAAAACGCTCTTTCCAGACTCTTTTTTTGGACAAATTTTGTCGGTGAATGCTAAAAAAAAGTGTCAGAAAACGCTCATATTGCTTGCTGAGAGTTAACTGAGATGGATGAAAGTTTAAGCACTCGCACAGAGGCTGGAACTTTGGTAGTTGTTATGTCCATTTTCCATCTTTTGTTAAAATAGGAGCTTTGCAGACGACGTTATTGGAAAAGCGAGAGGAATGGACCTGATGGCGCTCTAAGCTATGCAAAAGATATGTCTGAAGACCTTGGAACCCTTAAGAGAAGAATAAAATAACATGTTTTTATTAGAGACGAACTAAGGTGAATACTTTTGAATCGATGAACAAAATCATCTTTGAAATTAAAAAAAATACAAATTTACAAAATTTTGATTTGAAAATCTCTCGAAATTCGAAAAGTTCAAAGTGGTTAAAGTGGTGTAAGAAAACGGCAGCAATGGCAAAATATGTAAAACCACTGTCAAAAATCGGAAAAAGAAAAAACGAGAAGGCAAAGCTAACTTCGACTGTGCCGAAGTTTTAATACACTTGAAAAACTTTACTCCAACTGATTTAACCGGTAAAATATATATAGAATATAGATATATTTAAAATTTTTAAATCATTGATTATAAAAATTTAATACCATAAAAAAAACTTTTCTTAGAAAAACACATTTACCGACCGATCGTTCCTTTAGCAGCTATATGCTATAGTCATCCGATTTTGATAAATTTTTCCAAAATTATGTTAAAGCATATAAAACTAATATATACCAAGATTGGGGATGCTACGATAGAAAACAAAAAAGTTTTTCTCACTAGAAGTAGTTTTTTGACTGACCGTTTCTATGGGTGCTATATAATATAGTCATCTGATTTTGATAAATTTTTCCTGTATTATATGAAAGCATATAAAACTCACATATACCAAGATTAGTGACGCTACGATAAAAAACAAAAAAGTTTTTCTCACTAAAACTAGTTTTTTGACCGATCGTTTGTATGGCAGCTATATGCTATAGTGATCCGACTTTGATACATTTTTCCAGAATTATGTGAAATCATATAAAACTCACATATACCAAGATTAGTGACGCTACGATGGAAAACAAAAAAGTTTTTCCCACTAAAACTTATTTTCCGACCGATCGTTCCTATGACAGCTATATGATATAGTAATCCGATCTGGCCGGTTCCGACATATTAGTTGCGTGCAGTAAAAAGAAGACTCTGTCCAAAATTTCAGCTCGACAGCTTTAAAACTGAGAGAGTAGTTTGCGTAGAAACAGACAGACGGACAGACAGACGGACAGACGGACGGACGGACAGACGGAATTGAACTCAGCTCGTCGTCCTGATCAAGAATATATATAGTTTATGTGGTCGGAAATGAATATTTCTATGCGTTACAAACTTCTGGGCAAAATTAATATACACTTTTCAAGTGTATAAAAATTTTACAAATATATATTTTTTTAATTTTTGTCTATTGAAAGCCTATATCTACCTGTATAAAAAAATTGGTTTCAACCAAAAGCCAGTTTGACTGTGGCCTATTGATTTTTGAATATATCATTCAGGAATTTTCAGAGCTGAAAAAAAGGAAAATACAATTTTAAATTTTAAAAAAGCTGTTTTCGATTTACATAATTTGGGGGCGGCAGAAACTCACGCTACGTCCCTGCTTTAGTTTCATATTTTATTGGTCACGTTGCAAGCATTTGTCAGCTTTAGCTTCTTGTTTTTATTTTCCAACATGATCATAATTTTTTATTAAAAAAAACCTAACCTAACCCATGGTATAATAATATAAGGTAAAGTCAAGGTGTAGAATATGTTAAGTAGAAGATTTTTCAAAAATGCGCAAGAGTTAGACAGACAACGTTTGCATGAATAGCACACTGACAATATGTAAGCTATGTAAGCTGAATGACCGCCACACCAGTAATAAATACACCTTGGGTAGAGTCGTTACAAATTCACCATGGGAGCGGGGTACCAATGACAGCCACTGCTTTTCACCACTCAAGCTGACTTATTAGATTAGATTAAAACACTTAAAGTCCAAGTTCACTACAGCAAAATTCTGATTCAGTTATCCCTTCGCGTCGGGGTCACCAAATAAATTATATCACTTTGATTTTCCTCTGTTTTGTCAATCACTTAAGAGACTCAACAGATAACAGAGCTTTGAACACTATTAATTTCCATACCGCCTTTTTAATCTCTTTGGAATGACAATTATCAAGCATCTTTTCTTCTATCAAAATGGATGCGTCATTATACCAAAGCAAACATTTAAGTCTCCAACTGTCAACCAATCGGGGACCATTCACGTCCCTCGTTTGACCCCTGCTATGGCCAAGTTGGTCCATAATCTGTGTAGAATGAGTGATACAATTATATAGACGCTTTATCTTTACACACTTCCGTTTCACATCCGTGGACAGTGGTGGTTGAACGTCATACAGCAATAACAGCTGACTACTGGATGGTTTTATGGGTTTACAACTGTATTTTGCAATGAATCCAAGGGGGTAACAACAAGCATTTATTTGCGCCATATACGTGTACGATAAGGCACAGCATCCGGCCATTTTTTTGCTGCTATATAACAAGGTAAGGCAAGTGTCACCAGCTCATACAACGATCGACCGACAACGAAACGATGACAACCACAAGAACGATGACAGCTAAACGTGGCAAACTATCGACCGTCACCTCGATATTGCTGCTATGTGTGGCACTGGTGAGTAGCAATTGATTGAAGGAACGGTATACCAAATTGTACGGAAATTTAACGGATATTAATAACAAGCAGATGCTGACAAAGTCCTGCGGCATAATGGCCTTCAGCGGTGAGGGTGTGTCCGAGCTGGGACAAGCCGCTGCCTGGAGCGAAGGTAGCGGCAGCGAGGATAATACGGCTTGGAATGAACCAACTATCGAGGGCGAGCTAATAACAACTGGACACCCTTTGGAAACCACTTTAAGTGATCAGCCGCAAGAAACCTCTCCCAGTGATCAGTCGGTAACAGAAGAAAGCTCACCCAGTAATCCGTCTAATCCGGAAGAAACCTCCCCCAGTGATCAGTCTGTGCCGGAAGAAACCTCCCCTAGTGATCAGTCTGTAGCGGAGGAAACCTCACCCAGTGATCAGTCTGTAGCGGAGGAAACCTCCCCTAGTGATCAGTCTGTTGCAGAAGAATCCACTCCCAGTGATCAGTCTGAGCCCCAGGAGACCTCACCCAGTGATCAGTCTGAGCCGCAGGAAACTTCACCCAGTGATCAGTCTAGGCCTCGGGAAACCACACCCAGTGATCAGTCTGTAGCAGAAGAAACTACTCTTAGTGATCAGTCTAAGCCAGAAGAAACCTCACCCAGTGATCAGTCTAAGCCAGAAGAAACCTCTCCCAGTGATCAGTCTAAGCCAGAAGAAACCTCTCCCAGTGGTCAGTCTGTACCACAAGAAACCACTTCCAGTCTTCCCAGCGAAGAGTCTTCCATTGCGACTACCCAAAAGCCGGAAGTACCCGAAGTGCCCACCACCTTGGCCCCCCTCGTATTTGAGTGCCAAAAGGCCGGTCTATTTCCTCACATTAGCGGTGACTGTACCAGCTATCACAACTGTAACTTGAATCCCACGACCAATCAACTCCAACTAATCGATATGATGTGTCCCCACCTGTTGGTCTACTCACCCACCTATGGACGTTGTGTACGTGATTTGTCCTCTTGCCAGGATGATGGCTTTGAGTGCTTGAGTCCGGGTCGCTATGCTGGCGTTGATGATACCTATTACTACAGCTGCATAGCCAGTCTACAGGGTGGCTTCCACAAGTATATCGTACGCTGTTCCAGCGGACAACGTTTCGAGTTTATGGCTGGTGGTTGTTGGCGCTACGATTGGACACAGCTGGTACCTGGACAGGAGGCTTTGGAATCTAGTGATTTGGCGGCCATCAAATGGGAACTGAAACAGTACAAGGCAGAGGATAAGTTACTCAAGAAGGCGCAAAAGAATCAAGAGAAATTGGCACGCAAACAGCAGAAGCTGCAAGAGAAACTGGCCAAAAAGGCAGCCAAGGAGGAGGCCAAAAAGAAGGCACAAGCCGAGAAAGAACTGGCCAAGAATCAGTCGCTGGAGAGCGTGCAGTCTGCCGAGTAGAAATTATGTATTTGTTGTATTGCCCCAGTTTAGTTAAGTTATCGTTTTTTTTTTCTAGGTATTGCAAGAATAAAGACCATGAGTTCTTTAAAAAAAAAAGATACTGTTCGGAAGGGTCGAGTATAAGCACTTCAGACTGGAACTATCTTATAAATTAGTCAGGCTTATCAGCGCTTGCTCATGGCTATAAAAGAAACCGGCCAAGGGTTCCATCAGTTAGTCCGTCGAATCAATTTATGCGAAAAACGCCGATATGTTTAAAATGTCTTTGCTTTGGGGCTGCGCCCTGGTACAACTGTTGATCATCCACGCTGATAAAGCACCTCTCTGTCAAAGCAGTGGTTTCTTTGCTTTAGTGGACAATACACCGGAATTTTATGCCTGCGATGAGACCAATACGGGTGGTTTCTTTATGAGAAACTTGCGTTGTGAAACGGGAAACGTATTTAGCTCTGAGCTGGAAAAGTGTGTGGATTGGGATGCGTTTGATGATGGTAATATAGAGAATCCTACCATACCGGATGATAGTACGAGTACAGAAAAGGAGGAGACTTCAACAACCACTGCCATCCCTGAAAACAGTAGCTCCTCCTCTACTAGCAACAAGGATGATGAAGTTAGCTCTTCATCTACTGTCACCCAGGATGATAAAGATAGCTCTTCCACTACTGTCACCCCGGATGATAAAGATAGCTCTTCCTCTACTGTCACCCAGGATGATAAAGATAGCTCTTCGTCTACTGTCACCCCGGATGATAAAGATAGCTCCTCTACTGTCACCCAGGATGATAAAGATAGTTCCTCTACCGTCCCTGACGATGATAAAGATAGCTCTTCCTCTACCGTCCCTGACGATGATAAAGATAGCTCTTCCTCTACCGTCCCTGACGATGATAAAGATAGCTCTTCCTCTACCGTCCCTGACGATGATAAAGATAGCTCTTCCTCTCCGGTCACCAAGGATGATATAGATAGCTCTTCGGTGACCCAGGATGATAAAGATAGCTCTTCCACTACCGTCACTGCCGATGATAAAGATACCAGCACCGCTTCTACCAAAGACGATGAATCCAAACCCACTCCAACTCCATTGCCCGATGACAACATTTGCGCTACCCCTGGATTTATGCCCAAGAGCGGTAATTGCTCACAATATGTGTACTGTTATGAAGACATTTTTAGCGATGATTTATATCCGTTTACCTTTGACTGCCCCAAGGGCATGCAGTTTGATCCATCAAGTAGTTATTGTTTGAAGAACTATGACTGCACCGTTGTGTGAAAGGATCCGAGTTTCATCTTTAAGTAATTTGCTGTTATATGCTTTAATTTTTTTTTTTTTTTTGAGTGAATAAAATTTAATTTAATTGAGATGCACCCATACATACTTTACTTTTACCCAGAAATCATTTAAATTTGAAAATCTTATCATTTCTTAGAAAGATCTAATTGTTGGAATTGATAAGCATTTTGGTTTTTGGTCATTAAGGTACTTTATCTAGACCGTTTGATTGTCAATTTGAAAGCTAATTGCCATACCGAAAAATTTATAGAAAAACAAGTTAGTGTCCCGACAAACAAATACCCTTTAGCCTTAATTTAGGGAGTTTTCTTTGATTTACAAAAAAAATTTCAAAAAACAAATTTTTCAACTTTTGCTTATTCTGAAACGCAGAAAATATATTTTCTGTATGTAAACCAATCACAATATCAAAAGACAGAGTTCCGGTGGAGTTCCTGTTACATACCTGTAATACCTTTGTGCAGTAACTAGCGAAGGCTTTTAATCAAATTTTTAAACAGAAGTTTCCAATATTCCATAATTTATACAATTTTAAAAAAGGGAGACTCTAACGATGCTCCAGATTAAAAAGACAAAAAAAAAAATTGTTGGTTGTTACCAAAACATGGATTTTTCACAAATTTAGATTTTGATAACCCATAAGTAAGCTAGTAGGCGTAGCAGCCTTTTCAAACATTTATTTTATAGGTTGAACATTTATCTATCCATATGCAATTTAAATATATTATTTGCAACGGAAAAACATGTGCATCGTCTCCCATAAGCGAACGTCAAATTCCAACACGACGTTCTACCCTCTGACCTAAAGATTCAGTAGCTCAGATGCAGCGTAAATTCATATTTGAACAAATTTTCTAATTTAAAATTGACAAACTGAACCATGTCGTATGTTGCTAACGAGGCGTATGAGTAATTTTTAGTTAAGGAATAAAGCCAGAGAAAAAATGCAATTTAAAACAATTTTTTATAGATGAAAGCAACTGAAATATGGTCTAAAGAATTGCAAATTGTCACATTCCTTTGAATTACGTTAGGCGGGCATTTCAAGTCAAGTTACTCAACTTGTGTAGCTGCCTACATAACCCTTTTAATGGCCTATCCCCTCCTTCTCCTACAACCATTATCTCATTTGCAATGACAACATTTAGCATCATTTCCTCCCCTCTCTCTCACTCTACTCTGCCAACTAATTTAAAACAAGATGGAAAACGTGTTAATGTGCCAATTATGTAACAAGTATAAGTCTGGTAACATTCAAATAAAGATACAATTGTATCTGGTCATTTATCTTATATATACTTCCCAAAGGGGGCGCCCTTCCAAAAAAAAAAGAGAAAAGTTTGCTTGGGTCAACAAAAACAGCTAGATAATAGCCACAGATATATGACCGTTTAGGGCCAAATGGCAGACTCAACGAGTGGGTAAGTACGTATGTACGCACGTAGCTAGTCTCGTTTATCATCACAATCATCAAAAAAGCAGGCAAAGCTTAGGCCACTACGTGTCTGGACTGCGTCCAAATGCAAAAATACCAAGTCGGTCGCTTTAATTGTCGCCGCTGACGCCGCCGTCGCTGCCAAAATAATTTTAACGAGTTACGCGCATGCGCAATTGTCCAACCAACCGATATTCCCCATCAGACTGACAGAAGAGGACCGCTGTCACTCTGGTTTTATGCAACTATTTGGCAAGACTTTCACTCATTTGAGAATTCATTGAATTGTGGCGACCGTGCGATTGACTTACCCAGCTGCATGCAGATTTCTATTTATAAGCGGAAGTCCCAAACACATCAAGCAAAAAGGGGCACCCAAAGCAGATGGATAACGTTGTTGTGCTGGGTGATATGGTTTTCTAATGTTCCTGGATTATTCCTACACTTATACTGCCGCCCATTAGAAAGTTAAGTTAATTTTATAATAAAACAAATAAAGGGCAACTTTATATTTTTGTAATTTTTTTAGCTTAGCTGTGAGCTTTCATACATAACAAATGTTTTTTATTGCGAATTTCTTAATTCGGCTGCATTCGGTCTTATACTTTTTTATTTGTTAATATGATATGTTTTCTTTATAAAATAATTAGACTTATCTGCCACAACCTGCCACTGCTAACGACAGAATATTTTTAAGGCACTTCGTCGGCTTGTCAACGCACCTTTATTTTTAGACAAAAATTTTCCAGCTTTTTGAGCATATTTTGGAATTTTTTTTATTAAGATCAATGAAGTGATAAAACTTTGAACTTTTACCATTTATTTATACATAATTCGAATAGAACCAAAGTTATGGTGGTCTGAATATCAGCTGACACATATTTAAATTATAATTTCTTATCGATCCACCATACACCGTATCCAGATCAGTTGTTTAACAGTCGAGTTAAAAGCAAATCAAATAATTACACTTCCCAGCACTGGCAGCAATCGTAATGGGCAGCACTTACACTTAAAAGTAATAACATGCAAAAAAAACCGAGAACTTTGTACTTAGGACAGGTACAAATGGCGTCAAGGGTACACCAATTACGAAATTACTTAATACAAGTACAGAATACTTGGCTTAAGTACGATTATTTATATTCCGAAATACTTGATTCTAGACGGTTCCAAACATATTAAGTACATTTCGAACTACTTTTATTAAGATCTTTTTGATCATATTTTTCGTAAAAGTCAATCCCGATTAACTCTTAAAACAAGAATTTGCGTACTTCAAATAATAACCAATTATTTTTCCCTGAAGTTTAATGAATTCTAAAAAACATTTCGAAACCAAATAAGAATGCTTGAAATAAGATAATCTTAGGCCTATAATTTCTTAAGCGGCTTGAAAGCTCTTATTTCCTTGTGCTAATCAAAGTCTAAAAAAAAAGGCCAGAGGGATGTTAAAGTGATAGAACCAGTTGGGAATTTTAAGGACAGATTCGTGTTGAATTATTTGGCATTTTCCGTGGGCATTTTAAGTTTATATCGTACTTCATCTAAGAAATGTTGTACTTGATTTTAGAATGCGTTTTCTAGAATTTTTCATCTAACTGTAAGTACGCAAAATTCTTGAATCAAGAATGTTTATTCTCATTTTAAACAAATTAACGGTTCTTTTTGTACTTAAGGGGGAAGTCTACTACGCAAGGGAAAAAACAGGTTGATTTTCCGGATTTTCTCCCTAACAAAATATGACTGGCACATTAGATTAAATTAAACCGTCATATTTCCTTGGGACAGTAGAGGTGTTTCATACTTAATTTAAGTACACCCAAGCACAAAATATACTATAAGTACAATATACTATAAGTGCAAAATTGTATAAATTCCATACCGATCGTACTAGAATTCTGTCCGTCGTTTACAGTAGTGCTTGAGCGACATTCTTACTTGTTTACTTTATTTTCTATAAACTAATGACAAAACCAATATAATTCATAATTTATTTTTTGAATAAATATTTATACGATATATTCTCAAACCATAGCATTACCACACACATTCTGTTGAACACCTTTTGCATTGCGAAACGTTGCAACAAATTTCAAATGCAAAGTTAGAAGATTTAGGTGTAACTTACGAAAAAATATTTAAATTACATAAAGTCAAAGAATCATTTACAGACGTGTAAAATCATTCTGAAATGGGATTCCATTCTAGGCACAACTTTACTGCAAATGATTTCTTCATATTTTTTTGGCATTGACCTCACCTAAGTTTTATATTCAGATATCATAATATAAGGCGAATGCTTTTCAGAATACCGTTATTCTGTTCTACGGCGAACTGTGCGGAAGTCATCGGGTTTTGTCCAGATTTTTCTTACTTTCAAATCAAACAAAAAAGTCATGAGAATTTAGGTAGAGACAACTTTAATTACTTTATATTCCCGCCTTGGCTGTATTTAACTTAAAGTTGCTTGTGAAATATTTTCCATATTTTTCTATTCCCAAGTTGGCCGCAACACTCTGTGACCTGACCCAAACCGATGTGGCAAGGATGCCTTCGTCGTGTTGCCTCTTCTATAATTCGTATTCGTGTGCCGGGATATTTGCAACATTTTTCATGTTGCCTTTGAGCCAAAGCCGCCCGCTAGCTCTCACGTAGCTAAGAAGATCGTGGACTACAACTCTCTCTCTCTCCCATTGTGCCCCTCTCTGGCATTTTCTCGTTCGGCCGTACGCTTTGGCCTTACCTGCCGCATTTCCCATGCGCAGCGCTCAGTTTGTGTGCGCCTGTGCGCATGTGCAGTCTACAGTTACGGTTCGAGATACAAGATATTCGAAAAAACCCTTCGCATGCCGCATGAAAACAAAAGTGAAAAGCAGCAACAAGCTTGTGCGAAAATCTGCCACCAAAGAATACCACAAATAATACAAAAATAAATTTAATGGTTTTTTTTTATGATTTTTGTTAAGTGCAATTTGCAAGTGTTACCTCAAGTTCTAACGTTTTCTGCTTACCTGTGACCTCAAGGATTATCAACGCACTTAGTACCTGCCCTCAACTGGATAAGCAGCAAAGGCGCAAAGGAAACTGGGCAAACTAGGCACTCAAGTGATTCTGGGAAATTTTTATGCATTTATTATTGTGCCTAGAGTGAAAATGGTGAGTGCAAAGGAAATGGACAACAAAGTAAATTGAAGAAGTTTCACATGAACAGGCAAAAAATTCGAGTGTTTGGGTTGGGTTAGGTTGGCGGTGACTTTGTAGAATTTGTTTATGGACGTTTGCATGTTCATAAACGAGAGTAAGGTTGTCACTTTCAATGGGCAAATACATATGTAGTGAGATACCTGGGAGGGGTGAAAATGTTGGGAAAAGAAAACGAAATTGTAGAATTTGTCACACTCTAGAATTTTGCAGAACACCTACTTGTACCTGTTTAAAACATAAATTAATTAATTAAATTAAATAAAATGTTTTCTGTTCCTTGACCAAAAATTAAGTTACTATTTATAGGGAAAATACAAAGTTCTTGAACCCAGAATTCTTCAGTTGAAAATGCTTATTGCATTTACTTCAAAAATGACTGTTTCAATTTTTATTTAAATAAACTAGAAATCAAATCGTAGATGGCCTTGCTTGAAATTAAATTGTCTGAAAAATTATCACTTCATAGATTGAATCATGAGTTACTTGAAGATTCGAGTAAGTCGAATGAGTTAATCCTTCAAACAATTAGCTGTTTTATTACCAACAAATTAAGTAGTAGGCAGACTTCACCTTGTTAGAGGCATGAGACATGATATTCTAGAATGCCTTCATGTTCTAGTGTTGTTTTGTATGTCAAATAACAAGCTATTCACATTGAAAACAAGACAACATAAGACCTACTAGATGGTCATATGAACTCCTAATAGAAAGGAATGTGCCTGAGCTACTTAAATTAAAACATTTTCGAATTGTTCTTCGAAGGGGAATGCAAAAGGCACAGCGTTCCCGGGCTTGAAATATTACTAAAATATTTATTGCCTAGAAGTTTGCTCTGATGGGATGACTATATCTTATAGCTACAATAGAACCTAGTTTTAATATAAAACAGTTTTTTGTTTTCCATGTTAGCCTTCTTAAAATCAGTAAATATGAAAAGTATATGATTTCAAACAGTTCAGCAAAATTGGGTCCAAATCGGGTGACTGTATCTTATAGTTGCCATAGAAACGTTCGGTCAACGAAAAGGTCTTAAGGGGGTCTTCTACTTTTGCACAGTGATTTTTTTTTAAATTCTGTAGAGAACCATAAGAGCTTTTTCAATTTGGTTTTTTGTTTTGTGTAATTAATTAATTATATAGGAAAGTAAAAAACGAGAAGGCAAAGCTAACTTCGACTGTGCCGAAGTTTTAATACACTTGAAAAACTTTACTCCAACTGATTTAACCGGTAAAATATATATAGGATATAGATATCAATTATTTGAAATTTTTAAATCAGTGATAATAAAAATTTGATACCATAAAAAAAACTTTTCTTAGTAAAACACATTTTCCGACCGATCGGTCCTATGACAGCTATATGCTATAGTCATCCGATTTTGATCAATTTTTTCAAAATTATGTGAAAGTATATAAAACTAATATATACCAAGATTGGGGACGCTACGATAGAAAACTAAAAAGTCTTTCTCACTAGAAGTAGTTTTTGGACCGACCGTTTATATGGCAGCTATATGCTACAGTGATCCGATTTTGATCAATTTAACCAGAATTATGTGGAAGCATATAAAACTAACATATACCAAGATTAGTGACGCTACGATGGAAAACAAAAAAGTTTTTCTAACTAGAACTAGTTCTTATACCGATCGTTCCTATGGCAGCATATGAGTATAGTCATCTGATCCGGCCGGTTCCGACATATTAGTTGCGTGCAGTAAAAAGAAGACTCTGTGCAAAATTTCAGCTTGATAGCATTAAAACTGAGGGACTAGTTCGCGTAGAAACAGACAGACAGACGGACAGACAGACGGACAGACAGACGGACGGACGGACAGACGAAATTGAACTCAGCTCGTCCTCCTGATCAAGAATATATATAGTTTATGGGGTCGGAAATTAATATTTCTATGCGTTACAAACTTCTGGGCAAAATTAATATACACTTTTCAAGTGTATAAAAATTTGTGGAATTCGAGGACTGTTCAAAGAGTTATCTCAAAAAAAGGTGTAGAGGTGGTAGCCATAATTCTGGGACTCTAGGTTATCGAAATTGAAAACGGTAAATGAGATTATGATAAGAATTGATGTAATTCTGGCCCGTACCTCAATCATATTTTTCAATAATTTTTATACTCTGTACCGAAGGTACACAGAGTATATTGGGTTTGTGCAAATGTATGTAACAGCCAGAAGGAGGCATCTCCGACCCTATAAAGTATATATATTCTTGATCAGCATCAACAGCCGAGTCGATATAGCCATGTCCGTCTGTCCGTCTGTCTGTCTGTCCGTCTGTCCGTATGAACGAAGAGATCTCAGAGATGGTAAGAGATAGAGGTTTGAGGTGTATGGAACATATATTTCTTATACTTGCAGGCAGATCAAGTTTAGTTTTAATTTTTGCCACGCCCTCTGCCTCCCCGCAAATTAAAAAAAAACGAAATAACTCCCACAATTTTCAAGATAGATAGTTCGAACATTCTAGACATATATTCTACTACTTATTTTGAATCGACCCGCCATACATCGTTTTTCGATCAGATGAACGATATTAGAGCTATACGTAAAAGAAAATAAAAACCAACAACAACACCTTAGCGATTGGTAGAACTTACGAGAAAGAGAGAGCGAGAAGGCAGTAGTTAACTGGTAATTTCCCAATTGGACCTTGCTATGAGAGGAGCGATGCAATTGAGATGGCCTGCGGTCAGAAATCACGCGTGATTCCCGCGTGACTAATATAGATACGTTTATGTTAATAGGAAATTATATACAAATTTTATAACTTTACATCGTTTTTCAACCAGATGAACGATAGTCGAAAGAGTTGCCACCCCCAGATTTTGAAAAAACCTCACACTTTAAAGTTATTAGTTTCGTACAAACAGGTACAGAGTATATTACAGTCGGGCTTGACCGACTTTCTTACTTGTTTTAAACGAGAAGGCAAAGCTAACTTCGACTGTGGCGAAGTTTTAATTCACTTGAAAAAGTTTACTCCAACTGATTTAACCGGTAAAATATATATAGGATATAGATATCAAATATGCAAAATTTTTAAATCCTTGATGATAAAAATTTAATACCATAAAAAAACTTTTCTTAGTAAAAATCATTTTCCGACCGATCGCTCCTATGGCAACTATATGCTATAGTCATCCGATTTTGATATTAATAAGTATAATAAGTCAATAAATTTTGGCAATATTTTAAGTTAATAAATTTATCTTAAATACAAAAAAAATTAATCAAATCGGAGTAGAATTCTTAAAGTTATAAGCAAAAGTATAAGTGCAGTTTCTTTTCGGTACAGTCCTTAAGAGAGATGCAACTCTTTTTTGAAGTATGAACCATTGTATTAAATTTAGAATCGATGCTGACTTTTAATATGCAAGTTAAGTGTATTTTAGTATATAAAAAAAGTAATAATGTAATGTAAATTAAATATACTTAACTCAGTACACTCAGCGGCTGCCCATCAATCAAACTTAATTAATAGGATTGCCAAGCGCTGCGTGATTTAGAAATTTTGTTTAATTTGCTCAAATATATGATTGAGCTTTTTGTCCTTTCCCAAGACCCAATCTGCAGGCCAAACAGCGTCAGTTAATACGCTATCGTTTCGAATTTCCATTCATTTTTTTGACAGTTGGACAGCGCGCAATTGAAATGGAAGATCGATGCCAAAATGGTGACTTACATAAGTCTAAAACAACAGAAATTATGCCTGAATGTTAAATGTATTACATTGTTTATGTTATTGTATTTCGTTGGTACCGAAATGGGTGGCTTGGCATGCATAACAGGTGTGCGTTGAGTGCATTCCAATTGGGGAGAGTCACTGGGCATGCGGGGTGCATATTAAATAAAAATAAACAATTGTGTAATTGTTTTTCAGAGCATAAATCTATAAAAAAAAATCGGAATCGGAATTGACATCCAATTGGGGTGGCCAACAGAGCTTAGACGGGCATTAACCAGTGAGGTGTCGTTGACTGTTTAATGCCCATATATGTACTTACACATATGTAGATGGGTTCGCACACACAACAATTATGTAAACGCTTTTGATGACGGCGCCGCTTTAATTTACTGGAGCTTAAGTCAGAGTCAGGTGCAGAGTTAGAGTCAGAGCAAAGAGTGACGCGAGAGAGGGAGGGAAGTGCAACACATCAATGTGTTGATGTGATAATTCAGATAATTGCTAAAGTGCAGTCATTAGTCCAGGAAGAAAGTGTTTAAATAGGAAAGGAATTAATACTGAATATTCTAGGGAAATACCAGGGAAGACAGACAGCAGTCTTGGGAAATAAATGAGCATGATAAAAACGAGCACTAGATAAATTCATTTTTACGTTGTCATCAATTAAATGTACACTGAAAAACATCAATGTTAATACAAGCACAATATTTAAAATGCTTACACTTTACACAGAGATAACACCTGTTAAAAAAAATAAGTTCCCATGAACTCAAAATAAACACAACCCTTTCTCAAAAGGTTATTTTTGTACACCTATTTTTTGGAGACCTTAACTTGTTGGCCGATAACTTGTTGAACAGCCCTCAAAATTCAAACTTTTTATTTTCTTACATAATTAATTAATAACACAAAACAAAAATCCAAGTTGAAAAAGCTGTTATGGTTTTCCCTCCAGAATTAAAACGAGAAGGCAAAGCTAACTTCGACTGTGCCGAAGTTTTAATACACTTGAAAAACTTTACTCCAACTGATTTAACTGGAAAAATATATATAGGATATAGATATCAGATATTTAAAATTTTTAAAACATTGATAACAAAAATTTGATACCATAAAAAAACACTTTTCTTAGTAAAACACATTTTTCGACCGATCGGTCCAATGGCCGCTATATGCTATAGTCATCCGATTTTGATAAAATCTTACAGAATTGTGTTGACGCATATAAAACTAATATATACCAAGATTGGTGACGGTACAATGGAAAATAAATAAGTATTTCCCACTAGAACTAGTTTTTTGACCGACCTATGCTCTATTCATCCGATTTTTATAAATTTTTTCACAAATATGTAAAATCATTTAAAAATAATATATACCAAGATTGGTGATGCTACAATGGAAAATAGAAAAGTTTTTCTCACTAAGACTCACTAAGCAGGTTTCGACATATTAGTTGCGTGCAGTAAAAAAAAAAGACTCTGTGCAAAATTTTAGCTCGATAGCTTTAAAACTGAGGGACTAGTTCGCGTAGAAACAGACAGACAGACGGACAGACAGACAGACGGACGGACGGACAAGCGGAAATGAACTCAGCTCGTCGTCCTGATCAAGAATATATATAGTTTATGGGGGAAATGAATATTTCTAAGCGTTACAAACTTCTGGGCAAAATTAATATACACTTTTCAAGTGTATAACGAGTAAGAAAGTCGGTCAAGCCCGACTGTAATATACTCTGTACCTGTTTGTACGTAACTGATAACTTTAAAGTGTGAGGGTTTTACAAAATCTGGGGGTGGCAACTCTTTCGACTATCGTTCATCTGGTTGAAAAACGATGTATGGGGGCTCGATAAGTAATGATCGTTCAAATATATGTAACAGGCAGAAGGAAGCATCTCCGACCCCATAAAGTATATATATTCTTGATCAGCATCAATAGCCGAGTCGATATAGACATGTCCGTCTGTCCGTCCGTCTGTATGAACACCTAGATCTCAGG
The DNA here is from genome assembly GCA_018904225.1 of Lordiphosa mommai. Lineage (NCBI taxonomy): Eukaryota > Metazoa > Arthropoda > Insecta > Diptera > Drosophilidae > Lordiphosa > Lordiphosa mommai. The sequence goes on from JAEIFT010000018.1 coordinate 1,168,325, forward strand.
AACTATAAGAGCTAGAGCTACAATTTTTTCAGTGTAGACTTGTATTGTCTGCACGCAGATCAAGTTTGTTTCAAATTTTTGCCACGCCCCCTCCCTCCCCGCAATATGAAAAAACCTCATATCTCCCACAATTTTGAAAATAGATTATTCAAACCTTCTAGACATATATTTAAATCAGTATTACCTATCGATCCGCTATACATAATTTTTCGATCAGATGAACGATTAAAGAGTTGCCACCCACGCAATTTAAAAAATACCTCATATCTCCCACAATTTAGACAACCTTACCCTGAGTAACGGGTATATCGAAGTCGAGCAGGTCCGACTTCAACGTACGCTCCCTTTTTTTTTTTAAATTTCTGAAGAGAAAACTATAAGAGGTTTTTCCATTTGGTATTTTGTTTTGTGTTATTTATTAACTAAATAAAAAAATTTAAAAAAAAATGTTGGAATTCAAGGGCAGTTCAAAAATTTATTGGCCTGCCAATTAAGGTTAAAAAAAAGGTGTACACGTGGTGGCCATGATTCCGGTACTCCAGGTTATCGGAAATGAAAACGGTAAATGAGGTTATGATCTGAATTGATGTAATTCTGGTCCGTACCTCAATCATATTTTTCAATATTTTTTTGAAAAAATGGCGGCAATTTAAAAAAATAGATTTTTCAAGATTTTTTTTGTAATTTTGTGTAAAATAAATATTTAAAAAAATGTTTTTCCTCTTGTTTAAGACCGCGCACAGGCCTCATTCCACAAGGCACTAATATCTCATAATATCTAACTGATAAAATTTACAAAGCGTTGTTCAACAACAGGGTACAAATGTACTCATTTATTCTCAGTAAACGTTTTCAATTTGTGAACAACAAAGAGTTGTCAAATTTCGTACCAAAACGTTATTTCTGCATTAAGCTGACAAATTATAAAACAAACACTTTTTGAGTTAAAGACTTTTTTTCTAATGAGACTTTTGGCCGACAATTTGAATTGCATTGGCTAACTGACCTGCTTTTAATTAGCTGACTAAACACATCGAATTCGCTTCCCCCAACTGATTTCCGTTAAACTTCCGCATAAATTTGCATTTTTTGATCGTTTTTCATGTGTAAATCTTCTAAAAAAATCGTCAAACTTTCTTTACCCATTTAGCACTGAATGCCGTTTGATTAATTGAAAAATCCACGTCGGGAGTTTATATAATTTGCTGTACTTATGTGATTGAAAGATTACGCATACGCCAAGTGGCGTGTGTTGCATGTGCCGCTCGAGACCAATTAAAGCTAAACCCCAATCTAAATATCTTGAAATTAATGACAATAGCAAAAAGCAACAAAAGCGCATAACAAAGAAAAATACAATAGTATAACTGTCTTTTCATATTTATAATCACTTCTCCGTCACGCTTAATTATAATTAAAATATTATGCGACCAGCCGCATTTTTTTTCACTCTCATTTTATGTGGACCAAAAACAATTTGGAAATAATCAGCTGCAATTTCACTTCAATTTTGAACAACTTGTGAAGAAGCGTTGGTTGTTGTTTATGTGACGCGAACTCGGACTTTTCTCATAATTGAAGTGTCCAAAAGGTTTTCCCACACAGAGGAAAACTCTTCGTCTCATTGGCAGAACTTGCATAACTCTGCCCAGTCAGATCATAAATAAATAAATAAAAGGCCAGCCCAGCACCCAGTGGCTGGTGTTTGGTTTCTGCCCAGTGGCCTAAAAAAAACCCAACTTAATTGGCGTCACTTAGGCCAACGCACAATCTTAATTACCGCACAGGTGAGCACGCGGGGGGAGGGAGGTAGGAGATCGCCGGAGTGTTTAGCTTTTTTCTTTGACCCTGCAGAAGAAATGCTCACAAAAGAAAATATACTAAGTGAACGAAGGCAGCCCCAGCAACAATGGCAAACAAAAAAAAACAACAACAACTTTTACTTTTGTTTTAATTTGAATCTTTTTCAACAACCAAGTTCAGCAGCAGCGGCACCATCGTCCCATGTGCGGCACAGTGGGTTTAAGTAGTCCACAAATTTGTACATGGATTAAAAGAAAGAAAATGTAACTTTATCAAATGTATGCATATTTTATTCAGTAACACTCAGAGAAAAAGAAGAGAATTTCATACTTGGTTATGAATTGACGATTTATCAATAGCTTCTTCTCATTCCCTTTGCTGATAAAAACAAATTGAGACCAAGTACGAAATGCTTAACATTTCAAGAAGGTAGGTTATTTTAAGAGCTTTCGTACTTAAATTGTTCGTTCTACAATTTTCTAAGTGTAGTGGGAATTTCGGATGATATTTAAATGACAAGACCATATTATTTCATAGGCAAATGCAGCTTGGAAAAAAAATAGAAAAAATATGGCAAATTATTTAAACAAAATACAGAAAAGCTCACTTAGTAAGCACTATATAAAAATATAGAATTTCATACTTGGATCAAGCGCTTTCGAGCACAATAGTACAGTAAGAGTAAAAATTATTGATCCAAAAGTGAATTTCTTGATTCAAGAATAAATTTTTGAGTTCGAAATTGCTTGGAACAAGATTTTTCATACTTGATCTTCTTATACAAAATTCTTATTTTAAGTAGAAAATTCTAGAACCAAGAGCTTGACAGAGTCAAAATCAAAATTCTTTCATTCTTAAATCAAGAGCAATTGAACCAACTAGGTAGCAGAAACAACCTATCCCCACGCTGGATACCGGGACACAACAACATTCCCGAAAATAAAATAGCGGATGAACTAGCGCGTAAGGGCGCAGCCACAACAATGATAGGACCAGAACCTTAAGCACACTATCAGAGAACTTCTTAGGAACGAGGAGAGAACGCTTAGAACAACCACCTGGGAGAACACCAGGGGGATGAGACAAGCAAAAGCATTAATCGTGAACCACGATAACAGAAGGTTCAAAAAATGAATCCAACTAGGAAAAAATGCACTCAGGATCCTGACAGGGCTCTACACAGGACACTGCAGACTGCGGAGTCACCTTTATAGGTTGGGGTTAACAAACACCCAAAGACGAATCCGCCGAACATATAATAGCACAATGCGATGCTCTGGCAAGGCGTTGATTTAACAGGCTTGGGAAACACAGCCTACATCCCAACTGTATTAGAAGTTTGCTTCGTGAAGCTCTCTTCGATTTCGTTTAAAAGCATCTTCAAAACTGCATGCGCATTCCTATCATCTTCTATTTAATAGGACATACTTATTAAAACTGAGAAATGAATTCAGTTTTATAAACCTGATCATCAAATGCTCCCAATAAGTCGATTTGGTATGCATCCAGTAACTAACCCCACACAATCTTCCAAAAATACATAACACCCAACCCTTTTTGAAATCATCTCTCACAATTGCCAATTGCCCCACTGTTATACTTCTGCTCGGCTTGTGCGAAAGTAAAGCAAAACTTGAGCGAAGCCGGTCGGTCGACCCACCGACCGACCGGTTCTATGGACAAAAAAGTTTTCCAAACAAAGTCAGGCGCACGTTGTCGCACGTCTCTTGGTCGTTCCCGCGATCGTTCAGCAGCGACAATTACACGCAAGTGTTGAGAGTGCAGAGACAACGACGCGTCCACCCCCGTACCCCTTGAAGTCCACCAAACCGCTCCACCCCCAGCCACTTGGAGTTTGAGTCGGGCTGCTCGTGTGAAAAGCGCATAATTTTTGGACACGGACAAATTTTCACTTTTTTCCTGAGCGCCGGCGACATTGGCGTAGTAATTTTTTTTTGTTTTTCGCTTTTATTTTTTTTCGCCCGATTTTCTTTTTATTATTGTATTCCAGCAAAGTAAAAATGGGCGCTGCGGGGTGACTGGAGCGCCAACAACAACAGCGACAATCCAAAATCCACAATGAGCCGCGCCGATTATTTTACGAATCTGGGGAATTATTATGATGCCAAGATTTGGATAGTTGAATACACTTAAAGAAGGTTAAAAATACTAAGCTACATACCAAATTTTCAGTTTATCAGCCTTCTTCTCAATTCCACCTCCACAAAAGTTTTGTGATTTCAAACCGGTTTTTGCACTAAATTTGGTCTCCAAATCACAAAATGTTTGAAGAAGTGGATTGAGAACATGGCTGTATATCTGTGGTTTATATATGAGTCATTCCATGTGAACTCAGCCACACAATTTTATGTTCTGTTTTAGGAAAAACTCATAGTATAACCCTATTTTTTAATATCCCCACTACTAACAGATCGCGATATCAACGATAAAGAAAATAAAACTTTACAAAATTATTGCGTCACAACGATGCATCCGAATTAAGCGAATCAAATTGTGAAGTTACTTTTGTCACGTCTTTTATCCGAGAAAAAATAAGAGGTTCAAAAAAATTAGTGCTTAAGTAGGGTAGTAGTTCTTTTTTCAAAGAGGGCCAGCCGATATTTTCATGAATTTTTTTTTCTGGTTAATGATATCCGTATTCCATATTTTACAAAAAATCTCTCGATGGGACAATCAATTAATGCGCGACGAAAAATATTTTTTTCTAAAATTAAATTTTTTTGAAGTAAAAATAATTTATTGAAAAAACATTCTAAAATATTGTCAACCACTTCCTTGTTTTGACATAATTAAAAACAAGTTAGTGCACCGACAAAAAATACCCTTTAGCCTTCATTTGGGGAGTTTTCTTTGATTGTAAAAAAAATTTCAAAAAACAAATTTTTCAACTTTTGCTTATTTTGAAACGCAGAAAATATATTTTCTGTATGTAAACCAATCAATCACAATATCAGAAGACAGAGCTCCGGTGGAGTTCCTGTTACATACCCCTGATACCTTTGTGCAGTAACTAGCGAAGGCTTTTAATCAAATTTTTAAACAGAAGTTTCCAATATTCCATAATTTATACAATTTTAATTTTTTATGATAGACGATTACACTAGTTTACAAAAATAAAAAAAATAAATACCCATTAACTTTTCAGGCAGCTATATGCTATAGTCATCAGATTTTGATAAATTTTTTCAAAATTATATGAAAGCATATAAAACTAATATTTACCAAGATTGGGGACGCTACGATTGAAAACAAAAAAGTTTTTCTCACTAGAAGTAGTTTTTTGACCGACCGTTTCTATGGGAGTTATATAATATAGTCATCCCATTTTGATAAATTTTACCTGTATTATGTAAAAGCATATAAAACTAACATATACCACGATTAGGGACGCTACGATGGAAAACAAAAAAGTTTTTCTAACTAGAACTAGTTCTTAGACCGATCGTTCCTATTGCAGCTATATGATATAGTCATCCGATCCGGGCGGTTCCGACATATTAGATGCGTGCAGTAAAAAGAAGAAGCGTAGAAACAGACAGACAGACAGACGGAAAGACGGACGAACAGACGAACGGACGAACGTCGTCCTGATCTAGAATATATATAGTTTATGGGGTCGGAAATAAATATTTCTATGCGTTACAAACTTCTGGGCAAAATTAATATACACTTTTCAAGTGAATAAAAATTAAAGGAGTACAAAAAACATTTAACAAAATTTTAAATGACTAAAATATTTTTCCTCGCGCATTTATTGATTGTCCCATCGAGAGGTAATTTCTAGAATATGTATACGGATATCCTTTACCCGAAAAAAAATATTTCATAAAAATATCGGTTGGCCCTCCTTAAAAAAAAGACAGATAAGAAAGGACTTTTTCTAACCTTTTATTTTTTCTCGGATAGAAGACATGAAAAAATTAGAATCAAAATTTGGGTCGCTTAAGTCGGATGCACCGTTTCGATGCTATAAAATTTTTAAGTTTTATGTTTTTTGTCGATTATCTCGGGAACTTTTAGTGGTAGGGATGTCCGAAAATAGGATTATATTCTCGATGTGTAGAACTTTAAACCGTTGATAGTGATTTTTTTTAAAACAAAAAAAAATTTAGGTGGCTGAGTTACCACGATTAACGCACGATTCACGAAATAAAAATCCCTTCATGCATGATTCACGCACGATTAAAACAGGGGTCACGTTTAAATTCACGTCACATCAATATTCAAATTAATTTTGAAATTTTGAAAAATTCGTAAAGTTGGAGGAAAAATGCTACAAAAATTTTTCCAAAATTTTAAAATGACCTTGTTAGTATTTTATTTGGTGCTGTCCGAATGGAAGACAAAAGAGTTTTATATAAAAGTTTTCAGGCCTTTTCCTATTTTGGGGGTAGATTTTCCAAGGCTTTTTAACCCTGCTCCCCAAGCCAACTTAGGCACAATCCGAATTGAACAAACCCAAAGCCTAAAATCCATTTTCAATTAACGATTCATTGACTTTCTTTGTTTGCTGCTAAAATCGAATAATAACCGTGGGACTTTAGGATTAGGATGCAGCATGTGTAAGCTGATCCCCTCTTAAAAAAAACCACAAATCGGTCTTCCGGGAATGAAATGCTGGATTGGCTGGATTTAGTAGCATTTAATGTCAATTGCCACATCGATTATGCAAAGTTGGTTACATTTTTCCATTCAATGATGGATGGCTGTTGGATCGATCGATCGGCTGTGCCATTGACTTGAATTATTAATGCAGCAACAACAATAACAACAATAACAATGCTTTAATTTGTTTATAATGATGTCGGATTACGCGACAACGACAACAACAAATGATAGAAAAACGCGTTAATAACTTGCCACCAGACTGTCACAATAGTCGATTCCGCATTGTGGCGCAGTCCCCAGCATAAGTCTGTACAATATGTATGTAACATTGCTCATCACAATTTCGCAAAATCTCTTGTTTTTTGGGCGGCCCTGGAAAGAGTAACTAATCAAATTAAGCAGCTACATAAATTTTCCACATTCGAGTGGATTTTGGTGACACCACCGGGTGTTGTAGGTCGGGGTGAGCTAAGCCGAAGAAGCAAGAGTAGAGTACGCTTGTTGCTTAGAAATTAGACAGCTTTTTTCATTAGTCTCATTCAGTCCCTTTGTAGATTAAAGGAAATGCGATCTGTCATGTGATCTTTCCTCTGTCTCTTATTCACTCATTAAATTTTCCTTAGCTTTTTGTTTTGCCAATTTAATGCCAAGTCATTCGGTGTAAAAATTGTCCGTCATCGGCAATGACAGCAGTAGCAGCAAAGGTCCGCAGCACCTGTTCCATATACAAACAATAATAACTTCCATTCGGTTTCTGGGTTAGCATAATTGCGGAACAAATTTTGTTGCTTACATTTAACGTTTGAAAAGTGCAACCGATCTGTGAAAGGTAGCGAAAGTATTTGATACTTGCAAAAGGGAAATAACAAATTTAATCACAAATGAAATAATAACTAAAAAGAAAAAAGTTCTTCTTAGATTGTTTTCTAATATCTTTGAGATGCTTTCCTAAATTAAGGTATAACCTTTATTTACAGTCAAATCATTTTGTTCTTTTGTTTCTTGCACTACAAATGAAGCCATTTTAAATTTGAGAATTTTTACTTGATACTAAACGAATTTTAATTTAAAGAATTAATTGTTATGTTGAATTTAGTTGAATTGGTCTATTTGAAGCATTGTAATCGTAAATAATGCAAGGGCGTAGTAGCCAGCTTTCCATAAAGTTGAGGGCAGAAATTGCTTGAATATTTTTTAAAAATTTATTACGTGTATGTAATATTTATTTCGGGGGACAAAAATAGCTAGAATATTTTTTTTTTTACATATACGTAATATTTAATTAGGGGGCAAAGATTGTTTGAACATTTTTAAAACATTTATTACGTATACGTAATATTTTTTAAAAATTGATTACGTATACGTAATATTTTTTAAAAATTTATTACGTATACGTTATATTTTGTCCATGCTTATATTTTGGCACATTCCTAGCGATCCAAGTGTTTTATCTATTAGTCGTGTTAAGCGCTTGAAAAATTCTTTCAAATTAGGTAAAAACATTCAGCATAGCAGGCTTTAATCAAAGAAATAATAGTTGCTTGAAGGAAGTCGTTGTCGAAATCAATAAGCATTTTCATTATTTTCAACCATTTTTGCAGCAACATACAAATATTTTGAAACACTTTAAGCCAGGGACCGAAAATAATCGTTATTTAAAAAATAAATGATTAGATAAATAAATATGAAGCATTCTCTTAAAAAAAATTCAGCCGAGTGTGAAGCCAATATTTTCTGTTCAGATTCTCAGATACGCAATAATTTGATACTTTTTTGTTTTTCATTGTAGCATCACCAATCGTGGTATATATTAGTTTCATATACTTCCACACAATTCTGGAAAAAATTTATCGAAATCGGATGACTATAGCATATAGCTGCCATAGGAACGATCGGTCTAAAAACTAATTCTAGTGAGAAAAACTTTTTTGTTATCAATGGTAGCGCCTTTCGAAAACTGCAAGGGTATTTAAAACATCGGCGTAGCCGATGTTGGCCTTCTATTTTTCCATTTGGTTTTTTGTTTTGTGTTATTTATTAATTAAATTTAAAAACAAAATATATATATTTTTTGGATTTCGAGGGCTGTTCAAAAAGTTATCGGCCTGACAATTAAGGTCTAACAAAAAAAAAATGTAGAGGTGGTAGCCATGATTCCGGGACTCCAGGTTATCGGAATTGAAAACGGTAAATGAAGTTATGATCAGAATTGATGTAATTCTGGCCCGTACCTCAATCATATTTTTTTGAAAAACTGGCGGCCGTTTAAAAAAAATTAGATCTTTCAGTTTTTTTTTTATTTTAGTGTAAAAATAGTAAAAAATGTTTTTCCTCTTGACTGAGGTACGGGCCAAAATTACATCAATTATGCGTCGATTGCAACATGACTGATCAAAATAGGTTGAGTAGAACTGGCGCAATCATGACTACCAGGTCAAAAAACGTGGTTTCGAGAAAAACGCGTTTAAAGTTTTGAGCAACTTAAAAAATACTCCCTTTAGCAAGAACATTGCACCACTTCGAAAGCTATATCTGTTAAAATATTTCGAATTTTGGAAAATGGTTTGCAGAGGATGAAAGGGGAATGTTCAAGCTATAATAACAATACAAAACAAAAAAATCGAAAAAAAAATTCAAAATTTTAACAAAATCAAATCTTCCAAAGAAGCTACCCCTCTGCTCCCCCCTCTTGATTCGCTGGCAATAAATTATGTGAAAATTAGCTCTCATTAAAGCGGCTTATCAATTGGGCTTCCACAATGCTTTCTCATAATTATTTACTTTTTTTTACTTTTTTTTTTTTGGTTTTGGTTAGCGGGTGCAGTTGGGCAGGGGGGAATCAGGCTGGAGCTTAACGTAATTCAATTAAGAGACGATATTAAAACAAAAGCAGCCAAGTCCACGGGGTCTCTCCCACATGGCGCTCTCTGTGAGTAAATCGAGGTCGGCCGAAAATGCTCAAAAGAAAGTGAAATTCTACAACTGTTGTTGAGCCGGAGCACAGCTGATGAATGGATGAGCTGGGGGTCCGGGCAATTGCAGCGACAACTGCCGCTGCCTTGGCCAAACTTGTTTCGTGTCGATAATAATGGCAAACTCCTAGGGCTGAGAGAGACCGAGGCATGCAACCTTGGCTCTGCACTTGAAAATAGACCCAGGCTGAACTAAAGCCCAAATATGCACGCGATCCCCCTCCGCCAATGGCAACAACAAACACAACAACAACAATATTGTGCTTGGGAACCAGCAACCGCAATTGTTGTTGAGGCTTCCTCCACATATATGAGCTGCAGCTTCTGCAGCTTGCGGCTACACAAAAGTGAAATTGTCGATAAAAAAAACTGTCACAACGGCAACAGCAGCAACAGCAACAACAGCAACAACATTGGCAATATTTCACATTTGCAGCAAGAAATTAATTATGCAAATTTACTCCTCATATTGCAGGCGGTCATAAATTTTGCTAGGAAAGCAACAACAACAACAATTATTTACACCTATGGTAGAAATCATAGACGATGATGATATGCCCCATACAGACATGAAAAAGACTCATTAAAAATTTATTAGGCTTCCGAGATGGCCATAAAGAGAAGACCTGGACAAATCTAGGTACATATAGGTACAACAACAAAAATAAAGACATCCAAAATGGAGTTAAAACATACTCTATAACGCCCATAATGACATAATTAATTATAATTAAGATTGCTAAAATATAAAATTAATAAATCAATTTTAAATATTGCTCATACGCAGTGTTGCTTTTATTTTATTTAGGTATTTTAATTGAATATCAATTTATAAGTTTTAGTAAGCTAGCAAATATAACAATCGACTTTATATACCCTGTACTGTAACTGTTGTATGAAACAGGCAGCAGTAAACATTTCCGACCCTTTAAAGCAGCGGTGGGCAAGCACTTATATTCCAGTTGCTTCCATTGCTTCGATTCATAGTAAATAACAAAAATAGAAGACTAACATCGGCTTAGCCGATGTTTTCAATACCCTTGCAGTTTTTTAAAGACGCTACCATTGATAACAAAAAAGTTTTTCTTACTAGAACTAGTTTTTTGACCGATCGTCCCTATGGCAGCTATATGCTATAGTTATCCGATTTTGATAAAATTTTGTAAAATTATGTGGAAGCATATAAAACTAATATACACCAAGATTGGTGGCGCTTTGATGGAAAACAAAAAAGTTTTTCATACTAGAACTAGTTTTTGGACCGATTGCTCCTATGGCAGCTATATGCTATAGTTAACCGATTTTGTTCAAACTTTCTAGAAATATGTAGAGGCTTATTAAACTAATATATACCACGATTAATGACGCTACGATGGAAAACAAAAAGTTTTTCTTACTAGAACTAGTTTTTGGACCGATTGTATCTATGGCAGCTATATGCTATAGTCTTCCGATTTTGACAAATTTTTCCAGAATTATATAAAAGCATATAAAACTTATATATACCAAGATTGGTGATGCTACAAAGGAAAACAAAAAAGTTTTTCTCACTAAAACTAGTTTTTCGATCGATCGTTCCTATGGCAACTATATGATATAGTCACCCGATCCGGCCGTTTCCGACAAATGTGCAGCCTATGTGTTTTTAAAGACTTTTTGCAAAGTTTGGTTAAGAAAGCTTTAAAACTGAGGGAGAATATAGCTTAGAAACAGACGGACGGACGGACAGAAGGAAATGAACTCAGCTCGTCATGCTTATCAAAAATATATATACTTTAAGGGGTCGGAGATGCTTCCTTCTATGCGTTATAAACATTGTGACAATTTTAATATACCCTCTGCAAGGGTATAAAAACAAAATGCAACAGTACAGTAAATAAATCACAAAAAATATTGCGATCTTGCGGTCTTGCGATCCGCAGTTATTCCGTCTATGTGAAGGCTAACTTCATTACATTTAACCCAAAAAAATATTTATTTATTGAATGAAAATACAAATTATAATAAAATTCTAGACAATTTTCTTTCTGGATCTGATTCACATCATAAAACAAATATAAAATACTTAATGACCTTCATTCCCATGTGGAATCAATTGTTGTGACATTCCTTCAAAATGTTCGCTCTTGCGCTTTACAAATCGATAGAGAATTTTAATTGTGTTGATAAACAAAAACAAATCACAATATCTGAAGAAAAACCCCTAATCAGATTCCTTGGAATTTTTTTTTTGGATGGTCTAAGTGATAATGGTATTTTAATTGAAACAAAAAGGCATACCAAAACGACAACAGAATACAGAGATAAAGCTGCTAGAATTTATTAAACCAAAATGCGTCAGTATATAAAGCCAGAGCAAGTGATTGGGTGTTCTTCAAAAAGCATTTCACCTCCACTAGATGGCGCCACCTACTGCCACTTGATAATAAATTGAATAGTTGCTGGAACAGACCAGCAACTCGAGTGGCTTCCTCAGATTAAAAGTCAATTAACGCTTAACCGACCATTCGATCGCGATAAAGTTGAATTGAAATGACAAATATACAATTCACATGGCCAATGGACCTGACTTTCTCCCCATGTACAAAAGTTGGGGCAGGGTCAGCATAGAAAAATATCTAAATTGTTAATTAGCCAATGTAAATGGCCATTTGCTACTGGCCACCATCAGCGTTAGGTGCCGTCTCATCGGCAATTTCCCCATTAACCGCAAACTTCCTCTCGGCCGGATGCCTGAGAAGTGCCTGAGAAGTGCATGTACATATATGGTCGATTGATAATTTTCCATTATTCATGGTTGCTTTATAATTTTTATTGATATGCATTTATTTTATTTTCCATCTGAATTAGGCATGAAGATTCAACTTCCATAATGCAGCAGAGAAAATTGCTAAATAATTTTCCATAACGCTCGGGTGGATAATTTTAGACTGAATTACCAAGTTCAAGGTGGTCTGGACTAAGGGTTTGGGTTCTTGAACGGTTTATAAGATTATTTTCTTGTGTGTTTTCTTTTTTTGTGTTGATGATTACTTATCAGCCGCCTCTTATTGTCTCAGTCTAATGACTTTTAGCTCATTGACCAGAGCTTAAAATTGTCAGTCAAGGGTATAAAAAATGCATTCCCATACTCAAAAATTACACATCTTATTCTTTAATTTAGAATGGATGTTTTTTTTAGCAAACTATATTGCTCTGACAGTTGGTGCAAAATGCTTTTTGCATCGTTAGTTGAAATCTAATGGAAATTTGAGCCCACATTTATGTTTGTCTTGGAGAAGAAATCAGTGGCTTTGAAGATTACATTTCTGTGATACCAATACCAAACAGTCAATCTGGATCTGATTATCAAAAGCAGTTCTACAATTTGATAAGAGATCTGAATTTGCCACCATCTAAAGCAGATTTATAGAGTAGAATGGTTTGCAGGCGGATATATGCATGATATTAAATTATAAAGTGACTTAAAGTTATGATGATTTTGGGAGTGACAAAACGCACGTTATTTCATGCCCCCATATGTATCTGCTTTTCTGAAATAAAACGATGGAGATTCCGGAGGAGTTTAAAATGAATGTACTTTCTACGAATTGTCCAAAATGATTCGATTAATAGCCATTTTTTTTAGATTTAGATTTATTAGAAAATTATTTACTTAATACATTTTTTCTTTGAAATAAGATTTCAGTTTTAAATTTTAATCTTGTAATAAAAATTTTAAAAAACTTCTTAGTAAAAACATTCCGCCACGTCGGAGTATCTCCGTTTGTAATTTTTTCAATTATTAATATAACTAATATACCAGATTGGGGAGTGAGAACAAGTTTTTCACTAGAGTTAACCGACCTTAAGGCAGCATGTAGCATCCGTTTTGATATTTTTCAGATTTGTGAATATAAACATACCGTTGGACGCTAAGAAAAAAGTTTTCTCACTGACGCCGTAGCAGTAATCCGTTTTAATATTTTCCGATTGGAAGATAAACTAAAACCGATAGGGACGCACGAAGAAACAAAATTTTTCCATGATTTTACCGTCGCCTTGAGAGAAGTCACCGTCCGGCCGTCGAATATTAGTTGCGTGCAGTAAAAAAACTCTGTGATTCAGCTCGTAGCTTTAAAACGAGACAGTCGGTAGAAACGACGGACAACGACGACACGGCGACGACGGAAAAAAATTATTTTCGTATAAAAATATATTTTATTAGCGTGAAGATGAAATGCTTTTCCAGTGCGAGATGCAGTATATGAATCATATATATATATATATATATATATATATTAAAATGTAGAATGGAAGGGACAACAAAAAAACAGCTCAGAGGAATATAAGGAAGTAAATATGGAAGAAAAAAAGGCAGAAATAGAACAGTAAGAAATTAAGAGAAAAATCTAAGAAAAGTTTAGTTTAACTTAGTTTAGTCGTTGGGGATATAGTGCTCTACGACCATTATTGATCTATTGTGCCCCCACGCTGAGTTTACAACTCCCCTAGCAGCCCTATTTCCTGTACAAATGTTGGGATTTTTGTGGGGTCTAGGTTCCTTATACAGTTGGGATATAGGCTATGTTTCCCAAATCTGTTGAGTCCGCGCCTTGCAAGAGCATCGCAGTGTGCCATACGTGCTCGGAGTATTCCTCCTTCTCTTCGCAGAATCTGCAAAAGTTGGGTGTTTGTTATCCACATCCAGTATAGGTGGCTCCGAAGTCTGCAGTGGCCTGTATGGAGCCCTGTCGGGATCCTGAGGACGTTCTTTCCTTGTTGGATCAATTTTTGAAATTTTTTGTGATCGTAGTTCACGATAAATGCTTTTGCTTTTAGCACATATTTCGGCTTGAAATAATCTTGTGAATTCTCTCATTGCTTCAAATCTTTTCGTTCCCACTCCAATTACCCCAAGTCCCTCGCCTTGGGGTGTTAGAGACCCGCCTGTGTACCACTGAATTGTGTTTGGTTACATTTTGTATCTTCTATCATCTTCTAGCAAGATCCAATATTGTTTGTATTTCTTTTGTAAACAGTAAAATTCCTGTCCAAATGTAATTCTGCTACCATTTCGTCTCTGGGTTGAAGAATTATAGGAATTTCCTTCACCAGCTGCACATAATTTTGCCCAGTATATTTGAAATCGAAATTATCAGGCATATTCTGAATTCCACAACATTAAAAGGTAAATCGAAACCAAATCCTATTCGATTTCATTTTTACTTTCTCAATTTTTCTTTCTCAAAAATCATAACTTTTGAACCAAATGAGTAAATCGAATAATTTAAATTTCAAATGATAGATAATTGTTCAACCTTTGAAACTAATGTCTGACAGGGGTGCTATGCCTACTAGATGCTTACCCTAATTTTTCAATGCCTTTTTTTACCTATTTACCTCTAACAGTCGAACAGGCAGCGGAAGGCAGCTAGAACTTTTTTAATTACTTAAAGAAATAATCAAAGAACGTATTTTGAAAATACATATGGCAAATGCACAAAAATATATATTTTTCATTTATTTTCCATCAAAGTTAAAAAATAGTGAATAAATAAATAGTTTTTAAAATGCGATTTGAAAATTTGGAGAATCAAAAGGCAAACAATTAATGTTTATTCTACTAATAAAAAAAATCAATCATAGATGATATAGAATATCAGATATTTAAAATTTTTAAATCATTGATAATAAAAAATTTGATACCATAAAAAAAACGTTTTCTTAGTAAAAACAAATTTTCCGACCGATCGGTCCTATGGCAGCTATATGCTATAGTCAACCGATTTTGATAAATTTTTTCAAAATTATGTGAAAGCATATAATACTAATATATACCAAGATTGGGGATGCTACGATAGAAAACAAAAAAGTTTTTCTCACTAGAACAAGTTTTTTGACCGACCGTTTATATGGCAGCTATATGCTATAGTCATCCGATTTTGATAAATTTTTCCAGAATTATGTGGAAGCATATAAAATATATATACCAAGATAAGTGACGCTACGATAGAAAACAAAAAAAAGTTTTTTCTCACTAGAACTAGTTTTTGACCGACCGTTTCTATGGCAGCTATATGCTATAGTGATCCGATTTTGATAAATTTTTCCAAAATTATGTGGAAACATATAAAACTAACATATACCAAGATAAGTGACGCTACGATGGAAAACAAAAAAATTTTTCTCACTAGAACTAGTTTTTTGACCGATCGTTCCTATGGCAGCTATATGCTATAGTCATCCGATTTTGAAATAAATAGTTTTTAAAATGCGATTTATTTGGAGAATCAAAAAGCAAACATTAATGTTTATTCTGTAATAAATACATAAATCAGTAGAAAAAAGATTTTTTTGACAACTCGTTCCCTAGTTTTCGAGATATTCTACCTGAAAGCGGACCAAATTACCTAAAAATTGTGTGTTTTTTTACAAACTAAAAATAGGTCAAATTTGAGGGGTTGTATCTTCCAAAATAAAAATCGCATTTTATTAAGGCTTGCACATTTGAAATTTTCTATAAGATGGGCTCATTCAAAATTTCGTAGGCGCTTATGAAATTTTTGATTTTTGTTCATACAGGCTAAACGATTAAAAATGGATTTTTGAATTTTCTCTAATTCAAAAAATATATATATTTCCCAGTTTGTCCCAGTTTCTTTCGAGAATTATTCGGATATTATGATGATTATATTTTAAAGATTTTTCTTAGCTAGCCACCAATGCAAAAACCACATTCAAGGCTTATCCATACCTGAGCCGAAAACTTAAACCGGCTTGACTACCGACTTGCATCCGTTTCAATAATCAAGGCCGCCTCTTAACCGCCTTGACTTGAATGTGAAATTTCCAACTTGTCAAATGAAAATGACATTTTATCCCCTCTCTCTTCTCTCACCATTGGCAGGCATTGTGGAGCAGAAGCAGTTTCTTCAGCCTGATTTTATTGGTCACGCTGCTCACCAGGACAAAGTCACAACTCTCAGTGTTGCCAGCACAACCGGCGGATCATTTGGTGCCGCCACCTTTACCCACAGCTCAAAGGCTAAGTCATGCGGGATATGCAGAGGTGCCTCCATCAGCAGCAGCAGCGGAGAGTGGATTTATGACGCGAGTGGCACGCTGGTTTGGCCTGGGTGGTGGTCAGTCAGCGGTAAGGGATCAGCAGTTGAGTGCCAGCTATGCGTATCCCAAGCCCTGCAGCCTGTGCAACAAATATCCCTGGGTACCCGTGGTGGGTCAGCCGGCTCCAAACGCAAATCAACCCCAGGCTCAGGCCTCTCAGCTACGCCAGCGAGCCGTACAGTTTCGTCCACAAAATGTATTCCTGCCCATGGGTCACTTGGCTCTGCCCCCGCTCTACCAGGCACAGCCTTTTCGTCCCCTAGAGAATGTGGCCGCCCCTTCGGAGCTGAGACCGGTGAATAAACCCACCAGCTCTAGCAATTTTGAGATAGTGCAAAGTCATCAGGTAACCGACTTTGTCACTTCGGTGGAATATCCGGCCACCTTTGTGCCCTCACATAACATAGACTTGGCTTGGTCCACCCCTATGCCCAGCAACCACCGAGAGGCGGATGCTTTGGTCATCAGTACAGTACGCTATCAACTGGAGGATTTGAGTAGCGGATCAGTGCATCAACATTTGCCTGCCTCCCGATTGGTCACCGAACTGGGTCATACGCTGGCACCGCCGGCGGATAACTATCCGGCAGCGTCTTCCCAACAGCAGCAGGAACAGGAGCAGGAAGTGTTTTATGCCGAGCCGGAGCAGGACACCACCACTGCTCCTCCTCCTCCTCCTGCTCCTGTCATAGAGCTAAACAATCATCTGGCTGGCATCCACCACCCACCCCAGGGCCGTGACACCCCCAAACGTTTGTTGGACTCCCCCATTAGGCATGCCCAAGTGGCGGGCGGAGCACGTCCCTTTACACGTGATCCCGCCGAGCTCAACTTTCGCCCCACACCTGCTCCACCTCCCGCTGTTACCCCCACCCACATACCCACACCCACATCTACTTACGGAGCCCTCGATGCCAGTGGTCAGTATGCGGGCATGTCACCACCCAATCCCCAACAGGTCATCATACCCTACACCACCAAACAAAAGCCGCGTCCCTTTGAGGGTCCCTGGTTGAGCAAGGATAACGATATATTGGAGACCCACGAACAGCAGGAATCCAAAGTGGATACAGCCACGGTTACAGTTCCAACCAGACGCACCACCAAATATCTAACCAAAATTCTAGCCTCCAATTTGCGTGAACTACTTAAACGGGAGAGAGAGATTAAGCGGCGTCCCCTCGGGGTGGACATTTCACGGCTGCAGCACAACATTGATGGCTGGACCGAGCAGGAGTACAATTCGCTCTCTCATCGTCCCAGCACACCCACCATACGTGGTCGCTCCAAGCACATACCCAGCGAGTATCTGACAACGACCACGACGACTACAACCCCCGTACCGGTTACCTCCCGCCTGACCAGAGGCGGTGGCTTTGAACTAGGTGGTGCTGGTGGTGCCTCCACCCATGCGGCTGATCTCTCCACCTCTATCAATAATCTAGAGCTTCTACGCTTTCAGCCAGTGGATGACAATCATTTGCTTCTCGATTATCTGTCAAGGATTACAACAAGCTCCAGCACCCGCAAACCCCTCACCACCACCACAACTGGCCAGCCACCCACCACTCTAGGTCCAGATGAGGTGGTGACTCCACTCTATGTACGCAGTACGCCCGCTCCCACGGAACTGTGGAAGCAGGCAAAGGTGGCCATTTTGCCGCAAACCAATGAGAAAGTTTATGTGGTCACACCGCAACCGCATTATCAGCATCATAAGGAGTTAGCAGCCTCCGCATCGGCACCATTGCCGGTGTATCAAACGCCAGCACCCAGATTTGGACGAATGCGACCCACAACCGGGACAGGTAACGATTACTTACTAAATTTCAGGCTGAGCTTCGCTGTACTCTAAAGGGTAGTGGTAGCTTTTTTTTTTTAGTTTAAGGGAGTTTAAAGAGCCAGATCTGCCTTATTTTGCAGTAACCACAAGGATATAATGGGCAAAGTACAGCTAGGACAAGCTTCTCTGCACCCTTAAGGGTAGGAAATCTTTAATTCAGTTCAAGAGAGTTTGAAAAGCGAGATCTGACTTATTTTGTAGCAATCACAAGGCTAAGTTGGGCAAAGTAGAGCCAGTCCAAGCTTCTCTGCACTGTTGAGGGTAGGGGAATCATTTATTTGGTAAAAGAAAGTTTGGATTTTCAGTTAAAAGTCAGTTTCAACTTACTTTACATGGCTATCTAGGGCAAATTAAGGCCAGGCCTAGCTTCACTGCACTCTTGAGAATAAGTGGACCTTCAAGGGCCTATAGTTAAAAGCCAGATCCGTTCTTCTCTGCACTCTTGAGGGAAATGGTATCTGCAATTTAGATCAAAAGAATAAAGTAGAGTCTGGTCAAGCTTCTCTGCATTTGGGTTTAAGTAAAAATATTTTTTTTTCTAAATCATCTTCTTCAACGTTCATTTACCATTTCAGCTGGCGAATTGAGGGCAGCCACGCCCACCACATCATCACAGTTGCACAACTATACGCCCGATATATTCGGTCTGATGGGTCTCTCGTCCTATGTTCCTGCGCAGCCTGTTGAAATTATCGATGGCAATTCCAAAGTAATGCGAAATGTTGCACATTTTGACATGTAATCGAGCTTTTGTTATATCTTCAACACACACGTACACACGCACACACCCCACACAAACCCCTAAACACTCCAGGTAATCACGATCGTGACGTCAGCACCCACAGCAGCTGCATTGCAACGGCCCACATCAAGGCCTACGATGTCGCCGTCACCCAGATAGGCCACCAGGACTCACCCGGCAGCAAACGTCCTTCCAGCTATTGTAATATATTTCCTCCGTAATCCCCAAGGACCAACCGTACTTTTTAGCTCTTCTATTTGATAAGTTCCCGCAAATTCGTGTGAGAGTATTTTCTGCATATTTGTAGCTTTATAAATCAATAGAAAAAAACAAATGATGACGAGGAGGAGAAGAGTGGAGCATATTTAGTTTCGTTTTTTTTTTTTGTGTGTATTTCATAAGTATCTTAATTCTAGTTTGCCACACGCGAATTAAAAAAAAAAAACATAAAAAGTCACTTTAATGTATGCTAATGTTAAGAGTGCATAAATAAAATATTTAAACAAACATAAATATCATTATTTATTTGTGGCATAAGAAGGTAAGGTAAGAGAGAGCTCCTTTTCAGCTTAAAATTGTTAAGCTTAATTCTTTTCGGCTCACCGCTTAAACATTCAAAAGTTCGAAAATAGATCGACAGAACTGTTTGCTGTTTTTTAGAATACAAAACAGAATTCTTTAATGAAACAGAATTCTTGAATAAAACAGAATTCTTTAGAATACAAAACAGAATTCTTTTATAAAACAGAATTCTTTAAAACAAAATAATTCTTTAGAATATAAAACAGAAATCTTTAATAAAACAGAATTCTTTAATAAAACAGAATCCTTTAAAATTGATTTTGACAAGATTTTGATAATCACGGTTGTCTTACATGTTGTTGTTGTTGAAAGTTGATTAATCGTTATTTATGCCATTGCACTTAGTCCTTCTGCAAGTCTAATGAAAAAAAACTTGAGCTATTAGTTTTGGGCCCACTTTCTTTTTTGTAAAGTCTAATGAAAAGCAAAAACTTTGAACTATTTAAAATTTTTACATAATATTTAAACTTTTTATAAAATCCCCACGCATATCGTTTTTTTCATTTAAATATAACAAACCAACGATAAAAAAAGTTTTCTCACATTATTTCAAGAGTATCACAGACGCATCTTGGCAAAAAAACAACGTGATCAATTTCCCACAAAGCTAGCTTTTTAAACATTTTCAAACATATCTTAGTAGAACTAAAGTTATAGTTATATCTGCCTCCGACTATTAGTTGCTCAGTATCAAATTCACCGAAGCTTAAATCTGACTTGTCTGAAAAGACACACACCTCCAAAAAATGCAAGCCCACTTTCTCCATGAAATCTGCTGATTAGCTTATCAGAAACAAAAAAAACCCGACGGGGTCTTTAACTGTATACTTAAATACACCAAGTGGACTACGATCAAGAAAAAAGTTTTGAAACAAAATGGTACGGTTCATGTTTCTTTTTTAAGTTTTTAATACAAAAACAGAAGAAATTTTCAAAATTTTGGGTTGATAATAATAATACGGAGAAGACACCATAAAATTAAAGTAAATCGGCCAAGCTGTTTTTAAGTTATGATGGAGGAAAGCTTAAAAAACATAGATTAAAGTTTGAATCGCTCCGCTTACCGCTCCGAACATCTGTCCCTTCTAGCTGCTGTATCTTTATAATGGCTTCGGATATCGAAAAATCACCTAAACCTCCACATTCTAGTCACATAAAGAAAACAATTTATGCAAAAAGAAATCAGTAACAAAAAGTCACATAAATAAAACATTTTATGCAAAAAAAAAAACACCATTAAACCAGAGGACTCCCTTAAATAAACGACAAAAAAGACCACAGGGGTATGTCCTGTACGGAGGGTTTAAATCCTTGGAATTCTTTTAGTAAACACTTATTTGCCTCACAAAATTGATAGGCTAGTTTACTTTACTGGATAAAAAACTCTCGCTTATCTCCATTCTGATAAGACTTAAATACTACATATTTTCTTATGTTAAAATTTTGCGTTTAATTATCTATTGATTTTTTGTTGTTTAATTTTCTAAAAACTAACGATGTTTCACAATGTTAAGCAGCCTACATGCAACACTGCCGAATCAGCTGACCATCTTATTTTCAAGTGTCTTTAAGAAATAAATATGTAATATTTAATAGGTTTTCATCAACAAAAGATGTATTGTCAACAGGAGTTCTACAACATATGAGAGAACTTGCTGATTTTGTAAATGAAGCCAATTTAACTTTTTAATTTATATAACCGAAGTAAAACACGTCTGTCTTAATTATCAGTTTTTGTTTTTTTTTTTTTGTTTAAATTACAATAATTAATCGATTTGTCGCGCACATAATCGATATCTGTATCTGGTCACTGCCATACCGACCAACCCCCATCGCTAGCGCAGCGATAAATTCAAAGCTAGTGTGCTAGAAGAAGAGGAGAGAAAGAGAGAGCGGAACAACATTTATAAGACTTAAAAATTCCAGTGCATTTCTTTCTCCATTTAGAAGGTATACGGCACGGTTATAGAAATGAAAGTGCTTCCACTGCTGTGGCTGCTGTGCGGCTCCAGCACAATGTTGTTGCTAGTTCCACTGGCTGCGGCAACAGTCACCAACGTCACATCACATGTGGTGCCGCCAGTGAATGTAAGCACTGACAAGCCAAAGATTCCAACCAACTCAACGCAGCTGACCCAGGAGCCACTACAACTGGAGAAGGACAAGTCGAAAGACAAGCAAACAAAGGGCAGAGGGGTAACCAATACTGGAACATCCACAGCAGCTTCAGTTGCTGCCACCGTCAACAGCAAACTGCTGGCCCTGGCCGATAATGGCAGTCTGATCAAAGTCAAGAACTCCAGGGGTAGCACCTCTACCAGTACCACCACCACCACAAAAACTACCAGTACCACCACCACCACAACAACTACCACCACCACCACAACGGCTGCTCCCAAAAAACCCAAACATCTGTACAGCACAGACGGACATACCGAGTTGAAAAATATACAAGCGCCGCCGCCAGCTTTAAATGATGCTACTCAACCCGAGGTGCAGTCCTCTCAGGAGCGTACGGAAATTAACGGCAATCTAGTTGATCGTTCTAGTGGCAATGTGTATATTGTACCCATAGTCACTGTATTGCTTACCGTACCATTGGCCATTGGTGTGGTCACCATTATGTATCGTCGCTTCCGTGAACTATGGAGCACTCGACATTATCGTCGAATGGATTTCCTAGTCGATGGCATGTACAACGACTGACGAAGGCGCAAAAGTTGGCCAGCAAAGGATTTGGTGAATTAGTGGGGGAGAGGCATTAAATGCGTGGGTGAAAATTGGTCAGTCAATTAGATGTAGGTTTTAAGCGGCCAAATTTGATATTTGAAATTAACTGATTTTTAAAAGGCTAACAAATTGAAAAAAATTTGAAAAACGAAATTGTAAAAACTTGCAAAGTTATGAAATTGAATTTCTTTATGTTTTATTAGTCTTAAGGCATTTGTTATAGAAATATGTGCAGGAAGGAGAGCAATTAGTTTAAATTATGCTTACACAGTTAAGGCAGGCAGCAGGTCTGATTTACCCATATATATACATATATATATATAAAGAAAAGCTGCGGTCAAACTGTGTAATACTTATTAATCCGTATAGCGCATTGAGCAATCAATCATTGATACATTTATTCTATGTAGAATCTAGAACCATATAAACCATAATGTGCCTTACAAAAAAAAAACTACTCAGCTCTACACTTTTACCTAAATATTGTATATATATTAAACATAAAATGAAGATGTGAAAGACCTTCGTACGCTTTCAAAAAAATTCTGCAAAGCATTTAACTTTTGTCTCATTAAAGCAGCAGCAAAAACCAAAACAGAAGGCCATTTTTTGTTAAATAATGATTAATTGCAATAAAAACCAAACAAAATAACAAAACTCATTTCTCGCCTGATGCACTTCCACACACACATGAAACGGGCTAAACTTATAACACATAATCAAAGGCCAATGAGGACGTGCATATCTTTCAGCCCAAAATCCAAACAAAAAAGCTGGGCAACAAGTTAATCGTGTCATTGGGAAGGGGGAAAACAAAACAAACGATTTTATTATGGAATATTAACAGGTCATTGCCTTTGCCAGGAAGCTAGGAACACACATGCTGTGCCAGCACTGGAACATACAGCAATACCCGCTAACTATATCTAAAAGGGCCTCACAAAAGAAAGATACCCAAAAGCTAAGTAAATTCCCATTATCATTCTGAGAAAATCAAAATTTTATGGAAAGAAAGTAATGTTTTACAAGGTTCAAACTTTTTAATCTACGATAGCGTTCCTTCTTAAATATTTGAGAATTACCCTCTTAAAGTTGTAAGTAAATCTAAGGAAAAAATAAAAAAAGTAAATTTTCTGTCATAGTGTAATCGTACTGAGTGGAAAAAAAACTTGTTTGTTTTCAATGTTAGCGTTCTCAGCACTTATCAATATTATATTCTGCGAAATAGGTCTGACTAGTTTATTCATAGTTCGATGATACGTTCGATTCTCATTTGTAGACGTCAAAAAGAATTTTGCGATTTTTTGTTTTGCATTATTATTGTAGCTTGGACATTCCCCTATCATCCCCTCTCAACCATTTTCAAAAACTTGAATTAGTTTAGGAGATATTGCCATTTTAGTGAAGCAAAGTTTGTTGATGAGGAAGTAGTCAATACAACCTTAAGAGACGGTCTTCGATCTTTGAATTTTCACATTTTTCGTTTTGCATTATTATCATAGCTTGGGCATTCCCCTTTCATCCCCTTTAAACTATTTTCAAAAATTCGAAATAGTTAAGGAGATATTGCCATTTTAGTGGAGCAAAGTTCATGCTTGTGGAAGCAGTCAATACAACCTTAAGAGGGGGTCGTCTACCTTTTGAAAAAAAAAAGAGTTTTCAGATTTTTTGTTTTGCATTATTATTATAGCTTGGACATTCCCCTTTCATCCCTTTCAAACCATTTTCAAAAATTCGAAATAGTTTAGGAGATATTGCCATTGTAGTGGAGCAAAGTTCATGCTTGTGGAAGCACTCAATACAACCTGAGGAGAAAGAGTCTTCTACCTTTGAAAAAAAAAAGAGTTTTGAGATTTTTTGTGTTGCATTATTTTTATAGCTTGGACATTCCCCTTCCATCACCTTTCAACCATTTTCAAAAATTCGAAATAGTTTAGCAGATATTGCCATTTTAGTGGACCAAAGTTTATGCTTGTGGAAGCACTCAATACAACCTGAAGAGACGGTCTTCAATCTTTGAAAAAAATAATTTTGTATTGCATTATTTTTATAGCTTGGGCATACCCCTTTCATCCCTATCAAACCATTTTTAAAAATTCGAAGTAGTTTAGAAGATATTACCATTTAAGTGGAGCCTAGTTCATGCTTGAGGAAGCAGTCAATACAACCTTAAGAGATTGTCTTCGATCTTTGAAAAAAATAATTTTGAGATTTTTTGTTTTGCATTATTATTATAGCTTGCGCATTCCCCTTTCATCCCCTTCACAAATTGTTAGTTGAATCTGTCAACAGTTATCGTGTCCAGCGCGAGATGGCTTTTTTTTAGGTGTCTCCCGAATCCAGCTCCCAATGGCTGAATATTCAATATTTTTGGATGAAACTTTTGTCCAATTATATTATAAAAGTTAATCTTTCCTTTGTTAAAAAGTGTGAATTGTAAATGAAATTTTTATTTTAAATTGAAGCACAAAATATGTTAATTAAAAATTTGGTGCAGACGCGGAGACCTTAGCTTAGTGTTAAGCTGTCTTTGGCCTTCTAAAATCGTTATTTTTTTAAAAACAAAATTTATTTTAAGTATATTTTTGATCATTTGGGCTGATATTGGTACTGGATCGGAAAACGATTTATGGGGGCTCCATAAGTAATGATGAGTAGAATATATGTCTAGAAGCTGAAAGTATAAGAAATATATGTTCTATACACCTCAAACCTCTATCTATTACCATCTCTGAGATCTCTTCGTTTATACGGACAGACGGACAGACAGACAGACGGACATGGCTATATCGACTCGCCTGTTGATGCTGATCAAGAATATATATACTTTATAGGGTCGGAGATGCTTCCTTCTGGTTGTTACATTTGCACAAACCCAATATACTCTGTGTACCTTCGGTACAGAGTATAATAATCTTTTTATACCCTTGCAGAGGGTATATTAAAATTGTCACGATGTTTGTAACGCATAGAAGGAAGCATCTCCGACCACATAAAGTATATATATTCTTGATCAGCATGACGAGCTGAGTTCATTTCCGTCTGTCCGTCCGTCCGTCCGTCTGTCCGTCTGTTTCTATGCTATCTCCTCCCTCAGTTTTAAAGCTATCTTGACCAAATTTTGCAAAAAATCTTTAAATACAAATACGCTGCACATTTGTCAGAATCGGCCTGATCGGATGACTATATCATATAGCTGCCATAGGAACGATCGGTCCAAAAACTAGTTCTAGTGAGAAAAACTTTTTTGTTTTCTATCGTAGCGTCACCAATCGTGGTTTATATTAGTTCTATTTGCTTCCACACAATTCTGAAAAAAATTATTAAAATCGGATGACCATAGCATATAGCTGCCATATAAACGGTCGGTCCAAAAATTAGTTCTAGTGAGAAAAACTTTTTTGTTTTCCATTGTAGCGTCACCAATCGTGGTATACATTAGTTTTATATGCGTCCACACAATTCTGGAAAATTTTATCAAAATCGGATGACTATAGCGTATAGCTGCCATATAAACGGTCGGTCCAAAAATTAGTTCTAGTGAGAAAAACTTTTTTGTTTTCCATTGTAGCGTCACCAATCGAGGTATATATATGTTTTATATACGTCCACACAATTCTGGAAAAATTTATCAAAATCTGATGACTATAGCATATAGCTGCCATATAAACGGTCGGTCCAAAAACCAATTCTTGTGAGAAAAACTTTTTGTTTTCCATCGTAGCGTCACCAATCTGGATATATTGTTTTATATGCTTCCACACAATTCTGAAAATTTTATCAAAATCGGATGACTATAGCATATAGCTGCCAAAGGAACGATCGGTCTAAATACTAATTCTTTTGAGAAAAACTTTTTGTTATCTATGGTAGCGCCTTTCAAAAACTGCAAGGGTATTGTAATTCTATTTTTATTATTTACTTTGATCAAATTCAAACCATTTTTAGGGCCAGTGGCGTAATTCTTGAGATGAAGAAAGAGAAGCTAGACCGCAGAGAAAAGCAAGATACTATCCACTTCATCGGCGTCTGTGCCCAGGTGCCTTGGACAAGGAAGAACTACAACGGCACGAAATATTGAATTTTTTAAAGTTTTAAGTCAGTCTTTAAGATATAGAAAGCAAATACTTGAAGGTCACTTTTGAAAAACGGCATCACCGCTAACTGGGTTCTTAGCTACGCAGTTGAACGATCTGATATCTGGAGAAGACCTTGGAAGTCAGGTGTATTAGACTGCCTAGCAAAAGGATTTGACGGTTATACACAAAGTCGATACAGATAAATTTTCTAATTAAAAATTCAATTTATATCCTAAGTTAAAATATCAAATGTTAAAAGTTTATCAAATATTTAAAATAAAGAAAAACCATAAAAAAAACTAAGAGGGGTAAAAGCCATAGTAGGATTTGTTCTATTTTAAAATGAGAACTAAGAATTTTGCTTAAGGTTTGTGCAACAGGTGCCTCAGGAGTTCCCCAGTTCCTTTATTCAAAATGCAGCTGTCTAATTATTTGGATCGTTTGACCTTTTGCCGATAATAGATTACCGACAACTGCTCCATCCAAAGAAGCCAAAAAAAGACAAATGCACAACACGGCACATTCTAATCTCTCCACCCACAATCGCCCAAAAAGAACAAAGCATTGGCTAAGGATGAAGTGGTTTATAAATTATCTCCATCTTTCCAGGCATTTTCGTAGTTCGTTTGTAATTATTTAAACAAAATACAAAAAATCTGAGCAACTGACACAGTCGTGTGTCTGTTTTGGTCTAGCATTTTTTCGGTCGGCAACGTGTGAAATAACGAGCCGAGCAGTAGCTATGCCCCTACAACCGCCTTGGGGCGGCTGTTCATTTGGAAGCGTGCGCTGAACGCGTGCAGTAATCCACAATCGATCGGAATAAATTAGAAAAATGCATCCTGCTTCGCCGCATCAGCATCGCGCTCGCTTGAACATTGCCACTCCGGGCCAGGGCAATCTACAGACCACATCCTCCACAGACACATTTGCCCTGCATCATCATCATCAGCAACAGCAGCAGCAACAGCAACAGCATGTGGTGCAAATACCACCAGCCTCGCAGACCTATCAGGGACTCAAAACATGTAAGATTCGATCAAAAGTCATTTAACGCTTAATATACTCCAACGAGCTCATAAACGAACGTTTAGCGGGCGCCTATAAAACTTTTTACTTTTTTTAATAATGCAAAACAAAAAAATCGGAAAATTAATTTTTTTTTCAACCATTTAACATTTTTGAAAATGGTTTGAAGGGGATGAAAGCTATCAAGCTATCATAAGCTATCATAATAATGCAAAACAAAAAAATAAAAAAACAAATGTTTTTCAAAGGTAAAAGTTGGTATATTCAGTGCTTCCTCCAGCAAGAACTTTGCTCCATTAAAATGGCAAAATCTGCTAAGCCATTTCGAATTTTTGAAAATGGTTTGAAGAGTATGAAAGGGAATGCCCAAGCTATAATTATATTGCAAAACAAAAAAGTCGAAAAAAAATATTTTTTTCAAAGGTAGAAGACCAAGCTAGAGCTTTGCTCCACTAAAATGGAAATATCTCCTAAGCTATTTCGAGTTTTTGAAAATGGTTTGAGGGGGATGAAAGGTAATGCCCAAGCTATAATTATAATGCAAAACAAAAAATCTCACAATTCTTTTTTTTTCAAATGGTAGAAGACTCCCTCTTAAGGTTGTATTGAGCGCTTTCTCAAGCTTTCTTAGCTTTGCCTTCTCGTTTTGAAATATTTTTGTTTTAGCATTCAAACTACCAAACCGATTGGAAAATGATCTCCAACGAGATTATAAAAAATTGCATACCCTTTAGATTAATACCTTGCTTGATGACATCTAAAGTTTCTATCTCGAGATATGTCATAAAATGTACTGGTACCTACCGAAAAAACTAAAAAAAATTCTAACTCAAAAACGTATCCATACAAAAATTTCAAAATTTCAATTTCATTTTTGAGTTCAACATTCCAAAGTACATAGGAAAAAAATAACAGCTTCAATGGGTCTTTATTTTTATTTATTTTTGTAAACTAGTGTTATTAAAAAAATGGTTTCTTTGCACTAACTGTGTTATTAAGTCGTGGGAATCTGAAGCTTTCCTATATATTTTTTCATGTTTTTATACCCTGTCCGTATGAACACCTAAATCTAAGAGACTATAAGAGCTAGAGCTACCATTTTTTTTCATGCCAACAAATTAACTTATTTTTATAACCACGTTCTGAAAGTCTGACCAACTGGATGTGCTATACAAGTGTTGCGGGTTGTATTTAAGAGGTTCGTTGATACTTTCCTCTTGATTTACGAATGGCATACCAATATCAAGAATAACTTCTATATCGTATTTTTATATCTTACGTTATGTATTATGCATAAATGTTGCCTTACATATTTACAATTTGTTTAGCTCATAAATACACATTGACTGCCAGCTACAAATAGTTTTGACCTCACAAATCTCCAGCGGCACAAAAAAAATTCCCAAAATCATAATTAATGTGCGAGGTGAGACGATTTGCTACCAACAAAACAAAATGATTCATTTCATGTCTGTGGTATTGAATTGTATAGCTCAGCCATCAACCAGTGAGCCGTCCGGCCACCTATGAAGTATGCAATATAAACTCTGCGCCGACAAGTAAAAATAAATATAAAATTGTATCCGTGATATAAGGCGTATAGCTGGAACTTATAAGATAAACAAGCAGCACACACGCACACACACACAGAGACATTGTTGTTTCCAAATAGTTCGTGTATTAGGTGAAATTTTAAACAAAATTCTGATTATGTTCGGCCCATAGACCAATTTTCTACTTATAGTACATGCCCACATATATGTACCATATATGTAGTCAGTCAAGCATGGGACTCATGCATACACGTAAATGTTTATGCAACATTTATGGCAGTTTTTCTAGATCAAAAACAATTTGTACAAATTAATTGTTTCAAAACAGAACAATGGGCAACGAAATGAGTTAGTGAGCAGGCAAATTGAACTTAGCAAATGATTAATGATCGTTTTTGGATCGGAACAACACTAGGGTGGATCAATAAGTTTGTAAACAAAAGAGAACTTTAGAAAGTCCCCAAAGTAACCTTATGTCTCGGTTAGAGATCCGAATTCGTTATGGTCCCGAATCCACGTCTATTCAATTCAACAATATGTGGAGTTTCCAGGAAGCCTAGAAGCACACTCAGAAAAAAATGGCGTTTTAAAAGGCACCACAAATTTCTTACTTTTATAGTCGATCCATTCTCGCAATACATTTTTTTGTGTTTCTAAATCAAGACCGGATGGTTCGTAAACGAGTAACGTCTGGTCTTAAAAAGGCGTTCTTAACTAAAGCCCGCCGTTCTCGGTATAAGAAAAAACAGATTTATGAACTATTCAGAACGAAAAACATGATTTTCGGTACATTTACAATTCTTTCTAGAGTTTTTATACCCTGTACCCAATAAAATGGATTAAAAGGTCATCATAAAGTTGTATGTTTCTCGCTGTGTTTTATTACACTGTGATAGTTTTTTTCAAAAACTAAAAAAGACATGACCAACTTTAACGGTTTTTGACTAATTCGGGCCTTAGGAATCGAACTGCATCATTACTTTTTTCAGTTATCTCGATGGTTTTATACAAATTTTTTTTTAAGTTTTTTACGAGGTTACAATTTTATGTAAATTCCAAAAAAAATTATAAAATAATAAAAATACCAATATAAATAGATTTAAATGTTCTCAAGTTTAATACATTAACAGTTTTGCGCATTCAAAAGTTATAGGTTAAAATAAAAATATATATACAAAATTTTTGTCTAAAAAAGGTTGCAATTATTTTATTTTTATTTTTGGACCATAACTTTTGAAAGCGCAATGATATCGAAAATCTGTAAATGTAGTAAATTAGAGGACAGTTAAATCTGTTTATTCAGATTTCACAAGAATCAGATATAATTTTTTTACAATTTAGAAAAATTTTAACATGATGAAAAACTTAAAAAAAATATTTTTGTTTGAAGCCATCGTTATAACTCATAAAACTAATGATGCAGTTCGATTCCCAGGGCCCAAAACAGGGGAAACCCGTTTAAGTTGGTCAAGGTTTTTTTTGACTTGCACAGTGTTATTAGCCTAATATAAATTTTCCACATCTAAAACATACGTGATCTGCGTATGGTATACACCTACTTACATGCAAAAGCACGTTATACCCAAATCGTACGGGAAAAGGGTAGTTTTTGGGATCAAAAGCGATTTGTAAAACACATGGGATAGTCTCTGAGATCGACGCGTTTATACATACAGACAGACTAACATGGCTATCGACGCTGATCAAGAATATATATCGCTCAACGGTTCCCTGTAGAAAAGCCCTAAGCCGCTTTTTAGTTCATGAAAATTGAGTCCAGCGCTCACAGAGAATGGGCGCGTTCAGCAGAGACACTTGATCACTGATCAGCTTATCAAAACTGCTCTTATTACTCAGCATACTTTTCGGGGGTCTTGTTAAAATGACATTTGGAAAAGCTCCAGGTAAATATCTTCTTAAGTAGGCCACGTGAATTACCACCAAATATATCATTGATCAGTTCTACTGCTGAACACGTCCACTGCCTCTGTCTGATACATATCAACTCGATTGCTCGTCAATCTTCAATAGGTTTAGAACAAACGGAAATCATTTGATTTCATTTCAAATGCCGGGGGAAATAACAAGTGCAGATGTTGCTTTCAATTGCTTGTGAAATTTCAAATTTGCTATAATCTAATTTTTGCCTGCTTACCCCCTCCAAACGCCTTGCTCCACCTTCCCCCCTTCCAGCGGAAAATGACACAATGGGCTGTGTGGAGCTGCTGGCCACAGCCATTTCGGTGCTGATCATGGTGCTGACCTTCCCCATTTCCGTGTTCATCTGCTTCAAGGTGGTCTCCGAATACGAGCGTGCCGTCATCTTTCGCATGGGTCGCCTGCGAAGTGGCGGCGCCCGTGGGCCCGGTGTCTTCTTTGTGTTGCCCTGTGTGGATGATTACTATCCGGTGGATTTGCGTACCGTTTCGTTTGATGTGCCGCCACAGGAGGTGCTTTCGAAGGATTCGGTAACTGTTACGGTGGATGCAGTGGTCTATTATCGCATCAGTGATCCACTTAAGGCGGTCATACAAGTGTCCAACTATAGTCACTCGACGCGTTTGCTGGCTGCCACCACATTGCGCAATGTACTGGGCACACGTAATCTGTCGGAGCTGCTAACCGAGCGGGAAACCATTTCGCATACCATGCAAATGTCTTTGGATGAGGCCACCGATCCCTGGGGCGTCAAAGTGGAGCGAGTGGAAATGTAAATAGAGTGCAAGATATATATATATGATTGAATTATCTCAAATTGAAACTCTTTTGTCGGTATCAAATTAATATTTTGGCTTTACTAAGGTCCTAAATGCTAATAACACTAGGTAACAGTCGATAACTGAGCTATTGTATATTTTTTACAGATTTTTCTGATGAGAAAGATGCTTAATATGTTTCACTTTCAAAATTCATTTCAAGTTCATAGCTTAATGCATTTTTAAAATATCGCTCTGAACCACTTTTGAACCGGTGGTATCTGGTTCGTTACCTATTTTAATCCATTACAATAAATCCATAGTACCAATTTACAGAATAAATTTCAAGTTCAAGGAAGGAGATATATCTCAAAATCACTTTTAAATCGGTTCAAACTGGTTCGGAACTAGTTTTTATTCGAGAAAATATCTTATATCATATTATCAATCCACACTTCAAAAGAAATGGCTCTAAACCACTTTTGAACCGGCGGAATCTGGTTGGTATCCATTAGTACCAATTTTGAACCGTTTCAAACTGGTTCGGAAACAGTTTATATTTGGGAAAATATCTTAAATCATATAACCAATCCACATTTTAAAAGATATGACTCTAAATCACTTTTAAACCGGGCTTAGATCTTGGGATATAGCCTATGACTCTGTCCTGTTTGATAAACCAAACTGAACCGTTAATTCGAGTTTGTCCTTTCAAAAATGCCAAACCGAACAGAAATCTGCAAATTAAAACAGATGGTTTGATGTTATCGACGTCATTGATAACGTAAAGTGCCTTCCTTTTATTAAAACTGGGCTGCAAACCTGTTTTAAACCGAACCGGTTCGAACCCGGAATTCCGTATTTTCTTTTACTGTGAACCGAACCTCTTGCGATAAAAATACTTGAACCTGAACCTGTTCCGAACCAATACTGTCGGTTCGGTTCAGCAAAAGTCTTAGTTAAGTGTAATTAAGTTTTATCTGATCAAATAAGAAGAATAGACCAAAAATTACGTGAATAAGTTCTACTTAAAATTTGAAAATAAAGTATCTCGTATGTTCAAAAAATCAAAAACCAAAGTTTTGAATATTTCATATATTCATATATTTTTGAAAAACTTATCACTTTCTATTAGAATTTGGTAAAACTTGAGACGAATCAAGGTTCGACCCAAAACCTTAACAGAAACCTTGAACCTCAAATTTTTGAACCCTAACCTTTGGTAAATTTGGTTCAAACCCGCGTACCGACCTCCTCAAAAACAGTTTAGGTTTGCAGCCCTGTATTAAAGATATTTTAAAATTTTCAAATTATTGTTTGGAAAATCGTCTAAACAAAATAGCTCACCTCACATTTTTTTACAAAGTAGTTTAATTTTTTCTGTTGGATATTTATGCTTCCATTAAGGATGGCGAAGAAGCTCTTCTAGTCGAATCTTCAAGAGTCTTTCCTAGAGGCGTCGGTAGGTGCAGTTGCTAAGAAGATGATTCATTGAAACCACAACATTTGGTATACCAAACTCTTCTGCAATTGTATTCTGTGCTCTTGAAACCTGTCATCAGTTAGTATTCCCTACTTGGAAGCTTACGATTCAATTTTTTCAAGTCTTTTTTTGTGTGTACGGCATATTATTGTAAATATTTCATAGTTAATAGTTTGTCTTTCCCTAAAGACATCCCTAAATCCATACTTAACATCCAGTTCGATATAAAGCGATTCGGTATTTAGATTTCGTGGATGTTTTGGTGGCTTGGAGTCCAACATTTTTTAAATCAGAAACAAACTTGATCGGTATATAAAAAGAGCATTAGGCTGGGTTCACGTAGGCCCTTTTGATGTCTTGTTTCCATTGTGAATAGCTTGTCATTTTACATTGAAATCAAGACAACATATAGGGTTCCTAGATTATCAAGTCTCATGCTCCGAACAATGTGAACTCACCCTAAGTTTGTATTGATTCAAGTTTTAACTATATTTTTCTTACTTGATGCTTTAAATTTCAAACTGGTTCCGTGCTGGTTCCGAGTCAAGTATCTTACTCCTACTTTTAAGTCATAGATAAAACAATTTTGAGTCTGTAGAATCTAAAACCAGGGGAGTATCTTACTCTAAATATCAACCTACACACCAAATTTGTAATTTAAGGCCTCATTCCAGATGACTTAAACATTTATTTCGGCTCAATGCTTCATATGAATAGAAACAATTTTGAAAAGCTCTGAAAGTTGAATGCTTTTATAAAGCTGTCTTATTTATATAAAGCATAGCACCGAAATAAATTTGTATGCCCTCTGCAAAGAGGCCTTTCTAGATTAAATAATTTCTAAGATAAAGCTCTGAATAAGAGTTGTGCCGAGTTAAGTCAAATATAATATAGTTCAATAGTTCAAATGAACTATTCGTAAAAATGAACTAATGAACCAGGTGTCACCGTTTAAGCTTTAGTTTATTTTTATACACTTGAAAAGTGTATATTAATTTTGCCCAGAAGTTTGTAACGCATAGAAATATTCATTTCCGACCCCATAAACTATATATATTCTTGATCAGGACGACGAGCTGAGTTCAATTCCGTCCGTCCGTCTGTCTGTTCGTCTGTCCGTCTGTCTTTCTGTCTGTTTCTACGCGAACTAGTCCCTCAGTTTAAAAGCTATCGAGCTGAAATTTTGCACAGATTTTGCTGCACGCAACTAATATGTCGGAACCGGCCGGATCGGATGACTATATCTTATAGCTGCCATAGGAACGATCGGTCGGAAAATAAGTCTTAGTGAGAAAAACTTTTTTGTTTTCCATCGTAGCATCACCAATCTTAGTATATATTAGTTTTACATGCTTCCACATAATACTGGAAAAATTGATTAAAATCGGATGACTATATCATATAGCTGCCATAGAAACGGTCGGTCAAAAAACAAGTTCTAGTGAGGAAAACTTTTTTGTTTTGGATCGTATCACCAATTTTGTTATATATAAGTTTTATATGCTTTCACATATTTTTGAAAAAATTGATCAAAATCGGATGACTATAGCATATAGCTGCCATAGGACAGATCGGTCGGAAAATGTGTTTTACTAAGAAAAGTTGTTTTTTATGGTATACAATTTTTATTATCAATGATTTTAATTTTCTTAATATCTGATATCTATATCCTATATATATTTTACCGGTTAAATCAGTTGGAGTAAACTTTTTCAAGTGTATTAAAACTTCGGCACAGTCGAAGTTAGTTTTGCCCTTTCGTTTTGTATTTGGTATGTATTTGATTTTTCCTGATTGAAGTAGAGTATTCTTGACTTTTTTACAATGGGACCAAAGTTGAAGATTCAATATGAAAATGATGAGTTTGATACCCCACCCTAACCAAAACCGCAAAAAAATGTGAATTTGATTCGTCGAATTTTAATGATTAAATAATACTCAAAAGTTTCAAATTGTTGACTAAGGGACGATTTCTCATCTTCTAGATGAACCGTAAAATTTACTGTTATTTGTAAATTTATCCAGAATATGAGAAATCGGCCCTAAATAGTATTAATTTGATTGATTCGTTTTTTTGTTTTTTTTTTTGATGACATGACATCCCCCTTCTTTTAGCAAGGATGTGTCACTGCCTACCGCTTTGCAGCGTGCCATGGCCGCCGAGGCAGAGGCCGCTCGTGAGGCTCGCGCCAAAGTGATTGCCGCCGAGGGTGAGATGAAATCCTCGCGTGCCCTTAAGGAGGCCTCCGAAATCATTTCGGCCAGTCCATCGGCTCTGCAATTACGCTATTTGCAAACACTGAGCAGCATCTCGGCGGAGAAGAATTCCACGATTATCTTTCCGCTGCCCATGGAACTGTTGACGCCATTTCTTAATGCGCATCATTATCATCCTGGTGGAGCCGCCGCACCGCAGTCGCATCGCCATCAGCATCATCAGTGACGCTCAATGTCGGTGCTGCAGCCATATTTGGAAGCACTGCAGCGCTGTGAACTGAAGCAACAGCATCGCCGGCAGCTCAAAAACGAGGACGATAATGATGATGATGATGATGACGACATTATCGGCTATTTGTTGTAAGGTGCAGGCGGCAGCAGCACCGACAAACTGTTCAATCATAAATAAATTAAATATATTTATTTTTTTTGTATTATTACCCCTTTTGACTTTTTATTTTATGTGCGCGCTGTCGATTTTACTAACCACTGTGCGTTCGGAAATTCGCTAGCTGAAATCTAATTTGGTCTAAATTCGTTCGGCTAGTCTTCGTGCCAACGAAAAGAGTAACAAAATGATTGAAACAAAAAACAAGTAAGAGTCGAGTGCCCTGTAAGAAGCAAGCTTCTCCGACCCCATTAAGTATATATATTCTTAATCAGCATAAATAGACGAGTCCTTCCGGACGTCCTTTCTTTCGGATAAGCACCTAGATTGACATTCTACATTTAGTTATGACCGTGATTGAATTAGGATCGATTTGTTTCTAAAATTTTTGAATTTTTTTTAATTAGTTATTCAGGTTCAAACCTTGGTTCACTAAAAAATAATATGAAGCTTTTATTTACGATTAATTTATTTGAGATTGATTTTAGTCCGAATATCTTTTTTCGTCTGTGTAGGCATTAGATCATTCTGGAACTGTTAATTTCTACTAAATCTTAGATTAGAAGAAACAGATTTTAATGTTGAAAATGCTCGTACAACTTAGTTAGAAGAATATTTTTCAAGGGACCTTTCCAAATAATTAAATTATTTTCGATGTATGTTCTCTTGGACAATATTCGAAGGAATCTATAACATCATTGATAGATTTTAAATTTGACATCGGTTCATTGCTTTCTATTGTTCTTATAAACTTCCCTTCTTTACAGTCAGTCGTAGAGTCATTTAAAGTTAAATAAACATATCGAGAATTTCTTCCGGCTGAAAAATTACTTAATATTGTGAACCGAACCTTTTTTTTTTGAATAAGTGGTTCGGTTCGAGTTCAAGTTTGAGGGATCAAAAATGTAGAAGGTTCGGTTCATGGTCCGGTTCGGCCAATTCAAGAAACCCGAACCGAACTGTTTCATCGGGGGTTTTGGTTCCGGACCGGTTTGCAGCCTTGGTATTCGAAAAGCTTACTCCAAGTTGAAGTGAATTTAGAATTCCTAATCAAACTTGAAATGCGAGTTTCGTTCTCAGATTTCAATATTCTGAACTTAATCAGCAAAATCATTTTTTATGGCCGTGCAGACACCAATACATATGAAGAAGATCATTTGTCAATCAACAAACACTAAAAAGAGAAGAAGAAAAACTATAGTTATATAGAAACAACTATAGATGTTGGGTGTTTGTATTCGTATGCCCAGCCTATGCCTGAGTTCATTGAACGACTGTTTTAAGTAAATTTATTATACCGAAACGAACTGAGGATTTAGTTCACAGATTTGCAAATTCTAAGCTTAGTCAGCTTTCGAGAACATTTATACTTAAATTTCCCCTGATTTTTGTATATTAAAACCGAAAATTTGTAAGCAAAATATTTATATATCCTATTGGAGAAATCAATTGCAAGTATATTAAAACATTGACACTAAATAAATTCGCCTTTGTCTTCTTGCTTTTTTATATACATCAATTGCAATCTCCAACGAATGAAGTCGCTAAAAAACGGAACAATTTGTATATCAAGCTAAGCTAATCGCTTGTTAAATTGTATTTACAACCAAAGAAAGCTTAAACAATTAGTCACGCACACTGGACCAGCGATTAAAAATTTTGATCAAAAGTCACAACTTTTTAGGGGGTCTTCTACCTTTGAACAGGGATTTATGAGTGCTTTTTTTTTAAATTCTGGTGAGAAAACCATAAGAGCTTTTTCAATTTGGTTTTTTGTTTTGTGTTATTAATTAATTAAATACAAAAAATAAAATTGTTAGAATTCGAGGGCTGTTCAACATGTTATCGGCCTGCCAAATAAGGTCTCCAAAAAAATAGAAACGGTAAATAAGGATATGATCAGAATTAATGTAATTCTGGCCTGTACCTCAATTATATTTTTCAATATTTTTTTAAATTGGCAGCAATAAAACGTATAAAATTCTCACTTTAACAAGAACATTGATCCACTTAAATGGCAATATCTCCTAAACTATTTCGAATTTTTGAAAATGGTTTGAAGGGGATGAAAGGGGAATGCCCAAGCTACAATAATAATGCGAAACAAAAAATCTCAAAATTATTTTTTTCAAAGATCGAAGACCGTCTCTTAAGGTTATATTGACTGCTTTCACAAGCACGAACTTTGCTCCACTTAAATGGCAATATCTGCAAAACTATTTCGAATTTTTGAAAATGGTTTGATGGGGATGAAAGGGAATAATGAAAAAAAAAATAAATACATTTTTCAAAAGTAGAAAATTGCACTAGTTGGGACCTGGATGCTGGATGAAAGACACACTAAGGGCCGTTTTCTCATCTTCATGTTTTTTTTTTTAATCTAAATGCATGATGAGAATTTATTGAATTCTAGGTATATATAAGAAGAAAGAAAGAACGGAAGGATAAAGCTTTCGAGTACCTTAAATTTTCGATTTGATAACTATAAAATATCCACTTCAAAAAAACTGCAGCTAAAACAAAA
The DNA here is from genome assembly GCA_018904225.1 of Lordiphosa mommai. NCBI lineage: Eukaryota > Metazoa > Arthropoda > Insecta > Diptera > Drosophilidae > Lordiphosa > Lordiphosa mommai. The sequence goes on from JAEIFT010000018.1 coordinate 1,206,702, forward strand.
ATCTTCATACAAATTTTTGACAAAAAATGTTGTTGTTTGTTTTGACAGCAATTTTGTTGAAGTGGATACTGAGCTTTAAACTTTAAAGGGCTTGTTTTAAAAGTATCTTCTTAGTACCTATACCTTTAACTAGGTACTGAAAAATATAGATAACTTTTACCTTAGCTAGGCACAGTTTTTGGCAATTACCTACATTACCTATAGGTAAAAAAGTACCTAAAAGAGTACCTTTCCAATCACTAAGCAAGACTTACAAAGTTTGACATAAAATTGGTTAGTTATATACAAACAGCTCTAGCTAGACTGGTGAACCAAAGCTAGAGTTTTGATCACAAAATTTAATATCTGATCCACTGTGACACTGGAAAGAATCATTTCGTTTATCTTCCGTTGCACTCTTGCTTAGGGGAATTCTTCTGATGAGTAAGCCAAGCGCACAATTAAATGCAAATAGAATACAGAAAAATATGAGTATTATTTATAATATTTGATTAACCCCTTCAAAACCTCAATATCTCATCTAGACTTTCTCGACAATGAGGTTTTCAAAATGGGTTAACTGTGCGTTTTGTTTGCTGCTCACACATTTAAAATTCCTCGGAAAGCTTTGTTGGAGAACACGAGAGATAACCATACCGACGCGTTCTTGCTTATCGCTGTTTTTTTCGATGAGAGCGGGTGCTTTTTTTCTGTAAATTGAATTTCCACCAAGCCGACGCAGAGTCAGTTCAATAGTGTCCCTACACAAGCGAATACATTTGTGAAATCCATGGATCAAAATCAGCAATTGCAGCCACAACCGGATTCGCCGGTCTATGCCAATTATGAGGATATGCGGCATTCGGGTCCCAGCAGCTCGACCGCCTACATGATCAATATGGGACAATCGGGTGGAGTGGGGCCACCGCCTCATCCAGCACCGGAGCAAGTGCATCAGCCATATCGGGGCTTCAAAACATGTAAGCAGCTAGAGGGAACCGATTAATGACCAATCAACCAAGATGCAGATAAACATTAGTGCCAAATATTGTTGAAAAACCAATTTAATGATTAGATTGCAATTCTAACAACCACATCTGAATGGGCATAAGACGTCGCATGATCATGATAACGGTCACTTATCGGATAAGATAGCAATCAAGTCCAAGATATGGTCATTAGGGGTGGATTGAATCAAAAAACAAAGGCAAATAAACCGGACATTATTAAAAAACTATTAAAAATTAGTTCAGTTCAAAGTTGTTAGAATGAAGTGAATTTAGTCGAATTTCCGATATTGGAAAAATATTTAAACAGAATTCCCTCATCCCTCATTTTTTCTTAACAAAATTTTTTTTTTGATTTTTTGTTTTACATTGTTATTATAGCTTGGACATTCCCCTTTCATCCCCTTCAAACCATTTTCAAAAATTCAAAATATTTTAGCTGGTATAGCCTTTTTAGCGGAGCAAAGTTCATGCTTCATGAAGCAGTCAATACAACCTTTAGAGGGTCTTCGATCTTTGAAAAAAAGAATTTTGAGATTTTCTGTTTTGCATTATTATTGTAGCTTGGGCATTCCCCTTTCATCCCCTTCAAACCATTTTCAAAAATTCGAAACAGTTTAGGAGATATTGCCATTTTAGTGGAGCAAAGTGCTTGCGAAAGTAGTCAACACAACCTTAAGAGGGAGTCGTCTACCTTTTGAAAAAAAAATGAATTTTCAGATTTTTTGTTTTGCATTATTATTATAGCTTGGGCATTCCCCTTTCATCCCCTTCAAACCAGTTTCAAAAATTCGAAACAGTTTAGGAGATATTGCCATTTTAGTAGTCAATACTACCTTAAGAGAGGGTCTTCGATCTTTAAAAAAAAGAATTTTAAGAATTTTTGTTTTGCATTATTATTATAGCTTTCTACGTCGATTGCAATATGGCTGATTAAAATTGGTTCAGTAGAACTGGCGCAATCATGGCTACCAGGTCAAAAAACGTGGTTTCGAGAAAAACGCACTTAAAGTTATGAGCAACGTAGAAAATACTCACTTTAGCAAGAACATTGCTCCACTAAAATGGCTATATCTACTAAACTATTTCTAATTTTTGAAAATGGTTTGAAGGAGATGAAAGGGGAATGGGGAAAATAAGCTATAATAATAATGCAAAACAAAAAATTGAAAAAAAAATAAAATTTTTAAGGTTGAAGACCTCCTTAAGTAAATATTTCGAAAACGGGCAAAAAGATTTTTAACAAAAGAATCTGTACACTTTTAGAAATAACTTGAACTAGAATACCGAAACTAGATTCGAAACAAAACCTCAAAAATTATTATAATATGCTTCAAGCTATAACTATTGTATAATTGATTGACATTTTATAACAATGATGCCTGAATCACATGCCCTCAGTTTTTTTTTTGGCTACAATTCTTTCGCACATATTGAAAAACAAAATTAAACTGATTTGGACTGGATACAGGCATATTATTTTTTTTTTTATATCCAGAAATTTTATTATTCATATCCTGTAGTCGTTTTTCAGCTTCATTAAATAAACCAAATCAATTTAAAATATTTTAATAATAAAAGCCTATTCTCAGATGACATAAAAATAATTTTCGTCACAATGCTTCACATGAATAGAAACACTTTTCTAGAGCTTTGAAATTAAAATGCTTTTAAACAGCTCTTATTTATATGAAGCATAGTGCCGAAAATAAAATGTATGCCCTAATGGGATATTTTAATATACTAAACAATGGGTAATGGATAACGAAAATCATTCAAAGGATTTTTCAAAAATATGCTTTTGTTTCATTGTAGACGAAGAAAAAAATTTAACAGAGAGAAAAATTGTTTTTTAACCTAGTCCTGGTTATATTTACTCAGCCCATCAGGCTGATCAAGTATATATATACTTTATGGGGTCGGAGATGGAAGCATCTCTATGCATTATTTTTGTTTAATATTATAAAAATTCTGGATTCTGCTGTACATCTTGTCCAGCTCTCTGAATATACATATATGCCTGTCATGAGTGGCACTTGTTTGTTTGTGGAGTCTTATCAGGGATTAGTCATCATATTGTTACATTTTCCCTTTTTTTTTGCAGCCGAGAATGAGCCGCGGGGTGTAATGGAATGGCTGGTGGTCATGCTGTCTGTGCTGGTCTTCATAGTGACAATGCCCATTTCCATTTTCATCTGCTTCAAAGTGGTGGCCGAGTACGAGCGTGCCATTATCTTTCGTCTGGGTCGTTTGAGTGGTGGTGCCCGGGGTCCGGGCATGTTCTTCATTTTGCCCTGCATCGATGAGTATCGCAAGGTGGACCTACGTACGGTCACCTTCAATGTGCCGCAGCAGGAGATGTTGACCAAGGATGCGGTGACGGTAACTGTGGATGCGGTGGTATATTATCGCATCCATGATCCTCTGTATGCGGTAATACAAGTGGAGAACTATAGTACCTCGACGCGTTTGTTGGCGGCCACCACATTGCGGAATATAGTGGGCACACGCAATCTATCGGAGCTGTTGACGGAGCGTGAGTTTTTAGCCCATCATATGCAGACTACGCTGGATGAAGCCACCGAACCCTGGGGCGTTATGGTGGAACGAGTGGAGATGTGAGTGGAGTTTATTAAATGGAGTAATTATAAACGATTATGCCATCTTAGGAAGGATGTGTCGCTGCCCGTGTCCATGCAGCGTGCCATGGCTGCCGAGGCGGAGGCGGCACGAGATGCCCGAGCCAAGGTAATTGCGGCCGAGGGTGAGAAAAAGTCCGCCTCTGCTTTGAAGGAAGCCTCCGATGTGATCTCTTCCAGTCCCTCAGCTTTGCAGGTGAGTCAGAGAATTATTATTTAAATTTTAACTTTACTGAATCCTTTGATTTTATCACGAATTAGCTACGTTATCTACAAACCCTGAGCAGCATTTCAGCTGAGAAGAATTCTACAATTGTGTTCCCTTTGCCAATGGAGCTGCTGACTCCTTATTTGGCCAAGTATGCTCAAATGCTGCCACAGCCTATGAATATGAATGTGGCAGCTGGCAGGGAACCCGCCTTGCCACAGACTAATCTTTAAGCCAAAAATTTTTTAATTCATTTACAACAAATAAACATTCTCATCGGACACCTGCAGAGCTTTGGTTGCTGTCTCGAGTATGAGCTGCTGAAAGCGAGCATTGCCGGCTATGATAAGCACCACATTTAGTTCCTGGCTTTGGGCATACAAGCTTAGTTCCTGGGCATCTAAGCGCTGCATTTTGGCCTGCTCCTTATAGCGTAGCAACTTCTTAAACATCTCACATTTCGGGCCACAGCAAGAGCAGCCACATTTCTGTTGGCTTAGGTACAGACAGCTACGATAGTTCCAATATTTAGCGTATCCCAGTAGCTGCTCTCGAAAGTACACATGTTGCAGATCCCGAGCACAAACCAAATGCCAAATGCGACTCATATCATCCTCATTCTCTAGCACCTCAGACACCAAGGGCAAGGTGGGCGCAATGGCCACGCCTTGGGTAATTATAAATATCCGTTTGGCCACTTGTGCTTCATGCATATACTGTCCAATGGGTCCACGAAATTGGTATATGTCATTCAGTTGCACAGCAGCCAAATGCCGGGACATGGGTCCCTCTGGCTGTAACTTAACCAGAATTTTAAACTCTTTGCGATTAAAGTCCGTCCAGTAGGGGGAATAGGGACGCAGCAAAGAGCCCCAGCGCAACATGACATGATGACCCGGCGGTATGTCCAGAATAAAATCATTTTCCTGCTCATTCTGGTGGTCCGGCGGTAGGCCATCATTTTGCTGCTCATCCTGGTAGGCAAAGTGTAGGAACAGAACTTGATCATCGCCGGGAAGCGTTTCCCTTTGGAGTAAACGATAGTTGGCATAGTTGAGCAACACATTACGCTTTCCGGCCAATTGGGCACGACGACTGGGCTGGGGCTTGTGGTCTAGAATGCAATTGGCACAACCATTGCCACAGCAATCCGAACTGTTGGAATAAGCTTGAGCATTTTGTGGAGGAACTGGAACCGGTCTAAGTCTCTTACCTACATAAGGATGACAATTGTAATTATTTAATTTGAAGTTGTTGAGATTGAACTTGACCTTTCGATATGTGGGTCCTGCTCCATAATTTGGCCTCAAACCCTTGGGATCACAATTAATGCATAAAGGGCAGCTAATTTAGGAAATGTTAATTTGATATTGTTAAACGTACCTTATTACCTTACCGTACCTTATTACGTACCGTATTGTACCTTAGTAGTCGATAAGTAATGAACCTAGACTGGTTCACAGATTCAAATTGAATTCGTATATTTTAACAATAACTAATTCTTATATTAGACCTAATAAGAGAACAATTTAAGATTATATAATTTAACTCTAGCTCTTATATTGCTTCAATAGGAGCTCTGTTAGTAGAATTTATATATTTAAAACTAGGCGCAATTTTTGATGAATAAATAAATTATTATAAAACATGGCGTATTTAGCTTCTGCTGTTGATTTAGGGAAAGAGAATGGGCACAATTAATCTCCTGACGTTCGTGTCTTTTTTTTAGCAAGGAATTTGGTGGAAGTACACAAGCGTTTGAAAGTGGCGTCACTTATTCAAAACGCAGCAAGCAGTTGTTTTTGCCTAAGTGTCAACAAAATTACTTTTTGCCAGTGAAAACGGCAAAGTCATAAAGAAAGCCAATGGAAGGGGCTATTAAATAAATTGTGTTTAAGACCTAGTATAAAAACAATAACAATTATGTGAGCAATTTTTAAATCTTATTTGCGGGAAACAACGCTGGTTTATTAATCAATATATACTGGTTCAGGTTCGGTTCTAAGGGTCATTTGAATAACAAGATATCGATAGCTATCGATACCTTATGTTACATTAATTAAATTCACTGAGAAAGATTCTGAAATGTTTTAAAAATATATGCTTAATATTGCTGCTGAACACTTTGTATATACTATAACTATGTAGTTGTCTAGTCGCTCGTGCTTTGTCTGTTTCTCAATTCCATTTACTTTCATTATCGATAACAAGTGTCGGCAACGCAATATAAGTGTGTGTAAATAACACATAAAGGAACCCCTACATACCGCAGGCACAGTTCGCCCGCTATGTGCAACTAGTGGCGCCCAGTGCATAGTCCAGGATTAGGATCTCATATCGTTTAGCTCTCTACATGGTGGCAACATGAATCTGGAATCGCTGTTCCGCGACTTCAATCCCTGGTAAGTGGTGGATGGCAGGGGGGGGAACCATTTGTGCCTTGCTCATTTTCTTTTTTTCTAGCAAATTTATTGTTCACTGCAGTCTGTTTACATTTGTGACGCTTTTTGCCTTACGCCTGGATGGCTACATAGGTGAGTGACCTCTTACCATACCAGCTCCCCACAATTCTTATCGCACTTTGCTTTAGACTGGCCTTATTGGGCCATCTTCACCCCCCTGTGGATTTGGAAATGCACTGCCATACTGGGCGCCATTGTGGGTGCCATTGTCTGGTGTCGCTATCCGCATTATCGCTTGGAAGGCGATGCCTATACCCAGTTCAAGGCAATGCTCATCTCTTTGGCCCTTCATTTGATACTGCTGATGTTTGAGCTGTTGGCTTGCGATAAGTTGACCTTGGATCGTTATCTCTGGGTATTGGTGTTCATACCGCTCATCTTTGGCTCGGTGGTCAGTGTGGGCGCCTGCGTGTGGGCGGTCAAGCATGATCGCTCCTTTGAGCTGGAACTATTTCTGGCTGTTAATGCGCTGCAGTTTGTTTCGTTGCCACTGAAACTGGATCGATTTGTCTACTGGAATTGGGATGTGGTGTTTGTGCCCATGTGGATAGTCATTTGCCTGAGTCTGGTCAGTGTGCTCTATAATATTATATTCTGTGGCATAATGATGCGCACACCGGAAGTGTCGCTGCAGCAGAAGAAGGCGGCCCTAAATGCGGCAGTGGGTAATATATGCACGGTGCTGCCACTGCTCTGCTTTCAGGTAAGGAAAACGAAGAAGTTGGAGATAATAATCCCTGATTTGTAATCTCTACTCCAGGTGGTGATCTGCGACAAGCTGGATGGCGAACTGAAGTTCCCCTATATTGTGGTGTTTTCACCACTTTTGGTCTCTATACTGGCCCTCATCATTTTAAGCTTTACCGCCAAAGGCGGCAATATGTGGTGGTTCGGCATACGCAAATCCTTCAGCCAGTTCCTGCTATCGGCAATGCCGTTCCTGCAGGAATACGGCAACATTAGCTATCACGCGGAGACGCACAGCAATGCGGGCCAATCGGTGCCATTGGATACTTCCTCATCCACCAGCACCGCCATGGCCAGTGAGCAGTTGCATGAGTTTGGCCAGAAGCACGACAAGAAGAGCAAGAAGTCGGCCAAGAATGATATCATGAAACCGGTGGTGCCATTTGTGAGCATTGATTTGCCGGATTAGATTTAAGCCTACATCTAATATAACTAAACGTAACAAATTAGCACACACACTCACCCACATATGTACATCGGTCGTAGTTCGTAGAGTCGTACTGAATTCTAATTGTAAGCCCATGCGCCGCCTATAATCGCCCACTTAACCACGCCTTCTCACCCACATATATGTATGTACATATGTGTCCCGCTTTTCTCTTGATATGACTGAAGTTTGCTTTAGCTTTTCGAACAAATCTAAATTTTTTGCAAATTCGAAAATATTTTAAACGCAACTGAAGTGCAGGTATTATGTCTTGTTGTTTTTTTATTATTATAATTTTTTTGTTTTTATTTGAAGAAAAATGTCGGGGAGAACATTCATACTTACATATATCATACTCATACCCATACATACATGCTAAAGTGTGTACATAATTTAGAAACACAAATTTTTGAAATAATTAAACAAATCTCTAATTAAGTGCTTCCAATTGAGATGCTGAAAAAATTAATATTTATTATTGGGGAATAGAAATGGGGGAATCTTCTACCTTAGAAACATTTTTGTTTTCAAATTTTTGTTTTGCATTTTTATTATAGCTTGAACATTCCCCTTTCATCTCCTTTAAACCATTTTTAAAAATTCGAAATAGTTTACGAGTTATTGCCATTTTAGTGGAGCAAAGTTTATGCTTGAGGAAGCAGTTAATACAACCTCAAGAGAGGGTCTTCGATCTTTGAAAAAAATAATTTTGAGATTTTTTGTTTTGCATTATTATTATAGCTTGAGCATTCCCTTTTCATCTCCTTCAAACCATTTGCAAAAATAGTTTAGCAGATATGGCCATTTAAGTGAAGCAAAGTTCATGCTTGAGGAAGCAGTCAATACAACCTTAAGAGGGGGTCGTCTACCTTTGAAAAATATTTTTTTTTTTCGATTTTTTTGAAGTGGTTATTGTTGAACAAAAAAGAGGCAGTAACATGCTTTAATGTCATTAATAAACGGAAATTTTGCAATTTTGCGCCGCAGGTTAAAATTAAAAAAAAAAAATAATAAACATTTTATTTCCATTTCGAACACATTTATGAAAAATGGTTAAATCTTGGTTAAAAAAAATCGCATAATTTTTTGGATACATTTATTTTAAAGCTAAGAAACACAACTAAATGGTAAAATCATTGACGGTTCGGTAAAACATGTAAGTGTTCCACAAAACAGTCATTTTTTCAGCTCACCTGACCTGACAAAGTTTTATCATAAACAGATACGTGATAAGCGCACGTAAATCATCTAGAAGTAGTGTCTTTAGAATGGGTTGTGGGGATAGTACTCCCACTCAAGGGCCGAAAAATGTACTTTATGGCCTGATATTGCATAGAGTCGGTTTGCAGATGTGTAAAACAGGTTTTAACGAATTCATACTATGCCTTATACTTTATGTAGGTAGATAAATGTCCGAGTTATAGGCATATACAGTTGATATACCTGAATTGGTTTTCAGATGGGTCTATTTAAAATCCGAAAAAGGTACCTTGCGGTGCGATATTCGATAAAGTTAATTTGCAGATGTGTTAAACAGGCTTAAACGAACTCATAATATGCCTAATACTTTATTTAGTTGGATATATGTCTGAGTTATAGGCATATTCAGTTGATAAACTTAAATTGGTTTAACGTAAGGTACCTTACGGTGCGAAATTGGATAAAGTCAATTTGTAGATGTGATAATCTATAATATCCCATATTTGCTGTTGTGGGTATGCAAGTTTATTTAATGTTTATTCAAACTAAGAAACTACAAAGTTTACAATTTGTTTGTTGACATATTACATAATAAGTACAATATAGTTTTTGTTTTTTTTTTTTTTGGTTTGTTATTAATTCTGTTTGGTTTTCGTTTTTTACTTTTTTAAAGGGAAGAGGGCCGAGACAAAACATAATTAGTCGGTAGAAGGGGGCGCGTGTGTGTGCAGATGGGGCAAAACACAACTAAGTATTTATACTTATATTTGTTAATAACGTTTTCATTTATGTAAGTAATATATTGTTTGTTATTTTTGTTTTAGAATTGCAGTGTCGGAATAACAATTGTTTCATTCGATTAGCTACAAGTACAAAGTTCCGATCGATTCATAAAAAGTGTTGTGTATAGTACAAAGTTTGAATCGTCAGCTAGTTGTTGTTATTAATAATAATTTTGGGTTAGCTAGTTAAATTGTTATTTAATATAAAAATCAAAAGCTTAAGGGGGACCCTCGTGTGTTCTACCATTTGCTAAATTTTCAAGTTATTTTTTGTTTTTACATTGTTCGTTGCTTGACCCAGCTTAAATGGCTATTGTCTGTCGGCTAGATTGAAGAGCTACTAATTGAGTGGTTGACTCCAAAAGGAGTCGTCGCCATCAATAATACAATGTATAAACGACGATATGTACGGCTAAGTGGTAATACATTTCTATTTCAATTACGGCCTAAAAAAATCAAAATGAAACTTGTTCTGGAAATGGAAATTGACAAGAGATCATTCTTCATTGTGTTGTTGTTGGTGCACTTAAACCTGACATAACCGGGGATCGGTTATTTTAAATGTGAGTGTGTGTGTGTGCCTTCTACGAATAATATGTGATGTTTTGGTTTTGGATTGGAGCTGGGAACATTGTTTTGTTATAACATGGAAGCGCCAAGTATATAAAGTTGAAGAGAAGATCAATCGTTTTAGTTTAGTTTACGGAATATTATTACACACACATTATACTTATTATATATACAGACTCGACTCGGACAAGTCCAAACAGAAAGTCAATTAGGTAAATATGTATGTGTATGTGTATGTAGGATGCATGCAGGTCGTTTATTTTCAAGTCGATTTAGTCAACCTTTGGCTTGCTGCTCAAGTACTCATTGATTTTTTCGCGCGGTCCCTGCACAATTAGCATAAACTGCGAGGGAAAGTCCCAGATGATGGTAAAATGAAACAGCATATTGGCAATTGCAATCAAATATTCAAAGAAGGCAAACCAACTGAAGGCTGTGAAAGAGAAAGAAGAGAGAGAGAGAGACAATATACACAAATTAGTATACATTTATTTGATTACACTGTAATAGTTTTTATTTCAAAAAATAAAAAAGGCATGACCAACTTGAACGGTTTTCCTCCAATTCGAGCCTTAGGAATCGAACTGCATCATTACTTTTTTTGAGTTAAAACGATGGTTTCAAACAACTTTTTTTTTTTAATTTTTTTCGAAGTTAAATTTTGTTTGTCAATTCCAAAAACATGATTTTTCATTCTCTTGAAATCTAAATAAATAGATTTAAATGTCCTCAAAAAATGTTCAAAAGTTATATATTAAAATCTAAAAATAAATAATTAGAAATTTTTATACACTTGAAAAGTGTATATTAATTTTGCCCAGAAGTTTGTAACGCATAGAAATATTCATTTCCGACCCCATAAACTATATATATTCTTGATCAGGACGACGAGCTGAGTTCCGTCGGTCCGTCCGTCTGTCTGTTTCTACGCGAACTAGTCTCTCAGCCTTAAAGCTATCGAGCTGAAATTTTGCACAGAGTCTTCTTTTTACTGCACGCAACTAATATGTCGGAACCGGACGGATCGGATGACTATATCATATAGCTGCCATAGGAACGATCGGTCTAAGAACTAGTTCTAGTTAAAATTTTTTTGTTTTCCATCGTAGCGTCACTAATCTTGGTATATGTTAGTTTTATGTGCTTCCACATAATTCTGGAAAAATGTATCAAAATCGGATCACTACAGCATATAGCTGCCATATAAACGGTCGGTCAAAAAACTACTTCTAGTGAGAAAAACTTCTTTTTTTATCGTAGCGTCCCCAATATTGGTATATATTAGTTGTATATGCTTTCACATAATTTTGAACAAATTTATCAAAATCGGATGACTATACCATATAGCTGCCATAGGACCGATCGGTCGGAAAATGTGTTTTACTACGAAAAGTTTTTTTTTATGGTATCAAATTTTTATTATCAATGATTTACAAATTTTAAATATCTGATATCTATATCCTATATATATTTTTCCAGTTAAATCAATTGGAGTAAAGTTTTTCAAGTGTATTAAAATTTCGGCACAGTCGAAGTTAGCTTTGCCTTCTCGTTTTACATCCTTTTTCTTACCAAAATGAAATTAAATTTAATATATAATTAGAAATCAAGTAATTGTTGGAGAACAAAAGGGAAGACATTCAAAAAGGATTTTTTTGTGATTTTACTTAATGTTTAGAAATTTTAATTTAATTGTTGTAAAAAAGTTTTATCTAAAAAAGGTTGGAATTATTTTAGTTTTTGGACCATAACTTTTGAAAGCGCAATGATATCGAAAATCTGTAAATGTAGTAAATTAAAGGACATTTAAATCCATTTATTCAGATTTCACAAGAATCAGATATAATTTTTTTTCAATTTAGAAAAAATTTTAACTTGATGAAAAACTTAAAAAAAAATTTTTGTATGAAGCCATCGTTATAACTAATAAAACTAATAATGCAGTTCGATTCCCACGGCCGAAATAGGGGAAAACCGATAAAGTTGGTCATGTCTTTGTTTCGACTTGCACAGTGTTATTAGTCTATGTATCAAGATTACACTAAGCATAACTGTACGGTTAATTAAGGAGGAAAGGTTATTTAAAAGATCAGGATTCCAATTCAAACCACGAAGAGCAAACAATAAGAATTGTTTTTGCACAGATTCAATTAAAACTTGACAGATCGAATATTGTGGAGACCACACACATGATCCATACTCAAGAATGGAACGGACAAGAGAAGTATTAAGAATTTTGGTCGTATTAGGATCATCAAATTCGTTTGACCAACTCTTAACAAACCCAAACACACTTCAGGCCTTACTAACAGTAGCAGAACATAAACAAAAATTACCCCCAGATCATTTATTTCATTGACACCATCAATGCCACATTATCAAGTTGTGATAAGCTTCCATAAAATGTCATACCCTTACACTTTGAACTGTTAGGGTTTAGGAGATTGAAATACATCCAAATCAGCTTGCAAATGAAATCGAGATACCAAATCTTTATATGTTAAACAAAGCTTACATAAGAACTCGACAATAAGTCAGGGCTGAAGCTAGATAATTAATGAAGAGAGTAAAATGCAATGAACCCAAGAGACTACCCTGAAGTAACTTGGATATACTTTGAATATGATTTACTAAATAGAACCTTTTGAGTTCTATCACTTAGGTACTGTGAGAAAATGAATATGAACCAGGAATCAACAGGTCTAGTAAACTAGAAGAAAATGTGGATATAAGTGACCTTGGGATAAATACGAATAATGATCAAGGATTTAAAAGAGGGCCAGGTCGTCCTAGGATTGTACAATTAGGGAAACCTGACAGATATTGTAAAGAATATCATACAACATATTTTGAAGCGGTAGAGGCTGGAGAAAGTGCATTTTGAAGGTCATCTATAAAAAAAAATCTAATATTAAAGCTAAAATCGCGGAAGGATTTGATATCGTGGTCATAAGACCAATAAAAAACGAGAGCGTAAGTTGAAGTCGGCCCTGCTCGACTTCGATATACCCTTTACTCTGGGTAAGGTTTATTTAAGAATATCACAACATGCCCAAATTGTGGGAGATATGAGTTTTTTTTTCCAAATTGCGGGGGCGGCAACTTTACTATAGCTCATCTGATCGGGAAATGATGTATGGCGGATCGATTCGTAATGATGATTAAAATATATGTCTATAGGGTTCGAAAAATCTATCTTCAAAATTGTGGGAGATATGAGGTTTTTTTCATATTGCGGGGGCATGGCAAAAATTTTAAGTTTTCTAAGTAGGCGAGAGATTTATATATATTTCTATACTATTCGTTTAAAAGGTCTGAAAGATTTGCTTTCAATTCGACGCCTACTAAGAAAACTTCATGAAGTTTGCTTTATGGTGTAAATCCCAACTAAGACCGCATTTACACGATGAAGCAAACTTCATGAGGTTTCTCAAAAAGCTGTTGTTTGTGGGAAAGAGCTTTTTCAAAAACTTCATGAAGTTTGCTTCATCGTGTAAATCCAGTCTAAGTCTTCGATATGCCGGACAGGAATAACCCTAAAATAATCAGCCAGTCACTTGCATGCTGATGAAACTCATTGCTTTCATCAGTGGCAAAGACTCTCGCATGAATATAATGTCTATGGAAAGATTAACAAGCCAATTTAAGTGAAATAATGGAAGGTGCAATAGGAAACTAAAGCAAGACAGCGCATGTTTGATTGTTTGTTGAGAGACCCTAATTTAGTTCTTTCAATTTTATAATTACCCAAATCATGACAATAGAACCGATGTTTGGCAAAGAACACCAACAGTCCAATGGTGCTCAATATGGAGACAACAAAGAGTATTTTCTTCCATTTAATCGATGTCTGCTGTTGGGCATTCAACGTTTGGCCGGCATTAAGTAGGCCATTCAGCTTAATGGTGGCCAGCATATAGCACAGGGAGCACACCATAAACGTAATAAAAATTCGCTCGTGTACAGCTGCAAATTATATCAAATTATAATTATTAAGCTGGTATCATGATTACAATACTTACGATAATTTTCCCGATTCGAGATATAGGTCACACCGCCAAGGGCTGCAATTTCAATGCAGTTCAGCGTCAATATCAAATTGATTAACCAACGGGTTTTGGGCACTAGAGCGGGTTCGAGTCGCATCAACTGCGAGCGATAATAGTTCTTGTATACAAAGGCAATGGGGATGCGTGGTCCAATGTGTAGCGCAATGCTGAAACGCCAAAAGTAACGCTGTGGACTGACACCGGTAATTGCACTTATTGAAGGTATTATGTTGTAGACCTAGAGAGAGGGAGGGGAGTTAGATGTAGTTCCTTAACCGTAAGCTATCAATCTACTCACGCGGCAGTGTGTCTCGTGTACATCGTCATACTGGAAGACGTAGGCGGTCACAAAGCATGTAAAAAGCGTCACCAATGGCAGCAAAGCCGTCACCACACAAATCTCATGGAAGCTGGCTAAATAGTGTATGGCTATGGGTTGAACTGGTGGCAACAGTTGCTGCTCCTTTTCCTGGCTCTGTTTGGCCAAGGGTTTTGTTCCAGCGCCATCATACTGCAAAGTTGCCAAATTAGTAAAATGATTAGGCGGAATATCAGATGGGTAAATATGAGTGGGCGGAGGGCGGGGAGTAGCTTACCTCGTTGATGAGTAAAGGTTTTGATTGTTAAATGTACAACAACAAAAAGCTCTAAAAATAAAAATGATAAAAAAAAATTAAATCAAAAAATATTTAAATATATGTATAAATATGTGGATAAGTATAAGTAAGTATAAATAAAAGCTGTAAATAAAAAAATGTTATACAAAAATCAACTATTGAAGATATCTAACAGTTTGACAAGCGCTGCCAGCATGAGAGAATGATTTGAAGATTTATTCAATTGCCAATGTTGAACTCAAAAATGAAATTCTAAAATTTTGGAATAGATATAGATCTATAGTTTCTAGCTCGAGATATGGTTTAAAATTTAAAGGTACCTACACAAAAAATATCTAACTCAAAAACGTATTTATACAAAATTTTTTGTATTTTTCCTGTATTATGTGAAAGCATTTAAAACTAACATATACCAAGATGAGTGACGCTACGATGGAAAACAAAAAGTTTTTCTAACTAGAACTAGTTCTTAGACCGATCGTTCCTATGGCAGCTATATGATATAGTCATCTGATCCGGCCGGTTCCGACATATTAGTTGCGTGCAGTAAAAAGAAGACTCTGTGCAAAATTTCAGCTCGATAGCTTTAAAATTAAGAGACTAGTTCGCGTAAAAACAGACAGACGGACAGACGGACGGACGGACAGGCGGAAATGAACTCGGCTCGTCATCCTGATCAAGAATATATATAGTTTATGGGGTCGGAAATGAATATTTCTATGCGTTACAAACTTCTGGGCAAAATTAATATACACTTTTCAAGTGTATAATAATAATAATAAATAATTAAAGCAGGGTTGCAAACCGGTTTTGAACCGAACCGGTTCGAACCCGGAATTCCGACTTTTCTTTAACTGTGAACCGAACCTTGAACCGAACCTCTTGTGAAAAAAATAGTTGAACCTGAACCTGATCCGAACCAAAACTTTCGGTTCGGTTCAGCAAAAGTCTAAGTTAAGCGTGAGTTAAGTTTTGTCTGATCAAATAAAAAGAATAAACCAAAAATTACTCGAAGAAGTTCTTTTTAAAAATTTTATTTGAAATAAGTTTATTCATATGTTCAATTAAACAAAAATCCAGAATTTTAGCATATATTTTTTTTAATATTTTTTTAAAATTAACAGCTTTCTATCAAAATTTGTTAAAACTTGGGACGAGCCAAGGTTCGAACCAAAGCCTTAGCACAGAAACCTTGAACCTCAAATTTCTGCACCATAACCATTGGTAAATTTTGGTTCGAACTAGCAAACCGTACCTCCGCAAAAATTATTTAGGTTTGCAGCCCAGAACCCAATGTAAAAGCTGAAAGAAGAGATGGGAGCTTACGCTTTGTCTCTCTGTCAACTGTTCTCACTAGAGTTCTATTCTCTATGACCAGCAAGCAGAGTCTGCAATAATTGACAGTGTTGTTGTAATTGTTCAGCGGGATATTTAGTTCAATTTATTTTGCAAAATGGCTTAATTTGATCTTCCAAGGAAGCAGATTGATATATTATTTTAAAAACTCCAGTTGGACAATGAACAACAATCTATTTACATATGTAAGTATCTCAGTCTGCAAACATTTCATATCTCACATATCATAATCAAATTGTATTTGTTAATAAAACAAAAGATCTGTAAATATTATATTATTTTATTATGGAAGTACTGTTATATTAGATTCGCTCTTTTTTTATACTCTGTACCAAAGGGTCAAAGGGTATATTGAATTTGTGCAAATATATAAACTTCGGTATAACAAAGTTAGTTTTTCCTAATTAAAAAAAAAAAAATGATTTTTTATTCAGCTGTGGGAGGGGGTCGCCCACCACCACCTCCTTCAGCTAAAACCTGACGTAATCAACAGCTGCTGGCGCTGCTGCTGCTGCCGGGACTACCAAAATTTATTAGTACAAAATTAATAGAAACTTTGGCTAGGCAATCGGAAGTTTCACCCTCCATGCGCCCCAAAAATCCAAAAATATGTCATACGATGCGTTACGTAGGCGGAAGCAAGGAGGACAACAGAGAGTCGAAGTTAAGAGCAGCAACTGAGCACAAGGACATTGGCAGCAGGGGGTGGGAAGACCAAAATTAATTTGAAAATTACAAAAATAAATCAGCCACTGGACAAGACAAGACACGCACGTGAAATGTTGTTGGCGTGGGTGGGGGAAGCGGGGGCATGCGCAGGGAAAAATTACAACGGTACAATAGTAAAACAAAAATTGGTAGGCGCATTGAGTGGGGGGAGGGTGGTTGCCCTTGGGTTAATTTAATGTTATATAATTTTTGTTGGCCAACGGCAAATAAAACTAAGGTAAACAAAATTTTTCGCTATTTTCAAAATGCACACGCTCTCTCTTTCACTCTCACACACTCTCACCACTGAGCTGGTGCCGGAATCTGTGCCCGGACCAATGCCGGAGGAGCTGCCGCAGCTGTCCACGATTTTTGCGACGCTGTTGCTGCTGCTGGATTTGGTTGTGTGGGATGCATCTTCCGCTGATCCCGCTCCGGCTGGTGTATTTGCTATATTCTGCATATTTGTCTCTCTGCAGGCAGCGGCGGTGTCGTCGTTTCTCTTGTTGTTAATGCAGCGAATTCACTTTTTTTAATTGTTTGGCCTATTGTCGAACTTGTGTTTGTGTTTTATAATTAATAATTATAGCAAAAATATTTTTTTTTTCGAGCTTGATAATTTACAGAAACAAATTAATTGCTGGCAATTTAATGCTGAAATTCATTTTTTTTTTTTTTTGGGCTTAGCTGTCAGTTTGACAGCGTGATTGGACGTATAAACATTGTCCAGATACAATATATCGATGAATTCTCTTTTAGTTACAGCCCTTAGGACTGTTTCAAACAAAACCCTCTGCACCAATTCCGTGGTGATTCGGAATCACCCCACAAGGGATGCAGACAGCTGGTTGGTATTTGGCGCGATTTCAACAAAACACGCTTATAAATTTAAAAATCCAAGGCGGCTTCTCTTATGAAACGTGATTTTATTTGTGATTTTGTTACCATTTCTCGTTGACTCTCAAATTCTGGCAACACTGCTGATCACCATCACCATCATGAGCAATAACGGTAATGTTAAATCGCGTCTGGTCACACTAAAAACGGCCAAGGCGCCAAACCTAAAATGCAAACTAAGTGCCTTTTTTGAAATATATTTCTAAGTTTCAGTTTAAAATGAAGTTACTGAAAAATGACTTACGTTCCACCCGCTTCCTCTTGCCCCTTAAAGAATATACAAACTGAGCTCCTTTATTACATTTTGATGTCTCTATATATTTATTAGATTTTGTTGCGGTTTTGAAAAATAGCATATTTCATGTTGTTGTTGGGGGTTTGAAATAAAAATAAAAAATAATTATACTGTGATTATATAATATATATATAATAAAATAACAAATAGAGCAGAGGGATGTGCTTGGTTGTTATTAGACATAACTTATAATAATAAAAAGGTAATAAAAAAATATGTATCAAGTTTTATTATTTATTTCAAGCGCATATTTATTTATTTATTTTTAAACTTTTTTTTTTTTTTTTTCTTTAGAGTTTTAAAGGGAAGAAAAGCGAAATATTTGCTAGCAGAAGAAGATGAATTTGTGGATTTTGTTGTATCTTAAGTACCGGTACTTAAAAATTAGTTTAAACATTAAAGAAATTATTTAGATGATCATAAAATATTTATATATATTTTATGTGTGTTTTGTTTTTTGTTTTGTATTGATAATAAAATCCAAAATAAACAAAAGGAAATCTAAAATTGAAATTGAACTCTGTTGTTGTGGTTTGGAGCAGGAAGAGGGGAAGGGGGTGTACTTGGGTAATGCTTACAATTGAAATGTGGTTTGTAGTGAAGCTAAAGTTGGCCTAGATCTCATCTATATCAATCTCATCGCCATCCTCCTCATCCTGCTGGGCATTCTTCTTGTTATTGACAGCCGCAGTTATAACACTGACAGCTGCCACCTTTAAGGGCTCCACACGTGCACGATCATCATACTCAATTTCAACATCTGAATCACCGCCATTCTCATCATCATCATCTGAAGATGAATCCTCCTCCTCGGCATCCTTTAACCACTGCACAAACGGCTCCACTTTTTCATGTATTTCGGTGGCGATTTTCTTCGACACATGCCGCTTGCTCACCTTCTGCGCCCAATCGAGTATGACCTTCTCATCGAGAATGTCCAGATCATAGAAAATTTTGAATATGCCCGCCACCTTGCTCATCAGGGATTGGGTATGCAGCTCCACGGTCTGCTCAATGCCGCCAATCAAATAACGTTGAGCTTTGGGATTGTTGTGGGTGAAGCGCAGCAAAAGATTACGATTCTTGCGCACATCATTGATAATGTTCTCGGTGAAGAGCAGCTCGGCCAGCACCAGGGGTGCCTTGTTCACAATATCCAAACGTTCGGCCTCTATCAGCAACTCCTTGTGCGTGGGCACATCGTCCAGTTGCTTCTTATCGCGCTTGTTCTTCACCAGCTCATAGAAAATGTCAATGCGTTCCTTTTCGGTCTTGTCGTAGTCATCCGAAATGGTCATGCCCTTGGCACCATCGGTCAAATCCTGCAAGCGAGCGCGTATGGCCTCCTAGAAAAGGCGGGTAAAATTAATCTTGATTTTTAATATAATTCCAAGACTTACCTTGGATACATCCACACTCCAGCCATCATCATCATCTTCGGTAATGCTTTTTTCCGGTATGGCCGCACTAATCTCTGCCTCGGTTTGACTGGCCTGATTTGTGCCATTTCCACCATCGGATTCACCGCCTGAATTGTTGGCCATTGAGTTGTTGGATATGGAACCATCGGAATTTTCATTCTTATGCTTTTGCTTTCTGGAACGTTTACCCTCGGTCAGGGAAGAGCCCTGAGCGGCTGGATTCAGTGAGGGAGGATTCTTTACTATAAAAGTGTTGACCTTATGATTGACCTTGAGGAGACCATGGAAACCACAGGCCTTGCAAGACTGCGAAATGGTTTGATTTTTGGCCGAGACTGTAAGATTCGTTTCGGGATTATCGCATTCGGGACACAGCACAAATTTGCGTATGAAGCCATCGAGTAAATCCTGCAGCTTGTTCACATCATGCGATCCATTCACTATGAAGCGCTCGTTCTGTAAGAGAGAAAGGAGTATAATCAATGAACTATATGGAAAGATTAAAGTTGCCTCACCTTATGATCGAACAGCGTTTGGGCCCCCAATTCGCAACCAAAATATTTGGTAGGATAGGTGGCCGGACGTCCTATGGCACGCGCCACTTCGGCCATATTAACCAATACCGTCTTAATGCCATTTCCCTTGCCCTCGACCTTGGCCTGCAGGCGCGGCATCTTATAGCGGTAAAAGATGTCCGTGACACTGCGATTCACATTGACAGTCGCCATTTTCGTGTTTCGCTTGTTTTAAGGGCTACTCTTCTCTCTTTAAATCGGACTCCGTTGTTTGCTTTATTCACTGCTTGGAAGACGACTCCTCCTCCACTGCCAATTGGTTGACTTTTGCGGCTAATTTGCAGTTGCTTGACCTTTCGTTCCCGTTCATTAAATTTCGATTGATCCTCGGCGTGAACTCTCTCAATGCAGCAGCTTCTTCAGCACCGCAAAGGGTTTACTGTGCTTGGCTAGCTCGGACTCGGAATCGGATTCCGACTTCGACTTGACTCGGCGTCCACTAAGCATGGACTTGGGCATAAAGTTATAGTTGTTGTTGGATTTTGCTGACTGCGGCTGCTCCAGAAGTATGTTGTGTTGTGTTGGGTTGGGTTGGGTTGGGGGTTCTATCTCTTCTTGGTATATCGGTCTATATATATATATAGTTGGTATATATATATATATAGATGTGCGCGTGTGTGGGCTTCTTCTTTTTTGTATATTATTATTTTGTTTTAACTCTTAAATTTTTATGGGTGCTTTTTTGTTTAATTTTATTTTTTTTTTTTAATTTTTGAAATTTTTATTTCCAGTAAAAATCTATGGGAACGCCACGTTTATGGGCTCACGTGTACCTGAACGGCTGTAACTTCCGATGTCTGTTACTCGAAGTCCTAAGGAGAAGAGAAAGAGAGCAGGAAAATAACGTTAGTTTCGTGTATATTCTAATATTTAAAAAAATAATAAATAAAATCAGTGCTGCAAATCGGTCCTGAATCAAACCCCTAAAAACCGATTCGGTTCGAGTTTTTTGGGTTCCCCGACCATGAACCGAACCTCTTACATTTTAGACGCCTCAAACCTGATCCCGATCCGGAACACTTTTTCCAAAAATAAGGATCGGTTCACAATAATAAGCAATTTTACAAACGAAAGAATGAGATTATTCAAAATTAAATCTTGAAGAGTCACTATGTCTGATTGTAAAGAAGGAAATAATGTCAATAATGTTATAGATTCCTTCGAAAATTGAGATTTTTTTAACTTTTGGAAAAGATCTAAAAACAAACACCTAAAAAATATTGTGCTAACTTAGTTCGCGTACAGATAAACTTCTCCAAGAAGATATAGTGCCTACACAGAATAATAAACCCTTGGTTTTGGTTTTAAAATAAATTTGATTCACTTACCGATGACTTATAGTTCGCCTCTTTGAATTCATGCACAGTTCGAAGCCTTTACTCCGTTTTTGTGGAATTGGAGGTGCGCCTTTTTTTGCTGGTGTGTCTGTAAAAATATTTAAAAATTAGTTTAAGGTAATAAACAGAATGTATATTAAGACTGGCACTGCTCTTGATCGCTACCTACCCCCGGGGCCGCTAACTTTGAATTAACATTGAGATTTGTTTATAATTTTTGTTGAAAGAAAAACTTGACCAAACAACCAGGACAACGCCTTTTGTCTTTGTCTTCAAAGACGTCTCGGAGTTAGTAAATCCACCTGCAAACGTTCTCTTCGTATGCGAAGCAATTTTGAACCAAAGTACAACCAAAAGTTAGACCACATCAAAATTGCTATAGAAGATGCCGTTGTTGCAGGATAAAATAGATGCACGGAAATTTTGGATTTCGTTTGTAATGGAATATAACACACAGCTAATTTTAGTTTTATTTTTTTACTGAGAATTTCGTTAGTGTTTGAAATTGAAATATTTTCAATTCAATGGCCTCCTACACTGGAGAGACTTTCGGATCAGACTGACAGCTAAGGCAAATATAAGTGATTGTCGCACCCCATTTGTTTATATTAAAAAGTTTAAACAATTGGCGTTGGCTTTTGATTATTGCCAAGTCAGCTCATCTAAGGAGAAGGAAACTGGAGAGTGTTAGAGTATACAAAATATTCCATAGGAATGTTTATTAAGTGGAAGTGGCGTGATGGTGATTCGAGAACTTTGTTAGAAGCTTCGAGGAATCTCCTAATTTTAAAGCCCACTTAAAGTATATGAAAGAGCAGACACCCATATCAAAAAAAGAGAATCTCATTTTTTTTAAATCAGTCAAAAACAAGAAGAGAGGTAGAGATGTCAGCATATGCCGCTATTTCCCACTTTAAATTCGTATGCTCGCGACGACCACAAAAGAGCACTGCGAGTATAGGCATTAAGCAACTCTGATTTAATGGAAAATGTCATCCATACACGTGTAGTCGAACTATGCAAACGCTTACTGAATGTGAAGTCTGAAGATGCAGGGTCTGGGCTATACCATGGAGATAGGTTTTTTTTCAATTTGAGCTTAAATGAACCAAGGAGGGAACACATATTTTTTCTGGTAGGGACCCTTTGACCCCCCCCTTTAATCACTACAAAACCCATTTCTTTAGAGAGCAGAGGAGAGTACCACCATTGTGAACCAATATCTCCAAAATTGGTAAATGTCTAGTATAGCGGCCTACTCTCAGAAAATTCCAAAAAAAATTTCCTCGATGGACCGCGAATTATGAAGAATTTTCATGCAGAAAAAAGGTGGGGGTCATCCATGGTTTCTTTTTAAACGAATTTTAACAATTTGATTTTTTACCTAATAAAACATATTGTGTTTTGAGCAATGTGTCAAATTTAATTCAAATTTAATTCAAATTTAATTGGATTTTTATTGTTCATTCAATAATTCTAATCAAAATGGAGTGCACGAATTGCAATTTTACGGTGTCGAAATTTTTGTCTTTGACGAATATAGAGGTTATTGAGTATTTAAAGCGTCACAAATGTTTACTACAAGAAAAAAAATGTGGAAATTGTTCTGCTGACTGTAAGAAAGCAGTAAAAGAAGACGGCAAACTATTCTTTCGGTGCCGTTAACAGTTGACTGCTACAACCATGCGCAATAAAAAAAAAGTCAAGAAACAGTGCAATTTCAATGAAAGTATCCGCAAAAATACCTTTTTTTCTACACCAAACGGTGAACCATTCTCAAAATTTTGTGGATCCCTCTACACAAGCACACACACAAAACATAGAAAGGCTGTGGCGGGACGTGAAGGCCGAGATGCCTCATTTTCGCTCAAAAATCGCGCGATTTTTTGAAAAAAAAATTTACTTTATTTAACACAGAAAAACTGCATTTTGCAAGTGTGTTGGCTGTGTACTGTGGCATACACCAACACAAGCTCATATTTCAGTCCTCTCTATTTTGCCGGCTCTGATCTAAGTGTGTCTTTCATAAATCTTTTTTTCATGGATCCCAACAAGTGCAATTTATGGGTATCCGCAGGGAGTAATCTCGGTCCATTGTTATTCAACCATTTTATTAATGATTTTAACGTGCTTACAAACTTAAAGCCATCTACAGTTGGGAAAACAATAATATCACCACTAATTAATCAAAAAACAATAAAATAATAAATAAGTGTTGCGATTTTTTCAAGTCTTGATATTTTTAATATTGTTTAGTATTCCCCAAATAAGAAAAAAGTAGAACTGATCTTGAAATGGTTATAAATATTTAATTTTTTTATGGATAAATAATAGCACCACTTTAGCATTCTTCATAGAAACTGCTTTATTTCGGTAAATTTCTTAGATGAAAAGCACGTGGTTAAAAAATTCGATATTGATTGGAAAATCCTTTAGAGTAGTTGGTCGATTGGTTGGGTATTCAAATTAAATGATACAGAACACAATAAACTACAAAGAAAAGACTGAAACAATTGCACGAAAACAATTTCTGGCCCAGTTTAACGCCAAAAGATTGATCTGCGAGGACAAAAGGGATCATCTTAAGGCTGCAACTGAGCTCAAAAAAAGGTCCTAAATATAACTGCGTCTATAATAAAATATACTGGAAAAATCATTTAACATGAAGGCTAAAGTGTAATGGTATTTGGATGTTTTTCTCACTATGGAGTAGGTCCACTATATTGTTTCTAAATCATAATGAATCAACATTTAGGCGTCCATATTTTGGATATGTGAAGGAACCCATCGCAGAATATAAAATGCTGCTAGTATGGGTCTTCCAACAAGACAATGTCTCCAAGCAAACCAGCAGAAATGCAAAGGAATGGTTCTGAAAAAATTCTGATAGAGTTTTGGAGTGGCCTGCGTAGTCACCAGACCTCACTCAAAAAATTTTACTTTATTGGGTACAATAAAATATTCATCGATGGATCGCGAAAATAATATTTTAATATATTTATTTGAAAAAACAAACAGAAATCGAAAAGCATATGTGATCAAGCTTGTATTTGTATGGGCAAAAATTACAACTTTAAAATTCGTTTAAAAAAGAAACCACGGATGACCCCCGCGTTTTTTCTGCATGAAAATTCTTCATAATTCGCGATCTATCGAAGGGATTTTTTTTTTAATTTTCTGAGAGTAGGCCGCTATACTAGACAATTACCCCAAAATTCATATACAAAATTTCTCACTCACCGCTGGGGTCATAGATAATGGCCACAGTATGATGTCGCTTGAACTTGAACGTTAAATCGCCCAGCATATGATGCAGCTCGCTCTTGAAGTTCGTTGTCACGAGCAACAGTTGAACGAGCGCGATCAGAAATTTTAACGGCAATTGCTTGGGCGGCGTCAGGTTGATGAAGTTGCTCGGGTTGTCCTTTATTGGTGTTGTTTGTCTTCTTATCGTCGTCGTCGTCTTCTTCTTCTTCTTCTTCTTCTCAGTCTCTAGGTTATAAACAGTGGCTTCTGCTTGGTGTTCAATCAATGCGTTTCGATCTGGTTGACATTTGTAGGAGGATTGGGTAATGTGGGGAACCCAACGTTTCAAGCCCCGTGTTGACATAAACAGCGTTTTTCAGGAGATGCACCGGATTAGCAATTAAACGCAGCAAAGCGTTAAGAGAGAGAATGACAAAAAAGTATAGATGGTTGGTTGGAAGGAAGCAAGGGAAATAGTGAGTAGTCTGGGTGTAACTATTGCTGCTGCTCGAAAAAAATATATATACAAGAGTCTGAGCCGATAATTGAGACAATGAAAACTCGATTGAGGAAAGTTATTAGAGATATGTATCTGGGAGTTTATAATGGGGCTGCAGCAGCAATTCTCACACACATGCACTCACACACTCTCAACGCAAAGAAAAATTCAATAATTACAATGCCATTTCTGTGGCACATAGAACCAAAAAAAAAAAAGCTTCAATTTACATTCGGCCAAAGCAGTACAAAAAATCGCCTCGCTTTTGATTCCCTTTGCTCTAATTTCTCTTTTTGGGTTAATTTGTTTTGGAAAATTTTTCACGTTTTAAGGAAAAATCCGCAACTAACGTGGAACGATTGACGTTGACAAATAAACTAAGCGAAAATCAAGTCCTGCCCCTGTGGTCCTTTACTGCTGCAGCATTGCGCAGTCGCAGTTAAACATATGTTTCAGTACCAAATCCCATGAAGTATATGTACGTCAATGGCTCCCCCTCTCCGCCCAAGCTGCACCACCAATAGAACGCAAGCGCAAGCAGTAAAGAGAGAGAAAGAAACAGCTGAGAAAATGCAAGCAGCTCTCAAAAGGATGCCCCTGAGACCATCATATATAATCTAATGCAGCAGCAGCTTGATGGTTCTTATACAACTTTAATTCTTTCAGGTTACGTTCAACCAGAATGATTCCATAAGAGAATAAATGGTATGATGACGAACTTCACGCTGAATTAGTCTTCATTCAGAGCATAAATAATAAACTCTGGTGCATAACTATAGCCGCACCCTACAGTTTTCAGTTTACGTGTACCGTGGAAAGGGTATCAAAATTGGCGTTCAAAAAAAATTTCTATAATCTAATCTGATAAAATGAGGTGCGGCTATAGTTATGCACCAGAGTTTATAAGGTTCGGTTCTGAACCAAACCGTACCGAACCGCTTATTTGAGCTTGTAAACCGAACCAAGAACCGAAACGGTGTTCTTTCAAAAACGCTAAACCGAACCGAAAAGCGCCTACAAAAATGGTTCGGTTCAGATTATTCATGAGTTTAATGAGGTAAACACTACGATATTGTACCTTAAAATTTAGCAATTTTTCTAAGGTAGTGGTAGCGTTTCATCGTTAATCTAAATTTAGCCTTTTCCGTACCTTTATGTTATCTATTTTACATTTATAGAGAGATGATTATGCGTTCTTTTCCTTCACACAATAGAACAACGCTTCCTTTTGCTAGGCTTTAGCTGGTAATCCAATAGATACGCAACGTTTTCGAAATGCTATGGTATTGAATTGAATTGAATTTTTTTTTTAAATTTGTCTTTTTACATTAAGTACATTAAATGTACTACATTTATAATAAGATCAGCTCACCAAGGCAATAATATAATAGACAGTATCTGATTTCTATCTATATATTCCATACATTTAGATTAGGAATAGAAGTTATTTAAATGCATTTTAAGAAATATAAGCTGAAAGGTGAAAGTGGGACCTAAATCGGGGTTTTGGAAAAAGGCCCAAATTTACTTCAATATTTCCTTTTATTAATTCATCCTCAAAATGTTCTGTTATTATGTTTAAATGGAATTTACCCCCTCGCTATTTAATGATATAAAATATTTACTTTATATAATTCCATTGAACTGATTGCCTTTTGTTCACGTTTTCCGACTTGTGTTTACAAAAAGGAAAAAAAAAAAGGGGGCCGAATCCATTGCATGAGGAGACAACAGCAAGTGTTGGGAGGGGGGGGAGAAAACAATCACAGAGTAGAAAGACGACGACATACACATAACAAAATCATATAACAGCGGCGACAACTGAATGCAAAACGCATTGAAAATCAGGTGAGCTATTTATTTGAGACACAGATGAGGAGACGCAATGGACGCAAAAACTGGTTTTTACTTTTGTTTCCCTTGGGTTATTGTTTGGCGCACAGCAAACATTGCTAAACAAATCACATTTACAATGCAAATGTAACTGCCAACTTCCAGTAATCAGTTGAATCGAGCTTTAAATTAAGGGCCGATTTCTCATATCCTACCCTACATAGCAGTATCTGTCACATACAGAGTAAAATGTATGTTTTTCTCACACATAGCAGCTATTTAGGAGCTGAAAATCGGCCCTAAGTTAAAATAAGTCAGTCCTGCTCGACTTGGATTTAAAAAATGCCCCCAGCAAGCATTTTATGAAATTTCTGATCACTTTCGAGTCCTCTAACCAATTAAAGTACTCATAATGAGCTTATTTTCTGATCATAAACAGGGTGTCAAACCGGAACCCGAACTGGAACTGTACACCGAAAAGAACCGATTGAAACTTACAACCAGAACCGTAACCGTAATTATTTATTTTTTGCGTACCGGTATTTCGGAACCTTTATTTTTGGAACCGAAATGACCGAAAAGAACCGAAACATTGTACCGGTACAGATTCGGTTCTGAGTTTTTTTTGTTATTTCATTTTTATTGCTTCAATCAGGGATTTCTTCAGGGTAAAACGCAGGGTAAGCAAAAACTTACAAATGAAAAGTTAAGGGACCATCTGGTATATACTGAAATTTCCAATAAAAATAACAATTTCATCTTATCTATTTTGGTTCAATAAATTCCAAATATTATTAATTTATCCTTAATTTTTGCATTTACAAAGGAAATGAATAAATAATTGGCCCAAATGGACTTAACCCAATAGCAGGGTTAAATTGTGATCGGTAACGTTACCTGAAAACAGTGTATTTAACATTTCATCAGATATCAAAAGATCTTCTTGCTCTTCTATTATTAGGACATTTTTTTTGAGGTAAAGTTTATGATGTTTAATTTTCCTTCTTTATACCTAATTTTTGTTGTGTACCATTTCTATTTTATCTTCGGATTAAAGATATTTTAAATTATACCGGTACATACCGGTACGTACCGATATACCGAAATAAAAACCAAGGTACCGGTACGGAACCGAATACCGAAATAAACTAGAACCTAAACAGAACCTTTTACCGAAACATTAGTTTCGGTACGTACCAGAACCGGAACCGAAATTCGATTCGGTTTGATTCCCCGATCATAAATGCTACTTTCGTCGGATGAAAATGGTAACCACTCGCGAATCTTTTTTAAGGGTCGCTTATAAACCGCTTTTCTGATTTGATTTGCTACATTTTACAAGTTAAATCACATTTTAAGCCTATGAATGAGTCATTTTCGAATCTTTTTAAAATCCCACCTGAAATCAATGTCTTTTCAATCATCAAGAGGACTCGTATTGAACTCATCAAGGCAAAAAGACTCGAATGTAATTGATAATTTCATAAAATGCTTGCTTGGACACTGTACCTTAGACATATCACATACTTAGCGGACGCTAACGACGCCGCAATCGCGACGCTGCGCCTCCCCACCCCCTGTCTGTTGGCTAAAAAGTATTTTACTTCCAAAACTTCCGTGTTCTTTGACCGAACTGATTGTGTGTTTCAAAATGGATAGATAATTAGGCCTAAGTTAATATGTATAGAGTCAAAATTGTGGTTCTTGGAGGGAAGAGAAACTGCAAAATATGTACATATCCTAATGAAATCGCTCCAAATTAAAAATATGTACATTAGATCGTTCTTTTTAATGCAAAAATAGAAAATTAGAGAGGTCGTTCCCTTAAAAGGGTTATACGCAGTTTAAATTTTCAAAAAATCTCCTTTTTTTTATGCCTTTTCGGAATGTTCATATGCACACATGGCCTACAAATCGCTTTCGACCCAAAAACAACCCAAATCGTATGGAAATTGGGTCGTTTTTGGGTTATTTAAGTATATTTTCTGAAAAATTTTAAACCGATCTGGTAAATATTTTTGAAGATCTACCCATATTTGTAAGGACCGACACATTATCTTTTTCTTCACATGACTATCTGATATTACCAAAGCCCTTTTCCAAATTTATGAAGATTAAATCAACGAAAAGTGATTGAAAAGGTGTCAAGGTGGATTTACACAAACCAATAATGTAAGTTTTAATGAATTGTTATAGAAAATAACATCGAAAATTACTTGAAGATTTTAGGTAATGACCACGATATAAAACCATACAAAATACAGCTGGGGGAAGAACTCAAACTGGGTGACCTTTCACAACGTCATTTGTTTTCTAAATGGGCCTTAGAAAAGTTGAATAAAGATCCAATGAATGCCGAATTTGAAAAAGAACCGCCAGAAGCAGTTCAAAAGCTGCCAATGCTCGCTGAAAAATGCACTGTTTGGTAAGGTTAGTGGGCCGACGGCATCATTGAACCATACTTTATTAAAAATATAAAAAATGGAGCAAAATATATAAATTGTTGCCTAAAATGCATGCCAAGGACCAATTGAAAGGAGAGTTTGGTGATTTATTAATCTCACATTTGGGACCAGTTCATTGGCCGACAAAATCATGTGATTTGGTCTACGTAAAGTCTCTCTTACAATTGCAGGCTTAATTTAAACTTAAAACCGCATAAATTGAACGATTTTCCTTAAATTGAACGAAATTGTAAACTGGATGCAGCGACACCTGGCGTTTAAAGTGGGGAAATTTGAGTTTGTGCCTGTGTATATGGCACAGTTAGGCGAGAAAGTGTATGGTACATACATTGTACATATGTATGACCGAAATCTAGAGCAAGTGCAGTCGTGGGTGGTGTTGCGTTTATAAATAGTTCCAGCAATTGCCATTGGCACACTATACTAGATACATGCATATGTATATATATGTATATATGCATTTGGTGACCCCTTATCAAGTGCAATGCCAAGATGTCTATTTGGTACATAAATTTTAAATTGTCCACTTACCACTTAATCTTTCAAAAGTCATATAAGATATTATGTTTCCCCTGCTTGGGGTGCGCAATGCAATCTCTCGAATTGGTTGATAAGACAAAGATGAATCGTTACTCGTTATGTTTAACAGGTCGCGCTATCTGCTGCACTTTGTTTACCGTTGTGTTTGGGGGTACACACCAAAAGAAAATGGAAATGCAATTTGCACTTATGCCACGTGAGAAGTTTTTAACAACTGTAGAAAATCGCTGTTCACGCTTCGCCAGATGATGATGCAAAAACCCTGCAAATGACAACAACAAAAAATATTAAAATGTAATGTGGTTTAACATCAGCTGGAACGGTGAAGTGTCAACATAACTGGCCAACTTGCAACTGCACATAACACATACATATGTAAATGTGTGTATGTTATCTAGATATAAACGTAATAAGTCTTGCGTGTGTGTGTATATAATTATAATTTTGCACGGCACACACACACACATGCATACAGTTGAGTAAATACATACGTATGTATGTACAAAAGAAGCCACGCCATTTAACTTTTTGAGGTTGTGTGAATTTGGATGAACCAAATTTTAATTACCTTCTTCGGATAACAAAAATATATTAAGCTGGTTTAATTTGAACTTGATATAAACACGTAACTTGGATTTTGTTGGTAATTTAAGACGATTTTTTGCTTTTCCAAACTGCACTGCCTGGTTTTCTGTGGAAGAACAAGTCGATAGGAAATTTATGGGGAACAAAATTAATCGGTAGGGAAATGGCAGGGAAATTAATCAGTCGATAGTGGGAACAAAAGTTATCGATGACAAATTTAGCGGGAAAAAATGTGGGAACCAGTTGCAGCCACACTTACGAGTTTGAAATGAATATGTTTTTTGTATCATAAAACGGTCACACTTAATCCAATGTTTATATTTGAATTCCGTTAAAAAATAATAGTTACATCCGATTTTCTATTATAAGTTTATCAGTTACAAGCTAAAAAAAAAATATATGTACGTTACTATTTGCGCCCCCTACCCTTGCCACCTTTGCCACCCTTGTGACCCTTTTCGCGTCGCTTCTTGGCATCCACCGAGCGTTTGTCCTTCTTCTCGCGCGGATCGACTACCTTGTAGCGTCCCTTCACGCCCGCTGGACGGCGTGCTCGGCGTGAGGCCGTGTGCTTCTTGGCCACCACATAGGTGATCTCCTTCTTCTTTTCCTGCGCCTTTTTGTAGATTTTCTTTAGCTGTTTCGCCTTCTCCTGGGACGTGGCATCCGCATTCTCCATGATCTTTTCGGCCATTTTCTTGGCCTTGGCCAGACGTTTGGTGGCGCGACGCTTCTTCCGCAATTTGGCCTCCATTACCTTCTTAATGGGTCGCACATTGAGCTCCTGCACCTTGCGCTGATACTCCTCGGTGAGCTCCTTGGGCACGGGCTGTGGTTTGGTCATATGTTCGTGTTCGTCCTGCACAAACCAAACGGGAAGATTCTCATCATTGAAGGCATACCGATTCCAGGCGGCATCAATGAGATCGCGACGGGTTTTCTTGCCGCGTATAAGTAGGGCGCCCAGGGCCAGCTCCTCCTCGCTGAGTCGTACCTTTTTGGTTTGAGGCTCTGAAAAATGTAAAATAATTAATTGAATTTGAATCATTTTTAACCAACTACCTTTGGACATATTGCCGGCCACCGGCTCCTCTATCTCCTCCTCCGAATCAGAGGATTCTGAACTGCTATCCTTGGTCTCCACATCATGGCGTGCTCGACGTTTGGCTTTTTTGCCCATTACCAACTGAGGTTCATCCGGTTGCAGGCTACTCTCACCCAGCACCGACACGCCCTTGGCCTTGTATTCCTTGGCCAGCTGATCCAGATCATAGTTCTCCTCATCCTCGTTGTCAGTGTCCAAATTCTGTAGATTATCCTTCTCATACCAGAGCTGCACACGCTGTTGTCGTTTGGTGTCCTTGTCACGAAAATCTCCCGATTTGATCAACGGATGCTCGCCACGTTTTCTCTTGCGTTTGTCCTTCTTCTCTTCGCTTTCATCCTCATCACCCAGGCCCAGGCCCTGCTGATCATAGTCACTGTCACTATCCTCCTCGGCACTGGGCTCCGGCTCATCATCGTTCTCATAGTTGGCATCATCGTCCAGACGCTTGTCATCCTTGTCGTAGCGCTTGTATTTGGGCAATTTGGGTCGCTCCACGGGCTCACCCTCCACATCAAAATCGGGCTGTATGTCCAGCATCTCATCCAGCTCGTGGGCCGAGCTGATTTCCTTAAGATTGAAGATCTCATGCTCCATCTCCTCCACGGGTCCCTCGTCGCCTTTGATCACCATATTAAGGTTCATCTTTTCGTGCAGTTTGGCCTTGGTCTTGAGGGTCTTGCGGCGTTTGCGTTTTAATTCCTTTTGTTCCTCATCGGCTAGCGTTTCGATTTGCTGCTGCAGATCTGCATCCTCCATATCCTCCACCTCATCCTGGGTCAAGGGTTTGGTTACCTCGGCTTCGGTCTCCTCAATGACCGCCTCCTTTTCCTTGGTGTGGTACAGCTCCTCACGCAGATGCTTCCACCACAACAGCAAACCCTTAATATCCTTGCGTCCCAATACCTTGAGATCCTTGCAGCATTCGCGTATCTCTGTGGTGGTTCTTTTGTGCTTGGCTATGCGCTCATCATCGATCTGAATGGAGGCGATGCCTTGTAGGGCAGCCAAAGCATTTTCGGCCTGCAGAAATTCCGTGGCGGCCAAATCATTACGCAGGGCCATGTCCTGCTCGGTATAGCCCTCGGCTTTGATACGTTTCTGCTTCTCCGGATGCAGCAGACTGCTGCTCTTCTTGTTGCCCTCCAGATCCAGCTCCTCGAACACATATTTCGAGTCCAGCAGGCGGGCATCAATGCGATCCGGTGCCAAATAGCCCTGACAGACCACAAAAATCTCAGCCGATTCCTTACGCGAGGCACTCGGCTTGGTGGCATGCACCTTCTTGAACAATTGCTTAAGAACCCACAGCAGCGCATTGTAGTCCTTGGAGCGAAACACTTTGGTCACAAACCAGCCGCCGCCACGCAGAAATTGTGTGGCCAACTTGAGGGAATTGAGCGTCAGACAGATCTGCTGATAGGCATCGTATAGCCAATTCTTGCCCACATTGGGTGCACCGTCATGCAGCACCACATCCGCCTTCCACGACTGCAGCTCCTTGGTCAATGTCTGGCGACATTTCTCTGTGGTAATATCCTCCACCAGGCCTATGCAACCGGCAATGGGACGTATGGGAAACAGATCGACACCAATGACAATGCTCGATACGGGCATATTCTGTTTGGCCACCTGCATCCAACCGCCGGGAGCGGCACACAAATCCAGACATACCTGCGACTGTTGAAGGAAACCAAATTTACGATTCAGCTGGATCAACTTGAAGGCGGCACGCGAACGAAAGCCGGTTTCCTTGGCCAGCTGATAGAACTTATCCTTACGGGTCTTTCCTACTTTCGTCTTTTTGCCCATTTTGAGGGAGTTCTAAGAGAGGTAAATCAAAGGTAAAAAAGGAACAACGCGCTTTGTGCACGTGTTGGAATGATGGCGCGCAGTGTGACCAAAGCTAAGAAAATGTGAAATGTTAACAATTTAGCTATTTTGAAGCCAAAATGTATGGAACAAGCAGAAGGAAGCAAATCTGTTAGAAAAAAGGCACTGCTATGTAGTCTGTGGCAAAATGTATTTATTACAACAATAAAAACATACAATTTTTTAACTAAATGCTAAATTTACAATAATGAGACAGACAACGTTTGCATGACCCGCAAACTGACAATATGTAAGTCGTGTTGGCTAGGCAATTGTGAGCTGTGTTTTTAATTTAGCTATTTTAAAGCCAAAAGTGTTGAGGAAAAAGAAAAAGCAGAGGGAAGCAAATCTTTGATAAGTTCTTGTTTAAAAATGTACTGCAATGTAGTCTGCGCCAAAAAGTAACTATTAAAACAATAAAACAATAAAATTTGTAAACTTTATGCTAAATTTACAATAATGAGACAGACAATGTTTGCACGACCCGCAAACTGAAAATATGTAAGATGGGATTTACAAAATGAAATAAAATTCATGATGTTTTCTAAAAAGCTCTTGCTTGTTGGAAAGAGGTGTAGAGGGTAAAGCTACCACACCCAGTGCTGCCAATTCCGCTTTTTCCCCGTCAAATCTGGCTGTTTTTAAAGGCTAACTGCGGGAGAATTTTGAGAATTGCGGGAAGCGGGAGCTCTGGATTTTTATACCCGTGACTCGTAGAGTAAAAAGGGTATACTAAGTTCGTGCAAATGTATGTAACAGGCAGAAGGAAGCATTTCCGACCCCATAAAGAATATATATTCTTAATCAGCATCAATAGCCGAGTGGATAAAGACATGTCAGTCTGTCCTTCCGTCCGTCTGTATGAACACCTATATCTCAGAGACTATAAGAGCTACAGCTACCATTTTTTCAGTTTAGACTTGTATCGCCTGCACACAGATCAAGTTTGTTTTAAATTTTTTTCCACACCCCCTCCCGCCGCCGCAATATGATAAAACCTCATATCTCCCACAATTTTAGAGCTAGCTTGTTTGGACCTTCTAGACATATATTATACTTATCAATACTTATCGAGCCCCCATACATCGTTTTCCGATCAGATGAACTATAGTAGAGTGGCCACCCTCGCAATTTAGTAAATACCTCATATCTCCCACAAATTTGAAAATAGATTGTTTGAACCTTCTAGTTATTTATTTTAATCATCATTACTAATCGATCCTCCATACATCATTTCCCGATCAGATGAACAATAGTAGAGTTGACGCCTCCGCTAACCCTGGCTGGCGAACCCTGGCTTTAGGGGAAAAAAATCGAAGATAATCTAGCTCTTAAGTCTATAACTCGGCCATTTTACCACTAATTTCAACGATTTATGTCTTAAACTAAAGCTAATTAACGCCTTTAAATGATCATAAAAACAAAATTTGTACATTTTCATTTGCGAATTTTCCCAAATTTTTAAAGCCAACAAATTTTAAAAAAAATCTAATTTTTTGTGTTTTTTTACAGCTGTTTTTATTATATTTAATACTTCTTGAAGTCGTTGGCAAGTGACAAATTTTAAAGTTAAGTAATTTTAGTAGCAGACAATGTAGCTAAAATTGCCAGCACTGATTTCTCAACAGTTGTGCAACAGCGGCATAACAGTTACTTTATAGCTTGACCAGCTTAAGCCAACCAACTGAACTTAAAGCAACATTAAGATGGCTCTGATACCGCCGGTGACCCGCCTCAGCTCCAACATCATACGCATCCTGGGCTGTAATCCCAGTGCCATGACTTTGCAGGGCACCAACACGTATTTATTGGGCAATGGCAAAAAGTGAGCATAAAAGCAAAGTCCAACAAAAAATCATAAACTATTTCCGATCTTATCATTAGGCGCCTTTTAATCGACACCGGCGATGAGAATGTACCGGAGTACATAGATCATTTGGCTGGGGTGCTGCATCAGGAGCAGGCCACCATACAAACCATTCTGCTGACCCACTGGCATCATGATCATGTGGGCGGTGTTAAGGATATAGTGGGCAGCCGTTTGGCTGATAAAGGTTAGTCGAAGCATTGTGGCATACTGGTGTTGGGCTCATTTCTCCTACCATTTCATCATTATTCAAGTGCCCCTCAATGCAGATTGTCAGGTGTTTAAATTTCGGCGCAGCGATGCCCCAGATGTGTGTCCCGAAATACCGGCTGACATACCCCTGCAAGATCTTAAGCATAATCAAGAGTTTGCTGTCCCGGGAGCCCTAGTGCGTGTGGTGCACACTCCTGGCCATACCACCGATCATGTGGTTTTGACCACCCAAGAGGGTTTGCTATTCAGCGGTGACTGCATATTGGGTAAGTCTACTCTTTCACTTGTCCAATTAATTCCATTCATTTTCTTTTAGGTGAAGGCACCGCCGTCTTTGAGGATCTGTATGATTATATGCAGAGTCTGGACAAGATACTCAAGATACAACCACAACGCATCTATCCCGGTCATGGTAATGTCATTGAAGAGCCGCTAAGCAAGATCGAGTATTACATACAACATCGCAATCAACGCGAGCAACAAATTCTCCAATACTTTGTTCAACGTCCACGCGAAAAGTGTGAGGCCATGGATGTTGTTCGAGTGGTATACCAGGAGACACCCGAACAATTATGGCCAGCTGCTGCCTACAATGTGGCACATCATTTGAGCAAGCTGCACAAGGAGGGCAAATTAAGGCTGGTCAGTGGCAAAGAAAAGGATGAGGAGAAATTCTATAGCTATCAGGCCAGCAGTGCGCTCTAGGGAAAAGGGAGGGAGCATCGGTGGGGGTTTTTCTTTGTACATATTTTGTAAATAAGCGGAATGTTCAGTCCAATTGTTAAGTTTTAAAATAAAATCATCCGCCAGCGTCAAAATGTCGGTTACAATTACAAGTCAAGAGTTAGTCAAGCTGTTGCTTCTAACTCGAATATCGTTCATATGATCTGGAAACGGTGTATGGTGGATCGATAAGTAATGATGAGTAGAATGTATGTCTGGAAGGTTCGAACAACCTAACTCCAAAATTGTGGAAGATATGAGGTTTTTTCAAATTGCCGGGGTGGTAACTCTTCTCTCGTTCATCTGATTGGAAAACGATGTATGGGGATAGACACAAATTTTTTTGGTTCTATTACATCCCCTAATTTTTTGGATATCTTGAAATAATTTAAATTTTGTTATATTAAAAAAATTATACAGTAAAAATCTGAGTACCGTATCGGAACCGAAAATCGAAATAGAACCTTTAACCGAAATTCTCATTTCGGTGCGTACCGGAACCGAAATTCATTTCAGGATTAATCCCTGATTACAACAATTAAATGAACTTTAATTTAAAAAAAAAAATTAGCTCTCTAGCATGCTTGGTTTGGAAGCAGGGATCAATATAAAACAGACATAAGGGGTGTCCTATTCTATTGGTGGGGAGTGTATATACTATATAGGGTCGGACATGCTTCCATCTGGCTTTGGTACAGAGTATAATTAAGTTACACAAACTTTTCATTTAGTGCCATTGTCTTGGACTTTATTTGTCTGTTAATCGGTTGCGAAGTTCTAAATCAAACTCTTACTTTAACCTCCCCGTGGCAGCCAGTCAAAAGGTTAATTATTTATTGATTGATTTACTTGGATGACGTTTTATTAAAAAAAAAAAGTAATTTTGACAATTTCGAAGGAGAGAGGGAGGGAGGAATGGGGGTGTGTGTTGTTTTAATGTGTTTTCTGCTGTTCGTCGTCTCCCTTATCCTGCCTTGATTTTGTGGGTGTTATAATTAATAGTGAAATTTTGGGGGTATTGGATGCTTAAACTATGGGGCGCCAAGTGTCTTTTTTTGTACAAAAAAATATATATAGCGTGTGTGAATTGATGTTGTGTGTGTGTTTGTGTGAATAAGTGGGGGGGTTGTTCCTTGATGACTAAAA
Source organism: Lordiphosa mommai (assembly GCA_018904225.1). Taxonomy (NCBI): domain Eukaryota; kingdom Metazoa; phylum Arthropoda; class Insecta; order Diptera; family Drosophilidae; genus Lordiphosa; species Lordiphosa mommai. The sequence goes on from JAEIFT010000018.1 coordinate 1,244,072, forward strand.
AAATAAATTAAGTTCTTCCTGCAACTTGAATTTTCCAACTACTTCCACAGCTCCCCGCCGCATATTTCCAGTATCATCTTTTTGCGAAAGTATTCCATATGCTCCTGGGCGAAATTCAGCGGCTTATCGCGCGTTATATACTCGGCAAACATGCAGCTAAACACACCACAATCACTGCCATTCGCCTGCTGTGGCACATTGGGCACATTCTCGATTTGAAAGTCGCTCGTATCGAATGCCTGCTTGCGCTTATCCAGCGATTCCTCGCGCAAATACATTTCCAAGGCATTAAGCACCGGCTGATTGGGTTTACCCATTGAATCGTAGTAGCGTATGGTCTTCTGTTTAATATGTATAATGGCCATGCACCAGTGTACATTGCCCACATGAACCGGCACCGGTATAATGTCCTTGCTAAAGATATCCACTTTGCGGGTCCAACGCTTGACACCGGCATAACCATTTTGCAGCAGACGCGGCACAAAGAATGTGTTCATGGCATAAACGCTGGGCAATTGGCCCTCCTTGCGTTGGGAACGATCGGTGAGTAGATTCATATAGAAATTTATGACCTCGTCGTTTAACCACATGCTCCCGGTCAGAGTGCGAATATCGTTGCGTGTAATGTTTAAACTGAACTTGGACACGAGCACCTAGAAAAGAGAGAGAGAGGGTATAAAAAAATAAAAAACGAGAAGGCAAAGCTAACGTCGACTGTGCCGAAGTTTTAATACACTTGCAGTTTTTGAAAGTCACTACCATTGATAACAAAAAAGTTTTTCTCACTACAACTAGTTTTTTTACCGAGTTTATATGGCAGCAATATGCAGTATAGTCATCCGATTTTGAAAAATTTTTCGAGAATTGTTGAAGGGTATAAAAGTTATTCACCATGATTTCCTAGAAATCCAAAATAACATTATAAGTTCGATGGAAAACAAAAACCTTTCTCTCTAGTTTTTTAGTTATATGAGCTATTGCTTATAGATTTTGTAAATTTTTCAGAATTGTAAAACTAATATATACCAAGTTTGGTGACGCTTCAATGAACAAAAGTTTTTCTCACTAGAACTAGTTTTTTTACAGACCGTTTATATGGCAGCTATATGCTATAGTCATCCGATTTGATAAATTTTTCCAGAATTGTGTGAAGGGGTATAAAATTAATATATACAAGTTTGTTGACGATTCAATTTAGAAAAAAATTTTCTCACTAGAACTAGTTTTTTTAATGACCGTTAGTATATGGCAGCTATAAGCTATAGTCATCCGATCTTAATAAAATTTTCCAGAATTGTGTAAAGGGGTAAAAAACGAATATATACCAAGTTTAGATGACGATTCAATAGAAAACAAAAAAAGTTTTTCTCACTAGAACTAGTTTTTTGACAAAGTTTATATGGCAGCTATATGCTATAGTCATCCGATTTTAAGTTTTTCCAGAATTTTGTGAAGGGGTACAAAACAAAATATACCCAGTTTTACGTTTCATGAACTAAACACGTTTTTCCCCAGGACATATTTTTTTTTACTAACGTTTATATATATGCTTTAGTCATCCGATTTTGATAAATTTTTTCTAGAATTGTGTGAAAGGCTATAAAACTAAATCTACCAAGTTTGGTGACGATTCAATAGAAAAAAAAAAAAATTTTTCCACTAGAACTAGTTTATGACCGAACGTTCCTATGGCAGCTATATGATATAGTCATCCGATCCGGCCGATTCCGACAAATGTGCAGCTAGTGTATTAAAGACTTTTTGCCAATAGCTCTAAAACTGGAAGATAGCATAGAAACGACACGACGCACAGAATAGACCAGCCTCGTCCTGATCAGAATATAATATTTATGGGGTCGGAGATTTCCTTCTATGCGTTACAAACTCTGCATTTAATATACCCTTCAGGGTATAAAAACGAAAACGTCGACTGTGCCGAAGTTTTAATACACTTGCAAAGTTCACCCCAACAGATTTAACCAGTAATATATATATAGAATATAGATATCAGATATTTAAAATCATTGAGAATCAAAATTTAATACCATAAAAAAAACTTTTCTTAGTAAAACACATTTTAATATATATATAGGATATAGATATCAGATATTTAAAAATTTAAAATCATTGAGAATCAAAATTTGATACCATAAAAAAAACTTTTCTTAGTAAAACACATTTTCCGAGCGATCGGTCCTATGGCAGCTATATTCTATAGTCATCAGGTTTTAATACATTTTTCAGGAATTATGTGGAAGCATGTTTAACTAACCTCTACAGTGACTTTACGATAGAAAACAAAAAAGTTTTTCTCACTAGAACTAATTTTTTGACCGATCGTTCCTATGGCAGCTATATCAAATAGTCATCCGATCCGGCTGTGGAAAATTTCAGCTCGATAGCTTTAAAACTGAGGGACTAGTTCGCGTAGAAACAGACAGACGGACAAGCGGAAATGAACTCGGCTCGTCGTCCTGATCAAGAATATATTAAGTTTATGGGGTCGGAAATGAATAATGTGTTCACAAACAGAGTTTGAAGTCAATCGGATGAAAATAGTTTATTTTTATATAGAATTTTCCAGGCATTTCCCGACCTTCCGTACCGATTTTCCAACATGGGAAAATCGCATGTCTAATTTTTTTGCACTCTATAATTACAAACAGAGTTTAAAGTAAATCGGATAAAAATATAGATTTTTCAATAAAGAATTTTCCAGGCATTTTGTTTGAAGCCATTTGGATGAAAATTTTTTTTCCATATAGAATTTTTCGGGCATTTCCCGACTTTTCGGGCTGATTTTACAAAATCGGAAAATCTCAAGTCTAATTATTCTGCGTACCATCCTCACAAACCGAGTGTGAAGTCAATCGGATAAAAAAAGTTTTTTCCATGAAGAATTTTCCGGCCATTTTCTTTTCCGAAATCTCGGAAACAGGTGTCCAATTATTTTCCTTACTTTACTTACAAACCAAATTTTGAAGTCACTCGGATGAAAAACAAAATTTTTCCCATAGTAGCTTTTCCGCGAATATTCCAAAACCCCGCCCTAGTGCCCACTTTCAAGTCATATGGAAACTTCTCTGAAAATATGAGCTTTCTATCTCTTACCGTTCAGGCTCTGAGTAGATTGCCAATCAGTGAATCAGTCAGTCAGTCAGTCAGTGAGGACAAACTCTTTTATATATAGAGAGAAGAGATAATAATAGCTCAGTCAAGAGATGCTTAATCCCTGCCTTGCCTCGCTGCCTTGCTTTGAACTTAATTCATTTTATAAAAAAATATTATCAGCTATCAGTCGCTCTCAGTTTCCCCGCTCTCTTGATCATAATCTAGGTCTTACCTGCTGGGGAGGACCCTGCACCAAATCATGGTAACGTTTCTGCAAATCCTCGGTAAAGGGTAAAAATTCGGGTTCCTCTACCGCAGCTCTACCAAAACCTTCAAGCACAAAGATGGGCTTGTGGGTCATGCGATACTTGGATATGTTTTCACGTAAACCCTGCTCATAGGTGCGACGCTTTTCAGTGGACTTTTCGGCTCTAAAAAATAGAAATATTTAACTTATCCTCTTCTAAGCATAAGAAAGACTTACTCATTTAGAGCTAACACCCGTTCATGCTCCGATTCCTGGCGCAGACGTGCATTTTTCTGATTGAATTGCTCCTCAAAGTTATTTTTAAAGAATTTACAATTGCGAAAACGTCGCTGCAAGGCCTCGGTTTGTTGTAACATCAAAGTGCAAGGAGATGCTTCGGAAGATCTACGTAGAGAGAAGTTTCAGTTTTCATCCTTTTTGTTATTTCTTGTTGCTTACTTTTTAACTTTTACCGCCTGATGCTCACTGGAATCATCCAGTTCTATTACCACCGCCGGCTTATCCGCGCCACTTGAAGTGGAGGATTCACTTGAGCTAATGCTGCCCACGCTAGAGGTGGCGCTGGAGGTGTTATGTTCACTATTTTGGGAGCTATGTATGGTGGAGGCATGACTGGTGGCACTATTCACACTATGACAGCGCATTAAAGCAGGCGGCGGCGGTGGTACAGCCGGCTTCTGCTTGTTCAATAACTTGGCATACTCGGCCAATTCCAAATTAAACAAGGGTCTCTGCTGTTTGGGCTGGAGCCAGCCATTGTCCCTGATGTTGGGTGGCGGCTGGTGTATGCGTTGCAAGGGCGGTGGTTGCGGTTTGCAAATACGACGTGGACCCATGGAACTTAGGTTGTGTATCAAATTGAGGTACTGCTCGTGCTCGGAGCGCTGCTCTTCCTGCATAAGCACACTATCGGCTGAGGTGTCATGATTGGCAGCATGACCATTGTGATAGCTGCCGGCAAAACCATTTGATCCCAGACGTACAGCCTCCGAGTAGAGCAAGGGGGGACGCACAGCTGAATTATGGTACATGGAACTTTGCTGCTGCTGCTGCTCCTCCTCATCATCGGACAGATCAACCACTAAAGATTGACTGTTGCGCACACGCGTCTGGGTTAGGTGTGGCATGTTAAATATGGAGCGTCGCGTTACGGGCGGCAGTTCATCCTGCAAACGTTCACGTTCAGCCATGGATTTGCCGCCGCCGTAATCTTCGGCAGCAGCTTCATTCGTTATAAACTTGGGAAAGGTGTTGTCCACCCGACGATATTTAATAAGGCGGGCGCCGTCTTCCTGAGTTCTGCAAAATTGAAACATTTCACTTAGGATCCAAAAGCAAATTTTGTCCGTTTTTTTACCTTCGCTTGCGTGCACTTTGCTGCAAATCTGCTGCTGCTCCTGCCTCGTTGTGCTCCTCCTGATTAACCTTTGCCTCCTTGCCGCTAAAAAAGTGACGTAGCCTATTAAGCAGATCCAATCCCATTGGGCTGACTTGCTGTTGTGGCGGCTGCCAGGCGCTCTCAATGCTCAAAGACAAGGTACCAAAACGCTGATCAATCTCGTTAAGCAGTATCCACGAGTGTCGGTAGGAAGGTACCACGTTGTCGTGTATTAAAGCACGCGTTAGTAGCCACTTGCGCAACTCCAAAATTTTATCCCTCAGCAATAGGATGCCCGACAATTGTGCCTGACCGCTGGGATAGTCCGGATTGAGGATTAAACGCTCACAGACTTCGGCAAATAAATAAAAGGTACGACGTATGAGGTTCACCAGGGCATCATTGGAGTGATCTGCTGCTGCATGATTGAACAGCTGGAAAAGATGCGCCTGCTCCTCCTCACTTTGTTCAGGCGGCTGCCAACAATTTTGCTGTTCCTTCTGCTCACTCTGCTGCTGCTCCTGCTGTGGATGAGGATCTGTGCCAGCAACGTAATCAGTCAACCCAAAGCCTAGCGCATGCAGGGACATGCGTTCTGCCACTGGTGCGCTGGTGTGACAAACCGCTGCGCTAGAAAAAAGGACAAACAAAATTTGACAATTTAAAAAAATAATGGAAAAAGTCGACTTCAATATACCCTGTACATAAACAGATAAAAGAACACATATTAAATATTTTTTGGGAATTAATTGGCAGCGAAAAAAGACATCTATACTGAAACAAGAATATATCGATACTGTTTCGGTTTCTATTATTTATGTAACACATATTTCAGCTGATAAAATAATAGTAAAAATATTTTACATATGTTAGGCTGGGTTCATACTGTTCGACGCATGAGACATGATAATCTAGTAGGCCCTTCTGTTGTCTTATTTTCATTGTGAATAGCTTGTCATATGTCATTGAAAACATTAAAACATAAAGATTTACTAGATTATCATATCTTATGCGTCGGACAATATAGAACTCAGCCTACTAAAACCTTTGAAAGAAGCCAGGAAATATTAGAAAAACTAGAGATCAGTTACGTAACGCTTAGTTCTATTGATCAATACTGCAAACAAATCCGTAGATTGCTTTGGATATAAACAAATGAACATCTTTATATACTTTATATCGAGGGTACAAGTGTATGTAACAGTCATATATATATATTCTTAACAGCAGAGTCCATATTAACCCTGTCGGTAAGAACAAACAGATCTCAGAGAAGGTAAGAGCTAGAGTTTTAAAATGAATGTAGCCTATATATCAGAATCCATACAGAACCGAACATTTCATGGATGCATACCGCTGGGGACTTATAACAGGTTCGGTTTAGTGATTTATGAAGCCTTTATACAAGGGATGCAAACCGGTACGAAACCAAACCCCTAAGAAACGGTTCGGTTCTGAACCGAACCTTCTACATTTTTTATCCCTCGAACCTGAACCCGATTCGAACCATTTATTCAACAAAAAAAAGAGGTTCGGTTCACAAAATTTAGTAATTTTACAGACGGAATAAATTCTGGATATGATTATTCAAAATTTAACTAAACTGACTGTAAAGAAGGGAAGTTTATAAAAACAATGTCATATATAAAATCTGAAATCAACGACGTTATAGATTCCTTCGAAAATAGTCGAAGAGAACATACATCGAAAATGTTTTAAAATGTTGTAAAGGTCTTTAAATAATATTCTACTAAGTTGTACAAGCATTTTCAACACTTAATTCTATTCCTTCTAATCTAAGATCTAATAGAAGTTAACAGAATGCCTACACAGACGAAAAAATATATCTGGACTAAAATCAACCTCAATCCAGATTTTATGAATCCAAAGTACAATCAGGTTCGACACGTACTTGAAATTTTAATCCGAAGTTCGGGACTTGAATTAACTTAAACAAAGCTTAAAAGCTTCATATTATTTTTTTTTTAAGTGAACCTAGGTTCGAACCAAAACCTGGGGTTCAGAGGATCTAGGAACCGGTACGTGAACCGAACCCAAAGAACCTCCGAATCGAAGTTCTTCTTCTTTAAACCACCGGTTCGGTTTAAAGCATAGTTTTTGGAGCAAACCAAACCGCGGTTTTGGTTCTCTCTTTATATTCGAATACTAAACTTTAATTAGAAATATTAGACTTTAAAATTTTTTTTTTAATAATTTAATAATATAATTATATAAAGTCGGATATATAAGATAAAGGGTTATCGAGGAGAACAGGAATGCAAGAGATATCATAAAACGGCGTGTATTTATAAGATTCTCAAACACCAGGTCATCCTCAGGTGCAAAATATGGAATATCCTAGACAAGTAGGTGTTTGGCAATTCTTTTTACTGTCAAGATCTAATACCAATATCTTGACAAACAATAAAAAGTGCAGTAGACTCTTTCCTGCTCGAAATGAATACTGTGAACATTTCATGAAGATCGGTTAGGTAGTTTGGTCGCCTATGAGGAACAAACATACAAATATACAAACATACTTTGACTTATATATATATGTATAGACAAAGTTCAGAAGTATGGGAGACGAGCAGTTCGATTTTTATCAAAAAGATACTTAGGCTCTCCCGAAATGCGCCAATATACGCCATTCACCTAAATACAGAACTTATAGTCATGTTGGGTACAGATACAGGACAGAATTATTCGCGCAATAGATACCCGAAATGACAAGCTATTCACAATGAAAAAAATAGAAGGCTAACATCGGCTACGCCGATGTTTTAAATATCCTTGCAGTTTTTGAAAGGCGCTACCATTGATAACAAAAAAGTTTTTCTCACTAGAATTAGTTTTTAGACCGATCGTCCCTATGGCAGCTATATGCTATAGTCATCCGATTTCTATAAATTTTTCCAGAATTGTGTGGAATCATATAAAATTAATATATACCACGATTGGTGACGCTACGATGAAAAACAAAAAAGTTTTTCCCACTAGAACTAGTTTTTGGACCGACCGTTTATATGGCAGCTATATGCTTTAGTCATCCGATTTTGATAAATTTTTTCAGAATTGTGTGGAATCAAATAAAATTAATATATACCACGATTGGTGACGCTACGAAAGAAAACAAAAAAGTTTTTCTCACTAGAACTAGTTTTTGGACCGATCGCTCATATGGCAGCTATATGATATAGTCATCCGATCCGGCCGGTTCCGACAAATGTGCAGCGTATTTGGATTTAAAGACTTTTTGCAAAGTTTGGTCAAGATAGCTTCAAAACTGACGGAGGAGATAGCATAAAAACATACGGACAGACGGAAATGAACTCAGCTCGTCATGCTGATCAAGAATATATATACTTTATGTGGTCGGAAATGCTTCCTTCTATGCGTTACAAACATCGTGACAATTTTAATATACCCTCTGCAAGGGTAAAAAAATACAACATAAGGGGCCTACTAGATTGTCGTGTCTCATGCGTCGAACAGTGTGAACCCAGCCTAAGTCAAATCAGCATTTCCAATGCACCAAGATACTAGATGACCTTTATCCTTCATTAATTTTTTACAAAAAATTGCTTCACATATATTTGCCCAAACCCATTATACTCTTTCTAACTTTCCTACAGGGTATGAAAACAGAGTCGCGATTTTTTAGTTGCTCATATTTGCGTTTTGCTTGGAGCACCCAAATTGTTCACCTGGTTCAAGGCTCAAACTGGCAAGACCCCGCAATGTGACTACCTTAATGGACGCTCGCTAGTTGTTGGATTTGGATAATTTTTGGTAGCCGGCTTGCCGCTTCCTCCCCGCCCCATTTGGGCTATTGACGCCGCGTCGCGACTTGGTGTCTCTTCTTCTTGCCGCGAGCTTCTTTTGCCTATTTTGAAGCACGCCACCACTCAACTCTCTCACTTACCACTTAATCCTGGGCTTAAACTTTAGTTACACTTGACACGGCTTATTTTGCAATTTGTTTAAACTTTTCCTTCAACGCTCGAATTTGTCTAAAAGAAATGGCGGTGGCCGCCGTAGGGTCGCCCTAATTTGACTAAATCGAGTGCGGTCGCCCTTAGTTGTCTAAATCGAGTGCGGTCGCCCTTATTTGTCTAAATCGAGTGCGGTCGCCCTAATTTGTGTTTAATTTCCAGTGTGGTCACCCTAATTAGAACGACAACACTGCAGCCACACTGAAAAAGGAGCTGCAGCCACACTGGCAGGAACTGCAGCCACACTGGTTGTTATGGAGTGTGGTCGCCCTAATTTGACTAAATCGAGTGCGGTCGCCCTTATTTGTCTAAATCGAGTGCGGTCGCCCTTATTTGTCTAAATCGAGTGCGGTCGCCCTAATTTGTGTTTAATTTCCAGTGTGGTCACCCTAATTAGAACGACAACACTGCAGCCACACTGAAAAAGGAGCTGCAGCCACACTGGCAGGAACTGCAGCCACACTGGTTGTTGCTATCAAAATGACCAGCCTTGCCACTTGGCAACATTTATTATAAATATTTACCAGACATCAAGGGCGTAGCCAGCTTTCCATCAAGGGGGGCCCAAAAATTCCAAAATTTATGTGGGAATATCCTGCCGTATACGTAATATTACATTCTTTTACTTATGTAACTTATTTAGTGTTTAGCGCTTGGTGATTCCTTTTAATTCAGTGAAAATAGTTTTGGTCACCATGGCTTAGCAAATAAATAATGGTTGCTTAAAGTGTCGTTCCTTTTCTTTCACTAAAGGAAAGTCATTCTCGAAATCAACATACATGTTCATTATTTTAACCTTTTTTTCAGTAACCTACAAAATTGTTGATGAAAAAAGAATATAAGAGGGAGATTATTCTAACTACTCTATCGTTTGATAACATTTTTCTTACTTGCCTTACTCATGGTACATAAGTTACCTTTTAAAAAAAGTTTTTAAATCCATTTTTACATTTTGTCACAATAATTTATATGAATAGAATCATTTTTGAATAGCTCTTGAGTATCAAAGCAATGACAAAGTTTTTCTTTTTATATGAAGTATTGTGACAAAATAAATTTTGTTATCGATCTGAGCACTAGCCTTATGGGGTTAAATGGGTTTTGAGATATAATACAACAAAACATATGTTTAAATAATAATAAAATAAAATAAGGAATAAAACTCTGAAAGATAGCTGTTTTTTTTTTTTTAAGTGGCCCATAAGGGACAGGTCGGGCTTTTCTCAAAAATCGCGTTTTGAGGACTTTGGACACGTTTTAGTAAAAACTTGTCAACCGATTTTTCTTAAAATTTGATCCCACCTTCAATATAGGGATATGCTAATGATTAAACGAATCGTTCTTTTTCACAAGGTAACTTCTGGTAATTTGTATTCCTAGCTGCCCCCTGCCCCCCCCTGGCTACGCCCTTGCCAGACATTGACTTGATTGGTTTGCTGCCTAAATTGTTAGTTCTGCGGGCAAACCATGCAGACTGACTGAACAACATTACGCCCAACCCACCCCCCAAGCAAGCAATGGCACGCAATGTGCTAGAGAGCAGTCTGCTGGGCGCTGGGTTCAGCATTATCTTTCAGGTGAGTAGCAGTTTTGAGATTAGTCACCCGCCAGCTCACCCGTTTGTCCATATTGCAGATACTGTGCCGCATTCTCACGTTCGGCATCAATGCGTACATTGTGCGACATGTGGGACGCGAGGTATTGGGTATCATGAATGTGCGCCTGCTGCTGCTCGAGAGCACTTTGCTCTTCCTCTCCCGGGAGGCCATCAATCGGGCAGCATTGAGTGCCAATGCACAGCAGCGGGATAGATGTTCGTGGGCACAAATGATCAACCAGATGTGGCTGACGTAAGTTGTGACATGGCCACAGTAACAGACAGCCTTGATTACACTAAAATCGATCCTTTCTCCTTTGCAGGGTGCCCATTTGTGCTGCCCTGTGTGTGCCCTGCCTGTACATCTGGCTGAACTGGCTGTCGGCTGTGGATGAGCCATTTGCTCAACAATATGAATTTGCCTGCTATGCGGTGGCCTGGTCGTGTGTCTTGGAATTGATGGCCGAATCTTCGGTGTTTGTGGCTCAGGTGTTTTGCTTTGTTAAGCTCAAGATTCTATTGAATACCTTACACATACTCATACGCTCGGCCATCTTTCTGTGGATTGTGATAGGCGATAGAAGTGCGGCCATTCAAGCCTTCGGCTTGGCCCAACTGGCCAGTTCGCTGACCATTGTGCTGGGTCAGTATGGTTTCTTCTATTTCTATATACAACAATTCAATTTGTTTAAGGAGAAACGCAAGAAGAGTTCCAGTTCTTTGTTTGAGCAAATGGACGACTTTCCCTTCACACGCTTGAGGGAATTTCTGCCCGGCTGCCTGCTCAATCCCAATGGCAAATTCTTCAATCGCGAACTGCAGACGCTCACCTTGAGCTTTGTCAAGCAGGGCGTGCTAAAGCAAATCCTCACCGAGGGTGAGAAATATGTCATGTCCGTGTCACCAGTGTTGAGCTTTGGCGAGCAGGCCACCTATGATGTGGTCAACAATTTGGGCAGTTTGGCAGCACGTTTCATATTCCGCCCCATTGAGGATAGCTCCTATTTTTATTTCACCCAGACTATAACGCGCGATCAGCGGCTGATTAAACAGTCGCGGGAGCGTGTCACTCAGGCCAGCAGTGTGTTGCACAATCTATTGCTGGGTGTGAGCTCCATAGGCCTGCTGGCCTTCACCTTTGGCCAAAGCTATTCGCACACTTTGTTATTGCTTTATGGAGGAGAGGATTTCGTGGCCGGTGGCCTACCCCAGAGCCTGCTGCAATGGCATTGTCTGGCCATTTATTTGTTGGCCATCAATGGCATCAGCGAGGGTTATATGTTCGCCACCAACACCAGTCGGGACATAGATAAATATAACTATCTAATGGCCATTTTCTCAATAAGCTTTCTGGTTTTGTCCTACATATTGACGGGCATATTTGGGCCGGTGGGTTTCATCTTTGCCAATTGCATCAATATGTTTAGTCGTATTTTGTATAGCACCTACTATATAAGGCAACAGTATCAGTGTGTGTCGCTGAATCCCCTGCAGGGCCTGTGGCCGGGCAAACTGTTTGGTGGCACTTTGATACTGGCGGGCAGCGTCTGCTATTGGGTGAGTTAAGATGTCCATAAAAATTTAACCATTCTGATATATATTTATGCTTGCAGTACAAATCCTCCATTGGCCTGGGTCTGCATCTGGGCTTGGGCTTGGCTGGCGGCCTAATATGTCTACTTGCCTGGGCTTTGGCTCATCGAGATTTGGTGCGGCTGGCCTGGATCTATGGACGTCGCATTAAAATAGATTAGACAACGAGAAACCAAAAAAAGAAAAGAACATTTGTTGACCATATTCCTCTTGTTTGCTTCCTTATACAACGCACAAAGCACTTAAATGTTTAATATATTTATTTAAACTAGCTGACAAATTGTAAATGAATTCCTAAAATTAAGTTTATGTTAAAAATTATTGTGCATGTTGCAATTTGTTGAAATTGTTCATGTTTAAGACAAAATGGCATTAAAAGACAACGAAACAATTAACCATGTGAGTGGCTGTCCAACTGTAGCTGTGGATGTCAAACTATACAATAGAGGTGACTTCTATGGGGCAAGCTAATAATAATAATGCAAAACACAAAAGCTCAAAATTCTTTTTTTACAGATCGATCGACCGCCTCTTAAGGTTGTATTGATTGCTTCCACAAGCAAGAACTTTGCTCCACTAAAATGGCAATTTCTCCTAAACTATTTCGAATTTTTGAAAATGGTTTGATTATAAATTTTCTTTAAGCTGTGCTGTTAAGTGATCAAGTGTTGCCGAGATGCATTTTAAGCATGCCTTAAAATGGTCAAAATAGGCTCTATCTACTAACTATTTGCTCAAATTACAAAAAACCAGACGTGTTAAAGCATTTTGGCAAACAAATTCGTATTAAAGGGGTCTTCTACCTTTGAACATTTTTTCTTTATTTTTTTGGTATATCGTAATACTGGCTAATGTCAGCTAGAATCTAATATAATTTAAATATCTGGGCCAGGCCAGTTATTAGTTTACACATCGTGGTCTAGTATCTATTATAATAAAAATATCTGGGCCAGGTCAGTTATTAGTTTACACATCGTGGTCTACATCCCTTTCAAAGGTGTTTTGATTTTTATTTAGAAAATTTGGTTAGATTTTATATGTTTTTAGTAAACTGAAAGTGAATGTAATAAATCAGTTACGTTTCAAATCTTAATAGCCAACTGCAATTGCTCTCATCACTAGGCAACAAATTGTTATCGATAATTGACTTGACTATCGATTGTCGGCCCTTTGCCAAGAAACATAATACCGGAGTTACACAGGGCGCATCAGTTGTCGAAGATGCGAAAAAAGATCGGCGTCTTGACCGAGCCGCATCTTGATTTCGCCATGCACTAAACAAACCGAGTTTTTCATTGTTTGTTATTTCTTTTTACCCATCGCCCTACATATCACATCGTTCAAACTTCACCACTACCACCAAAAATAGCTATGAAAAAGTAATAACGGGATTAAATAAAAATATAAATAAGTAAATATCCTAAAATGTTAAATTAGCAAAAATTATGTAATTATGCTCAAAAGCAAAATAGTATCAGCAAGTGGTTTATTCTCTTCTCATAAAACAATAACTACAAAAACAATTGTACCTCGGCAACAGAGTCGAGTGCGACCCCCAATCCCGACATCGTCGTGGCTCCCTTGAGCACTTTTTGCAGAAAATCAAATGATTGCTGAAGACATCGCCCCGCCAAATTAATAAATTGCATCATTAGAGCATCGCATTCCTTTCACTCCATGCAGATAATAAATAAAATTCACTTGTATTCATTCTGTTTTTAAAATTTTTTTGCTTTCAACAAACCAAAACAAACATCAGCTGTTTCGTTACGATGACAGGACGCAACCTTGTGCCAGTATAAACGCCAATTCAGGTTATTGCGTCGATAACGATTTCGATAGCAAACTCAGCGTAGTATAAAATTAATAGCCAGCTGCAATTGCTCTCATCACTAGGCAACAAATTGTTATCGATAATTGACTTGACTATCGATTGTCGGCCCTTTCCAAGAAACATAATACCGGAGTTACACAGGGCGCATCATTGTCGAAGATGCGACCGCAGCCGCATCATTGAAACAGCTGTTCGCCATGCCAAACGTAAACAAACCGAATTAGTAAGAAGAAGAGAACAAATGTAATTTATTGAAATAGAGACAATTATGAGCGATAATATTTTAAATGTGGCACGCGGTGTATTTGGCAACGGCACTCCGTTCACCAAAATGAAAATGGGGCTTGCTTATGCGGATCATTTCATTTTTTAAATTACGCGGTCCAATTGTGTTGTAGTTGCTTATCGATGTTCGATGGCAAAATCAGCTGTTTGCAATCGAAGCCGTAAAACAATACTCGATACTCTTCCATATACGGTCACCCTTTCCGCATCATTAAACATGCGGCTCTTCTTCTACCCATAGGTTTCTTATGGGAAACAATTCCGCACCTTCCATTTAACGGAAAATTTCAATGATGCGGCCGGTCTAAACAGCGTATAAGGTAACAGCCACTCGTCTTCCTGCTCGCCTCCATCCGGAGTCTATCCAAGTCGCAGCAGGCCGTGCGCTGTCACCGAGCCTTCGACTTTTCCAATCTCTCCCTGATTGTTCTTTCTGTCAAGATTCGTTTAGGCAACCGGATTGAGAAACGTTAGAGGTCCGCTTAAAAATGGCAAAATATCCCAAGGACAAGGGTAAACTGAATGTGACGGTGCAGCTGCACAAGCATGGCGATCGTTTCTATCATCCATTCCCCTCGATGAGCCGCCCGCAGGCGGTGGGCTGTTTTTCGGTGAATGGACGCCGTGAGTATCAAAATAATTCCCAGAATGCGGGCTATCTTTATATGCCCAAAAGCAATGAGTTGCCATTGGATTTGAATGCGGGCATTGCGCGTGTTCAGCGTAAGACCCCAGATGCGGATTATCATGATCTCTTGATGCTGTGCCATTACATATACAACAATCAGCAGCATTTGCGTCCGGTGGGCACTTCGCCGTATCAACAACAGCTGGAGGCTGATTTTGTCGCTCTGCGTGGTCTGCTGCGTCAGATTATGTGTCTGCCGTATGAGTCGTGTGGCGATTTCCGTATGCATGCCATACGTGTTAATGGGAATATTTATATGTCCAAAATGGAGACGGAATTGCAGCGTGAGGATCGCGAACAGATGACCCCAGAGCAATTGAGCATGTGCTCGTGGGGCTTCAAGTTTGAGCAGTATCTATCGACATCCTGTCCCCAAAAGAAGCCGGAGACACGTCAACCTGTCAACGAGTCGCAGGAGCTGGTGGCCATGTTCAAGTGTCGGTTTGCCAAAATGCAATTGTTTTATGGAGCGGAAATGGATTGCATTAAGAGCGACCAGAAACTGTAAGTTCAGCTTTTAACCATGCCATGTCCTAAATTAAGCCTTTTTTTTAATAGCAATCTGGAAGATCCTGAAGTCCTGGGCTCGGTGGAGTTTGTGGAACTGAAAACCAGTGCCCATGACATGAATTTCCGTCAAAAGCGCAGCTTTGATTATTACAAGTCCACCAACTGGTGGAGCCAATCATTTTTGGTGGGCATTAAAACCATTGTGGCCGGTCAGCGTGACAAAGAGGGCAAGGTGCGTGAGATCAAGGAGTATGTGGTATCGGATATGCCGCGTGATAAACCCTGGAACCCCGCTGCCATGGGCATATTCCTAGGGGAATTCCTCAAAGAGCTGAAGGTACTAATGGAAACAATTAATGATCCCTTTGCTGTGGTCCAGTTGGATTATAGCCCTGATCAAGCTAAAGTTACCTATGAGGTAATTAAAAATAATCAGGTCAAAGATATGTTACCCAAATGGTATCGCAAATTACTGACCGGAAATCAATCTGCTCCACCAGCTAAGAGGATGAAGAGGTAAACAAGTAGCCCACCAACTAACAGAAACAGAAGAATAACAAATATGATAAATTTATAACACATTTATACACTAAGCCTTTAGATATGGGCAATCTATGACAAATACAAGCACCATGAGAATTAAGTATGTTAGTATTAATTAGAGACAAGTCGGGGCAAGGGACACAATTTGTTTTGTACCCAAATTTATGTAAATTATATCTTGTAAACGAAAAATGAAGCGGATCAATCCCAGATGAAATCGAAACCAGGAGAAGTGATATATAATGTTACCCTCTTCCTCTAAGGTAACGAAATTACAAAATATCCTGAAATCAATGGTGTATATATTGATGAATATAGATAAGCATTTAGCTTAAACATAGTAATAGTTATTTTACCTCAAATGACTTTAATTTACAAAGATAAAAGACAATTAAAAAATAATGTTTATACCTACAGTTTATATATTTTTTTAAATTGTTTAAATACTTTAATTTGAATTTCCGTTTAAACATAAAACGAGAGCGTAAGTTGATGTCGGCCCTGCTCGACTTCGATATACCCGTTACTCAGGGTAAGGTTTATTTTAGAATATTTTATTAGATCACAACATGCCCAAATTGAATAATGAATAATCTATTTTCAAAATTGTGGAGATATGAGGTTTTTTTCAAATTGCGGGGGCGGCAACTCTACTATCGTTCATCTGATCGGAAAATGATGTATAACGGATCGATGGGTAATGATGATTAAAATATATGTCTAGAAGGTTCGAACAATCTATTTTCAAAATTGTGGGAGATATGAGGTTTTTTCATATTGCGGGGAGGGGGCGTGGCAAAAATTTGAAACAAACTTGTTCTGCGTGCAGACAATACAAGTCTTCACTAAAAAAATGCTCTTATTCTCTGAGATCTAGGTGTTCATACAGACGGACAGGCAGATAGACAGACGGACATGTCTATATCGACTCGGCTATTGATGCTGATCAATAATATACAGCTGCGAAAAAAATAATAGGACCACCCTCACAAGCAAATTTTCCAAAGACGTTATAGCTTCATTTGTAACATTTAGAAACCTTTGAATACGTTTTTAGAATGAGAAGACTCTTAAAAATTATGAAAGGAAAAAAATCCGTGGTTTATTAACCGTTTTTAACAAATTTAAGGAATTTTATGAAAAAATAGGAAAATTAGGCGAAAAAAATAATAGGACCACTTATCAAATATGCACTTAAAATTACAAAAATCACTTAAATGATTACTGAAACATAATTGTATATTAAAGCTAAGATTATTCAATAAATTTCATGTTTATTTAGGATGCCTTTATTGGCTATAAAGGCTGCGCAATGTCCTGGAATCGATTCTATTAAGTCCTGAAACCGTTTAAGAGGAATCTTGTTTCAGGACTCCTCAAAGTCTTCCCATACTGACCCGATGATGGTTGGCTTAACTGTAGTAACTGCCTTTTGATATTAGACCACCGATTTTCAATGGGATTAAGGTCTGATGACTGCGCGGGCCACTCAAAAACTTTCACAAAATGTTTTCTTAACCATTCCTTTGGTTTTTCCTGGGGTCATTGTCTTGTTGGAAGACGCAAACTAGCGGCATCTCATATTCTGTGTTAGGAAGCATCAAATATCAAAAATATAACCGTATACATGCTGATCCATTAAGGTTTTTATACAATATAGTCGACCTACTCCATAGTAAGAAAAAGATCCAAATACCATTACACTTGAGCCTTCATGTTTAATGATTTTTCCAGTGTATTTTGGATTGTTTTCTGAGTTAAGAGGACTACTGGCGTATAAACGAGAACCTTTTCCACGAAACATAACAACTTAACTGTAATATTTCTATAAAATATTCCCACATTTTGGGGATGTCCAATTAAGATGTTTCTTTGCGAATTCCATGCGCTTACTAATAAGAGGGACTGTTCCTGGGCCTCCGGGCTTTTGAGTTTTGTTCTTTGGGTCATGTGTGAACTTTTTGCACTGACGCAGTTATATTGAGGTCCTTTTTGAGCTCAGTTGCAGCCCTAAAATGATCCCTCTTGTCCTCGCGGATCCATCTTTTGACGTGAAACTGGGCCAGGAATCGCTTTTGTGCAATTGTTTCAGTCTTGTCTTTGTAGTTTATTGCGTTCCGTATTATTTTATTTGAATACCCAACCAATCGAACAACTTCTTGAAAGGATTTTCCAATCAAAATCGATTTTTTTTATGATATCACTATTTTCCGAACTCCAGTGTTTTCCACGAGCCTTGGATTTGATTTAGCTTACTCTTGATGATCAAAATAATAAAATCAAAGTCAAATCCCTTAACCACATGCTTTTCGTCAAAGTAATTCTGCGAAATATAGCGGTTTCTATGAAGAATGCAAAAGTGGTCCTATTATTTTTTTCGCATTTTTAAGCTCTTTATCCATAAAAAATTAAAAAACAAAATATTGAGAACCATTTCAAGGGCAGTTCTACTTTTTTCTTATTAGGGGAATACTAAGCAATATTAAAAAAAACAAGACTTGAAAAAATCGCAACACTAATTGTTTGTTTTTTGATCAAATAGACGAAGTGTCATAGTGGTCCTATTATTTTTTTCGCAACTGTATATACTTTATGGCCTTTCTTTTTTGGCCTGGAGTTTTGACACGTTGGATACAGTGGGTATGAGGCACATATCCCAACCGCTAACAGCATTCCAAAGCTAAACTGTGGGACTTGTTCTATCTGTGGTCCATCCCAATCCTAACTCGGTGCAGTGTGTGTTAGGAGGGAACTAATCTTAAAATTTTGTTTATACATAAATTTGCATCCTCGATTCTTTACATATGTATATACATCCTGGCCAAGCTCAAAACAGATTGCACACTTAAGTTTCCTATCACAATTTATGTGCGCCTTTTTTTTTTGTCCTAAAATTATTATTTTAAATCGCTGGTCTCCAGCAAAGGTACCGCACTGTCCATCTTAACACTTGAGTTGAATAAAGCAAAATCTGTGGAATTCTGCTGGTGCTGCTGTTGCTGCACTGGGCGACGTCGATCGGCTGGACCTGGACTGGTCAGGCCAACATAATTATGACTGCTTGAGTGTCCACCACCGCCCAGACTCTCCCTCTTTTCAATCACACAGTCAAAGAAGCGCGACAGTTTCACTGCATCCGTGGTGCCAGCGGCTAGACTGCGTGTATCCCTACAATTCAGCCATATCTCCTCGGCTCCACATTTATCCGCTGTAACAAAAAAGGTTTAACATTCTGTAAATTCCTTTGCGATTTCTCTTACCAATGCCTCCCGCCTTCTTGACCGCCGTCTTGGGCTGTCTTTTCTCATCAATTAAATCCAATTTGGTGCCCATTACCAATATGGGCATTTGCGTGGCACCCAAAAACTCTTCCAAATCGAAACGCATATGCCCATCCGCCAAACCCGCATAGCCGGTTAAAGGTGTGGGTGAGGGTGGCATTGAGCTGGCGCGACACT
Organism: Lordiphosa mommai; assembly: GCA_018904225.1. Classification (NCBI taxonomy): domain Eukaryota; kingdom Metazoa; phylum Arthropoda; class Insecta; order Diptera; family Drosophilidae; genus Lordiphosa; species Lordiphosa mommai. The sequence goes on from JAEIFT010000018.1 coordinate 1,263,332, forward strand.
TGTAGGTATCCTTGCCCTCCTTGTGCACTATTTCGTATAGCCAGTCCAGCAATTGTTCCTGTGATTTGCCATTGGTTAGATCATGTACCAAGATAATGCCATGTACGCCTGAATAGAAGACACTGCGTGTATTCTTGTGACTCAGCGAGCCGCCAATGTCAAAGAGTTCCACAAAATAGGGACACTGACGGGCGGTGCCCTCTTTGAATTCATGAATTTTTACTTGAATGTTGCAGCCAACTGTCCAGCCGGGACGTATAAGGGATTCATGGTGGGCAATCAAATGGGTGAGGCAGGTCTTGCCCACGCCTAAAGAAAGGATTAATAAGCGGGCTGTTGGCTATTAAATGGAGGTGCCCTACCTGAGTCGCCTACCACCACAATACGGACACGATTGTTCATTTTCACTGGCCTCACTGGGCTGGACTCGCTAGGCTGGACTCACTCAATCTGTTTTTCGGTGTGGCTGCACCTCCTTCCAGTGTGGCTGCAGTTTCTTCCAGTGTGGCTGCAGCTCCTTTTAGTGTGGCTGCAGTTTCTTCCAGTGTGGCTGCAAGCTGTTTTTTAAATACCCACCATTGTTAGTGTGACCTTATTTAGTGTTGACAATGAACTAGTTCCGTATTTAATAGAAATCGAAATTCTAACTTTTTTTCGATTTATTTATAACGTCAATTCAACGCACAGTTCCAAGCCCGGATATTTGGGTAAATTTAAGTGATATTTGCGCTCCAAAGCGGCTGGCACAAATCGACCGCCCAAATAATGATGCTGACCCTTAAAATGCTTGGCACATAATTTTGGAGCAGTCAGCGAGATGAGTAAAGCGGGCTCCAGATCTTCAGCATTTAATTTGCCACATTCGACATCCCAACCGCTGGGTATGTCCACACTGCAAAACGAAAAGGACTAAGCATGAGAAGAACATTTCCACCGTATTTCCTACCTGGCAATGGGCAACTTGGTTTTCTTCATCAACTCCACAATGGGCACAAAATCCAAACGCACTGGCGGCTTAAAGCTGAACCCAAACAAAGCATCCACAATGAGATCATAGCTATGGGCCACCTCCTCCACAGCGGGACACTCCTTTAGACGGCATATATCCATGAGGTCACATTGATGACTTAGATTCTCATACAGCGGCTTGGGTGTGGGTTTGGGATAATAAATGGTGGGCTTGTAGTTTAATAAGGCCAGATGACGGGCACAGACCAAACCGTCGCCACCATTGTTTCCGGGTCCGCAGCAGATTAAAATGCGAGGATGACTGGCAGAGGGGAAGCATTTGGCCACCGCATGGGCACAGCTCAAGCCGGCCAGTTCCATTAGTTGATCAACGCTGAATTTGTATTCATTGAACAGATCCTGATCCACTTGGATGGCCTCGGTTTGGTTGAGATATTTAAGCATTTTGCTGGGTTGTTGTTGAATAGCATTTGCTCGTTGTTGAAGAGCTTGCGCCGGCTGTAAGAGCAATCGACGGCTGTTAAAGAATATTAATCTGTGCATAATTTGACTTAATTAAACTAAAATTATAGAATTAAACAATAAAAATGAACAGTTGACTTACTTACAGGTCGTGTTTTCCAGCACTGTCAAAATTAGGTTCCCCTGCTGGCCCGCCTATCGATATACAATCGATACTTGATTATTGCCGTTTGGCCACCTCTAACAACCAGTGCTGCTGTTGTGTGTGTGTGCGTTCGTGTGCGCGACGAAAAAAATAAAGTCAAATCGTAACGAGCTGAGAAAAAACGTGTGAAAAATTCATAGAAAGGTACCCGCCAGCAACCGCACTTTTGCAAACTTAATGCCCTAAGCGGAAAAGGAAAATGTTTAATGTTCAGGCATTTCAAGGACCTAATTTGCTTACGTTCCGTCTCTCTCTCTATGTATGTGTGTGCTTTTTTTTTGTCGCGTGTGTCTTCTGACCACGACCACCTGGGCGGCGGTAGTCAAGTGGAAATTTTGCGTTCAAGGACAACGGCAGTTGCACCACCCCCAATCGCCTTAACAAGCCACCCACTATCCTGTTCCTGAATTTAATTGTTTCAAGCATCAGCTGTCTTTTTTCCCTTGGGGGGCCACCAGAAGAAGACGGACAATAAATAGAATTTTGTGTGTTTTATGTATTTTTCATAAGAAATTCAATTTTAATTTGAATTGTCTGGTACACACACATTTGTACATTTTGAGCGAGCTTGCGCACACCTATACAAATATACATGCCGCTCTCCCTCTCTCCGTCGCGCTCACATGAGCTTGCAGTAGCTCGAAAATAACTGTTCGCGCTAGAGAGAGAACCTCAGAAACGTTTTCAATCAAAAAAAAAAAAAAAAAAAATCAGCTGCGCTGCAATTGCAATTTGTAAAATAAATCTAGTAAATAAACAAACGAAAAACTGTTCTACATTTTTGTTGTACCACGTGTGTAAAAGTTTGTCGGTGTGTGTGTGTGTGAGTGGAAGTGGACAAACTAATCAAAACCTCAATTTTTTGCCACACACAACATCCGCTGGGCTAAATCAGATTAATATGCATGTCCCCCCATGTGCGTGTGTGAGAGTGTTTTACAGCTGTTCCCCCAGTTTACTTTTAACCTTATGCTCTGGTCAAGGACCAGAGACTAAAAGTCCTTGCAAAGTGTTTAACTGAATCGAATTCGGGGATTTTGAGCATAAATCTGAAATCAATAGTGAATTCTGAGAAGCAAAATTCCTTGTAGAACATTTCTTTTGACCATAAATCCCTTAAAAATGTCCTTAAGGGGCTGTTGATACAGCTACTATCGATTGTTTTCGCACTATCGATAATCTGGGACACCTCTGCGATTGACATTCGAGTACTTTTTGTGTGTGTGCGTGAGTGTGGGTGTATACATGCAAGGCCCTCACAACGTAACGTAAACTTAATTGCGACAAGCAAGAACAAGTACACTGCTACGCACTTGAATAGGGACAGGACTTTTTTTTTTTAATAGAGATGTCTAGTCGTTTTTTCTACAATGTCTACAAAAAATGAAACTGGCATAAACTTCCGAAAAGGTCCTACTTCAAATATGTTTAAAGAAAAATACGTTTTTTTAATGTATTTAGGATTGAAGTATGAATGATTAAAGTTGGTGCAAATTTATTTTTCTGGGTTTAAACTTAAAAAAAAACCGTAAACATTTTTTGATGTTTAGCAAAATCAGCTTTTCCCGCTGTTTGAGCTTTTTATACCCGTTACTCGTAGATCTCAGAGACTATAAGAGCTAGAACTACCACTTTTCAATATTTATATTTTCAATATGATAAAACCTTATATCTCTCACAATATTTGAGCTAGCTCGTTCAGACCTTCTAGAAAATTATTCCATTCATTATTATTTAACGATCATTTTTCGATTAGATGAACGCTAGTAGAGTTGCCACCCCGGCAATTTGAAAAAAAGCTCATCTCTCACAATTTTCAAGATAGATTGTTCTAACCTTCTAGACAAATAGTTAAATCATCATAACTTAACTATCCGCCATACACCGTTTCCCCATCAGATGAACGATAGTTGAGTTGCCACCCCGGCAATTAGAAAAAAAGGTCATATCTCCCACAATTTTGAAGAAAGATTGTTTGAACCTTTCAGACATATATTTGAATCATCATTACCGATCGATCTGCCATACATCATTTCATTAGCAGAAGATCGATAGTGGAGTTGTCACTCCCGCAATTTGAAAAATACTTCATATATTCCACAATTTTGGAGTTAGATTATTTGGATTTTCTAGAGACTTAGTCTACTCATCATTATTAATCGATCCGCCATAATTCATTTTCCGACAAGATGAACGATAGTAGAGTTGCCACCCCACAATTTGGAAAGACCTCATATCTCCCACAATTTTGAAAATAGATTGTTCAAACCTTCTAGATTTGTATTTTAATAATCATTACCTATCGATCCGCCATACATCATTTCCAAGTCAGATAAACGATAGAAGAGTTGCCACCCCCTCATATCTCCCACAATTTTGAAGATATATTATTCAAACCTTCAAGAGAATTATTTCCCTCATCATTATTTATTGACCCTCCATATATCATTTCCCGATCAGAGGAACTATAGTAGAGTTGCCAGCCTCGCAATTTGGGAAAAAACCTTATTTCTTCCACAATTTTGAAGACATATTGTTCAAACATTCTAGACATATATTTTAAGTATCATTACTTATCGATCCATCGATCACAGTTTCCTGATCAGATGAACCATAGCTGAGTTATAAGCAAAACAAATAAGTATGTTGGGCGGCACTGACCAATCGTGATCTGTTATATACACACTTTGACAGGTACAAAGAATGTTACAGTTCTATTCGTCAGAAAACATCAACAGTAGATCAAGAGAAAAATAAAACGAAACATATACAAATTTTTGTTTCTATTCAAGTGCATGGCAGTGTATATGTTAGACTGCCTTTGGGTCTTAAATTGTAATATTATTGAGTCTGTTTATGTATTAAGTTTGAGGATTTTTTGCAAACAAATTAGAACTTATCTATTTCTTAAAGCTTTTAATCGATTGAAATTGGTAAGCTGGGTTGGGTATAAATCCCAGTTCTTCACTTAGGCCAATTAAGACCATAACCCTTTTATACACTTGCAATATTAATTTTGCCCAGAAGTTTGTAACGCCTTCTGCTGAGCAATGCTGGGCAATGACAACCGAAGAGTTGATGTACACTCACCTTCTCATTCACTGAGTTTCTGCATTAGTCGTTCGGTATAATGCCGAGCCTTGCGGCGTGCCTTCCAATAAAGGTCCCCACTAATTTGTTGTTGGGTAAATCTGCAATGAATTAGTGTCAGAAAAAGCCACTAATTTAATGTATTCACACTTTTATGCCGAACCAGGAAAGTTTATTAGCTGCTAGGTCGTTCTTTTACTTATTCATCCTTCGCCTTTTGTTTTAATACTCACCCGATGCACCCTCAGCCACAGATTTGATGCTAACTAAATGCTAAAAGTAAAACTTTTTCCTTAAATGACATTTATTTTTGTCCCCAAAGTTTGACATTTAAAACTATGAAAGTGTGTTTGGATTTTTTTTTCACTTATAAAGTATTTTCTACAATTAGAACAAGTTTTTAATATAAATAAATATTTATTTATTATTTCTATATAAATATTTATTATGAGTTGAAAAAAAAATTGTCCAAAGGCTTAAAAATACCAGAACAATTGTAGTTTTCTTAGAATTTAAAGAGAACATTTTAAGCCTTTCGTATTTCCTCCATCTAACCTCCATCCTCTTGGGTTTGAATAATAACAAACAGTCGCTCACTCTATTCACTTTGAAATATCATCATTCGTACAATCCAGTCGGTATTACTTTATATGAATTCAATTAAAATTATATTTATGTGGTTTATTCAATTAAATTTTTTGAATTTCACGTTGAATTTCGTGCATTTTGTATGCCCATCTCTAATTAAAAATTCATTCGAGCCCAAAAAAGTATGCAGCATAATTTGCTATTTGCATTATCTAAGCCACAGGCGTAGCCTGTTGCTGATTTTGAGGGGGATAATGCGGGGGCGTCATTTACAACTTGTTTTGTTTTGATTTTTCGTTTTCATTGCTCGTTTTGTTTATTTTTCTTCTATTTCTCTTTATCTTTTTTGTCATTTTCCCCAGTGTAGAATTTATATTGAGCTGTGTGTGTGTTTTATTATTATTCCGTTTTGTTGTTGTTTATAAGTTTCGTTCGCGTTGCCGTTATAATATTTAAAGTTAATTAACCGTTACATATTTACTTCTTTCTCTCTTTCGGTATTTTTGTTCCTCAACATTTGCAACGGTTACACACACAGAGAGAGCGGCGCTATCGTCCAACTTTAATCCTTCTTCGTCGTCAGTGTTCGTCATCGTCGTCTTTGTCCTTTTACATCATCAACAAACACTAAAACGCCAACTCAAAAGGATCATCACAACCCACAACAATATGCCCAAGAATTGAAGAAGAAGGATAAATAATTAAATAAGAGAGAGAGTAACAGCGACAACTTTTGACAACTCTCTTTGAACAACTTGCTCTCGCTCGCTCGCCCACACACTATTTTTGGATCCACTTCTCCTCCTCTCGTTGTGTGTGTGTGTGCGCGTGACTTTTTTTTGGATCATTTTGTGATTTTTTTTTTCGTTGGGAGACCTGTGGCATGGCTGCTGGAGAAGAGGATAAAAAGGATAACGGGGAGAAGCGGCCACAAAATCAACAGTAAACGTATTTAAGCTTAAAGTATTTAAAACAACAACAAACCAAAGCCAAAGTTGAGGAATTTTAAGAAAGAAGAACAAGAAGAAGAAGTTATAAGAGAGAAATAACAAACACAAACAAAAACAGATAAATAAAAGGAAAACCGTTGCGGGCCAACAAATCATCATGACTACATTGGAGGAACCACCTGTGGACGTGGTTGTTGGAGCAACTACTCATCTATGCGATGATGCCTCCAATTCTTCATCAGTCCTCGAGGACACCGATGTGAGCAACACCAGCAGCTCAAGCAGCACCAGCAGCACTTCATCAAGCAGCTCCTCAAGCTCTAGCTCCAGTACTAGCTCGAATTCGGCCACAGATACGGATACGGGCAAGGGTAGCAGCACTGTTGGCAGCCTTGATGTGGCCAGCGTTAGCTCATCCAGCATTGGATCGGCTGTATCTGTATGCGTTACCGTTGCCCCCTCCCCCTCTATATCATCCATTGCAACATCGGGTTTGGGTCTGGTGGTGGATGTGGATAGCCATGTCAGCAATAGCAGCAGCAGCAGCAGCCAGGAGTTAAGCCAAGGCGCAGGCGTTACCGAGCTGGACTCGCTGGAGGACTCGTGCAGTGGCCTGATTAAGGAGCATGATAAGCTGTGCAAGCTCTGCAGGTGAGTGAACACAAAAAAAAAAAACAAATAGGATTTGTTAGAAAGGGACTTTGCACAGGGATATTTGAGAGTTTTTAAAAAAAAATCTGGAGAGAAAACTTTAAGAGCTTTTTCAATTTGGTTTTTATACACTTGAAAAGTGTATTTTAATTTTGCCCAGAAGTTTGTAACGCATAGAAATATTCATTTCCGACCCCATAAACTATATATATTCTTGATCAGGACGACGAGCTGAGTTCATTTCCGCTTGTCCGTCCGTCCGTCTGTCTGTTTCTACGCGAACTAGTCTCTCAGTTTTAAAGCTATCGAGCTGAAATTTTGCACAGAGTCTTCTTTTTACTGCACGCAACTAATATGTCGGAACCGGCCGGATCGGATGACTATATCATATAGCTGCCATAGGATCGATCGATCTAAGAACTAGTTCTTGTTAGAAAAACTTTTTGTTTTCCATCGTAGCGTCACTAATCTTGGTATATGTTAGTTTTATATGCTTCCACATAATTCTGGAAAAATGTATCAAAATCGGATCACTATAACATATAGCTGCCATAGGAACGATCGGTCGAAAAATAAGTCGTTGTGAGAAAAACTTTTTTGATTTTCATCGTAGCGTCTCCAATCGTAGTATATATTTGTTTTATATGTTTCCACACAATTCTGAAAAAATTTATCAAAATCGGATGACTAAAGCATATAGCTGCCATATAAACGGTCGGTCAAACAACTACTTCTAGTGAGAAAAACTTTTTTGTTTTTTATCGTAGCGTCCCCAATATTGGTATATATAAGTTTTATATGCTTTGACATAATTTTGAAAAAAATTATCAAAATCGGATGACTATAGCATATAGCTGTCATAGGACCGATCGGTCGGAAAATGTGTTTTACTAAGAAAAGTTTTTTTTATGGTATCAAATTTTTATTATCAATGATTTAAAAATTTTAAATGTTTGATATCTATATCCTATATATATTTTTGCAGTTAAATCAGTTTGAGTAACGTTTTTCAAGTGTATTAAAACTTCGGCACAGTCGAAGTTAGCTTTGCCTTCTCGTTTTGTTATGTGTTATTCATTAATTAGATTAAAAATTTAAAAAAAATTCTTCGGAGTTCGAAGGCTGTTCAACAAGTTATCGGCCTGCCAATTAAGCTCTCCAAAAAAAAGGTGTAGAGGGACTCCAGGTTATTGGAAATGAAAACGGTGAATGAGGTTATGATCAAAATTGATGAAATTCTGGCCCGTACATCAACCAAATTTTTCTAAATTTTTTTTGACAAATTGGCGGCCATTCAAAAAAGTAGATTTTTTAAGTTTTTTTTTTGTAGTTTAGTGTAAAAAATAGTAAAAAAATGTTTTTCTTCTTGATTAAGGTACGGGCCAGAATTACATCAATTCTGCGTCGATTGCAACATGGCTGATTAAAATCGGTTAAATAGAACTGGCTACCAAGTCAAAAAACGCAGTTTCGAGAAAAACGCGCTTAAAGTTTTAAGCAACGTATAAAATACTCCTCATAGCAAAAACATTGCTCCCTTTAAATGGCAATATTTCCTAAACTATTTTGAATTTTTAAGAATGGTTGAAAGTGGATGAAAGGGAAATGTCCAAGCTATTATAATAATGCAAAACAAAATAATCGAAAAAAACATTTTTCAAAGGTAGAAGACACCCTTAATCAGGGGGAGAAGTTAGTAGGGATTTATTTTTTTTTATATCTTATTTATCATGAAAACCGCTCAGTTTACACACATATGCGAGTGTAAAATGAGAGATATTCCTTGGCAAGTGAATAAATAATAATTACACATCGATCGTCAATTGTTTTAATAACAAATTTAATTTGTTTATGGATATATGAAACAAGTAAGAAAGTTGAGCTTCATTAAATTTTCTTAGAATTCTCCATATATAAAAGGAAAGAGTCACAGTCTACGTCTACGTGCCAAGTCTGTGAATCGATTTGAAAGCGATAAGTGAAACTGAGGCTTAATAAAAAAATTATTAAAGTTTTGAATTTTATAATTTCGTGGGTAGGTTAATATGGGTAATATGTACAGCTGCGATAAAAATAAGACCTCTCTAACAAGCAAATTTTCCTAACAATGAAAAGGTTCTTCAAAATTATGAAATGAAAAAAAAACAGTGTTTTAATTACCGCTTCAACAAATTCAAGGAATTTTATGAAAAAATTCGGGAAATTAGGCGAAAAAAATAATAGGTCCACTTTTCAAATATGCAATTAAAACAACCAAAATCACTTAAATGATTACTGAAAGATAGTTGTATATTAAAGCTTAGATTATTCAACAAATTTAATGATAAGTTGCGATGCCTTGATTGGCTATAACGGCTGGGCAACATCTCGGAATCGATTCAACCGTTTTAGAGGAATCTGGCTACCCATAGTGACCCGGAGCTGGTTGGATTAACTGTAGTAACTGCCTTTTGACATTAGACCACCGATTTTCGATGGGATTGAGGTCTGGTGACTGCGCAGAATTTTTCCTTTTCCTTTTAAAATAAAAGTCATCAATAAAAATTATTCAGAGACATTTATTTTTTACGTCATAATACAAAAGTCATTTGTCAAAGAGATGGCCGACAAATCTGACGAGTCTTGGTACCACTACTCAGCTACAAAATTCCACAGAAAACGGAAGGCTAAACTTACTTACAAAACATTAGGCTTTATCGATTTCCCTTGTTGGTCAAGAATATGTTTACATTTTGGTCTTTAATGGCTCCTTCTATGTGATATATGCAAATGACTTTTATGCAATGCCTTAAAAAATAAAAGTCACTGAATAATTTTTATTAAAGTCTTTTATAAATATAAGACATCTATAACAGTTATCATGTGAAGAAAATTGATAAAAATCAAAAATCATTGTTATGAGCGGAGTAATAAAATAAAAATCACAAAATAATTGGAATTTCCCGAGTTTTAAAATAAAAATTAAAGAATAATTGTTATTTCCCGAGTTTTATTATAAAACGCAAAATATGACTGGTAAATAATGACTTGTTTGATAAAACTTATAACTGTTACGGTCCCTGGCTTTTACTAATATGTGTGGCTTTTATTTGCAATCGCTTTTGTGCAATTGTTTTTAGTCTTTTCTTTGAAGTTTATTCCGTGAATACCCATCCAAACGAACTTCTCTAATGGATTTGCAAAATATTCAGCCATGTTCTCAATTCCACTTGGTGCAAAAACCGGTTTGAAATCACAAAACTTTTGTGGAAGTGGAATTCAGAACATGGCTGATTGAGAACCATTTCAAGAGCAGTTCTACTTTTTTCTTATTAGGGGAATACTAAGCAATATTAAAAAGAACAAGACTTGAGAAAATCGCAACACTTATTGTTTGTTTTTTATCAATTGGACAAGGTTTCATAGTGGTCATATTATTTTTTTCCCAACTGTATGTATATGCCCAATATTTATATTCAGTAAAAGATCAGATAATATATAGCGGAAATATATATTTGGGATCACAGTAACTCAGACTGCCAACTTAATATTAATGGTTTATGTTAATATTAACATTTTGGGATTAAATAAAACCTTTTAATGAATTATATAAATGAGTAACGAGTATATCGAAGTCAGGCAGGGCCGACTCTAAATGACTAGAAAGTTTTCGTAACATTTTTTTTCCATAACATTTTGATATATTTTTATACCCGGCGTCGCTCAGGTCCTTAAACTTTCACTTTCACCGGTTGGAAATCGCTTTCCGCAATCTGGACGCCGGAAAATATGTAACTCTAAGTAATTCCATAGATATGGTTCTGAACCACTATTGAGACAGTTACATATCTACAGAAAAATTTTACGTTCTATCAAATTTTAAATATATTTAAACTGGTTCGAAACCTGAATTGAATTGGGGAAATATTAGACTCCATGTCTTTTGGGTTCGGAACCGGGTTTTATCCGGAAACATTTTGGAATCGGTTCTGCGGGTATGGAACCGGCTATGAATCAGTGAAATGTCTATTCCCATATAATTTTAAGTTCATAGCCTTAAAAAATGTGTGAGATATGGCTATAGACCACTTTTGAACCAGTTCAGCGGGTTCGGTTTTGAACCAGTGAAATATTTGTCTTCATATACCTAACCTACACACAAAATTTAAAGTTCAGAGCTTCAATAATTTCTAAGTTATGGCTCTGAACCACTTTTGGACCGATTTTAACTGCTGACCGGGTTTGATTTAAAAAATTTTGAAATTGAAATATATAAATTTGAAATAAAATTGAAATGTTTAAATTTAATTATGATGAAAAGAACTGCTTAAAATAATGTTAAAATATTTTATTGGAAATGTATGGTTTCCTTATGGATTGATTTGTCTTGAATTTGATGTAAATGAAACGCCTTTTTGATTAATTGCGGTATAACTATGTTTACTGGGATCTCTTTATGATACCTTCTTTATAAATGTGACAAATTCTTTTCATTTGTAACCTCCTCCTTGTAAATGCCATTTACCACTTTTTCCCTTCCAGTTCTCGTCTGGTGATGCCGCGCATCTTGTCCTGTCTTCATGTCTTTTGTGAGGATTGTCTGCTGCATTTGCAACTCTCAAAGGAGGCCAGTTCACCCAACAGCTGCTCGTCAGCCTCATTTGACAATGGCAACAGCAGTGCTGCTGACCAACAGCAACGTTTGTCGTCGTCCCATCTCCTGGAGTGTCCCATTTGCAAGCAGGCCACACCACTGGGATCCAAGGGTGTCAAGGGTCTCACCTGTGACTACATTTTGACCAATATATTGGATTTAACCAATCTGGAATCGGAGCATATTCCCTGCACCTCGTGCAAAAGCAAAGAGGAGGCCATCTCCCGCTGCAATGATTGCGCCAATTTCCTTTGCAATGGCTGCGACAATGCCCACAAATATATGCGCTGCTTTGAGAATCATCAGGTGGTGCGCATCGAGGACTTGCAGAAGAATGTCCAGGACAAGCTGATCATACACAAGCCCGTCTGCTGTGGCCAGCACATCAATGAGAATCTCAAATACTTTTGTTTCACCTGTCAGGTGCCCACCTGCAATGATTGCCTTCTGAGCGATCATAAGGGCAACGATCATCACTATGAAACGGCCAATGTGGCTGAACAGGCGGTTCGTGCCGATTTGGAGCAAACTTTAACGGAGACACTGAAGAAGTCACAGTATTGCAATGATGCCGGTGGCAATTTGGGCACTGCACTCACCGAGCTGCAGGCACAGCACGATAATGTACGCCAACAGATTGAGGATGCCCATAAAAGTTACAAGCGTATGCTGGAAATGATTAAGGAGCAAATGCTCAACGAATTGTCACGCCTGCATTCGGAGCGTGAGCTCAAGATAATGGATCTAATGCAGAGTCTGGAGAATAATATGGGTCGTTTGCAGCAGGCGGCACAATTTGGTCAGCGTGCCATAGACAAGGCGAATGCCATTGAATTTCTGTTGCTTAAGCCGGTGATTAATACGCAATGCCTGCAGCTAATTGAGCAAACACCGCAAAGTGAGGTGAACTATCAATTGAAATTTGAAACCAAACCGGATAAATTTGAGCAATTCGCCAGGGATATGTTTGGTAAATTCCATACGGAATCAACGTCCAGTCCCAAGCAACAACAACAACAGCAGCAGCATCAACAGCAGCAACAACAGCAGCAGCAACAACAGCAGCAGCAACAGTCCATGGCTTTGCCAAATTTAATGCTGAACCATCATGGCAACCTAATCCCCAACAGCTCACGCAATGGTGGTAACTCATCCTCGGTACAGGGGCGACTCAGCTCGGCGGCTGTGTTTAGCCCCATTTCATTGCCCAGCTCATTGCAGAGTTCATTTGATGGTGACAACTCGGTAATGACAAATTTTTCAATGATGAGCAACTTGCCACCAGATTCGCCACCACAACAACAACAGCAGCAACAGCAGCAGCAACAACAGCAGCAGCAATCACAGAAGCCACCACAACAGCTGCTTCACCAGCCGCCTCAGCAGCTGGCTCTGGTCAATCCGAATCTTACATCAATGGGCGGACCACCCGGATCCAGCTTTAGTATGCTGGAGTACAACATCTCTAGATTGGCCAGCCTAACCGAGAATATGTCCGATAATATAAGCGATGCTTTGTCGGTGGGACCCTCCGGTGCTGGAAATGTGGCTGGCGGTGGCACTGTGGCCAATTCCAATGTGGTTGTAGCTCAGCCCACCAGCGCTGGTAGTGGAAATCATCAACAACAACAGCAGCAACAACAGCAGCAGCAGCAACAGCAGGCTGTTATGTCAGCCTCAGCAGTGACTCCCACTCAACAACCCATCACATTGGCTGACATTTTGTCGGGCGATCAGCGCGCTCTCAATAATTTACAGGCACTGGCCAAGCTAGGACTCAATAATAATGGTGAGTTTTGAAACAGTTTTTGGATATATATATATACATACATATATTTGGTTCTAAGCATTATTATACGGACATATGACTAAACAATTTGAATCCATTTTTAAAAATAAAATATCAAATATCTAAGAGCCGATTTCTCATCTTCTAGATAGCTGCTGCTATGTGTCAGATGTTTTTTGTTAGTTTATGAGACAGATAGTGCTATGTAGGAGATAAGAAATCGGCCCTAAGACTGGTTCGTATTCATGAAGTTTTCTTAGTAGGCGAGAGATTTAAATGTATTTCTTTACTTTAAATTTTACGCCTACTAAGAAAACTTCATGAAGTTTGCTTTATCATGTAAATCCATTCTTACACTCTTATGGAAATTTTATAAGCGTTTATGCAGTTTCTCAATACGTTTAAAGCTATTTTCATAGATTCTTAACCGACTGTAAGGGTTTTATGTGTTGCATTTGATCGTTTTCTGGGCGATTTGAACTTAACTTTTAACTTTTTAGTAGGTTAGGTTAGGTTGCGATGGTAGAGGCTGGATACCATATAATCCCTTGTGATACCATATAATCCCTAATTTTTACTTTTAAGCCCTACGAAGTAAGTAATTTAGCTTACTTCTGCATATATTACGTCAAGGTGGAACGCAAGTCTAGTGTGACCAGATTTATTCAGCAATTACACCAAATCTTGAATTTCGTGGTATTTTTCTAGCGAGTTGGTCACACTACCCGATTGCTGTTTATACCCGTTACTCGTAGAGTAAAAAGGGTATACTAAGTTCGTGCAAATGTATGTAACAGGCAGAAGGAAGCATCTCCGACCCCATAAAGTATATATATTCTTGATCAGCATCAATAGCCGAGTCGATATAGACATGTCCGTCTGTATGAACACCTAGATCTCAGGAACTATAAGAGCTAGAGCTACCATTTTTTCAGTGTAGACTTGTATCTTCTGCACGCAGATCAAGTTTGTTTCAAATTTTTGCCACGCCCCCTCCCGCCCCCGCAATATGAAAAAACCTCATATCTCCCACAATTTTGAAAATAGATTGTTCGAACCTTCTAGACATATATTTTAATCATCATTACCTATCGATCCGCCATACATCATTTTTCGATCAGATGAACGATAGAAAAAATTCCGCCCCCGCAATTTGAAAAATTCCTCATATCTCCCACAATTTGGGCAACCTTACCCTGAGTAACGGGTATATCGAAGTCGAGCGGGGCCGACTTCAACTTACGCTCTCGTTTTTTTTTATAAAGATAAGGAACTTCTCGTGAAGCCTTGCTGACCTAAAACAACTTTCAAAAAGTTGCTATGAAAACTGTTTTGATGTATGCTACCTACCAAGCAAATGCAATGACGACTATTCATTTTGCATAATCAAACTTTGCTACGACCATTAAGATTCTTTTGCGCATTTAAAGCAGTGTATGAATAAGTCTAATTTGTAAATTTTTTGCTATTTTAATTAAGTAATTCAAACTCAGATTTAGTTTCTCGTCTTAAATTTTATTTCACCTGTTTGCTGATGGTATCAAGATAGAAGAAGGGTGAAGGGTGCTTGCATCAATGTTTCTTCAGTTGCTTGAGATAAAATAAAGCCCTCATAGTTAACATTTGTACCATTCATGTGCTGTTAAGCGCAACAGTACTTTTCAGCTCCGTATGGGCACAATGTAAAGGGTGAAGGAATCATGACTTCTGCTTCATTCCACAATTTTTGTATGAACTTCGCGTTACTTAGCAGGTCCGTATAGGGCTTTAGGCATTAAAGGAATGGTCGTTCCTATTAAACCACTATTATTTTTTTTCAGATACTGCTTAAAAGATAGGTAGAAAAGGGTGTCCTAGGGTTGCATAACGACTCCTACTGAGCACTGGGCAGTGACAGAATAAATGCTGAACGCTTTCTTCAGCGTCCAGACATATCTTAAAGTACTGGGCCTTCTCATTCAGAGATTTGCGGTACTCGGTTTGTGTTTTAGCATTGTTACATTTCCCCCTTTGACCACGAGTTCTTTTAGATGGTTCGTATCTTCCTAGATAGCTGGATAGCGAAACAAAAGTTTCGGTACGTATAATTTGGAGGAGTAAATTCATACAAATGTCCATGTTGTATAATAATGCTAAGCACCGCTTTTATGCACCGTTTTTTCCCCCCAACCACTTTAAGATTTCGCGTGGTTTTTTTTCATTTACTTATACTCGTAAGTTTTGTTTCTTTTTTTGTTGGATTTTTTATTCTTTTTGATTTTAACAACCTTTTACACACACCAAATCGCACAATACCAACCCAACCACCGCTCCACCCAACACACACACACACACAGATGATCCGTTATCGAGCGGTAGCTCATCGGGCATTGATTTTTTGTCAGATTTCTGCATGCCAGCCGCCACCTCACCCAGTCTACAGACACTTAATCCCATTGTGGGCGGAGTGGATGATATTGGTTTGAATAATTTCCATGCTGTGGCCACTCCGGGCACCACCAGTGTGGTAACGGGACGCAATAAGGCCACACCCATGCAGATACGCTGCAAATTTGGCTCACTGGGTACGGCCAAGGGACAATTTAATTCACCACATGGCTTCTGCCTAGGCGTCGATGAGGAGATCATTGTGGCCGATACCAACAATCATCGCATCGAGGTCTTTGACAAAATGGGCGCCCTGAAATTCCAGTTTGGTGTGGCTGGCAAGGAGGAGGGACAACTTTGGTATCCACGCAAGGTGGCGGTCATGCATAACAATGGCAAATTTGTGGTCTGCGATCGTGGCAATGAACGCTCCCGTATGCAGATCTTTTCGAAATGTGGTCACTTTATGCGCAAGATAGCCATTCGGTGAGTTGGGAGTTTTAAATCAGGTGAATTCTAATAATCCCTCTCTCTTTTTCTATTCACCAGATACATAGACATTGTGGCTGGTTTGGCAGTCACTGCCAAGGGTCATATTGTGGCTGTGGATAGCGTTTCACCCACCGTCTTTGTTATCTCCGAGGAAGGTGAACTAGTGCGTTGGTTTGATTGCAGTGACTATATGCGTGAACCCTCTGATATAGCCATACGCGGTAAGAGATTTAAATAACAATAAAAAAGAATAGAAAAACTCATTGAATTTGTATTATCTATCCCCCCCACAGACAACGATTTTTATGTGTGCGACTTTAAGGGACATTGCGTGGCCGTTTTTCAGGATGATGGCACCTTCCTCTATCGCATTGGCAACGAGAAGGTCACCTGTTTTCCCAATGGCATTGACATATCGAACGCTGGCGATGTGCTTATCGGTGACTCACATGGCAATCGCTTTCATGTGGCCTGCTATTCGCGCGAGGGTGCACTCCAATCAGAGTTCGAGTGTCCCCATGTTAAGGTAAGGCAACTTTTCACTCTTTTTACTTGATAAAAAAATTTTGGGGGTGGTTGATCGTGCGTGAAAGTTCGTGACCTCTCCTTTAATCGTGCGTGACGCAAAACGCATCAAAAATTATGTACGTGAATTGTGCGTCAAGAGATTTTTATTTTGTAAATCGTGCGTTACGTGAAGGAAATATCGGAAAAGCGGTTCTTTAGAAACCGATATAACCTGCAGATTGAGCTGCCTTTTCCCTTCTGGTTCCATTGTTCTCTTCCAACAAGATCTCTTATTTTGATGCCTTCGTTTTTTTTTTTGTTAATCAACTTTCATCTCTTCTTTTCACAGGTTTCACGTTGCTGCGGATTAAAAATTACATCAGAGGGCTATGTGGTTACATTGGCCAAGAACAATCATCATGTGTTAGTTCTTAATACCCTCTATGTTCACTGATTGCAAATCAAAGCGCGTAACAATCGTCCATCAGTCGATATGAACAAATACAATTACAAATACTCGTCGGGCAAAATCTACGGCTGTCGAAGGCATCACCAGCATCTCAATAACAACAACCACAACAACAACAACAACAACTAAGCCAACAAATAGCAACGTGTTCAGCAGCAGCAGCAACAAAAAAAAAAAAAAAAAACAAAAAATGGACGAAGAAAAATCTCGAAACACCAAATATGAAAAGAAAAACCACAAAACAAAATACCAACCAACAAAAAAGAAAAACAAAAAAAATGCAACAATACTATTTTTGATCTCTAATTTAAAAACAACAAAACGATTAGCGCTACTAAACAAAAAAACAAAAATCTAAAAAAAAAAAAAAAAAAAACCAACACACATTTTACTAAGTATAAAAATGGGAAAATTCTTTTTAAATTGTTTACTTTTTTTCGTTTTTTATATTATGTTCTTGTTAAAATTGTCTTAACACACACACACACAAACACACACACACACACACAACCAACTACATGTTACTTATTATCTATATATATAGACAGATATATTGTTATATAACGACCGATTAGCTTTTTTGTGCATACCCTTCCAGAATGAATCTTTTTCTAACAAAAAAAAAAAACAAAAAACGAAACACGCATATATATACAAACACATACATATATACCTACAATATATATATATATATATATATGTATATATATTTTACATACAATATGTGCGAGTTTTAAGCACATGCAAGAGTTTGTGTAGGAAGAAACCAGGAATAACAATTTGTTGAGGCAATAATTAAACAACAACAACAAAAAAAAAATATATATATATATATTAATAAACAAAAACCAAACACGTAGCTTATTTTGAATAGGTTTTTCCTTACGCTGCTTATATAAGGTGATATCTATATAAAAAACAAAAACAAAAAAATATCTTATAACATATATGTGAAATCCTATGACTATATGACTTTGCCATATATACAACCAACAACAACAACAACACACACAACATAACAGCAGACAAACAAATATGTATACATATATATAATCAACTAAAATGATGTGTCTATATATATATATGTATAATAACTATTATGATTATGAATAATACAACAACAAAAAACCAAACAAACAAAAGAATATATATACAAACGATATGTATATGTAAACTTTGTCGCGTTGTGTGTGTGTTAAAATTTAAAATTAAACAACAAAAAACAAAAAAACTCAACATACAAATTATAAATGTAAGCAACAAAAACAACAAAAAAATCGCCAACCAACTAATCATGAAAAAAATGAAACAACAAATTCTATTGTTAGGTTCTATATACATATATACATATTTACATTGTTAAAAAAATAACAACAACAAACAAAACAAAACGATATTCCTTTTTTGCTTATATACAAACAAAACATATGTCTTATTATGTAAGCTTCAGGTATATATATATATGTATATATACACAAACACTCACTCTGTCTAATTTAGAACAAAACTAAAAAAAAATTTAACACCCCCACAAGGGTCAAGGGTTGGTCTCATCTCCAACAAATTGAGGCTAGGAAATGCGTTAAATTTAAACAATTAAGCTAAGGTCACACTGGCAAATAATTTGACCAACATTTTGAGAACAAATTTGACTTTAATAGCCATTCCTTTAAAACCTAAAACTAAAGCCATGGAACCCTTACGCAAGTAATTTGCTCAAATTGTGACAAAAAATTTTCTTAAGCTAAGGTCACATTTTTCATTTTTCGCATTGTATAGTTAAAGCTAAGGTTCCACAGGCAAATAATTTGCCCAAATTTTTAAATGTGAAGCATTGTGGCTTGACATAAAGTCCATATACAAAAATTCAAATATAACTCAGAACTTTACTGGGCCCTATAACCGGACATACACTACTTAGTATAATATGACAAACCCTCAGTCCTTTAAATTAATTTATATTATTTCAATCAGGCCTGTTCGCGATCAAATCTTGCGGTATCGGAATTATTAAGTGATTTCGCTTTTTAAATTCAGTTTTATAACTTCGAATTTCTATTTAACTTCATTTTATTCTCTTGAAAAAATGTAATGTATCGAATTCGGAAACAAGAACAAAATTTCTCTTGACTAGTAAAAATGCGTATTGGTAATATACAAAAATTCTATACAGGCCAGAAAAGTAAAATGATAACAAATGAACGAAAGCAGCAGTGGGCATAAAATGTTAGTTCGCGAGCAGTCCAACAAAAACAGGAAAAAAAACACATTACAGGCTTTGTTCCATCAGCTCGTGATTCCAAGGTGTGGCGGAAAAACGGATTTCAGGAACTTTTTACACCTAGGAATTTCTTGTAGTCACAGTAGGCCTTAATTTCTGGATTTATCTGGCCTATTCGACAGAGCTCATATCAATGCTTCTGTAAAAAATCAAATGCGCAATACTCGACCATGCGAAAGGGTCCAAATTGGTCTCTAAATTTATTTCGCATGGTCGAATATTTGTTTTGGATTTTTTATAGAATATGTGCTCGGTCGAATAGGCCACTTAAATCCAGAAATGTATGCCTATTGCGACCAGAAAAAATTCCTTAATGCAAAAAATAATTTAAATTCGTTTCGGCACTATGCTTTATAGAACAGACAGCTTTATAAAAAGCATTCTGATTTTAGAGCTTTTCTAAAGTGTTTCTATTCATATGAAGTATTGTGCCGAAATAAATTTCTGAGTGTAAGCTAGCGCCGGAATCGCGTGTATATTTGGTTGTGTTGACTTAGCGGCTTCGAATTAAAGAAATAACAGTCTGGGCTGGCTTAGCCAAAAGGAGACCTTACCGGTCTTGACCGTGAATAAAAGTCCTCAAATATAACTCTAGCCATAATCCAAACAAAACTAAGTGTATGCAGCATATCCAATTTTAATTTAAAACACATTTCTTAGTACTGTCCATCGATAGCACTCTTTTTCTATCCTAGTATAGATAAGAAGCTTGACTTTGAAATTTGTTGACAGCGGCCTAAGAAACAGTCTCTGGAATAGCTCGGCGCCCACCTACAAGGCTTGACCGTGAATAAAAATCCTTAAATATAACTCTAGCCATAATCCAAAAAAAACTACGTGTATGCAGCATATCCAATTTTAATTTAAAACATTTCTTAGTACTGTTCATCGATAGTCACTTCTTTTTTCTATCTTTCAGGTAGTATAAGAATAAGAAAGCATTGATAACTGACTTCTGAAATTTGAATCAACCAATCTTTTGCTTTGACCGAGTGTTTATATATCTATATATATGTATATGTATATTGAATATTTGAAGCTTATATATATAACATTTCTTTCCCGTTGTAATACAATTTATAAGGCTGGTTTACTCCCAAGACATTATTATTTTCGTTTTTTTTTTCGTTTTTAAGATGATGTTGATGAATTATGTTAATGATGAGAGCAAACTTATTTACACAACGAAACGTTTGATTTTCACGTTTTATTATGTTTCCTTCAATGTTTTAAACAATGTTTTTTATCTTGTCATTTATTTTAGAATCTACTTTTTGTTTAGTCTAATGTACCGAATACAAACAAACACACACTTACACACACACACACACAAACACACACAAACCAATTATATTTTTAAGTTGAAACACCACAAAAAAAGTCATTGTAATTGTTTTTTTTTTGTTACGTGTGAGGCTACACAATATTTTTTACTCTATATGTATAAGTTTTTAAGTGAAATGACGCTTCTGTTTATATGAAATTATGTAACTATATATATATATATTAATATATATATATATATACACACACTACTACTATATTACTATATCCAAAGTTGTTGTTGAAGAAAAGAGAGAAAAAAAATGCAATTTTTTGTGAACAATTTGGCCGTGAAATATAATTTTTATGTTATAATTATTTTGATTTATATTATTATTATTATTAAGCTTAAACAAAAACTAATGTTAAACCACACACTTTGTGCTTAGTGAATTTACTTAGAGAGTTCGTTTTCTTTTACAACAAATACAGAAAGAAAAAAAAGTATTAAGAAAACTAAAAAAAAAAAAATGAAAAAGAGGAAAACCAAAATTTTTTTTTGTTCAACTCAAAACAAAACAATTTTTTTTATAAAATGAAATTGTAATTCCACACGCTTTTATTTTTAATCATTTGAATGAAAAAACAAAAACCAACAAAATGATATTGAAAAAAAAAACAAATACATTTATTTCCTATCTTAAAAAAAAAACAAGAAAATGTGCTTAAGTTTAAATCAAATTTACAATTTAGTTGAGATTATGAAAACTAAAAAAAAACTTTGATAATAATTATGATTATGAATGAGAACTGTAATAACTAAAATAAATATCTAGCGAAAATCTATGAATTGACAAACCAAGTAGTAGAGCAAAATAAATTATAAGTGAGGAGAGTAAAGGAAAGGGAGTCGTCAGGGACAGACAGAACCACTAAAATCAAAATTTTCTAACGCTAGGAATCGAATTTTTCCATATTTTCAAATTGAACTCAATCCTAACAATGTCCTGCTTAAATCACAAAAAGGTAGGGAAAAGTTTACATAGAAAGACAGTATTTTCACTTGTCTGAAATCTCATATGAGATGGCTGAAAAATACCTACGGAAGTTGTGAGTTGGCTGTCAAAAAACTCATGAGAGTTTTCATAGGGTTTTACACTAAAATTTTACACATTTGACTATTACACTATCTGAGCAACTCATATGAGAAGTCAGACAAGTGAAAATGCAGCTTAATCGTTTTACTTAATATTAGTCAGCTGTTCGCTCTCTGAGTTTTTTTTTTTTTTTTGACTATGTCTGTCTCCCTCTAATCACACTGTTTTCCTATGATGGTTAAAACTTAACAGCAGTATCTACATTATAATTATCCCTTAACATCACTTAAAATCAGGGCCGGCCAGCTCATAGACACTTGGGGCCAAGCACATTCGTATCATGGCTGTATGAATCGGTGAGCACAGAAAAACTTTATTTTGCAAGTGAGTTGGCTGTCTACTGTAGCACTCACCAACACAAGCTCATACTTCAGTCCTCTTCAGCCCTGCTTAAAATGGAGACGCGTTTAAGGTTGGCTCTTTATGTTATATTCAGTCTGAAAAAGGTTCTTTAAAAATCCAATTCTCCTGGCCTATTAGAATAAAATTCTTTCTAAAAATATGCAAAATCGGCTGTCCAATAATAAAGTACTGAACACACAGCCAAAAAAACTCTTTCAGCCTGGCACCACATATGTGTGTGTGTGATCGAATAAAACACGCAAAAGTCGAATCTTAAATCTTAAAAGTTATTCAAGCTAATTTGCCATCATTCAGTCTACAGAATTGAATTAATGTTGCTGGCTTAAAAGTGGGATTAGTCTCAATTTTAAACGGTAAAATGTGCCTAAGGGTTGAACAGCTTAAACCTAAATGAAGAATTTATCAGAACTTTTTAGGCACGTTATTTGCGGGTGTATCCATAGCACAGACCAATAGATATAGACTTAAAGATTGCTCGGTCGCCACCATTTAACAGAGAAATTAATCAGCTGTTTGTTGTCATTTTCGCTCTCTGAGTAATTTCATGACAATGTCCGTCTCGCTTTAACCATCGTGTTTCCCTTATGCGTACTATAATTTGAGTAAAGTATCAACATGTGCACTATTCCCTAACAGCACTCAATTCTGAGAGCCGTCCCAATCTTTGAGTCTATTATTCATGGTCTTAGGTAATAGTTATTTAGACAAATTTTCAACAAAGCTTAAGTATTGTTTGAGCTGAATTGGCAAGTGATGGATCATCCACAATATAGCCCAAACCTTGCACCTTCAGATTACACTGTGCAAGAACTAACCCACTTTAAAGGTTTTCCTCTGTTTCAGGCCCTGGGAATCGAACTACATCATTAGTTTTTTGAGTTTTCTCGATGGCTATATAAAAATTTTTTTTTAAGTTCTTATCAAATTAAAATTCTTAGTAAATTTGAAAAATGTTATAGCTGATACTCGTGAAATCTAAATAAATAGTTTTAAAATGTGCTCTAATTTACTACATTTACAGATTTTCAATATCAACTAAAACTAAAAAAAATTTCGACCTTGTTAACCTCCATTTTTTTACAACAAATTATTAAAAAATTTCAAAATTTTAAGTAAAATCACGATAAATATTATAAACAACAATTAAATATTTCCTAATTCAAAACTTTCGCGATAACCTAAAAAAATTAATGATGAAGTTCGATTCCTAAGGCCTGTATGACACTTACTTAATTGCTCACCGACTAGAGTAATAATCAAGTAGGCCCTTATGTTCTGTTGTTTTCATTGTGAATACCTTGTCATTTGACATTCAAAACAAGTCAAAATATAGGGTTACTAGAGTATCATAGCTCATGCGTCGAACAACTACATAAAATCAGCCTTTCTATAAAAACTATTTAAGACCCAAATTTACAGAGAATTAATGTGTTTAACAGTTTGCTACGGGTGAAGTCTATGCCTCAGAATTGTTTGTTTTTAAAACCAATCAGTGCAAAAATAATTGCTAAATTAAACATAATCAGGCCTGTTCCCAATTTTGATCAAATTATGCGGAATTGAAATTGGTCAGTGTTCCCTTTTCCAAAAACTGATAGTGTCGTTCGGTTTTTAAATTCCAATTTCCATTTAACTTCATTCAACTGTCAACTGGCAATTAGTTTCAACCGAATTAACTAAGACTTTTCTGAAAATAAGATCTCTTACCAATTCCGTTCGATCGGATTCAGAAACTAATCAAAATATAGAATCTTACACCATATAAAATAGGAGAATTGAGTGTTAGCTATTGAAGTTCAATTATAATTATATAGAAACCATTTCAAAAACTGGTTCTTAAACTGTTACCCTGATTATGAATTCTGGAAGACTCCCACTGCTCCTCCTTAAACTGAATAATTGAAACCAAGACATTCACGCTTTCCACCTACATTTTTATGTTTGATTTAGTTTTATCTACTTATATATTTTTTCTATGTACTCAAAAACTGGACAAAAATCAAATCAACAAATTTTAAACTTTTTACTAAATATATAAATAGAGGCCTACACACACACAAATACACACACACACACCACCCACCCACTCTTTTTCTCTCTCTCTCTCTCTCTCTCATGTTTCTCAGTGAAATTGGCACCTTTACAAAGACAAAAAAAATCACTTGAAAAATATTAAGATGCTGCCAAAGATTTTTTATACAAACAAATGAAAAAAAAACAAGAACTATTATTATGATATATAATTATAATTAAACTACTTACCTATTATTATGTGTACACTATGAAAGAAGCGTATTAATTTTTGTTTTTTTCTTTTTTTTTTAATAAAATGGAAACGAATGAATGAATTTTTTTTAAATTGAAAATCTTGCTCAGCATATTAGCTAAACTAAACTAAAAAAAAAACACTCAACAAAAACTATACTAACAACAATTACTAATTGAATTTGTTAATAATTTGTTCCTTGATGCAACGCTTACATGAAATCATAACAAAATTGTTGAAATAAACACACTAGACATATACATATACGATATACATATGGAACGAATATATATATATATATATATTTATATATATATATAGACTCATAGGGAATCACACAAACACACACACACACCAGCACCTCTCCCTTACACACACATATTGTGCATTTAGTTAAAAAAAAAAAAAACAACCAAACGCTTTATACATCAAATTATTTTAATATAAATGTATATGGAACAAAAAAAACCAAAACATATATCTATATATATATATATATATACATATAGACAAAAAAACCCCCCCTAACAAAATGATGTATTTTATTTGAAATTTTTTTTTAAATGAACTAGCGACAAATTAAATTCCACTCAGATGAAAATGATGATAATTGGGGAGTGTGTGTGGGGGGATTGTTGATATTACGAGGCCTAAATTAACTACTATTTTTATTCTAGAAACTTTCTGTTCGGATTCCAAGCCCGAACCGAATTCAAAAGTAATTAAAGCTGGGCGCGAAAGTTTGAAATGTTTTGTCAGACAGTTGGGAACGTCACGAAATGAATAGCAAGCGGCTTTCAGATCATGTTAGTTATGTTTCCATAACTTAAAAACAACAGCAGCTTCTTCACACAGCTCTTTTATGACAATTTCCCAACTTCTTTAACGGGATGTTTTGCGGACTTCATCAGCCTTTCCGTTGTCTTTCCATGAGCTTGTCTTGCATGAACCGGTAGAAAATTCCGAGCCACGCATAGCAGAAAAAACAAGGCGAAAAAGTGATTAATTTGATGTGCAAAGCAACTCTGACCTACTTTGTCAAACGCTGGCCAGCAACCGAAAAAATTGTTTACTCTCTTGTTAAAAGTGTTTAACGAGCTTTCTATTGTTTAGATAATGAGACTAGAGGTTCATGTATTGCTATGTTTTCATAGATTCTCTTGGCGAAGGGCTCGGCCTGCTAAAGGCTTGTGTCTGTGTGAATTGCTGAAAGAGATGGAAGTAGAGTACGGATAGCCATGACAAGCATCGGACTTCGAATAAGTTGACTGTTAAAACATAGCATAAAGATTTGCAATATCAATATAAGAAGATGCTTTTTCGCATTTTCAAAATGTAGTAAAGATGGGAAGGAGTTCTAACTACGCACAGTGGCCCCATTTGAGTTTTTTCGTTTCAAAAATCATAACTTTCGAACCAAATGAGATAATTTAAATGGCAAATGAAAAATAATTGTGAAACATATGATCGAAAGGGGTGCTACGCCTACAAGATGCTTACCTAAGGGTTATCAAAGTCAAAATTTGTGGAAAAATCCATTTTTTTTGGTAACAACAAAAATTATTTTTAACAATTTTTTAATTATTTTTGTTTCTTTCTTAATGTTTTTATGTTTTAAAATTATTACCCAAAATACTTAGGATCCGCCATACATCATTTCCTAATCAGATGAACGATAGAAAAGTTCCCGCCCCCGCAATTTCGAAAAAACCTCATATCTCCCCCATTTTTTGCATGTTGTGATCTAATAAAATATTTTTAAATAAACCTTACCCTAAGTAACGGGTATATCGAAGTCGAGCAGCGCCGACTTCAACTTACGGTCTCGTTTAAACTAAAAATAGGTCAACTTTGACGGGTTGTATCTTTAAAATCAAAATTTTAAATCGTTGATCAATTTCCTATAAGAATGTTTCATTCAAAAATTCGTAGGCTCTCAAAAAATTTTTGACGTGCGACGTTTAATCTTTACAAATTTGTAGAAACTCCTAGGATCACTACGAAAGTTACTTTGTACCAGAGAGAGGAAGTTTTTATAACTTGGTTGGTATTTAGACCTAAGATAGGAGTATTTAGAAAAGTTTGATGCTTGTGCCGTTCTGTTGTAAGCTTTAAAATGGAAAGACTTAACATTTTTTAAATGATTAAGTCTAGTACAGCTTCATGACAACTTTTTTGGGGCACTAACAAATTCTTGATAGAAAAGATAAAATTATCTTGTAATTTCCTAAATAAAAATTAATCTTTTAGCTTTCGCAAAATTTTTTGTGTGAATCCCCACAGGAATCCGTGAAATGTTGATATTGAAATCACTTCAATATTAGCTAGTAAAGAGGCGTTTCAAAAATCTTTACCATATTCGACTTATTGTGAAAAGTGATGTTAAAGTATCTTAAATCATTTGATAAAAAAAGCAAATTTTCGATCAGTACTGAACACTCTAAAGACAGAAATAGAATGAAGAAGAAAATTTTGGGACAATCGGTAAGCATAGCTTAGGTTGGGTTTTCTTGGCTGGAGTGAAACAGAAACAAAAGCGTTAACAACAAAGCGCTTAGCTTTTTAAACATTCTTAACAAAATTTGAACTTTGTTCTCTCTTTTTCTCTCCCTTTGATATATCAACAATCTTTCAACACTCCCAAAATTAAAACCAATACACACACACACATATACAAACATTAACATACTTTATATGTAATACTTAACAATAATTGAGTAAAACAAAAACAATCTAGTGTACGTCAATTTTTTGATGATATTTTTCGCCTTATTATAGACACAAAAAAAAAAAAAAATTAAAAAAAAATGTTTATAGAAAGAAGCATAAAAATGACAAATTTTTGTGGAGCCGGCTGCTTCTTCTATACACAAAAATTATAATAAATAGTATTAAATTAAGCAAAAATTGTTTGAATTTGATGACGATGAGGATTGTCATTATAAACGAGAAGCAATCAATTACACAAAATGTTTAAATCAATGTCGTCTACATTAAGTGAACCAAAACCAAACACAACAACAGCAACCAGACAAATATATGTAATCAAAAAACAACAACAATTTGCATTATCAAAAAATTTTAAAGCAAAAGCAAAAATCAATTAAACACAAAAACAAAAGCAAATTAAACAATTAAGTAACAAACAAACAAACAAAATATACTCGTCGTACATTATACATAAATGTGAAAAAGTAGTCAGACACACATAGAAAAAACCCCCCTAAGGAAACACATACATAACAACAACAACAAACACGCAAGTTCTTTCAGTCATTAAAAAAACCACACACATCTGTCGATCCAATCATCCATAATTTACTTATGATGATTTTATTTATCTACAACTTATTACTTATTATTACTTATTATTATATACTTTTGTTTGTTTTAGTTTCGAGGACCTGCATTTTGTTTATACATACTTATTTATTAATTATATATCAGACAATGTTGATAAAAAAAAGAATTGAGTTGTGTTCAACTTTATGTGAAATATATTTTAAAAATCATTTGTTTATCAAACAATTTTGTGAGTTTTTATTATCGTTTATTTGAACAAAAAAATACTTTATTCAGTGTAAATTATCAGAGAAAGGGAATCAAAAATAGCACATTACAACTATGCTAACTCTGTTTGACTTTTTCTTTTACTTAACTTTCTCTTATTATGCTTGGGTAGAGCTTTATATAAAGAAGATGGCTTAATTGTCCAGGATAGGCGCATTATGTTACCATATATTCTATATTTAAGCCGCAGGGGGGCTCCTCTCGACTAAGTTAAAACTTTACATACTTCCAAGAGGTTGACTAGGAAGGGTTGACCAAGTGTTTTGAGTCTCCTTTTTCTAAGAGCTAACTAGTGGATAAAGAACATGCAGTAATGTCTCCCCCTTTAAATGTTTTCTCTTCTTTCTAAAAAAAAGGTTTTGAGTCTCCTTTTTCTAAGAGCTAACTACTGAATAAAGAACATGCAGTAATGTCTCTCCCTTTAAATGTTTTCTCTTCTTTCTAAAAAAAAAGATGAAATTGACTCTATTGAGTTAATGAGTCAAGTTAATTTTAGTGTTACGAATGCCCCTAACTTTATTCAATTATCTCTAAAAGGGATTGAGCAAGAGGTGGACTGTCTTTATGTGCTTAAATCAAGGTACTCACACTCAGCTAAATCGTTTCCGTTGGGTATGAACTCTATAAAACAAAACAAAAAGGTGGCGGAATGCTTTCGAAAATTTCCGAAATAATTTTTGAAATAATAATAATATATATAAAAAAAATTATTCAGAGTCTGAATTACACAGAACCGGAGTTTTCAGACTCCACATTTAAATAAATGTTACTTTTTAAAAATCGGGAAGGGTTTTAAACAAAGATACTATAAACAAGCATTCTTCAAATCCTGCTTAATGTTTTCGAGTGATATTTTACGTGTATTTATTAGTTGCAAATTGCGAAAATCTTTATTACCAGCTCTTTTTCCGACTTCATTTCCATTCGAAACCAGACAGTTGATGTTATATCGGCTCCGTGAACTACACTTTTTTTAATGGTACTCCTATACGAAAGGATTTCAGTTTTTTTTATTGACAATATCCTTGTCAATGCCGCGAATCTATCACTTTTTGAATGAAAGATGATTAAATATACTGAAAACATCGAGTCCAAGCATTACATTATTTGGAATTCTTTGTATTTTTCAGAAAACCTAAAGGAAAAGAATTGTTTTTCAAACAATTTGCTGTTCAAATTGATTGCCGATTCAAAAAGGTACTTTAGGTACTTTATTTTATCAACGACGTCTCAATTGTCGGAAAAAAAAATAGTTGGTGAATTAACGTCACTACGATTGCAAAGATTCTACCACGATTTACCATTATCTCATTTATTTCTTGTATCTCATTTGTTGCTGTAGTTTTTGGATGTTAAAAAAATGAATCGGCACCTCTCGAAAGCCAATATTGATTGCTTTATTAACAAACATTTGTATGTTTATGATTCTCTTGTGATCTAGTGAGACTCCTTTGCCTTACTCTAGGAATGTTGCGAAAGCGAATCAGGTACTGTAAGTCCTGTTTATTCCCCTGTTCCTGATGTTGTTCCTAGTTCACTGTTAAAATTATTCTGTCCATAAGTTCTTCTCATTTTCCTGATTATAGGAAGGAATCAATTATAATCCCTTTGCCAAAGGGATCAAAATCTGATGTTGGAAATAAGATTTAGATGTTTTTCTAAGCTCTCTGCTATACCAAAAGTATTTGAGAACTCTATTACTACCCTATTACCGGCCCAAGATGAATTTATGAATGGTTACTTGAGTTCACTACTCTTGTCATTAACGGCTTTAGCATCAATTACAAACGAATGTAGCTTACACTGAATCTTTTGATTTTGTGAATCATGAGCTATTATTGCACTAGCTTGACCTTTTCGGTTTTGCCTTGGATTTACTTTCTTGGCTATCGAACTATTTGAACTTCAGTACTATCGAAATCACTTACAGTCACTTCTGAAATTCCACAGGATAGTCACCTGAGTACGAATATAATAATACAGAATTTTTTTTTCAAGAAGAATCCCAACTTAAAATAAGCCTTTTCGGATTGTAACATGAATTCTGGGATTGTTCCAAGTCTTTCGTACTTAAAACTTCAATCCGAAGGTCGGGATCAAATCAATTTTTTCTGTGTGCGCCTTTTGATTCTTTAAAACTTTCACACATCCGGTCACCTTCAGCAGCTATTGTGGAGCCAGCTGTGAAGTACTTACTTGCTGTGCGACGAAGAGATACCCTAAGGTGCAACGAGCTTGCCTACAACAAAAAGCAATTTAATTTTGTTTACTCACTTCTTAAATAACGCAACCTCCAAAAATTTAATTTTCTTTTGTAATCAACAAATTAGGAAAGTAAACCTAAATAAAAAACTGCTTTTGGCAAGTTGTTGTGTTATTATATTGTATATTTGCGTACATATCAGTGAGAATTATTTACAAAAAAAAAAAAACAACAAAAAAATACAGAAAACCTAATAAAAAAATAACAAAAATATTTATACATTTTTTGGCATAATGTTTACACTATGCTACACATTTATAGGATTATGATTTTATGACTGATTGTTGCTCAGTTTTAGTTTAATTTTGTTTTTGACATATTATTCACTGTGTGTGCGTGTGTGTTTGTGTAGTTTTTACCTACTATTCATATAACTATATATATGTATGTGTAGATATAGGCGTGTATAAGTGTTTTAAATGGAAAATTTAAATCACGCAAAACTAAAAAAAAATAAGAACTAGTGCCATGGATCATACTACTATACATACGTATATATATATATATATATATATATATATATATATATATTTAATAAAAAGAATTGTTTATTGATGTGCTGTACAATTTTTAGTGAGTCCTTTTTTGACAAACAACAAATATACATTGCATACATACATATATACACATATTTACTAGTTTATAGATAACAAAAACAAACAAACAAACAAACAACAATTATACAAAATGATGTTTTTTCGTGAGCAAATGAGAACAGAAGCAATTAGAAAGATTTTATTTTTCTAGGATTTTAAACAACAGCAACAACAACAACAAATTGTAGAACAAAGCCAGCAAAAAAACAACTTCCTAATTTCTCTCAGTGTACTATTTCAACATTACTAAGTAGCAAAAACACCACATACACTGTCTGTGCGTGTTGAACTATATAGCAATAAATATATATATATACATACATATAAACTATATACTTATATGTGCATGTGTCTCTGGGTTGTTCAAGAAAAACCAAAACAAAAGAAAATCAATTTTTAAGTAAAACAAAATGTAGAAATATTATATGAAATTTACCTATGATAATGATGTATACAAAACAAAATGGATAATAATAACAAAAAAATTAAAATGAATTAAATGAAAATTAAGATTTGACCAAACCAGAAAACTTTGCGCGCCTTGCAAAACGAAAATCATAAATGTAGATAAAAATAATCACTAAATCAATGAGGTGGGGGCGGTTCACTTAATAACCAACAGGCCAAATGTCCATTTAGAAAATATTTAATTAATTAAAAAAAATTTGAAAAGTCCCCATATCTAGCCCCAAAAGTGAACCGCAGCATATCCCAATTGATCTACTTGTGTGTGTGTTTTAATGTCATATATATATATATATATATATATATATACATTGAAAATCGTAGCCAACTTTCAGGCGTTTCTAAATACTTATTATACTCTAAATAATCAAATAATCGCAAAAACCAATTCCCTGTGTTGTCAAAAGGCTTTAACTTAAAGAGAAAAAAAATTTTACAAGTGCGCAAAAAAAAACAAAACAGACAGCAACAATATTTTTGGGCACCAAATATATATACATGCCTATATGTATGGCATTATTATACATATATATATATATAGAAATTTAAGCAAAAAAAACAACAATTTAACACACATTTTGAAATTCAAAACTAAAAATCAAGATATGGCGCAACGGTTTTCCAGCAACAACAACAAAAACAAACAACCAAACATATTTAACAATTAGAATGTTTTATGAATTATATACACCACATATATACATGATATATATATATCTATATAGCATATAGCAAACTCTATATATACATACATACATACATACACATATATATAAACAATAAGATGTTGAATGAATTTTATGTGAGTTATTTTTGATGTTGTATAGTTAAAAAAAAAGGGAAACCAAACTAAACATAAACATAAATGCTAAACGTGTCACACAATAACTAATACAACAACAACAATTTTTTGAAATGGGCCCCCACAATCAAGTGTAATACAATTTATTAGTTAAGCTAACTAAACTAAAATACAGTTGCTGCTTGGGTAAAAGGCAGAATGAATTTTACTGAAAAAAAACATATATATATATATATATATATAAATCTTAAGATTGTGTGAATTTAGTTTTTGTTTATTTTTTGGCCAGCATTAAGTTTGTTAGCACAAGGGTTAAGCCAGTAAAAATGTTCCTCTACATTAACCCTTGTGCGCATGCCACAAAAAATCAAAAAAATGCTTACAACAAAAAAATGAAACAAAACTATTTACAGAAACGACAAAAACAAAAACAAGAAAACAACTTATACCATTTTTGCTGACTATACTCCTTAGGCTTTTTACACCTTTTACCATTTACTCGCAATGGCAGACTATTTCAAAAACAAAACAAACCGAAAAAGGATGAAAAAAACAAACAACTAATTTTTGCATGCCATTTTAACTCTTAAAATCAACCTTTTCTTTAATATATATATATATATATATACATACACATTGTGTATATATATATATATATATATACTAAAATAAATATTGAAAGCAAAAACTTAAAAGGCAACCACTGCGTCCCCCTTTTCTATAACAATTTCTCTCTCTCTTTCCCTTTTTCACTAATCAAACAAGAGAACTGACATATGCGACACAATAGCGTTGAAAATGTATACTAAAGTGATCCATTATTCTCTATATATATATATATATATTCATGGATCAAGTACCGCATAACCCATATACCTACTTTAACCAAATTGAATATTTAACGTCCAGCTAAGTCCCGAAAGAATTATCGATATTATCTTGATTCAAACACCCTTGAGTCATGAGTAAACTTTGGTGCATAACTATAGCCGCACACAACTTTTTCAGTGTACGAGTAGTTAAAGTGGGACGAGTAACAAATGGCGAATATAGATAAAAAGAAAATCAAAAATGTTTTTCCTTGTCTCAATTATTGCCCATTTAAGCTTTTGAACATCTTGAAATGTTTAGTTATCGAACTAAGGACTGTACCGAAAAGAAACTGCAGCCTTTCAATAGCACATTTCTTGCAGTGTACGTATCGCTTCATGTCATGTGAGGTACCCTTTAAAAGCTCTTAATTTTACGTATTTTACCTCTATTATTTGCCTTTTCAGATTGTAGAGGCAGTCCTCGAAAAAATTCTGCAACAAAACAGGAGCAAATGTTTACATAATTAAAAGAGTGAATCAACATTCAAAATCCAAAAGTTTTGAAAAAAGTCAATAAGTAGATATTGAAAAAAATGGGTTCTAATTCCTTAAGACCGTTTGTTCAATGAAACAGTTGTGGAAATTGTGATGAAACTTAAACAGATTATACGCCCTTTATTTTCACAAAACAGAAAGATGGGTCTGTTGACGAATAAGTTTTTCTCACTAGAACTGGTTTTTTGTCCGATCGTTCCTAAGGCAGCTATATGATATAGTCATCCGATCCGGCCGTTTCCGACAAATGTGCAGCCTATGTGTGTTTAAAGACTTTTTGCAAAGTTTGGTCAAGATAGCTTTAAAACTAAAGTATATTTGATAGTCGAAGTTGACTTGTAAAAGAGCGTCTTGAAACTTTTCACAATAGCAGCCCGCCCACAAGCCTCCAGGAGGATTGAAATGCCAAAATACAGATTGATGGCTGCATTTTGCTGTGATAAGTTTTTTAGTGGCTTTCAAGTCACGTGCGAGCGCTGCTTGTGCCATTGTCGAAGTACTTTACATCTGATATGGCTTTTAGGCGCGATATGATTTTTTTTTTATTTAGGAAGGATTTCCTTAATTTAATGCCCCAGTCACAATAAATAAACAAATTTTTATTTGAGTTTAAGCCTATGCGAAATGCGAATATATATTAACATACTTGTCTTGGATTTATTAAAAACAATTTTTGAAAGGGGCATGGTATCTTATTGTCAAATGTTATATCCTATTCACACTACAGTCCATCAAGATGGTGATAAAATAAAATTCCTGTTCACATTGCCACCGTCATTGTCTTCTTCTTGTCAGTAATGATTGTCGACGCGCAAATGAATGAAATTAAATAAAAAATTTTTAAAAACAGCAGAGACCACTGACCAATATATCTACATAGGCTTGAACACAGTCAAACAAGTTTCTCGTCAACAGCTCCCAAAAGAGTAAAAAAAATTGTTTTTCGATTTTTTCGTTATCTCAAAAACAATCAACTTTAAGTATAAAGTGTCTTTGACTTATTTGTAGGTAGTGTTTCGTATTTTACATTTTTATCGGTGTAGGAGAAATATGTAAATCCACTGACGGGCTAAATAAAATTCTTCAAAAATAATTTTCACCACTGAAAAATCTGAATCGATTTCGACTAAAAGTCAGAAAGAAGGTCGAAATTTGTGACTAGTGTTAAAGGTTAAATATTTTAAAACGCAATTGTATTACACTCAAAAATATCGCATATCGGCTGAGTGGAACAACTTAAGGTAGGAGCATCCCCAGCTGACGTTGGAATA
Source organism: Lordiphosa mommai (assembly GCA_018904225.1). Taxonomy (NCBI): domain Eukaryota; kingdom Metazoa; phylum Arthropoda; class Insecta; order Diptera; family Drosophilidae; genus Lordiphosa; species Lordiphosa mommai. Next base: position 1,298,168 of record JAEIFT010000018.1, read on the forward strand.
TTTTAGGAAAAAGTTACAATACAAGTTCTTACAAACGGTGGCTAGTGTGAATTGGATATTATTTTGCCTACGCCAATTTCTGAAAAACTCAAAAATGTAAACAAGGGTAACACTGCGTATGAGTGATACATTTTGAATCCATCCAGCAGACCTTAGAACCCATTTTTTTTTAAATTTCTTATTTTTGTATGCCTTTTTAAAAAAAAAAACGGTTTTATTATTTACATACAGCAAATGTCCACCCCAAAGTAAATACATAGTTTTATTCGTGTTTTCTGGAATGAATAATTCTGAATTAATTTTTTGTAGACGATATTGAAAATGTATAGGTAGTATTGTAATGGGTTTACTAGAGGTATTTAATGCTTAATGGTTTGCGTATGCGGTTCTCCAACACAGACACTCAATTTTCAATCCTGACCCCTCCGCCTGTGATAGTGTTAAATGCTTATAACAGTCAGGTTCTTGGCTACAAAATTGTGAGCCCGAGCCACACTCACATACACACACACACACACTTATGAATTATTGTATTTATTTTTTTGATTGATTTTTTCTTTTTTGGAAAAATTGTTACAAAAAAAAATCCACATACCTTTTATGGAATGGCAAACATAAAGTATTTTCCCTTACATATTAATGCTGGGCTTACATTTGGTCATAAAATGACAAATGACAGAAAATTACAATGTATTTCCTTGAAAATAAAAGCAATTTACATGTAAGCCCAGTTATTCATTTGTATGTGTGTGTTTTCTTTTTTTTCTTTTTATTTTAAATTTTCAATATAAAAACCTAATTACACTATGACAATATAAAATAACAAACATAAAAATTAATAACATATCTGATTTAGATGGCAGGACAAAATGAAACATTTATATACATATTTAGTTTTGTTTTAAGGCCTGAAGTTAAATATAAAAAGTTAAATAAAAATTTAGTTCGGCTTAATACTTAATATAAATATGAAGTATTGTTCATATTATTAATATGAAGTATTGTGCCAAACTAAATTTTTATCTCATCTGAGTAAAGGCCTTTAACAACAAAAAAACTTTGAGCTCAACCAAAAGTCATTAAAATGTATTAAATACTGCTTGATCATCTAATTAATTCTTAGCAATTTGAATTTCGCAATCTGCATTTCCCTTAAATAAACACATTTTCAAAAATCAGTTGCTTTTTGTGTGGGTTTGTGAGTGAGAATATGTTCCCATCAATCCAATGCAATAACAATGTAATGCTACAACCTAAGAGAATTAAAGGTCAGAGTGATACTCGCTCTCACTGTTAACTTAACAGACAAAAAAATCCTGCGTCTATCCGGGGCACGGCGAATTACACTGTGATAGTTTTTTTTTTAAATAAAAAAGACATGACCAACTTGAACGGTTTTCCTATAATTCGGGCCTTAGGAATCGAGCTGCATCATTACTTTTTTGAGTTATTTTTTTTTAAGTTTTCCACGAAACTAAAACTTTTTTGTAAGTATCAAAAATATGATATTTTATTCTCGTGAAATCTAAATAAATAAATTTAAATGTACTCCAATTTAATACATTCACAGATTTTCGATATCATTGCGCATTCAAAAGTTATAGATTAATACATATTTAAAAAAAAAATTAACATTTTTTTACATTATTTTATACATTTTTTACATTTATTTTATATATTGTTGGAGAACAAAAGGGAAGACATTTAAAAATGATATTATTGTTTTATGTACTTAATATTTGGAAATTTTAAATAATTTGTTGAAAAAAATTTTATCTAAAAAAGGTTGCAATTATTTTTGTTTCTGAAAGCACAATGATGTCGAAAATCTGTAAATGTAGTAAACTAGAGGAGACTAAAATCTGTTTATTCAGATTTGACAAGAAGATGATATAATTTTTTTAGAATTTAGAAAAAATTTGAACTTGATGAAAAACTGAAAACAAACATTTTTCTATGAAGCCATCGTTATAACTTATAAAACTAATGATGCAGTTCGATTCCCAGGGCCCAAAATAGGGGAAATCCGTTAAAGTTGGTCATGTCTTTTTTTTCGACTTGCACAGTGTTATTATAAAGCCACAAAATAATACCAATAATACCATTCATTTGTATTCGAAACTTGGATGACCAGTACCAGTACAAGGTGTAACTATTAGGTGTGGCGAACATTCAAAAGCTTTCATTTCATAGCTTACATATTGTCAGTTTGCTATTTATGCAAACGTTGTCTGTCTTACTCTTGTGCAGGGTTCGTAAAATTCACAAAAATTATTTTCATGCCATGATAAATAACATCAATGTAAAAAATAATTATTTTCAGGCATGAAAATACAAAATTTTACAAATGGAAAAAATAATTTTGTTCATGTAACTAATAGCCTAGTTCCACTGCTACATACATGTACATCAACAAATTTTGCTGTTCCACTACAAAAAGTTCCATCAATGTTAACTTTACATGTTAACTCTAATGTCATGTTAAAATTTGGATGACAACCAAACATTTGCATAAGCTTTGTATACCTGTTTTACTCTACTAGAAATGGTAACTTAAAGTAAAATCATAAACATAAAAATTGAGCATAAAAAAAAGTACCAACATCATATGATGTACATCCATTTAACATTTATTTTCATATAGAAGGCCCTGATGTTCATATCAGCTCGGATGTTCATATATGTAGCAGTGGAAACAGGCTATTACACGAGCACATTTGACACGATTGTTATTTACATCTGTAAAGAACAGCCGTGTCAAAAATGCAACAATATTTTTCTTATGTACATTTTTTTTATTTTCATATCGGAAAATAATTATTTTTTACAGCTTGTATGTTTCACTTTGTGTTGATATCTTGCGTGTAAAAAAGTGTGTTATTTTAGGAACCCTGCTCTTGTTCTTCACACCTACACTCAGAGTAAAAAGCGAGCAGATCGTGCTTGATATCAAGCAGATTTCGTGTCAGAAGTTCAGCAAGACATAATCTTCTTGGATTCAAAAAGAAAATACTGAAATCAAGCATGAATTTTTAAGCTCGATCTGCTCGGTTTTAAATTCAGTCGGCTTTATATCAAGCATGATTTATTCCCGAATTCAAGAATAGATCTTCTTTAAAGTAAGCATTTTAGAACAAAGTTGCCAGAGAGCGAGAGAACGAAATGCTCTCGTTTTTTCGTTCGCTCTCCGCAATGCGAACGCCTCACCTCCCTTGCTACCAACTCAAAATCGAGCGCACAAGTCTTCTCGATTTCAAGCAGATTTCTTCTTGAAAATTCAAGACGAAAAAAAACTAAATTGAAGCCGATTTCAGTCTTGCCTAATCGTGCTAGATTTCTCTGGGTGTAATAGATCCATCTTGACCCAGGATACCGTTCCGATTATTTTCGAATAAATTTAAGAGAGCGATTTTATCTCTTTATAAATATTTTGTGCTCTCTCAACTTCAGCTTACTCTCTCTTTCCTTTCCAAACATTTTGATGAACAGGCCCACAAAACTTAGCCTTCTGATTGGTAAAAAGTACCTAAACACACACACACACACGTGCAGACCCAGCCGACAATATTTTATTGAATATTGTGCAATTGAAAATCGATTTTGCTTTTGCCTCCAAAAAAAAATTCTTTTACAAAATGGTTTCATTTATATATGTATATTTTGTAACCGAGCAAAACGTTCTACACATATTTTTGTATACCATCCATACCCATTCGATGAATAATCAATTTGGTCCGAAATAAAAAAAAAAAAAACAAATTATAATCAGATTGAAATAAAAAAAAAATAAATATATATATATATATACATACATATATAGTGCGTGTAATAACTAGAATCACATAATTCCATCCACTTTTGATATTTTAAATAAAAAAAAACCAAACAATATGTTTATCTACCTATTTATTAACAAACAAAAAGCATATTAAGTGTTTAAATGTTGTGCGAAACAAAAACAAAAAACCAAAACAAAAAACATACTACTTAAAGAGGGAACGTCGTGTCATTCCTACAATAAATCTGGTGCTTTTGCACATGAAATGTTGAAAGCCAAAACGAGAACAAGAACAAAAACAACCTTTTTCCCCGGATTCAAGTTTCTACTGCACTCCTAAATGAAGTAAAGCTCTTACTTATGTATTATCTCATGTATTACTCAAACTCAAAAAAAAAAAAGGTACCGGGGATGCATTACATATATACTTACATAAGTATATGTAAAGAATGACCAAAATTCCCCTTGAATGACACTTAATATTTATATATATATACATACACAAGTACATACATATACGTATATAACTTACCTATGACATGATATAGAGGCACCAAACAAAAACAACAACAACTATATTGTCTTATTTTAGTAGTTTGAAAGCAGTTACAAAAAACAACAACAACAAATTATATTGATATTTACACATCGTATAGAAAACAAAAAAAAATTGAAAGCGCTTTAATTATATATTCAAAAAAAAACTACAAAATTATATATACCATTTAAAAAATATACACGTATATTTACTGACAAAACTATATGTATTGTACCACAAACCAAATCAGTTAGGAAACCTTTTTCTAGAATGTTATGTCTTCCCTTTGAATCAATTAAAACCAAACAAATATTCCGCTTGAGCACATGAAAGACGACAACTACAATAAGAATACGTACTTGAAACAAATAAAACAAAAACTATACTCAATTTAACCTGTTTCCCACACACACACACACACACACATTCACACACACAGAGAAAGCCTACAAATTTACCTACTTACTAACAAAAATAACTAAACTAAAACTAAACCTGCTATGTACTATATATATATATATATATATATATATATATATATTTTGCAGCAAAAGCATTGTTCCATCATCTGTTTGAATAATTCAACATTTCAATTCCCCTAGAACAACTAAAACTACTTGAAAAAAAAACCAAATGAAAAACAAATCGAACATGATTTACATATACATACATACATATATATGTGTATATCTTTAAAACGCAGACTACTCAGTGCAACAGATAAGACTAGAAATTGATTACCTGAACCTTAAGAACAAAAGCTTCAGTTTTCTTAACTTTATTTTAACCCAACCCATGCAATAATACCATCAACTTACACACACACACACACACATACAAACAAACCAATCTTAAAAGTTAGATCCCTATTACATTTTAATGTAGAAAAGTCAGCGAACAAAAAAGTGGATCAATATGTAATCAAAAGTAATAAGAGGCTAATCAACTATTTAGATGTTTTAAGAAGCTACCGCTTCTATCAGCAGTATTTAAGGAAAATAAATTCGAGCAGATCCAGAACCCGAACCGTCTTAGAACTGCTTCGGTTCAGGTTTCTTGGACCTCCACTTTATGGATCAATTTTTTTAGATAACTTTTTTATCTTGTTATTGCATTATACTTCAGAAAGATATAATACCTTTTACCTTAAACTAGATTGGACTAGGTTAGATTAGAGCGGTTTGCTCGAGTTTCGCCAAGCACACTTAATCCATTATAAGCCACTTGTGATTGACGGTAGTGCCCTGCCTCGCAGCTGCCCTCGATGTTTGGTGGAGGTGGTTGTCGAACTGCTGTGACAACTTTTGGATAATTTGTTGCAATCGTTTACTGATATCGAATTTCAGGATATCGAGCCAAGCCACTTAATTGCAGCCTGACTGTCGAAAAAAAGGATCTGTATTGAGTGCTTTTTTTTGTTCGCAACTTAAACTAAGGAGATTTTAAACAAACTAAACTTTAAACTTCTTTTTTTTATATCTGGACCGAGGTTTGATCCAAAATCGTTCCGCGAACCGAATCCATCGATTCCCCACGGGTTCGATCGATAATTTTTTTGAAATATGTCTCAACACTCCAATAAATTATATCGTATTAAAAACTTGGATTTTATGCTTTTTGAAACCTTAATTTTAAGAACAGGATTAAGACTTCCTAAAGAACTTTTTTCAAAATTAATTAAACAACAAGAATAATGCATCATTCGACCAGCGAACGTCTAGTCAAAAAGCTCGGTAAAATATGAAAATTGCTGGATAAATTATTGACATTTTACTCTTTAAGCTAGGTATTGAGTAAAACTCCATTTAATAAAATGAGTTCGCATGATTTTCACTGATCAATATTTTGTCTTGACCTAAGTTGCGAAATAGTTATATCGTGCAACCCGAAACATAACGTATCACGAGATAGTGTATCGATGAGTCATGATTAAAACCATATATTTCGTAAGACCTTTTCCCATTCGCTATCGACGAAATAATATGCTGAGATATAGCACACTTTTCGCAAGTAACAAAAAACCTCGATTTAGTCAGAGAAATTTCCACGGCATAAAACGGGCAGAGAGCTTTAAGAAGCCCCTCATTTTCCCTTTGATTTTACAACTCTGTCGCTGTCGAGCCCTCATGTACCAAAGATACACAGAATATATAGTTACACCTTGGCCGAGCCAGTCACAGAGCAGAGAATTTTCTAGCTTAATTTTGGATTATGCTTAACGCCATGGGTGGAATTATACATGGTGTGGCTGCGACGAAAATTTGTGAGTTCAAAGTTAGAGCTTTCCAAAAGCATTTCTATTAACATGAAGTATTGATACGATCTACATTTTTATGTCATCTGGAGGGGGGTCGTCTACCTTTGAAACCTTTAAAAACCTTCCCCATAACTTTTAGATGGTTAACCAATACACAAAACTCAAACACTGTTGATTAATTGTGAAGTTTTTAGCCTAAAAAATATAAAAGTTTCCTATAGAGCAGGCGAGTTCTTTCAAAGTGTTTGAATAGAGAAGGGCGTGTGAAGAATTATTGTTACATTACTTACGACATTTTAAAAAGGTAAAAAAATCTATTTCTGTATTTTGATTTTTTATTAAAGTGATTATTGGCAGGCTCAAAAAAATCAATCTTAAAAAATAACAGAATTGTTATGTGGAGAGATGTGTCCTATTCGAACCCCAAAATTTTGATTTTTCAACATAAGATTCCAATGGATTTTAATGACTAGCTTCCTTATAACTTTACAGTCGCTGAGGAGCGAAGTGAACCAACATTTGAGAGACACTTATTGATCCACTTTTTTTGTTTTTGGCTTGCATTAACTGCTTCTTCTTTTTTTATTGAGATCCTTTCAGTCGTAAACTTATTTAAGTGGTTGTGAATTTTGTCAGGACAAACCAAAAGGACAAATATACCCTCCCCTCCCCCCACACCCCCTCCGCTACATCATCTTAAATTTGTACATTTCTCAAATCTCGCTGCCTTTCTCGAATTGCAAAATGTTTTCTAAAACACACAAACGCCCTCCTTTCAATATTTTGTACACTTATGTACATATATGACTTTATATATAGTGCGGTGGTACGATATGATGATAATTATATATATTTACAAAAAAAACAACAAGTTGCATATAAAACATAAATGTAGTGCTTAATCTCTTGACATAATACAAAACAAACTAAGTCCTACAGATATTTTGCTCATTTTTAAGTTGTTGTTTTTTATGTTTAGTTTTTTTTAAGCTAATTGTGTGTGTATTTTACATATTAAAATTTACAAAAACAGCATTTTTGAAACTCTAAAAAAAAAGAAAAGAAAAAAAAAACAATTGCAATCAGGTACTGAAATCAAAATTTTTGTATTTTGTGTTGAATATATATAAATATAGAAAATATGTATTTACTTGTGTGTTGTTCCTCAAATCATACTCAAGGCAAATGATTTGTTTTGGGCGCACACACACACAACTTTTTTGTCATAGTTTAGTGACACTCACTCATATACACACACACACACATACACACTTACCTTACCTACTATGTAGTTATTTAATGAACTTGTAAGTGGAGAACAAATGAAATTAAAAATGTCCAGACGTTCAACGAAACCAAATGCAATATTTAATTATACAACTCTACATATTTACATATACTTTACAATTGATTTATATATACATATATATGTACATACATATACATACATACACACCAAAAATGCCACATCATTTTGCGCCTAAGCCTCTAAAAAAACTTGTTTGTTACAGTTTTGTAAACATTTTTCTTTACCAAAAAAAAATTGAAAAAAGCAAAAAAAAAAACCCCCATAAAGAGAAGCTCATACATACACACACACACACACACACACAAAGTTAAGCCAAACAAATTTATATATATACATTTATCAAACGAATAAAACAACAACAAATAGTATACACATCTACATTTAGTGATTAACATAAGCAACAACCAAAAAAAAACAAAACAAAGACCAAAAACTAAATAATTTTTGAAAATGAAATAATAAAACAAAAAAATTTGTTTATAGATATGGCAAATGCAAACCGGGTACTTACACATATTTGTAGATAGAGTGGGCGCATTCAACAGAAAATCAATTCAAATATGACCCCAAAAGTAGGCCATAGCAATTACATTGATCAGGGTTCAAGCTGTTCTGCTGATTGCGCGCCCATCAAGAAGCTGAATCAGATTTTCAACGAAACTTAAAGCACTCATTGGCATTTTTTTTTTCTAGAAGTTGTTTAGGGGTTAATGAGCAGACCTTCATTGTACTCATTGCGAGCATCGTTATATGTCAAATCTATAATACATCGATTCCAGAATGTCGCATTATTTTTATTAAACTGAAAGATCAGTTTATCAAATAGAAAATAAACTTTACTCAATTAACCAACATTATTAAGGGGGTCTTCTACCTTTGAAAATTTTTGTTTCGATTTTTTTGTTTTGCATTATTATTATAGCTTAGACATTTCCCTTTACACCATTTTCAAATATTCGAAATAGCGAAGCAGATCTGGCCATTTTAGTAGAGCAATGTTCTTGCTAAAGTGCGTATTTTATACGTTGCTCAAAACTGTATGCGCGTTTTTCTCGAAACCACGTTTTTTGACCTGGTAGCCATGACTGGGCTAGTTCTACTGAACCGATTTTGATCAGCCATGTTGCAATCGACGCATAATTGATGTAATTCTGGCCCGTACCTCACTCAAGAGGATAAACATTTTTTTACCATTTTTTTTTTACACTAAACTTTTTTTTTTAATTGCCGCAATTTTTTTCATAAAAATATTGAAAAATATGATTGAGGTACGGGGCAGAATTACATCTATTCTGATTATAACCTCATTTACCGATTTCATTTTCAATAACCTGGAGTCCCGGAATCATGGCTACCACCTCTACATCTTTTTTATGGGAGACCTTAATTGGCAGGCCGATAACTTTTTGAACAGCCCTCGAAATCCAAACATTTTTTTAAATTTTTTTATATTAATTAATCACAAAATTAATTATTATCACAAAAACCAAACTAAAAAAGCTCTTATGATTTTCTCTCCAGAATTTGTTCAAAAAACACTCATAAAACAAAAGTAGAAAACCCCCTTAAAAGAGAAGTAAGAGTTTCAGTTTCATTTTTTTGCAATTTTTTCTTAAATATGGATTGAGCAATTTTATTCGAACCTTTTGCACATTATTGAGCATACTTTTGACAATGTTGTGTAATTTTATCATGATCTGAATATTGAAGCACGTGCTGGTAACAGAGTTCCCCCAGAACGTCTTGGGAAAAAAAAATTTGTTTCGGCTGAAAATTATCTGAAAATGAAAAACCATAAAAAATTTAGTCAAATAATAATCAAATCTTCCCCCCAACGTTCTCTGATCATTTTTTTTCATTTAAGTGTGAACTGTTATGTTCCACGAAAAATTCCGCCACCCTTAATATAAAAAAAAAGTAACTAAACGTTATGTAGAAAAAGTTACAAAGTTTGAAATGAATCGGTTAAGTAGTTATTAAATGTCAGTGCCGTGTTCACTGAAAATTTTGAAAAAGTAGTTTTGAGAAAAACAAGGTTAAAGTTTCAGTTACTACTTTCAAATGCTCTGACGCATCGTTACAATTATGGGTGTAACTTTAAAAATTACCGTCGGATTGACTAGCAATTTTTCAGAGTGTTACGAACGAAAATTACATTACGAAAATTAAAAAAAAACCCTTAGCCAGCCCTTAAAATTCCCCACTGGTTCTATCACTTTATATTTAAAGGGATGGTAGATTTCGGGCCTACAGTTATACCATATTTGATACGATGCAGAGACAATGTTTCAAGCACAAATTGGAAAGAGCTTAAGAATTTTGTAATTATTTTGTTTTAAGAATGTTTTTGGGGAATAATTTAGAATTTATTAAACTTTAAGAAAAAATATGTTATTACTATTTTAAGTACGCAAATTCTTGTTTTAAGAACTAATCGGGATTAACTTAAAATTTTTTACGACCTTAAAGATCTTAATATGGTTCGAAATGTACTTAAACTACTTTTTTTTTTAGAACTTTGTACTTAAATCAAGTATTTTCGTACTCGTATCAAGTATAAAGTTCTCGAATTTTTTTCTAAGTGTAGAAGACCTAGGCATGTGCGATAGTGTCGAGAATTACCTGATTTCCCCAAAATCTTCAACCTTTAATTAAAGTTTTTAAAAAACTGTGCAACGAATTGATCTTTATTGCCGATAAAGGGTATACACACATCTAGTTTTAGCTACATTAGATGAAACATAAATCAGAAATTTGCTAAAATTTTTTAAAGAAATCATGTCCGATCTTAAATCTGTTCAAAATTGGACAAGGGACTGATGCTTAATTTTCTATGTGACAGATACGAAATCGGCCCTTAAAAGATGAGAAATCGGCCGCTAGAGTTATATTCTTATATATAGATTTTCAACTATAAAAAATAGTAAAAGCATGAAACAAAATTTTGCTGAAAATAAATTAGCCAATGAATGTTTTGATTATCGATTAAAATCTTTTTCAATATCTGGGTTTTAAATTTTATTTAAAAAAAAAACCAACAAAAATGAAACTCCAGCAACGAGATGACAAAAAAACTTAAAAAAAAAAACAACAACAAACTTTATATAGTCCAAATATTTTTACAGTACCACAAAAGTATATTGAGGCAATTTTTAAAGGCATTTTTGAAACAAAAAAAAAAAAAAATTATATATATACATACATATAATACACGAAGAAGAACAACAACAAAACAAAACAAAAAAATGCATACCGCTTCCGACAATAAGCTTTGGCCACACTTAAAGTATATTAAACAAAAAAACCCAAAATATTTACGTTTTACAAGCAAATGTTTTGCGTTACAATGGATAAATTGGTACATATATGTATGTCACAAAAAAAATACATATTTATGGAGTTGTATTGTAACAGAAAAGCAAATGTATTTTCATGACACGCATTTGAAGCGAACATATCAAAAAAAAGAATAAAGAAAAAAAAAGAATAAACTAAAAAGTGAAATAAATCCAATTACAGAACAGAAATGTGCGGTATCCATTACAATGTTTAAATGTTTAGCTGTAAAAACTAATAATCTATTTGGAAGCAAGCAAACTAAATGCGTATAAATGCGCAGGTGGCGGGCAACTTAAAAATGCATAAAACTCATATTTATGTATACTTACACCGAAGTTCTTTAGCTGTTCTCATCTCATTTTGTAGTAATATTATGAACAAATATATATATACACATATATATATATATATTTATTTATTTACACGCGCATTTAAATGGCGAAATGTGAAAAGTATGCAATTAACAAAAAAAAAAAAAAAAAAAAACCAAACTTAAATTAAGCATAAATATTTTTTGCTGTGTCTTAGTCCATGTGTCGTAACGAATTTATTGAACTAAAATATATATATATATATATATAAATATGGGGAAACAACCTTAAATATACATAATTAAAACAACAAATCTAACGATTTTAAGTTGATTTTTGAAAAAAAAAAAAGGAAAGGAAAGGAAAGAAAAGAAAACATTTCTACAAAAATTAAGCACAAATTTTTGTCACTTACAAAATTGCCTTTTAATTTTTGATTTTCTACTTAACACGCTGAATTCTTTATTAACAAATAAAAAAAAAAATAAAGAAAGCCTAAAAAAACAACATAAACTGTGAGTAATTCAAAACAAAAAACAAAACAAAAACTCCAAATAAATTGATATAAATTAAATTACATTTAAGATGACAGAAATGTTGGCAAATACACACACACACACACACACAACCTATATACATACATATAGTATATATATCTTCTAGCTACAGTTTAACTAATTATGGATAACGGTACATACATTCTACATATGTACAGCCTAAAAATACGAGTACATACTCACATACATACTTACATATGTAGCTGTGTGTATGCCCTATGTGTAGTGACAGTTTATACCCTAGAACTACTTTTTTTCATATATATACACACACACACACACTTACATGCATATATATATGTTCTCTATATACACACACACATATATACAGACATATTTAATCGGTAAACCAGAAAACAGCAATTTACTTACTTCTTAGCCGAACAAATGACAAAACGATATTTCCAACCAGAAAAAACGAAACCCTTAAAACCAGGGAAAAATGGAAATAACTTAAACATAACACAATATATATATATATATATATATACACTTATTTAAATATATATATATTATATATTTAACAAACAAAAACAAACGATTTATATGTATATATGCATATACCACTAAATAGTTTAAATGTTTATTTATTGTATTTGAAGCAGAAATGAAAATGATAATGAAAACCAAATTTCAATAAAAATAATAAATTTAACAAACAAAACCAAAAAAAAAAAAAAACAAAACCAAAAACAAAAACAAACCAAATTTGCGCGTTCTTAATTTGTGGTTGTGTATGGGAAACTATTGAAATATTAAAATATTCCAGGTGAATTTCGAAATCCATCTATCCATCCCAGCAAAGCAGCACAATTAATATTCACTACAATAATATCGTCTAAAAATATGAATGACTCAATGGTCCTCCTATCCTCAAGTGTGGAGAGATGCAAGAGTCGGCATCTACACAGGTATGGTGGCAATGGGTCAGAAAAATTTAAAAGCATTTTGTTCCGATATATTTACAGCCATGTCTCACAAACTATGAGCATCATGCTCCCTTCCGCAACCTTTGCTTGCATTACAACATGTATTTCCACCTATTATCTACACAATCCTCATTGTTAGATAAAAGAAACAATTTATTGTCTTTTCTTACTTAATCTCTGTGAAGTTTAACAGTACTTTTTTGAGCTATAAATAAAAAATAATACAACAAAACTTAAATACATAATTCAACAACGGCATAACTAAAAATAAATCGATTTTCTTTTTCCCAGATTCATTTTTCATTAAACATATTTTAAATGTTTATTATTAATTGTATCCCTTTTGCGAAACATAGGATCGACACTTCAAGCAGCCATTATTTCGTTGTTAAAGCATGGTAAACAGAAAAGAAATCTCCACTAAAGTAACATATGTAATAGATAAATTCTAGATACGTGATAAATTCTTGAAGTATACGTATTAAATTATTGAATTTAATATTACGTGTACGCAATAAATTTTGGAATTTAATATTACGTAAACGTAATAAATTTTTGAATTTAATATTACGAATACGCAATACATTTTTATACCCTTGCAGAGGGTATATTAAAATTGTCACGATGTTTGTAACGCATAGAAGGAAGCATTTCCGACCACATAAAGTATATATATTCTTGATCAGCATGACGAGCTGAGTTCATTTCCGTTTGTCCGTCTGTCCGTCTGTCCGTCCGTCCGTCTGTCCGTCTGTCCGTCTGTTTCTATGCTATCTCCTCCCTCAGTTTTAAAGCTATCTTGACAAAACTTTCCAAAATGCCTTTAAATACAAATACGCTGCACATTTGTCGGAATCGGCCGGATCGGATGACTATATCATATAGCTGCCATAGGAACGATCGGTCCATAAACTAGTTCTAGTGAGAAAAACTTTTTTGTTTTCTATTGAATCGTCACCAAACTTGGTATATATTAGTTTTATACCCCTTCACACAATTCTGGAAAAATTTATCAAAATCGGATGACTATAGCATATAGCTGCCATATAAACGGTCAGTAAAAAAACTAGTTCTAGTGAGAAAAACTTTTTTGTTTTCTATCGTAGCGTCACCAATCTTGGTTTATATTAGTTTTATATGCTTTTACACAATTCCAAAAAAATTTATTGAAATCGGATGACTATAGCATATAGCTACCATATAAACGGTCAGTCAAAAAACTCGCTCTAGTGAGAAAAACTTTTTTGTTTTCCATCGAAGCGTCACCAATCTTGGTATATATTAGTTTTATACCCCTTCACACAATTCTGGAAAAAATAATCAAAATCGGATGACTATAGCATATAGCTGCCATATAAACGGTCGGTCAAAAAACTAGTTGTAGTGAGAAAAACTTTTTTGTTATCAATGGTAGCGACTTTCAAAAACTGCAAGGGTATTTAAAACATCGGCGTAGCTGATGTTAGCCTTCTATTTTTGAATATAATATTATGTAGACGTATACGTATTTTTGAACTTAATATTTCGCATACGTAATAAATTATTGAATTTAATATTACGTGTATGTAACAAATTTTTGAATGTAATATTAAGTATACGCAATTAATTTTTGGATTTAATATTACGTATACGTGATAATTTTTTGAAAAATATTCAAGCAATTTTTGCCTCCACCTGTATGGAAAGCTGACTACGGCCTTGCCTTGGTTACTTTTTTTGATGCCACTTATTCAGAAAAATAATGTGGGTTTCATTTCCAAAATAAACTTTGGCTTAGCAGAACTGTTTTGGGTGGTGCATTTACCAAATTATAAGAGCTTACCCGACGTTGCTTATGACAGTGCACACACCCCATATATATGAATAAATTCATTTCGGAAGATATAGATACAATAAAAAACACTTCTATTTTTGACCATAGTAGGCTTTGCCTGAAAACCTATTATAAATTCCACCTATTCTCTACAGAATCTTCTTTGTTAGATATAAAAGCAAGAATGTATGTTCCTTTCCCACTCCAATCCCAATAAATAAATAAAATTTAAAATGCACAATACCTAAAATTTATTCATTTGGTATATTGAATTATTTTTTGACAAAAACAAACAATTTGTTTAATTTAATTGATCATTTTGTCAATGCAGACATTAATGTTTTCATTGATCATGCCAAAGTCATTGAGTGCCTGATTTGTGGTACTTGTGGTGCAATCCTTGGCATCATACGCCACAGCGGGCACCGTCTTACGCAGGCCAACCAAATGGCGAATGTTTTTTTGGGCTTTAATGGCAAAAATACCGGCGGACAGGGACCATCTGGCCATGCATCCTTTTTTAAGGTACTCCCATTTCATTCGGCGACAATGCAAGTACTGACGGGTCAGGGAATAAGCACCATAGGTCAGCTGGAGCACAGCCTTCTTTGTGTCCAATACCAAATGCACGGAAGTGGTTACAGCATCGTAGCCGCACTCCACAAAACCGAAGCTGGCCGTCTCCACGGCGCCAGCCACACGACGTGACTCGGCATCCACGCACGCTTCACTCTCCTGGCGACGCGCATCAATATCGGCCACAACCTGCTCCAGCTGCCGTATGGGATATACGAAAATCTCAATCAATTGACGTTCAATCAATTTGATAATACCACCGGCCAGAGATTCGGCTTTATGGACAGCGGCCTGAATTATTTTGTTATGCAAACTGAACTCATCAATGTCCATGTCCATGTCCATTTCCATGTCCATGTCCATGTCCATATCCATTTCCATGAACAGTTCCAAGTCCTGCGACATATCAATGGGTGTGGCAGTCACCTGTGTGTGCAGAGGAAGGGGCGGGTGTTGGGTTAGACACATTTTAGGTATTCAATTGAGTTTTTTCATTCTTACCACAGCGGTCAGGGCCAGGGCACATAAAATGAGTATGGTCTTCATGGTGATACCTCAATATTTGCTCTAACATTTTCAGCTGGGACTTTGGCCTTTTATATGCCAAAATTCATACATATGTGAGTCTGTATGCTTGGCGGGGGTTAGTGCTCGGAGTTTCCCTATCTAGTGAGTGAATTTGTCTGTCGTTGGTTTAATTAAAATATTCAAGTTGACTTTATCTAAGCGTATTACTCGCGCTAGACGATTTGTTCTTTTCTTCCATTTTAATACACTTTAAAATGTGCAAAGTGTTTAAACATTTTGCTAAGAAATTTGCAACGCATGGGAAAAAGTGCATTTCAATCAAGTAAGACCTCGAAATACCCTATACCCAGGATTTTGTGAACATATATGCACACTCTACTTTTGATTTTCTAACGACATAAATTGCATTAAATATGTAACTAAAAATTTTCAAGTTTACTTGACCCAAAACTAAAGCAATTTTAAATATTTTTTAAAGCAAAAATAATTGTTTTTTTTTTTTTTTTTAATTTTATTTAAGAATTTTATTAAATTTAAAAAAAAATTTTAAGTGTATTTTTGCCTTTTGGTTTCCAAGCCATTTATCAGACTGATAAGTTGCCCTAAAAATATTTAATTGATTTATTTACGGATTGCTGGGATGTGGCTCGTGCAAATTATTTCTAATCAAAATCAAAATGATATTACAATTATGACAGATACGAGACGAAAATAATTATCAGTGTACAATCGCTATTAACAGTGACAACTCTGACAAATCGTATTCAAATTAAAACAAGTGGGAAAAATGTTTTGATATTCTAAAATATCCACCACAATACGAACGAATTTTTTGTGCTGTTTCATAAACCTGGACGAATCATGGATTCATCACATTACACCCATATCTCGCTTAACGGCCGCCCCGTTTAGAGGCATACTCACTTAACAGCCAAACCACAATTAAGACCAAGTTTTACCATTTTTGAAAAGTTATTTTCAGAATTTTTTGTTTTGTATTATTATTATTCCACTTTCAGCCACTTCAAACCATTTTCCAAAATTCGAAATAGTCAAGGAGATATTAACATTTTAGTGGAGCAAAGCTCTTGCTTGAGGAAGCACTGAATATACCCTTAAGGAGCTCTTTTACATTTGAAAAACAAATTTTTTTCAAGTTTTTTGTTTTGCATTATTAATATAGCTTGCATTATTAATATACTTTCAGCCACTTCAAACTATTTTCAAAAATATTTTCGAAATAGCTTAGAAGATATTGACATTTTAGTACAGCAAGGATCTTGCTTGAGGAAGCTGTCAATACAACCTTAAGAGAGGTCGTCTACCTTTGAAAAAAAAAAAATGTTGCTAGTTTTTGGTTTTCATTGTTATTATAGCTTGGGCATTCCCCTTTCACCTCATTCTATGCTATCTTCTCTCTCAGTTTTTAAGCTATCTTGACCAATCTTTCCAAAATGTCTTTAAATTCAAGTACGCTGCACATTTGTCGGAACTGGCCGGATCGGATGACTATAGCATATAGCTGCCATAGGAACGATCGGTCAAAAAACTAACTCTACTGAGAAAAAACTTGTTGGGTTTTCATCGTAGCGTTACCAAACTTGGTATTTATAAGTTTTATATGATTCCACACAATCACGAAAAAATTGATCAAAATCGGATGACTATAGAGAATAGCTCCCATAGGAATTTTTTAATTGTATACAAAAACTGCAGGGTATTTCCTAAACTTATTGTTGTATTAATATTTACTCATTTTATAGGAAATAACCTAAGCTTTTCAAAAAAAAAAGTATATATTTTTTTTTAAAATACTCATTTGGGACAAAATTGATAACGGTTAATTTTGAAAAATAGGGGTGAATTTTATTTTTTTTTTTTTATTATTTCCAAAAAGTAAATGAAAAATGCTTTAAGATGACATATTCATAAAGTTTATTTTTTAAATTATTATTAATAATTCAATATTTCTTAAAGTTATTGTTGTCCCACTAGAATATTTACACATTTTATAGGAAATAAACTTAGCTTTTCAAAAAAAAAATATTTTTTAAGTTAATATTTTGGGGATTTATTACCTTTATATAGGATAACAATCCACCAAAGTATCAAGCCAATCCCATAATTTTCATTTTTTGGCTGGGACGTTTGAGAAAGAATGCCCCATATACTTATACTTAACCTCAATGTGAAGGTGTGGAAAAGAGAAAAGTGACAAATACAATTTTCAAAAAGCAGAAAAATCCATTTGCGCCAATTTGAGCTATTTTTTGTAGTAATCAGCATCACAGAGCAAGAGTATTGCGACGCCTCTCAATTTGTGGCGCTGTTAAGAGATATGACCAATGCAGATACTTTTAAAATGTTGCCAGCGATTTAAAAATGCTGCCAAGGTCTTATCACACATATAGGAAAACACGGTGGTTAGAGCGAGACGGACATTGTCTTGACTGTACTCAGAAAGCGACAATAACAAAGAACAGCTGATTATTTCGCTGTAAAGTTTGTCGCGAGAGCGACAATAACAAAGAACAGCTGATTATTTCGCTGTTAAGTTTGTGGCGACCGAGCAATCGTCTCCTCTAATAATATTGCTCTGTGTCAGCACCCCAAAATATAAGATGTCCCACATATACAGGGTTGCCCATATTCGACGGACCCATGTTTTTTTTTAAAAATCAAAGAAAAAAATAAAAATTTGGCGGTTGGCAATCTTAATCATTTAATTTGTTCCAAGTAGATTTGTTTACATCAATTTTTGAATATGATATCTCTCAAATGGCCGCCTCTGGCGTTGATGGCGTATTGTGCCCTTTTTGCAGCATTTTCCATCGTTTTCGCCAACATTTCGGCCGGAATAGCGGCTATTTCTTCACGAATGTTGTCCTTGAGCTCTTCTACGGTCCTTGGCTTGTTAACGTAAACCTTTGACTTCAAATATCCCCACAAGAAGAAGTCAGGCGGCGTCAAATCGGCGAACGCGGTGGCCAGTCCAAATCACCACTTTTCGACATCAAACGGACCGGAAACAATTTCTTCAGAAAATCGATTGTTATGCGACTTGTGTGCGGGGGAGCGCCGTCTTGTTGAAACCAGAACTGCCTCATACGCTTTCGACGAATAATTGGCATCACAAAATTGGTCATCATGTCGCGATAACGCTCCTGGTTGATGGTAACAGCATGGCCATTTTCATTTTGGAAGAAAAACGGCCCAATGACCGTTTTCGCACTAACGCCGCACCAAACTGTGACTTTTTCGTCATGAAGAGGCACTTCTTGAATCTCCTGAGGATTTTCAGTGGCGAAAATTTTTCGTATAAACGCTTAATGGTGTTCTTAGAAGGCGCACTTTTCACATTTTTTAATTTTTTAAAAGCACGTTGAGTTTTCACAATTGACTTGTTCTGTTGAATGTAAATTTCAACTATTTCAGAGCGCTCGCGTGGCGTGTATTGTTCCATGGTAAAAATCTGCTTGGACTGACGCTTCAAACGCGGTATGTCATTAAGCGATCTGACATCTCTGTCAAAAGTTATGGCGTTGCCAGATGGGTCCGTCGAATATGGGCAACCCTGTACATAAAATATATGAATATAAAAAATCAATTATAAAACTCATCAGTAATTTTTATTTAAAAAAATCAATAATAAAAGTCAAGATTGATTTTTTTAAAATAAAAATCACTCAGTGATTCTTTTTATATAGATTAGTACAATCTGGTATTTTTGGCATATTTTAGGTTGATTTTTATTCTCCTGATCCAGAAAATAAAAATTACATGAGTTTTATAATAAATATAAAAATCAGTATCCCTGCCAAATACTGAAAAACATATTTTTTTTAAATTGCAGATAGAACCGTTTCGAAAGATTTTAAATTTTAAATTTAAATTAGAGTTAACTGTCAATACTCATCTAACTGCTCTCGATGAATCGAATTTGGTCACTCTATTTACAACTGACTATAAAGAATTAGGGATGGTACCTTCGATAGCTTATCGCTAGTTATCGTCAATCGATATAGAAATATAGCTTTGTCACATCACTAAGCCATTTGGATTGAACCAGTTGGATTGAACTAGCACAGTGGATTGAACTAGCACAATGGATTGAACCAGTGGATTGAACTAGCACAATGGATTGAACCAGTTGGATTGAACTAGCACAGTGGATTGAACCAGTTGGATTGAACTAGCTCAGTGGATTGAATCAGTTGGATTGAACTAGCACAAATGAACTAGTGTAAGCAGTGTGACCGCATGCGTTAAAGGAACGAATACTGAAAAAATTAACAGACATCACAAAAATCGATTTATCGATATCGAATTTTTGTGCTCTTCTAGTTTGGGCACACTGTTTTGTCCAGCTGTTTATCGTTCTCGTTTTAGGCAATATTCTGTTGTGGCTGCATGTCCTTTCGAATGAACGTGTCGTATGGCTCATAGCATCCCCAACAGCCAACAGCCAAGATGTACACACTGCTGCATGGATTCTACAGATATGTAACACAAAAGGATGAGTATTGTGTGGTCATACTGGGCCTGGACAATGCTGGCAAAACGGTAGGTCCACATCTCGGGCCACGTCTGCAACTTATTTGGTAACTTCTTTTGCAGACCTATCTGGAGGCAGCTAAAACAAAATTCACCAAGAACTACAAGGGTCTGAATCCCAGCAAGATAACCACCACAGTTGGTCTTAACATAGGCACCATTGATGTGCTGGGTGTGCGACTTAATTTCTGGGATTTGGGTGGACAACAGGAGCTGCAGTCATTGTGGGACAAATACTATCAGGAATCTCATGGCGTCATCTATGTGATTGACTCAAATGATCGTGAACGCATGGAAGAGTCCAAAATGATATTTGGTGAGTTGGGGAGGGATCCTCTGAAGCAGTTATTATTTACTCTGGCTTTTTTTTTAGATAAAATGATCAAGAATGAGCTGCTATCGGGTGTGCCTTTGCTTATACTGGCCAACAAACAGGATTTACCCGATGTCATGGGCGTGCGTGAGATTAAGCCTGTATTTCAGCAGGCGGGTGCTTTAATTGGACGACGTGATTGCCTTACCATACCCGTCTCTGCGCTCAATGGCGAGGGTGTGGACGAGGGTATCAAATGGCTGGTGGAGGCCATCAAAAGGCATTCACTAGTGAGGCCACCGCGCGAGAATGATTGAGCTTTAATTTAGTATTAGAACTTGTATATATAGGAATTAGTATATATTGGGCCTTGCTTATTGTTAGAAATATTCCAAATATTTATATTGAAAAAAAAATTGTTTTGCATTTATTTAATGCTATCGCATATATGCGATAGTTATCGGTGATTTGGTCACATCTCTAGCAGTTAATTTTTTTGCAACTAGGTGGCAACTCTCAAGCAGCCGCATGTTTTTTGTTTTGAAGTGCAGCCTCACTGGAAGGAGCTGCAGCCACACTGGCAGGAAGTGCAGCCACACTGAAAAACAGCGTGAGTTTCTTGAGTCCAGCCCAGTGAGTCCCGTTTTTTGGGAAAATGAAGCGTATTATGGTGGTAGGCGACTCAGGTAGGGCACCTCCATTTAAGGCCAAGAAGAGAAAGTTAACGCGGAGCCAGCTGCAGGAACAGGCCAATGAGTTGCTAAATGCAGCCAACTTGGACATCAAGGGGCTAGCAAAGCTGGTGGATCTGCTGGTATGTCTTTCCACCAACTCAATTTCTAGATTTCTAACTCTCACCTTCAAACAGAAACCATCCACCGAGGAAGTTAATGCCCAGGCCACAGAAGTAATGCTGGTGCTGGAGGTAATCTTCAAGAATTTGCTTAAACGTAAACTGCTGCATGCTACAGAGGAGAAGCGCTGCCTGGCCTTATATGAAGATACCTGGACCTTAATGTTGCCTTATGTGGAAGCCAGTGAATCAGAGTCTGCCGTGGCAGTTCGACTGCTCATGCAATTGCTGGCCATGGAGGCCAAGCACTCGCTGGCTCCATATAAAAAGGGTTGGCCGCTGCATCGCTTACGTTCTATACTAGAGACTCTCATTAATTCCGAGCATAGTCCTCCCCGGGGTCTGAAGCATTTCGACAAGTATCTAAGCTGTTTGGATGTATTGCAAAGCAGCTGCAGATTGTTGGCTCAATTGGCGCCCAAAGATTTTACTGAAGAGTCAACTAAAGCCTTAAACTACTTGGCTTTGGTCAATGCGTTGGATACCAGCAAATCGGTTTTAAAAAACGAGCAATATCATGTATCCCCGCTGGAAAGTAAAGCCTTTAAATTGGAAACCTTGGTCAAGCATTTAAATGCAATTTGGCAAAGCATAATGGAAGCTACGCGTTCGGGTTTGGACACAAAACTGCATAAACAAATATTGGTGGTGTTGCTGGAACGGATAATGCCACATTTGGAGGAGCCCATACAATTGACCGATTTTTTAATGGATTCACTACATCAGTTTGGTAACTTAACCTTAACAAACAACAAAGATTTTCATACTCACTTTATTTTGTTTGCTTTCACCAGGTGGTGCCATTGCCTTGCTGGCTCTACAGGGAATTTTCACCTTGATGCAACAGCAGAATATCACCTATCCGGATGTCTATGAGAAGCTGTACAATATGTTCTATCCCCAAATGTTTTACAACAAGTACAAGGCTCGTCTTTTCTATTTGGCGGATATATTTCTAACCTCCACACATTTGCCCGAGAATTTGGTGGCTGCCTTTGTGAAACGTTTGGCTCGCCTTTCACTGCAATCCCCCACCGAGGATGCTTTCATTATGATCCGCTTCATTTGCAATCTACTGTTAAGGCACACCGGTTTGCAGTGTTTAATACGTGCCACACCTGCCGCCGCCAGCGAGGCTATAATTGATCCCTATAATGCAGAGGAGACAAATCCTGTAAAATCCAGAGCCATGGAGAGTTCACTGTGGGAAATGTTGTTACTGCAAAAACATGCCGTGCCTGAGATATCGCAAGCTGCACGATTTGTTTCTCAATCTTTGCCCCTGATGGAGTACGATTTGGCTCCGCTGCTGGAGAAAAAGGAAAGCGATGTAAGTGGAGAGAAGGAAGGAGTGACACAGAATATTAAGTAATTTATTTTTTTTAGTTCTTTGATGAGGAGGTGAAAAAGAAGGCCAAGCAATTTATGCTCAACTATGAACGTCCCATTAATTTTGCTTTGCCCCAGCATGATTTGGTTTCCAAGTATTGGGAGTTTTAAATCTAGCAAATTTATTTTGATTTTAAGTAAATATTATAAAAAGGTACAAAAATTACAAAATTGCAAGGAGTATTTATTTTGTTAAACGCTCAAAATTTGGCAATTAATATTTGCCAATTGAATTGGAAATTATTCTAACTAAAAAAAGAGGATGACTAGCTGCAGTTTCCCTTAACATCCTCAACATCCTCCACCCTACACACATTTAATCAACAAACTAATTACATGCTAAATTAGTTTCTTTAAGTTTAAAGACGGGACGTTACTCCATAATTGGCGGCTGGCATGACGGACGACGCATTAAACTTGGCAAGAATCTTTGTCCCTAGGCATGTATAAAAAATACAAGTTCTTTAACATAAACAATTGTAATTTTGCATTTTCTTTTGATGTGGATCAGTCACAACCTGTCTACTTGTTGTTATTCTCCTGCAGTAAATCCTCTAGAGCGCCATTCAGCCTTCCCTTGCTAAGTGCCTCGACCAGCATATGTAAACGTTCCTCCCGCTCCGAATGGCGACGTTCCAGCAGCGACACCTGCAAAAAAAAAAACAAATAATTAGTTATTTAACTCTAACTTTAAGTATATATTTCTCTACCTTAGCTTTCAACGCATAGTAATCCACAGGAATCTTGCGTCGCTTCTGTGTGGCAAACGCCTCTTCGCGCTCATTAAGACGCTGCTGCAAAATACGCACCGTTTCATTGCAGGAGGCCAATTCTCGCTCATGAGCACTCTGCAATGTTTTGAGCTGTAAAGAAACACATTTAAGGGACAACGTTTCGTTTGGTTAGTGTCTGATTAACACTTACATCCTGCAGTCGCTTGTCATGCAATGTTTTGTAGTCAGCCACCAGCAGACGATATTTATTTTGTGCCTCCTTTAAAGCCTGACTCTCGGTAGTGGCTGGTATGTGATCATGATGATGATCATAGCTGCGCCGTTGAGTGGCACTGCCACTGGCCACCATCAGGCCACCACTGCCACTGCTTTGCGATTTCATTTCCAGCTTGGAACCACCTGTGTGAGAGAAATGCAACAAGAAATGTAAAAAATCGTTTTAAAATTTTAGTTAAAAACTTAAGGTTAAGGGGGGTCTTCTACCTTTGAAAAAAAAATGTTTCGATTTTGTTGTTTTGCATTATTATTATAGCTTGGAAAAGCAAAATTCTAAAAAAAAAATTAAAATTCGAAATTGTTTAGAAGTGATAGTCATTTTAGTGGAGCAAAGTTCGTGCTTGAGGAAGCACTCAATACCAATACATCCTTAAGAGGGGGTCATCTACCTTTGAAAAAAAATTATTTTTTCGATTTTTTTGTTTTGCATTATTATTATAGCTTAGACATTCCCCAGTCATCCCCTTCAAACCATTTGCAAAAATTCGAAATAGTTTAGAAGATATAGCCATTTTAGTGGAGCAAAGTTCGTGCTTGAGGAAGCACTCAATACCAATACATCCTTAAGAGGGGGTCATCTACCTTTGAAAAAAAATTATTTTTTCGATTTTTTTGTTTTGCATTATTATTATAGCTTGGACATTCCCCAGTCATCCCCTTCAAACCATTTTCAAAAATTCATAATAGTTTAGGAGATATTGCCTTTTTAGTGGAGCAAAGTTCTTGCTTAAGCGCGTTTTTCTCGAAACCACGTTTTTCGACCTGGTAGCCATGATTGCGCCAGTTCTACTGAACTGATTTTGATCAGCCATGTTGCAATCGACGCAAAATTGATGTATTTCTGGCCCCTACCTCAATCAAGAGGAAAAACTATTTTTTTACACTATACTACAAAAAAACTTTAAAAATCCGATTTTTTTTTGTAAATTGCCTCCAATTTTTCAAAAAAATATTGAAAAATATGATTGAGATACGGGCCAGAATTACATCAATTCTGATCATAGCCCCATTTACCGTTTTAAATTCCGATAACCTGGAGTCCCGGAATCATGGCCACCACCTCTTCACCTTTTTTTTGAGACCTTAATTGGCAGGTCGATAACTTTTTGAACAGCCCTCGAAATCCAAACCTTTTTTTATATTTTTTTATATAGTTAATTAATAACTCAAATCCAAAAACCAAACTGAAAAAGCGTTTACGATTTTCTCTCCAGAATTTTTTTTAAAAACACTCATAAAACACTGTTCAAAGGTAGAAGACCCTCTTAAGGAGAATTTATTTTGTCAAGCTCTCAAAATTCGGCAATATTTTGTATGTTTATTTATGTATTGGACTAAGGGGCGAATACTTATTCTGAGGTAAGGTGTAAACTATCTAGAAAATAAGAAATTGTCCCAAGCTGTATAAGTTTTTCTTGTGTTTGTTGGAGAGATGCGTCAGTGTTGCAAGGATGCAAGGTTGTTGACCAAAAGTAAATTTTTTTTTTTTTTTTTTTTGGCAAGCTAAATAAAACGACTGTTCGAAATGGTTTTGAATATGTACATTTGGCTATAGGAACAAATCGTATTGTGTCGTTTCTTTAGTTAATTTTTACCTTCTTTCTCCCCTTTCACACTCCTCGCCCCCCAAAAAATCAGGCAACAGCCGCACATTTTGTCATATAGTTTCTATAGTTTATTTTTTTGATAGTTTTACAGCTTACAATTTTGAATTTTTTTGTTTAGAAAATTATTTATTTCATTTTGTTTTTGTTTGTTGTGTATGAAATTTATTAAATCTTAATTTTAGATTTGCTAAAAACTCATTTAAAAAAATGATTTTGTTGTTGTTGTTTGTTTTTTTGTTTGGTTAGTTTTATAGGCCATTTGGGTTAATCATATTGAATATTCAAGTAAATTGTTTTTATTTGGGGGCATATAGTATAAGTAAGTTTATTTTTAATTGAAGTGAAAAATATACAAAAAACACTTTAAATGTCGGTCATATATATATAAGCATATATGTTTGTATGTATGCAATATTTCAATATTTTGTTGATGTTGTTCAATTTGTTAGGAATCACAGTTAAATGTGCCAATTTGTGACTATTTCCAAGTAAAATTAATGGAATTGTTGAATGGAAATCCGACAGGCAGTGCAGTTGTTGTTGTTGTTTTAGTTCTTTTTAAGAACCAAATAAATGGAGTTAAGATAACTTTGGCCCGCCGAAGTTAATATGCCCTGGCAGGAGACCCTCCAAAAAGTCAATATTTAATCGTCCTAAACATGACGAACACCATTGCAAGTTGTTAAAATAAACTGATTGCATCTTAAGACTTTACAAGAATTGTGGCTTTTGCAGTTCTCACATTAGGCTGATATATATATCAAGTATTTTCGTACCTTCCGTACTATTGAAATTAGAGGTGCGCGCGTGACGTCAATATGAACGTGTGTCACGACGTGATCGTAAAACAAAGACTTTCGTGCGAATGAATCCCTGATCCGTGAGTGTTAAAGTTAATCATCGTGATTATAAGCCATGCACTATTCACGAAATTTTTTCTGTCATATTTGATTAATAGTATTACTCCTAAAACTGAATACGCTGCGCGCAGCTGCTTCATACAAAAGGCTGTGAGTGGCCAAAAAACCCATGATAGAATTAAGGTCTCTCCATGCAAAACTTCGTGGGTGGTTAATCGTGCGAGATCGTGATTCGTGACTCCTCCCTTTATCGTGCATGACGTCAAACGCTCTAAAGATTGTGAGCACGAATCATGCTTCAAGAGATTTTTATTTCGTGAAGGAAAAATCGCTCACGCGCGCCCCACTTATTGACACCGTTTGGAATTAATTCAAGTAAAAAGCTCTTGGTTTTTTTTCTGAGTGTAGGCGCTTCACGTCATCAAACGAAACCTATTAAAATGTTGGTTTGGTGCGTCATAAAATACTGACAGACAGACGGGCTTGATAAAATATTGGGGCCATTCAGCAGATAATTTCGATTAGCGATTTGTGTTTCATGATTGCTGATTTTACATAGTATATTTCTAGGTGTCGTAAGAAATTAGAAATAAGGATTTTCAACATAAAAATGTCAATTTCATACGACACCTACGTATACGTAATTTTTTAAACTAATCAGTAATCGAGTGTCTCTGGTGAATGCGCTCATTGATAGACTTTTTTTGAACTCCAGGGTATACAATGGGAGTGGAAATATTTTAATATTTAATTTGTTTTATGTTTTTTTTTCTCTTCTTTCTTTTATGTATATTTTTGTGTGTTAGGAAATCACAATATCTAGGCAAAATCTTATACATCTCTCTATATATTGTATACATATATATATATATATTTGTTTGTATGTTTTGTTTGTTCTTTTTATATATATATATATATATTCGATCGTTGTCCTCTATACATGTACATATAAATATATATAGCCCATATATGCATAGATTTTTTTTGTATGTGTATGTGTGCTGTATGTATGTATTAATAGCCGGCTGTTAGAGGCACAATCAGCGGGCGCATTTAATGATTCAGGCATATAATTTAAGTTCAATTATATAGCATACTTTTATGGGCGCAGGTAAATTTTGCGTCGCATTAAATATGCCGCATAAAAAAACTGGCCTCATCTGAATTATTATGTGTGAGTGTGTGTGCCAACTTCTTCTTCTTCAGGCCCAGCCAGCTCATGAGCGCATGCGTGTTTTTCACTTAGCCGCGAGCCGAAGTCGGTGAGCATAGAAAAGCTCATCTTTCAGTCCTCTCCATTTGGCCGGCCCTGTTTTACATTCTTCCACACTTTGCTCTCTGACTTTCTTATCTCTCTTCATTGATCTTTATCGTTGGGATATGCGTGTGCAGGTGTGTGTGTGTGGGGCAATTTCTTGGTCTGTGGTTATTGTTGTTGTTGTGTGTGTAGAATCATTTGCACAAGCTGATTAAAGGGGAGATTACATAATTACAAATATTGTATTTAAATTGTTATAACAACAACAAAATTCTTGACATGCTTAAATGACACAATTCTTGTTGTTTAAATCTAATGCACAAAATTTTACTAAGCAAAAAACCCTGTATGTGTGTTTATAATCAATGACCAAAATCAATTTGTTATACCTATTTATAATATACATATACATATATCAATAAACTTAGGCTCAAGCAAAGTTTTAAGCTAATTTCCGAATTTTTCAAAATAAAAATTTTATGTTTGTTTTTTGTTGTTTTTTTTGTTGTATTTATTTTTATATAAACCTTTTGTAGTTTTCTTTAGTTGCTAATAGAAAAAAAAACTCAAAATTAATTAATTAATTATTACACATTTGAACTGTTAACATTTTGTTAAATAGGAAAATTAAATCAAGTGTTTGCAAAATTGTTTCCTGAATTATGGCAGTCAATATGTTTACAAGAAAAATATATATATAGAAAAAGTCTCAACCTCTTAGCAAGGATAGTTCCGTTTCATATATATGTCCTAAGGCTGCATTCGTTTGAAAAATAAAATGTTAGTACAGACATAGGTCTTAAGCTAGTTCTTATTATTGGGCAGTACAGTTGGTAAAAAAGGAAAAGGGTTTAATGGGCGCGTTCAGCAGAGACGCTTGATCACTGAGCAGCTTAATAAAACTACTCGTATTATTTAGCATAGTTTTAGGGAGTCTTGTTAAATTGACATTTGAAAAAACTCCATGTTAATATTATTTTAAACACCAGAGGAAATTCCAAGAAATATATCATTGATCAGGAAGTAAGTTCTTCTGCTGAACACGGCCAATTAAATCAAAGAACAAGTTTCAGTTACAGTTTAGTTTCAGATGATTTTCATAAGCTAAACGTAAATCTGTTTTTGAAATCTGTTCTTGAAAGCAACTAGTTTTCAAAAACATGAATATGAGAAAAGGACGCTAAGAACGGTTTCCGTATACGCTTTGGTAGGTTCGTTAAAATCTTAAAAAAAATTACTAAAATTTTAAAAACATCCACGATTAAATTTTGGTATTCAAATTACCAATAGTTTTGACAGATTCATGTTTAACAATCGAAAATAATCTATAAATTTAGGAAACTTGTGCTATTGTTCCAAAAGAGATATAAAAACTTTTTATTATTAAATTTAAGAATTCGAATATTTGGGAATAACCCCAAAATGTATCGGTTTGCCAAACTAATTGCCTAAACTGTGCCGAGTTCAATGGGCACATTCAGCAGAGATACTTGATCACTTTATATTATTTTGTATATTGTAGTAAAGAAGACATTTGGTAAAATCAAATTAAATTTAAGAGGAAAAAGTATTATAAATTAAACTGCACTGCTGAATGCGTCCATTGGTGGTAAATTGATCTTTAAATCACTAAAGACACTGGATCACTGATTACTTGAAAAGTGGAGCATAAAACTCACCCAAAATTATATTTTTGGAAGCGTTCAGCAAAGACACTTGATCACTGATCAGCCATAAAAAAAGTATATTTTTATACTGGTTATTTCAAAAGTGGAGCATAAAAATCAGCCAAAATTATATTTTTGGAAGCGTTCAGCAGAGACCCTCGATCGCTGATCAGCTTAAGAAAAATGTTCTTATTATTAAGCATACTTTTAGGGGGTCTTAATAAATTGACATTTTGAAAAGCTCCAGGTAAATATCATATTAAATTCAAGAAATATATTTTTGATGAGGTATCAAGTTCTTCTGCTGAACACGGCCATTGTATATAGTGATCAGTGATAAATTAACAGCAACCTTTAAAGGCCCTATTGAACATACATACACATATATACCTTCTTCCTTTCCCATTCAGAGGTTTCTTTCAATATGCGGATCGGTTCGGTTAGATTTGAATTAACTAATTGTTTTACTTAAATAATTAATGGACAAATTATAGTTTAATTACACTATGGACGAAAAGAAGAACTTATTATATATATAAAATTAAAGTGATTGGATTGGAATTGCCGCTGTTGAACAAAATGTTTTATTTTTTTTTAAAGGTTTTCTATTTAGAAAAAGTTGTGGGATAATTAGGTTTGTTTTTTTTTAAGTTTTTTGTTGGTATTGGAACCATAGATTGAACACATTCATGTTTGTTAAATTTTGTTAGCTTCAAAGTTACAGGCGAACAAAAATCAGCAGCAAAACATTTCCTGATTTCTAGCTCAAAAGAAAAAGACATTCATACTTATGTCTCTTCTGACTAAATACCCTTGACCGTTAGTAAGAAATATTCAAATATGTTCAAACTGATGTCTAACTGTTTACGCTGAATTGACAATTCTATTTTGATGATTGATTCAAATTTTTTTTTTTTTGACTTAACGGTCAAGTTTACATAAAATACATACAAATACATATATACTAACAACTAAGCTGATTTCACTTACAAATTAAGTTTGCAACATTTTTGGTTTTGTTTTTTGTTAATTTAAAAAAAGGTTGGGCATTAAGGCTGCTGCTTTTATAGGTATTTTCGAACAGAAAATTTTTACTCTATATATGTAAGCAAAAGAAGCAAAATTAAATGCTTTAAATTCATGCGAGTTATCGTCTTGTTATAGTTTTGAATTTGTTTTCTTTTTGTTTATCAGACACTTAAAGCAGTTTCGTTTTACACACAGTTCGAGAATAGAAAAGCAACAAAAAAAAAAAATAAGAAGGAGGATATATTGAATTAGGCTTGGGTTTTTATTTGGTTTTAGACATAGGTAGCCACAGCAGCTGTATTATTGGTTCCATTGCTGCTGGCTCCAGCGGCAACTCCGGCTGCTGTTGCTGCTGCGCCAACTGCTGTTTGTGGCGTTGCCTGTTGTTGATGTGCGGCAGCTGAATTGTTCAAGGGTTGGGGACTAACCGGCGGTTGAAGCTTTCCCGGCACATACTGACCTATGAACGAGCCATCTTCAGTGAATTGGCCTAAAAAAAAAAAAAAAGAACAGTTTTTAAATTGAGAGATACAACTATTTGAATATTATTATATATTTTTTTGTAACCACAACCCCCCAACACCAAAATGAGTTTTGATTAGTTTGATTAGACGCGATTTTATTAAAAAAAAGATGTTTTTTATTCCAATTTAGTTTCAGTTAGCTGGTAAGGAGAGGGAAAGGATTTTAACTACTTGAATATCTAATGCAGGAGGAATAGCAGGTTCTATCAACTACATAAGCAATTTAATTTAACATGCTGGAAGAACAAAAAAAAAGTAATTTACCTTTTATTATAAATTATTTCGTCAACTAAACACAACTGAATAAAATAAATAATTTACTTAAAAATATAATATTAGAATTTTGAGATTTTTTGTTTTGCATTATTATTATAGCTTGGGCATTCCCCTTTCATTCCCTTTTAAGCATTTTCAAAAATTTGAAATGGTTTAGGAGATATTGCCATGTTAGTGAAGCAATGTTGTTGTTTAAGGGAGTATTTTTTTCGTTGCTCAAAACTTTAAGCACGTTTTTCCCGCAACCACGTTTTTTGATCTAGTAGCTTTTGATCAGCCATGTTGCAATCGACGCAGAAATTATGTAATTCTGGCCCGTACCTTAATCAAGATTAACTAACTAATCTACAAAAAAAACTTGATAATCGATTTTATTTAAATTGCCGCAAATTAAAAAAAAAAAATGTTAAAAAATATGATTGAGGTACGGGCCATAATTACATCAATTCTGATCATAACCTCATTTACCGTTTTCATTTCCGATAACCTGAAGTCCCGGAATCAGGGCTACCACCTCGACACCTTTTTTTTTTTGACCTTATTTTTTTTCAGAAAATCTGCGTTCATTAAAAAATGTAGAAAAACGATGCTTCAGTAATTTAATGTTTAAACAAAAAGGCAAGAATGATCAATGTTTTAGAAATAATTTCACAAATATTTCTTTCCAAAAGTAAAGTCATATTTGCCCAGAAAAAATGTATTCCAAAAGTCTTTGTTGATGGTAGATAATGCATCCTTCTCCCCAACCGGCCACAGTTTGACCAGCACTGGGAACATTAAAAAAAAATTGCAGTGGCTGTCAAACTGAAAAAACAAAATTGAAATCTAACTGTCAAATTTTTTGTAAAACAAAACCAGTTGCCTACTTTCGAGGGCACTCCTTTAACAAAATCCATTGGCAGAATTGATCAATCATGTCGAACAGTTAAGGAATTTATAGAGAGAGCCACTTACAATCGAAGAACTTATGTAGCTGAGCGAGGGCTAAGACACATAAAAATGGAAATTTTAGGTAACAAGAGGCAACTTAATTTCAATTTAATTTTTAAATAAATTTCTTAGTCAGGTTGTTGAATGGAAAAAGGCAATTTCTGATCCATTTCAAAGCCGCACCGAAAAAATTTCTCACATCAATAATACAAATATATTAAAAATAAAGACAAGTCAAAGCTGCAAACTTTAGACGACTTTTTAAAGCATTTGTTCAGTTTTTTTTTTCTCTTTATTTTTATTTTTTTACTTTTCTTTTCTAATCATATTTAAAAAAAATGTATATATTTTTTATATACGCGCTTATTTAGTTGATTTTTTCAAATGTTTTCGATTAAACGTTTAAAATATTTAAATAGGTTCTACAAGAAATGTTTACCACAATATGTAATTATTATTTGTTTTTTTTTTACCATTTAAACAACGTTTTACAAAAAAGTTTATCTTTTTCACTGTCCACAAATTTAAACAAAATACAAAAAAAACTAAAATTAAAATTAAGAAACATAAAAAAAGGGAGCGTGTCAAACGGAGATTTTACATAATATAAAAAGAGAGAGAGCATTAAATTATAACTTATATTGATAGGTGTGTATTATTATTATTATTATTATTATGTATGTATATATGCATTACATGTACGATAGACAGATAGAGGGAGAGGGAGATATACATAGTGCTTGATAGAGAGTGAGCTGGGTGGATAGAGATTTATTGGTGGTGGGAAAGAGAACGAACTGCTGATAGCCTTTTTATGCTGCTTAATCGTTGTTGTTGTTGTTCTTTTTGTTTGGCAGTTTTGTTTATAAACATTAAATTTATATTCGTTTTGTTATTTAGAATTTTGGGCGCTGTGGTGTTGGTAGTTGTTGTTTGTTGTTGTAGTGGAAGGGCTCGGTTCGGTTTACGGGTTGGCGGCGGGCGACGCAGCTTACAATAATTTAAATCAAAGTCCTTTGCGTCCATATTGGCCAATAAAGGAGCCATCTTCGTTCATGCCTAGTTTTTTTATTTATTTATATATTTTTTTTTATAAAATGGATTGATGTGTGTGTGGTCAAATAAAAGGAAGAAATAAAAATTAAACAATATATAAATAAATAAATAAATTAAATTTAGGTGCAAAAAATTAACAAAAACAATTAAAACACTTAAAAAACAGGAAGGAGAAAAAGCTAAGCGAACTTCAAACTTATTTCAAAGAGGTTCAAAAATTAAAAAAAAAAACCTTTAAGTTCTGTTTCGGTTTCAACGTGCAAAAAAATGAAAGCCAAGCTTTTTGCCAGCCAAAAAAAAAACGTAGAAACAGCCGCAAAATGCAAAATGTAAAGTAATGTAAAAGTAGGAAAAGGAAGAACTACCTGGTGAAGGAACGTACAACGACGCCACCTTAAACAAAACATTTTGCTAACATTTATTTTATTATTTTTTTTTATTAAAAAGAAAAGAAAACCAAAAGAACTGCCTAAATAGCCTGGTCGTAGGGTGGCGGCGGCGTTGGCGTTGACTGAGTTGGCTGCTTGATGCCCACTTTGCGTGCAGCGGCTGCGGCAAGGGCGGCGGCGGTGGCCACAGCTAAACCAATATCGAAATCAAAAAAATTAAAAAAAAAAAAACAAAAAAAAAAATCTCCAAAGTTTTTCGAACCGTTACAACAGTTAAGTAGGGAGTAGGAGACTCTAGTTAAAAACGTTAAGCTTACCTGTATCGCCAT
Organism: Lordiphosa mommai; assembly: GCA_018904225.1. NCBI lineage: Eukaryota > Metazoa > Arthropoda > Insecta > Diptera > Drosophilidae > Lordiphosa > Lordiphosa mommai. The sequence continues at coordinate 1,332,147 of JAEIFT010000018.1, forward strand.
CCCCATACTCGGCCATGGAATCGGTGTCGCTTTCCACACCGCCGCCTGGTTTATTCGCTGAACTCACGGATTGGCGACCAGCGCTCTTGTTATCCAAGCTGAAGTAAAATAATTTTGTATATAAATATAAATATATTTATATATTCCACTTACGGTTGCGAATACTCATGGAATCCACCCTCGTCGGGATAATCGCGCCTGCCATTGGCCAGCTCACGATCATGCACATCATATTTGCCGCCACGATTGCGTCGTATGATGCAAATAATGATAAACAGTATGATGATGAAGGCCAGGGCCAGCATCATGCCAATGAACCAGCCTGCATTGGCCAAATTCTCTTTGGTCATCATGGTGCCAATGGGACCCTCCACATAATTCGTATCAATTTCAACTGTTGCACTTTCGGTATTGAAATAACCATCGGCCGACACCACACGGAATTCATAGACCGTATCCGGTTCTAGTCCGGCCACATCCTGATAATCGTTATTCTTTTCCTCTGGCAGATTGATCCATTCGGTTTCACCCTTGATTCTGTTGGGAAAGAGGAGAAGGAACACATTTTAATTGTCTTTCGGGAAATTGAATAAAAACATTAAGAACGAGAAGAGGCAAAGCTAACTGAGACGGAATTTTCATAATGAAGCAAACTTCATGAAGTTTTCTTAGTAAGCGCGGGTTTCGAATGTACTTTTATGCTCTGAAAGAATTCACTGAATTTCACGCCTACTAAGAAAACTTCATGAAGTTTGCTTCATCATGTAAATCCAGGCTTAGGCTGTTCGAACCATGAGACATAATAATCTATTAGGCCCTTATGTTGTCATGTTTTCATTGTGAATAGCTTGTCATTTGTCACAAGGCAACATGAAGGCTTACTAGATTATCATGTCGCACGCGTCAAACAAACCCAGCCTTAGTCTGTGTCGAAGTGTAAATTTGCTGGAAAATGCTCATTACAGCTGATTTTATCGCTAGATTTAGAATTGCTTCCCCATATAAAAAGAATCTCGTCCTGTTTGACTCCAGTAGCCAAGCAAACACTTCCACATCAAACAATTTATCTTCCTAAAATCACATCCTTTCAAACATAGTACAACTTTAAGTTTATACACCGATCCATAGTAAAAAATCCGCCACAGTTCTTCTTATTTCGTTGTTTTGAATTATACCTTGAATAATTTTTTTTAATTTCTCCCTCTTTTTTTTTTTCATTTTTCCTTTTTTCCTTCTTCCCAAACCTTGTTGATTCATGTATTCATATACATTATCGATGTTTTCTTTTTATGTTATAAAATCGAAAAAATAATGTTTTCGTTAAACCACCGATACTGCGTCTTAACTCATAATTTGCCCTCATTTTTGTCATTATTTTTATAATTCACTTGCTCAACTCAATATTTTATTGTATAAAAACTTAACCGTAATTGTATTTGGTAAAGAAATGTGTGCCCGCGTGTCCCTCGGTGCTGGGTTGCCAGTTAATACGAAATTTGGCCAAACCATTCTCCGAGCGCAATTGCTCCCAGCTTAAGCTGGGCGTGGCCGGGGCCAAATTGTCCTCGCCCAAGGTGCGCTTTTCAATATAGTGCCTGGCAAAATAAAGAAGTTAGTTTACTTTCAAACCCCACTCCCTAGTTGGAACTTACTCAGTGCCCTCGCCCATTTTGGTGGTGGCTGTTATAGAGATGCGATATTTAGAGTTGGGCTTCAGGCCGGCCATTTTCATGCGTGTGATGCGCGGATCGGTAATATGCGGATCATATTCGCGTCTTTCGCCCACATAACTGCCCTTAACCTCCTCATAGTAGATCTTATAGCCGGTCAATTTGCCATTGGGATACAGGGGTTTCTTCCAGGTCAACCAGAAGGCGGATGAGCCCAGGGGATATGCCTCCAGGGACTGTACGGGTGAGGGTACACCCTCGGGTGTATCGAAATCAATGACCGCACTGGCCGGTCCATTGAACCGACCATTGTAGGCCAACACACGGGCAAAGTTCTTGGAGTCCGCTTTAAATTGTGTGACCAAAGCCTGATTGGAGTCACCCTTGACATGAATTTCACGCAGACCCTCTTCACCCTCCTTCTCGGTCCAGGTTTGAATTTTGTAGCCCTTGAAATGGCCACGCACCGACTCCTCGCTCACGGGTGTCCAGCCCATGTAGGCACTGGTGGCGGCTGTCAGTTGCAACATGCTGAAATTGGTGGGCGCCTCCAAGGGACGATCCTCGCCGGAATAACCAATTACCTCCTCGGCGGCCACATTTGACTCACCCCGCTCATTGATGGCCACCACCTTGATGTGGTACTTGACAAAAGTGGGCTGATCCGTGATGACAATGTTATTCTGATGCCAGTCATAGATATCCTTATTCTCCCACTGAGCGGCGGGTATGTCACGTTTCCAATTCACGCGATACTGGAAATTGGGTGCATTGTGCTCAATCTCGGGCATGGGTGTCCAGGAAATGACTAAGTTGTTGGGCTCAGTGCCCTGACCCACCACATTCTCGGGATTCTTAAAGGGCACATCCGGCTGGGTGGTGCAGGATTCACTGTGTTCGGAGGGATTGGAGGGACCAATTTTATTAAAGGCAATCACACGGAAGGTATAGTTGGCCCAGGGTGACATTTGTACCACAAATGAGAAATCCGTGCTGGGTACCTTCTCATAGGCGGTGTCCCAGGAGGCGGGCGTAAAACTGGTATTGAACTGGATGGTGTAATGCAGGATGGGTGAACGATTATCACCCTGGGGTTCCCAGCCTATCTCCGCCTTATCCGCCTGACACGAAATGCCCGTCAGTTTGGGTGCATTGGGCACATCCTGTACAATCAGATTCGCCTTGGCGGTGGCCTCATCCAATTTGGTACGCGCCACACAGGTATATTCTCCCGAATCCAGTTCCATGGTCTTGGCTATGGTCAGGGAGTTGTCATTGGTTTTTACAAAACGCGCCTCGGCATCAAAATCAATGGCCTGACCATCTTTCCACCACTCAATCTCCAGTTCCAGGGTGTCATCGTGAGCTTCATTGCAACGGAAGGTGGCGGATTGTCCGGCGGCTACCTCATAGTTTTGTGGCTCCTGAGTAATGCGTGTATGCTCCTTAACCACCAATGAACCATCCGCGGATTTGTTGCCAAATTTGTTCAAGGCAAAGCAGGTATATTTCCCGGCATCGGCAAAGGTGACATCCTGTATGGACAAATCCCCGCTGGGCAGAACATTATAACGTCCTCCGGTCAACCAGTTGTTGGAGTGCAACCATTTGACCTGCGGCTTGGGTGCACCAAATACGCGACAACGCATCGTAATATTCCTACCATCTACGGTAGCCTCATCCCGGGGTGCCTCCTGTATCTCTGGCGGCAATGCCAACACATTCAAATACACATCCTTGTACACATAACCCAACGAATTGGTGGCATTGCAACCATAGTTACCCGTATCCGCTTTGGTTAGCTGCACAATTTTGATATAGTTATTGGTGACCGTGCGACGGGGATTAGGGGGTGACTGGCTTATGGGTTTGCCATTGTGTATCCACTGTATGGTGGGTTCGGGGAAACCCGCTGCCTTGCAATTAAACACCACCTCCTCATCCTCGGCCGCATTCTGTATCTCCGGCTCTTTTGTAAAGTACGGAATGGCATTAATTTTCAAATTGATGGAATAGGATTGCGCATTGCCCACACCATTAGACACATCACAACTGTAGGTGCCCTCGTCATCCAAATCGGCCTGCCTTATAACCAAAGATTTGCCATAATGTCCCTGCGTTATGCGATCACTCCACTGTATGCGCTGGCCATCCTTACTCCACACCGTTTGAGGCAACGGCGTTCCGCCATAAATGCAATACAGCTCCACACGTTTACCCCTTAGGGCCACCTCATTCTTACGCGTCACATACTGCCGCTTGGGTTGATGCTTATTCTGTGAGGCACTCACTCCCATCTGTTTGACATACAGCAACACCTTGTTGCCAATTTTATACTCATTCCGGAACACCGAAGTGGCCGAACAGGCGTAATAGAAATCCTCGCTGGTATCGTCACGTGTTAAATTGGAGAACCAAAGGGTGCCCTCCGGATCGAGGGTCATGCGTGAGTTGTTAATGGACTTGATGCCACCATCGGTGCTCTGTTGGATTAGCCAATTGACTGTGGGTTTGGGCCAACCATCGGGTGCCTCGCACTGCAATGAGAAGGGTTCACCCTCATTGGCCTCCACGGTTTTGGCGGCCTCATCCTTAAAGGCATTCAGTTCGGCCTTGCGTACAAAAACAGAGTTTGAGGTGGCAATGCCAAATTCGTTGGTGGCAAAACATTGATATTGTCCCAAATCTTCATCCTTGGGTGAGGTAATGACCAAAGTGCCACGACCGGGCTGACGGAGCATACGATTATCGTAGGCCTGCCAATCGAATTTTTTGCCGTTCTTTATCCAGCTGTATCTGTAAGTAGGAAGAAGAGGAAGAAGGGCGAGGAAAATTAGTAAGATTCGTAGGAAAATTTATAATAATAATAAAAAAATAATAAATCTTTGGTCAAAATTATCGAAGCTGAATGGGGAAAGTGTTCGCACTTCCTTACCTCAATCATTTTTTCAATATTTTTTTAAAAAATGGGCGGCAATTAAAAAAAAACTTAATTTTTCAAGTTTTTTTTTGTAGTTTAGTGTAAAAAAATAGTAAAAAAAAAAGTTTTTCCTCTTGATTGAGGTACGGGCCAGAACTACATCAATTCTGTGTCGATTTCAACATGGCTGATCAAAATCATTTTAGTAGATCTGGCAAAATCATGGCTACCAGGTCAAAAAACGTGGTTTCGAGAAAACGCACCTTAAGTTTTGAGCAACGCAAAATAAAAAATTGCTCCACTTAAAAAGCTATATCTGCTAATCTATTTCGAATTTTGAAAAATGGTTTGAAGAGGATGAAAGGGGAATGTCCAAGCTATATTAATAATGCAAAACAAAAAAATCTAACAAAAAATTTTCGAAAGTAGAAGATATGAATAATATGAATTCTAAATAAAATATATAAAATAAAAATCCATCATATGGCCCCGTCCTTGCAGATTCAGCTTTTTCTTTCTTTCCTTCTCTTCAAAGTCGTAAACCATTGTTTCTTATCAGTTGAGGATAAGAACGAGAAGTTTTATAAGCGTGAAATACTTATAATGCTCAGGAAGCAGGAATTTTTTCCCACTACAACAAGAACTTGAGGGAATTTTCCAATAGAATTTTTGGTTTTTGGGTTTTTTCGAAATAAAATATTCATCCATCATATAGCCCCGACCCTGCACAATCAGCTTATTATTTCTTTCCTGATCTTCAAAGTCGTAAAATCTTTGTTTCTTTGCAGTTGAGGATAAGTATGAGAAGTTTTACAAGCGTAAAAAAATTCAAATGCGCAGGAGCAGAAATTTTTACATATACATTTAGTTTGTTTAATAATGAGAAATTTTTAAACCGAATTTTTGGTGTAATCCCACCAAATTTATTCGTTTAATATAAATTCTAAAAAAAAAAATATTCATCCATCATATAGCCTTGACCTTGCACATTCTGCTTATGATTTTTTTACTGCTCTTCAAAGTCATAAAACCTTTGATTCTTATCAGTTAAAGATAAGCTGCTCAGGGAGAAGGATCACAGCTAATCACACTGAGCAACATCAAACATCAAAATGTTCGTATTTCATCGTAGCACATAAAACAAAGTAATTTTAGAGAAACTTGTTAAAACTTGTTGAAACTTGTATTTTTTAAATTTAATAAGCATTAAAACCACTTGACACCGAGTACTTCGTTGACATGGGACAATACTATTACTATGGGTGGTTGTGGGCTCGATTTCGCTTCGGAACATGTAATAATGCCAAAACGATGTAAAACTGAAGTCTAAGATGTGCTGTTTAGTTAAGCATGGTAGAGTTTCGGGAAGTATAATATACTACATAACTCACTGTTTTGAGTAAATTGTATCTCTCTGTAGACTTTTTTAGAACTCACACAACGCCAGTTTTTCTATATTCGATGTGTTTTGGAATCAGTTCTTTCTAAAAACGTCTGCTGAAATGTGAGGTTTCATATTTCGGACATTAATTCGTAGTTGCCTTATCCGACTGGTAGGCATTTGAGTATTGCAATAAGAAGGGCTTTAGCGATAAAAAAAAATTACCCACAAAGTTAGCAACACATTTGCGCACATGTGGCGTATGCGCAATTCGTGCCCCACAAAGTAGGCAATATATTTGTGAATATATGTGGCGTATACGCTATGCGGGCCCTACAACGAAAGGCTTCATCCAAGGATAGTTAGTTCTAAAGCGTTTCAAAGTTATTGGATAACATTTGTTTCCATGTCTTCAAAGTCGTAAAACCTTTGTTTCTTTTTAGTTGACGATAAGGATGAAAAGTAATACAAGCGTAAAATTCTTCAGATGCTCAGGGGAGCAGGAATTTATTCCCAGGAATTTTCAAATAGAATTTTGTATTTAAACCAATCAAATTTATTCTCTTAATATGAATTCTAAATAAAATACTAACTGCTAAATAGAGCCACATCCGTCTGTCGTTTTTTAAGCTATCTTAACACATGAACTAAGTTCATTAGTTCAAGTTGGCATAATTACAATTTTTCTATTTTCCCCCTAGAAATAAAATCACAGAGTTCAACCCTTTCTTTTGCGAGGTCAACAAACTTACTTCTGATCTCCCTTCCTCCCTCCCCCGCCGTGTTTTTTCTGTACAACTTACAACACTTAAAAACAATTCAAATGATTGACCTATTGCATGACCTGTACTCCCCCCCGAGTGGGCGGGGAAAAAAATATTACTCAAGTCAAGTCAAAAAAAAAGAAGCAGAAAAATTCAACGCTTAACAAGCTCAAGCAGCGGGCAGTCCACATAATTGACTTGGACTTTTGAGTGTTATATAGATGTACGTAGTTACAGTTACACAGAACCATTTTTGACTGGCGCTCTCGTTTACTTCCTTTGCCTGCGCTTAATTGCAATTACTTAAGAGACTTGAAACAAAAAATAAATAAGTCAGCCTTTCTCTTCTTCCTCCTTCTCCTCCTCCTCCTCCAGCTCAATCAAATTGAAAACATAAGCATAAAATGTTGATTAAGCAAAAATTAAATGTGGAAATTAACTTGTTAGAGCGCCGACTAATGAGTCAGTCATTCAGTCAAGGAAATTAAAGAGAGGAAATAAGTTATGTCTATACAAATGTGTTATACAAGACTCTTTGCATTTAATTCAATTGATGAATTTGAACAATTTAATATGTCACTAGTGACTGACAGGCGCACAGTTATTCAAAATGATAGAAAACACACCAACCTGATGCGTTATTGACCTAAGTAAAAAAAATTACACTTGTTTTTCATCAAATTCCAATTGTTCCGATTGTTCCGACTTTCTAAACATATTTAATAATCATTATTATTAATCGATCCCCTTAACGTCGTTTCCCCAATCAAATGAACGATAGTGGATGTGTCGCTACTGTGGGGGACAGAACTTTTCAGTGATTTCAGTGTTGAAAAGCAAAATACTATAACAATACCTAATTTGTTATCGACATCACAAAAAATTCCGAGAATCAAATGGAAAAATATGTAGCTCTATGGAGCAAACCAAAACTGTTTTAAAATGGTTGAATAGTCCTCTTTTTTTCAATTTTTAGTATTACACTGTAAAAACAGCTGAAAATAAAGAAAATGTATGTTGATTTCAAACACAACTTTCCATTTGAGTAAAGTACGAAAGGCTCCTTAAACAGCCATTACTTCTTTACTAAAGCGAACTCACCAATCTAATGTACTCTCCAAACGCTATGGGTTTATGGGGAGGATATATCACTTGGATCGCCAGCAATGAGCAAAAATATACGTACACAGGAAATGCCCATATATTCTGAACTTTTCGAACCTCTACTTGAATCATGTAGAAACGGTATCAATAGTAGGTTTCTAAAACGAGCTTTTTGACTTGAATCAAATAAGACAGGCCATTAATAAAACAAATTACTAAGGGGCATAAATACACCTTTACTCCAAAAGCAAAGTAATAAAACTAGTTGGGAATTCATAGAACAGATTCATAAAAAATACAGAAAATTTGAAATATACCCAAGTGTTCTATAAATCGAACCCGAAAACGACCCAAATCGTATGGGAATAGGGTAGAATGGTTTAAGAACAGTGTTTTAGAAAAAAACAACTTCCTCATACTAAAGTTCTTAAAAGAAAAGTTCTACTGTACTTAAACAGTAAGTAAGACTGATCTTCAGTTTCTTGCTTATGGTATCCCTCCTTTAACTGCTGTTGTTAACCCTCGGCTGGTCAATACGGAAGCAGTCAACCCAAACGGCGTCGTTATTGTCATCATACAACACCATCTGAAAGCAGTCAAGCGGTCAGGTGATTTTAACCAAAAAAGTTAGTCAGACAACAGCTGGCTGGGAATGACTTTTCTGCTTGATGGTTCCTTTTTTTGTTGGGGTTGCTCAACTTCTTACTACTTGATAAAAATCTCTATACAAAATGCAAGCGAAAAGAAAAGCTGATGACTCATCGAGACACACACACACACAGAGAGAGGGGGGACTTTGCATATAAAGTTGAGGCTTGAGTTGAGTTTATGCGGCTTTGTTGTTCGGGAAGGGGTTGCAAAATAACTCAAAATGCCGTAGCATACTTTTTAGCGCGCCATTTATGGGCAAAGCCATGCGCCTCTGCCCTAACCCAGTTAATACTCTACACGTAGTACTTGGGCCGCCGCACGCACGCTTAGCCAATGGATGAGGAAAACAGCAAAGAATTGAAATTTTCATTTTGAAATAAATAAAACCTGGGTTAAAACCAGTGGGGAATTCCATCCAGCTTGCTCCAGAGCCCCTAAATGCAAGCAGCACTTTTATATATATATTTTTGGTATTTCATGAACAAAGGTGCGGCTTGTTTGTTATATGAAAACTGATAGGCCTGCTAATTTCTGATGTTGTCGACAGGCATAGGAAATACCAAACTTTAAATGGCGACGGACAGACGCCGCCGGCGAGAATAGCGTGCCGACTAAGTGGCTCAAGGGTTGGGATATTGAACTACCAACAGCAAAAAGCTTTTACTCACTGACTGAGTGTGTGTGTGTGTGTGTGTATGCGTCTAAGGAAGTGGAACACAATGAAATTGTCAAAAAAGAAAAAGAAATGGCTGCAGTCAACATGAAACTGCTGGGCGTGTGCCCATCGTGTTGACACTTGGTTGCCTGTGCATGTCAAACGTGCAATGACACCAAACCAAAATAAACGAATAGCGACACCAGGAGCAGCAGTAGTAGTACCTCAGCGGAAGCGTCTCCAAGGTATCCCGCAAACATATAGCGGCGGCGGCGCGCACTGGCATAAAAATGGGACAACATTCATTAATGGGCAACCAACATGCAAACACAACGGGGGGCAGGGGGGCGGATGGCTATCCTCCCACGTTGAGGGTAGGGTTTGGCAACAAACTGGAAGTTTATAAAGAAGGCTGCGACGAAACTTGTATGCCCTGCTTAAGGACTAACAAAAAAAACAGGATGTCGTACCGCTCGTTGAACTTGGTTAGCTAATTAAATGGCGGGTGCTCACTTCCAAGAGTTAGCAAAATCACTATTCTTGCACCAGTGTAGCCGAAAAAAATATATCAATAAATTTAATCTTTTTATTCTAAGCGTCAAAAAATTCAAGCACATTTCAAGCCTTCTAATGCTTGACCTAGAAGTACGAATTATTCCAACTGTTCTTACATCAATTCTTCTAGTGAGAAAAACTTTTTTGTTTTTTATCGTAGCGTCCCCAATCTTGGTATATATTAGTTTTAAATGATGTCACATAATTTAAAAAAAAAAAAAAAAATCAAAATCGGATGACTATAGCATATAGCTGCCATAGGACCGATCGGTCGGAAAATGTGCTTTACTAAGAAAAGTTTTTTTTTTATGGTATCAAATTTTTATTATCAATGATTTAAAATTTTTAAATATTTGATATCTATATCCTATATATATTTTTCCAGTTAAATCAGTTGGAGTAAAGTTTTTCAAGTGTATTAAAACTTCGGCACAGTCGAAGTTAGCTTTGCCTTCTCGTTTTTTATAGTACCGTGATAAAATTTTGATTCTCAATGATTTTGAATTTATAAATATCTGATATCTATATCCTATATATAAGCTATCGGATAAATCAGTTGGTTTGAACTTATGCAAGTGTATTAAAACTTCGGCACAGTCGAAGTTAGCTTTGCCTTCTCGTTTTTTTTCAAACTCGAACATGGAATAAAATTAATTTCCAATATTGGACTTAATTCAATCTTGAAAAGATTCTTCTTTGGGTACTTATTCCGAGCAAAGCAGCTCGTCTGGGCCCTTTTGGACTGTGGTAATAATTTTATCGTGATTTTTCCAGTCTCTAAGTTAGCTTGCCCTTGAGCTCTAGTATTTTGATTTTGCTTTTTATCTAAGCCGCATTTATTTGACATTTCTTTGAACTTGTCAAAAACTGGTTTGAATTTTAGCTACCACTTCGTATCTGTAAATTTCCAGGCGCCGCCTGAAAGGAGGCAATGACAATATTGCTGCCACACTGAATGGAGTTGTTGTTGAACACAATTTCATTGATTTTTCACAGCACATTGCACAGATTGAAGCGTCGTCCTTGGAAGCTGTTGATGCTGTTGCTATTGTACTCATGTTTATTAATGTATCGTCTCGACTGTCCGCTCTGGGCCCAGAGAAAAATGTTTCGAAAATACAAAATATATTCCACAAAATGCGCAGTTTTTCAACCACCCCAATTAAGTCTGATGATTAAAATCAACTTCATGATTGCAATTTTTTGCCTTTTTTGGCAACGAGCCACCCCCAATAAATGTCTGGGGAGGTCCACCACCCCACCCACTTAACTACTTCCTTTTTCATGATTCATGCGTATCAATCAAACTTGAGGGCGGGCTAGCCAGCAGCAGCAACATTGTTGCTGACGATGTCATTTCTTTGGCTTCGTTTTCTCGTGTTTTTTTTGGTAGGGTCGTGTGTGTATGTGTGGTTAAAGAAAATCGATGATCCGCGAAGAGAAAAAACTAAATTAATAAATCATACATAAAAGGTTTCATTTGGTTGAAGACAAAATTATACATTAAAGAGAAAGAAAGAAGAAAGTCGTACACTCAGAAAACAAAACCGATTCCAGCGTCCGAGAACGAATAGAATAGAATTCTTTTGGTTTTATAATTCAAATTTCAAGTATGATTCATTCTTGGTTGTACTTAAACTAAGTACGAATCAGTCTAAAGCTTCAAATTTACCCAAAATGTTTCTAAAATGAAAACAAAATTCTTAAATCAAGTTCGAAATACTTAAATCAAGAATTTTGGTACTTTAAAACAAATGGGTTTGCATTTCTACCATTCTTTTCTTCAAATTTCAATATGATTCATTCTAAGTACGAATTAATCTTAGATTTACAATGTAACCTAAATGTTCCTGAAATGAAAACAAAATTCCTAAATCAAGTACGAACTACTTAAATCAAGTATATTTTGTACTCAGCCGTTCTAGAACGCACGGGATTAAAATTATACCATTTTTTACTTCAAGTACGAAATACTTAAAACAAGTATCATTTGTAATTGTTTTAAGTACGTAAATTCTAGCATAGAAACGAATCGGGAGTGGTCAAAGATCATTTCCTTCCTAGAATAAGGTTTAAAAAACCTTGGAATAACCCAAAATTTACCTAATGTATATTGAAACGGTCTAAAGTCTAGTATTTCGGGATTGACAACCAAGTATTTTATACTTGTTTTAAGTATTGGGAATTTTTTTTACGTTTTATGTTTGCACTGAAAGGCGGTTAACTTTTGTTAACTCGAAAAGTAAGTATATACCAGCTGTAAGTGTGACCGTTTGTCCGTCCGTCTGTATCTAGATCTCAGACATTAGGAGAGCTAGAAGCAACCAAATTTGTTATGTAGACTAGAGTTGGGCGATGGACGGATCCCGTCCAGAATTTGGCGAACCTTAAAAGATTTATTTTCTTTAATGAAAATGCCTAAAGTTTGTTATTATAGGTTTATATAGAAAATTTCGGGAAAAAATGTCCTTGGATCCACTTCAAACCGTATTTGGTACACTTTAATACAATTTTGTTTGAATTGTAATTGAAGAGCGGTAATAGCTCAGTGTGGTGGGTGCCTATGGCGTTTGATCAATAATCCAAGCAAGCGCGCTAGTAAAAACAATTGGAGCCCATTTCAATATCAGAAAATTAGCAGTTTTCCTGCCTTATTTGGGCGGTGGGGGTTTGTCTTTACATAATTAATGACGTAACCAACAACAAAAACACTTGACTTTGCTTTGCCCTGTGCCCTCCCCTCTTAAAATTACAGACACGCACATCGGAACAATCAACATATCGCCGTATATGGGCAATTGAGCTGTTACAAATTCAGTTTTTATTCCAGATTGATGCGATGCGGGTTGCCCAAGTTCAAGTGAGATGATGGTGTCAAATATGAATTCTATTGCAATTATCGTCAACATTAAAAACGCTTTCCACAAAATTCAATTCATTAAACAGTAGAAAAATGGTTGCCACGTGTCGTCAGTCTCCATGCACGATGACTCATCCGGCATAAAGTTGTACTTAACATCTGACATAAAAGCCGAGGGATGAGGCATAGCAGAAGTACCCGGCAAGCAGCGGGTAGAAAATTCCCGTTGAGAAGGGTTGCTCTGCCTGGCATTCCCATGCACTTGACGCTCCTTCAGGCCATGAATGAATCGAATGAATGGCAAACTGAGTTGAGAGAGTTGGGATGTTGGGATACAGTGCGCTGGCTTAGGGTAACGACATGCAAATATTGTCTGCAGGTTTTTGTTGTTGTGTTTTTTTAAAAGCCGTTTTGCGTTTTACGAAAAAAAAGAAACAATGTGGGGAAATGAATGTGAGTAGACGAAAGTTGATTCTTCTTTTTTGGTCGAAATTACAGAGCTGCAAACCGCTCGGGAATCAGGGTTGGTTCGGTTCAGTGGTTTAAAAAAAACCATAGACTTGGATCTCTTGGGTAATTTTCCTAAAATAAAAAAATCTACTTATTTTGCATACTTTCCCTACAAACCGAGTTTGAAGTCAATTGGCCGAAAAATAGATTTTACCCGTCATTTCCCTTGTGGGCAAATTTTCTCAAATCGGGAAAACACGTGAACATGATATTGAAATCTAGACTTCGCCAAACAATTCTGCTTCAATTTAAAATTTATTTTTCTCTTTTGTAATAGTTTATTTATTGTTTCAGCTTTTTATGCCCTCTACCCATAAAATGGGTAAAAAGGGTATCATTGCAAAAGTATGTAACAGACAGAAGGAAACATTTGCGACCCTATGAAGTATATATATTCCTGATCGGGATCAATAGCCGATTCGATAAAGCCTTGTCCGTCTGTCTGTGAGTATGTCTGTCTGAATGAACGCATCGATCTCAGCCACTATAAGAGATAAATGGAATGAAAGTAGGTGTACGCATATCAAGTTTGTTTTAGATTTAAAAATTTCCACAGTTAAAACACCCTTACATGGGCCTACAGGCTACAGAGTATTTCGTAATCGGAGTACTTGACTACAGTAATCTTACTTGTTTTTGTTTCTCATTTTTTGAAATGTTTTAAACGTATGGACTATTCTATTATTCAATCATCTGTCAAACTTTAATACACAAATGCTTAAAGTCCACAAAAACAAAGGGGCCCGACTAGACACCTGTAGGCAAAATATGCACGCACACACACAAACACACAACGGAAATTGTGAGCACAATTTTGGTTAGGCCATCATTTTTTTAATTTAGTTTTTTTTTTTATGGCTGAGGGGAGACATTAAAATTCTTACAATGCCGAAATGTCGTCATTAAAAACCTGAAAGAAAGAAAGAACTTTACTAGCAAGCAAGCGAAACATGTAATTTTATTTTGTTACTAAACGGGTCACCACCAAACAAGGGTTAAAGAACGCAGTACCAGCAAATAAAAAAAAAACCGTTAGTTGCGGCAAAAGTACATAAGAATATGCACGGAGGGGAAAGGGTTTGACGAAGGGCCAAAGGGAAACCTGCTCAGAATGCAGAAGTGCGCCAGGTGGAAAAACTTTTTCAAACTTTGGATATTAACGTTAACTTGATCTAGATTAATGGTGTTTTGATGGGATCTTAAAAAAAAAAAACTCAATTATTTTATACCCTCCCCAAAAATAAAAATAGTCCTTCCAAAACAGGATCTCCCCTAGCGTTGACAGTTGAGGATACAAAAAAAAAAAAAAAAAAAAACTCAGATTTTCCAGATCTTCTTCTGTTCTTCTTCTTTCGCAAAATTTGGCCGAAAGTGAAAGCCCTCCTTCAAAACCAAAGCATTCGACTTAGCCAGGTTCGACTGTAGATCATTTGATACATATTTTGTTACCAAGTCACGCTCAAAAAAAAAAAAAAGAGTAAATTGAATGAGTAATGATTTAAGAAGCAGACCCACTCAGCATGTGTTTATTTGTTTGATTAGAACCTGTTTCTAATAAAAACACGTTTCGTTTTTGATTACCTATGCCATGGCACATGGCACTACTTCACTCCTCCATTCCGCTTGTTGCATTGAGTCATTTATGAAATGCGGAATTTAGGCAATGGCGACGACGACAACGACGACGAGATGATGATGACCTCATTGTCAAAAAAAAAAACTGAACTGCGTAACATGCCGGGAAAATTCCAAAGCATGTCTAAGTTTATTATAATAAAATATGAAATCGCCTTTTTCGCTTTTCCTGTAGCAGGCAACAGATGTTGGTTGTTGTTTATTTTTACACGTCCCCCAAACCGAAATGGGTTAATAGAGTGGGAAATGTGCGAGCGCTTCAATTTTTCTATTTTTCATCTTGTATTTATTTTTTTTTTAAGGCAATTGGTCAGGTAGCAACCATAACCAGTTTGACCGGATGGTTGGTTTGTTGGTTGGTCAAGCCACAAGCTTAGAATACAAAAACAACAAAAAATGAACTTAGTTTTGGGATAAGCATTACGTAATACTTATTCTCCTCCCCCTCTGTCTCTCTTTCGTTAGCTGGCCACGGAAATAAATAGCACACGATATTTAATTTGAATGAAATCATAACACAAAATTAATTTAATTAAAGTTGTGCAAAAGCAAAGAAAATTATGCTGCAAATTAGCAACTTTTCCTTAGTATTGCACAGTAGCAGCAAAATTGTTGTCTTATTATAATAACAGCAAAATATCATATTAAACGGTCATACTAAGTTTAGTAAAAAGTGTTTTTCTTCGACTTTTTGAGTTGAAGAAGATACAATAAACTTAATTGTAAACTTTTTTAGCTTTAGCACGAAATTTGTTGTGCCAAAAACAATCGACAAGATCGACATGTGAAATACTGCGAGATAGAAAAATTCTTAGGCATTTCATAAAAAAAAAAAAGGCTAAGTTTTTGAAAGGCGCTACCATTCTTAAAAAAAAGTTTTTCTCACTAGAATTAGTTTTTAGACCGATCGTTCCTATGGAAGCTAAATGCTAAAGTCATCCGATTTCGATTCTAGAACTAGTTTTTTGATAGACCGTTTATATGGCAGCTATATGCTGTAGTCATCCGATTTTAATTAATTTTTTCAGAATTGTGTGAAAGCATATAAAACTAATATAAATTAAGATTGGTGACGCTACGATGGAAAACAAAAAAAGTTTTCCTCACTAGAACTGGTTTTTTGACAGACCGTTTATATGGCAGCTATATGCTATAGTCATCCGATTTTGATCAATTTTTCCAGAATTGTGTGGAAGCATATAAAACTTATATATACCACGATTGGTGACGCTACGATGGAAAACAAATAAGTTTTTCTCATTAGAACTAGTTTTTGGAACGATCGTTCCTATGGCAGCTATATGATATAGTTATCCGATCCGGCCGATTCCGACAAATGTGCAGCGTATTTGTATTTAAAGCGATTTGTAGAACACATACGTATAAGATCGATCATGAATCTGACGAAACAGCAATTGACTGTATGGGTGATCCGAAATGAGTCGAGTCTACGTTCTTACAGAAATATAATAAACATTTAAATGGTTCAAAGAACCCAAAAAAAAAAACGGAATAAAAAGTGATAGTTTTGATACTTTTAGTCCTTTCTTAGAATGTCAGAACCAGGGAGTCAACCCGTAAACGTATACAGAAAAGAACCGGTTAAATGAGTTTAAATCGGTGCTATCTTGTTGTATACGTTTCCGGATCTGAGGTTCTAAGGAACCGGAATCGAAATACGATTCGGTTTGATTTCCTGTTTAGATCTCATTAATTCATCCGTTTGCTTCAACATTTTATCACAAATATTTCAGTTTTTAAATTAGTCACAATTTTTTTGATAATTTTTTAAAAATTATCTAAAATACTAGATAAAATAAAACTGACTCAACAAACTTATGTAAATGAATGTGCTAAGTTGATGTCACTGAAACCTAGTACCCGAACGCATCCACGTTCATTCAGAAATATACCCATGTGTTCTACAAATCGCTATCGATTCGTATGGGAGTTATGTCGGTTTTGGATGCGATATGTAGAACACATGAGATAATAATACAAATTTGATGGGTATAAATATTTAAGAGACAATCTGGTTACTTTTTGTTTTTATATTTTGATTTGGCCTCTGGGGAGTTTTCCAACACTGCTTTTTAGCATTGTTTTCCAACATTATTTTTCAACACTATTTTCAAACACAGTTGGATAACTTTCAACACTGTTTATCAACACAATTTCTCCAACAATGTTTTTCATCACTGTTTTCCATGCAAGCACGGTATATAAACTCTTTTCAATTAACAAGTTTCACATCAAAACCTCGAAAGTGAATGAAAGAATAATAAAAGAGTATGTTTATGGACACACGTTGTTATTGATCTAAAATGAGTCACATAACTCTTATGGACAAAAATAAATGGAAAAATAATTTTTCAACCTAAGAAAATCCTCTTCCAAAACATTTTTTAATTGGGGAAATCCAACCCAAAGGTCGGAAAATGACGGACGTGTGGTTTTAGAGTAAAGGCCTCTTTCCAGATGACACAAAAACCTATTTCGAAACAATACCTCATATGAATAGAAACACGTTTGAAAAACTGACTTATTTATATAAAGCATTGTGCCGAAATAAATTATTATGCCATCTGGAACTAGACCTTAAAACGGAGAAAATAAATATTCAAACTATTTTCCGTTTGGGAAAATCCACAGACAGGTCAAAAAAAAAATATATATATAAATATATGTCTCAATCAGATTTGTTTACCTTATTGAGGAGCTTATATAGCGCCGGGTAATATGCTAGAATTTCACATTTGACAATAACCATTTGATTTGTCATTGGTGAATAAGACGGCATAAGCAGATGTTACTTTTATTATTATTCAGAGTTTTTTTTTGATGGCATTGAAATTAAGAAATAAGAAAAAAAAATAAAATGAAAAACTATATATTTGATGATAAGATCACGCTCTTTCTCTCTCGCTCTCTCTGTCGCTATGGACCACACCCACCACCTGCGTTATTAACATCAATGCACTAAAAAATATCATCACCATCATCATCATCATCATCGTCAGCATCAGCGCTTGGGCCTGATCTATAAATAAATGTGCACGCATTGCGTTACATTGTTGCAGTACAACAACAACAGCAACAACAATAAAAGTGTGTCAGTCTGAATCACAGAGGCGTATAGATAGATGGAAGGAATTAGTATGTTAATGAACGTATGTGGCACATAGTTTGACAAACAATTGAAATTATGTATATTATATGCACGACAGTAGTTCCAGAAATATGGCCTTAACTTTTCTTTTAAATAAAATTAGTTAGGGAATTTAAGGCATGTGTTAAAAATTTTAACATAGTTTGAATATTTTTTGATAAACTTCTATTCGCAGATGTTTTTTAGCTGAACGTATAACTCGTTGCTTTCAAAGATTCACGAAATGTCGAAGCAATCACTTTGATTTTAATGATGATCATTGAAATAGACTCACAAAATCTTTTAAGGAGTGCGTAATTAATTTGCAATTAATAAATTTCTTTCAATCTTTGATATACCAAAATTAACTTTTCTCTATCTTGGCAGTTCATTTCAAAAGTTATTTAATATCTAACAATATCTTCGGTTTTTCTTTTCCCCGCTGAAAGGTTAATTTCAGTTCAATAAAATTAACTCTCTCACTCCCTCTCTCTTTCCTTCTTGTGTAATATCTCTAGGGTATAATAAAAATTCGAATTTCGTTTATGCTCTCTGGTTTTTATGTAGAAAGAATTAAAAATATTTCGACGACAGCACAAAAAAAAAAAACTATTTCTAAACACATCCAACAACAAGGCCAAACAACATACATACATATACTGTTTTTTAGTCTCTTGCGCCTGCTTTTGATTTGATTTATGTAAAATATATATGTTTAGACAAATATGTATATATTCTAGGGGACTTACTCTGGTTCTGGTTGTCCATCGGCTTCGCATTCAATAATGAATGGTTTGTCGCTTTCTTTATTCTGTTGCGCCACCTTAAACAACAGCTCGTCGGTGGGCGGCTGTTTGATGATACGGGGCGGAGAGTTGTCTAAAATAAAAATATAATGAAATGGAGATGGGTGTGAGTAAGGGGACTTCCACTAATTGGTCATATAAATTATGTACTGAATCTCTAGATTGACTTAATAAATAAACGGGAATTATTTTTAGTAATTTGTATTGTTGTCTAAAGAAAAAGGAGAAAGGTAATATGTAGTAGGTCAACTGCATATTCCCTAAGGTCAGATCGAAATGGTTACCCTAAATATAGTAAAAATCCTCGTGTACTTTAAATTAGACATCAATCCTTAATGTCAAAGAAGAAACTCGAAAAACAAATATTGCAATTAACCAAGTCGGAAGGTGTTAGACTAGGGTTTGGTTTGAACACTTTGGAATAGACGTGCGCGCGTGAGCAATTTTTCTTTCATGTTCTTTCATTTGCCTGCACTGAAACTGAAGATATGCCATAAAACGAATGCGACGGATCAACCTTCAAAAAATATTACTACAAAATTTAATTAATGAGTTTAAACACAATTCGAAATCCATTACGCTTTTCCTTCTTCACGGCATATTCCACTTCACGCTTTCGCAATTTACAGACCAATAAAATTTTTTTGTTAAATTTAATTTCTCATAAAATTGAATCATAAAATATTCAATAACGACCATAACGTATCGTCAAATAAATAAGAATAAAACAACGAAAATGATTTTTAAATTGTGTAAATTGGAAATAACTATATTTCTCGTAAAACTACTGAAAGTATATACAAAAAGAGTTTCTACAATTCGAAAGTTTATCAAATTTAATCCAGTCAAACCCACTTCCCGTTTTACCTAACTCACGTCAGGGCATATTTACTCGTTTTTATACCTGGACGATTTTCGTGAATTTTTTCTAAATAGTCGCTATTGATGCTGACAAAAAATTACTTTTTGGAACTTCTCTTCATATTTCCTTTTTATTTTTTTACGTAAAAGTCACTCAGACAAAAAGGAGTTGTTCACTAAACAGATCAAGTTTACATGTTTCTATTCAATTGTTCTTTTTTTGGTCCGAGACTCTTGTTCAGTTGACTGTTCAATTGCTCTTTTTTGTTTAGTGACTCTTCTTCGGTGACTCTTTTTTCGTGACTCTTACTCAGTGACCTTTGTTGACGGTTTAACTGTTCTTTTTTGTTTTGACAGCTGATTGTTGTTGACGTGTTTGGCATCATGCTGAGCAAGGGAAAAAAACATTTTTGCTCTCTCATAAAACTTTATTTCTTAAGAGACAAAACGGCGAAGGAAACAAAAGAAAAGTTGGATAAATATTATGAGGCTAATGCTTCTTCAGATGACTCCGTGAAATATTGGTTTCGAGAGTTTCCGATGAAGATTACACAGGACTATGTCAAAAAACATACAATGGTGTTGGCTGACCGGAAAGCCAAGGTGCGCGAGTTAGCAGATTGCACAAGGATTAGTACTGAGCGCACACGCCATATTTTGGGCGAGATTCTGCTGAATGAAAAAACACGACCAGGCTAAAATCAACGATTTGGGGCTCCAATTGCAATCCCATCCACTTTATTCTCTCCAACTTATATAATTAAAACAAATGAATGTACTTACTCATTGCCGTTGTGCTGCCCAAAATTGTAACAGCCACAAGGAATAACGCGGCCAGCATCGTGGACTGCCGCCTCATTTTGCTATAATTTGTATGCTACTAATGGCAATTGTTTTAGTTGGTAATTGTATTGTCAATTTAGTGTGTCTGGAATGTTTGTTATTTTTTCTTCCTTAATTTTTACAATTTTCCCCACTAATGAAAATTGCATCCAAGTTGGTTTTGTTTTTGCGCTGCGTTGTTGTAGAAGAAAATTTAAGCACGTCTGCAAAAGAGGAAGAGAAAAATATATAAATAACAATTAGAATAGTGAAATTGCGATTTGGTTTTTATAACACCCCCTCCCACACCCACCCCCTTAAGGTCTATTTGGACGACCATCAACTCAAGTGTTTGAAAATCAATGATTACTTTTACAATTCGCCTTG
Organism: Lordiphosa mommai; assembly: GCA_018904225.1. Classification (NCBI taxonomy): domain Eukaryota; kingdom Metazoa; phylum Arthropoda; class Insecta; order Diptera; family Drosophilidae; genus Lordiphosa; species Lordiphosa mommai. The sequence continues at coordinate 1,352,876 of JAEIFT010000018.1, forward strand.
GGAACCGAGGAAGTGGCCCACAGAACAGAAAGTGTCAATAAAAGAAAAAGAAAATAACAACTAAAAATAGTTGATAGCGGGGCGACGCGTCATAGACCTGGTTTTCCAACTGGGGGAAAAATGTGTGCCAGGGTGCCAGTTAGCATTGGAATTGGAAGCGAAAAACAAAAGGGTAAAAGCCTCGACAGGGCGTTAATTCAATTAGCGAATATTCTCTCACAGGTCGTCTCTAGTCACAAACGGTAACTGGCGGAGCTTCAAATTCGCAACGGACGTTAAGCGATGTTGTTGTCGCTACGGCAATGAGCCACCAACACCACCACCACCATTCACCAAATCATCAATCCGTGTCAAAGGATACAACAGAGCGACAACAACTAAGTGGAGTGATGGATTTTCGTAATCTTTGTCAGCGTCTGGATGTGGACAGTTTACGAGGTGAAAAAACAAGAAATAATTAACAAACACTAGAGTGAGCGGACAAATTAGATAACATTATAGAACAGGAAAATAGGAGAAAACAAATTTTAACACCAAATAAATAATAATCATATAAATTCAGTTCCTTCGATTCAGTTCGCTTTATTTTTTATATATTTTTTTCTGTGTTCTATAAATCGTTTTTGACCCAAGAACGACCTAAATTCCAAGCGATTTAGGGGTGTAGTAGTTGCATAAGTAAAACTTCTGATCAATGTATATCTAGCTTAGGATCCATGGCAGAAGATCAAATTCACCTTGCAACTTGCTGTTTAAAATGTTAGCTTGATATTAATTATTCGACAATAGCATCAATGGTCATGTTCAGCAGAAGAACTTGTTCCCTGATCAATGATATATTTCTTAGTAATTCACGTAGCCTACTTTTCCTCTTAAATTTTATTAGATATTTACACGGAGCTTTTCCAAATGTCAATTTAACAAGACCTACCAAAAGTATGCTATATAATATAAGCAGTTTTGTTAAGCTGATTAGTGGTCAATCGTCTCTGCTAAACGCGCCCATTGAGTAAATATAAAAAAACCCAAAAACGTTTCCTCCCCTGTTTCCGATTTTGATAAAATCGGTTTGGACAGCAAATCGCTTTTATTCCGAATTTTCCTTCTTTTTTATTTTAAATATTCTATGTTTTAAATGCCTCTTTCCAGATAGCATAGAAATTTATATCGCCACTATGCTTCATATAAATAAAAAAGCTTTTTAAATGCTTTCAGCTTTCAGAGCTTTTAAAAAGTGATTCATATGAAGAATTCTGCCATATGAATTTTTATATCATCTGAAAAGAGGCCTTTAGTAAGAATAATGTTATCCTTTACTTCGTCTTTCGTTGTGCTCCTGATTACTTTATTTTGATCTACCTTATCACTCATTTCTTACATTTAAGATTTTCGTTTTTTCCCTCCTTAATGCAGTCTAAAAATTAAAAAAAAATTTATTATATATTTCAGTACTGAATCATTACGTTAGAATTATTTGCAGTTTGTGTTAAAAAAAGAAGCTTATTTGTGGGGAAACTACATTTTTGAACGAACTATTAAGCTATATAACTTAAAAACGATTAACTTTAAGCACGGAATCAAACCGAATCGATTCCCTTACGTAGCGAAACTTATGTTTCGGTTAAAGGTTCTATTTAGGTTCTATTTTATTTCGGTATTCGGTTCCGTATTGGTACTTTGGTATACTGGTATATTTGTAAAAATCCTCTAAAATCGAAGATATGACAGAGTGACAAAGTAACAACCTACACAACAGAATTTTATTATAAAGTAAGTAAATTTAATATAATAAACTTTACCCCGGAAAACAAATGTCCTGGTTTTACTTATGTAACTGGAAGAGCAAGAAGAGCTTTTCATATCTAATGGAACTGGGAACTTCACCGATTACCATTTGGTACAATTATTGGGTCGTTTTCTTTGTAAATGCAAAAAAAGGGGAATCCCACAACTAATTTTTACATAATCTGTGTTGATGAAGAATACATTCATAATATTTAGAAAGTATTGAACCGAAATGAAGATTGAAATGTTATTTTGATTGAAAATTGCAGTTAGGACCAGCGTTATAAGTAATAACCTCTTAAATAGGAATACATATATATATATGGTGGCCTTCTTAAACTCAGTAATCGAAAATATTTAAGGCTTTTAAGCACTACTAAAAATGGTGTTCAAAGTGGAATGACTATATTCTATAGCTGTTATAGAACCGAAGGGTCGGAAAAAGGATCTTAAGGCCTCATTCCAGATGACAGACAAATTTATTTCGGCACTATGAGTCATATAAATAAGACAGCTTTTCTAAAGCATTCAGCTTTCAGAGCATTTCAAAAGTGTTTCTATTCATATGAAGCATTGTGCCCAAATAAATTTGTATGTCATCCGGAATGAGGCCTTTAGGAAGAAAACGTATTAGAAACAAATTTAGAAACAACCAATCAAATTTTATGCTATCTTTGTACCATCCAGTAAGTCCTTAAATGCTTCTGTGTAAGAGAAAAAGTAACGTTTTATTTTCTTTTAAACAGCTAAGCTGCCTGCTTTGCCGCCTTGGAAGCTACCCAAATCCTTACCAAAGCTACGTGGACGCAAAATCTTTAATCGTCAATCTCGTGAGAATGTCAACAACAGTCAACAGCTACAGACCCAGGCAGTTACCACATCATCTAGCCTTAATGTACCACAACAGGGTCAGTTGTTTATCAATCGTACACCGCAACGCATTTCCACCATCAGTTCTCTAATGCACGAGCAACAGCCAACGGTAGGCACTGATATAGGAGGAGCAAGATTGAGTACCTACTGCAGTGCAGGCAGTTTGGATGATGATTATTATGCACGCTCTAGTACATCCCGTCCCATAAGTCCCATCAAAATGCCGGTAGTGAGTGCAGAGGAAGCGGCGGCTCCTAGTCTAACACAGCGTTTGCAGCGCGGCTATAAAACGCTCAGTGAGTGGCGTCCGAAGCACATCTTCTCCAAGCAAGTAACAGTTCGACGCGATGGTATAGAAGTCGATCGCTATGTGGAGCAATATGAGGCCGAGCTGAAGGCAGAGCAAAAGAATCAGGCTAGACGAGATCGTGAGATTGCCGATAACTATGATATACGTGTAAAGACGCTGATGCAGTCCCAACAAAATAGCTTAGATGAGGAGGAGGAAGCAGGGGTTCATCATAGTGGCGATGAGAGTGGCTTGGAACAGAATGTACCACGCAGGAAGAGGAAAGCGGGTATAGCGGCAAGTCGTTTTGCCAAAGTGCGTCAACCGCCGTTACAAATGCCCGAGGAGGAAGCGCCTGTAGCCTCTGCTGCCTCCAACTATAGACAACAGTTAAGGCAACGACTTACCAAGCTGCCCAGTTTGAGGACCTCTTTACCGCGTTCCCTCTCCAGAAGTAAAACGACTTTAGATAAGGCCACACCTGACCAGACAAGTGGTTTGCGTTATAATATCAAACGATTAAGAAAATCCATTAAACGCCCTGCGAAATCTACACGACAAGCCGAAAGTGAACCAGATGTGACGCTAAGAGCGCGTCTAAGTCGTTCCAGTGATCAGCTACAACAACGTTGGCTTAAGACTTTCAGGTCGAATAGTGAGAACTCTGAGGAACCTTCGGCTCTGGAACGCACCCTACACAAGTTGAATGAGAAGATGCATCAATTGAAGTTTTTTCAGCGACAAACGGTTGGAGTGGGCATTGCCTCGCCGCCACATCAACCGAAACCCAACACGGTGGGTCATGAACCCAACGAAATTGACGATGACGAACTGGAGGGCACCTACCATCACAGCGATAGCGATGAGGACGACGACAGCGGAGAGGATATCTGCGCTGAGGAAGCATTTGGTGAGGAGGAATCCGAGTCAGCAGTATCATCAATTGCGCGCTCCCAGCCTAAGCGAGAGATGGGCAAAATGGCTGAACCACAGGCGAAACGTTCAAGCACCGCCTGGAGTAGTGAATCCCTTGAGGAGGTATCCAGTGAAAACTATCCACGAGTGCTCATACATCAAGAGCACACAGATGCCTTTGAATCCACGCTGATAATAGCCGTGGCCACATCTACGCCTCCTACCAAGGATTGGTTGCCCAATGAGCAAATCCTGGCGGGTTTCCAAGAGCAAGCCTGGCCTGCCCCGACTTTGTATAAACCCAAAAGTATAGACATCTTTGAAAAGGCTAATGGAGCAGCCTTTGCCGACTTTGATGAGGCCTTAAGACATGCTCCTGTTTTGAGAATAAGTGCCGGCAGCAGCTGGGATAGTGGTGAGGAGGCAGATGATAGTAGTTCAAGAGTAACACGCATACGTGTACAGTCACCACAAATAGGCAATAGTCGAGAAAGTCTAATGGCTCAAGAAGAAGAGCAGGAGGAACAGGAGGAGCAGGAGGAGCTTGAAAGACCTCCTTCTGTTTCACCACCACCGCCACCCTTGCCCCAACGTCGACCGCCTTTAAAACCCTCGGTGCCCATTTACGATACACCGCCTCCACCTCTGCCCATCACTAAGCCACCTTTACCGCCTGTAAGCTCATTGCTGACCCAACGTAGCGCCTCCATCTCGCGTCCCTGTAAACCTTTGGTCAAGACCAGTTCGTTACGCTTAACTTATAATGAGCAAATGCATCCCAATGATGTGGGCAAGGTAAATAAACTTATAAATCGATTTGAAGGCGGACGTCCACGTCTACCAGTGCGTCGTATTAACAGCGAGGAGTACTATCACAACAACAATGAAGAGGAAGTGGAGGAAGTGGAAGATCCACGTTTACGTACACCCATACCTGAGATTATAACCACCCAGCCAGCTGCAGAGCAGGAGCTGCTTCAACAACTACACTTGGATCGTCAAAATTCCAATTGCAGTCGTTCGGAATATGGTTCTCCCTTAACACATCCCCTCTCTAGCAGCAGCAATAGTAGTCGAAGAAGCTCCACACCAACCACCCACACCCTAACAATGGCTCCTCCTTCAACTAATAACAGACGACAAGCCCCCAAGCGATATGGTCGACGTTCCCTGACCCGCGACGATGATAATTTCTACAGCTTTGACAGCGACGAAGGTAGGAAATGAGGCTTAAGTAAGAGGGGAAACTCTTAATTCTCTTCTTTTGTTACAGAGAATAGCTATTACTCTATTAGTCCTGCGGGCAGCAGTCGCTATGTGGTGGAGATTTGAGCAAGAAGCTACTTAGAGTCTTAAGTTTATAATTCTAAGCAGCAAGTACAACTTATGTATCAGTAAAAATAAATATGTGAATAAAGATTGTCTAAGCTTCCCAATCCGTTATGGTGGTAATCCTGACAAGAGAAGGCAGTTGGACAAAGACTAAGGAAAAAAAAAGCTTCTTGAAACAGCTGTATAGTCGACCAGCCTTCTTTTGTGTGTGTGTGTTTTTTTTTTTTAATAAAGTAACCCTAATACAAAAACTTTAACATGTTACTGTTAGTACTGTTTTAATAGACCGAACCTGAATAGTGACCACCGCTAAGCCCAAACAGTAGTTTTTATCAGGGATCGTAAATAATGATTATTTTTTTTTTTTTTTTAAAAAAATAATCTTAGAATCGTCGTAGAAGAATTCTAATTATACCAAAATTATTCTTTTTTCGATTATCTATGCAAATTCGCCATGATTTTTATTTTTATAAGTTTTAACTATATTCCTTAATGCTAATGATTATTTTTAAGTGATATTTTAAAACTTAGGCGATAATCATTATTTTTGAGCAAAAAAAATAAAACTCCAAAAATAATTATTATTTCGTGAGTTTTAATTTTTCGCTTAAAAATAAAACTCAACAAGGAATTGTGACCTTATCAAAAGGAACTTTGGCAAGTTAATGCATATCCTTAATAAGTGAAGCAAGACGAATCTATAAAATCCAAATCAGGGACTTATACAATTTTTGAAAAAAGTTCCTTTTGAAAAGGTCGCAATTCCTTGTTAAGTTTTATTTTTGAGCGAAAAATTAAAACTCGTGGAATAATCATTATTTTTTTGAGTTTTAACTTCGACGTGCCGAGTTTTAATACACTCGAAAAACTTTGCTCCAACTGATTTAACCAGTAAATATATATGGGAAGTGTATTTTAAATCATTGATAAAAAAAATTTGATACCATAAAACTTTTCTTTGTAGAACACATTTTCCGACCGTCGGTCCGGCGCTATATGCTATAGTCATCCGTTTTTATAAATTTTTCAAAAATTTCCTAAAAGCATATAAAATAATAAGTTGGTGACGTAGGAAAAAGTTTTCTCACTAAAACTTGTTTTTTGACCGACCGTTTCTATGGCGCTATATGCTAAGTGCTCCGATTTTTGATACATTTTCAGAATTACGTGAATCGAAAACAATCATTATGTAGTGACGCTACGATGGAAAACAAAAAGTTTTTCTCACTAAAACTATCTTCCGACCGTCGTTCAGGCGGCTATGTATAGTCATCGTTTTGATAAATTTTTCGAATTGTGTGGAAGAATATAAACCCAAATACCACGATGAAAAACAAAAAAATAATGATTAGTATGAGATAATTTTTCACATTTATGTGGAGATATAAAAGTAACTGATTTGTGCCGCTACGATGGAAAACAACAAAGTGTTCACGCTAGAAATTGTTCTTAGACCGATCGTTCCTAGGGCATCTACATGATATAGTCATCCGATCCGGCCGTTCCGTGCAAATTTCAACCGTAGCTTTAAAACGGGAGTCGCGTGAAACAGACGGCGCAGCGGCGGCGGCAGCGGGGCCTAAACTATATATATTCTTGATCAGGACGACGAGCTGAGTTCATTTTTGCCTGTCCGTCCGTCCGTCTGTCTGTCCGTCTGTCTGTTTCTACGCAAACTAGTCCCTCAGTTTTAAAGTTATCAAGCTGAATTTTTGCACAGAGCCTTCTTTTTACTGCACGCAACTAATATGTCGGAACCGGCTGGATCGGATGACTATATCATATAGCTGCCATAGGAACGATCGGTCTAAAAACTAGTTCTAGTTAGAAAAACTTTTTTGTTTTCCATTCTAGCGTCACCAGTCTTGGTATATATTAGTTTTATATGCTTCCACATAATACAGGAAAAATTTTATCAAAATCGGATGACTATAGCATATAGCTGTCATAGAAACGGTCGGTCAAAAAACTAGTTCTAGTGAGAAAAACTTTTTTGTTTTTCATCGTATCGTCACTAATCTTGGTATATTTTAGTTTTATATGCTTTCACATAATACAGGAAAAATTTATCAAAATCAATTGCCTTTATTATATAGCTCCCATAGAAACGGTCGGTCGAAAAACTACTTTTAGTCAGAAAAACTTTTTTGTTTTCTATCGTAGCGTCCCCAATCTTGGTATATATTAGTTTTATATGCTTTCACATAATTTTGAAAAAATTTATCAAAATCGGATGACTATAGCCTATAGCTGCCATAGGACCGATCGGTCGGAAAATGTGCTTTACTAAGAAAAGTGTTTTTTTTTGTGGTATCAAATTTTTATTATCAATGATTTAAAAATTTTAAATATCTGATATCTATATCCTATATATATTTTATCGTTTAAATCAGTTGGACTAAAGTTTTTCAAGTGTATTAAAACTTCGGCACAGTCGAAGTTAGCTTTGCCTTCTCGTTTTTTTTTGTTTTTTTTTTGTTCAAGAATTTTTTCAAGTTAGGTTTTTAAATAAAGTAACCCCAGTAAAAAATTGTATATAATTATTATATATATATTTTTATATATTATATATATATTTTTATATATTATATATATATTTTTATATATTATATTATATTTTTTATTTTTTATATTATATATATATTTTTATATATTATATATATATTTTTTTATATATTTTTTATATATATCTTTTCCACCTTCCAGCTATCTCTGTTCATCACATATTCTTCCTTTTCAATTTTAAAGCCAACCTACCCCCTACTTGATGATGATAGTTAGCTGGCCCAAATGAAAACTCATTGCCATCGGGGGTGAGTCTCAGTCTCGGTTACAGGGATCGCTAGCAGATCGCCGACAGTTGATTAATAGTCCCCTCCCTTCTCTTCCCTTCTAACCAAACCAAATAGGGTTGGTGCTGCTTTTGTTCCGGAGGTGCACGCGCCGCCAGCTGACACTTTGTTTTTTCGCACCAGGCAGGCACCACACGATGGTTGATTGCAGCAGCAACATGGCTACGGGCTCGATTCGAATCGTTGACCGAGCTCATTTTAATTGATAATTTATGCTAATTAATTAATTGAAATTTCACTTAGCAAAGGGTGGAAATTTTTATAAGATATGCCCACCCATATGGCGGACTATATAAATAACCAAAGTCAGCAGGAAAGTTCGGAAGTTTGGTGGGGGAAGAGCTAGTCTATAAGTGTTTCAGCTTACAGAAGTCATGGAAGTCTGTTTGTCTCTAGGCTATGTTATTCGTCAGTCTTAGAACTTATCTTGATTAAACTTCTCACGAAGTCTTTTAAAGAACTTTAAAAAAAAAACAATACTGTTATTAGATTACGAAATCAGTACGACACAAAGTAAGCTTTGCTTTTTTTCCAATTGTGTGCTGGGTTTTCTTACTGACGCTTTTTACATTTGTTTAGCACTGTCTTTTGGCATGATTGTATATATCGAAAACAGGACATTAAATGTCTTTCGCCTGTTGGAATCCAACGTTGCATTTCCCCAAGTCAGGTCAGTTTTTCATTCAATTTTCCATTTATTATCTCATGACCACACAGAACGTAAATTGAAAACTGAAACATTTGCTTCCATTTGACTCTCTCTATTTTATTTTTTTGGGGTGGCTTTTGGATATGTTTTAGGGTTCGATTAGACGGCGGCGGGGGTAGGTGGTGTGGAGTTCCACTGTGTGTGTCCCTACAGTCGCGTGTCAAATAACTTTGCAGCTGTTTTGACCAGGGTGGAAAATGGATAAGGCCAGAGACGCTACTGCTGCTTCTGATCCATTACATTTTCCATCCTACATTTTATTTGCACGACCTGAATGCTGAAATTTTATGTTGTTGTTTTAATTGATGTGAGCTGCTGGTATCGTCTTTAATTTACAACAATTTATTGACTTTTAATACGCTTAAATGAGGGCCAAGCGTAAAGAACATTTTCAAATGGTCACGTAAAGATGATTTCTCGAAAGAGAAATTAGTCACAATTGAGGGGGATGAGGGAAGTAGGTGGAGGAAAACTCTCCTATGCTTAGTAATTTTCACTGATTAAAGCGATGGAGGTCCATCACTGTGATGAATCACACAAAATGCTAACGGGGGAAAATGACTAAGTTGACGACGCACAGTGGGCGGAAAATCGTGAATACAAAAAAAAAGGAAAAATTGAAAATAAAAAATAAATATTAAAAATATAACAAAATAAAAATAAAAAATATATAAAAAAAAAATATATATAAAAAAATATATAAAAAAATATATATAAAAAAAATATATAAAAAAAAATATATAAAAAAAAAATATATAAAAAAAATATAAAAAAAATAAAAAAAAAAAAAAATTTTAAAAAAAAAAAAAAATTAGAAATATAAGAAAATGCTCAAAATATAGTCAAATTTGTTGGATATCTGCCTTTTCTATCTGAACAAAAATAGAGATTTCTTTGTTGCTCAAGTTTCTGATTTAAAAGGAACGAACCTTCTATTTACTGTCTTAAAGTAAAATAAGGGTTCACTTGGCATCACAACGGGCTTATTTACTCGCTCAATATTCCAAAACTATCACAGTTTTTATGACTTTCAGACCACTGTGACGCCGCCGCCTATAAAATGCGGGAAAAGCTAAATCAGACACTGCATTGCAGTCAGGCCGAAGGGCCAAGGCCAAAGTTAATATGTAAAAGGACAGACACAGCGAAATCAATGCGAATTAGTAAAGAAAATTCGTTGAACAACATCCGTTTTAGTTACTTTTTTTTACTAGAGGAAGGGGAGTTGCCGTCAGGTATCCGTAACGCAAAAAAAAAAATAGTTCAATGCTCCTAGCTAATGCAATTTATGAAATGATGTGGACTTTATGCCAGGCCAGCTGGCGACGAGGCCATCATCATAATGAAACTAGACAGAAAGAGCTAGGCAAGGGCAGAGGGGGAGAAGCGAGAGATGGAAACCCGCAAAACGGAAGTTTGAGGTTACAAATAACGGCCTAGACGACTAGAGCTCCCAGAGGAGGTAAAAGATTCGAAGCCAGAGTAATCGTATGTCGCTCATTTGTGGTCTTGGCTATTTTAATACCCTTTACTTCAGGGTACAAAATCAGCATCAAGAATAGAGTCACTTTGTCAGTCGAGCTTGACTGACTTTCTTACTTGTTAATTGATTTCACAGCTTTTTCCATACTTTTTCCAAACAAATGTTTGTATCACACACACAGACACATCATCATCTCACTAATCTCTCACACTTGTGGCCAAGTTAAAGTGATCTTTTAAGCTTTAATTCGCTTTTCTCATTTAATACTAAACTTGAGTTTTCTCTTGTGGATTAGTTATAAGACAAATAACTCAAAGGTTCACAAAGCTCTACATATATATGTACATATTTATGTATGATCTATCTCACATTACGGTTATTTTTCTAGAAGCATTTACACTTGACTTTGAAATTGACTGATGGCACCGGCTTAAACAATTTTTTAACAGCTTTTTTAAGCTTTTTTTTTTAAGAGCACGAGAGCGGCAGTTCAAACCCTAACACGTAGAGGCTTATCTCTCTCTCTATCTATCTATCTCTTCTGTGTAGGAGGGGACACACCCATAAACAAATAAGCGCTGACGATGAGGCTTTTTTTAATGTTTGCTTGACTCACTTTGAATGTGAAGATCGATTTATCGAATCTTAAAGATTATTAAATGTATAGATTCTTAAAGAGCATTCGGATTATTGAACGAGTACATTTAATTTATAAAACATGAACAATATTTAACCACAAAAGTGTAAACGAAGCTAAATAGAAAAGACAATAAGTAGTAAGATTAGAAAGAACAGGAATAAAAGCCTAAAGAAATAACGGTTAGTTTTAGGATTTGTATGTTTGTCACTTATACATAGGCGGCTAAACCACTGAACCGATCTTTATGAAATTTTCACAGTTCTATAAACCGGTTCCGAACCCGCTGAAACGGTTCAATAATGGTTCAGATAGATCTTAGAAGGATTTGAAGCTACACATACAAAAAATTAACAAGAAATGGCAGCCATTTCCACATTTTTTCATCAGAGCCATATCTCAGAAATAATTTAAGCTATGAACTTAAAATTTGGTGAGTAGGTTAGTTATATAGAGTCAGATAGTTCACTGTTTTAAAACCGGTTCCGAACCAGGTGAATCGGTTCAAAAGTTATTCTGAGCCATATCTCAGGACTTATTTCAACAATGAACCAGAAATGTGGCTTTTCGATAAAAATGAACCCTTGCTAAGAGAAAATACGCTACATTTTACAGTTTATGTTCAATAAAAGGGAAAATGCAAGTCAAGCGGCTGAAAAGGTGAATAGTGTTTAAGGTCCTGATACTGTAACAGCCACACAAGGGCCAGTTTTGGTTATGTCGATGCTGTTCCGGTAATTTTGAGATGAAAGATGAACCCAAAAATTATTAAATTATGGAAATCGTTCAAGCAGACCATCATGTAAGCACTGATTCGATTGCACAGGAGCTGAACATTGGACAAAAAATAGTTGGAACAGAAAAATCTCATGGACCCAATTTCTATCGGTGTATTGCCACTGAATCGCAACAAAATTTATCCATTTTTAAAGCGGAATATAACTCCTGATGAAAAATTGATCTTTTACGACAACATCAAGCAAAAACGGTCGTGATCGAATGGTAATAAGCAGGCGCAAACGGTGTCCAAGCCAGGATTGACTGTCAGGAAGGTTTTACTCTGTGTTTGGTGAAAAACATCTACTACGAGCTACTGCCCTACGGCCAAACTCTTTATTCGATCGTGTACTGTCAACAATTAGACTGTCTGAAGGAAGCAATCTCTCAGTAGCCAATAGAAAATAACGCCAGGCCATACACGTCGTTAGTTACTCGTCAGAAACTCCGGGAGTTCGGTTGGGAGGTTTCTATGCATCCACCATATAGTCCGGACTTAAAACCAAAGGATTACTACCTGTTCCTGTCTATGGCGAACGATTTTCTTGATTAAAAATTCGTTTCATGATAGGTTTGCGAAAATCGCTTTTTGATCATAAGGATAAGGGTTTCTATGAGAGAGGTATAATAAAATTTTGTTCAAAATCGTGCATATTTGATTTGGTTTAATCGGATCATTCTATATAATGTTATTTAGTTAAGGGTTTATTTAAACCCTTTAATTTAATATAAAAACGAGAGGAGCAAGCTAACTTCGATTTTGCCGAAGTTTTAATACTTGAAAACTTTACTCCAACTGATTTAACCTGTAAAATATTTATAGGATATAGATATCAGATATTAAAAAATTTTAAATCATTGATAATAAAAATTTGATACCATAAAATAAAACTTTTCTTAGTAAAACACATTTTCCGACTGATCGGTCCTATGACAGCTATATGCTATAGTCATCCGATTTTGATAAATTTTTTGTAATAGCATATAAAATAATATCTACCAAGATGGGACGATACGATGGAAAACAAGTTTTTCTCACTAGAACTTGTTTTTGACCGACCGTTCGATGGCAGCTATATGCTATAGTCATCCGATTTTGATACATTTTTCCGAATTGTATGGATGCATATAAAACTAATATATACTACGATTGGTGACGCTACGATGGAAAACAAAAAAGTTTTCTCACTAAGACTATCCGACCGCCGCTCGATCCCGATGCGGTTCCGACATAGCGGCAGAAAAGAAGACCGCAAAATTCAGCCGAGCCCGGGACTAGTCGCGTAGACAAACAACACAGACCCCAACACGACGGACGGACGGACAAGCGGAAATGAACCAGCTCGTCGTCCTGATCAAGAATAGTTTGGGGTCGGGAATATTTCAGCGTTACAAACTCTGGCAAATTAAATACACTTTTCGAAATAATAATGGATTTCTTTTTACTACACCTTATTGTATATTTTTTTTCTCAAATGCTTAAGTCCCGGTAGTTGTGAAGCTATCGATCTTTTTTGTATGGAAAACTTAAGGTCATACTGTCGCTCCTTTATTTGTAAGAACACGTATGAAAAGTTGACAAAGTACAGTTTTAATGGGCGCAACAAGGCTCTAAAGTTTTTGTTATCACTCAAACGTAGTGTTGTCTTTGATCTATATATATTTTTGTAGTTGGCATTGATTTAAAAAAAATAATAAATTCAAACTTACAAAGGTTCGTCTGATTTAAACGATCTTTAAATTTGGGAGATATTGCAGAGAGTACCAAATATATTTCCAGATTTCAAAAATAGACAACCAGTTCAACACAGTACTGTTTTCATTGTTTTTACACTTCCAAAAGGTAACTCTAATTTGAACTATAGTTTGGGAAAAATAGGGATGATACAAAAAAAAAACTGGGATTCGATCCATCGTCTCTCATCGGTCTTACCTGCCGGACTAAAGAAGTAATACTTGAGACGCAGCTTAAATTCATATTTAAACAAACTCTCTAAACAAAATGAAAATATTTTGAGAGATTTCGAAAACTGACAAACAGAACAATGTATTGTAGTCATGTCTTGATTCTTAAAATTATTTATACTGCTTACGAGGCTTATGAGTAATTTTAGTTAAAACTTTGATTAACATATTATTAACTATATAACAAAAATAATCCTCAAAGAGGCGGCCTATGTGATTTTCAATTTTTGATATAAGAAAAGGCTATAAGACAGCGTTTAAAAAAGTTATATTTCTATAACTTGGAACCCAATTGGTCGATACTTAATTTATGTCACTTTTCAGTCAATAGCGTCATCAGCTCATCTATTGAAGTAAAAATGAGCTTTGCTTCGGGTGTCTGCGAAGCAAAAATACTTTTAGTTGACTCTCTTTTTTTTTACAGTATCTCTGGCTCTGTCGCCATGTGCCACATTCATATTTCTTAAGTGAGGGGGGGAAGGTGGCCGGTTGGCGGTTTTAGCGGTTGCCGCTTGGATGTTTGTTTTTCGCATGTTTTATTATCATTTTGCGGCTGTCTAAGCCCATCAGGCCCCCCCTCCGCTGGTTCCTGTCTGTGCTTAGAGCTCTCTCCCTCTCTCTCTGTGTTGACTACCGTTAACATCGAGTGCATTGCACTTTAAAGTGTTTTTTCGGTGCAGCAAAAGCTTTCTAGACAGTGGCAGAGGAGGAGGAGGAGAAAGACCCCCATGTGGCACACAAAAAGCAGACGCTCACACGTTGTGTGTGTGTGTGTGTTTACGCCCAATGGGGCTACTTGTGTCATTTGGGTTAAATGTGTGCAAAAGTGCAAACAACAACAACAAAAAAAGTGTGCAAGACTCTTATTGAAGATCTGATGAATAGGTGGTTCACGCTGTTTCCCCCCGTCAGATGAGGGTGTGTATCTAAGACTAGGCTTATTTAAATCCATGAAAGAGTTAGGATTAAGGTAAATAGTTTATTACAAAATATTATTAATTCTTTCTGAATATTTTTAACAGTGTACCCACACTCATTGAAGAGCCAAGGAAGTGGCCAAAATAAACAAAAAAAAAAAAAAAAAAGCGTGGAAAAAAGCGGAGATGATGTCATTTTGTTTTGCCTTTGCATATTTATTTGTTTATACTTGTGTTTGTGCTATGTTTAGTTTGTTTTCGATTATTGATTTTTTTGGAAAGGATTTTTGGAGTGACATCATTTCGAGTGACTGAAGGATACGCACCCGCAATTAACACGCACACACACTTCTCTATCTTGACAGAGAGAGAGAGAGCTTGTGGGTGTCCAAAAATGACGCAATTTTCATCATTTGAATCAAACGCCAGCTGTTTGCCAAAGTCAACCACAATGTGTGAATGTCTAAAAATGTGCCCCCAAAATATGATACAAAAGTTACACAGGCTAACAAATATTAATATGTGTGTGTGTGTATTTATATACATATATTTACTCAATTGGTAAACGAAATTCGTTGTTTTTTTTTTTTTTTTGGGCGTTTTCATCTTAATTAATAAACAAATGCCAAAGGCAATTGCATCAACAAAAAAAATATATATATATCAACATAAATCTCATCAGGCTTGGGGGTTGGTTGAATGTGAAAGAACTAAATCAATGACATCATGTTAAAAATATTTAAAAAAAAAAAAAAAAATGAACAAGTAAGAGCACTGTAATCGAGTGCCTGGACTACATAATACCCTGTTCCCTTGACACACATACACCTCTCCCACTACCTGTTGGATGGCTACCATGTCGAAAAACGTGGTTTCGAGAAAAACGCGTTTAAAGTTTTGAGCAACGTAAAATATACTCACTTTAGCAAGAACATTGCTCCACTAGACTGCTATATCTGCCAAACTATTTAGAATTTTGTATAATGGTTTAAAGGGGATGAAAGGGAAATGTCCAAGCTTTAATAATAATGCAAAACAAAAATATCGGAAAATTTTGTTTTCAAGGTGTATTTAACTAACTTCGACTGTGCCGAAGTTTTAATACACTTGAAAACGTTTACTTCAACTGATTTAACCGGTAAAATATATAAAGGATATAGATATCAAATATTTAAAAAATTTTAAATCATGATAATAAAGATTTGATACCATAAAAAACTTTTCTTAGTAAACCACATTTTCCGACCGATCGGTCCTATGGCAGCTATATGCTATAGTCATCCGATTTTGATAAATTTTTCCAAATTGCGTAAAAGCATATAAAACTAATATATACCAAGATTAAGGACGTTACGATAGAAAACAAAAAAGTTTTCCTCACTAGAACTAGTTTTTAGGCCGACCGTTTATATGGCAGCTATATGCTATAGTCTTCCGATTTTGATAATTTTTTACAGAATTACGCGGAAGCATATAAAACTAATACAAACCATGATTGGTGAAGCTACGATGGAAAACTAAAAAGTTTTTCTCACTAGAACTAGTTTTTCGACCGACCCTTTATATGACAGCTATAGATATAGTCATCCGATTTTGATAAATTTTTCCAGAATTATGTGGAAGCATATAAAACTAACATATACCAAGATTAGTGACGCTACGATGGAACAAAAAGTTTTCTAACTAGAACAGTTCTTAGACCGATCATTCCAGGCAGCAAGATAATCATCCGATTTTGATAAATTTTCCAGAATTAGTGGATACATAAAAACTAACATATACCAAGATAAGTGACGCACGAGGAAAACAAAAAGTTTTTCTCACTAAAACATATTTTCCGACCGATCGTTCCTATGGCAGCTATATGATATAGTCATCCGATCCGGCCGGTTCCGACATATTAGTTGCGTGCAGTAAAGAAGACTTTGTGCAAAATTTCAGCTCGATAGCTTTAAAACTGAGAGACTAGTTCGGTAGAAACAGACAGACGGACGGACGGACGGAAGAACCGGCTGTCGTCCGATCAAGTATATTTATGGGTCGGAAATTAATTTCTATGTTACAATGAAGTAAAAGGATTAAACAAATATAAATTCGGACAATCGTTTTATAAATATCTTCGAAAATTGTACAAGGTAACATCGACAAATATTTTCAAATTTTTTGAAAGGTCTTAAAAACAAAGACTTACAAATAATGCGATTACTAGACTAACTATGGCGATGTCTTGCTATTTCTGGTTTGCTTTGCGCTTCGTAAAACGAGCCTACACGTTGCCATAGGCATACCTGCGTTCTGCCTACCGCGAGATTGACTGCTTCGCAGTTGCCTCGATGTCCCGGTGGTCTGGTAGATTTTGGACAACTTTTGGATATAAACTAAGGATAAGATAAGGCTTAAACACAGCCTAAAAATTGTCCCAACTTTTGATGAAAATTATCAAGAATAACGGTCCGGGCTGAAGTGGTTCATTTAGTTTAAAAATCAAAAAATTTGTTTATATCAAAAACACAAGTTATATTAATTGATGACAACATTATGCATAATTTGTAACAAAATCACTTTGAAGGTTGTTGATTCATGTTCAGTATCCCCCCCCCCCCTCACTCCTAATCTATATATAAACTTAAATTCCAATTACACATAAAAAAAAAAAAAAAACGAAAACCTTCAATTGAAAAGAAGCAGCAGAAACGTGAATGGACAAACACGCAGTCACAAATGTCAAGCATAATTAAAACAGTTCATTATTTTATTTAACCCAAAACCCAACAGCAACATGACACTTTCGCTTGGGGGAGACCGAGTCGACTAGGCCTGGTGGGCATTGGTCATGCTTCGATTCATTTCATTCGAAAGAGATGGAGAGAATGAGAATATATATACATATATGTATACACATTTAACTAGATTAATTATGTAGTCTTTCAGGCTGATCTTGAAATTATTTAAAATAGCATAAAGTTAACTTTGGATACCCTTCATAGGAATAACTTAAATGATAAGTTTTTCTTACTAGAACTAGTTTTGTGACCGATAGTTCCTATGGCAGCTATATGATACAGTCATCCGATCCGGCCGATTCCGGCAAATGTGCAGCTAATGTGTATTTAAAGACTTTTAGCAAAGTTTGGTCAAGAAAGCTTTAAAACTGAGGGAGAAGATAGCATAGAAACAGACGGACAGACAGACGGAAATAAACTCAGCTCGGCATGCTGATCAAGAATATATATACTTTATGGGGTCGGAGATGCTTCCTTCTATGCGTTACAAACATCGTGACAATTTTAATATACCCTCTGCAAGGGTATAAAAAGTGTTTCATTGCTCTATCTCAGACCTTTTTTTAAAGAAAGGGACCTTAAATTTCCAATATTTGAGTTCGTAATATTTTACGGGCTTGAACCCGGCTCAAAACCAGTTTAAATGTGGAGAGGTATTATTAGACGTTTTAAATTTGATCATATAACGGTATCGAAAATATTTTTAGAATTTTGTTAAAGAAAAATATCACCTAATAACCCCAAGATAATCCTATAAATACCTGAAATTGCTGTATTGATATATACCATAATTGTAAAACGATACTTGTGTGAATTCTTTAACGCTGAGGCTAGAAGTATTGGCGATTTTTAATAAGATGATCACCCTGTATATGAAGAAGTAACTGAATGAAGAACAAACCGTTCTAAAGTTTTGTTTATTTCGGACCAAGCTAAAACTTTGCTCTGTATTGCTTGGCCAAGTTCGTAACGGATTTCCAGAGAGAGAGTATTTTAACTTTATGAAATTAAAAGTAGCATTATTCGTTAATGTTCTGTTAGGCTTGGCCTAACAGCAGCTGTTAAAGATTCAAAGAACAGTTGACTCTAAGCCAACAGAGTTGTGGGAGAGCAAAACCAACAGTTGAGTGCTGAGTTAAATTGAAGTAGTATTAGTGTGAGCGATCCGACACCAAATAATAGCACAAGGGCAAAGCTAATTAGCTTTTGGGTCGCTGTCGCTGTCGGTGTCGTTGCTGGGGCGTAACACTGTGCTTTAAAGTTAACACAATGATGACGTTTGTTGTAACCAACAAACAGAGAAATCGAAACAGTTTTGTGGCTCTTTTCAGTTTTTCCCTCAAAAATTTATTAAAGAAAAACACAGGCACACACACATACAAACAGTGTGTTTGATGACGGCATAGTTGGAGTTCAGTTTGAGCCGCTGCACAGTGGTTTAATTTGTCAAAAAAAAATGTTGACAACTTTGTTCTATAAAACAAAGTTTTATTTCGAGTTTCGGACCATTATGCCATTGGATCAAGGTAAAATTGATAAGTTTCAAGCCTTATTTTGTGTATTTACGTCAACTTTTGCTTATTAGGAATGTGAACTTATGTGAACTATATTTCCAAAATTATAATATACCACCCAAAAGTGACATTATCAGTCCAAAGCTGGGTCCTAAGGTTATCTGGTTAAAATCTTGAATTATCAAACTTTATATATATATATAGCACAACTTGGCTACCGACTCTATATTGGCGGCAATGGTTTAGAGGTTAAGGTCTGAGGCCTTAAATACATTTTTGGGTTTTTGTTTTGTGTTTTTGACCAAGCCAAACGATTGTTGAATGAAAGCTATAGAGGATATATTTATCCGATTTTAATCAAACTTGACCAATTTGTTTCATAGCCATTAAAATTTCTATATTTCTAATTGAAATCTAACTATCTGAACTGCAAAATAGAATTTGACCACAAGTTTTCGTATATTAAGTCACAGTGCGCCGCTGCTGCTGCTGCGACTGCCTGCCCCACCTTAGTAAACGCTCAACTTTAATTCGCGCTCATTGTCTGCCGTCTGTGATGCTTCTTCTTCTTCCACTCGTAGCTGGCAAAACCTGTTCTTGTTTTTTTTTTTGTATTTAATGGGTTTTTTTAAATTTCCATTTCAGACATATGCAAATGTATATTTTTGTATATTATTTATTTATTTTTTATTTTTTTGTATAAACTATAACTTACCTAAATTATAAAACAAGCCACAACAACATTAATTTTCTTTATATATATATTAAAAAAAACGCTCAAACTCAACCACCGCCAGGTGAGCGTAAGAGAGACAGCAAGAGAGACAACACACACATGCAAAGGCCAAAACGAGCTCAAAACTCGATTACGAAGTTTCGTGGCTTCGTGCTGTTTTACAGGCAAATACATACAACAAACAAACAAAAAAAAAAATTATTTATTAATTTTGGCCTCTGCCCACGTTGCTGTCGCTTTTGCCGTCTTCTAACTCTAGGCTTGGGAAGTTTCTGTTGCATTTGAGGTTGTTGTTGTTGTTGGTTTTTCTTTTCATTTGCGTCCTTCTGCTGCAGCCCGCTTTCTTAACGGTTTTTGTTTTTGTGTGTGTGTGTGTGGGTTGTTTCACTTGCATTTATTAACGAAATTCTTAGTAAATGATTTTTTGGGCGCGGCACAACTTTCGTTAGCCAAATTGTTTAAATTAATATGGCGCGCCAATTTTCAAACAATTCCCACACTCAATACACACACACACACACATACACGCACACACAGTGAGAGGGGAAACACAAATAGCCACAGGAAAAAAATAAAGTAATTTGAATCGAAGTAAATAAGAAAACTTTTTTCTATGCCAACAAACTAAAAATTGCACACGGCAACGGAACGAGAGTCGAGTCGTTAGGCACCGGCTTCACTTACATCAAACAAAAAACGCACAACCGCGCCGAACCACTCACAAAACAAAACTGAATAGAAAAGTAATCGGGCAGGCGGGGAGAGAGAGAGAGAGAGTAGAAGAAGAAGTAATCGATGGGTCGTATCGATAGTTCACGTGATTACACGATAGATATATCGATATGATTTCGGTGTGACCATTTTCCCCGTTCATGGAAGAATTTTTAAATTAGACGAACATGTTTCTTGTGGTTTTCTCAAAAACTATACGTTTTTTGATAAAAAGTAACTAAACATAAAACATGTGTTTGCATCATATCTTCTATTTCTGTCTGAAACATTTCTTCGTAAAGTGAATATCTTCTGCGATATATGCAAACAATCTAAACTAAAAACAAATGTATTGGCGCCAATATTGAATTTTTTTTTCGTAATGAGCCCAAAATATATATATACTGAAAGTTTGAAATAGATTGGAGGTAGGAAATTTTCGAAAGTTAAAAAAAATTCCAAATTGCTTAGAGATTGATGATTTATTAACTCTTTTTGTGTTTTACAAGCTAAATTTGCAATTTACTTTATATTTTACTAGCCAAAAAGTTTGAAACTAGAAAATTCTTTCAGTACACGAATCAATTCCACTTTCAAACAGATTTTGTGGAAAGTAAATTGAAAACATGACTGTTGGTTGACTGAATTTGTTTAAAAATAAACCAATGAATAGGTTAAAAGTGAAGACATAGACTAGAGGAGCGCGCGTGAGCGATTTTTTCTTCACGAAATAAAAATATCCTAGCGCACGATTCACGCACACAATATTTTCGTATCACGGATACATACGCATCGATAAGTTTTTAAATTTTCCCTACATTAGGGGGGAACATGTGTAAAATTTCCATACGCCTGGTCACACCGGTTAGCCGCTCATTTGGTGATGTTTACCAAATTTTGTTTAAACAAATATGGAAATGTGGGTATGTTTATTATTTTTTGCCAACGAATACTAAATTTCATATTAAACTATCAGCGTAAATGCCACCCACTCGTATTTGACCAATCTGGAAGTGATGCAGTTGCTGCAGCAAATTAAAAGCACCAAAAAGAAGTTTGGCATGCGCAACCTGGCCACAGTCACCTATGAGGTAGTTTAAACACTTGTTAAATTGGCCCCTGGTATTAACTGTTTTCCCCTTGTAGGCCTTGCAACATTTGGAGGAATCGCCCTGCAAAAGCCAGACGCGTGAGACCATTGGCAACTATGTCAAGGATTTGAAATCATATCGCCTGAGACCACATGAAATACTGCAAATGGTGAATGATCCACCCACCAGTCCACTGCACACGCAATTGGTGAGTGTAGAGACAATACAATCCCGAGTTTCGTTTATTATTAAACTCCCGCTTTACAGCTGATAGACGACAACAAGGCACCACTGACGGATGAGGAGAATGAAAAGATTATTGAACTGACCTACAAACATTTCCACAGTCCTGCCGTGCAACCGCAGACGGAGCAGGCAGTGGAATCGCAGGCTTAAATTCAATCAATCATGATTTCATCGTTTAACTTGTTTAATAATAATAAAAAAAATTTTTTAACGCTTCTGATCTCCCAAATCTTCAATGACATCCTCATCAATTTCAGCCCATTTCTCGGGTATAACATCGAAGAGCTCATCCTTGACATCGCCCTGAATGACAATTTCATCATCACCGGTTACCGAGGAGCCGCAGGCAAATTTGGTACCAAAGAATTTGGCCGCCACCTTGAGATCAATTTCTGTAGGAGCAAAGCAAAAGGATGAAGATGACTTGCCTTGACTTGACAGTTCTTGGCTTACCAAAGGTACTTAGACCGGTGACCACAGTCACCGACTTCTTTTTGCCACGTGCCGCACGCGACACACAGATGCGCTTGGGCACATCCTCCTTCTTCTTGACACGCAGCAAACCCTTGCCGCCACGTTTCTGACGCTTCTTGTCATCATCTAAGCCATCGGCGGCCGCCTGCTCCTCCTCAATTTTAAGGCGCTCAAAATCCTGTGGCATATGCAGCTCTAGCCATTCCTTGCACTTTTCATACTCCGGATAGTATTCGCAGTACTACGGTGGAAAATTTAAATAAAAATTTTGCACCCCCCCTCGACCCTCTCCCCTTACCTCTATGGGCATGCTGCAATGGCCGCAGTACTTCATGACTATGGGATAGGTGACACCTTCGCGGGGTCCCAGCTTAAGGCGCTCGGCCACATTTGTGATCAACTGCTCATTGGTCATTTTGTGTGAGTGAATTTTGTCTAGGTTTTTTTTTTATATTTGATTTTTAGCAGAAAAGGCAAGAAATATATATAAAACTTCGTGCTGCCGAACAGTGTGGCCAGTCGTTCAGAGTTTGATAATTTGTTCATTAGGTGGGGAAATTTCATTGGGGCGGGAATTTTAAAGGCGACGGCGTCTTGCAGCACATTTTGTTATACTGGTATTTTTTTAACAGAAAATAACGGTTATTTGTTATCGGTTATATGTAAGGCAATACATTCAAATTCAAAATATTGCAAATAGGCAACCAAGTTCGTGTTTACACGATGAAGTTTGCTTCATAATGCTCTCTCTTCGATTTTGTTTTGACGCATCTTCAAAACTTCATGAGCATTTACATGATGCAGCTTGCTTCATGAAGCTACGGTGCGGTAAAATGGTTACTAAAAATTCCCTATTTTTTGCGGTCAAATCGTCATAATATATCGTTAAAGTCCCATCTCTAAGGGGTCCAAAAAAATGGGTAGAGAGAGAGAGAGTAGAAGAAGAAGTAATCGATGAGTCGTATACGATAAATATATCGATGTGATTTCAGTGTGACCAACTTCCCGAAAGAATTTTCATCGTCCTGATGCACACGCACCACAGCCATGGATCAGGAACCGGTGGCGGCGGCACAGAGGGCAAAATCCGTTGTATATTCCTTAGCGAATTTCATGCCACAGCTGGCTGCAAGATAAGCTGTCAGGTATGCACTCTCCATTCCTCTCGGGCCAGCTTACATTTCTCATTCCACCCACCCACTCAGGTGCCCGACAACTACATTTCCAAGGAGGTATTCGATGCCATCAATGTGTACATCATACCCAAACAGCATCTGCAGCGTTGCATACTCACCGTAAACGCCATGGATGTGAAAATTGTGGGCTATCCGGTGGGCATAGAGGATCAGCAGAAATATGCCCGTAATGCGTTCCTCTTCAATTTGTGCTTTGTCTGCGATTCACGTGCCCGATCCGTGCAATATGAGCCGGTGGTGAAGAAGCTATCGGAATATCTTATAATGATGGAGGAGGAGTCCTGCTTTTTGTCCCGTGAGCCGGACAAGCAGCGTTTGCAAAACATTTTCGAAACGGTGCTGAGGGATTTGAATGAGCTGAAGGTGGCCACCATTGTAGAGGGTGATAATACCATTTACTTGAAGATAGTAATGCATAAACCCGATCCGCCTGCGGTCAAGGATCATATGGTGCCACTGCTGTTGGAAAAACTCAAGGACAAGCCGCTGGAGTTGTGGGATCTGACCACACAGCAGGTGAGCTGTGGTTCAAACTAAATGCAAGGAGTCGTTTATTAATGTATCCACCATTTCTGTCCAGATACTGCCCTACATCAATGGCATCAATCATGTGGCTCGCATAGCAGCCGAGGCGGATGTGGAAACGGATTTGGTCAAGTCTTGCATACAGAACTTGGTTTACTATCGTGTGGTACAATTGCTACCCATACTAAAGTATAGCAATGTGTACATGACCCAAAATCTGAAGCATCTTATTCAGAGTTCCACACTCAGCTCCGCCTGCCGCAAATATGTGGCCCTTAATCCGGGCAAACCACTGCCCAGCGTTCAGCGTATCTTTCAGTTTTATGCCTCCATGACCCACGGTGTGACACTAAGAGCCATTTGCCAGCGCCTGTGTCCACAGCATCATAATATAGATGAACGGAAAATGGTCATCTTTGGCCTACAGCACAAGTTTATACGTTGTATACACAAATATCCGGTGTTTACGGGATCCGTGCCCTCGGGTAGACAGAAAATTTACACCGGGTTGATCAGCTTCGATGAGATTTGCTGTAAAACGGGACTGTCGCCCAGCACCATCGAGCGGGACATTGAAAAGGACACGAATGTGACTGTGATCTGGAAGTAGCGCAATTTGGGGGGAGAAGGGGGGGGAATATATAGATTAGTTTTGTAAATAGAGTAAAGCATCACCAAAATGTGCGAACTCACTAGGGGAAAAGGGAGCAAGTTTTTGTATGGAATATTAAAATGTTGTGAAAAGTTGGAAAAGCCCTTTTTTCTGGACTGAGCTGAAATAAACTTAAACTGAATTGAAATTGCTAAATCTACAGATTTAGAGCATTAAACCCAACCAATTGTTGGAGATTTGAAGCTTATTATACTCTGTACCGAAGGTACAAAGAGTATATTGGGTTTGTGCAAATGTGTGTAACAGCCAGAAGGAAGCATCTCCGACCCTATAAAGTATATATATTCTTGATCAGCATCAACAGCCGAGTCGATATAGACATGTCCGTCTGTCCGTATGAACGCTGAGATCTCAGAGATGGTAAGAGATAGAGGTTTGAGGTGTATGGAACATATATTTCTTTTACTTGCAGGCAGATCAAGTTTAGTTTTTTTTTTGCCACGCCCCCTGCCTCCCCGCAAATCGAAAAAAACCGTATATCTTCTACAATTTTGGAGTTAGGTTGTTCGAACCTTCTAGACATATATTCTACTCATAATTTCTTATCGAGCCCCCATACATCGTTTTCCGATCAGATGAACGATAGTAGAGTTGCCACCCCCGCAATTTCAAAAACATCTCAAATATCCCGCAATTTTGGAGTTAGGTTGTTCGAACCTTCTAGGCATATATTCTACTCATCAATACTTATCGAGCTCCCATACATCGTTTTCCGATCAGATGAACGATAGTAGAGTTGCCACCCCCGCAATTTCAAAAACATCTCAAATATCCCGCAACTTTGGAGTTAGGTTGTTCGAACCTTCTAGGCATATATTCTACTCATCAATACTTATCGAGCTCCCATACATAGTTTTCCGATCAGATGAACGATAGTAGAGTTGCCACCCCCGCAATTTGAAAAACACCTCAAATATCCCGCAATTTTGGAGTTAGGTTGTTCGAACCTTCTAGGCATATATTCTACTCATCATTACTTATCGACCCCCCATACATTGTTTTCCGATCAGATAAACGATAGTAGAGTTGCCACCCCCCGCAATTTGAAAAACACCGCAAATATCCCGCAATTTTGGAGTTAGTTACTATATATTCTACTCATCATTACTTATCGAACCGCAATACAGGTACAAACAGGTACAGAGTATATTACAGTCGGGCTTGACCGACTTTCTTACTTGTTTTTATATGTATCTTTGAAAATGTTGACGCTCAATTTGGCATAAGTTGAATCTCGTTTTTAAAACGGTTCAGAACCGGTTTATTTACGGAGAAAAAAAAACTGCACATTATTTTTAACACAAACACCAAATTTTAAGTTCATTTGCTGAAATATTTTCTAAGATAGTCATTTTTAAACCGGTAAACAGTAAAATGTTTAGCTCTTTTTACTTACCTATACACCATTTCAAGTTCCTATCTTAAATAATTACAGAGTTATAACTCCGAGCTACTTTTGAATCCAAATTTAAAGTTTATTGCTGAAAAATGTTCTAAGACAGTCATTTTGGAACTGGCTTAAACCGGTTCGGAACCGGTCTTGAAACAGTAAAATATTTAGCTCCAAATATCAAGTTGATAGCTTAAATAGTTTGAGTAATATGGCTCTGAACCACCATATGAACCGGTTTTAGTCCAATTGCAGCGAAACCTACTGAGTTTGGACCCACATAAATATTCACTGAAAATTTCATCCAAATCGGTTCAGCCATTTATAAAGAGGTCCAGAGTAGAAAGGAGGTAACTATCACTGCGATATATCAGATCTTTGAGGCAGTATGGATCTCGGATGCTGAAAAACTGATCTGTAACTTTTTTAAAGAAAATCTTTATGCTGCCAGCAAACACCGCAACATACGCTCTGCATCTCGAACCGGGCCTACCAACTATTTAGATATGGGCATTTCCACCAAAAGGTCCACCGAGACAAAAAATTTTAAAGTTTTTTAAAACCCCTTGCTTTATGATATTTTCATAGGAAAACTGTCAAATTGTACTAATATAAACTAATTTTACATTTATTTATAACCCACTTCGAGATATTCAAAAGCAAAGTCGCGCAAGCTCAACTATTCTCAGTATGATATATCCCCCTGCACTTTTTGTTTTTATAATTGTTCTTAAATGTCTTTCTTTATGCATTGACTTTTGTATTCTTAAATCTTTCCAAGGGTACAAAGAGTAAAAAAAAATGCATTCGATAATATGCGATTGCTAAAAAACGTAATTTTTTGATTTGCATCATCGCATACTTCGATGTCCCGTGCGACATTGAAAAACAACATTACTTATCTGTGCGTCGAAAGTACATGCGGAAGGCTTATCCAATATTGAGTACAAATAGTGATTTTTAATACAATTCAATTATAAAGAATCATGCTAAAAAATGAGAATATTTGTGATCTGGGTACTTATATAAAGTTGGTCCCGTGCGACATCGTCAGTGTGAAATTAAAAATTTTTTCTTACATGAATGATTTTTTTTTTTGAAATCAAAGTTTTTTATTTTTTATATCTAAATGAGCAAAAACGGCGCCGAAAAAAATTTAGAGAGCCTGCATACGGTAGAGAAAATAGTTAAAGTACGATCCAATATTTAAAAAAAATGTTTGTTTTTCGTTATTATGCGAAAATGAATACATTGAAATCTTTTGTTGATTTAAAAGCATTTTAACTCCGCTTATTTATATATAATTTCCTTAAAAGAGTTACTGAAATAACATTATTATTATGACGGAAGAAAATGTCCTATACGACATGTCCCGTGCGAAGGTGCTTAAAATTGAATTTTAAGAAATGTATAAGTTTATTTTGGGTAAAATCAAACCCGTTTTTAAGTGTCATCAATGTGCAATGTTCTTAAATTTAACAGATTGAAATATTGCCTCAGGATTCGCTAAAATCGGCTTGTCAATTGTTGGTCGCAAAAACCACTTCTGTTTTTGTCCCGTGCGAATGCCTTGGTTTTATGTAATTATCTTGAAACAAAATTAATTGCACAAAATCAACCTTAGCACCAATTGTAGGGCCAATTAAGAGCAATAAGTTAAGCCTTTTGTCAAATCAAAAAATACGTTTTATTTTTACTTTTTTTTCCACTTCAAAAAGTGTACGAAGGTCCAGTTCGACATAATGGAAATGCCCATATGTTAATAAAATAATGCTAAGCGGAAAAAGTTAAATATCTGGAGAAGTATGGCATAGCTTGTGAATTAGGAATCATGGATGAGTTGAACGACGCGCAGAACTGGACATAAAACACAGTTCATATTGATCAACTTTCGTGCTAGTTAAAATAAACATTTCAAATAAGTTGTATATATATTAATTTTATTTTATTAATGCATAATTTTGCATTCTTAAACTTGTTTTGCTTTGTATATAACATAATGTTTGAGTGCCCATTTATTATATGAGCTTGGGGGGGTATAGGAAGAATCTATGATTTCACATACAGTCTAATTGTCTCTAGAGCTACCATAACTATTTTTTAATATGCACGAACATGCCAAGTGGTTTTTAGGTGCCTATTTAATGTATATGTATGAACTCGTATGTAATATATGTGTGTGGCATGGATAAATATGTAAAATTAATGACAAATACAGTTTTTTTTTTTTTTTTTTTTTTTTCTGGTGATCACAATACTCGATGATGGGGAAATTAGATACATTTTAAAGGCACAGGAATATATAACACACACATTGTATATAATTTGTATATGGGTTTGAGGTCTTAAGAACTTAAGCATTTCTTTTTTTTTTTTTTGTTAATCGAACCGAATAAATAATTACATCGATTGGTTTTGTGTTTGTATATCTACTTGAAAAACGGATTCTTTGAGGCGGACGATTTCATGGTGCATAAAATCTGACGCTCCAATTGAAAGTCATAGTCCAAGGTTTTCAATAAAGTTGAGATTTCCGGCAGTGTGGGCAACTGAAAGAGAAATAGAGAGATAAATAGAGGCTTTCCATCTCGTTTTATTTCAAGAGCGGGAAAACTTACCTCATTTGAGCCTGGCTGGCTGCGCTGCAGCCTAACATTCAATACAAATGGCACACCCTCCAGCTCTGTGTAGGTGCCCAAAGTACCCGTGCCACCATAGCTACCACCGCCAGCTGGACGTGGTGGAGCCGGCCTTTGTGGTGAATTGATTTGATAGTGCGCCTGAATTTCCTCATAATCATGATGTTCGGGCGGCTGTGGCAGCTAAGAAAAATAATAAGAAATTAGCAATTAAATCTAGCATCTTAAATGAGTCTGCTATCGAGCTGATCGCCCTGGCAGGCGTTGCTGGTGTCACCATCCCCTGCCCTGGAGCGTTGCAGAATTTAAGTTGCGTCTTGGGCAATTAGGCCAAAAATTTATAGTCGGAGGTGATTTCAATGCCAAACACCGTCTCTGCGGAAACTTTAGAGCCAACCCCAGGGGATTGGCCTTCTACCAGTCGTTAACTATAGATTCAGGTCACTTTACTCAGGTCATGGCCACAGGAAGGTCAACCTTGACTGAATATACCTCAGGATATCCAACAATCCAATACCAAAAAGTGGATTATCGAGATTCCTACTGTCCTTATCTAGCGAAACAACAACCACAGCCGACTTCTACCAGGCGTTAACTTCAGATGCCAATCAGTTCTTGGCCACAGGAAGACCAACCTTCTACCCCTACAACCGAAAAAGCAATAATCTAGTTGAAGATCATTTTCCAATCGGATTAGTAGATAAAATGCTACAAGCAAAAATATTTCGAAAAAAATCGATTTTTTTCTCAAAAACGTGCAAATTTTGTTTTCCTAAAATCTGTAAAAGGTTGAAACTGATAAAAATAAATTGTTTTTTTCTTTTGTTCCTACGAATAGTACTTCTACGAAGAAAATAAGGCATTGGTTAAGAATTTCTATGGATAAATAAAGGAGCTGTGAGCAATTAAGTACAAGTATTAACAGTCAAATTTCATTGTTTTATGTATTTATTAGAAAATATTTTTATTTTTTCTTCGTTTTTGGCCTTGCTCTTAATTTTTTTCTGTGATTCGGCTTCTATTGGAACTCTTACATTGAGCAAAAAGCAAAGTAAAAAAAAAAATTTTTTTAATGAACACGTAAAATAGTCAAATTTGACCCCTGGTTGTTTCACACAATTGCTTACAACTTCGCTATTTATCCACAGATTTTCGTTATCAACGCCTTATTTTCTTCGTAATAGGGCAATTTGTAAGAATAAAAGAAAAAACAATTTTTTGATTTTTATTTTCAACCATTTACAGATTTTAGAAAATCAAATTTTTCACGTTTTTGAGAAAAAATCAATTTTTTCGAAATATTTTTGCTTCTTACTTTTAAACTACTAAACCGATTGGAAAATGTTCTTCGACTAGATTATTGGGAATTGCATAACCTTTTAATTAATCTCGTGCTTGACTTCATCTAATGTTTTTAACTCGAGATATGGCTTAAAAGGTATGGGTACCTACCGAAAAACTAAAAAAAAAATTCTAACTCAAAAACGTATCCATTCAAAATTTTTCGAAATTCATTTTTGAGTTCAGCATTCCAAAATACATCATTAAAAAATAATGGCTTCAATGGGTCTTTTTCGCTGTAAACTAGTGTAATAAGCGTGGAAGAAGACCCTTTTGAGCTTGACTCTAAGCTGGCAGTGTAAGGAGACATATAAGGTATAGAATAAGTGGGAGAGATACTAGAACTCGGTTTGGTATCGACAAGTACTTACTTGTACTTAATTAAATAGAAAGTGGATTATTTCCTAGCCATTCTAAAGTCAATGTAAGTTGCCCTTAGGGAACAAAAATTTATTTTTTTAATTTTAAAAATTTAAAAAAAAAAAATTTTTTTTTTTATATTAAAAAAATTTTTTTTTTTATATTAAAAAAAAATATATAAACAAATTTATTTTTTTTTAAATTAAAAAAAAATTTTTTTAGCTTCTCGAGGAAGCCACACCTTACAAATACTTGAAGTTCGCACTCTTATAGCTGACTAGACAATAAAAAAGGCAGGCACAACCGATTTCTCCTATTAGAAATGGAGACAATCGAATGGTTGGGAAATAATACCCGTTTCAAATATTAAAAAAAAAAAAAAAACAAGTTGTCCGCTTACCGGTCCCCTGGAATTCCGTTGTCCTTGCAAATTTAATCGATTTAAGGCCTGTTCCACCTCACAGGATGTGCCTAAACCAGCTGGTATGGGCGGTGGCAAGCGCACCGGTATGGCACCAGTCTTATAACAAATTAACACTCCATTAATATCACCAGCCAGCTTAAAGCCATCGGGGGCGATTTTCAATTTGGAGCAAAGGATTATATCAGTGACGGCATGAGTGACAGTGCCACGTTTGGATAACTTGTAGGCAATTTGTCGCTTGCGCCAAGCCTTCTGATCACTGTCCGCGGTGCGAGAGAGCAAAGAGAATTCCTTGGGTGGTGGCACTTTTTCAGCAATGACTCTGGGAAAAATTACAAAAATGAGGATAGGAATTTGGCTTCTAAATGAATGAACTCACTTGAGTGTCTCCACGACATATTCGGGTAATCCCTCTGATTTGGATAGACACAAATAACGCGTGGTTTGTCGTCCAAATAATATATTATAATCCCGCCAAAGATCCGCATCGGCATCCTGATCGTAAGTACGATGTATGGCCGTAAAATTCTTGGGGCAGCTGTCAAATTAAAATTAGAATAAAACTTTATTTCAAACTTTTACTTTAGCTCCCCTCCTCACACTCACCGTTCAAAGTCCTCGACTATGTGGAGCGAGGTTATGGGTCGATTGTCGGGCAGAAAGTTCATAATGGAATTGAACACATTAGTACCCGTACCGGCTACACTTGATGGACTGGCTTTGGCTTCTGTGGCGGGTGAGCCAAGCAGGGCGGCGGCTGTGGGGGAATTGTTGCTACCAACTCCACTTTGTATGTGCTTGCCGGCTTTGTTCATGATGATGACGATGATAACAACAAATGCTGACTAACCCAGAGGCTTCTGAAATGTATTATTTATGTTTATTTAATAATAATTCCCCAATGGGTAATAATGATTTGGTATACATGGGCAATTCCCTAAAAAAATGTGATTCATTCTGAAATATCCAATGTTTTGTTTGTAGGTCGATGCGGCTAATAAACAAAAACAACAGAAATATTTATTTATTTTATACCAGGGCCAAAGTTTCTCTTTGAGCACTTAAGGTATGTATAGATGTACGAGGGCAGACGCAAGAATTGCGAGTATTTGCTTGTGAGATTCTACTCTTAGAAGCAATATGAAGCAATTCGAACCTTCTAGACATATATTCTACTTATGATAACTTATCGAGCCCCCATACATCGTTTTTCGATCAGATAAACATTAGTAAAGTTGCCACCTTCCCAATTTGAAAAACATCTCAAATCTCCCATAATTTTGGAGTTAGGTGGTTCGAACCTTCTCGACATATATTCTACTCATTGTTACTTAACAAACCCCCATACATCGTTTTTCGATCAGATGCATGTTAGTAGAGTTGTAACCCCCTCAATTTAAAAATAAACCTCAAATCTCAGTAAAAAACAAATCGCATAATATTCTGAACCACTGTGCGATGCCTAGAAGCTCATCACGAAGAATATTCATATTTCACAAAATTTGCAAAATTGACATATCTCAGACTGTGGCGAGATAAGAAGAGTCTATACATAATCATGGAGTAAATATTTGAAAATTGTATAGAAAAATCATGTTCACTGTCAGCAGCAGCTGCTCATGGAGCCAGGAGAAAGTAAAACAGCTTTTTAAAAAAAAATATGAAAAGCAAACAATAAGGTTGAGTGCAGTTTTACTTTAAAAAAAGAAAAGAAGGGAGGTGGGTTTGAGAAGTACAGAGTATTGAATCGAATAAGGTAACTTTTGATAAGAAAAGTTGGAACATTTTTAAATTAAGTTTTTTGAGAATTCTAGAAAATGTAAGAAATGACATAGGATGAAGGCATTTTACTTTAGATACTGAATTTTTGGCCTATGGAAAGCCTAGTTTTCTGTTACCATTTAACCAACCCTCGTACATATGTATTTACATAAGGAAATTAATGGTAGCGGTAGAATTATTTATCAAAGTCAATTATTGTAAAATTCGTCGATAAGAATTCATTGATTATCATTTGTATAAACAAATTCAATACACTGAGTCATCTATATAAAATGGCCAAAAACAAAGACAAGACTCTTCCGAGTTGACTTGGTAGGGTTTCTGTGTTGTTGTTGTTGTTGTTTTTACACAAGCGCGCGCGCATCATCATGTTAACAAGTATTTACAGATAAAAATAGAAAACTTTCTACATACATAAATGTATGTACAAATCAAATGATTTGCCCTCTTAATAGAAAAAGAAAACGAAAGGCTCCCACTTCTATTAGTCCGGCACAGCTTCACACACAACCACACACACACACACACAGAGGAGCATGTATGTACCTTTTGCACTAGTATAGCAGCTGAGGCCAGGGCCGCCTGCATATAAATTGCATTTAATTGAACACTTTTAATTTGTTTAGCTATTTTTAAGTTATTGTTTAACAAACAATTAAAACAAATATAAATTCCGCCGCCCGACACGCACACACACGCACGCACACTCAGCTGTAAATAATTAGCAACGATTAGTGTGACCCTTAGCTGTTCAGGTTTAAATCACACCACAGCTGTTATCGATAAGTATTAATCGATAAAAGACCAGCAGCCTCGTGCACATGTAGCATTTATTATAATAAAATGGGTGGCCAGGGCAAAGCCATAAATCGCAAGCGTAAATTTGTGGGCCGTAAGGCTGATGATCCGGAATTTGATTTGGACAAAAAGCACTTCAAGGTGCTGCATATTAATGCCAGCGAGAAGCGCTTGATTATTGTACTAGAAGGTGCCCAGCTGGAGACGGTCAAGGTGAGTGTGTGCTCCACGCATATCAGTCCAACATTTATATATTCTTTCCCACAGGTACACGGCACCTTTGAGCTGCTTAACTGCGACGATCATGCTGGCATCATGCGCAAAAATCAACGTGATCCCGGCTCCTGTCGTCCAGACATCACCCACCAATGCCTGCTAATGCTGTTCGACTCGCCCCTGAATCGTGCCGGCCTGCTACAAGTGTTTCTCCGCACCGAGCACAATGTACTGATTGAGATCAATCCCCAAACCCGCATACCACGCACCTTTAAACGTTTTGCCGGCTTGATGGTGCAACTATTGCACAAGTTCCAGATCAGGGCCAATGATTCTTCGCGTCGCCTAATGAGTGTGATCAAGAATCCTATAACCGATCATTTGCCCGTGGGCTGTAAAAAATATGCCATGTCCTTTTCCGGCAAACTGGTAACAAATTGTCGCGATTTGGTGCCGCATGGTGAGGAGGGCAGCTCTGGCTATGATGAGCCCGTGGTAATGGTGATAGGAGCCTTTGCCCATGGTGTACTAAAAACGGACTACACCGAGGAGCTGTTCTCCATTAGCAATTATCCATTGTCGGCGGCCATTGCCTGCTCGAAGCTTTGCAGTGCCTTCGAAGAGGTGTGGAAAGTGGTTTAAGCTAATTATTAGAATTTAAATAGAATAAGTTAGAGAATAAACCGGAGTTTGAAATTGTATGTTAAATTAAACTTGACTTGGCATAATTTGGCCCGTTAATGCTACTTCCGGGTAGGTCAAAGAAGGGAAACATAATTTTTTCAAAGGAGGCTAAGAGAAAGAGGCTTTAGACTTGGCAGGTGGACTCCCTTCAGACAGGTTCGAATAAAGAAAAAAACTGCTTACAGCAGCCAGGACTACAGCAAAAAGAGCGAGAGAGTAGATAAACTCAGCTCAATTCAATCCTTGCTTTGAATCCTAATACCACCCCATCTGGCTGCTTTCCACGCTCTTAGAACTTCGGTTTACCATTTAGAAACCTCAAGTTGCAGGGTCGGGGATATTCTAACGAGCGTATTTGGTTGATCCTTCTTCAAATTTCTCTATATTCATTTATATAAATTTCTTACTTGTTTTTTATTTTGTTGTTGTTTTTTT
This sequence comes from Lordiphosa mommai, assembly GCA_018904225.1. Lineage (NCBI taxonomy): Eukaryota > Metazoa > Arthropoda > Insecta > Diptera > Drosophilidae > Lordiphosa > Lordiphosa mommai. The sequence goes on from JAEIFT010000018.1 coordinate 1,387,428, forward strand.
AATTTTCGAATACAAAAACGATTTTGCTTAAAAAAAATATGGGGTGTAAGTTTTAGCTTGTTTAGGTTGTTTTCAGTGTGGCTGAAGGTGGGGGGGGGAGCTCCTTTGAAAGGGGGGAGGGAAAACTTAAAACTTTGATTTTTTTCTGAGGATTATATTAAAAATTTGTGGATATTTTAGTTTCAGCTTTGAACTTAACTAATTGCCTTTAGCCCCTGCAGTTGTGACCCCCTCCCTCCTCCCCCCCACCACCTGGTGGCCTACTTGGGCGGCTTCTTGCTGGCTTCGGCGGCTGCCTTTTTTTCAGCCTCCCGTTTGGCGGCTGCCTCCTCACGCTGCTGCCGTATCAACGCCAATCGGGCCAAATCCGCCTTGGCCTCTGTGGTTTTGCCCGCCGCATGGAGTTTCTCGTAACGCTGACGCGCTTTTTGCTTCTCAATCTGTTCGCGCTCGCGTCGTGTCAATTCCGGTTTGGTCGATGTTGTCGATGTGCTATCATCCAGCTTGACTTGGGCGAGTTTTTGGGTAGCCTTTTTGGTTACCCGATTGGGATTCTCGATTTCAATGAGCGAAGCCACACCCTTCTTGGCATCACGTGCCTCCGCCTCCGAATCATCATCGGAGTCGGAATCCTCGGATTCCGATTCGGTTGAACTGGGTGCGGCGCCGCCGCCGCCGCGTTGTTGTTGTTTTTGTCGCTGGACGGGCTTGGTGGCCGGTTTGCGCGACGACGCCGTTGCGGATGTTGTCTGCTTGGGCTTGGATGTGGAGGCGGAGGCGCTGGCACCAGTGGCTTCTTGATCGCTGCCACTGCCGCTGCTGGACTGTTCGCTTTCATCATCCGATTCCTGTTGCAGTTCTTCGGGTGAGGTGAAGTGACGGCTGCGGCCTTTGTGGTTAACGAATTTTCCTCGTGGCATGATGGCAACTTGGGGACTAAGCGGAATAAATGTATATATGTACGTATAGATATATGTATATATATGTGTGTGTATATATATATATAGAAATCTTCACAGAGGAACGCAGTGTGACCGTAGAGTTGGTAGGCGAAAAATGCTACATCCCTAATTAAAGACTCCACTAGAGAGTTGCCAGATCAGGCCTCAGCCGTTGTACAACTGTTGACCAGAGACTAAGGTCACACTAATGTATGATACCAACAAATAAAATGCCCCACAGCGCTCAAAGTTGCTTGCTAAAACCAAATAAAACTATTTGCGGTGAATGTTATGTTTTATTGCACATTTAATCAAACCTTAACATAGCCGCTGGGATTGATTTATTTATTATTTTTCAGGCTCGGGGTACGCCATTTTGTTTCCGTTGTTCACCACCAGGCGGCAGCAGAGACACACACACTCGCTCTCTCTGCACCAACACCAACAACCCTGTCGCTCTCTGCCTATGGCCATCGCATTTGCACACTTGCTACATCAACCAAGCGAGTGAGCAGTACAGCTATTTGGCCGCTCTCTCTCTCTCTATCTCTGTGTATTCGCATTTTGAGTAAAATTTCGAACTAAAATTTTTGTATATTTGACGGCGACACCGACGACTGCGGCTGCTTTACTTTTTTACTCACAAGAAACGCGCGTTTGTCGAAAAATCTCGTAGCGCGTACGTACATATATCGCGGCAGAAGAGTGTGTGTGGAAATTACTTACAAAAAAAAAAAAACGCAAAAAATTGTGGTAAAAATCAGCAAAAATTATATAAATTTATTAGCAACTGGAAGTGCTAATTGCCTAGGGTGTGTCGGGCCCTTAAGTTGTTGGAAAATGCGGTGAATTTAGCGCCAAAAATGCATTTGAAAAATGTGAGACTTCAATGGACATGACAAAAATTTTTTTTTCATTTTTTTTGGTGGTGGAACAAAAGCAGCGAACGAATGAAGAAGAAGCAGCAGCAAAGCTGACTGTGTGTGTGTGTATGTGTATGTGTGGGCTCGCAGTGAATAATATTTAACAAAAAAAAATTTTAAAGAAAAAGAAGCGCGCCAAATGCCAAAAATGCAAGTGAAACTTTTTCAATTTGCAAAAAAAGAAAAAAAAAAACCCACACATAAATTTATTACGTGCGCCTTATGTGTTTTTCCCTCGTGTTTTTTTTTTGCCGCCGTTACGTTACGTTAATGACGTATACGAAATACGTAAAGCCATTTTTTGTTGTGTTCTTTTAATTTTTCCAAAAAAGAAATATAATTATTTTTTTTATGTTTGCAGTTGTATTTGTTAAATGAAAATAAAGTCAATATAGGCTAAAGAGAAAATAAACATCCACAAATCCAACGACAACAGCAGCAGCAGCCACAAAATTGGATAAATAACATATTTTGGATATAACAACAACAGTGCTTACAATGTAAGTATGTGTGTGTGTATATAATTGTTGTTGTCAACAAAATTGCAACGCACGTGGCGCATGCGAAAATGTTTTAAACACAATGCAGGCGTGCGCCCGCGCTTTAAAATTTTTTTGAAATTTCTTATTGTCTGTTTGTGTGTGTGTGTGTGTGACAACAATAACAACCCTTTTGATGGGTTAGGAGAACATTCAATGAAATCTACTGGCAGCTGCCGCCGCTGCATTCTCTTATAACTTACGACAACAACAACAAAACTGCAGTTAAAAAGTAAACGTGAGAGAAAGAAGGGGAAACCCTAGAGCTGAACGCGTGAGTGCGTGATATTGACACGATCCTGAAAAAAATGCAAATGTTGTGGGAAGTAATCAAATAACACTTTTATAGCTTGAGGTTATGTATATTCTAGGCTCTCTTTCTATTTTCGACTCTAGTTTACGTGTAAAAAAAAGTTGTTTTATACAGAAAATCTCTTTTAAAACGATATTGTCTAATTCCTTATCAGCTAAAACGATTTATTTCTCTTTTACATCATTTTGTTTACGTTAGTTTGCAAAAATCTAGAATTAAACTTATATTTGTAAACTCATGGGTCAATACAGGGTGACAACAAATCGTTTATACACATATTTTGTATTACCAAACTATATTAAAACAAAACAAAAGTTCAAGGAATTATCATATATAAATTATCTGTATCTAATACTGGGTTTACTTTGTGTCATAACAAATGACAAAATGACAAATGTTTTGCCTTAAAAATGACACAAAATGAGAGCGAGGCCTAAAAGTGAGAGTGTATTTATCGCAAAGCGACTCTGACCTACTTCATTGAACGCTGGCCAGCTCTCTGGGCATGCGTTCGGCTCGTGTCTGTGTGAATTGGCGAATGTATTGATCCTTTAAGCACTATGGGAGACAAACGCTGATCTAAAGACCTTAAAGCCTTCGAAAATCTTTCGTATATTTAACTTATCTGACCTCTAAAATCGAATCAAACATTGTAGTTCTGCGGATTTTGCATTAGTTCCGAGTCAATGTCGCTCTGTCAGCCGGCATTACGACGTGTTCCTTGTTCTGCAGATCTTCTGGGAACTTTTATTAAGACTAGAGATGGGCGTGGAATAGGAAAGTTCATTGTGGTTAGAGGACATAGTCAAAAGAAAACTCCAAGAGCGAAAGTGACAGCGAACAGCTGACTAATTTTGAGTGAAAAGTTAGGTGGCATCTTCGATTGCCTTTTCTATGGTATTCTAAGAATTGGACAGTTTTTTTTATACCGACTACAAATTTTACGGTGCGTTTATATGGGAACACCGAGCATCCAAACAGTTTGACATTCAAGTTTATCATTTTAAGGGCCAAAGAATCTCTAAAAATAAAAAAAAGCAATTTTAAGGACCTACGAAGTAAAGCGAAGTTTCATACAAAAATTGTGAAAGGAACAACCAGATTTTTTCACCCTTTACATACCGAGCTGAGAAGTACTGTTGCGCTGAACAGCACATGAATGGAACCTATGTTAAAAGCCTGAGTAATTCATTTTACTTCAAACTGCTAAAGAATGTTACTTCACCCTTCTTTTGTCTTGATACCATCAGCAAACAGCTGAACATAAATTTAAGACGAGAAGATAAATCTAACATCGTTTGTAATGGAAGTTTTAAAACAGTCGTTAATGCTCGTTTAAGCAATGGTTTGATTTACTTAATGGAAATAGCAAAAATCTACAAATTTTTACTAAATTTGGTTATGCAGGCCTAAAACACGAGCCCAAGGTGTATCTATTACTGGTGCGGCGGTCATTCAAAAGTTTTTATTTCATAGCTTACACGAGCTGTGGTTTAGAACAAAGAGCTGCGAGAGAGTCAGGTGGCTTTTAAGAGTCACAAAAGGTTCCACAAAAAGAGAGGAGAGAAAATCAACATCGATGCTGAGCTTGACATTCTGCCAGTTAGTCAGGAATCACTTCGGCAAGCAATCGGCTCATTAGACAGATCGGTAATTATTTTAAAATTCTCGAAACGTCACAAAATGATTTTGGAATAACGAAATGATTTAATTTCCATGTAATTTTTAAACTCTACGAAAATTCGGGAATCCCATCCGGTTTTAAGTAAAAACCTCACCGCATCGAAAAGTTTTTTTTAAATACCCAACTTATTATAGACCATATTTTAAGCATGAAACATTATTTTAATGTTTTGTTATAAACTTCTCCAGTGTTAGTGAAGGACTTGATGTAAAAGGTTGATGCCTACTTATCACATATATATTTAAAATTTGTGTGCTGCCACCTTCGCTTTTGCGCTCTCTCTCTCTCTCGCCATAGACAAAGAAAAATAAAGTGGCTCACTTTTTTTTACCACAGGAATCCAAAAAAGCCATAGAAACGCCATATTGACAACAAAAAGCACTTGATACTTCGAAAAATTGGTAAATGTATGCTAATAAGGCTTAAAAACGAGTTCTAAAGGGCAAATAAGTGTTTATCTTAGAGGTTCGCGTAATGTTTGATGCTAGGTTTAACATGGGATCTTAAAATGAAAGCAATTTGACTCAAAATGACACAAATAAAAATTTCCCAAATACAGGGTGACAGATACAGAGTAATACACACTTCCTTCTGGCCATAGTCAAACACATTTGGCATCAAGGCAAGCAGTTCGTTATCACCATGGTATAATAATATAAGGTAGAGTCAACACAAATTCACCAGAAGAACGGGGTACCAATAGCCACTACCATATTCAGTATGAGTGCTTTTCACTCATACCAAACCAAATCATAATTTATACATATTAATTTCTGTTTTCTTCACGTTTAGCTATCCTAATATAATCAGCTTATCTGTTTCATCATTTCATTTCAATTCGGTTCTCAATCTTCCGTTTTATATGAGAAACATGGTCCGGCGGTAGCTCCGAAAAATTGGGATTAATCACTGGGTTTTTGATAATAAAATTTCTGCCATTTAAACTCATTGATAAAGGATCAAAACCAGCTAAGCTACCGTATTACTGTTCTATCACCCTTAAGAGTCAGATATTATACACTGTTCCTTCTCAAAATCAGTTTAATCAGTTTGTCAAATATTTCAATCCATTGTACATTTTTGTAGCTTTTAAATGTCGCGCGTGCGTGCTTAAAATTGGCAGGTCGTGATGCTTAAATTAAAATGTGACACGCGCTCATCTCTTGCATGTACCTTACACCCCTCTCCACCTACTACTCTTAGAGCGTTAGCAGCCGCCTCTCTTTAAGGTGGGTAAACAGCACAACAACAACAACAACAGAAAAAAGTTCTCTGCAATTTCTTAATAAACATAAACAGTTAAGAAAAATTAATTTTAAATTTATAAAAACAAAAAATCGTTATTTAAATTACAAAAACAGTAATTCCATTACGTGGATCCAATCAGATGATCTATTTTACTCTGTTAATGTCAATTTGCCGGCTGTCTGTGTCTGTTTATTGTATTGTTGTTTGGCGCGCCAAAAAAAAAAATCAAAAAGAAAAACAAATGCATCAAATTCGAAATAAATTTCATTGATGCTTGCAGCAGCGGCGGCATGTAAACCGGCTTTAAATTCGTGCCACTATTAGCACGATTTATTAACCTACACAGAGGCAGAGGGCCTAGAGTCACCATCCTCATCACATCTTGCATACTTGCAGATACACAACAACAACAATGTGAATTTTGTTTGCCGCCTTTCGGTATACGAGTGCTCTCTCTCTCTCTCTCTCTCTGTGTGTATGTGTGTGTGTGTGTTGGTTATGCCGCCATATTTGCATTTGACTACGTCTTACGTAGGAACTAGTGTTGTCTCGCTCTAACAGCTGCAACACTTTTTCAAGTGTTTAATATTATTTATTTAAAATACAAAATAAAATAATTTGACTTTTTAAAAATTTATCCACCCTCCCTCCATCTACCAACTAAACGGCATTTGCCTGCGCACTGAGGCTAAAACTCTACGTCATCGTGTTTGCCTTGAATTTCACACAAACACACATACAAACGGGCTTACGTACGTGTGCATTGCCAGCCGACAGCAGCAGCAGCATGTTCGGTCGTTTCGTTCTACGTCAAAATTTTTGTTGAAAACTCAAAGTCGTCTACTGTACTACATAATTACAAGAGAGCGAGAGAGAGAGAGAGAGTGAATTGTCATTTCCCTCTCTCAGTTAATGTTTTGTTTTGTTGGGAGAGCGCGTCCGTCGTGTGCCGCCCGCTATTGCTGTGTTTTGTTGCAGTTTTGTGCTTTTCCGATTTCTGTTTTTAAATAATGAGAAGAATTGCGCCTTATAAAAAAATCGTATCGTAACGTACGTCATTGTGGCTGTTGTTGTTGTTTTTGTTAATATGTTCTAGCTGTTTGTTCTTCTTCCGTTTAATTTTTGCGTCACACGACGCACGCACACAGATGCACAAGTCATTTACAGTGGTCTGGCTTAAATTGACACGGCATATAATTAATTTATGCTTTTGCCAAATTGCGCAAAAGAAAGTTAATACATTTAAAGTGTGATAAAAGTGAAAGCGATATATAACAAAAAAAATAAAAATAATAATAAAGCCAAAGAAGATTGCTCTGGCTTCTTTTTTTTGTTTGTTTGTTTGCCGGCCGGCATATTTATATTTATATGGTGTGTGTGTGTGTATGTGTATGCATGTACGTAGAGGTGTGTGTATGTAAATAACTTTTGTTGTTGTTGTTATTTTAGTGTTCTTGGGAAACCAAGCTTAGAAATGTCTTGTGGGAAAAATTAACTATTAGTAGGTTAGGGCTTAAGCGCGGAACTTATCATTTTAAAATTTTTAAAATGTTTGCTTCTTTTTCAAAGTTGGAGCTCAATAATAATAAAAAAACAGCTGTGTGTACCCTGCCGGTGTGACCGTACCACAATTGCACACAATACTTTCATTCAAATTCCATGTACATGAGAAAACCAATTGCACATAATCCACCTAGATGCAAAATCTAGATGGATTTGCAAAGAATAGGAACATGAGAAAACGGCCCTAAGTATAAATTATGCGTTTTCACAATATCTTTCTAGATAAAGTTAATCTTCGACCCAAAAACGACCCAAATCGTAAGGGAATCGGGTCGTTATTGGATCGAAAGCGATTGGTAGAACACCTGGGAATATCTTTTGAGGTATAAGCTTTGCTTTAAAGCTTGGCTAGGTCGGTGATTACAGAAAGACGAGGCGGTATTCAATTGAATTATAGACGGGAAAAGTCTTTGAAATCCCGAAACGGGATTCATTTATGATTTTTATAGTTTTGAAATGAATGCACTTTGTTTTATAAATGCATTTTTCTAAACTTTTTTAATTTCGGGCGGAAATCAAGCAAAACTTTATATAAATAACGTAACGTGGGTCGATTTGTGAAACACCTAGGGTTAACTTATAATAAGACTAGACGGATTTTTGCATATTTTTAAGTGAAAAAAGGGTGGGAGTGTTAAAGATTTAGAAATAAACACAAAAAACGTGTTTGTCCTGGCCTACTAGCATAAAATTCTGTCTGAAAATATGCCAAATATGCTGTCTACTTATGATACCTTAAGTTAAGCAAATCTCAGTAGTGGGCTGACTGTTTTTGAGCTTCCTATTGAATTAGATTCCTTTTGAGCAATACTAATATTATCATCAGATTTAAGAGCTAAGGTTTCAATACCATTATCCAATACCAATCGCTTTCGACCCAAAAACGTCTCAACACACATGGGATTGAGTCGTTTTAGGGTCAAAACCACTCAGTCCCATGTGTTCTCCACCGCAATCGACCCCAAAAACGACCCTAATGCCATACGATTCGGGCCTGAAGTTTTAATGCTATCTGCAAAATGGCTGTAAAATAAATTAGCTGAATTGATTTTTGGGCCACTATTTTAAATATGAGTCGTGTTCCATCAGATTTTCACTGAGCGAGCAAAAAATAGGCATGAATATTCGCTAAATGTTTGAAAACTTGCTTATATATACCAATAAATTTGGTAGCAATAAATTCGTATAAAGTTGAATCGTTTTTCGTTCGTTTTTGCAGCTCTTTTTAAAAGCCTAAACCGTTTAAGTTTTGAGAAACACTCGAAATAAAAATCAGAAAATTTAAAATCGGTCCTAATTGTTTACCAAAAAGTATAGACCATCAAAATATGGAACTTTAGTGATTAAATTGACTGTTTTGCCCGTTGGGTTCATGTAAGGGCAAGAATTTTAAGTTTGGAAGCAGTCCAACACCAGCAGAACATAATTAACCCTTATAAGCGAGTCTGGAGTCTAGCAGCCCGTCTGTATTTTGTATTTTTTGTTTTATCTATCGTGTGTTCGTGCGTTCTGGTGCCCAAAATCTGTCGTAGTTCCGTTAAAAATAGAGCTACGCTTAGATTAAAACCTCTTGAAGACTACGTGCCGGTATGGCTCATTATATGGTCATAAAATAATGTTATAGGACCCTATATCTGCCGTAGCTACGCCAAAAATAGAGCTGTGCATTTGATCTTAAGCGTTTTGGATAGATTGAAACCTCTACTATAAGACTAGGTGCCAGTATGGTCCATTTTATGATCATAAAGAAATGTTTTAGGACCTTAGAAACGATCATAAAGAATTTTTAACTTTAAATCTGCTATAGCTCCGTCAAAATTAGGGCTAGGCTTATGTTCGCTGGCGTTTTGGATAGATTGAAACCTCTACTATTAAATTTTTTATTTTTAAATTAATTATAATTTCCTTTTTTTATTTTAAATTCTTCAAAAATGCAATTCTGAACCACTGTAATGTTTATGGATGAGAGTTGTTTGAAAGAGGATGGTGGGAGAAGGGGAGGGGAGGTTATGGAATGGAAATCGGGTATCGGCAAAAGGCAAAACTGTATGTGAGCATCGACAATTGTGCATGTGTGTGTGTGTGTGTGTGTGTGTGAGTGAGTGTTTCGTTGTCGTCGGTTGTCAGCAGCAGCTTTTCTTTTCACCACAACGCCAAGTTGAGGGTGTTAAAAAAACCAAAAGAAATTACAAATTACGTGCATATTGCCCACAGCAACAACAACAACAACAAACAAAGCGAGTTTATTATGTATGAATCATTGGGGCAACAAAACCAACTTAAAAATTTTGAAGGCGGCGTGGTGAAATAAAATGCCTACCATAAAATACAACACGCCGCCAAAGCTGGTGGTGGTGGCTTGTTAAAGTTCTATTTCTTGCTATATAACTTTATGTTTTATAAAATATTTCAAAGATTTCTTTTTAATAAAATTAACCAAACGCCATTTGTGTGTAGTCTGAAAAGTAGAAATTTGTTAAAATGTGTGCCTGGCCACAAGTGCAAGCGAGACAGCTCTATGGGTCAGAGGCCAGTGTCATTGATGTATGTGCGTGTGTGTGTGCTCTCTCTCACATGTTTTTTTTTTTTTTTCGAAGTTCGAAACGTGAGAGAGTGTGTTTTGTTGCTCTCTTTGCGCTGTTGCTGTGTGAGTGGCAAAACGGCGGCAAAGTAACTACACACAACACGGTGGAAAATAGAAAAATAGGAAGAAGAAAAAAAAAACAGCAAATAAAACATTATTAAGCATAAAAACTGAAATTTAATAAAAAATAATGTGATTGTAAACAATTTGATTTACCTGAAAAGTGTGTGTAAATGTAGTAAATATTTAAGCTTGGGCAAACCAATTGTTTTTGCGCTTTGTTGCATTTGCTATGCTGCTATTTTATTTTTGTTTTGTTTATGGTTTAAGACAATTGTGTGTGTGTGGTTTATGTAATCATAATTAATTGATTAATAATAGTTAATTGGTTTTAATGAATTTTATTTGTTTTGTTTTTTTTTTTAGATACAGCAACAACAACAACTGTAACTGTATAAGCTGCAATTGAGAGAAGAGAGCAGAGAGACTAGATAAACCGTTACTTCTACACAACAATTACTCCCAAAATGTCGTGTCCATGAACCTACAACAACAACAACAACCAAAACACAGCCACAGCCAGTGGGTGGTGGTAAGTACAAATAAATCGAAGCCCGGAGGAGCCGCCTCTCCAGCTAACTAATTTCTCCTATTCTTCTTCTTCTTGCCAGTTTCACAACATTGCCGAGCATGAAGCAACGGACACACAAAACTCCTGCAACAACAACAACAATAACCACAAGAAGAGCAACAGCAGTAAGAGGAGCTTGCCTTGATCAGGCTCAGGAAGAGGAGGAGAAGCAGCAGCAGCAGCATTAGTCCAGCAGTCTCGAGAGCCGTCGTAGCAGCAGCAGAAGAGAGCGGCGTACGGACGGAGACGGCCCCGGGCGTGTGTGTGTGTGTTGGTGTCCGGCCGTCTCAGTCAGGCACAGTAGAAAGTCATTACAATCATCATCAGCAGCATCCTTAACCAACCACCGCCATGTCGTCCAATGAACCACCGCCACGCTATGAGCCGGCCGTGGAGCCCGTCAATGGCATTGTCCAGCCACCGGTTGTACCGCCAGCGGAGCGTCCCGGACGCAATACAAATCAATTGCAATATCTGATCAAAACCGTGATGAAGGTCATCTGGAAGCATCATTTCTCCTGGCCCTTTCAACAGCCGGTGGATGCCAAAAAGCTGAACCTGCCCGACTATCATAAGATCATCAAACAGCCCATGGACATGGGCACCATCAAGAAGCGGCTGGAGAACAACTACTATTGGTCGGCCAAAGAGGCCATTTCGGACTTCAATACCATGTTCAACAATTGCTATGTGTATAACAAGCCCGGCGAGGATGTGGTGGTAATGGCCCAAACCCTCGAGAAGGTATTCCTGCAGAAGATTGAATCGTTGCCCAAGGATGAGCTCGAGCTGGAGCCGGTGACGGCCAAGGGTGGCAAGAAGAAGCAACGAACACCGACCACACCCAAGTCAACGGGAGCGGGAGGAGCCGGTACAGGAGCTGTGCCCAGTAGCAGCAGCAGCAGCGGCGGTGGCGGCGGTAGCAGTAGCAACGCCAACAAAGTTAGTGCCGCCGCCTCCTCCCAACTGACGCCCGCTGCATTGGCCGGAGCAGGAGCAGCGGCAGGAGCTCCCGCTGCACGTCCTGTTTCGGCCATGGGCGGTACGGTTTCATCAACGGCCGGAGGAGGTGCACCGTCCATACCACCGATTAGCACAATGCCACCGCACACTGTTCCCGGCAGCACTAATACCACCACCACAGCCATGGCCGGAGCCGGCGCCGCGGCAGGCGCCACCGCAGCCGGCGGTGCCAATGCCGTCGCCCTAATGGCCAGCCTCCTGCAGCAACCCAATCAGCAACAGCAGTCAGCGTATCCAAATGCCAACCAGACCACTCTACTGGAAGGAAGCAGTGCATCCTCGGCAGTAGCAGCGGGCGCTGGTATAGGCGGAGCACCCACACCCGGTGGCAATGCGGCGGCAGCAGCGACGGCGGCAGCAGCAGCGGGAGCGAGCGGCGCAGCGGCAATATCAGCGGCAACAGCAGCTGCTGTGGCCACCGCCAATGCGGTGCAAGCCTATGTGAATAGTACGCAGGCCGGTGTGGGTGTCGTCGGTGTGGACGCAGTGATTCCACCACAGCAACCAGCCAAAATGAAGAAGGGCGTGAAAAGGAAGGCGGACACGACAACGCCCACAGCGAATGCCTTTGAATCGCCCTACGCCCAAATGGACTCCAAATCGGCCAAGATAGCGACGCGAAGGGAATCGAATCGTCAGGTAATTGGCAAGAAGGTAAGGGTAAATGGGCATTGAAAAAGCGAAGCGAAAGTGTTGAGGAGAACCAATCCTTGGCTAAAGTACACCCCAACCAATCACCCTTTTCCCTCCGCCCCACCCCTACAACTTAGAAGTGGTTTCATCTGGGGTTAGGTCTAAAGGTGCGGGATGAGAAGTGAAGGTTAGGTTGGGTTACATAAATTTTTTTATAGGGAAGCATTTTAATCGTGCGTGATCACTGGTGACGTCTCGTTAAATCGTAAATGAATCGTGCGTGACGCGAAACGCTGAAAAAATTTCGTGCGTGAATCGTGCGTCAAGATATGTTTATTTCGTGAAGGAAAAATCGCTCACGCGCGTACCTCTATTTTAAAACACAATATAAAAGTCTACAAATCGCTTTCGACCCCAAAATCGACCCTATTTCCATACGATTTGGGTCGTTTTTGGAGTCGAAAGCGATTTGTAAAACACATGGGTTTATTATTTACCGCAGTTATCGTCTCTACTCCAAGTGCCCCCCATTAGAGCTGTAAAACTATCGACGATATATCGATAATATCGATGGTGGCTGTGCTGCGGGTCATCGATACATCGCGATGTTGGAAAATTCGCCCCAAGAGTGGGGAAATGACTGGAAAATTCTATATGGTAAAACCAATTTTTAATCCGATTGGCTTCAAAATCGTTTTGGAACACATTATAGAAAATAATTAGACATTTGATTTCTCGGTGGTGGAATTTCCGCCCACAGGCAAGAATAATGGTGGGCGTATTTCGGTTCAGTGACAATGGCTATTTGTGAGCCGATCTGAATAAAATTCGTTTTGTAAGCTCTAGGGTCAGAATGAATGGATTTATTTCGGGAAATTTACTGCAAAGGTCGGAATATAGGTGCGGGGGTGGGTTTTTTTTTGTTTCGATAATATCGAAATAATCGATGGTTTTGACTATCACTATCGAAAACATCGATGGAGGGCACTATCGATGTTTTTACAGCTCTACCCCCCATGCTTTAACAAATTCCTTGGTCTTTTCTCTCATTAGCCCGTTCGATAGAGGAAGATTTCCTTTCATTATTTCAGCATGACCGTATCAACCTACTTATTTGTGTTTGAAGCTTCATTTTTTAAAAGCTCCGACAGTTGGCTGTGTTTTCAACTGCACTAATTACACTAGTTTACAAAAATAAAAAAAAATAAAGACCCATTGAAGATGTTATTTTTTAATGATGTATTTTGAAATGCTGAGCTCAAAAATGAAATTCAAAAATTTTTGTATGGATACGTTTTTGAGTTAGAATTTTTTTCAGTTTTTTCGGTAGGTACCCTTACATTTTATGACATATCTCGAGAAAGAAACTTTAGATGTCGTCAAGCAAGGTATTAATCTAAAGGGTATGCAATTTGCAATAATCTAGTTGAAGATCATTTTCCAATCGGTTTAGTAGTTTGAATGCAACAAGCAAAAATATTTCGAAAAAAACGATTTTTTTTCTCAAAAACGTGCAAATTTTGTTTTCCTAAAATCTGTAAAAGGTTGAAACTGATAAAAATAAATTGTTTTTTTCTTTTGTTCTTACGAATAGTACTTCTACGAAGAAAATAAGGCATTGGTAAAGAATATCTATGGATAAATAAAGGAGCTGTGAGCAATTGAGTAAAAGTACTAACAGTCAAATTTCATTGTTTTATGTATTTATTAGAAAATATTTTTATTTTTTCTTCGTTTTTGGCCTTGCTCTTAATTTTTTTTGTGATTTGGCTTCTATTGGAACTCTTACATTGAGCTAAAAACAAAGTAAAAAAAAATTTTTTTTTAATGAACATGTAAAATAGTCATATTTGACCCCTAGTTGTTTCACACAATTGCTTACAACTTCGCTATTTATCCACAGATTTTAGTCATCAACGCCTTATTTTCTTCGTTATAGAGCAATTTGTAACAATAAAAGAAAAAACAATTTTTTGATTTTTATTTTCAACCATTTACAGATTTTAGAAAATCAAATTTTTCACGTTTTTGAGAAAAAAAATAATTTTTTTCTAAATATTTTTGCTTCTTACTTTTAAACTACTAAACCGATTGGAAAATTTTCTTTGACTAGATTATTGGGAATTGCATAACCTTTTGATTAATCCCTTTCTTGACTTCATCTAAAGTTTGTAACTCGAGACATGGCTTAAAAGGTATAGGTACCTACCGAAAAACTAAAAAAAAATTCTAACTCAAAAACGTATCCATACAAAATTTTTTTAAATTCATTTTTGAGTTCAGCATTTCAAAATACATCATTAAAAAATAATGACTTCAATGGGTCTTTTTCGCTGTAAACTAGTGTTATCAAATGCTTTTGCTCGAGTTATTTTGCTCAAACTGAGAACTAATGCAACAATAACATTTTTATCATCAATTCCAATTATCAAATTTATAATTCGGGACTTTCCCTAAATTCCTAAGAAACACCAATCGAAATATTTTCATTAAAGGAAGAGCGAAAACGCGTAGAAAAAAAATAAGTCATACAGCCTTGTTCTCAATTTCACTTCCATAAAATGTTTTCGAAAATGGAATTGATTCGCGTTCCGAAAGAATTTTGCGGTTTCAAACGTTTTGCCATTTGACAACTAAAATGAAAAGAAAATCGTAAATTTTGCACCTACTTTTGACATCGGTTGGGATATCTCGGATTTTTTATTTCGTTCAGGCTTTCATCTCTACTAGCTTTTAGATAAGTAAGAACCAACTTTAGTGTTGAAAATGCTTCAAAAACTAATACCTGGAACAGGTTTGAAGGACCTTTCCAAAGTTTGAAAACATTGGTCAATGTAAGTTTTTTCTCTTGGACAATTTTCGAAGAAATCTTTAAGATCATTGATAGAGTTTTTATTTGATATATGTTCATTGCTTTCTACTGCTCTCAAAAACCTTTTTTTTTTTTTTAAATTACTTAATATTATGAACTGAAACTTCTTTTTGAATAGTTCAAGGCGTCAAAAATGAAAATGGTTCTGGGGGAACTTCGTAAACCCCGAACCGATATAACCCTAACAAAATGTAAGCTTTTGAATGACCGCCACACCCTGATAATTCCACCTTGGATATTAAGCATAAAACAGAGAGCTTGCAAGCTTCTTCAGATTTTTAAAAGGGGTCCCAATTAATAGGTAGAATCATGACCTTCTAAGTTGTAAAATACAAAACCTTGGTAAATTAACCCAAGAACTTTTATTGTTAATGCTCTAATCCCCATGCTCTTTTCTTTGTTGATGTTTCATTTCTTTTGCGTTTTCTTAAAAATATTCTTTTTACTTTGTTTATTTTTTTCCATTGCACACCACAAAAAATGCTTCCACAATCAACCACCACCACATCACTCGCGCATCAACCAACCAACCAACCAACCAACCACACAACATCCACCACCCTCAAATCGAAACTCAACACAGGATCTTACATTCCAGGGCTCGGGTTATCCCATGTCTCCATTGGGCGTTGATGGTGCGCCCGGTATGGTGGCCGGTGGCACTGTGGGCGTGGCCGGTGCCAAGTCCAAGGAGAAGCTATCGGATGCTTTAAAATCCTGCAACGGAATCCTCAAGCAATTGTTCTCCAAAAAGCATTCAGGCTATGCCTGGCCCTTCTACAAGCCGGTGGACGCGAAATTGCTGCGACTGCACGATTACCACGACATCATCAAGAAGCCCATGGATTTGGGTACGGTGAAGCGGAAAATGGACAATCGGGAGTACAAGAGTGCGCCGGAATTTGCGGCCGATGTGCGATTGATATTTACCAATTGCTACAAATACAACCCGCCGGAGCACGATGTGGTGGCCATGGGTCGCAAACTGCAGGATGTGTTCGAGATGCGCTATGCCAACATACCCGACGAGCCAGCGGCGAATGCCGCTCACCATCACGGTCATGGGCACGGGCACGGGCATGGCCATGGCTATTCCAGCACCAGCCTCAAACACGATGCCAGCGATTCGTCCAGCGAGGAGTCCAGCGACACGGAAAACGAATCCAATTCGGATGAGGAGCGCAGTGCCAAGCTGAAGATGCTCGAATCCAAGCTGCTCGGCCTGCAGGAGGAGATCCGCAAGCTGGTGGAGGAGGCCTCCGCCAAGAAGAAGGCCAAAAAGAAACTCAAGGAGAATAAAAAACGCAGCCTGGGACCGGGCAGTGGTCATGCGACCAGCGGAGCCGGCGGTGGTGCCGGTGGTGCCTCCTTGCCGGTCTCTGTGCCGGCCAGCGTGGGTGCCCACTCGTCAGCGGGCGGGGCCACGGGAGGCAATCTATCCGCCCTGCTGGGTGGCTCACTTGTGGTGGGTGTTGGCGGTGCGGGTGGCCTGGGAGCAGGCGGAGTGCCCGGTGGTGCGGCCAATCTGCATCATGCACATGCGCATGATGTGGCCATGGCCATGAACCAACTGACAGGAGCCGGAACCGCCGCCAATGCAGGCTTCGGTGCGGGAGTGGCAACTGGCGGTGGTACGTCCGGTGGTAAGGCCGGTGCATTGGCCGGCACTTTGGCAGCTGGAGCAGCTGCGGGTGCAGGTGGTGCGGCAACGGGCGGCGGCGGCGGCAGCAGTAGTAAAGGTGCTAAGAACAAGGGCCAGCGAGGCAGTAAAGGAGGTGGCGGCGGCGGCGGTGGTGTAGGAGCCGGTGGAGCAGCAACCGTAGCTGGCAGTGCTGCCGGCGTGGGAGCTGGCGGAGCAGCCGGTAATGCCAACTCAGGGGCGGGCAATCAAACCGGCAATGCCTCCAAACGTGCCAAGGGTGGCAGCGGTGCAGGCGGTGGTGGCGGCGGCAGCAATGCTGGTAATGCGGGAGGAGCCGGCGGTGCGGGAGCACGCGGCAGTAGCAAAAAGAAACCCAGCCAGGTGATGAACTTCGATTCAGAGGAGGAGGACACGGCCAAGCCCATGTCGTATGATGAGAAGAGACAGCTGTCGCTGGACATTAATAAGTTGCCAGGTGAGTGTGAGTAGTAATATACAAAATACGCTGAATAAACCAGGAAGAGATGAATCTGCTCTGGTATATATTCAGTGTCCTTTGGTAATCAACCTTATATGGACCTCCATTGGCATCCTCAAATTTCATTTTCCTTTGTTTCTTTCCACAGGTGACAAACTGGGCCGTGTGGTGCACATCATCCAGAATCGTGAGCCCTCGCTTCGCGACTCAAATCCCGATGAGATTGAGATCGATTTCGAGACTTTAAAGCCGTCGACGCTGCGCGAGCTTGAAAGCTATGTGGCGTCGTGTTTGCGCAAAAAAACACGTAAGCCATATTGTAAGTTTGTAACTAAACCGAGACCACCGATCACCCAGAACCGAAAACAACAACAACAAAAAATAAATCTCCTGTTGCTTTTTGCTGTCTGGCCAAATTGTGAGATTGAGATTTTCGATCGATGATACCGCAAAATGAACAAAAAAAACTTGAGAATTTTCCAAATTTCATTTCCCCAAAGATAAATTATATATGTACATTTATATATATATATTTATATCATAGACTAGTGGTCATGTTTAGTTAGAAAAACAAAGAAACAAAAACGAAAAGAAATATTCTAAGTTTTTTTTTTTTTTAAAGTTTGAAATTCAATTTCATTTTCTGAAAAAGAAAAATAATTTGTCTGTAGTTTATAGTAATTATTACTTACACTTAACATGTGCATGCTTATCTCTTTCTCCCTCTATTCCCAAAAATTTAAGTCTCTCTGTGGTTGGTGGGGGGGGGGGGTTAACTTGGTCTTTTTCGGGTGACTAACTATACAAATTCAGAACTAAACCTTCTCTACGTTAGCAAATAAACCAGGGTTCGTAAATTCCTCCTAAAATATTTTTTTTAAATCAATGTAAAAATCTTTTTTTTCAGACATGAAAATAATAAATTCTGCATAAAGAAACAAATTAATAAATAGTTTTTTCCATATGTAAAATTTATTATTTTCATGTCTGAAAAAAATTATTTTTTACAGCTTGTATATTTTACTTTGTGTAAAAGAAAAATGTGTGTTATTTTATAGCTGAACCTGAACCTGTTCCGAACCAAAACTTTCGGTTCGGTTCGAAAAAGTTACAAGTCTTAGTTAAGCGGGAATTTTATTGATAAGAGAAGAAAAATAGACCAAAAATTGCTCGAAGAAATAACACTTAATTGAAATTAATTGAACTCGTATGTTCAACTAAACAAAAATTCAGAAAATCTGTATTTTTATACCCTTGCAGAGGGTATATTAAAATTGTCACGATGTTTGTAACGCAGTGAAGGATGCATTTCCGACCACATAAAGTATATATATTCTTGATCAGGATGACGAGCTGAGTTCATTTCCGTTTGTCCGTCCGTCTGTCCGTCCGTCCGTCTGTCGTCGTCTGTTTCTACGCGATCTAGCCTCCCTCAGTTTTGAAGCTATCTGAGCTGAAACTTTGCACAAAGTCTTTTTATACAAATGCACGCAACAAATTTGTCGGAATCGGCCGGATCGGATGACTATATCATATAGCTGCCATAGGAACGATCGGTCCAAAAACTAGTTTTAATGAGAAAAACTTTTTTGTTTTCCATCGTAGCGTCACCAATCGTGGTATATATTAGTTTTATATGCTTCCACACAATTCTGGAAAAATGTATCAAAATCGGATGACTATAGCATATAGCTGCCATATAAACGGTCGGTCCAAAAACAAGTTCTAGTGAGAAAAACTTTTTTTTTCCATCGTAGCGGCACCAATCGTGGTATATATTAGTTTTATATACTTCCACACAATTCTGAAAAAAATTATCGGAATCGGATCACTATAGCATAAAGCTGCCATATAAACGATCGGTCCAAAAACTAGTTCTAGTGAGAAAAACTTTTTTTTTGTCATCGCAGCGTCACCTATCTTGGTATATATTAGATTTATGTGCTTGCACACAATTTTGGAAGGTTTTATCAAAATCGGATGACTATAGCATATAGCTGCCATAGGAACGATCGGTCGAAAAAATAATTCTAATGAGAAAAATTTTTTTTATGGTATCAAATTTTTATTATCAATGATTAAAAATTTTTAAATATCTGAATCATCCTATATAATACCGTAAATATTGGAGTAAAGTTTTTCAAGTGTATTAAAACTTCGGCGCAGACGAAGTTAGCTTTGCCTCCTCTTTTTTTGTATATTTTTAACAATTTAATTACTCTTCTTTACAAATTTGGAAAAACTTTGGACGAACCAAGGTTCGAACCAAAACCTTATTCTTTAATTTCCAGCCCAAAGAAAAGCTTATATTATATGAGTTTCGTCCCTTAAGAATATTTATTTATTTTAAATTAAAGTTAAACAAACTTAAAGCTATAAAACTAAATTTAAACAAATGAATTTCAAAATATTCAAATTTTGGAACATTAATAGTCGTCTAAAGTTGGCTGCATTAATGTCGTCAGCAATCAATCTTTCTAAGAAATTGCTTTAAAAATTCAATTGATATCTAATCGCCTCATTATTTTCCAAAATTTCTCTCCTCATCCATATCCGTGACTTTTTCATCGGTCATCTCCATAAGTTCTTAGTTTGTAAGTTGGTTATCTATACAAATTCATAAACTGATCGACTTAATCAATAGTGTAGTATTTTAATCCTGTATGAGTAGCCAAAGCAACAATCTGATCTCTTACGTCGTCAATCTGTGATGTTGTAGAGGTACTTCGCAGTCAGGCGATGCTTTCAGAACGTGTTTAACGATTCGGATTTAGGTTCCTTTCACGACTGTTCGATCACTTTTACATTTTTTTGCATTTTTTTGACTTAACTTCAGGACAGAAACATTTGTGACACCATTTCGCAAACATTACTTTAGTCATTCATGCTTTTAATCGACATTTTTCAATGCACGAGAAATAAATTAATAAAGGATTTTATCTGTAATCACCCGATGCACTAGAACCACTAAGTATGGTCAAACGCTCTTTCGAAAACTTCTGTCCAGGAATTGACCTTTTTCTGCTTATGAACGAATTCACCTTCACTGATGATCTTCTTTAACACGTTTGTGTGTATTCATAGGCAACGTCTTATACTCAATTTACTAGTAACTAATTGTTTTTAAGGTGATAAAATAAATCGAGTAAGTGTAAGTCATTTAGGATTTTGGTACCTGGGTGTAACAATTCAATTATAAAATCTTAGTATGAGAGCAAAAACAGAACATTGTTCCAGTACAGATCAAATCCATTACCCATTATTGAAACAAAAGTTTCGTGGGTACCAAAAACCGAATTTGAATACAATTCAGTTTGATTTTCCCTGCTTATGCTTATTGTTTGTATAGTCAAGTCACCAGAAGAGACCAATATTAGGATCCCTCCCCTCCCTCTTCCACTGCTGTGGTGATTCTTAAGCATGATGCTCTCTCTCTCTCTCTATATATTCATTTAATAATAATTTCTAATTGTAGTAGCAAAAAAACTTCATAAATTCTTTTGGGGTATTATTATTGTCAACTCTCATGCTCTCTCTCTCTCTCTCTTTCTATATCCTACTATATCTTTCTTTCACTTTCTCTTCAAGTGTTTTTTTTCGGCCTATTACTAAATTAATCAAATTTCTTTTATTTGCCATAAAGATAAAAAGCCTTCGGGTAAATCCAAGGATGAACAGATGGCTGAAAAGAAACAAGAGCTAGAGAAACGTTTACAAGACGTCACCGGCCAGCTCGGAGCAAGCAAGAAAACCGCCAAGAAAGGTATCAGAATAAAGTTCGCGTAAACTCGGAAATATATTTTAATACATGGTTTTTTTTCATGTAGATGAATCCACTTCCAATAAAGTGGAAGCTGTTCAGCCCACGAATCCCGTGTCGTCGAGTTCAAGTTCCAGCGATTCATCGTCCTCGAGTTCGAGTGATAGCAGTTCAAGTGACTCGAGCGACAGTGAAGCAGGTTAGGACGCCGTTTTGTTTGTTTGTTTTTTTTTTCTATAAAATTATATATATATATATAGGCATATATATAAATATGTTTGTTTTTAAGCTAAAACAAATCACACACACACAGACACACACAAACAAACACACCTACACACACACACACACACACACATAACAAACAGTCGATTTTTTTTCTATTATTATTTTAATTTACAAACTTAAGATTTGGAGTAAGCCAAGCTCGCTGAATGAGGAAACACAGAACAGAACACAAGAACAGAGAACAGAGAGTAATCAATGAACAGAGAGTTTAGGAAAGACGTAATAATTTGTAAAAGTAATAAGTGGTGAGTGTTGGAAAAAATAAAGAATAAAAACACAAATAAATAAAAAGTTGAAGAAAGTTTGCACAGGAAAAAAAAAGCTTAGTAACTTTTTGGCTTAATTAATTCAAATTGGATATAGCTATATAGGAGTTATATATATATACACAACACACACACACACATCTATATAAATATTAATTAACATTGTGTTTATTTTAGTTTATAATTTTAACTGAGTCTTAGGTCAAGTCAAAACGGAGCATAAAAGAGTGAAAGTGAAAGAGATAGCGAGTGAGCGAGCGAGATAGATAGTTAGTG
The DNA here is from genome assembly GCA_018904225.1 of Lordiphosa mommai. Lineage (NCBI taxonomy): Eukaryota > Metazoa > Arthropoda > Insecta > Diptera > Drosophilidae > Lordiphosa > Lordiphosa mommai. The sequence goes on from JAEIFT010000018.1 coordinate 1,409,092, forward strand.
CAGTGTTGTTTCGTTTTTATTAGCTGCATAGTTTTTAAAATCAGTTTTTAGATGCATAACTTAACAACAACAAGAACAACAACAACAAAACAGCAAACAACTTTTTCATCCATTTCCTTTTATATATATATTTAAATATATATAAAATTAATGCTAATTTATTTATTTAGCGCATTTTGTTTATGTTTTTGTGTGCTAAAATCAAATTATTTGCAGTTTTTCCATCCCCCCCCCTCCCTCCCTTTTCCCCCCTAAAAACAAAACTTTTTGACAGAAATGACAAAAAAAAATGCTTAATTTTTTTTTTTTTCTTTGTTGAAATGCCCCTGAACTAAGTTCAAGTCCAAGTGCAATATGCATTTATACTCTTTTTTTTTTTGAAGCAACAAAAGTAAAAAAAAAAAAATTAAAAAAAAAAAGTTATTTATGAGAATTGAGTAAAAATGCCTCTATATTTTTTTTTCTTCTATTTAAAATATATCATGCATAATTATTATATAAAAAAAAGTGTGATGTGATCATTTTGATATACAAAAAGCAAGTCCAACTGAACTAGTTCCACAGATTAGTTCCACTTACTTTCTTTACCCTAGCTAGATCAATAAGTAATCGTGTGTTTTAGATGGTTTCATACCAAAATTTACGTGCAATTGAATGAAACCTAATTAATTAAGTTGGAAATGTACACGATGAAGCAAACTTTAAGAAGTTTGCTAAATAGCTTTTGTTTTAACTTGCCCCACTCCAGACCTCTTTTTTACAAGCGAAAGCTTTTCGAATTACTATCGGCCCTGTTCCCATTTTCTAGTCGATTTTCGTGTAAGTATTTAGTTGTATGGAAGGTGAAATAAAAAACCAACGGTTACTAGATCAGGTATCAGAAAACTCGAAATTAGTTTGAGCAGTTGAAACCGACTGCTTAATTCCAAGTGATTTTAATTCGAGAGAAAAGGACCACGGAATCTAGTAACCACAACTATAATTCCAAATACAAACGATTGCACGAAAATCGACTCGGAGTTCGGAACAGGACCCTATTTGAAGATTGCTTCATCGTGTAAAGCCCGTCTAACATTTACTTGATTTACTTTTCCATGTTAAATACAACTAGATACTAGCAAATTGAGTATAAGACCTAATATAAGACAATATAAGATCTTAATGACCCAACTCTACTGGGTACAACGTTTTATACACAAAAAAGTTCTATCACAATAAAATACCCTTCAAAGTATTGCCATATTTATGTATAGGAATAATTAAGTAAAATATTTATTTTGTATATGTAGCTTATCTAACGTGTCCGACTATCTGAGTGAATCTGTACAGTGTGGTTTATTATGTATGACGCTGCCATAACTAACAAACAAATTATCTTGTTTAAATGATTAATTAAACAACAAAACAAAAATAAAGTTTGCATACTTTGAAGGGCGTTTATCATGATTAATTTTTGTGTGTATAAACATAATCCTCAATAAGTACTTGTTCAGTTTAGGAAGAACAATTCAATGCCAGTTGCTTAAAAAACAAACAGCAAATAAATGGGACCATTCAGCAGATAATTTAGATTTGCTGAATGCAGTGATTGCCGATTGCGGTTGGTAAATTTGACGATCTCACGATTGCTGAAAAGAAATCGAACAAAAAGCATGATTGGTTGGAGCGATTATTGATTATATTGAACATTTTCAGTGCAACCAACGCATTTTAATACTTAAATATTGCATTTTATTAGTGTGAGTATATTTCTGAATAAAAAGTCAATGTCATTCAGCAGAGACATTTCAGCAATCGTAAATCAGTAATCGCAAATCGAAATTATCTGTTGAATGGGCCCAATATATAAAATTGACAGCAATTATGCAATTTATTTTCCTATAAGAACAAATATTTTGAGTCAAGTTTCTACATGATTAGACAGCGGTTTTTTCAGATTGAATATAATCCTAGTAGGCCAGACGAAATGTGTTGAAGAGGCAAAAAAACCAGGGACCGTAACTGTTATAACTTTTTGGATAAAAATTTTGAAATAACAATTATTTTCTAATTTTTACATACAAATTTAAAAATAATCGTTATTCTATGATTTTTAAATAAAAATTTTGTTTTAACAGTTAAATGTTAATTTTTATATAAAAGTTTTTGAATAACTGTTAAAAAATAATTTTTATTATAAAAATTTAAATTAATTTTATTTTGTAATTTTTATAATAAAAATTACTTTTTAATTGTTATGAAAAATTTTTATTATAAAAATTTTTATAAAAATTACTTATCTAGTAGGCGTTTGTAAATTATAGAATATCTTTGATAGAAGTATACAAGATTTACTTAAACCTACTAGATTAGTAATTTTTATAAAAATTTGTATTATAAAAAAAATTTTCATAACAATTAAAAATTAATTTTTATTATAAAAATTACAAAATATAAATTAATTTAAATTTTTATAATAAAAAATTAGTTTTAACTGTTATTAAAAAAATTTTTATTTACAAATTACCATTTAACTGTTAAAACAAAATTTTTATTTAAAAATTATAATATAACAATTTCAAAATTTTTTTGTGATAAAAATTGCAAATAAAAATTTATCCCATTTAAGGACTCGCCATTCAAAATTATGAAGATTCATGTACTCCATTTTATCAGGGGATCCATATTTCGTAGTAATTTTTTTCACTTCCATAACTGTTATTTTCGGTCCCTGAAAAAAACACAATATGGCTTGCTCGAATCACAAGAAGGTTATGTAATAAAACATTTACCCTGGCCTACTAGGATTAAATTTAATCTGACAAAATCTAAAATCCGCCATAGAGAATGATTACTAGAAAAACGATTGAGACAGTTCTCAAAATAGAGTGCTGTTAAGCGATAGAACGACTGTAGATCAGGGATCGCCAAGAAGAGCAAGCGAAAAAGAGTGAGAGTGTATTAGTGTGCGAATATAATGCGACGCAAAGCAACTCTGACCTATCTCGTTGAAGGCTACGCAGCCACTGATTGGTTTGCGGATTTTTTTAACTCTCTTTGGCTCGTGTCTGTGTTACTTAACTCAAAATTATAATACACATAGTAAATCACGATGGTTAGAGCGAGACGGACATTGTCATGCACGTACTCAGAGAGCGAAAATGACAACGAACAGCTGACTAATTTCTGAGTGAATTGATGTCGACTGAGAGCAATCGTTGAGTCTATAGGCCCTGAACTCAGATAAGAAAAAAATGTAGTTCGGTATTCAACCTTCAAAGCTGCTTGAAAGCGTTTCTATTTATATGAAGTATTGTAAAAAACTAAATTTGTATCTCATCTGAATATAGAGAGGAGGGGAGAAGTGTTCCCTGGTAGCAAATCGACGTCTATGTGCTTCTCATGAAGCGTAGATTGAGCTTCAGTTTTTGCTAATCTGTCAGTGATAACTAGGTCAAGCAAGCGGCTTATATTCATGTGATTTGCCGAATGCGTTCGGCTCCCGGGGGCTATGGCTGGCGAACTCTGGTCTATATCAGACCTGGCCAGCTCATAGCTACTGGGGGCCGAGCGCATTCGTGTTTTCACACAGACGCGAGCCGAAGTCATGGTTGTGTGAATCGGTGAGCACAGAAAAACTAGTTTTTACAAGTGAGTTAGCTGTCTACTGTGGCCATCAACCAACACAAGCTCATCTTTCAGTCCTCTCCATTTGGCCGGCCCTGGTCTGGCTGTGAGAGAGTAACAGCGAGAACAAGCATAAGCACATAAGTATCTACGTGAGAGAGAAAAAGTAACTGTTAAATTGACTGTTACAGCACCAAAGGGCCAAGACGTGCTTCTCTCAATCTTTTGGCTCTTTTGGGGAGAGAGAAAAAGTAACTGTAAAATTGCTCCAAGTAGATTTTGGCAACTGTCATGAACCACATGGTTACTTATTGATCAATCTCAAAAAACACACACACACATACAATAATTATTGTTTTAATGAGTATTTCAAAAGCAAGACAAATTTTTAATTTAACAACCAAAACTTCAGCGTTTGTTTAACAAATTGCTGTAAAGCAACAACAACAACAACCACATCAGCAGTAGCAGCTGCAGCATTTCTGTTCTGTCAAATTTGTGTTTTTGTTTTTAATTATCAAAATTATTTTTCTCTATTATTTTTTTTTTTTTTTGTATTACCAACCTAAACGACTAGCAAAACTTTACACACCCATACACTCACACTCATACACACCCACACCTACACACACACACACACACACGTACACAACTGCAAAAAAACTATATATAATCAATACTAATTAGGTCTAGGTATACGTATATATATATATATATATACTTCATTACCATATATATATATATATATCATATATATATATATATATATATATATATGTGTGTGCATTATAGATATTGTATTTAAGCATTTTTTAGGTATTAAACGAATTGTATTTTTAAATGAAAAAACAACAAAAAAAAAACAAAATATTATATATGTGTGTGTATGTATACACACACACGACACACACACATACATACAAACATGCATACATACAAACAAGAACTATCTAAAAAAAAAAGAAAACATAAATAGCTTAAGACTTTTTGAAACAAACAACAACAAAAAAACAAAAACATTATTATTACCAATATTATTATTATTATGAGATAATGCTGAAAAAATCGTGAAGCAATTGTGTATTGGGGGCAGCCAATCTGAAAATGAAAGTAATGAGAACTCTCTACTCAACCAACCAACCAACCAACCAATCAATCAATCAATCAAGCAAAACCCAACCAACCAACCCAAAACCAAACCAAAACCAATCAAATTAAAACCAGAGAATCAATTTCTTTTTATGAATAATCATTATATAGTACTTATACACACACACACACACACACACACACACTCACACATACACTATATATTTTTTTTATCAATCATCAATCGATCAATCAAATCAAATCATACCAAAAAAACCTTTTGTCTTCTTTTAATAATTATGAAGATACAGAAGATTCACAAGATTCAGAAGATACAGATGATGATGATGATGATGATGATGATGAGGCGCCACCACCAGCCACAACAGCAGGTGTTGTGGTGGCGGCCAGCAGCAGCAATCAAGACTATTTCCATATGAATAATAGGATGATGTACAGCAGCAGCAATCCACCTCTTCCATATTATGCTAAACTTGATTATGACCAACTAGTCCGTATGAAGTAAAAATCCCAAAAAGCAACCGGAGCAAGCAAAAGCAAGAGCCTAAATTTCCATTAATTTTGAAATTCAATTCTTATCAATTCTTTGTTTTTTTTTCTCGTTTCCATCGAATGTGCCAGCCCAACCACCCACCCCTCACCTTCTTCCTCTTTAAATTGAATAAAATAATCCAATGAGAAAAAAGAAAAAAATTAACAAAACATTTGTGCCAATTGTTTTTATTGTTTTTTTTTTGCCAAAATTCATTTCCATTCACACACAACATCACAGCATACTTTTTGGGGCTCTCACACAATCACGCACACACCTACTGACAGTCAAAATTTATATAAGTGTGTGTATGCTTGATAATTAATAAAACAAATAAATAATAAAAAAAATTTACAAAATGCAAAATGAAAAGAAAAAAGAAAATTTATATGCACTTGCAGACAATGTGTAAAACTTAAGTGAGAAAGAGGCAGTGGACAGCGGACAAGAGAGAGAGAGAGACAGAGAGAAAGCTCTAGCTTAGCATACACATAGACACCACCACCTACACTTTGCATACACGGCATACAATTTTATTTAACAGCCCAACAGAACTCCCACTTCCCTCTCCCCGCCCTCCTAAAGATATTTAACTGCTGTGATTGTGACCTATTTAACCCAACTTCCCCTTTAATTTTTGGCCAGTGTTTGTAAATATTTAAAAAAAATCTATAATTTTACATTTATTTTTCCTCTTTGTTTTTGATGATCTGTTAATTCCAAATTGTAATCTCAGTATCTTAGATCAGCGAACTATAGGAAATTTTTTTATTCACATTTTCCATTAGTTCATAATTTCATCAATCCCCCAATGTTTTGCATACGAGAAATGTTAGTTTAACAGAACCCTGTTAATACAGCCGCTGTTACCACACAGACTAGGGAAATATAGACTGAATGCAGATGTTCGATGGTTCGAGAATAAAAATCGGTTGTTAGATTTTCAGTACTTGAATCTACTGGCAGAGAGGTTTACTCTAGGACTTAAAGCTTAAAGTCTACTTTTGCTAACGCTAAATTCACACATTCAAATAATTTGCCCAAAATTTGATGTAAATTTGGCCAAATAAGCCTAAATAGGGAATTTATCAGAACTATTTGTTCACACAGGCAAATAATTTGCGCAAATTGTCAAATTTTCATCACAATTTGGGCAAATTATTTGCCTGTGTGAACTTAGCTTAACGCAAACTATTTGCGCAAATTTTTTGAGTACAAATATATTTGTTTTGGGCAAACATTTATATAAATTTATTTTGTATTTGTAAATTTGATCCGTTGCCGCTTTTCAGACCAATCGTCTGGTATCTGAACATTATTCGATTTGTGTGTGGCATATTTAGTCCAAAAGGCCTATACTCCGATGAGCACAATATTAATTGAATCACTTTCAAACAGCTTGGGAAGCTGAATGCCTTTGAAAAGCAATCTTAATTATATGAATTTGTATGGTGCCTTAACTTACCAAATGATTTTTGCTGGCAGCTATTTCAATAGCGAAAAAGTCATATCAATGTAGTATCACAGCGCTGCCATTCGATAGTTCATCAATAAGTACTTAATTTAATAGTGCGAAATATAACATAATCATAATTTGTGGTCTCGCACTTGCTAAAAACCTTAAAACTATTAAACGTAGATTGAAATAACATAAAAACATAAGTTAGACTGGGTTTTTACTGTTCGACACATGAGACATGATAATCTAGTATGCCTTTTTATCAGGGACCGAAAATAACAGTTATGGAAGTGAAAAAAATTACTACGAAATATGGATCCCCTGATAAAATGGAGTACATGAATCTTCATAATTTTGAATGGCGAGTCCTTAAATGTAATAAATTTTTATTTGCAATTTTTATCACAAAAAAATTTTGAAATTGTTATATTATAATTTTTAAATAAAAATTTTGTTTTAACCGTTAAATGGTAATTTTTATATAAAAATTTTTCATAACAATTAAAAAGTAATTTTTATTATAAAAATTACAAAATAAAAATTAATTTAAATTTTTATAATAAAAATTAGTTTTAACTGTTATTCAAAAATTTTTATATAAAAATTACCATTTAACTGTTAAAACAAAATTTGTATTTTAAAATCATAGAATAACGATTATTTTTAAAATTTTTATGTACAAATTAGAAAATAATTGTTATTTCAAAATTTGTATCCAAAAAGTTATAACAGTTACGGTCCCTGCTTTTTATATAATATGTCACTAATTTGAGGTTCGAGCAGCGAGTTTTTTTTTTGTCTGATCGTTAACTGTTCGACTCGGTAGTACTGAAACAGCTATTTGCAACTGCAACGCAACTCGTTTTTCTCTCTCGAACAATCGAACGTCGCGCAATCGTTCAGTCTATATATCCCTAGTCTGTGCCTAATTCATCGAAGGCTGGCCTGCGACTGATTGGCTTTGCTGATTTGTTTGCTCTCGAATGTGTTCGTCCGTCTGGCTCTCTCTGCTCTAGAAAGCGACGACTTTAATGCCAAAGTTGTCGTTTCTATCTCTGAAGCTGATGCGCAACTTTTCTGATTAGTAGCATTACGCACACTATTAAAAAAAGCTACTGAACTGCTTGAATAACCTCTGCTTTTCTTTTGGTATAAATTATCTCTACCAAAGGATATCAAATTTAGCTCTTACAGGTTAGAATTGAATCGAAACCGACAAACTATTAGCAAAAGAACATAACAATACCTAGAATCGACATCTCATACAACACATTTTTTTAAACTCGTCTTGGTTTTTTATAATGCGGGGGGACAGAGGGTTAGTTGCCTATATTTGGCATGTTAGCTTTTCACTTAGCTGAAATCAATTGTGGTACATGTTCTAGTTTCTAAATAAACAATCAAGGTAAATCGGTATCAAACCTTAATGCCTTTTTAAACACACTTACTTACAATACTACGGATTCAACAACGAATGTTTTGAACCGATTTACTCAATCAATTTTATACAACAACAACATGAACCACAACACTTGTTGAAAGTGAAAACCGGAGCAGGTCTCTTAATTAGGGTGGCTCATTTAAGTTTTCTCAACTAACTTTCTTTGTTTGAAAGAAAATAGAAGTTACACTAAAAAGAGAAAATTTCTTCATTTTGATATGATTAAGAGAATATTTTATTAAAAAGCTCTCTAATATGATGCAATTTGTCACTTAAAATTGAGAATGCGATATTGAATAATATGTATGTCATTAAATTTCTGACCATGGACCATGGAGTAACTTGTCATGGAATACATTTATCATTTGTGTTGGCTCTTTTAAAGCTGACCCTTTTGTCTATTAAAATTAAAATTTGAAAGAGCTTTGCTTCGTAGTTTTTTTTTTTCGTATTCTAGATTTCGTGTTTAGTCTTTGTTTTGTTTTAAAATAACACACACGCACACATACAAGTCCAATGACGAAGCTTCCATAAAAACGCTTCCCTATGCCAAGCAAAAAAAAAATAAAAAAGAATAATAATTAACTATAAGAGGCAGCAGCAGCTAAGCAGCAGCAAATCATTTGTGAAAGAGGGAATAGAGAAGAGAACCTGGATTTTTACGGGTTTTAGAGAGGGTTTTATGTCGAAATCGATATCGGGTCGGGCTTGGCCCCAAAAAAACATTTCAGGGGGTCGATCCACCATCAAAAAATCATTGCAAATGAGAGCCAGATAGCCTACAAAATGCTGAACACCGTAAAAAGCCAAGCAATACTCGCAGGCCTCTTTTGTTGTTGCCCAAGCACTCCACTATAGTCGCGAGCATACGCGAAGCCATAACTTGTTTTCTTCTCTCTCTCTGTCTATACTTGTCTCTGTGGCTGCTCAAACAACAACTACTTTGTTGGCGAGTGCGCAAGTCAACTGAAGAACGATTTCTCATCTTCTAAATAGGTGCTATGTGTCTGATAAACGTAAAATTTAGGGCCGATTTCTCTTCTACTATATAGAAGCTATGTGTCAGATAAACTTAGAATTTACTCTTTTATTTGTAAGTTTATGTGACAGATATAGCTATGTAGGAGAAAAGAAATCGGCCCTTACTCTGTGACATATAGTATGTAAAAGATGAGAAATCGGCCCTTGGAGTTTGTTGTTGTTACTGACTGATTAAAAAGAGAAGAGCTTATTTTTTTATGTATTGATGTCTGCTCTTTCATATGCTTTTAGTGGGCACCCCCTAATATAAAGGGAGAGTAAAACTGGAGTTTTTTTGGGAATTCAAGAATACGAATTGAATGTTTTATTTCAGTTCTTGCACTCTCTCTCTCTCTCTCTATTTCTCAAAAGAGTTCGATTTAAACTCTCTTGCTCTCTTTTTGCTCTCAATTTAATACACAAACATGAATGCTGCTGAGCTGCTGCTGCCTTTATATAGTCAGTGCATCAAAATACCATAAATATAAATGATAAACAAAAACAAAAAAAACAACACCACACCACAAAAACCACCAAAACAATAACAACAACCACAACAAAAACAAAAAAACAACTTTCTATGCGGTTAGGGGTGGCAAAACTGAAAAACAGAAACTTGAACAGAAAAAAAAAAACAGGAAGGACCACGTACAGTTAGAATAAACTCTGCAAAAAGAGAGAGGTTTTTTTTTGGATAACAAAAAAAATAATTAAATGTATTCTCAAAAGCATTTTATTATTTATTTTTCGGCTGTCGGCTTTCCCCTTTACACATTGTTTGCACGTTTTTTTCAAAAGAGAATGGAAAATGTTGAAGAAGAAGAAGAAGATGAACAACAAATAATTGCATATAAAATAAATTTAAATAAAAATTCTTAATATTAAATAAATTAAAAAAAAAAAACCACACACACAAAATGTTTCAACATTAAAAAAAAATATATATAAAACAACAACATAAATTGAGCGTGTGTTTTGAGGCAGAGTTTAGTTTTGCCTTCCCAACTTAAAAATTTTTTTTTTGGTGTTTGTTATTTATTTTTGCAAATATTTTGATGTAATTTTTTTCCCCCATTTTTGCCCCCCTCCTAACATTGAAATTGTTTTAAGTCCACACACACACACACACACATACACACATGTAAACACGCTCAAAGTCTTGTAAGAAAAAAAAAAAAAAAATATTTAAAGAAAATATACACAAAAAAAGGAAATTATTTTTCGCATTTTTGGTTTCAATTTGCTTGAGGCGTCTCGAAGAAATCATAAAATAAAATATAAAATAAAATAAACACAATGATCAAATAGTAAAAATCGTACACTCACACACACACACACACATACACACATTTAGCATTATACATATACAAAATATTTATAGTAAAAAAAAAATAATAATATTTATTATTATAAAAAAGGCAGCAGCAAAAGAAACAACAACAACAACTAAAACTAAAAAGGCAATGAATACAAAATGAAAATGTTTATTAAAAAAGAAAAATCAAAAAAAAAAAAAAAAAACAACAATGTGTTTCCTCATTTCTCCCCCCACAACTCACCGGTTTGGGCAATTCTTAAATGAAAACAAAACAAAACAAAAAAAAATGTTGGTTTGGTTCCTGCGGGTTGCGTGCCAGTTCCACCTACTTCTTACTTTACAGATAGGATAACCATTCCTCATCCAACAACCGACCCTCCCCCGTCTACCACACAATTGTTTCACCGTTCGGCATTGTAAGAGGTATTTTCTCTTTTGTGTACTTTTGTATGTATGTAAATCCTTTTTTTTGATTTGATTTTAATTAATTATTATTATTATAAATGTGTAAAAATATATATGTATAAGATCTGTTTTCCTTTGCATTTCGGTTATGCGCTGTGCTCTGCTTTCTCTCTCTTTCTCTCACACACTATTTTCTGCAGCTTCGTCTCCCTCTCCGCCCGTTTCCCCCCTCTTTTGCCCTTAACCTCAAAAGCATAAATGCAATTTTTTAATTAAATCTTTTTTTTTTGAAAACTTTTCACACTTTTTTTAGGTGATGGCGATGAGCGACCGCCACGCAAGAAAAAATCACGCGAATCGACAAATGGCAGCAATGTGAGTACATTTTTTGCAGTGAACTTGACTATTTTTTTTTTTTTTTTTTAATATTATACACAAATGGCCAAAATATAAAAAGGGGGTATACTAAGTTCGTGCAAATGCATGTAAGAGGCAGAAGGAAGCATCTTCGACCCCATAAAGTATATACATATATTCTTGATCAGTACAATTGGTCAAACATTGAATCGTAAAGGGAGATCAAATAGCTTGAAGGCATTCTTTAATGATTCAATATCTTCAAATTGTCTATCAGACTTATGTATATTAGTGTTTGTCAACAAAAGCGATGTGGGCTCTTTCCTACTTCATTAAACGTTGGCCAGTGACTAAAAATTGTCTGTTTTCTTGGGATAAGCCTTGGCATGTGTGTGACAAACTCTTTACTTTACCGGAATAGAGATCCCCATACGTTCTCAATAATATCATATTTACAACAAGAGAATAAATAGGCCACTCCACGGACATAAAGACCATATAAAAAATTTCGATCACAATTTTGAAATATAACTCAGAACTTCACATAAAGCCCATGGGCGTTAAGTCCATATTCAGATTTGAATTTTTTGACAACAAAATATGCTATGTAGACAATATAAGGGTTGCCCATATTCGACGGACCCATGTTTTTTTTTTAAAAAATCAAAGAAAAAAATAAAAATTTGGCGGTTGGCAATCTTAATCATTTAATTTGTTCCAAGTAGATTTGTTTACATCAATTTTTGAATATGATATCTCTCAAATGGCCGCCTCTGGCGTTGATGGCGTATTGTGCCCTTTTTGCAGCATTTTCCATCGTTTTCGCCAACATTTCGGCCGGAATAGCGGCTATTTCTTCACGAATGTTGTCCTTGAGCTCTTCACGGTCCTTGGCTTGTTAACGTAAACCTTTGACTTCAAATATCCCCACAAGAAGAAGTCAGGCGGCGTCAAATCGGGCGAACGCGGTGGCCAGTCCAAATCACCACTTTTCGACATCAAACGGCCTGGAAACGGAAACAATTTCTTCAGAAAATCGATTGTTATGCGACTTGTGTGCGGTGGAGCGCCGTCTTGTTGAAACCAGAACTGCCTCATACGCTTTCGACGAATAATTTGCATTACAAAATTGGTCATCATGTCGCGATAACGCTCCTGGTTGATGGTAACAGCATGGCCATTTTCATTTTGGAAGAAAAACGGCCCATGTTTCTCACCAACGCCGCACCAAACTGTGGCTCTTTTAACGTCATGAAACGTTGGCCACTGACTTAAAATTCTCCTGAGATTTTCAGTGGCGTACTTGCTATTTCGGTCCCATTCAATGTGAAAATGGGCTTCATCGGACATTTACGTAATAGAGTTTTCCCAATTGACTTGTTCTCTATAATATAAATTTACAACAAGAGCATCACGTGGCGCTATTGTTCCATTGTAAAAATCTCTTGGCTGACGCTTCAAACGCGGTATGACAATTTTGCAATATAACTCTGTCACAAAAGCCCATGGGCGTTGTCCAGATGGGTCCGTTCGAATTTTGACAACAGCTTGGCAATATAACAAAACCTCTGCTCTTTAAATTAATTTTAAATTAATGTTGAATACAAAGAAACCGCGAAAAACCCAACAGAGATTTGAAACGAGAAGGCTAAGCTAACTTCGACTGTGCCGAAGTTTTCATACACTTACAATAAGTTCACTTCAACTGATTTGTCCTGTAGAATATATATAGGATATAAATATCAGGTATTAATAAATTCAAAATTATTGAGAATCAAAATTTGATCGAAAAAAAACTTTTCTTAGCACAAAAAAACACATTTTCCGACCGATCGGTCCTATGGCAGCTATATGCTATAGTCCTCCGATTTTTATAAAACCTTCCAGAATTCTGTGAATGCATATAAAACTAATATATACCAAGATTGGAGACGCTACAATGGAAAACCAAAAAGTTCTTCTCACAAGAACTAGTTCTTGGACCGACCGTTTTTATGGCAGCTATATGCTATAGTCATCAGATTTTGACAAATTTTCCAATTTATGTGGAAGCTTATGAAACTTATATATACCAAGATTGAAGACGCTAATATGGAAAACAAAAAATTTTTTCTCACTAAGACATATTTTCCGACCGACCGTTCCTATGTCAGCCATAAGATATAGTTATCCGATCCGGCCGGTTCCAACATATTAGTTGCGTGCAGTAAAATAAAGACTCTGTACAAAATTTCAGCTCGATAGCTTTCAAACTACTTTGCAAGTGTATAAAAAAATCCGTCGACTAATAAAAATCAAGGACGCAAACCGCTAGAGAATTGAGTCTGCTTCGGGTTCAATGGTTAATGGATGGTTTTGGAAACCACGGTTATTGGTTCGGTTACAACTTAGATTTTTAGTTAACACTGCCGACGGCTCTGCTTTTGATCTGACTTTCGAAAATTGACACCGGGGATTACCCGCGCCGTGTGTGTTTGAATAGCCCCTCGATTTTTTTAGAGATGGTGAGTTTTTCGTAGTGGTTTCCAAATACATTTCCGTTTTTTTAAAGTCGGAGAGCAGTTCTGCGCCCCGCGGTCTTGTTCGGTTCAGAACCGGTTTGCATCCCCGATAAAAATGCGAATTATATAAATAGGAAATATTTGAGAAACCGTAAATGGACTTAGAGAAAGGAGACTGGTAAGATTGACCGTGAAGAAAATTCCTTAAATAGTTATAACTTAGGCCATATTCCAATCGAAAATAAATGTACGCATTTATAGGAAATATTCTTGGCAGTCCGATACTTATTTCTTATTCAAAGTCATGTCCATCCATAGTCACTTCTTATTTCTGTCTGGTCAACCAGAAAGCAGTGATAATCTGAAGGAGCAATTTCTCGAAAATATGGCGGGAATAATAAGACATTTCATTTCCCGGTTGGTTTTAATGGATCCTAAAATGTGGGCAAGCAGTTTCATGTAAAAAAAACCAGGGCTGTAAACAGGTCCGGAACCGAACCCCTAAAAACCGGGTCGGGTTCGGATTTTTTTAAGTTCCCCGAACAAACGAAAGAAATTCTCAAACGGATTATTCAAAATTCAATAATGTAATAGGTTCCTTCAAAAAATTGTCCAAGCGAGCAAACATTGAAATTTTTTTTTTTTTGTAATTTTTGCTTAAGAAAGAAGAAAATAAAAAAAAAAAAAGATTTAAAATCTAGCTATTGCCATCTACTGTGTGTGTATTCGTATGCCCAGTCTATGCCTGCTTTTTTGGAGCTATTGTGTTTTGGAGCGTCAATTGTTGCATGTGTATTAACCTGATTATTGTGCTCCCTTTTCCTTCTACTCCTGCTCCGGTGCCTCTCCCTCTCTCTGGGTAGGTAAATAATCCCAGCCTAAGTGGCCCGCTGGTGGCAAATCTGGTCGGAGGTGGCCTTACGCCAAACACCCTGCTACACATTGGTCTGGATGTGCACAATACAGCTGGCGTTGCACCCACCACCAACACACCCACATCACAAATGGGTAAGTACTTATTATATCCCACCGTAGTGTATCTGTCCAAGTGACTAACCCAAAGTGCCATGTCTCATCATCATCATCTAGCCAATCTTCAGGGTAATCCCTTGACAGCAGCTGTCATGCTGAACAATAACAATAAGACGGCGGTGTTGCCGGGCGGTGGCAACTTTGGTGGCTCGGCCAACATGTTGCAACATAAGAACGGACCCAACGAACTAAAGATATTGCCGCCTCATTCCGCCTCCTCCTCCTCCTCGTATGGGGCAGGAGCTCAGGCCACCAGCATAGGTGGCGGGGGTGGCATACGTATAGCCAGCAATTTGCACAAGCAGCCGAGTCTGGGTACTGCCGCTGCTGCTGCTGCTGGGGGTGAGCTGGGCGAGCATCATGCGGCTCTGGCGGCGGCCCTAACGTCAAGCGTGGGCGGCGGTGTCACACACAACACAAACACAGTTGGAGACGCCTCCGCCATAGTCAATGCCTCGCTGGCTGCGGGCTTGAAACAAATTCCACAATTCGATGATCCCGTGGAGCAGTCACTGGCCTCTCTAGAGTTTAGTGCTGCCTCCACGGGCAAGTCGGGTATTGCGGGTGGGGGAGGAGTTTTAACGGATAATTTTCTAATGGCCCATCAGGCACACCTCATGCAACAGCCGGGCGGCCCACAACAGCAACAGCCTTTCGGACACCAGCAGCAACAGCAACAGCAACAGCAGCAGCAGCAGCAGCATCAGCAACAGCAACAACAGCAGCAGCAGCAACACATTGACTACATGACGGAACTGCTGAACAAGGGAGCTGAAAATGTGGCCGGCCTGAATGGCAATCATTTGCTCAACTTTAATCTAGATCTGGCCACTGCCACCGCCTACCAACAACAGAAGCTACCCCACCAACAACAACAGCAGCAGCAGCAACAGGCGCATAACAATGGCTACAGTGTGCCCGATTTTGGTATGCCCAGCTTTGATAATCTCAATATAGCCGCAACCACAGCATTCTTAGACCTGGAGCAAACTTTACACCAGCAGCAACTTCTGCAGCAGCAACAGCAGCAGCAACATCATCATCAGCAACAGCAACAACAGCAACATCACGCCCACCAGCAACAGCAGCAGGCTGCTGCCAATAAAATGCTCATCATACCCAAACCCATTGAGTCCATGATGCCCAGTCCGCCGCCGGATAAACAAAAGGTGCTGCCACCGCAGCAATCGCCCTCCGATCTTAAGCTGCATGCCCAGGGCGGCGGCAACAATTTTGCCCAAAACTTGAAGAATGCCAGCTCCTGGTCATCCCTCGCCTCGGCCAGTTCGCCTCAAAATACTTCAAGCAGCAGTTCCAGTGGCAAGGCCAAACCGGCCATGGACTCATTTCAGCAATTCCGCAACAAAGCCAAAGAACGTGACCGCCTCAAACTGCTCGAGGCGGCCGAGAAGGAGAAGAAGCATCAAAAGGAGGCGGCCGAAAAGGAGCAGCAGCAGCAGCGCAAGCATCACAAGTCCTCGTCTTCATCCTCTGCCTCAGCAGCAACGGCGGCGGCGGCACAGGCAGCAGCTGCTGCAGCCGCAGTGGCAGTAGCAGCAACAGCAGCTGCCGCTGCCGCCGCAGCAGCAGCCGCCGCCTCCTCGGCCACGGCCAGCTCAGCGAATACCTCTAGCAATGTGCCAGCCCTGCAGCAGTCTCAGGTTAGCGAGCGGGAAAGGGGCGGCAATAGCGGAGCCGGTGGTCAAAGTAGTGTGGCGGATGGCAGCGTGGGCAGCGGCACTGGCAACAACAGCAGCAATTCCGCCAATAGCAATGGTCCGGGTAGTGCGGGCAGCAACAGTGGAGGAGCCATTGGTGGTACAGGTAGCGGGCCTAACAGTGGCAGTGCCAGCGGTGGTGGCGGACCGCTGGTCAGTGCTGCAATTGGCATGGGCAGCAATAGCAACAGCGGTGGAACGGTCAGTAGCAATAGCAATAGTAGTGTGGGCGGCGGAGGAGGAGGAGGAGGAGGCGGAGTCGGAGCCGGAGTCGTCTCAAATAGTCAGAGCAGTAGCGGCGGTGGCGCTGTTGCTGGAGTCTTAAGCAATGCTTCGGGTAATGGCCAACAAACGGTGGCCACAGCTAATGCCCAGGCCCAACATGTGGCCGCTGCAGCGGCTGCTGTGGCCGCCCAAACGGCTGCCATACTGGCTGCCTCGCCACTGGGTGCCATGGAGAGCGGAAGGTGAGTTTTGGCATAGTCAAAAAAAAAAGATAATATTGAAATTTTATTTCATTCATTAGAAAAAGCGTGCATGATGCCCAACCGCAAATATCGCGTGTGGATGACATAAAGGCCTCGCCCGGTCAGGGCCAAAACTCGCCGGCTGCTCAGCAATCGCCGCAGGATCGAGCGGCTGCCAAGCGGGCGGAACAGCGAAGGGCTGAGCAAGAGCGTCGCCGAAGGGAAGCGGTAAGAGTAAATCAAAATCACTGGAGAGATGGGGTTGAAAAGTAAAGTACTTCGTTTTCCGATAGTGTTGCCACCGCCTCAATCTGGAAAAAGCTCAAATCTTCCACATTTTTGAAGATAGATTGTTTGAACCTTCTAGACATATATTTAAAACCACATAACTTATCAAAACAAAAGTCAAGTTATAAGCAAATTAAATAATTACGCTAGGCAGCACTTCCCGCAATCGTGATGGGCAGCACATCACCAATGTTATGGAAGGAATCTTTTATCATTCCTCTTCATAAAAAGGGCAATAAGTCTGATGTTGAAAACTATAGGGGTATTTCCAAGTTGTCTGCAATTCCTAAAACTTTTGAGAAAATTATAACATCTCAATTGCAACATTTGTGTAGTTCCATTATTTCACCGTTCCAACATGGATTTGTGAGACGTAGATCTACCACCACTAACCTCTTAGAGTTTACATCCTTAGTGATAAAAGGGTTCTTAAGTAAAATGCAAACTGACGTCATTTATACTGATTTTAGTAAGGCATTTGATTCTGTAAACCACTCCTTGCTGCTTCACAAACTGAGCCTAATTGGATTTCCCACTAACCTTCTCAGTTGGATTTCTCAGTACCTAAGTGATAGAACCCAAAAGGTTCTATTTCGAAATTCATATTCTAAGTGTATCCAAGTTACTTCTGGAGTACCCCAGGGTAGTCACTTGGGTCCATTGCTTTTTACTCTATTCATCAATGATCTACCTTCAGTTCTGACTCATTCACGAGTCCTTATGTATGCTGATGATGTTAAGATTTGTTTAACATATAAAGATTTGGTATCTCGATATCATTTGCAAACTGACTTGGATGCATTTCACTCATGGTGTGAATTCAATCTCCTAAACCTTAATAGTTCGAAGTGTAAGGTTATGACATTTTATAGAAGCTTACCACAACTGGTCACATACACGCTTGATAATGTGGCATTAGAGCGTCTGAACGATGGTGCCAATGAAGTAAATGATCTGGGGGTAATTCTTGATCATAATCTTAACTGCTACTGTAAGTAAGGCCAGAAGTGTTCTTGGGTTTATTAAGCGTTGGTCTAAGGAATTTGATGATCCCTATACGACCAAAATTCTTTATACTTCTTTTGTCCGTCCAATTCTTGAGTATGGTTCATGTGTGTGGTCTCCACAATATTCGATCCATCAAGATAGAATTGAATCGGTGCAAAAACAATTCCTATTGTTTGCTCTTCGTGGTTTGAATTGGAATCCTGAGGTCCGGTTTCCATCGTATTCTAGTAGACTTCTTTTAATAAACCTTCCCTCCTTAATTAACCGAAGAGTTATGCTTGGTGTAATCTTCATACATAGACTAATAAATGGTGAAATCGACTCATCAGAGTTGCTTAGTCAAATTAATCTTAGTGTTCCTGTTAGACAGACACGTAACTATATCCCCTTATCTTTAAAACGTTGTACTACTAACTATGCTTTGCATGAGCCGTTTCGTGTCCTTTGTGCTGACTACAATAAAATCTTTCGAGTAATTAGTTTAGATGATTCTATTTTTGCTATAAAAACCTCTATATTAACGTATTTAGCCCGTAGTTTGCTTTAATTCCGTGTTTTTCTACGCGTTTTCGTGTCACTCGTTTGTGGCAGCGCCCCCCGGTCGGTTGGGCGGGAGGTGGGCTGCTATTTTGCCTGGGGTTCGCGCGTAACAAGCTTCGGCTTGGTGTCGCTTGGGCCACTTGAACGTACTGCGCATTGTACATCAACGTCCAAACAAATCACTTAGTTAGTGTGACCTTTTTTTTGACAGGTACAGAGAATATTACAGTCGGGCTTGAGCGACTGTTTTAGTTGATTTAACCCTGGAAGGTCATCGCTATTTTAAAATACATTTGATTTACATGCGATTCGGTAGTCAAAACGACGAACGATGACCTTCCAGGCTTAAATACAGCAATTTGGACAAGGGTTTCCAAGGGTGACATAAATACATACTTACTCAGCGTAGCTATATACTAGTCCTATATATACTCAATTGGGAAAAGTCATATGTACTTTCTTTATTCAAATAACCAATTCATTTACCTTAATTCTCAATAGTTGGCTGGTCAAATTGATATGAACATGCAGAGCGATCTCATGGCTGCCTTTGAGGAGACACTGTAGGCAATGGCCACAACAGCGACCGAAGAATTGTCCACCAACATCCCAATCCAGACCTCTAGGCGCAGCAGCAGCCGAAAGCGACAACAGAAGCAGCAGCAGCAGCAGCAGCAATAGACGACAACAACGTTGGACAAACAGCTTGGCTGGGCTAGCAGCCAACAGAACGATGACAATTTAACCGAATTGTTGAAAACAAAACAAGAGAAGAACATCTAACATATGTAAAGCAGCAACAACAGCAGCAACAACAACAACAAAAGGCAGATTTCCTTCTTTTTTTTTTTTTTTGGTTTACACTTGATTATTTTTTTCCAATATTATATAAATTATGTTTATGATTATGATTATTAATGTGTATTCGATTTATAATTTAGACATTTAGTTCTTAATGCTTAAATTTAAGAATAAACACTATTTTTTTTAATACATATATATACAAATATATATATATATATATATATTCATATAGAATTGTTAACTAATTTAAAGCGAAACAACAAAACCAGATCCAAGGCAAAGGCAAAAACAGAAACAGAAAGAAGTAAAATCCAATTAATGTTAATTTTTTTTTTGTCTTATAAATTGTTTTTTATATATATATATACCCCTCCGCCTAATCAACACATTTGACAACATAATTCCGTTGAGCTGAGCAGCAGTTTTTAACAATAACAACAACAACAACAACAAAAAATGCATGAGAAGAAATTAAGAGAGCAATTTTAGTTTTTAAGTAGCAACGAAATTTTTGTATATGACGCGCACCTATCAACAACAACAACAACAACACATAAATATTACATCAAATAAATATGTAATTTAATTATTTTTTTTTTGTGAAAAGAAAATCAAAACAATAAGTGTAACAACATTAGCAAACACAGTCTAGAGGACCAGGCCCCATAACTGGGCCAACCACTTATATGCATAGAAAACTTCCCCTTACTTCTCTGTCGAAAAAGCTGCAAAAGGTTTTTGAATAACTTTATACGAAATGTAAAAGAAATCAGGTTTTTTTCCCCTTATTTTTGCACATTTTTTGTAGCCCTAACTGAATTTTTCTTTTTTAAAATTCTTTTTTTTTTTTTTTTTGGGGTCTCCTCTGGAGTAACAAAATGTATGTTTCCTGCATATGAATTTACACTACAACATCTACCGTCAACTGTTTCACTTAACTTCGATTCAAATTTCAATTCTCAATATAAAAAATAATTTAAAAAACTGCGTCGTTAAAATGAATCATCATCCTTGCTGGAAGAAAGGTCAACTCCACTGCGGCAGAAGTCATTTAATTATCATTTGGACAGAGGCAAAGGATTAGCTGGTCTCCCAATAAATAAATAAAAAACACAACAGTCGAATTAATAATAACACTAGTTTACAGCCAAAAAGACGCATTAAAGCCGGTATTTTTTTTTCTGATGTATTTTGGAATGCTGAACCCAAAAATGAAGTGCAAAAATTGTTGTATGGATACGTTTTTGAAATATAATTTTTTTTTTTGTGTTTTCGGTTGGTACTCTTCCATTTCAAGCCATATATCGAGTTAGGAACTTTTGATGGAATCAAGCTAGGTATTTTTTTTTAAAGAGTAAGCAATTTCTTATAATTTAGTAAGGGTTTATTTTTCAATCGGTTAAGAAGTTTGAATGCTACAAGGATAAATATTTCGAAATAATCCATTTTTTTCTAAAAAACTTTTTTTTTTTCTTCTAAAAAACTGGAAAAAATCCAGATTTCTAAAATCCGTTAATGGTTATAGACTAAAATCCAAAAAATATTTTTCTTTTATTACTTACGAAATGCACTTTTACGAAGAAAATAAGGTATTGTTGAAGAAAATCTATGAATAAATAGCAAAGTTGTGAGCAATTGAGTGAAAGTACTAAGAGTCAAATTTGACTATTTTTCGTGTTTATTAAAAGAAAAAAAACGCTTGAGCTTACAAAAAAGGATATATAAAAATATTGGTTTCTTGCATAAGCTTTTTGGCTGAACAATTTTGGAAATGGTGGAACCCCTTAAGTCTTCTTCTTTGGGTAAGGGCATCCAAAAAACAATTTCTTAAGTAGTTAAATACAATTTGTATGTATTGGAGGACCCTTACACTTAAAAAAAGCATTTCGATACATTCAGTTATCAATAAGGCAGCCCAGCTTCTCTGCACTCCCTAGACCTAGAATAGACACTCTTTTTTTTTTTTTCAAAAATCTGTTAAGTTGAACAGAGTTTACATTCAGATATGTAGACCAAGATAGACCAAGAGCAATTACCTCCAAAAGTATAATATTGTGTTGTTGTTGATTCATTTTTATAACCAGTGTGGCTTAGTGTTTAAATAGGGCGCATATAACTATTTGTAATAATAAAAAAAAAAAAAACAAACAAACAAACATATATGTCAAATTGTAAACTTACAAAAATTTGTGTTTAGTGTTTAGCAAAAGCAAACGGAATAATTTATATAAATTATAAAGTGGATGTTTATTGTTCTGTTGTTTGTTCGCATGATTTTGGAATGTGTATGTTTTGTATATATATATATATATATATATATATATACGACGGTCGGTCAGTAAAAATGTGTGAGTTTTGCAGCATGAAACAAGATTTATTATACACACACAGACACACCTTATGTTGTTATGCCCCTTTTCCTAACCCTACCCAAAACAAATCACCCACACATCATTTATTTTTTCTTTTATTTTTTTTGTGTAAATTAGTTTTTATGATATATACATAATATATATATATATATATACCCCCTACATAATATTACATAAAAGAAAACCCCATTTTTTTTCTATACTTAATTTTAGCATTTAATTAAATGAGAGAGAAAAACAAAAACATAACAAAAAAAAATATATATGAAAATAAAATTGAACAAAAAAATTTACAAAAAATACAACTAAAAAAAACAGTTTTTAATTCTTATTATTCTTGCTATACAATATAAACATAGTTACATACATATATTTTAACAAATGAGCATTGGTTGGCCCTTCACCCCCCTCAAATCTTACAGCCCACATGTAACATACACACACTCACTTACACACACACTAAAGCCTCACTTTAGTAACGAATCTAGCCTTAAGCGCCTACCGCTAATAATTATGAATTATGAATGGAACAACTTACCGACAGCAACTAGTACTATGCGCATCCAATAATAACAATTATACAACATTTTTTTAGTAAGCCCAAACAAAATAACGAAATGAAAAAAACAATTAACAAGTAAAAAAAAACATATTTTACCTTTAATGCGTACACTTAGAATTAATTATGACAAAATGGCCGACGAATGCGACAAAAGAAAAACTTTGAAAACAACAAGAAAATCCAAAAAATAAAAAAAAAAAGTTCATAAAAATTGAATTTGGCACACGTGGTTTTTCTTTTTTTTAAGAGAAAAGTAATTGGGGGAAGGATGAATTCAAATTTCTGAACCCAACTGTTCGACACATTTCAGCGCTTACTTTAAGGGGGTCTTCTACCTTTGAAAAAAATTTTTGTTTGCATTATTAATAAAGCTTGGACATTCCCCTTTCATCCCCTTTAAACCATTTACAAAAATTCAAAACAGTTTAAGAGATATTGCTATTTTGGTGGAGAAAAGTTCATGCTTTATTATTATGGTTTACGAGCACAAATAAGCGGTTCGATACGGTTTGGTTCGGTTCGGTTCAGAACCGATTTGCATCCCTGGATTTTTTAGAGGAGCATTGAAATATGCTCTGTCGAATAGGCCAGATAAATCCAGAAAATTATGATCAGAAGAAATTTATGAGTGCAAAATGTACTATATAGAACAAAATCTGGATTGCAGTTTGTTGCCCAGTGTTATCGATTGGTTAAACCACGTATTACCGGTTTGAAGCATATGGCTTTATGTTGAAATTCCTTATTAAAAAGAAAGCAAATCAAAATAATAATAATTTAATTAATTTTCGCCCATCGTATTGCTATCGATAAATACCGATAACGATATGTTATCATAAAGCCGCTGCTGCCGCTGCAGAGGCGTGCTGTCGGAGTGCCGTGTGAACTTTTAACTCTTTGCGCCGCGAATTCTCGGACAATTCGTTTAAAACAAGTGCAAATCACTAAGTAATAGTATATAAAGCTAACAAATGAAGTGTTGGCAATGTGTTAGTCTATAAATTAATAACAAATTTGGCTTTCCAAAGTCCTTGTCTTGATCAGCCGAAGCAGCTTGCCAGAAAAGTGCGCGCGTATGTGTGTGAATTTTTAGCTCTTTGCGCCGCGAATTCTCGGACAATTCGTTTAAAACAAGTGCAAATCAATATGTAATATCATAAAATAAACTCATCAAGTATTGGCAATGTGTTGGTCTATAAATTAATAACAAATTTGGCTTTCCAAAGTCCTTGTCTTGATCAGCCTAAGCAGTGTGTATGTGTGTGAATTTTTTTTGTTTAGTGCAATTCTGTGTTAGTGTGGAGTTTCATTGGATTATTTATATGTTAATGACACAGCGGCTCCTGCCAGTGCATAAATCATAAATCAGGTTAGTGCAATGAATTAAAACAAGCAACCTTTTGTATAAACATATATGTATTTGGCTGGCTATATGTGAAAGCAAAGATCTGCACTTGATGCAATAAGTATAGGGTGGTCTCGTCGGCTGCCTTCGTTTTTTTGGTCCCCTATGCGTGCTTGCTCTCTCTTTCACTCACACATATTGTTAGAGAATCCACCTTATACTCATTCCATCATGGATCTGCATATTCTGATTGTCTTCCTGTCGAATAGTTTGACATTAAACAGTTTTAGAGTCACTTGACTTACATACATATGAGCAAACATTGCACACTGGACTATGGACGAAATGTGGAATTTTATACCCTTGCAGAGGGTATATTGAAATCGGCATTTTCATAAAGTAAATAATATTATCAGGGATGGCAACCAATTCAGAACCGAAACAAAATTCGGTTTATTTCGTTAACGAGATTGCTGATGAAAAGCAACTTCGCCATTCTGTTTCTTCAAAATTACAATAGTTTTTTCCAGGGCTGCAAGCTTAACACCAAAATCTTGAACCATAAGATTAATATCGCTACAATTAAAAATTTCTTTTAGGCACTACATTACATATTTAACACTACATATTTAAACACAATAATAATAGCCATTTGTTTTGCATTATTATTATAGCTTGGGCATTCCCCTTTTATGATGTAATTCTGGTCCGTTCCTCAATCGAGAGGAAAAACCTTTTTTTTGAGTAAACTACAAAAAAAAATCGAATTTTTTTTTTTAATTGCTGACAACTTAAAAAAAATATATTGAAAAATATGATTGAGGTAAAGGCCAGAATTATCAATTCTGTTCATAACCTCATTTGCCGTTTTCTTTTCCGATAACCTGGAGTCTCGGAATCATGGCTACCACCTCTACATCTTTTTTTGAGACCTTAATTAACTTGACGAACAAATTTAATTTTTTCATCATCTAAGACACAACCCATCCAACTAGATTATCAAATTAGAAAATGAAACTCCCTTAACTTATCAGAATTTATTTTCTTGTTCGATAAACTTGCTTAAAGGTTTGTATCTAAGATAAAATCTGCCTCATACATTTTAATTTAAGATTTGTTTATGTAGCCATTTCTGTCGTTTGACACTAAGAATATATATACTTTATGATACCCTTTTTACTAGGATTTACTATTTTTTGAAAAATATATATATGGTGACTCCACGAAAAATTTCTCACTCGCATTTTTTTTGGGTTGAAATAATTATTTTTGCAATCCTAGTTGAAAAGTAGAGGGTACGTATTTTCAGGTTTTTTCGGAAAAATGACTCATTCGCGGTCAAAAATATTTTTCTAAAATGAAAGATTTATAGAAATTGTATTATTTATAAAACGTGATAAAAAATATATGGAAAAAATCTGTAAAATTGCATCAGATCCCAATCTTCTAAATAACTTGCACTTTAAAATTATGCCAATTTTCCTTGCCCACCAAATCGCGAAAATTTTTAAACAAAAATTAATTGCCGCAAAAAGGTATATTTTTATTTTCTAATTTTTTTCTCAAAATTTTGTCTAGTATCCAGGAATATACTGTATAAAGCTTCAAATGGGCACCTAAATAGTTTCGGAGTTATGAATATTTTTCTCATTTATTTAAATTATTTGGAATGTGATTTTCCGGTACAAATAAAAAATTGTTTTTATTCTTTTTTGTGTAATTTTTTTATTATTTAAAATTTTTGCTTATAAAGTATGAAAAAAAATACAATTTAAAATTTTGTGCTTAATGTTAAAAAATTAAATTTACAGAAAAAAAAATAGATTGTTGCATAGTCAAACATACACATACATATACATACATCCTAGTTAACTGGTCAGATTGCGCGATATGCCGATTTGGCTTAGGACTATGCATTTTACAATTATCAAGTATACGCAGCATTGTACAGCTCCAAGAACTTAAGGTACCTAAATGCGAGGGTTATTTGAAATTATGCTTAAAAATATCGTATACAAAATATACACACATATATTCACAGATGCGCTGCCCCCAGAACAGTAAAAAAAAAAGAGAATACTAAACTGCAACTCGCACGCGTTCAACGCATGAGACACCTTACTCTAGGCGCTGCCCACCTTGGCCGTGTAGGCAGCCAACTGTGCCTTTAGCGCATCAATCTGGCACAGCAGCTCAATATTCTGACGCTCCAGATAGGCAGCCCGTATGGCAATCTCATCCTCCTTGATGCGGCGACGATCGCGTGACTTCTTGGCCGCGGCATTATTCTTGCGCCGACGCTCATAGTAGGCCGCATCCTTCACCTGGCCGGTGGACGCTCCATTGAAACTGGCGTTGGCGGGCGAGGAGAATTTCTTCTCAAAGTTACCCGCATGCGAATCACAATCGCTGGACTCCTCCACACGATCCTCACTCTCGCTATTGTTGTTCGAGGAGCTGCCCTCATTCACACTGCCGCTGCGTGAGTTGGTGCGTCGCATTTTGGGATTGGTCACGGTGCGGGAGCCACCATTCGAGCTGCGTATCTGTTCGAGTACACGTTTACGGTACTCGGTATAACGTTCCACACGCGGATTGTCCAGTAAGACATCGGTGGCAGCAAAATTGGCGGCAATAACCAAAGGATCGCGTGGAAATGCCTTGAAGGGGCGCGTATTTTTAGACACATCCGCGGAGCTGGAGGTGGTGGGAGTGGTTTGCTGAGCGGGCGGAGATTGAGGTGTCTCAAGTACATCTATTTGCATGGTGCTGGCGTTGCTGGCGGGTCGGGGGGAATTGGCCACAGCGGCAGCAGCAGCAGCTGCCGAGGCAGCGGCAAAGGTTTGCAATAAACTGGCCGTGGGATTGGGTTGAGGTTTGGCGCTAAGCTCCTGCTTGATGTTGTTGTTGCCGTAATACAAGGCCGGATAGAGAGAGGAGAGTTGCTGCTGTTGTTGCTGCTGCTGTTGCTGATGCTGCTGCTGATGCTGCTGCTGGGCAAACAACAGATTGCTGGGTGAACCCGTGGGTGAACCACTACCATAGCTATAATTGGTCTGATAGGGTGAGGGTGTTTTGCGTGGTGTTTCCACACTATCGCAACGACGGGACAGATCTAACACCTCAGCAGAGGCGGGTTGTTGCTGATGTTGCTGTTGGCTGAGTGCTGCCCCCAGCAACTGTTGCTGATAGGCATAGGCCGTGTACAAATCCATTTTGGGCAGGGCCTGATGTGGTAACTGATGCTGGTGATGCTGATGATGGTGATGCAGCAAGGGTTTGCGATCTATTCAGAAAGAGAGAGAGAGAGAGAGAGAGAGAGAATTAGCTTGCTTCACCACATAAAGGGGGCGTGTCCCACACTTACCAGTCTTCATTTCAAAGAACTGCCCGGACATGAGTTTCTCGTGCATCAACATGATTTCACTTTAGATTTGTTATTCCAAAAATATTTTGTTCGATTTACTTGATGTATATGTCAACGCTAACGTTGTCAAACGCAAACTGATTCCATCTCATCCAGCCCGGTCACCTTTTATACCCCTCAACCCGGCTACGCCGACGCCGACGTTGCCTTTTTTCCCATTCATTGCAATGGCGGACATATTGAATACCCGAAGTCATCGACGAGCAGCAGGTAGCTGGACGACGACAACACATCAAAGGGGTGACTTAAACACAGTTGTGTCTCGCTCTAGCATTGAAAGGGTTTTACGACCATGGTCTCTAAGGGTAGTTGTAAATTTTTCGCGAAAATCGTCTTCGAGTAGGGAAACAAACTCGCCATTTAGCGTAATTTGGCAATGGATAGAGAATGCTGAATGTTTAGGTTTTTTTTTAAATAATTTTTTTAACTAAACTGATTTTTTCGTACAAAAACTAAAGATAGTGTGGCT
This sequence comes from Lordiphosa mommai, assembly GCA_018904225.1. NCBI lineage: Eukaryota > Metazoa > Arthropoda > Insecta > Diptera > Drosophilidae > Lordiphosa > Lordiphosa mommai. The sequence goes on from JAEIFT010000018.1 coordinate 1,436,873, forward strand.
GAAGGCACTTTAAATGCAGAAATAATTGCTCACAACTTCGCTATTTATCCATAGATTTTCTTCGTTAATGTGTAATTTATTAGAAAATACCATTTATAGTTTTTTCTTTTCTACCTTTAACGAATTTTAGAAAAAAAAAAGTTTAAAAGGTTTTTTTTTTGGTGGTATGGCTAAAGGCACTTTAAATGCAGAAATAATTCTTCACAACTTCGATTTTGAACCATAGATTTTCTTCGTGAAAATACCATTAATGGTTTTTCCTAATCAACCTTTTACGAATTTTAGAAAAAAAAAATTATAATTTTTTTGAAAAATGTTTGAAAACTAGTTAATTGGAAATATCATAGCGATATCATAATATCATCGTGATATGGCTATAAATGTAAACTTACCTACCGAAAAAAATATACAAAAAATGTATCTCCTCAAATTTTTAATTTTTATTTTGATACTTGAGTTTTTGCAAACCAAAATAAATTTTAAAAAATTGACTTCGATGGTTCTCTTTGGCTTGAAAACTTGTGTTATCTGTGTAGAATTTATCAATAGCAGGTATGCCCACAGCGGCGCACCTAACAGCCGTTCGACGAAATGAAATGCCCAACAAATGCAAATATTTATTTTATTATATTTATTTTATTTTATATTTCTCGAAATGTACCACTTGTTATTGTATTCTTATTTATTTCTTATTTACCAATATCTTACAATATCAAATGGAGAGCCCACAGTTCATCGACTAATAAGTGTATAAGCTAAATTTATTTGGTTTTTATTGTCAGATAAAAATTACGGATTCCAGGATCTATGCCGTGAATTAGTATGGTGCCTCTTCGAGCACCAAGAAAGAAAGAAAAATAATTTTTTAAATTTATTTATTAAGATTATGTTAATCAGGCTAAGAAATTGCATTTTTATAAAATTTAAACTTAATGGTTAATCAATCTATTTTTTTTTGCCGTCCTAATTGTATCTCCCACTAAAGGCATATTCTCAGATCACTTGAAAATTAGTTTCGGCACAATACTTCATATGAATAGAAACACTTTCGTAGAGCTTAGAAATCAAAATGCTTTAGAACAGCAAATAAACTTTGTGGATTGTCGTAACTGTTAATGCAATATAGTTCATTGAAGTCTCCTCTATAGGATAGTTTTATTAGTTTTTGCCCAATTTTGCCCGAGTTTGACTGGAAATGCATTTTACTTTTCCTTTAAAACTTTGCTGTAAATATCCATCCCACAATATTGAAATCCCTGGCGTAACGAAACGAATGGAGTTTAGAGGACATTTCCATAAAGCTTAAAGCAATTAAAGCAAATCATGCTTCTGACTCAAAGACTTTAAAAACAGCAGGGAGCTACATCCATACACACACACACACACACACACATTACAACTAAACCTGGAAACATTCAGAGAGTTAGAGCGAGATGGCTAAATGGTAAATGGTAGTAGATGATAATGCTCAAGGGTTGCGAATGTTAAATCCGTTTGTTTTGCACTTTTGTCTTTAAATCCTTTTGCTGACCAGCCCATCCCAGCAATCTTGGGTGTGTGTGTGTGTGTGTATTTGCGAATTCTGTGCGCACATCTTGCACAAATGATTCTGCCGTGACAAATTATGAAAATTAGGTTGGCTAGCCTTTCGCGTTAGCGCATTTGATCCCTACCTCTTTTTTCTCGTATATAAGTGTACTTCCTGGAATGCCTGCATCAAGGACATTCGACAAACACGCACCATCCGATGATGATTTTTGATTCATGATGATGATGACAAGTGTTCCTCAGGCGGCTCGTTATTGTTGACTTTAAGAAAATGCCTTCCGCCTTGAGCGTGGGATAGCCGAACGAAATGTACAAGTGCACAGCGTCTAAGCCTTTGTTTAACTTTACTTAACTATTGCCCTAACGGGTCCTCTGTTGTGGTTGTTTTTAAGGCGCCTCAATTGGTAACGGGGTTTTTTTTTAAACGGAAGTGCTGGACTTATCTTTATTTTACTTTCGCCTTAAAATGTAAACACCTAGCAAATCCGACTCCGACTTGTCGTAAGATCAGTCAAGAGTCTTCTAAAATCCTTTTTTCAACTTTTATTTCGGTAGGAAAAGCCGCATTTCTCTTAGTATTCGCCTGGCCACATGAAAACTTTCGTTGCAGCATGCAGTTGTTGTTGTAGTTGAAAAAAAAAAAATAAATGCCCAAACGGTCAACGGTTTCATCATTTTTTATTGACTTATTACAATGGTTTTATATTAAATTTCCTTTGAAAGTTCCTTACCAAATTATAAATGTGCTACGATTTCCAAGAGATAACCGGGGCTTCCCCAAATAATATTATTTTGGTGTCAATTTAATTTTGGGAGTTGTTGTTGCTCAAAAACAGTTGTTGCTCAAAACATTTTTTAAATGGCCTTAAAAATCGGTTTACCCTAATACTATATGGTTTCACAAAAGTTGGTCCAAATCGGCTGACTATATCTTATATCTGCCATAGGAACGATCGGTCGTTAAATAGGTCTTTGTGAGAAAAACTTTTTTGTTAACGTTTTTAAACTCAGGAATTAGGATTTTGTATGCTTTTAAACAGTTTTACAAATTTTGGTTAAGGTCAGTTGACTATATTCTATAGCTGTCATAGGACCGTTTGGTTGAAAAATGTGTTTTACTAAGAAAACTTTGATTCTCAATGATTTTGAATTTGTAAATATCTGATATCCCCCATATATATTCTACCTGTTAAATCAGTTAGAGAAACTTTTGCAAAGTGTATTAAAACTACGGCACAGTCAATTTAAGCTTTGCCTTCTCGGTTTTTGTATTTATGCTAAACAAAAACCGACTGCACTGAATCGGTTATATTTTCAATGCATGTTAGGCTGGTCTTATACATAGCTCCCGATTTTTTACGAAGTCACCGAATAAAAATAAACCTGGGACTCTTTTAAAAAAGAATAAGGGGGAATACTTTCCATACCACTTCCCCTTCCATCCATTCACTTTTTAACATTTCATTGAACAGTGGCCGAAGGGTAAAAATAAAAACATAATCTGTATAAAAAAACCACGAACTTATCCACTAATCCCTAGCCTAATCCAACCGTAAAAATGGTGGATTAAACTAAAATACCAACCTCATTGAATTGTTCGCCTTACCTGGCCCGGACCGGACCGGACCGTACCTTACCGGCCCTTAGGCCCATAAAAGTCGCGGCCAAAGTCTTGAAGCCAAAGAGTTGCAATTTTCGTTGTAAAAACCAGATTCAGCGAAAAAACAAACCAAAATTCAAATTTCGAAAATGAACCGTAAAAAACGAAGTCATAAAGTAGCGCGGCTGTTCCCGCTTACCGCTGCGGCTGCTGCAGTTCATCATAATGAGCCCAGGCCCAAAGATGCAATATTTGTGCAATCCTTTACCCGTGTGTCCTTGAAACCAGGTAAGGTATTCCGAACGGGTTGTTAGACCTACATTAGCTATTGCCTAAAAAACGAAAAGCATTTTTTTTTTATTGCATAATGGACACTTCGGCGAAAAGTGTTTGCGCAGGTCACCTTTTTTTTAAGGACGCCTCATAAAAATTGGTCGAAAGCAAAGGGTTTTCTATATTTCGTAGCAAAAACATAAAAAAAATGAAAAAGGTCACAATGAAAATCAGCGACTAATTGACTGAAAAGGGGTTTTTGGGTTAAAAAGGGTGCGAATGGTTCGCGGAAAAATTTGTAACTCCTATTTTTTATTTGGGAATGGGTTAATAGTTTCGTCTAGATTTTAATTAGGTAGCTGTCGAATGGCAATCGCACACTGAGAGCGAATTTTACACTCTCCATTTTTAATATGACGATATGTATAAAATAGAGAAGGAAAAGCTAACTTCGACTGTCCCCAAGATGGGGCCACAATGTTGAAGAGGCCCTTATTTTGCCATATCTTTTTACCTATTTTACCTCTAGCAGTTGCAGGGGCGGCTAGGGGCAGCTGAAACTTATTGAATTCATTAAAGGAATAATCAAAAAACATATTTTGAAAATATGGCAAATATAACAAATCATACATTTTTTTATTTTCTTTTAAAGTTGGAAAATATTGAATAAATGGACAGTTGGAAAATAGCGATTTTACTAGGAGAAACACAAAGCAAATAGTTAATGTTTCTTTTTTAATTATACACTTAATAAATACATCAATCAATAGAAAATAAATTATGACGATTCGTTACCAAGTTTCGATATTTCTTCCAAATGAAATTACAAAATGGTTTTTGAAAAATCCGCTAAAATAACAACTTTGATTTTTTCTAATTAGTAAATCTTCTCTGTCATAAAATGGTTTCATTTTAAATGGTCAAACACATACATGCGAAATGCTCCTAAAAAAATTAAGACGCTCCACCGTAAAAGGGGAATGCCCAAGCTATAATAATAATGCAAAACAAAAAATAAAAAAATTTTTTTTTTTCAAAGATCGAAGACCCCTCTTAAGGTTGTATTGAGTGCTTCCTCAAGCAAGAACTTTGCTCCACTAAAATGGCAATATCTGCTAAACTATTTCGAATTTTTGAAAATGGTTTGAAGGGAATGAAAATGGAATGTCCAAGCTATAATAATAATGCAAAACTGAAAAATAAAAAAAAAAAATTTTTTCTAAGGTATAAGACCCCTTAAGGGTTTTTGAGTGCTTCCCCTCCAGCAAGGACTTTGCTCCACTAAAATGGCTATATCTGCTAAACTATTTCGAATTTTTGAAAATGGTTTGAAGGGAATGAAAAGGGAATGTCCAAGCTATAATAATAATGCAAAACTGAAAAATCAAAAAAAAATTTTTTTCAAAGGTATAAGACCCCGTAGAAGGGTTTATTGAGTGCTTCTTCCCTCCAGCAAGGACTTTGCTCCACTAAAATGGCTATATCTGCTAAACTACTTCGATTTTTTAAAAATGGTTTGAAGGGAATGAAAATGGAATGTCCAAGCTATAATAATAATGCAAAACTGAAAAATCAAAAAAAAATTTTTTTTCTAAGGTATAAGACCCCTTAGAAGGGTTTATTGAGTGCTTCCTCCTCCTCTCCAGCAAGGACTTTGCTCCACTAAAATGGCTATATCTGCTAAACTATTTCGAATTTTTGAAAATGGTTTGAAGGGGATGAAAATGGAATGTCCAAGCTATAATAATAATGCAAAACTGAAAAATCAAAAAAAAAATTTTTTTTCAAAGGTATAAGACCCCTTAGAAGGGTTTATTGAGTGCTTCCTCCAGCAAGAACTTTGCTCCACTAAAATGGCTATATCTGCTAAACTATCGAATTTTTGAAAATGGTTTGAAGGGATAAAGGATGTCCAAGTATATAATAATGCAAAACTAAAAATCAAAAATATTTTTTTCAAAGGTAGACCCCTTAGAGGGTTTATTGAGTGCCCCTCCCTCCAGCAAGAACTTTGCTCCACTAAAATGGCTATATCTGCTAAACTATTTCGAATTTTTGAAAATGGTTTGAAGGGATGAAAATGGAATGTCCAAGCTATAATAATAATGCAAAACTGAAAAATCAAAAAAAAATTTTTTTTTTCAAAGGTATAAGACCCCTTAGAAGGGTTTATTGAGTGCTTCCTCCAGCAAGGTCTTTGCTCCACTAAAATGGCTATATCTGCTAAACTACTTCGAATTTTTAAAAATGGTTTGAAGGGAATGAAAATGGAATGTCCAAGCTATAATAATAATGCAAAACTGAAAAATCAAAAAAAAAAAAGTTTATCTCCCTAATGATATCTATATTGATTTTTGAAAATGTTAGAGAAAAATGTCAAGATATAATAAGCAAAACTAAAAATCAAAAAATAATTTTTTCAAGGTATAAGACCCCTTAGAAGGGTTTATTGAGTGCCTCCTCCTCTCCAGCAAGGACTTTGCTCCACTAAAATGGCTATATCTGCTAAACTATTTCGAATTTTTGAAAATGGTTTGAAGGGGATGAAAATGGAATGTCCAAGCTATAATAATAAGCAAAACTGAAAAAATCAAAAATTTTTTTCTAAGGTATAAGACCCCTTAGAAGGGTTTATTGAGTGCTTCCTCCTCCTCTCCAGCAAGGACTTTGCTCCACTAAAATGGCTATATCTGCTAAACTACTTCGAATTTTTGAAAATGGTTTGAAGGGGATGAAAATGGAATGTCCAAGCTATAATAATAATGCAAAACTGAAAAATCAAAAAAAAATTTTTTCTAAGGTATAAGACCCCTTAGAAGGGTTTATTGAGTGCTTCCTCCAGCAAGGACTTTTCTGCTCCACTAAAATGGCAATATCTGCTAAACTATTCGAATTTTTGAAAATGGTTTGAAAGGGGATGAAAATGGAATGTCCAAGCATAATAATAATGCAAAACGAAAAACAAAAAATTTTTTTTAATATAAGACCCTTATAAAAAGGGTTTATTGAGTGCTTCCTCTCTCCAGCAAGGACTTTGCTCCACTAAAATGGCAATATCTCATAAACTATTTCGAGTTTTTGTAAATGGTTTGAAGGGAATAAAAGGGAAATGTCCTATCTATAAAAATATTGCAAAACAAAAAAATTTAAAAATTTTTTCAAAGGTTGAAGGCTCCCTTAACACAATTTTGCCGAATTTGACTAAAATCGAATGAGCAATTTATTCGTACAAATAAAACTCTTTAAAATTAAGGGCTCTCTTTTTATTGCGAATCCAGCTAGTTAAAGTTGAGCCATGGCCGGAATGAGATTATGTATTTTGAATGGCCGCCTAAGCTGCTGCTGCTGTTGCTGCTGATGAGGAAGTAGTTAGTTGGGTTGAGGATTACACGTGCCTCGCAGACAAAAGGCACTCTCCTCATTTCTCGCATGGAGTGCGTTTTGTGTTATGCCCAGAGCCAAAAAGACTAACCAGGGATCTTGAACTTAGATCTCCAGCCGTTCACTTGTTTGTTTTCATATGCAAAGTGTACACACACACACACACACACACAATGGGCCACAGGTACTCACTTCCGTCACGGAAGTGCACAGCAACAAAGACTAAAAAGACACAAGTTAAGTACAGCTAAGGACAAAGGGCCAGTCAGCTAGCTTCCGTCGTGGTCGTCAAATCCTTTTGCTAATTGCCGACCAGACCCCGTAATCCCCATCCCAGCCAAGGCTGCTCAATTATTAGATCGAAAAAGGGAACCATTCATTCACCATTGACCACTGGAGCGCATAGTAGATCCTCTCAAGTAGATTGTATTGCATTACTCTAGGCCAATTAGTGCGGTTTTGATTACCCAAATGACATTCTGGTCCAGACCGCAGTGGATTATTAGAGTCTATTTATGCATCGGTCATTAACTGCATTCAAAATTTTCCCAGCTCAAATACAAATATTGAACCACAATTCATTGATAGCCGAAAGAGTTGTGATAAGAAAGTTCATCGACTATGACACAAGATTAGAACCCATGATTGATCTGGGTTGGGCCACCCAACAAACAACAGACAAAACGTTCAATAGATCGAACAAAGTGTTATTTAAATGGGCAAAACTAACTTGCCACTTCCTTATGCCATTTGGACATTGTACAGACCGAAAGAAGGAATGTGTTGAGTGAACGCCCATTTCTTTTGAGAAATATTGAAAACACATACGAAATTAAACAAAGACAAGGCAAAAGAAAGCAAAATTTTATGGTAGATCATAGGTGTTAGGGGTCTAGGCGACAGCGGGGTGGGCTACACTCGCAGAAAAATCCGTTCTAAACAGGGATTAATCCCGAAACGAATATCGGTTCCGGTACCGGTTCCGGTACGTACCGAAATGAGAATTTTATTCGAACCAATTAACAAATTAATTAATTATATAATAAAATATAAAAAAATGTTTGGATTTCGAGGGCTGTTCAAAAAGTTATCGGCCTGCCAATTAAGGTCTCAAAAAAAAAAAGGTGTAGAGGTGTTGGCCACAATTCCGGGACTCCAGGTTATCGGAATTAAAAACGGTAAATGAGGTTATGATCAGAATTGATGTTATTCTAGCCCGTACTTCAATCATATTTTTCAATATTTTTTTTTGAAAAATTGGCGGCCGTTTAAAAAAATTTAGATTTCTAAAGTTTTTTTTGTAGTTTAGTGTAAAAATTAGAGTAAAAAAAACGTTTTTCCTCTTGATTGTGGTACGGGCCAGAATTATATCAATTATGCGTCGATTGCAACATGGTTGATCAAAATCGGTTTTGTAGAACTGACACAATCATGGCTACCAGGTCGAAAAACGTGGTTTCGAGAAAAACGCGCTTAAAGTTTCAAGCAAAGTATAAAATACTCACTTTAGCAAGAACATTGCTCAACTAAAGTCGATATATCTGCTAATCTATTTCGAATATTTGAAAATGGTTTAAGGGGGATGAAAGAGGAATGTTCAAGCTATAATAATAAGGCAAAACAAAAAAATTTTAAAAAAAATTATACTATCATATTTCTAACATTTCTATATTTAAGGGAGGATTTTTTAAGACTTGGAAATCTTTTACGTTTAATTAGAGGGTTTATATTTAGCAGGAAAAGTTTTCCTGTTATTTTATAAATTTTTTTCTAATCTTATATGTTCTTAAAAAGAGAATTTGATTATGGTTATTTTTTAATCAATTTTGTGACGATCGTCTGAAAGTTCAAACTTTTGTTTTCATCGTAGCTCACTAATCTTGGTATTTATTTTATATTTTCCACAATTCTGGAAAATTATAAAATCGGATCACTATAATATAGCTGCATAGGACGATCGGTCGAAAAATAATCGTTGAGAAAACTTATTTCCATCGTAGTCTCCAATCGATTTATTTGTTTTATATGTTTCCACACAATGTGAAAAATATCAAAATCGATAGTATATGCTATAACGTCGTCAAACAATTACTTCTATAGAAAAACTTTTTGTTTTTATCGTAGCGTCCCAATCTTTTATATTATTTTTATGCTTTCAATAATTTTGAAAAAATGATAAAATCAGACTATAGTATAGTGATAGGACGATCGTCGGAAAATTGTTTACTAAGAAAGTTTTTTTTATATCAAATTTTTTTATCAATGATTTAAAAATTTAAATATCTATTCTATATCCTATATATATTTTTCCAGTTAAATCAGTTGGAGTAAAGTTTTTCAAGTGTATTAAAACTTCGGCACAGTCGAAGTTAGCTTTGCCTTCTCGTTTTTCAATCTAATAAATAGAAAGAAACCGTTTAACGGTTTTCGGTTCTTAAAAAAAATGTTAATATAGGTTCCGGTTTCGATACCGGTACGTGTCTTGAAACGGTTTATTTCGGTCAATGGTTCCGGTTATTATTCCCTGGTTCTAAATGTACCAAAAAGCGTTTTTTGATATAAGAAAACATACATTTATTTAAACTGAAACGCCCTAAAAAATCGGTTAAAAAACACAGAAGTTTTGGAAATAAGTTTTGGGATCAGCGGAGATCTGGAGATCTTTAAACTCTTAGTTCATAAGCCCAAAATTGTAGGGTATTGCCTTGGCTGGTGCACTGATAGTTAATTTGGTATGCATCATTCGTTTTGATGAACTGTCAAACGTTTCAAATCCCTGTTTCGGTGTGAGAACCAATCGAGAGATTCGCTCTGGGGGTACAGTTATGTGCGGATGTACAGTTCAGTTACAATGGCAAAATGTGAAATATTTCTAATAACTCAACAGCAGACCCTAATACCCCGGACGGATGATGTGTCTGTGCCCCCTTGTCATTGCTCACTTAATTTTATGCATTTTGCCGTTGATTAGCTGCCTTCATCTATTGTCATAAGCCGTTAGCTGGGAGGGAGTTAATAAAAGAAGGAGAGAGGGAGAGAGCGTACCCACATAAAAAGAGTTATGAGCTGAGCCTTCTTCATCTATCAAATGGCTCTCGAAATTTTAACACCTTTTTCTCTGTGTCCATTGTTTCGTTCCTCCTACAAAACCCCGTTAGGATTGTGGGTCGAGACAATTGCTGTCAAAATGACAGTTCTGTGGCAATTGTCATTTCGCACGATCTTTTCAGTTTTTGCGGAAGCGTGCGATAAAATCGAACGGAAAAGGGAAACGAAACGGTAAATCCTGTGGTCTATTCCATATAACTCTTTTCTTGCCACTGACTTCTGGCCAACTCGTAATATGAGCATTTAACCCCTGCTCTGCCTTTTGGGCCACGCCCTTTGTATATTGGCAGTTCCGTTTTTTTTTTCACATGAAACTAAAAACGTGAGATTAAACCATCTTAAAGCGGTTTAAGCCTTTTGTGCCCGCAGTTTGGTAGGTGGCAAAACAAACTGGCAAAAAAAAAAATTATTTCATAATTTTGAGTTTTGCTTACTTCTGGGAACAAGCTCTGCTCAGGTACTACCACTCGAGTACCAAGTACTTCAGCTTAACTTAATCCCACACATAATAATATTATGTATAACATTTGGGAAATTCCCAAATGAACTTGTCTGACTTTTGTATCCAAGTAATCCAGTTGATAAGTGGCAAACTACTGGAATTTAAATTGTAGTTTTTCATTTACAGTTCGAATTTTCTAGAGGCAATATATCTATATAATTTTTTTTAAACCTAAATATATAACTAAATTTGTGTATTCAAATTCAATCAAAAATGGCAGCAGTTGAGGCCACGAATTCGAAGGAGGCGAAGGCGGAGACAGGTAAACATTTCCATTGCATTTACCCAACACTCGCTAATTGTTCGCAAACAATTTTTAAATGAAAGCTATTTAGCTTTGGTTAAAGACTGGCTAAATAATCATAAACTGAGTGAAAATCAAACCATTTGCTGTTAAGATAAAGTTTGCTTAAAATTTACCAAAACGAGAAAGACAATAATTCCATTTTCAGTGGAGTTTTCTTCTCATGACAACCCTGTTAAGAAAATTCGTTAATAACATAAAATTTGAATAATATATGGATTCCCGGAATCATGGTTACCCCTACACCTTTTTTTTGAAGACCTTAATTGGCAGGCCGATAACTTTTTGAACAGCCCTCGAATCCACAAATGTTTTGTAGTGCTGCCCATCACGATTACGGGCAGTGCTGCCCAGCGTAATTATTTGATTTGCTTATAACTCGAATATCGTACATCTTATCTGGAAACGGTGTATGGTGGATCGATAGGTAATGGCGATTAAAATATATGCCTAAAAGGTCAAACAATCTGTCTTTAAAATTGCAGAAGATATTCGATTTTGGTCAAATTGTGGGGGTGGCAACTCTACCATCGCTCTTCTGATCGGAAAACAATGTATGGGGCTTCGATAAGTAATGATGAGTAAAATATATGTCTAGAAGGTTCAAACTACCTAACTCCAAAATTGCGGGATATTTGAGGTGTTTTTCAAATTTCGGGGGTGGCAACTCTACTATGGTTCATCTCTGATCGGAAAACGATGTATGGGGGCTTGATCAGAAATGATGAGTAGAATATATGTCTAGAAAGTTCGAACAACCTAACTCCAAAATTGTGGAAGATAATAAGTTTTTTTCAATTTGCGGGGGAGGCAGGGGGCAAGTATAAGAAATATATATGTTCCATACATCTCAAACCTCTATCTCTTACCATCTTTGCGATCTCTTCGTTCATACGGACAGACGGACAGACGGAAATGGCTATATCGACTCGGCTGTTGATGTCAATAATATACAATCCTTAGAATGACGAATGAAATATAAATTCGGTAACTTTTGGGGAAGTGTGTTTGAGATCCTACTTATTTGCAAAGAATATAAATTTAACTTTTGTATTTGAATCTATTTTCATATTTATATTAATATTCGATCTAGTTTAGTGAAATTCTCATCAAAGACTGAGGCTTCGATAAGTATGTGTCGCCATTTTCGAAACTCCATTACCAAATGTTGCGCCATTTTATACCCAAATTGTGATATCCGCAATCAAACGAAATGTATGCCAGGGGCTCAACCAATCCGAAGCCTTAGCCAGCCAGCAACCACCATCGACTTTAACTTCATTTTGTACCCAAAACTCGTTCCGTTTGGCAGTCAGCAACTTCATTAAAGGGCCACAGACACGAAGACGGAGGCTTAGGGGAAAAAGTGACAGCTGTGCCAGCTGACCCCCGACCACTATTGTCCATTCTTGTGTGGGTGCGGGAACTCTGGGGTCTGGGCATTTAATAAATAAATAGCAAGAGACAGCTAACCCATCAGCATTATTAGAAATGGAAGTAAAAAGGGTTGCTTAATGATAACAGAAAAAAAAAAAACTCCCCAGACCGGATGGTTCCTGGGTTGATTGGAAATGGGCTAAGGCCAAACCGCAAGAGCTGACCGCTGTTTTGGTCATTTCTGGCAATTTCCGACAATTGTTGTCTCAATTCAGAGAACAACCCTCTTGGCTCAAAGGGTTGCATATGGAGTTGGAGCTGCTTGCTAAGGGGAGGGTGAGGGTTGAGTTCATTCATCAATTTGGCGCGTTGACACATTTATAGCCCCAGGAATTAGTTGACAGAAATTGGGTTTGGACCGCTCTTTCATAAACTGAGGCGGACACCTGCCTAAGAAATTCAAATAAACTCGAAAAAAATAGAAAGAAAAGAACGTAAGATCAATTTTTTGTACTTAGATTTAGAATATTTTTAAAAATATGGTTCATCAGGAGAATTATGCCAGAAAAGGACCCCTCGTTGCCATTGATACCAACTCTTCAGCAGTTTCTAGAAACAGTTGAGAATTGCAGATTAAATATTTGAATTTGAATTTTATATATGAAAAATATTTAAATTAAATGCAACACATTAAAAATTTATTTGATTTTACTGTATATTTTAGAACCGATTCTCATCTTCTAACTAGCTTAGCTATTGATTCCAACTTTTCAGTCTAAACTAGAATCAGTTGAGAATTACAAATTCAATATTTTGTTTGTATTTATGAAAAAAATTTAAATTGAATGCAACACATTACGAATTTATTTGATTTTATCGCATATTTAAATCACAATATAAAAATCTTTAATTTTACGGCCCGATTTCTCATCTTCCAGATAGCTGCTATGTGTCATATAAACCTACATTTTGCTCTGTTATTTGTTAGTTTATGTGACATATCTGTCATATCTGTAGGAGATGAAAAATCGGAACCAAATCTACTTTGAAAAATCTTTTAATTTAAATTGAATAAAACAATTTTTATTTTATTCTCCAATTAAGTTTGTGCATTATTTAAATATGACAAAATATGACGAAAACAACCAACCAGTCCATGGCCCGGAATCGAACTCACAAGTTTTATGAGTTATAACGATGGCCTCATAAAACATTTTTATACCCGCAGGTAATCACGAGTGAAATGAGAGCACCCACCCAAAAAACACACAACGCACACCCCCCCCCTCTCTCCCCACACTCCCCCCAAACACCCCAAAACAACAATACCACACCGCCCGGAAACAGCCCAACGACCAAACATCAACCTACTCACCACTGAAAACGATACCCCCACACAATACGAAAAACAAAACAACAAAGCCAACCAACATTTTATGAGAAACCACCACCCAATTAACCCCCACACACAAAAACATAAACTAGCTGCCATATAACGGTCTAAAACTAGCAGTGAGAAAAATTTTTTTTTTTCATCACTCACAAAGTTTACCCCAATTCAAATTATCACACATACACATCAAAAATTGTTTATCATTAGCCTTTCAGTATTAAAACATATTTTTTTTTTAAGTTATTCATCAAGTTAAAATTTTTCTAAATTGTAAAAAAATTATATCTGATTCTTGTGCTATCTGAATAAACAGTTTTAAATGTCCTCTAATTTACTACATTTACAGATTTTTGATATCATTACGCTTTAAAAAGTTAAGGTCCAAAAACTAAAAATAATTGCAACCTTTTTTACATCAATTTTTTTTTTAATTTCCAAATATTAATTAAAATCTAAATAAAATCATTTTTTAATATATTCCCCCTTTGTTCTCCAAAAATATCCTGATTTCTAATTAAATATTTCTTAATTTAGTTATAAAAATTATGTAAAAAATTTTTTTATCTTTTTTAGATTTGAATCTATATCTATTTAATGCGCAATGAAATCGGAGAACTGTGAATGTATTAAATTAGAGGACATTTAAATCTATTTATTTAGATTTCACTAGAATAAAATATCATATTTTTGGAATTTAAAAAAAAAAATTAACTTCGTAAAAAACTTACAAAAAAATTGTGTATGATATCATCGTGATAACTCAAAAAAGTAATAATGCAGTTCGATTCCTAAGGCCCGAATTAGGGGAAAACCGTTCAAGTTGGTCATCTTTTTTATTTTTTTTTTAAAAACTATCACAGTGTTATTATAAAGTTTCTTAAGATCGATTTCCCATTTACCAAACAAACTTAAAATTTACACTGCTACTTGTAAGTTATGTAGAAGATGGGAAAACATTTTTTCTACATTTTTATTAGTGTACGAAAAATATTATAAGATTATCTCAATTTTTGTGGCCAAACAAGTGGAAGTGGTCAAAGAATGGCCTGCACTTCCTGCTCGGCTCTTTCGTTTACCTTTGTGCGATTTCTTACCCTTCTTATCTAAAAAACTAAAAATTTTGTTTGCAAAATACAGCGCACTGAAGCGTACTTCTTGCTAGAAAAAAGGGCACAAAGAGTTCTCACATCCTTTCCATTGTTGCATACTGTCAGATCATTAGCTCTAGGGTTTTCCACCAAATTATTTGTACAAAAGGGAATCACTCACATATGCCTCCAAAGTCGCCTCCTAATGATCTTTGGTTCCGGTCAGTTCGACGTTGCATACAATTTGCCACAAGCAGGGGCACAAGTTGCCATGATTAATTAACTTGGCCGGCATTTGCATTTGCATCTAAATCTGTTCAGCTCATGTTGCGTTTTTGTTGTACATTTGTCCGTGTAATTTGAGGCGCTCGGTTTTTGTCGACGCATAATTAGAAAGAAGGAGAAATGCGGACCACTGACTGTGGAATTGTTTGCGCTACACGAGCCACACTAATTGTTCCAGAAAAGTTAGTTAAGGCTGGAATCGTTTGCTTTTCTTTCTTTTGATGACACGACATAAGGCATGGTTTACAGTACATCCTGAAAAGAAATAAACGCTTTGTACTTTGAGACTTAAATAAAGCGCAATGAGTGGTCAAGAATGGAATGGATATCAGTGCGTTAAAACAAACTTTGTTAAAACGTTTTAGCAAAATCGACTTGATAGCGATTTTTAAATGCTAAAATGTAAAAATTACTGAATACTGTAAGATACGTAACCGTAGTATCCATGCTGATTGGAATCAATATATGAATGGATAAGAAAATTAGGATGCTTTGCCACAAGCTTTGCAATTGGTCTATAACAAAAAATCTGAACCAATTTTTGAGAATCGCCACTGAAGGAAGGTACTTGCAAAAACTAGAAATTCTGCATTATTACTTTTGCCAAATTGGTTCGGGTTTAGGATTTCTATGCTATTATCCATTTTTTTGCTCAAACTGGATTTTGACAACTTTTTCGATATTTTGATACGGCTATATCTCGTAAACCGAGAGAAAATTTTTTTCTGTCTTCAGCAAAGTTGTAGGTATCGAATGGGAGAAAAATATGCGAAACAAACTTACCCGAAAAAATTGCACCTTGTGACTCAAAATCGCAAAAATTTAAATTTCTTAAAAATTTTTCTACAATTTTTGGTCAATAACTCGACCACACATCCTCAAATATGTCGTTTGTTTTTTTTGCTTTATTTCGAATG
Source organism: Lordiphosa mommai (assembly GCA_018904225.1). Lineage (NCBI taxonomy): Eukaryota > Metazoa > Arthropoda > Insecta > Diptera > Drosophilidae > Lordiphosa > Lordiphosa mommai. Next base: position 1,452,649 of record JAEIFT010000018.1, read on the forward strand.
AAAGAAATGTTTTTCAATTTATATGGCTTTTATTACATAGAAAATATGAGTTTATTGTTGTTATGTGTGTATGAAATAGAGATGAAAAATATGTTAATTGTTGACATCCATTGAATTTGATGACCCTGGATTCTGATTATCTCAATCTTCTCGTGGGTGGTTCAAAATCATCACCTGAGTCTTAATTATCATTTTCATTATAATCTGAATATAAAGGATTCAATGGCATATCTATTTCTGTGGTCCACCATCTTCAAAAATCGGGTAAAATGTGCTTCTTTTTGATGCTTCCAATCCAAAAAGTGTTATGTAGCATTTTTTTAAACACGGTGTTCGGCGTATAATCTTCAGCACTTAAATCAGGTTCATCGAAATATTCAGTAGTAGCTTCTATGACTTCCGCACTAAACAAATTTTTCGCTCCTTTTTTGTCTCTTTTCAACACTATATGACCACAAACGGAACAAAAATCATTTATTTTTGGGCACTTGGTAATTTTCATTTTGAAATTTTGAATGTTTTTCTGCTTTTTAAATAATTGTCACTTTAAATCAGCGATGGGCAAGCCCTTGCTCCCAGCAGCTCCCATTGCTTCGACTTAATTTTTGGCAATTGCCGCCAACTTGGCGGGATCCGCAATTGCGCATTCGCAAATGAATAAAACAAAACAAAATGCATGTAAAATTCATGGCGTCAAGTCTCAAAAAAAGACGGAAACAAAAACAAAATATATGCAGTGAGTGCGACCTAGACTTGGGCTGCAGACGGCGTCTGGAGTCGAGGCTCGTTATACCCGTTACTCGTAGAGTAAAAAGGGTATACTAAGTTCGTGCAAATGTATGTCAGGCAGAAGGATAGATCCAAAACCCACAAAAAAAACCCCCCCCCCCCCCCCCAAATAAATAAAAACCAAAAAAAACAACAAAAAACAAAAAAAAAATAAAAAAAAAAAAAAAAACAAAAAAAAAAAAAAAAAAAACCCCCCCAAAAAAAAAAATCATATCTGATCGAAAAATGATGTATGGCGGATCGATAGGTAATGATGTTTAAATTATATGTCTAGAAGGTCCGAATAATCGGATCAGTAGAACTGCCGCAATCATGGCTACCAGGTCGAAAAACGCGCCAGAAGTTTTGAGTAACGTATAAAATACTCACATTAGCTAAAACATTGCTCCACTAAAAAAGCTATATCTGCTAAACTATTTCGAATTTATGAAAATGGTTTGCAGGGGATGAAAGGAGAATGCCCTAGCTATAATAATAATGCAAAACAAAAAATCTCAAAATTCTTTTTTTCAAAAATTGAAGACCCTCTTAAGGATATATTGACTGCTTCCTCAACATGAACTTTGCTATTTCGAGTTTTTGAAAATGGTTTAAAATGGATGAAAGGGGAATGCCAAGCTGAGCAGCTACCGTGGTAGCTTGCATATAGCATTGGTCATATATGGTTAGGGCAAGGACTTGACTTTGACATTTCTCTCGTTTCTTGAATTGATCGCCAGGAATAGCCAACTCATGTTTAAGCGGAATATGCGGACGCCCTTAATGATGTCCAGTAGTGTGGTCAGCAGCTGGAAAGGGCACACAACACCACATGTGTCTCATCGTGTGGCCAAGTGAAAGGATTCGTAGTGCAGAATAAACAAACGCCGCTGCACATCCTCATTAATCTCAAGGGGGGCGTTCATAGTGCGCGTGCGACTGTCCTGAATGGGAATCAGGATCGTTATACGATGAGATTGCTTCCTTTTCCCAAATACACAACATATTGCAACTTTATGCAGGGAAAACTGTGATGTTTTTCCAGCCTGAGTGTGAGGTATAAGTAAGTATGACTCTGCGCCTCAACAAAAATACATATAATAAGTGGGCACGTGTTCTCTCTCTCTCTCTCTCTCGGAATTTGTTTTTCTATGACCAACAAGCCTTTCATCGTTGTGTCTGGGGTTTGTTTATAGAAATAAATATTTGTTTTTATTTGCTTAAGCGTTGAAATTTGTGTCCTGTTTTCTTGGGAATGGCTAGGGCGCCTCTTAAGCCTTTTCAGCTGGCCCTTAAAGTTAATGCTCGTTTTTATACACCTCCCGTTGCAGCTAACTCGCCTCGCCCCCTCATGATTGTGCCCGCCAAGCCCGGCCAACTTGTCTACAAATTTAAGAACTGGTTGTTCTTGGCCTCCACACAATTTCAAAATATTTTATTTCTATGCAATGAGACTACCAATACGGCTTCTTGGTTACGTGCCAGCAATTTGACTGCTTTTGTACGGGCCAATCGAAGAATTGATCGTGCCAAGCTTTGCCTACGCCGTGCCGAACTGAAGTCCTGTCAGTCACTGAATAATCCCTCAAGTAATCATATTGAGTGTCAGGAATTGCAACGCTTTCTGGACACTACTCAAGGTCACGGTCGCCATGCAGAAATGCCTTTCAAGAGCTCCCATTGTCAGTTGTTTCATTCGTCTTCATATAATTTATATCAATTTCTTAAGCGTAATTCCCGTAAACTGACCACGGAGTATGAGTGAGTTTCTGAAGAATCTAAATATATATAAAAATATAAAATTATCTTGCTATGTAGAAGCAAACGTTGCCTTATAGAGATGCGCGAGAGAAGTCAGAAACCCTTAGCCGAGGCGGGTTATTATGTGAATGGCAAGCTGAAAATTGACGGTATTAAAATGCGCCAAATGGATGCCTGGATGATGATCTACCTAATGGAAAGTGAGATAAACCGAAATAAGACAGATGAGGAAGGCAATGATCAAGAAAGCAATAGTAATTAAAAAGAAAATAGTTACAATTGTCAAAAACGAAGACAAATAAAGATTTGAATTTTAAGATCTTATACTTGTGATATTGGAACGCATAGAAGGAAGCATCTCTGACGTTATAAGGTATATATATCGAGTCGATTTAGCCATGTCCTTTTCTAAAAAAGTGCATGCTTTTTGTATTATTATTATAGCTTAGGCATTCCCTATTCATGGTCCCACTTTGTGTCCGCACAAAACCCGATCATGATCATAAAAAGCGATCAGAATGATGGCCCATGTTTTAGAGCGTGGCTTCCTTTTTATCTGCTTCTGTGGGTTCTGTGGTTCGTAAAATGCCTCTACATTGCATACAAACTGTTCACTGGATTAGACTAATTTTTAAATGGAATTTGCGAGCTGCTATTGGTTCACACGTTTGGGCCTGTGCCCACGTCGAGCTGTGGGCGTGTGCGTGCCAGCAACTCGACCTGATTTCGGCTCTGCTCGAAGGACTTAGCATGACGAAAGGTAAATTTTGTAAACAATTGTGCTAATTAAGCCAGCCCAATAAAAATTGGCTCACGGGTACGGCTCAGGCGAACCTGGGCCGAGCACTTGAACTAAATCCGGTAGCTTAAACGAGTTAAAGGAACTTGAACGGAACTTAATCCCATAAATTTGGGAAAAATGCAATTTTAATCAGGTTAATTCGTGTGTAGCGCGACTGTTGCAGGATCAGCAGGTAGGCCCTGGCGAAAGGATTAGCCCTGCGGGCTAGTCCAGACGACGGATTTGAATGCGCGCCTGCGACATTTTAATTTAATCTCAGATTACACCTCCGGATCAGTGCGGAAGATTAGGCCACTCGCTTGCTCGTATATTGCCAAATAATGCCCGCTCACATTTGGTACTGATTGCAAAAGTTTCACGTAAATCCACAAGATTAGAGCGATCGTTTGAGTTGGAGGATCGGAGAGGGGGCTTAGGCAAATTTGTAGGTCAATTGAAAAATCACTTGAGCAGGGCCAGGACTTAGGTAGAAGCCATTGATCAAGCCCACAAAAGCTAAAGAAGATTAATGTAATCTTCGAATTGGTGCAGACGGAGATTTTGACATTTTTGTAAAGGTTTCAAGAGATAAGATTGATTACAATTCTAAAACCAGACATTTTAGACAATTTTCAAATATATCAAACCGAACCACAAAAATTCTGAACTTGCAATTCTCAAAATACGGCAAAAGATAACGCTTCAGCCTACCTTATGTTAAAAATATTTGTAAATTTTGAAATTGGTATCAGAAAGAAAGTCAACTGATGAAAATAACAGTAAATGAAAAATAATTAAAACTATTTCTATCCCATTTTTATATTCAGACCTGTTCCCATTTCCGATATCGATTAAAATATGCGGTATCGGAATTAATAAATGTTCCCCATTCTATAAGCTGATTTCCATTTAACTTTTTTCAACTGTCTTGCAATTAAAACTAACCGAATTATATAATCCTTTGTTGGAAATCAAAATTCTTACCAATTCCGATCGATCAGATTCGGAAACGAGATCAGGCCTGATTATCATAAATTGTATATAAAGATTTGGAATGTTTTTTTGAAGTTTAGTTTGAAATATAAATGCGAAATACAATATGGATGAAAGTCTCGTTCAAAACCAAGAATCTATTAAGTAGTTCAGCTTTAAATCTTAAAACTAAATTAAATTAAGCTAATTCTTTTCTAAAAAATGGAAACATTTTCCTATCCGATTCGGCTATCACTTAATCGATAATATATTAAGGGGGTCTTCTACCTTTGAAATTTTTTTTTTTTTCGATTTTTTTTGTTTTGCATTATTATTATAGCTAGGGCATTCTCCTTTCATCCTCTTCAAACCATTTTCCAAAATTCGAAGTAGTTAAGCAGATATAGCCGTTTAAGTGGAGCAATGTTGCTAAAGTGAGTATTTTATACTTTGCTTGAAACTTTAAGCGCGTTTTTCTCCAAACTACATTTTTCGACCTGGTAGCCATGATTTCGCCAGTTCTACTTAACCGATTTTGATCACCCGTACCTCAATCAAGAGGAAAACATTTTTTTTAACATTTTTTTACACTGAACTACAAAATAAAAACTTTAAAAATCGATTTTTTTTAAAATGCCGCCAATTTTTAAAAAAATTATTGAAAAATGTGATTGAAGTACGGACCAGAATAACATCAATCCCGATCATAACCTCATTCACCGTTTTCATTTCCTATAACCTAGAGTCCCGGAATCATGGCCAACAATTATAATGCAAATGTCCGATTCTTAAAAACATTCCTAAATAATTTGGAAAATCAGTACTCAGTACGCAAGATGAAATAATTGAGATGATGGCTTTGAAAAATTTTGCGAACTACGTGAGAAGCACCATCATATGGAAAGTAATCATTATTAAAATCGACACAAATCATAGAAATTCGGCCTTTTTGGCATTGTAACACATGGGATCAATATCATTTACCCAACAGATGACTTAAAATCAGAGGTACAAAATAACCTCACTCCATTTTTTCATGTGTTTCTCAGAGAAAACTAAATTGGTCTGTTTTTACAGTTTAATTTTTCGAGTGTGTGTTTGTTGCGAGTTTGAGAAAACACATGGGGATCAAATATCATTTTACCACCCCCGCCCCCCCGACCCGAAAAAAATTATCCACCTAACCACCCGCACCCTATGACCTTGGGATGGCAGCTAAAAACTTTATCCTATTTAATTGACCCTAGAGCTTTCAACCATTAACACATATCGCTAAAATCCACCCCCCACTATTCACTAACTTCCCGAATTAAAAACATTTTCATTTATGACTAAGCTAAAACGATTTATCAGATCGTCAAAATACATTGTCACTGAACCGAATACCATTATCTCTTGCAAACCACCCGGAAATCAAATGTCTTATTATTTTCTATAATGTTCACAAACCGTTTTGAAGCCAATCGGATTAAAAATAGTTTTTACCATATAATTTTCATTCCACTTTTCTCGGTTTCCAACATTGGAATCTCTTCTATTATTTTCATACCATCCTTACAACCGGTTTGAGTCAATCGTGAAAATAGTTTTCCTTATGGAATTTTCAGATTTCAGACTTTTCGGGCGGATTTTCAACTGAATCATGACAGACCACATCACACCTTTTATAAATAGAGATAAACGCTGTTACTTAACAAATTCTATTATATTTTTATTTGCTCCTTTTTTATCTTCTTCACAATAGCTCTGAATGTTTTCGCAACAAATGCCGTTTTTAATTCGTTAGGTGCTTTCCGTTATAAAGGATTCAAAGTGGGCCGGGTATTTCGAAAAAAAAATCTATCGAAAAACTCTTCTATACTCTTTACATATTCAAATGTATTTCGTTAGTAAGGCCTTTAATCCGCCTCCACCCTATCAGGATAATTTATGAATTTGCACCATTTACATGTTGGTCGAAGTACAGGAATTTAGGAAAAAAAATACCGCATACCACGAAGTGTTAACCAACCCGTAAATTCCAAGGCAAGTTAAAAAAGGATACTGTATTCTGTATCCAAAAGCGTTAATGATACCTCAGATGCAAAGAAAGTGCAATTTTTAATTAGGAAAGAAAATAAAAAGAAAGAAAATATAATTTCCGTATAAATTCAAACAATATGGATAATTTCCGTATACCCAGAACCATAGGCAAAAACAATAAAAAGAAAATCAAATTGGGGAGGTCTTTACTGGACCAGGAGTCGAAAGCGACTGAAGCTAAAACCAACTTCAATCCATCGGCATACACTAAATGTCAGTTTGACAGTTGAGTCAATGGTAAAGTGATGAGTAAAAATGCTGTATGTTACATGATAACCTTTTTGCCCATTTTTAAAAAAAATGGTCGTTCTTGCTTCTGCTGAACTTAATGGCTTTTGCTGCTCCAATAGCTAGAAAGAGAGGGTTAAAATTGCCAAACATTTTATTTAATCTTCGACACGTGTCAGGCATTGCGTTTACTTGTCCGGGGGTTGGAAATTGGTGTTCGGGGGGTCGTCTCAACCCTCAACCCTTCGTAATAAATACACACACAAAATGGCGTTGGCAAATCCAATTCGCCTTAAAAATAAATGCAATTCCTTGGGGGGAGAAACGATCTCGATCCCAATCCCTAATTGGCATGTTGTTTGTGCCCTTTTGTCCGCATTCTTTATAACACAATCGAAATGTCAGGTTCAAGTCAAATAATGATGCATAACCCACTTGAACAGATAATGGCTAGATGCGTTAACCGAGATTATCCCATACGGTACATCATCATTTTCTTGTAATCGCTGGGAAAACTAAAGAAAAAGTGAGAAAAAAAACGAAGACAACAAACAACGGGCGGGCCCTATACCACACAAAGGACGATCCATCTCTCCCTCGCTCCCTCTGCCTGTGTTTGTTCTAGGCCACGTGTAGGGCACACTCCAATCGCAAGCGAAAGGACCAGGTGAGAAGGCGAAAAGAAAAAAAATGTCAATCACGATCAATTCGCATATGTGATCGCAACCCTCCAAATGCAGCAAGGGATATTGAATGTCAAACGGATTGATCGCATCTGATTCGCCGTTCAGTTTGCACCTTCATCTTGTGTACAAAATGTGTTGGCTCATGGTCATAATCCAGCAATGGATCGATTTATCGCGCATGCCCAGCACGTGGCGTGGAAAGGGTGAAGGGAAAGTACATGACATTCAGAAGAACTGCAGCATTGGATACTAGTATCCAAGTTTCAATTTCTAAAATTTGTAACTTTAATTTGTTGATTAAAGTTCAAGAGAAGACAAAAGTGTCTCATTAGAAATAACATAAATGTTTGAATATTGCACCATCTTTAGAGCATTTTTATGAATACATATGATAGTGTTAAGTTAGCTTAAGTAAGGTTTTTTCCACCCCCAGTGCCCTGGCTTAAGAGAGAGTCTTCGATTTTTGAAAAAAAGAATTTTGAGATTTTTTGTTTTGCATTATTATTCTAGCTCCATTTTCAAAAATTCGAAATAGTTTAGGGGATATTGCTATTTTAGTGGAGCAAAGTTCATGCTTGAGGAAGCACTCAAAACAATCTCAAGAGAGGGTTTTCGTTTTTTGAAAAAAAAATTTTCAATTTTTTTGTTTTGCATTATTATTATAGCTTGGGCATTCCCCTTTCATCACCTTCACACCATTTTTAAAAACTCGAAATAGTGTACGATATATTGCCATTCTAGTGGAGCAAAGTTCTTGCTTTACAACCTTAAGAGACGGTCTTCGATTTAAAAAAAAAAAAAGAAAGAATTTTGAGATTTTTTGTTTTGCATTATTATTATAGCTTGGGCATACCCCTTTCTTCCCCTTCAAACCATTTTCAAAAATTCGATTTAGTTTGGGAGATATTGCCATTATAGTGGAGCAAAGATCTTGGTTTATATTGATCTCAATTGGTTATCAGGTACTTTAATATTCTTTCTGGGATTCGCTACGTCTACAATTAGTGTTCAATTAGCTTTTGACACCATATCCAATATCATGGTAATGTGTGAACAGTATAATTAGTGCCTCGTAAGATCTCCCATCATTTTTCATTTAAGAAAATTTTACAGTTATTACCAACCTAATCAGGATTCAACGGAAGTCGCATGTGCCCAGAGACAATGCAGTTTTTATTGATAAAAATTTTGTACGCTTCACAGACAAAGGATTCTCTGGCCATGTTAGACAACTTGACTCAGCAGAAAATCGCCAAACTATCCTTAGACCAAACAAAAAAAGACAAATACCAGAGTTGTCTTCTGTGTCAGTATGGCTCAATCGGGTTGGGCAGTAGAGTTAACGGTAACCCGCTCGCTCTCTGGTCCCTTGTCCATTGTTGACACAATGTCACAAATGGGCAAAGGATTTCTGTGGTCAGCGCTGGAATTGTCATCCTCAGGGTTTGGCGACAACAGCAAATGGCGTCGGCTTACATAAAACGCATGCAGTTCGCTTGACGTGTTTGCTTAACTGTTTCGTGGCTATCCGGTTTGTTGCTGTGTGTGTGTTTAACGGTGAATCCTAGAGCACTTTGATAGTTACCGACACGGAGAATATTTCAAAAATGTCTCCTGGGAGAGAGTATCGATGTGACCAAACATAAAAAAGGGTCAAAAATATAGTTTTCCAATATGAGACATGATTTTTTTAAACTGAAAGGTTTTCGGACACAAAAGTTTTGAGACAAATAAATCGAAAATGATAAACTTTAGGTATAAAGTGCACTTGACTTAGTTGTAGGTCCAAGTGATTTCGGGTATTACATTTTTAAATTTAATTTTTATCAATCAATCACCTAAATTCAATTCCATCATCCAATTATCCTGAAGATTTTTTTGAATTTCTGCATCAGCTTAAGAAACACATTTGGTAAATGGGGAAAACAAATTCAAAAGCATTTTCCTTAACCATTTGCATTTTAGTTAAGAGTTCCTCTTTTAAGTAAGTTTCCCAAGAATTTGCCGAACTGTGAAAATGGGGCGTGCTGCTTTTTATTTGGCATCAAATTTGGCAATTCTCCAAAAAGGGATTTAACTGCTAAAGCGTAAAAATGCCGTTAAAATCGGGTTCTTGGTCTCACAGGTAGAAGCGGACGCCCTGTTGACTTAAGATTACGACAAGAGACGAAGGACGCACCCTCATTTCCATTCACTTGTTGCTACTTACACTAAGCCGGCTGAGCTGCATAATTTTCCATAAAAAAAATAACAACAATGCATCCTGAGGCTGAGTTGGCATTTTTTTTTTGTGTTTCTTGGATTATACAATTGAATGATCAACTAGGAACTACTACTGATTCTTCTTGATGACATGCGCCAAATCGTAGACACCGCGCACTGCCTTCAGCTTGACACCGGGCACATCCTGCAGACGTCCCACACGACATAGCACAATGTTATGCTCCTGTAGATTGTGTCCAATGCCGGGTATGTAGGCTACCATTTCTTTGCCCGTGGAGAGGCGTACAAGCGCACATTTACGATTGGCCGAATTGGGTTTCTTGGGCTTCTTGATCAAAGTCTTGAGTACCACACCCTTGGCAAAGGGTTTGCCATCTAGGGGCTGACGTGGCGGACGCTTTTTGATATGTGGTCCAGTGCGATGCATTTGATGCAGCGAGGCCATGTCGCGCAAGGCAGTCACATAGCTATTCTGCAGGGCTGAAAATAAAAAAAAAGGAAGAATAATTATTAATATAGAAAGTTATGCATTAGGCATTGTTTTTTGTTTTTTAAAATCAATTTCGCATATTTCGATGTCCCGTTCGACATTGAAAAACCACATTTATTATCAGTAGGTCGAAAGTTTAACCAGTAAACTTATCAAATATTAAGTACAAATACAGATTTTTTTTTATAATTCAAATAAAAAAAAAACCTAGCTGAAGATTTGTTATTTGTGATGGTCCCGTTCGACATCGTAATACATTTACTAATTTTTCTTACATAAATAATTTATTTTTTGTAAAAACAAACAATTTTTAATTATGTAAATCTAGATGAGCGAAAACGGCGCCGAAAAAATTAAAGAGAGTCAAAAAAGGTGGAGAAAAAAGTTGAAGGACTATTTAATATTTTGAAAAATTTGTGGTTCCTTGTTATTGTGTAAAAATAAATACATTGATCTCTTCTTCTGATCTCAAGCAACAACATTGCTCCACTAAAATGGCAATATCTGCTAAACTATTTCGAAAAGGGGATAAAAGGGGAATGCCCAAGCTATAATAATAATGCAAAACAAAAAAATCGAAAAAAATATTTTTTTTTCAAAGGTAGATGACCCCCTCTTAAGGTTGTATTGGTATTGAGTGCTTCCTCAAGCACAAACTTTGCTCCACTAAAATGGCAATATCTTCTAAACTATTTCGAATTTTTGCAAATGGTTTGAAGGGGATGAAAGGGGAATGTCCAAGCTATAATAATAATGCAAAACAAAAAAATCGAAAAATATTTTTTTTTCAATGGTAGATGACCCCCTCTTAAGGTTGTATTGGTATTGAGTGCTTCCTCAAGCACGAACTTTGCTCCACTAAAATGGCTATATCTTCTAAACTATTTCGAATTTTTGCAAATGGTTTGAAGGGGATGAAAGGGGAATGTCCAAGCTATAATAATAATGCAAAACAAAAAAATCGAAAAATTTTTTTTTTTCAATGGTAGATGACCCCCTCTTAAGGTTGTATTGGTATTGAGTGCTTCCTCAAGCACGAACTTTGCTCCACTAAAATGGCTATATCTTCTAAACTTTTCGATTTTTGCAAATGGTTTGAAGGGGATGAAAGGGGAATGTCCTAGCTAAATAATAATGCAAAAAAAAATCGAAATTTTTTTTTGAGCCTCCCAACGACCTCCCCACTAAATCTAATCTTCTAAACTTTTCAATTTTTCAATTTGGGGATGAAACTAGCTATAATAATAATGCAAAACAAAAAAATCTAAAAAATTCTTTTTTTTTCAAAGGTACAGCTGCGAAAAAAATAATAGGACCACCCTCACAAGCAAATTTTCCAAAGACGTTATACCTTCATTTGTAACATTTAGAAACCTTTAAATACGTTTTTAGAATGAGTAGACTCTTTACAATTATGAAAGGAAAAAAATCCGTGGTTTATTTACCGTTTTTAACAAATTTAAGGAATTTTATGAAAAAAATAGGGAAATTAGGCGAAAAAAATAATAGAACCACTTATCAAATATGCACTTAAAATTACAAAAATCACTTAAATGATTACTGAAACATAATTGTATATTAAAGCTAAGATTATTCAATAAATTTCATGTTTATTTGGGATGCCTTTATTGGCTATAAAGGCTGCGCAATGTCCTGGAATCGATTCTATTAAGTCCTGAAACCGTTTAAGAGGAATCTTGTTTCAGGACTCCTGAAAGTCTTCCCATATTGATCCGATGATGGTTGGCTTAACTGTAGTAACTGCCTTTTGATATTAGACCACCGATTTTCAATGGGATTAAGGTCTGATGACTGCGCAGGCCACTCAAAAACTTTCAAAAAAATTTTTTTTTAACCATTCCTTTGGTTTTTCCTGGGGTCATTGTCTTGTTGGAAGACGCAAACAAGCGGCATCTCATATTCTGTGTTAGGAAGCATCAAATATCAAAAATATAACCGTATACATGCTGATCCATTAAGGTTTTCATACAATATAGTCGACCTACTCCATAGTAAGAAAAAGATCCAAATACCATTACACTTGAGCCTTCATATTTAATGATTTTTCCAGTGTATTTTGGATTGTTTTCTGAGTTAAGAGGACTCCTGGCGTATAAACGAGAACCTTTTCCACGAAACATAACAACTTAACTGTAATATTTCTATAAAATATTCCCACATTTTGGGGATGTCCAATAAAGATGTTCCTTTGCGAATTCCATGCGCTTACTAATATGTGTGGCTTTTAAAAGTGGGACTGTTCCTGGGCCTCCGGGCTTTTGAGTTTTGTTCTCTGGGTCATGTGTGAACTTTTTGCACTGACGAGGTTATATTGAGGTCCTTTTTGAGCTCAGTTGCAGCCCTAAAATGATCCCTCTTGTCCTCGCGGATCCATCTTTTGACGTGAAACTGGGCCAGGAATCGCTTTTGTGCAATTGTTTCAGTCTTTTCTTTGTAGTTTATTGCGTTCCGTATTATTTTATTTGAATACCCAACCAATCGAACAACTTCTTGAAAGGATTTTCCAATCAAAATAGATTCTTTTGATGATATCACTATTTTCCGAACTCCAGTGTTTTCCACGAGCCTTGGATTTGATTTATCTTACTCTTGATGATCAAAATAATAAAATCAAAGTCAAATCCCTTAACCACATGCTTTTCGTCAAAGTAATTCTGCGAAATATAGTGGTTTCTATGAAGAATGCAAAAGTGGTAATATTATTTTTTTCGCATTTTTAAGCTCTTTATCCATAATAAAATAAAAAACAAAATATTGAGAACCATTTCAAGGGCAGTTCTACTTTTTTCTTATTAGGGGAATACTAAGCAATATTAAAAAAACAAGACTTGGAAATATCGCAACACTAATTGTTTGTTTTTTGATCAAATAGACGAAGTGTCATAGTGGTCCTATTATTTTTTTCGCAACTGTAGATGACCCCCTCTTAAGGTTGTATTGGTATTGAGTGCTTCCTCAAGCACGAACTTTGCTCCACTAAAATGGCTATATCTTCTAAACTATTTCGAATTTTTGCAAATGGTTTGAAAGGGATGACAGGGGAATGTCCAAGCTATAATAATAATGCAAAACAAAAAAAATCAAAAAAATTCTTTTTTTTTCAAAGGTAGATGACCCCCTCTTAAGTTTACCAGAACTATTCCCTTACAAAAGCAAAAAAAAAACTTACTTAATGAAATTAATATTGAACGGTTTTCCCAGCTGTCACCAACTGATATCCAAAATATTCTTAGCAATTGAAATCATATTTTTTTAATTCTCCAATGCAAAATTTTGCAAGCACACAACTGTACCACAATTTTTGTTCACAAAAGAAAAAGGGTCAGAGCCAGCAGTTGGTCAGCCAAACAAAGATTGACGACAATGCCCAATGGGCCCTTTTGTTGTGGCTAATCTCTGTGAAAATCGAAAATGATTGTGCATCAGCAGAAAATATTTGACAATGTGCTCGGCCTCGTCTCGGGTTGGCCAAATTGCAGCCAAATGACGCGCAAACGCAAATGTTCGGTCCATCCATGTCAAGCCTTCCACGATTGATCCACAGCAGCCAAAAAAAATGTGACAACATTTTTTAATTAAAAATGCCACACACACAGGATAGCGAAGGCAGCTCAGGTAATATGACAATGGACCTGACCCACACCTGTGTGTGTGTGTGTGTGATCCATGCAAATTCCTATTGTTGTGCATTTGACAGAACTTAGGTCTCCCTTTCGTTCTTTTTAATTAAAAACAAACCCGAGCCGAAGCCGGGGCTTATTTTGAGAAAACACCAATGAAAATATTCACATGGTGCGACTTTCGCCGGCCACGCGCTCATCTATCAAAGAGTTGAGATTCAGCAAAACAAACACATTAGACAAATCATTGTGGGCATAGGCCCAGAGACGAGGATCACCACTGTGTAAATACCAAAATGGATTGGGGAAGGGGCAATGAAATGCGCACCGTCAGGGCAGCCAGCTACAGTTGTAGAGATCAGAGGGTGACAATTGGAACTCCAATCAGACACATGCTTACCCTGGGCCGTCAATTGTTTCGTAATGCTTAAGGTTTGCCGCAGGAAGTTCATCTTGTGTTGGTGGTTGGTGTTTCCTCTGACCAGTTGCCGGAGTTGGAGTAAGATAGACAACTTCAGGTATTCAATTAATCAGCAAATGATTCGCTTGTGTATAGATTTTAAATTTAAATAAACTTTTGTTAAAATTGGACATAACAATCCAGCAGTGTGACCGTAGGCGGCCAACCAAAATAATACTTTCAAGCCGACTGCTGGTTATCGATAGGAATTCAAATTTATTTTAAAAGGAATAATCGAATTAGCCCTCACTAATTATGACAACTATGCAGCTTTTAAAGTTTAACAATAATTTATTTTTAAGTATTTAAATACTTTGTTTTATCACTTCTGCCAGCTTAGCCATTTTCAAGCCAGATTGCAGCTGCGTGTTATTAGCTATTTGTATAAGCTTTTAAATGGCGCAAGAACTTCGTGCCTTGCAAAAGGCAAAGGTACTCGCAGCTACAAATTCACAGTCAAAGCTCGCGGTATACGCGAGAGCCATAAGCCATAAAAACAACAACCTATTTTGTGTTTCCTCTCTCTCTGTCTCTCTTCCCCCTTTGGCAGTGGCTGCTTAAATACAACAACCAGTTTGTTTGTATTCTTTTGGCGTATACCAACTGAAGGCCTTTGTTCATCTCAGTTCAAACATTACAACGTGACGGGATTCCCGCGGCAATATAATTTGGCTACATTTTAGCCATTTTTAATAATCTGTTAAATACAAATTTGACATCACTGTGTAGCTGCCACCTGCTTTTCAGTTTATTTTCTCTTGCTTAACAGAGTCTGTTAAAGTATAAGTATGAAATGTAGATGGCGCCACAGAGCATACAACAATCGTCTATCAAGCAACTATCGAATTTGAAATTTCAAACTGAAAATATGAAACTATTAAAAAAACTTACTAAAAATATTTATTCATCATCAACCATCCATGTATCTAATTGAAATCAGTAAACCAAATTTTTATCAGACCTTTGCGTGTTTCACATCCGCCTAAGACAACTCCCTATCGAAAATTACAGCCATTGACCAAATAATTGGCAGTTGTGCGAGCTTCAATCTCTGATTAGCAGAGAGCTTAACAAAGTCCAATATGGCTGGGGCAGCATGACCGAAATGCTATTTCACACGACCCTTTCCGCATTTCGTTTCCAATATGACTGTGCTAACGAATTGCGTCCGCCCCTCGCCACCCGTTTTTTTTTTTTTTGTCTTATCAGTCTATAAAATAATAATTATTAGACGACAGACAGCACTATCGACCATATATAGTAAGTCCATATGCTCATAAGTAATGGCTTTCCGGGTTTTTCTATGTATAATACATATGTATGTGTGAATTTGAATGTCTGCAATAACTCAAATTGAACGC
This sequence comes from Lordiphosa mommai, assembly GCA_018904225.1. Taxonomy (NCBI): domain Eukaryota; kingdom Metazoa; phylum Arthropoda; class Insecta; order Diptera; family Drosophilidae; genus Lordiphosa; species Lordiphosa mommai. Next base: position 1,468,102 of record JAEIFT010000018.1, read on the forward strand.
CATGACTCTGTACATTTCGCCCATAACCCAGAAAATTGACTCAGACAGAGATTATTGTGGGGCCACCTTTCCTCAAAATAGCTTTTTTTTTTTTTGCAACTTTAGCAACCACAATTGTAACTATTCCAAATGATTCAGCAAACGTTTTGATAATTGTTTTCTTTGTGTGTTCAGCTGTCGCCCAGACGATGATGAATTTGAATGAGAGTTGAGTGGTTTCTTGGGGCAACTGAAGATTTCATTAAATGAACTAGAGAGGGTCTCTCAATGCTTCAAATTCAAACAAATAAATCAAAAATTAAGCTATGTCTGGCGCCTAAATTGTTACTAAACTGTTTTGCCTTGGCTTAACTATCAAGAGTATTTTGAATTTCAAACAGTTCACAGGATTAGTCAAGCCATTCAAATAAATAACAGACACAAATCGTTAGATACATAAATAAGCTCAAACTTAATCAACTTTTGCGGTCTTTAAAGAGTAAAAAATTTAACTCAAAATCACCCTCATAATGAATTAATGGAAAGTTATAAAAAAAATAAATAAAAACTAATGGGCACACTATCAACGCACAGCAAAAACCATTTCCGATCCCATTAAATGAAGTACTAATGAGGAATACCAAAAAGTAAGGGTAATCTAATACTTGCGCTGATTGTTGTAGTTCTTGTTGCACTTTGCTTAAACACATGCTCTTAGAAATGTTTAAATATTGCTCAAAGTAACACAACTAGCTCACAAGTCCGTGTTATAAGCGTTTTTTCATAAGGCCAAGAAAGCGATAAAGAAAATTTTATAAATTATGAAGAGAAGGGGAAGCTATCAGATATGTATTTATATATGGGCATTTCCCCAAAATGTCCACCGAGGCTAATTTTTTTTCTGTTTTTCATTTGATAAGGAATCATTCATTTAACTATTTTTAAAGTGAACATGTCAACCCCAAGATTACGCAGCAGTTCAAAGTGCTTTTCTTTTTTTGCATTTTAAATGCACTTTATTTTTTACTTCTTTAAGATATAATGATAATATTCTAAAAATCTCTCATCTAATTTATCTAAAAAAAAATATCTTAATGTAATTTTGTTTCCTTTAGTCCATTTTTCAATGTCCCGTTCGATACCGAAGACTTAATCAGTTTCCAATTATGCAAGTTTACAAATTTTTAAGAATTTATAAAAAAAATCCCATAAAATTTTTGTTAATAATTCTTCAGTTCCGTTCTCCGTAAATTTATGTTTTTCTTCTTATATTTTTTGTTTTTTCAAAAAACATTTCTGATTAAACGGCAACATCTACCTATTGTAGTTAAAAAATATATACTAACACCCCTGATCTGAAATGTCCCGTTCGATCGTTATTATTTATTTAAAAAAACCGGTTTTTGACCACTAAACCAAGTACCTTCGCTAAGTTCTAAAACTTTTGGTTTAGAAATCCAGTTCGCTAGTTCGCTAGAGGTGGCCCCGAAACACCGTTTTGTCCCGTCAAATCTCTTATTTGCATTTTGGAATCGATTACCTGCATTCGCTTTAGCACTATTTATAGTGCTACTCAATACCTTCTTATAGTATTGATGCTTTTCTTTTTTTACTCACTTTTGAAGTGAAAAAAAGTAAAAATAAAACGTATTTTTGTTTTGACAAAAGGCTTAACTTATAGCTCTTAATTTGCCCTATAATTGGCGCTAAGCTTGATTTTGGGCAATTTTTACCTTTCAAGATAATTACAAAAAACCAAGGGACAAAAAACCGAAGTGGTTTTGGCGACCAACAATTGACAAGCCGATTCTAGAGAATTGCAATCTTTTTAATTTTAGATTGTTGTACATTGATGTCATTTAAAAACTGTTTTGATTTTACCCTAAAAAACTTATACGGTTTTAGGCACTTTCGCACGGGATATGTCGCATGGTACTTTTTTTTTACCATCATAACAATTATGTTATTTCAGTGACGCTTTATATTAGTAAAATTTGACAGTTTTCCTACGAAAATATTTGAAAAACTTTAAAATTTTTGGTCTTGGTGGACTTTTCGGTGATTTCCACCTTCTACTTTTTATACACTTGAAAAGTGTATATTAATTTTGCCCAGAAGTTTGTAACGCATAGAAATATTCATTTCCGACCCCATAAACTATATATATTCTTGATCAGGACGACGAGCCGAGTTCATTTCCGCTTGTCCGTCCGTCCGTCCGTCTGTCCGTCTGTTTCTACGCGAACTAGTCTCTCAGTTTTAAAGCTATCGAGCTGAAATTTTGCACAAAGTCTTCTTTTTACTGCACGCAACTAATATGTCGGAACCGGCCGGATCGGATGACTATATCATATAGCTGCCATAGGAACGATCGGTCCAAAAACTAGTTCTAGTGAGAAAAACTTTTTTGTTTTCTATCGTAGCGTCACCTATCCTGGTATTTATTAGTTTTATATATTTTCACACAATTCTGGAAAAATTTATCAAAATCGGATGACTATAGCATATAGCTGCCATATAAACAGTCGTTCAAAAAACTAGATCTAGTGAGAAAAACTTCTTTGTTTTCCATTGTAGCATCACCAATCGTGGTATTTATTAGTTTTATATGCTTTCACATAATTCTGAAAAAAATTTATCAAAATCGGATGACTATAGCATATAGCTGCCATATAAAGGGTCGGTCAAAAAACTACTTCTAGTGAGAAAAACTTTTTGTTTTCTATCGTAGCGTCCCCAATCTTGGTATATATAAGTTTTATAAGCTTTCACATAATTTTGAAAAAATTTATCAAGATCGGATGACTATAGCATATAGCTGCCATACGACCGATCGGTCGGAAAATGTGTTTTACTAAGATAAGTTTTTTTTATGGTATGAAATTTTTATTATCAACGATTTAAAATTTTTAAATATCTGATATCTATATCCAATATATATTTGACCGGTTAAATCGGTTGGAGTAAAGTTTTTCAAGTCAGTATTAAAACTTCGGCAAAGTCGAAGTTAGCTTTGCCTTCTCGTTTTAATTTAGTATCAATTCGACAAAATTTGCAGGCAAGCCAACAGTCGGATAGTCGATGCTATCTTTCTTCTATGTTTAAGTGACTAAGAACCTTTCTCAGTAAAGACTTATGGGCTTTGCCTCACATCAAATATAACAAAAAAAAAAAAACTACCCTAACATAGAGCTAGTCAATCGCAATCATGTGAAAGGGTTTTCTGGTCGCTTCCATCAAAAGCTTTTTGCCTCACTTTGCAGCTGGCCATAAATATATGAACATTCTCTTACATATGTTTCCAATGTGGGTTTCTGTGTGTGTGTGTGTGTGTGTGTTATGTGAGCGCGCAAAACTAGTTTGGCGCAAAAGTTTGTGCGTCCAGCGTCTTTAACCACGTGATGCTTAACCAAGGCCAAGGCAGACACAGACACCAGCAAGCGAGGGAAGAGCAATGTATGACACGTCACCTACTGCATTCGACAGGGAACCGGGAAACTGAGCGACTGCAGTGAGAGTGTGGGCCACTGTGTCAAGCACAAACAGCTGACTTATCTTGGACTTCCGACTATGACGTATTTATGGTTAATTTCGCAATCGCACTCCAGATAAGCTAGACCACTACGATTTCCATACAATTTTATTGTTTCGGTTTACAAAAAAAAAAAAAAAAAAATTCTTTCAGTTAGATATATTAGATACTTTCCGCTTAGGTTAGGAGGTGTGGATGACAAACTACGCTCTAGGATTAAATACGTGATATAGTTTATATATGTTGGGCTCGCCAGGAGCCAGCAGCTAGCTTCTTGTTTTTAGGCATTGGCAAAGTATTCCTTGGATTTGGTGGGATCGGCCACCATAGTTTTTTGGCCCGGCTTCCAGTTGGCGGGGCATACCTCACCATACTTATCCGTATACTGGAAGGCCTGAACTAGACGCAAAGTCTCCTCCACACTGCGTCCCACTGGCAGATCATTGATGGTTATCTGACGCAAATTCTGCTTCTCATCAATAATGAACAGACCGCGGAAGGGAATGCCAGTCTCTTCATCCAGTACACCATAGTCTCGGGCCACCTTCATGGATTTATCGGCCAGCAGGGGAATATCCATGCTGCCAAGACCACCCTGCTTCCGGGGTGTATTAATCCAAGCCAGATGGGTGAACTGGCTGTCGGTGGAGCAGCCAACTACCTCACAATTGATCTTGCGGAACTCGTCCGCACGCTCCGAGAAGGCAATGATTTCCGTGGGGCAGACAAAGGTGAAGTCCAAAGGATAGAAGAAGAGGACCAGGTATTTACCCTTGTAGTCGCTCAGCTTAATGTCCTCGAAGACGCCTTTGACGACGGCGGTGCCGGCGAAGTCGGGAGCGGGCTTCTGCAGCTGGGGCATCTGCAAGGGAGATTAAAAAATGATGCAATTTTTCTACCAAGAAACGGAACTTATGCAAAATGGCCGCCCAACGGTGAATGCTGGAAAGAGCAGCGAAAACGGGAAGTTTCATTTATTTGCCCTTTAGTCACGTTCACATAAATTTCAAATGTGTGAAAATTCAATGAAATTGCAAATATTTCAATACCAATTTCTGTGCAGCCGGCTAAAATTACAACAACAACAAATGTCGTGCCTCGCTTTTTGTGTGTGTGTGTGTGTGTGTGCGTCGACGGACGTGCCAATAAAGCACAAAAAAAAAAAACTATGCTCGGTGCGCAAAACTTGTGAAATAGCCATCCGCCTCTCATCATCATCTTCATTGTACAACAGCAATTTAATTTCATATTATTGTCTCCTCTTACGCTCCATTGTAATTTCTCTTTAACTTTTTTCATTATTTGCGTTAACGACATGCTGAAAATGTTCGACACTCACTTTAACTTGTGTTAGTTTATAAACGGTAATTGCAGTCTGCAACAAAAAAACAATTGATTTACTTCCGCTGACGAAAAACTGGTCAACCTTTCAGATCGAAATAAGATTCGCGAATAAAATTGCCGCTAAAACGAGCGGCCCTGCTAAGGTCTGTGTCTGCCGGCATATGTGCTGTTAGCCGCCAACAGAAAGTTAACAGAGAGTGTGTTAATGTTAGAGATGTGCAGGTGACTAGTACGTGACCCATTCAAATGGATCAATAATAGCTAGAATATTTTTATATATATTCAATTTCTAGTCAGATGAATGAACAAATGTGGCTATAACTACTCAGCTCACCAAGTTGATCAAGAATATGTGTTGGAAAGTGCTTTCTCCTGGCTTTTACAAACCTATGACCGAAATTATAAACTAATTCGTGAAGAAATGACAATGGGCGCGTTCAGCAGATACACTTGATCACTGATCAGCTTAATAAAGTGCTCTTATTATTTAGCATACTTTAAGGGGGTATAATTAAATTGACATTTGGAAAAGCATCATGTAAATATTATATTAAACACAAGAGGAAAAGTAGGCTACGTAAATTACCAAGAAACAAATCATTGATCAGGGATCGACTTTCAGTCTTTCCACCACTGAAATGGATCTGCAGTACGTTCGAAATTATCATCTGTCGAATATCGGTAAAGTTAATTGATTTATCTGAGGCCAGTGTTAGGGAGTACCGAGGTATTTGTAGATAAAAATTTGATGCACCTTTTACCTTACCTAGGTAAAAATTTTCATTTATTTCTCAAAGATAACGGTCTAGGTATTTTAATTTTTAATTTTAATGCAAATTTAAAGTTTTTCGCCGAATAAGACAATCGATTAATTCCAATTCCGATTTCACATGATTTGATCGAAATCATAATGTTTGGTGGTGTATAAATTCTTGATAAAACCAGGGGCACTTTTGGCTTTGTTGAAAAATAAAGTGGATTTTAAAGCTCTAATAAGGTACGAAAAGTTTTACTAAATCGTCGATTTTTTAAAAACCAACGATTTCCCCATTGTATTCGTATAAACACGGCTTGATTCGGTAAAAAGACCATAATTTTACAGTTATATATATTATTTAAGTCCAAGTGACCAATTGCTAAAAGATCTTAGGTCATTTTGAAATAGAAGCAGAGAAAATGGATCGTCAAAAGAGGCACATAGAGTTGGAGGCACATAAAAGTTGTAAAGCACTTGAGAAAAATCATTAAAAGAAAGGTTGGGCTGAGATGATTCGGATGACGTTATCGATTTCTGACACTGCTGACTTAAATCGCATTTGGATCGATGAACTAGTAAAGAACCGTTTTATCATCTATATGTTTTTGAAATCTAGGTGTAAATTAAGAAGAAGTATATTGCCAAAAATGTATGTTGCTTAAACGAGGCCTAAAATTTGGCAACATTAATTTTCTTATTATTCACCTAGATTTAAAAACATATTCAACGAGTCGAAGGTGTGCAATGTAATACCCCAGTTGAAAGAATTTTTGGAAATCTAGGTGAATATGCAAGAAAATAAAATATAGCTTCAAAAAAATGCTACAATATTCAACTTTCTTGTTGGATTGGGAATAAAGCTTTCGAGTTCCATGTATGAGTCTAAGAATTTTCGATTTGATTACTTATTACAAAAGTACCTTTTTAGTACCTTTACCTTTACCTAGGTACTAAAAAATTCAGATACCATTTACCTTGCCTAGGTATAGGTTTTTTCATTTATCTTGTACCTTACCTAGGTACAAAAAATGGGTACCTTTCCAATCACTGTCTGAGGACAAATCTGGAACTTGGATCGCAGAAGGTTCGTTTGAAGAAGTGGATGGTAGTTTGTATTTAAAACGCTAAACTGCAATATTAAGTGCTTTCTAGATGTAAACATCATTATTGTCTATGTTTCCCAATCTTGCATCTTAGCAGCATTTGTACTTGTATTGAGCAAGGTTGTTCTTTGGACAGTAGAATTTGTATAAGTCCACCCAGAACTATAACCTAGAAGTTACAAAATAATTAGTTTTTGATGTTTGACTAATGAAAAAAATACGTAACCTTTGAATGATCAGGACTTTTTGGCTATAAGTGGAATAGCTTTATATGAGAATTCGCTAAGGTGACTATTGCTACCAATATATGGATTGATTAACAATAAACTATATATTTCTATTCCTTAGTCATTTTCTTTTGTCTGTTTTTAGTCAAAGTTTCGCAACTTTATTAAATTTCACCAAAAACTGCTCAATGAAAATTTATGTTATTTAAAATCACGCACATCCCTATTCAAAACACGCTACTGACTTAACATAACCGTTTCAAAATGCACAAAAATAAACAGACAGCGCTGCCACTATTGCAAAATAACATGGCCCGTTAGAGCGCCAACATTTAAAAATTTAAATGGTTTACATGAATTTTTTATTAGTGCACATTAGATTAGTATGTATTTTTTTTTTTTAGTAATAGTTGGTAATCTAGTAAACATAATATTAAAGACATTATTAATAAGTAGTTGTAGTGGTTGTTGTTGCGTTTCGGTTTCGTTTTGCTCGTTTTTAAATAAATTATCAAGCACTTTTTGTCAGCAACCGCACAATTGAATGTGTAAACTATATATTTTTTTAAATATAAATGTTGCTGTTCAGTCTTTGTTTTTTTTTTATGTTAAATGTATGCAGACAAAAAAAACCAAAAAAAAAAAAGAGAAACTAAAATAAACTAAATTTTGGGAGGGGGGATTAATTGATACGAAATGGAATGTATTTTCAGGATTGTTGCCTCATCTGCTCCTCATCCATCAGCACCTGCTCCTGCTGCTTTTCCAGTGCCTCCTGCAGCTCGACAAATATGTCGATGAGATTGTTAATGCCAATTAGATAGCCATCCTCATGATTGCCCACCTTCCAGGCGGAATAGTGATCGATGTTTAGCTGCGGGGGTAGGGCCACGGTTTTGGCAAAGTCAATTAGCCAGACACTGGCATGGTTATGGTCATGCACAAAGAGCAGGGAACTGCCAATGACCTCGTGTGTCTGAAAGAACTCGGAGACGGCCAAAGTGGCGCGTATGGCGCGCAGGCGTTGTATGTAGCGAGGCTGCCAAATGGAAAAAGGATCAAATTAGGGATAACTCGTATGAAGGCAATACTAACCAGAATATGTGGCTGACCACTGAGGAACTCGTTGAAGGCCAATTTAATTTGTTCGCGTGACTTGGTCGTTTTGAAATCTTTGGAACTGGTGCCGTCGCTCTTCTTGATGCCCTGTAGAGCAGAAAAGAGTTAGTTGAAAAGAAGAATGGATTAGACTGGATAACCCACCTCAATGCGAAAGCCCAGCGTGGCAGTGCTGGAGATGGTCTCGCGCCAGACCATATAACGTGGCTTGGTTACCGCTTTGGCGGCATGCTCCTCCTCGTTGGGGGCCTGGGCATCGATTTGTATCATCTTGTCGTACATATCCTTGCGCAATTTTGGTTTCTCCTTTGCCTTGGACAGTTCCTCCTCCAGATAAGTGCGTACGCCCACCTTGCAGTCCATGACACAAGGTTGCACATAGTCGCTCAGCAGATCCTGCAGCTGCAAGTAGACTGGAGAAAGGGATTAGATGTTAAGTCTTAATTAAACCGGGACATTTCATGCTGATTTAAAGCAATTTTCCAGAAATTCTTTAAGCTACTTGAAATGTTGTCTGAGGTTTGGTAATATGAAGTTGGAACTTTTTCTTCACCTGAATGATTTTTGTGTAACCAAAACTTCCACCCACCTCCTGACCACGTCAATATTTATATAAATATAACTGTCATGCAAATGATTTGAGTTTTTTTTTTATTGTTTTCTTTTTTTTATCCAAATAAAAATCGTTCGTATTTGCGTCATATAAGAGTTGTCAATAGCAGGCAAGTTAACGTGCGCACAGGACAACGTCTGACGGGCCCCCTAGTTGTTATATAAACGAGAAGGCAAAGCTAACTTCGACTGTGCCGAAGTTTTAATACACTTGAAAAACTTTACTCCAACCGATTTAACCGGTCAAATATATATTGGATATAGATATCAGATATTTAAAAATTTTAAATCGTTGATAATAAAAATTTCATACCATAAAAAAAAAACTTTTCTTAGTAAAACACATTTTCCGACCGATCGGTCGTATGGCAGCTATATGCTATAGTCATCCGATCTTGATAAATTTTTCAAAATTATGTGAAAGCTTATAAAACTTATTTATACCAAGATTGGGGACGCCACGATAGAAAACAAAAAGTTTTTCTCACTAGAAGTAGTTTTTGACCGACCCTTTATATGGCAGCTATAGCTATAGTCATCCGATTTTGTAATTTTTTCAAATTATGTGAAGCATAAAACTAATAAATACACGATTGGTGATGCTACATGGAAAACAAAGAAGTTTTTCTTACTAGATCTAGTTTTGAACGACTGTTATATGGCACTATATGTATAGTCATCCGATTTTGATAAATTTTTCCAGAATTGTGTGAAAATATATAAAACTAATAAATACCAGGATAGGTGACGCTACGATAGAAAACAAAAAAGTTTTTCTCACTAGAACTAGTTTTTGGACCGATCGTTCCTATGGCAGCTATATGATATAGTCATCCGATCCGGCCGGTTCCGACATATTAGTTGCGTGCAGTAAAAAGAAGACTTTGTGCAAAATTTCAGCTCGATAGCTTTAAAACTGAGAGACTAGTTCGCGTAGAAACAGACGGACAACGGACAGACAGACGGACGGACGGACAAGCGGAAATGAACTCGGCTCGTCGTCCTGATCAAGAATATATATAGTTTATGGGGTCGGAAATGAATATTTCTATGCGTTACAAACTTCTGGGCAAAATTAATATACACTTTTCAAGTGTATAAAAATTTAAAAATAACTAGAGTGTTAGCTAAAGTTGGCCTGGCCCGACTGTTATATACCCTTTACTCAGAAAAAAAAAATTAAATTTTTTTTTTGTTTTGCATTATTATAGCTTGGGCATTTCCCTTTCATCTCCTTCAAACCATTTTGAAAAACTCGAAATATTTTAGCAGATATTGCCATTTTAGTGGAGCAAAGTTCATGCTTGAGGAAGCAACCTTAAGAGGGGGTCTTCGATCTTTGAAGGAAAGAATTTTGAGATTTTTTGTTTTGCATTATTATTAAAGCTTGGGCATTCCCCTTTTATTCCCTTCAAACCATTTTCAAAAATTCGAATTAGTTAAGCAGATCTTGCCATGCTTGAGGAAGCACTGAATACAACCTTAAGAGGGGGTCTTCGATTTTTGAAAAAAAAAGAATTTTGAGATATTTTGTTTTGCATTATTTTTATAGCTTGGGCATTCCCCTTTCATCCCTTCAAACCATTTTCAAAAATTCGAATTAGTTTAGCAGATATTGCCATTTTAGTGGAGCAAAGTTCATGCATAAGAATATTTTTACTCACGTTCTCCATCCTCGCTGGTCACCTGACCCTTATAGACGGGCACATAGGGTCTGAGAACATCCTGCATGAGCACCTGGAAGCATTCCTCCTCCTTGGGACAGAGCTTCTTGAGCACGGTGCCGGGTTCGGGACCAGCTTTGAAATTGCCCTGATGTCCGGCCAGTTGAACCCAGGGATAACGCTGCTTCTTGTACGTTTGAAAGAAGGGCGTCCATTGCACAATATTACGTATCTTTCGCCAGCCGGAGCTCTGCAAAGATGACAAAATCAAGGATTAGCCCACTAAAATGATTAACTCCATTCCCAAGTAGCGGCATCATAGCGGAATACCGCCTACCTTCTTGTGACCGCCGGCTGTGGTCGATGAGTTGTTGCTGTTGTCGTTGGGTGTGGCCGCCGAAGTGGATACATCCGAGTCCCATTCGGAACTCAGATCATCGCTGCTGGCATAACCATAATCTCGCGGCATGGGCACCTCCAGCAGCGACTTGGAGTACTGTATATAGCCCGGGCACAGGCTCTGACCCAAGGGCGAATGCGAGCGGCGTCCCTGCATGACCAAGGGCTGCGAGAGTTTGCGTCCACTGAGACTCACATGCTCACCCACATTGGCCGTAATGCTAATGGTGGGCATGGAGAGTTTCTTCTCGGCCCGTTGGCGTATGCCATGAGCCTGGGCAAAGGCCAGACTGCATTTGCGTGCCTGCATATTATTGCCGGAGTGTTTGCGGCGCAACAGTTTGCGACTGGCGCCAGCGCCAGTGGCCTCCGCCTCGCTGCCCGCATCCTCGCTATCGGCGGAAGCAGATTTAAGGGCACGTCCCTCAGCTGAACCAGCAGCCAGGCTGTCACTATCCACGCCATCGTCATCATCATCATCATCCAGACGCAGCCTGGCTATATCCTCGGGGGAGACATCCGGAAAGTGCAACAGCTTAATGGTCACCTTCTTGCCCGCCTCATTGTAATACACCTCCTTGGCGCTCATCCTGTCAAAGTCCTCGTAGATGCGCACCTGCGGCGAGGGCGGTGGTGTGGGCGGAGTGACCGCGGTGGGCGTGGCTGTGTTCACGGCAACGGGAGCGGGACGTGCGGAACGTGGGCTTGCCGTCTGTGTTAAAGCGCACACGGACATTTTACACGACATGTGACGATAGTGGGAGGCAGCAGGTCAGCATCACATTGGACCAAAACCACAGCTAGAGGCAGACTGACTTAACCTGGGACGGGGACAAAGAGATACATGGTTGGTTGGTCGGTCGGTTGGTGCTGGAGTGATCGTTGCTGCTGCTGCTGGTGCTGCTGGTGCATTTGCGAACCTGAACCTGTACCTGTTCGCGCCTTAAAGCACGCGGTTAAGCCAACACATCGAAACAATAACGAAGACATCAAGCCAAAGGTGTGTGCCTTGACTACTTAAAGAGGGGAAATACCCTAACCGCTTAACAGAGTCAAGTGCTAAACTCATGTTAGCGAGCTATTTACAGTTAAGTTTTCTTTCACCCACAAACAAAGCACGTTTTACCCTCAAATGATACACGAATTTCAAAAATTATGTTTGTAATGGAAGTATATAGATCTTAGTTTATCTAAAGTTCATTTTAGACAGCTGATTGTTGTTGGAAATCGTTTTTTTTTTTCCAAACACGTCAACAACCATCAGCTGTCAAAACTAAACTAAGGGCTGCATCGTTCTAAAATTTGACATGTCTGCCTAAATATGATTGGACTATAAGGCACCAAAATCTTTTTTGCGATAGCAGCGCACTCTGGCACTCTGTTTGAATCCGTTCAAAAGTAGTTGAGTGCCATAGCTCAAAAGTTATTCTAGCCTATGACCTGGAAATTTGTTGTGTAGGTTTGAAACAAGTATGTACACTCAGAAAAAAAACCGAGAACTTTGTACTTAAATCAAGTACAAACGGTGTCAATAGTACGCCAAGTACGAAAATACTTGATACAAGTACAAAATACTTGGTTCAAGTACGATTTTTTCAATCCCGAAATACTTGATTTAAGACCGTTTCGGGATACATTAAGTACATTTTGGACTGTTCCAATCCCAATTGGTTAAAAAAAAAAAATAACTCAACACCTCAACATAATGGGTTAATTTTCGGAATGCTGCTTCCCTAAATGTGTGATAGAATTATAACCCACAGTAAGAGTGTAGTAGTTGTTGTGGTTTTTTCTAACGTTGCATATTTGAGTCATCTTTTCTCTGAAACATATAATAATTTATAAATTAATAATAGCTTACTTTACCTTTCCTTGTCTGGGAATCGAACTCGGGACTTCGGGACTGAAGCACAAGAACGGCTGCGTTTTAGCGCACTCGACCGCGTCGCGCTTGCGAGACGAGGCGCCAAATTACATACAAGTACGTTTGCTCCAGACGGCAAAACGAAACTTAAAGAGAGAAGCCAAGAGAGCCAATTTGCTTTTGCTCTCAGCTTGTGCGCGCTCTCACTCGACACCCATGAACGAATCATACTTATTTTAAGTACAAATCGGTATTCATTATATCCCGTTCCCGTTTGAGTACAAAAAATTCTTGATTTAAGTATTTCGTACTTGATTTAAGAATTTTGTTCTCATTTTAGGAACATTTTGGGTAAATTTTAAACTTAATACTGATTCGTACTTACTTTAAGTACAATCAAGTACGAATTATACTTGAAATTTTAAGTACGAAACGGTATAAATTCAATCCCGTTCGTTCTAGAACGCTGGCAGCCGTTTTTTTCTGAGTGTAGTTAGCTACAGAAAAGTAACAACAAAATTGTTAAGAATTTTTTTAAAAAGAAAATAGTTGTCAACACAATTTGAAGGACCCGAGCGATGCCGGGCATACAGCTGTGTTTGAAATATAAATTGCAAAATACGCAAACATTTGGAAAGTCAACTACGTAAAAACTCTTATCAACTAGAAACTCAATGTGGTGTAGGTCATAGCTAAATAAAGGGCATCATTGCTTCGTTGTGATTTAGTTCGGCTTAAGTCCGTTGGTTTTTGGCCTGCCGCCGTCGTTCCTACTCACTTGCTGCACAAACATCAATCAAAATTGATTAAACTTAATACATACATCTGTATGTCTGTATACATTGTACTACATACATCCATACAAATCTCTAAGTGGGCATTGTAGGAGCGTGTTGGCATCTCGACAGCTCCATCTGCGGCTAGAAGCCGTACCACAAGCCCGACTCGGGCAAGGCAAGCTTAAAGGCAAAACTAAAACTAAAACACAAACATTATGATAATAATGGAAATGGCAACGGCTATCCAGTTACCCAACCGTATAGGAATACGAATCTACAGTGAAATTTTCTTTCCAAGCAGCATTTGACGTCATTTACCAAAGGCGATAACGAAGCTACACAAACGCGAAACCTTGATACCGCAAATGTAGCGCCGCGTCCCCATGTGCCATTTAGGGTAACCGTACCCATATACGAGACCTTCCTTACATACACCAGTATCTTTTGTTTGTAAACGATCGAGATTTACATAGTGGGGAAACGAGGACAATCGAAACAGCTGCACGGCACAAGCTAGGGAAATTGAAAAGAAGATTGTTTCTACCTATAATACAATATCAATAAATAATTGAAATAATTGTGGGGTACTAGAGGGCACTTCCAGTGGCTCGCGAGCTTCGGTTTTGTGTCTGCTCTGGCTATTAATGGCCTGTCCTACACTGATCTGTGTTCTGTGTTTTTTTTCCGATCTTATTGAAATTTGGAGACCATTTTTTATACCGCTTTTTTATAACCGTTACTCGTAGAGTAAAAAGGGTATACTAAGTTCGTGCAAAATGTAACAGGCAGAAGGAAGCATTTCCGACTCCATAAAGTATATATATTCTCGCGATTCGTGACTGTCATGTCCGACTGTCTGTCCGTATAAACTAACAGATCTCAGAGAGAATAAAGTTGATATAGCCATGTCCGTCTGTCTGTATGAACACCTAGATCTCAGAGACTATAAGAGCTAGAGCTGCCATTTTTTCTAATCAAGTTTCTTTCAAAATTTTGCCACGACCCCCCTTCCGCCCTCCCAATATAAAAGAACGTCATGTCTTCCACAATTTTGGAGAAGGTTTCTTCGAACCTTCTAGAGAATTATTACACTCATCATTATTTATCGACTCACCATAAATCATTTTTCAATCACATGAATGATAAAAGAGTTGCCACCCCCGCAAATTTAAAAAAACATCATATCTCCCATAATTATACACTTGAAAAGTGTATATTAATTTTGCCCAGAAGTTTGTAACGCATAGAAATATTCATTTCCGACCACATAAACTATATATATTCTTGATCAGGACGACGAGCCGAGTTCATTTCCGTCTGTCCGTCCGTCCGTCTGTCCGTCTGTCTGTTTCTACGCGAACTAGTCCCTCAGTTTTAAAGCTATCGAGCTGAAATTTTGCACATAGTCTTCTTTTTACTGCACGCAACTAATATGTCGGAACCGGCCGGATCGGATGACTATATCATATAGCTGCCATAGGAACGATCGGTCGGAAAATATGTTTTAGTGAGAAAAACTTTTTTGTTTTCCATCGTAGCGTCACTTATCTTGGTATATGTTAGTTTTAGGTATGTATCCACATAATTGTGGAAAAATTTATCAAAATCGGATGACTATATCATATAGCTGCCATAGGAATGATCGGTCTAAGAACTAGTTCTAGTTGGAAAAACTTTTTTTTTTTCCATCGTAGCGTCACCAATCTTGGTTTGTATTAGTTTTAGATGCTTCTGCGTACTTCTGAAAAAATTTATCAAAATCGGAAGACTATAGCATATAGCTGCCATATAAACGGTCGGTCTAAAAACTAGTTCTAGTGAGAAAAACTTTTTTGTTTTCTATCGTAGCGTCCTCAATCTTGGTATATATTAGTTTTATATGCTTTCACATAATTTTGGAAAAATTTATCAAAATCGGATGACTATAGCATATAGCTGCCATAGGACCGATCGGTCGGAAAATGTGTTTTACTAAGAAAAGTTTTTTTTTTATGGTATCAAATTTTTCTTATCAATGATTTAAAAAATTTAAAATTCAATTCTGATATCTATATCCTATATATATTTTTTCCCCCCAGTTAAATCAGTTCAAATTTTAAAGTTTTTCAAATTGTATTAAAACTTTTTCAGCACAGATCGAAAAGTTACCCGCTTTACTCCTTCTCATTTTTAAGATAGATTGTTCGAACCCTCTAGACCTATATTGCTCTCATCATTATCTATCGATCCACCATACTTTATTTCTCGATCAGATGAACTATAGAAGAGTTGCCGCCCCCGAAATTTGAAAAAAAGTGATATCTCCCACATTCGTAAAGATAGGTTGTTCGAATCTTTTAGACATATATTCTATTTATCATTATTTATTGATCCTCCATACATTATTTCTTTATCAGACGAAAGATAGTAGAGTTGCCACCCCGGAAGTTTGGAAAATACCTGATATCTTCTATAATTTTAAAGAAAGATTGTTCGAACCTTCTAGCTATATACTTAAATCATAATTTCTTATCGATCCACCATCAAAACAATCATTCATTTAAAAAAAAAAACCCTCATCCAATTATCGTGCACTTTTCGAAGAATTTAAAAATATTTTCCATCTCCTTTCGATCCCGACTTTAAAATCTTAAGTTCGAATAGCTTCGAATTCGGATTGTTCGGTAAAAAACTGGTTTCAGTGCGAGTATCCTGTAATTCTTTAAGCCTTCTTCCCCCCCCCTCTCCCGACTGCAGCTTGTCTCTGCTCATCACCATATTAGCCGTTCCTACCGTTTTGGCCCGTCTAGAACCAATTTTGCTATCGGGTTATCTAATGCAAAACGCATGTACAATCTCCGATAATGTCGTCAAATGCCTCCAACTCCAAATAGATATGGTTATACACAAATCGTGTGCTGGGTGTGGGGCGGGAGACTACGAGCTTAATGTGCGGCATTCACAGCGCATAACAATTTCTCAGTGTTTTTGTTATTTTTTTGTTTTTAACTACCGAAAGCTTAAAATTAATAAAGTAAACACTTTTTTTTTTGTGTTTCTTTTTCTATTTCGGCTGCCATTGACGCACAGAATTGGTGGCGCTGGGTTTGAGGGTGGGTGGGTGGTTTTTGCTGGCTGTGCGGCGGATGTTATTGAACGATCGAGACGCCAATTACGGGCGGCGGCAGCAGCAGGAGCAGAGGAGGTGGGAGGTTAGTTCCATTTTGGGAAGCTAAATGAGCTTCAATTGCCGAAAATTGTTGAATAAAAACGATTTCGGCCCGCCTCTTCAATTATATAATTTACGCTTTTGGATGCGTTGGGCGATTGCGCCAAACTGCGTAGCATTATACACTGAGAGTTCTCGACCCATTGACGTCGTCGTCGTTTCTGTTGTTGGTGTGTAAATGTTTACATAAACTTGAATAAATTGTATTTAGTGTCAGTCTCTGGTCTGTATCTTCTATGGTTACCGCATTTGGCGCGTGCGGGTTTAATTAACACTTTTTACAGCAGCAGCAGCAGCAGCAGCAGCAGCAGCAACAGCAGCAGGAGCAGCAGCAAACGCTTCCATTCTGCACAAGTTGCAACTGTCAACGCGCTTTCTTCACAGAAACAAAAACAAAAAACATACACAACAACAAGCTGCGAGACGAGGCGAAATTTAATTAAAAAAATCTTTTTTTTTTTTTTTTTTGGAATTTTTTCGAAACAACTCTGGTTATTATTATTATTACGGTTGTCGTTTGACGCGGTCTCTGGCATTGGCTTTTTGGCACAGAGCGAGGAGAGTGCGAGACAGACAGACAGACAATACTCGACCAGCCGCACGCGATCGCTGCAAAAGCTCAACTGGTCGGACTCAGCTCCGAGCTCCACGCGCGATGAGCAGTAGCAGCAGCAACAACAGCAACAACAGCAACAACAGCAGCAGCAACAGCGACGTCTCACCGTCGCGTCGGTTGTTGTATGTCCGTGTGTCCTAACTAACTACAATGGAACTGAATCTGAAACTGATAACAGTCAGCGACGGCCACAGAGATACGTACATAAACGCTAGACAGCGCGTCAAACGCCAACAGAATTGCAAAAGCGAGGGAGTGTCAAGTGGCGGACGGTGTGGCGGCCGGCCTAAGTTTGCGTATTGCATGCCTAGGGGTAGTGGAGGAATAGGAAACCAAAGGGGCATCAAAATCTATATATATACAGACGAAGCTTACTACGCCGCAGCCCCAACGCTGGTCCCCCCGCTGCCTGTTGAATGGCTAAAAACATTTTTACTTCTATGTTTTTTAACCGATTTTATTGATCGTTTCAGATTGGCTATTGTATTGTAGGTCTGTTTCCGTTTTCGATTTAATCAAATCGTGCGGAACCGGAAGTGGAAAATGTTCCCATTGCCAGAAACCGATTGTGTTATTGGACGAATTACTTCACATTTCCATTTATTTTCAATCGACTGCTTGAGGAAATTTATTAAGATTTATAAACCTTTACCAATTCCAATCGATCGAATTCGGAAACGAAAACAGATCTGCATATGATTTAAGTGACAAGATTCTAACTTTAAAATTGTGGCTGTGACAGTATTTTTAAGGATTGTGGGGTATGGTAAACACCTTGATCTACTTACATTCCAAATCACGTGACGCTGTCTCTTAAAGTCTCTGAGATCGACGAGTTTATGCTATATCAGGGCTATATCGACTCTGCTGATCGAGTCTGTTCTGTCTGTCTACATATATTTGCAACTTCTTGGACACCCTTTTTACTTTTTTGTATGGGTACAGGGTATAAAAATCATGGTGTATATGCAAAGTTTATCCAAAAGGAAGCATACTGCTAGAATTCGCTTTCTTGTACGACTATTCTAAGTGGGACTTTTTATACCCTTGCAGAGGGTATATTAAAATTGTCACGATGTTTGTAACGCAGTGAAGGAAGCATTTCCGACCACATAAAGTATATATATTCTTGATCAGCATGACGAGCTGAGTTCATTTCCGTCTGTCCGTCCGTCCGTCCGTCCGTCCGTCCGTCCGTCCGTCCGTCTGTCCGTCTGTTTCTATGCTATCTCCTCCCTCAGTTTTGAAGCTATCTTGACCAAACTTTGCAAAAACTCTTTAAATACAAATACGCTGCACATTTGTCGGAATCGGCCGGATCGGATGACTATATCATATAGCTGCCATAGGAACGATCGGTCCAAAAACTAGTTCTAATGAGAAAAACTTTTTTGTTTTCCATCGTAGCATCACCAATCGCTGTATATATTAGTTTTATATGCTTACACACAATTCTGGAAAAATTTATCAAAATCGGATGACTATAGCATATAGCTGCCATATAAACGGTTGGTCAAAAAAATAGTTCTAGTGGGAAAAACTTTTTTGTTTTCCATTGCAGCGTCACCAAACGTCGTATATATCAATTTTATATGATTCCACACAATTCTGGAAAAATTTATAAAAATCAGATGACTAAAGCATATAGCTGCCATATAAACGGTCGGTTCAAAAACTAGTTTTAGTGAGAAAAACTTTTTTGTTTTCCATCGTAGCATCACCAATCGTGGTATATATTAGTTTTATAAATTTCCACACAATTGTGGAAAAATTTATCGAAATCGGATGACTATAGCATATAGCTGCCATAGGAACGATCGGTCAAAAACTAATTATATTGAGAAAAAATTTTTTGTTATCAATGGTAGCGCCTTTAAAAACTGCAAGGGTATTTAAAACATCGGCGCCCCAAATTTTTTTTTAATTAAAAAATAATCATTAAATCTGGGAAATCAAACCCGTACCAAAACTCAAAAGAACCGACTTAAACTCAGTTACAGATCTGATATTTCCAATTTTTTAGAGAATCAGTGTTCGAGAACCGATATATATTTGGAACCAAAACAATCATAAAGAACCGAAACATCATCTTCTTGCTGTTTCAACTGTCATAAAAACTATTTTCGGCACAATACTTCATATATATAAAAACACTTTTGAACAACTTCGAAATCTGTATGCTTTTAAAATTTCTTTTTTCTACCTTTACATAGGTACTGAAAATTTCGGTTACTTATAACCTTACCTAAGTATATTAATTTACATTAACCTAGTACCTTAACTAGGTCAGAAAAATTAATACCTTTCTAATCACTCATAACAGGCAGAAGGAAACATTTTCGACCCTATAAAATATATATTGTATATTCTTGATCAGCATCAACAGCCAGCCGCTATAGCCAACCCGCTCAGAAATAAGGAGTGGTTCTGCCTTTTCAACCATTTTAAGGCATGTTTTGTGGGCAACCAATGCGTCTGTTTTAAATCTCTTTGATTTTATCGTAAAGTACTATTCCTTAGCTTTAAAATAAATTATCCCAGATAATATTGTGATTTTTTTAAACGAACCATTGTACCGTTTTGAATGCATGTGTTAGAATTTACATAATGTCTGACTTCATTTTGCTGTCTAAAAGTATGCTAAGCAAAAAAACAGTACATCGCCTAGTAATTTTTATTGAATTATAATCCATTGCATACTTGTGGGCAAGGGAACATTTGGTCGGTTCGAATACTTGTGTTCAAAACGGTATATCTTTGTTGAAAAAAATCGCAGAATTGTTTGGGATATTTTTATACCCTTGCAGAGGGTATATTAAAATTGTCACGATGTTTGTAACGCATAGAAGGAAGCATTTTCGACCACATAAAGTATATATATTCTTGATCAGCATGACGAGCTGAGTTCATTTCCGTCTGTCCGTCTGTTTCTATGCTATCTCCTCCCTCAGTTTTAAAGCTATCTTGACCAAACTTTGCAAAAAGTCTTTAAATACAAATACGCTGCACATTTGTCGGAATCGGCCGGATCGGATGACTATATCATATAGCTGCCATAGGAACGATCGGTCCAAAAACTAGTTCTAGTGAGAAACACTTTTTGGTTTTCTATCGCAGCGACACCAATCGTGATATATATATGTTTTTTATGCTTCCACACAATTCTGGAAAAATATATCAAAATCGGATGACTATAGCATATAGCTGCCATATAAACGGTCGGTCCAAAAATTAGTTCTAGTGAGAACAACTTTTTTGTTTTTCATCGTAGCATCACCAATCGTGGTATATATTAGTTTCATGTACTTCCCCACAATTCTGGAAAAATTGATCGAAATAGGATGACTATAGCATATAGCTGTCATAGGAACGATCGGTCTAAAAACTGGTTATAGTGAAAAATTTTTTTCTGTCATCAATGGTAACGTCTTTCAAAACTGCAAGGGTATTTAAAACATCGGCGTAGCCGATGTTAGCCTTCTATTTTTTATTTTAAAGCTAATGGATATATCTTTTCATTAGCATTAGGTATCGAAACACTAAGTTTGTGTACAATCAGGTGAACGATAGTCGAGCAAATAAGCAAATACAATGATTCCACAATCACAAAGTTCAGACTCTCCCACGCGGTAATTGGCAGCGTCGGCCGCATCTGCGATGGGCAGCACTTTACACAGTTAGTGTGGCGTCAAACTTTAGCAGGTAGAGAGTATATTACAGTCGTGCTTGACTGTCCTGCCTGCTTGTTTTTCATGTATTTTCAGAGAAAATTTAACCGACTCACTCATCAATGCGATCCTTTGTCTTAGTTATATCTATCCACAATGTTTAAACTTTCTCTTTCCTTAAGGCCAGAATCGGTTGAACGATCTACGCTTCTCTCGCTCTCTGCTGGGGCTGTGACTGTGACGTCAATGGGCAGGCAGACAGCACCAGCAGCTTTTAGACCGGTCCAACAGTCCAACACACACTCGTAATTCAATGTGACGCCAACGAATTTAAAAAGCTCACGGCGATCGCTTCTTATGGAAATTCTTAGCCAAGTTACCAACCATGAGCTTTTTCCCCCCTTATCCCCCCAAAGCTCACACCACACATAATTGGAATGGATGGATATTGACCTACCTTCTTTTTGGCCGCCTCAGCCGCACTGATCACGTACAGATCGACTATGCCCAGCAGACAATCATCGCAGCGGCAAACATCCTCACCGAAGGCTAACGAACCGAGACTGCTTGTCGAGTCCATCGAATCGGTGCGACGCAAGCGACTGACCACAGCTCCGCCCACTCCAGAGTTGGGGGCCGTGGGGCTGGAGCTGGCTGAAGCTGCCGCTTCAATTTTACGCGCCAACAACTGCTCCATAAGCGTACGCGGACGCGAGGAGGATGGAAACAGGGCCATTACAAAGTTCTTGGCCTAAGTCTTTTGTTTTACGCGATTTTATATAGTAGATCAATGTCTTAGACTCTCAACTTGCAACACATACCTGCAACGAAAAGGGGGAAAAAAAGTAATGTAAATCAACAAATTGTTTATCTATTTGGGTATTTGTTAGGTTTTACTTCCGATCAAAAGATACTTTTTTAACAACTTGGAAGACGTTGACTTTGGCTTGAGCTCGTTTTTCTAGAATTTCGTCTTGATTGTTGTTTATTTTTTAATTTATTTTTTTGGTTGTTTAAGTTTTTGTTGTGCTGGTTCCGGTTTATGAGTTTCAAAAGCTTTTTAAACTCAATTAAGTTTTGATACGTGGGAAATACTTTTACTAATTAAGAAGATATATTTATACATCTACTAGCTGATACCCGCGGCTTCGCTCGCACTTGTTTGAAAGTCACTCCTACGTGTTCTACAAATCGCTTTTGATTCCAAAAACGACCCTATTCCCATATGATTTGGGTCGTTTTAGGGTCGAAAGCGATAGCTAGAACACATGGGACTGACTTTTAAATTTTGGAAAATCATCCCCCAAAAATGGGAAAATGATCGGAAAACTGTTGTATGAAAATCTGTTGTTTTTCATTCGAACAATTTTAAACTTATTTTCACATTTTGGAAAATCCCCAAATCTTTTGAAAGCTTTATCTGGAAATTTCAATAAAACTGGAAAAGCCATAATCTTAACTTGCCCAAACCTCAATCAATCATATCATAAAACAAAATATGCAAATTCGATACGATTACACATAATATCGGTATATTGTTAAATCTTTTTTTTCGAAAACATTTGGAAAAAAATAAAGAAAAGTTATTAATCAATTTTTTAACATTTTTCAAACGTTTCCGCACATTTCACTTGCTAAATTTAAACTTTTTAAAATGTGCATTAACTTAGCGTAAATGAAATATGTTGCAAAAATTAGTTCCATCCACTAAATCAAAGCTCTGCATGGGGATCTTTAGTTTCACTATTCCATTTCACACCAACAACAACAACAACAGAAAAAACGGCGGCTAGTTTACCACAATCCAAATATTTATGGCCCACAATTTGTTGTGTGTCGCCGCTTATCTCAACGCAAACCGCTAGGCCGTGGGCGGCGGGGCGTGCCCGAGGGGCGTTAGAAGTGGCATTCGCGTAATCGGCCAGCTGATAAAAAGATTTCTTGTTAATTAACATGAAAGTGCAATGCAAGAGCCAAGCTCAAGTCTCAAGTTTCCCCCAAAGCAAAACTTGTTGCAGCTAAACTGGCTCCTGGCCAGTTGTTGTTGTCGTCGTCATCATATCGCCGCATTTATGCGCACATAAAAGTCAAATAATAGATCCAAAAGATACTTTGCCATAGAGCAACTCCGAATGCAACTCCAACTCGTTGCAGTTAGCCTGGGAGTTGTTGTTGTTGTTGTTGTGGTTGCTTTGGCTGTGGATGTTGTTGTTAGCCAAATGATTTATAAGCGTTGTTGCTGTTGTTATACCCTAACCAAAGTTCCCCCTACTCGAAACGGGTAGCACAGTTTGAGCAATTGGGTTGATAATGAGTCGTTTTGAAATTCTGACTATATATATCGCTGCCATAGGAACAATCGGTTCAAAAAGCAGTTTGAGTAAGAAAAACTTGCTTTAAGGGTTTAAATGGGTTTTAAGCAGGGCTGCAAACCGGTCCGGAACCGAACCCTTCAGAACCGGTTCACAGGTTGTGAGCCTGAACCGAACCGGGAACCGAACCCCATTGAAAATAATCACGAAAACCCGAACGCGAACCTAACCCAGATTTCTAATTGATGGGGTTCGGTTCTAAAAAAAATTGCAAGCACAGAATTTAGTTTTGCACTTTGTCCATGTATGGACAGCGACACTTTTTCCCGTCCGCAACAAAAGACTGGACAAAATAACTCAACCTCAAGCAAGGGAATTCAATTTGCATCCGAAACCGTATTTCTGGGTATTATTTTGTTCGTACGGAGATGCAACGGCACGGTGAATACAATGAAAAGTTTTACGTCATTTAAATGTCTTAATTTTTTTTACACAAGTCACAATTTAAATACTTTTAGCATTTCACTCTCACAATATGCCAGTCAAAGCCGTGCTGTGGCGGTCCCATTCCTGGAAAAAAATAGCTTTGACTGGAATTCGCGGAAATTTATGAACGTGTTCGGCCACACTATAAGTTAAGGATGAGACATACCAGCGTATCTGTGATTAAGTCACTGTCACTGGCAATCATCAAATCACAGTGACTGCATTTAAAAAGCAATAGTGTGATTTGGTGACTATAAGTCACTGTGACTTAATCACAGTTACGCTGATATGGCCAATCACAGTTACTAAATCACGGATACGCCGATAAAGGTCATCTCTTATTTATAAGCCAAAAGTGGCCGTGTTTTTGCAGGTTTCATGGCCACAAAAATCACATCAGTTTCAGGAAACCCACTATTGTGAAAGAGAAATGACTTTCGCTGATAGTGCAAGTTGGCAATATCGCTCAACTCTTCTAAACATTTATAGAATGTCTGATAGTTTAGTCAATCTAGAGAGATCATTTATGTGCTTGACTGCCAAAAACTGCAGCAGTTTATAAGGCATCTCTTCTTCAAATTCTATTAAATTATTTATTATGTACATAAATATATAAAACGCAATTTGGAACCCAAACCCGAACCGGAACCTCGGTTCTCAATTTAAAGGGAACCGGTTGTGAAACCGAACCCCCAGCGCAGGGTAAGGGTTCGAACTCCGAACCGAACCCCTGTCGAAATTGGAGGGGTTTGCAGCCCTGGTTTTAAGGGTCGAAAATGATCCAATTTCTTCACTGCAAAAAGTTTATTAATTTCGCCCAGAAGTTTGCAATGCTTAGAAATATTAATTTCGGACCCTATAATCTATATCTGTTCTTGATCAGGACGACGAGCTGACTCCATTGAGCTTTGTCCATCCGTCTGTCGTCTCTCAGTTTGGAAGTTTAGAAGATATAGCCATTTTAGTGGAGCAAAGTTCGTGCTTGAGGAAGCACTCAATACCAATACAACCTTAAGAGGGTGTCATCTACCTTTGAAAAAAAAATTATTTTTTCGATTTTATTGTTTTGCATTATTATTATAGCTTGGACATTCCCTTGTCATCCCTTTCAAACCATTTGCAAAAATTCGAAATAGTTTAGAAGATATAGCCATTTTAGTGGAGCAAAGTTCGTGCTTGAGGAAGCACTCAATACCAATACAACCTTAAGAGGGTGTCATCTACCTTTGAAAAAAAAATTTTTTTTTCGATTTTTTTGTTTTGCATTATTATTATAGCTTAGACATTCCCCTTTCATTCCCTTCAAACCATTTGCAAAAATTTGAAATAGTTTAGAAGATATAGCCATTTTAGTGGAGCAAAGTTCATGCTTGAGGAAGCACTCAATACCAATACATCCTTAAGAGGGGGTCATCTACCTTTGAAAAAATTTTTTTTTGTTTTTTTGTTTTGTCATTCCCTTGTCATCCCTTTCAAAACCATTTGCAAAAATTCGAAATAGTTTAGAAGATATAGCCATTTTAGTGGAGCAAAGTTCGTCACCTTGAAAAAATTTTTTTTTGCTTAAATTGATAGTTTAGAAGATATAGCCACCTTGGAAAAGCTTGAGGAGGCACTCAATACCACCTTAAAAAAAGGTCTTCTACCTTTGAAAAAAAAATTTTTTTTCAGAATTTTTTGTTTTGCATTATTATTATAGCTTGGGCATTCCCCTTTCATTCCCTTCAAACCATTTTTAAAAATTCGAAATAGTTTAGGAGATATAGCCATTTTAGTAAAGCAAAGTTCTTGCTTGAGGAAGCACTCAATACCACCTCAATTTCGCATTTCTCAGTGCTTAAGTAAAAAATTTTTAATTAAATTGATTATGCGATTTATAGAACTTTTCGGCTTTTTGTAAATACGAAAAAATTCTTGATATAAGAATATGTGTTCCTATTTCAAGAATAATAAAGGTCATTTTTGGACTGAAGAATGTTTCGTACCGAATTGAAGTGCAATTTTAAGTACAAAACGGTTAAAATTCCATCCCAATTATGCTAGAACTCTGCCAGTGTTATTTTTCTCTCTAAGATCTGTTAGTATATATCGACAGAATGACGGACAAATTGAAGCTGATCCAGAGTATATATACTTCATAGGATCGGAGATAATTCCTTCTTTGACACTAATCTTCTAACTCACATTTTGTAAGTGTACTGAAACTTCGTCTTGGTGATACACAGCTGGACGTTTTGGCTTAAGTTGAACTCCTTCTTGTGTTTATTTTGGTTTTTGTTGTTTGCTTTTTTGTTGTTGTTTCTTTGTTCGCCATTTTTCCCCCTTGTCTGCCGTGTGTGCTGTGCCATGTGTGTCGGGTTGCTTAAGCCAACTGTCTTGTACTTTTATGGTCGCTCGTCTTATCAATAATTTATGTCAGATTATACCGTTATGTCACAATAAATTAAAGTTGGCAACTTATTTTCCAGGCCTCAGTCTTTCGCATTTCGTTTTTTATTATGGCCAAATCTGTCAGTTTAGTGGCACATTTGGAAAATGGGGAAAATTGAACGGCGGCTGTTTGCCAGTTGACCAGTTGGCCAGTTGGCGTGCCGCAGCAAATTTCACTGTCACGCCTCGTTTTCAATTAACTTGTTGGCGCAGCGGCGATAAATCAAATGAGCACAGCAGCAGCAGGAGCAGCACCAGCACCAGCAGCAGCCACTACTGGAGTCCGCCTTGCCGTGCCGCCACTACAGAATTGATTTATGAAGATCGCTTCATTTGCCGGCGGTTGCATGTCAAAGTTTATCGCCGGACTGAGGCGCAAGGCGGTGATTAATGTCTTTGGCGGTGATCGTATAAAGCTGCCCACCATCATCCACTATCCCCCCCCCTCTCTCTCAAGGAGCAGCCACCAGTCCAGTGTCCATAAATGTGCAACTGCAACTGCTAACTGGCAGCAGATGCTGTTTATGGTCAGTTGTCCAATAGGCCAAGTTGTCTGTCGTTTGTGCCCGGAGTAGTACCTAGCCTAGGGTCAATCCGTTCAATCTGCCAGATACAAACAGTAAATATTTATTTTATTGAGGAAGACAGTCGCTCGGAATGTGTGGGCTACACACAGTATCCCGTGCATTTACGTGGGTCGACTGATAAGTCAGTAGCCTAATGCTAATGCTAAGCTAATTTTTGTTGGTAAGTGTAAGCCATCATCTGATTGCTGCTGGGGGACAACGGAAGACGAAATAAAGGAGATAGTGGAAAGAATTCTTTCCTTCTTTTATACTTCCAGTAAAAACGGGTAAAAAAATAGTATAAAGGGAACTTCATCGTGTAAATGCGGACTAACTTCCTTACTTTCCTAATTTCCTACTTTCTTCCGTAACTTCCTTACTTCCTTAGTTCCTTACTTCCTTAGTTTCTTAGTTTTTTAATTTCTTAGTTCTTTAGTTCCTAGTTCCTTACTTTCTTAGTTCGTTACTTCCTTAGTTCCTTACTTCCTTACTTCCTTACTTCCTTACTTCCTTACTTCCTTACTTCCTTACTTCCTTACTTCCTTACTTCCTTACTTCCTTACTTCCTTACTTCCTTACTTCCTTACTTCCTTACTTCCTTACTTCCTTACTTCCTTACTTCCTTACTTCCTTACTTCCTTACTTCCTTACTTCCTTACTTCCTTACTTCCTTACTTCCTTACTTCCTTACTTCCTTACTTCCTTACTTCCTTACTTCCTTACTTCCTTACTTCCTTACTTCCTTAAGGTTTGGAACTCGGAAAATTCTGTGGAATCCGAAATTCCCGTGGGAATCCGCCCCGCACCTGATATACGATATACCTTATCGATCGATTGGGCTGGGTTCACCCTGTTCAATCTAGTAGGCCCTTATGGTGTCTTGATTTCATTGTGAATAGCTTGTCATTTGACATTCAAAACAAGACAACATAAAGGCTTACTAGATTATTATATCTCCTGCGTTGAACAATGTGAACTCAGCCTTACCGATCGATATGGTTCATCAAATTAGTGTTAACCACCAGATTCGTCAGTCCTTCCGACGTCACCACTGATGAAGACCGACGGTACGTGTTAAGTTAATCGTGCTTTATCTTTGAGTAAGGATATGCCATTATTCTTCAAAAATGTAGTAGCTCAGAAACCAGCAGCAAAAGAATTGGTAAAATTTAGTTTTTACCTTAAAAGAAAAAGACTTTAAGTAGAGGGTACCACCGGTCATCATCAGTTATGACGTCGGAACAACTGACGAATCTGGTGTTTGACACAATACGTAGCCAAATCTTAGCCTAGGCTAATGAAAGTTCATATGTAAGATTTTTTAAAGCCTTTACTTAAAGGTTAAAGCTCGGCTTTAACTAAAATCTGGTCGATAGATAAAATTTCTTTAATACCAAAAAGGTTCCCAAAATTAATGTTCTCAATTTGTTGGCACTTTGCGTTGCGTATTGATATCTATCT
The DNA here is from genome assembly GCA_018904225.1 of Lordiphosa mommai. Lineage (NCBI taxonomy): Eukaryota > Metazoa > Arthropoda > Insecta > Diptera > Drosophilidae > Lordiphosa > Lordiphosa mommai. Next base: position 1,496,228 of record JAEIFT010000018.1, read on the forward strand.
TTCAAATCTAAACCAGTTTAGATAAGACACTAAACATGCAGTTGAAATTGTATCTAAGTTATGTATGTATATGAATGTGAAAGTTGTTGAAAGCGGGGAAGGGGGGTGGGTGATAATTATCGCACAATCAGAACATGAAAAATATATTAAAATTATAACCCATGGAAACACTCGAAGACAAGTTTTAATTAATAACAAAATCTACTCACTGGAGGATCGTCGGGCAAAGCTTTTCCACATTGAAAAAAAAAAAAACAAAAACAAAAATCAATTTCCACAGAAATTGGAACGGAGCACCACCAAAACACTCAAAACTCAAAGCAAATAACGGTGCGACGGGGGAGTTATGTGACGAGGACGCGGATCGATATAACTATCAACGATCGGGCCGCGATGGTTGTTGACTTTGGAACGGCGCACAAGCAACTGAAAACGTCGCCAGGCCGGCAGTCACAAGCAAAGCTTCGCCCCACGACGAAGATCAGCCAGCCGAAGAGGCACAGCTAACGAGCAACCAAACCGATCGACGAGCGGGTCTAAGGCCTAATCCTAGCTTCTAATCGACACATAAATCAAAGAAGACGACGACATGATGGAATAATGGCTCTGATTGAAATGTCAGGGACAGGGACGATCTGCGCCTGATCCTCAACAAGGCTGCTAATTGCGGCGGCAAATTGCAGCCAGCATTGATTTGCATAATGGTCGCCGGTCGCCGATCGCCCAGTTCCATATGCAAATTGGCCTAGGCCTAATCGAAAACGTACGATCGCTTGGCCGCCGGCAACACTTTATGACAGACTCGGACGGCTGTCACAATATTTGTACGGTATTAATTGACCACTTGACGCCCTGGTCGCCGCCATTTCCCTGGTGTGACTTTTTTTTTTTTTTTTTTAAGTGTTTTATGAAGTCAGCCAGATGGGCTGGCCCGATAAGCAGGGAGGCAGGCCAAATGCTGCTGCAGGCTCCGGGCAGGCGGCATAGCTCATAGCCTGTCATAGATACCCCGCCGTTGCATGCAAAGCAAAGATGCATAGATACATAGGGAATGGGATTGGGAATATGGGTATGGGAATGCGTTGCGTATGGCGAGTCCATAGGGTCATTTACCCAAGGTATTGTATCATTGTCTTGGCTATCTTTAATATAACATCTGTGTACGGAGATTTTTGTATGTGCTGAGTGTCTAGGCAGGCATTACTGTTTTGCTTAACAAAATTAAAGCAATCAATTTTCAGTGTTTTTAACATTTGATAAAAAAAAAGTTTTTCACACGAAGACCTATTTTTCGACCCATCGTTTCCATAGTATATAGTCATCCGATTTTGTCCAACTTTTGCAGAACTGTGTGACAGCATATAATTTTCATTATTCCTAAGTTGAAGAACGCTATCTTGGAAAACAAAAAAGTTTTTCTCACAAACCGACCCATCGTACCTATCAAAGCTATAGGATATAGTCATCCGATCTTAAATCAAATTTTGAAGAACTGTGTGACATAAATGATATTAGTTGAAGACTATGTTCCAATATTGCCCTAATATACTTTTTCGAGACCTCAATAAGATATAACAGCCTTAAAATCGCTCCAAAACTATTAATTAACTTAAATCTGTCGCTGCTCCTCCAAATATGGAGCTACGTTAATGATCTAATGCATTTCGTATAGATTGGAACCCGAACTTAAAGACTATGTTCCTATATTACCCTAAATACGGTCGTCATATACTTTTTTGAGACCTCAATTAGATATAACAGCCATTAAATGGCTCCAAAACTATCAATTAAATTAAATTTGTCGTTGCTCCGCCGAATATGGAGCTACGTTAATGCATTTCGAAAAGACTGGAACACGTACTTTAAAACCACGATTACGATTTAAAATAATCACTATTCCAAAATCTATCATTGCTTTCCTTAACATTACAAATAACTAAATATATTATATCAAAACTTTCTTTAATTGAAAATAATATTTCTAAATTTCAGGTCGAAATCGAACTCGAATTATTAGGTAAGTCCATTTTTAAAGTTTTAAGGTTGACATTTTTCTTGAATTTCTATATTTTCGAAACGATTTTTTTAAGACTTCGAAATCCTTTCCATTTAAAGGCCTATACTCAGATGAGATAAAAATGTGTTTTTTTTACAATATTTTATTTAAATAGAACCACTTTCAAGCAGCTTCGAAAGTTGAATACTATTGAAAAGCTTCCTTATTTATATGAAGTATTGTGAAAAACTACATTTTTATCTCATCTTAGATAAATATTTTAATCATCATAACTTATCGATCCGCCAATCATTTTCCTATCCGTTGAATGATTGTAGAGTTGCCACCCCCACAATTTGGAAAAATGCTCTATCTCCCGAAATTTTGAAAATAGATTGTTGAAACCTTCAAGACAAATATTCTACTCATCATAACTTATCGGTCCACCATATATCATTTCTCGATCAGATGAATGATAGTAGATTTGCCGGCCCCACAATTTGGAAAAAGCTCATATCTTCCGCAATTTTGAAGATAGATTGTTCGAATCTTCTAGACAAATATTCGAATCATCATAACTTAACGATCCACAATACATCATTTTTCGATCAGACGAAGGATAGTAGAGTTGCCACACGAACTTAGTATACCCCTTTCAACTTACCGAATATCGGGTATTCAAAGGCTACTTCAATTGTTTGAATATTTCCATTTATAATACATGCCGTTTCAATTTCGTTAGGAAGCTTTGGAAACTGCAGATAGGTCTCAAAAAGATGCTTAAAAGTTTTCCTTAATATACAAGAATTTTAAGAATTTTTTACAAAATACCGGTATAAACGCCTGTCTCCAAACAAGCACTTTGGACACCGTCTGTGTCGTCGCAATGTCGCGTTGTCATGTGTGCAAATTGTCGCCAAAGTTGTGGTTGTGTTTGGGTGTCGGACCGACATGCGACATAACCTTTAAGGCAATGGTCTGAGGCATACGTATACGTATATATTTACGGGAGGGTGTATGCGTGAAGGGGGAACTAACAAAAATGACAAATATGCTGCAGGCCTTCGGCACGCAATTCCCCAATGCAAACCTGGATTGGTTTGCGATCGAGATTCGAAAAAAAAAAAACAAAAAAAAATGAAAGAACAAACAAGTAAGAATGTTGGTCAAGCCCGACTGTAATATACTCTGTAGCTGCCAAAGTTTGTATATAACTGATGAGGTTTTAAGGTTTTAAGATCAAGCTATCTACAAAATTTTGGAAGATATATGAGTTCTTTTTTTCGATGCTTTAGCTCTTACCAGCTCTGAGATCGGAGCTCCTCCTTACCCACATTTGCCCCCACTCATTATGCCCGTTGTTTTTTTTTGGTTTAGGGTACAAAAACTCCGACAAGAGCAAATGACGCAAATGTTGGCTGGGAGTTAAAGCTGAAGCTGTTTGCTTTATGCTTCCTGCGGTTGGCCTGTGTTTCTTTATATTTATTTATTTTTTTTTTTTTTTGTACTTTTTTTGTGACTTACAACGTGAACAACGCCCGCAGCCATGTAATTTACTTTGACGATCATGCCGTCGCTGATGGCTCTACTGACGTCAACGGAAGTTATCGCTTGGTCCCCAGGGCCACCGTCTCAACGCCAAGACCCCCAGACTTATGCCCCTGCCTAATCCCACCACCCCCAATCCCCATTCACACAGCCTAGATCTATTGGTTGATGTGGTAACTAAGTAGATATGACGAGAGCCGATCTTGATTGACAACCGTCATCTGTTTGGTGGGGGAGGGGGAGAGGGACGGCAATTGGCGTTGGCGGATGTGCACGACTATGCCATAAAAACACAATAATAACAACAATAGCCACACCATCCAATTATAATGTTAGGTGTTACTCGACTCATCATCAAATGATCGTCGACGTCAGCACAAAACGATATTTTTACACACAAAGAGCAGAGAGAGAGAGAGAGAGAGAGTAAGAGTAAGATAAGCAAAGGCTAACAGTATTTTTATTTGGTGGGGAACGTCTACTTTGAATTTGTAAAGAGTATGCAGGGCATATCGACAATTCTGAGGACTTTTCATTGAAATTGTTCTGTCAAAACTATTAAAGGAGAAAAATCTTGTGGTTTACAACTCCTGGTTTCGAAGGAATAATTCAATAACTCTCGAAGGTATGAAAGCAGTTGGTACCTCGTTTTCAAGTTTACCCCAAATGTTGCTAAAATGAGAAAAAAAATTCTTAAATCAAGAATTTTTTATACTCAAACGATCTAGAATGAACGGTATAGAATTAATACCGTTTTGTTTTGATATCTCGGATTTGTATACTCTAATCCAGACGTCGTCGCTTAGGGCGCGCGCACACAGGCAGCTGAAAGATGAACTGACGGCAGAACATTAGGCTGAGCTTCCAGCTTTTGAAAAACAAACACACTACGCTCATGCAAGTGCGCAGACCAGGCGCTTAATTCATCTTTTCAGTTCAGCCGTAAGTTCAGCTTTGTTTGATCGATCAAGCATGTTTGTTTTTTTCAGCTCGCTGATAATGCGTATAATTTTGAGGGTGTTTTTATTTTCAATTCTGGAGAGGAAACTAATAAAGGTTTTTCCAATTGGTTTTTTGTATTGTGTTATTTAAAATTTATATAAAAAACATAAAAAAAGATTTTTTGAATTTGAGGGTGGGTCAAAAAAGTTCTCGGCCTGCCAAGTTAGGTCACCCAAAAAAATGTGTAGTGGTGGTATCCGTGATTATGATTTCGGGACTGCAGGTTGTAGAAAATTAAATCGGAAGATAAAGTTATGACCAAAAGTGATGCATTACTGACCTGTACCTCAATCATAAAAACATAAATTTTATAAAAAAAATTGAGTTCATTTATTAAAAACCTATTTTTGACTTTAATTTTTTAGTGTTATTAAATAGTTTTTTATTGAGGTACGAGCCAGAATTCCATCAATTTTGGATCGATTGCATCATTGCTGATCAAAATCAGTTAATCCAAAGAAATCGTCACATCAAACTATTCACTAATTTGTGCAATTGGCGCCAAATCTCAATTGTGCTTTTACATTTGTGAAGTAAACTGAAGCAAAATTCAGGTCGATAAGCCCTCGGAACGCTTACGCGGAATAATTGCTGAAGAATGCAATTTCATTCTTATTTCTCGATTGGCCATTTGATTTGAAGTCACAGACTCTTGATGCACCTAAAAACATAATTGTGCGCACTAATATTTATAAATGTTCTGAAGTTAACACTAGATATTCTAGATAAAATGTAAAATAAATGCGATAACACAGCATCGGAAAGTGATGGAAATGTCATAAAACGGGAGATAATGGTCATCAATTCTGTATATTTTTAGTAGGTTGTAATACAAGAGAAAAATTTGTAATTGTACATTCGATCTGAAACTTTTAAGTGACTTACACTTAAAAAATTTTTCATTTTGCTAACAAAAATGCAAAGGCAGCAAATTTTTTTATTGAATCATTATGTTTTTTACTGTTATATTTTGGAAATGGTGAACTGAATAGTTTCGGTTATTTGGTAAATTCCATTTTTCCATATATATGAAGAGATTTCGATTTGCATTCTCATATATCAGTAAACCGTTTTTGAGAATTCTCGCAATTGGTGTTGGCATCAGAATAAGCCAACAGTTCAGCTCAGCAATCTGTGTGCGCACCTTCAAAAATTTTCGTTTGCTGAATTCAGCTTTGTTGTCATCCGAGCTTTCGGCTCAACAGTCAGTTTATCTTTCAGCAGACTGTGTGCGCGCGCCCTTAAGTCAGGCCTGTCCGAACACATTCGGCAAATTCACACACACGAGCCGAACACATGCCGAGTCCTTCGCAAAGAGAGTAAAAAACACGCAAAGGCAATCAGTGCTCGCCTAGCCTTTAACAAGGTAGGTTCGAGCCGCTTTGCGTCGCATTATATTCGCACACCAATACACTCTCACTTTTCTAATGGACACAAAATCTAATGGACAGTGTATTTCGCAGTCGGGGCACTCGACTCGGGTATACTAAGTTCTTGCAAATGTATGGAATGGTCAAAATTAAGCAGCTCCATAAAGGATATATGTATATATTTGTGATCAGCAACGAACACCTAGACCAGTGATGGGCAAACAATATGTATGTATGTGATACGAAATTGACAGCAGCGCAGCGTGCTTATAGTGTCACAAGCTATACGAACGCGCCCTACACTGACCTATACCTTAGAGACTAATTAAAGGTTTTTAAATAAACCTTTCCCCATGTAATGGGTATATCGAACTCTGCGCCGAGACTTTAACTTACGCTTTAACCTATTAGGAAGATTAGATAGGATCAAGGGGTTCGGGATCGCTGGTGTATTCAAAGTTTACTATATTATTTCCTTGGCATATAAAACATCCTGCCAGGGTATATTAACTTCGTTCTGTTAAATTTCTGCTATTTTTAAACAACTTTATGATGGCTTCGATTTTGCGATTGCGGTCTCATGTCATAAAACAAAGACGAAGGCGTCCAGTGACGTCACTTGGCATTGCCGTTATGGTTTTTGGGCACCCACATACAATAACGCCGATCTTATCTGGAAAGTGTACGTAAACAACACACAAAAACAAAACAAACAAAAAAACACACACATTTCTAAAGAATCCACTACGCAGCAGTGAGCCAACTTTTAAAGCGAATTAGAAGAATCTCATGTTCGTTTGGGTGACAAGTGACAGGATTACGGGGAAATCGAAAGAACGAGAAATCCCCCATGACGTAGTTGAATTTAATGAATTTTCTGAAGCAGCCAAAAAAAACCCCATTTTGGTGCCCATTTACCGGGGGTATAAAAATGCCATAGATAAACCCTTGATAAGCGGATAACATCATTAAATACACGTATATATAGTATATATAGAGTTGATAAATATTTATACGACTTTATTATGTTTTGTTTTTTTTTTTTCAAAATTTTTCAGAGACAGAGACACACTCTGTATCATAATACAAAATACCTACATTATATATATATATATATATATATATATATAGGTACATATACATAATAGATATCTATAATACAATATACAGTTAACTATATGATAAGCTTTGTCGTTGTGATAAAAAAAAAAAACAAAAGCAAACTCTAGTTTATCAGCGAGCACACCCAATTTCAACATACCGAGTGGTTCCGAACAACGGAACCTCATTTCGTGTGTGTGTGATAAGATAAAAGTCAAATTAATTAACAGCCTTCTAGGCAAACAGACATAAACTTACACTCAAAAAAAAAAAATATATATATATATAAAAAAAGAACCTAACAAAGTTATACCCAGGTGTGCTACAAATCGCTTCCAATTCCCATACGATTTCGGTCGTTTTTGGGTCGGTAGCGATTTGTAGAACACCTGGGATAGAATACTGTTGCAAATAAGGTCGTTTTCTCTGTCACTTAATTTAACAAAGTTTATCTAGAAGCTACCTACCATTAGCTGCCTCTCTCTCTCTCTCTCTCTCTCTCTGTTAAACTAAATTGAGATTTCCCTTAATTGTGACGCCATCATCTTTGTTAGGCTGCCTACCCTGACCGCCTACCTTCTTCTTGGTGCCCTCATCTAGCTGGGTGGCCGCCATTAGTTCGCTTAGCTGCCGCTGCTCCAGCTCATCTTCCAGCTCCTCCAGCTCCTCCTCCTCCTCCTCGCTACTGCTGTGTGTACTGGACTTGCGTGCCAAGGCCACACGCACACCATTCACCATACACTCGCCCCCATCTAGGGCGGATATGGTCGACCCACAATAGTAGAGATTACTGCAGCTGCTGGCGGCACTGACATCCGACTGGCCTTCGTCTTTGGTACCGCCACATCCCTGGTTTGTTCCCTGTCCCGCTTCCAGCGAGCAGCGACGTTGCACACGTGCCCGCTGCAAACGAAAGTACTCCATCTCCTCCATGCTTATCCCACAGGCGGTGATATCATCCGAGTAGTCCGATACCACCACCGAGGGTGTGCGCACATAGCGTACCATGCCACCCAGCTCACTGATGCAACTCTGTGTGGATTCACGCCGAGAGGAGGGTGCAGCCACCACCACATTGCGTTCCTCCAGCAGCACTTTGGTGGGTATGCCCACTATGCCCAGCGTGCTGGTGGTGGGAGAGGTCAGTGGTGAGTCCGGCAAAGCGGTGGGCTCGGCCAGCGGCAGGAGAGCCGGTCTTAACGGAAGATCCGTAACGGTTAAGGTCATGCGACGTTGTGGCATAGCCATATCCATTAGGGGTTCATCCACCTCCAGTCCCAAGGCCGAATCGCTGCTGGCACAACGTGTGACCTTGGGATGATGATGATGATGACGTTGGGCTGCCTCCTCGTTGTCGCTGGGCATGTTGCAACCCTCATCCGAATTGGCCACGCTACCCGGCAACGGTTCCGCCTCCATCTTCTCCACCTTCTGTTTGACAATCATGGCCTGGAATTTCTGTATCAGGGGTTGTATACTTGTTGTTGACTTCGTTGATGATGAACGCTTGTCCAGATCCTTGAAAAAGGCTGCACGCAGTTGCGCCTTGTGCTGGGCCAAATGTTGTCGTTGTTCACATGCGACTGGACGTACGGATTGCTCCGCTGCTTTTTGATAACTAAAAGTCGTTGGCTCCGCCGTCGCGCATTTATTTTCAACATTAACCGCTGACGTCGGCGACGTCGTTGTTATCTTTGGAGCGGTGGGATCGGTAGCGGGGGCGGCACGGTCGCGGTCGCGGCACGCACTCATCGTAAACTCGGATTTGTGTTATGAAAGCGAAACGATCGCATCCCCCCAAAAAAAAATACAATACCGTCCGCACTTCAAATGCCACCTGCCGCTGTCGCGGCTAAACTGTGGACTCGGTTCTGGGCTGTGGCTCTGGATGGTTTTGGTTTGGCTAGGTTGGATTGGGTCTATTGAATTTTCGTAATTGCTCATTGCCCCGTCACCCGCAGCAGCGGAGTGGAGGGGGGGGGGGGGAGTGTTTGGGGGGTCTCTGTGTGATCTTGAAACGTTGACGCAATGTGCAATGATCCCGCACGTACACACTCACACACACACACACACACACACTTGTAACGGTTTATTTATACATATTTCGCTTTTTGTTGTTGCGCTCCAATTGCTTTGCTAGTTTTTTCTTAACTTGAGCGCGTAATTGCATTTAAGCACAAACACACACACACACTCGCACACACACTAACAGCGATACCGTTGACAGACAACTGACGCACAATGGGCCAAAAGGGGCAAGCAAATTTGTATGCTTGCCGACATATCAGCTAACTAGCTAACTCCCTGATCAGTGATACACTTTTGCAGAACCGGCTTTTTGGTTCTCTCGACGCGAAACTTCTAAATGTCTAAACTTCCAAACAGAAAAAAATCTTTTAAGAAAAACGGTTCGGTCCAATAATGAAGAGTATAATGAGTTTACGCTTCCCGAAGAAAGCATCTCCGACCCCCCTATCTTCTTTATATATCTTCTATATCAGAGGTGCCCTTGCCCTAAACTCTGAGCACTCATTTGTTGTTGCATTACTCTCCGCTATTGTCGCGAGTATACGAAAGCACTCACACTGCTCGCAGCATAGGCGAGACAATGACCGTCTTCAGTAGAAGAACTTGCTCCCTGATCAACGATATATTTCTTGGTAATATTACGTAGCCTACTTTTTCCTCTTGTGTTTAATACAGTGTTGCCAATTTGTCCTTTTTCCGGATAGATCTGTCCTTTTTAAAACTGGCATTTCCGGAAAAATGTTGATTTGTCCCCTATCCGGAAAAAATGCCTTTTTTATTTTGTTCTATCCCTTTTTCATCCTTTTTTTTAGTTTTATAAATTAGCTTTATAAATTCACACCAATTGCCTACTTTTCCTGAAAATCCACAGACTGCGAAACGTACTCAATATAGAATTTATATGTTTCGCTAAAAATATGTAGCGAACTCAATTTAATTTGAATTAAATTCTTTTCTGCTTTGAAAAACTCCCAAGCTCATCAGTAATTTCTATCAAGAAGGATACCGCCATAGTAAGGTCCTTTTCAGTTGTTTCTAAAAAAGTTCATAGTATCCAGAGAAGAAACTGTTTGAAACAAAACTTTGTGTTTTCTTCAGCCACATATTAATTCATCCTTTATAAAGCTTTTGAGAGCTCTTTTTCGGATCAATTAGTTTATTAGGAGATAAGAAATTTCCTTGCTACATCTAGATGTTTGCCGAATTTATTGTATTAAAAATATGCTTTCCTGCATATGGACTTTTATTTTGCTAAGATTTTGTTATCCATCTGCTGATGAAGAATTTGCTACTTTTCTCCCAAAAGGCTATAAAATGCTATCATTATATATCCTGGATAAAAAATGTATATGATTATGTATAATAAATGTATCTTTTTAGATAAAGTTTATTTATCGAACAATATCTAATTAAATCTTCCATAACATGGTAAAAGCCACGATCAACAATGCATATATAGCCAAACCGATCTTAGTCTAATGAGATCTTCAAGAAGTTTTTTTAACATTTTGTTTTTTTTTTAATTTTACAACTTTAATCATGTTTAATATAAAAGTGGTACCCCAACTAAAAGTCTACAATAATTGAAGTTAAAAATTTCGCAGGATTTTGTAAGTCGCGGATTGCATTTTAAGATTCAGAAAAATTCTTATGGGGGAGTCCTGACATGCCAGCTATTGCCATACAAATTTGGGAATTTTTAGAATGGGTAATTGTTCCGAAAAACGCTTGTGTTGGAAATGATAAAAATCTAAAATTCAGGGTTGGTACTAGATGTTTAAAAAAGAATCAATAAATTACTTTCGTTGATGTACTCTAAAACTGCATACTTAAAATATGGATAGAATTGGGGCCGATACGCCTAGTAAGCCCAGCTTTACCATTTGTCCTGTTTTTTTTGTCCTTTTAAAAAAAAATCTGTCCGTTTTCTATCTTTTTTTCAAAGGTTCATCTGTCCTTTATTTTTGAGGAGGCGTTGGCAACACTGGTTTAATAGGATATTTACATGGAGCTTTTTCAAATGTCAGTTTAACAAGACCCCTGAAATTTAAATTATCGCATCAGCAATGTTTTTCTCTTTCTGCTTCTTACAAACTTATTATAGTCTTTGTGCCTTTGGTATAGAATCAGTAGTGCCCAAATAATTAGATGACTTCAAGGGCTCAGCAAATACTGAGAAGGTGCATTTGAAATGGCATCATTTTTTTTTTTTTCTTTTTAATATTTATTTAGCAAAATTTAACTTGAGAACTTGAGAATTCAATCAAATAAACAAGCATCTAATCGAATTCTTTAAACCAGTGGTGGGCAAAAAACACTATAACATTTTAGCCTACCTAGGTAAGCTTATACTAAAGGTGGCCGTGTGGTATAGAGTTTAGATTGTGATTTCTGAGTACCCTGGGGGGTAAATGTGTTTGTGTGGTTTTTTTTTTCTGTGACTCTGTAATGCCCTGTGATCCATGGTGCGCCACATCACACTTTGTTCTCGTTCCCCCCCCCCCTCCCCTCCCCTCCCCTCTTTCACAAAGAGGAGTCTATGACGTCAGTGGACAAGATGACGCGCTGTTTGCCAGACAACGCAGACGCAACAGCGCAGCCAGAGACCTGGCGTGAAAGAGATCGGTAAGGGTGGGGGGCGCGGGCGCAACAAGCGATCACTCATACGGCCTGTGGGCGTCGTCAACGCACAGTTGACAGCAAAATTGCCAACGGTATAAATAACAAGCAACAATTAAAAAAATGCAATTTTTTTCTGACGCTGATAGTCAATGGCGGAATGACGTGGAAGCAGCTTAAGGTAAGGCCATCCCCCCCTCTCCGTTGGCACCTTAGTTGCGAAATCAAAACCACTTTGGGCTTACATACCGGCGATCAAGATCGATATACAGACACCTGAGTGTTGTATGGTGGGGGCAATTACGTCAATACAACTGAGTAAGGGGAAGGCGGGGAAATAAACGATGGGCGATACCTACTAAGTATCTTGCAATTGTTTCTATAGAAGATAGCACAAGATGCGTCAAATTAATATGTGTAGGAAAAACAAAAGTTTTTGACGAGGCTATGACGAGGGCTGCCACTTATATTTGGCGAATAAATAATATTCTTGGTTGGATCAAAATTTTCCCATTTTGTAATTTCTCCCACAATTTTGGAGTTAGGTTGGTCGAACCTTTTAGACATATATTCTACTCATCATTACTTAACGAGCATGCATCGTTTTTCAATCAGATGAAGAATAGAAGAAAAATCTCATATCTCCCACAATTTTGGAGTTACGTTAATCAAACCTTTTAGACATATACTCTACTCCTCATTACTTAACGAGCCCCCATACATCATTTTCCAATCAGATGAACGATATTAGAGTTGGAGTTCTTTTATACATACATATATTCTTCAAATCCTAGTTTGAACTCATAAATATTTAGTTTTTCGAGAAATTCGAAATTTTTGTGTAGTTTTTTGTTTTTTAAATGAACTTTAATCTCAGTTTTTGGCTTAACATTTTCACCGCAGGTCAATGTCTGACGAGATTTTCTCTATAAATAATTATAGCTTTAAGTGGGGCTGCTGATAAGTAAGAAAACGTCACATTTCTAATCAAATCAGCATTTTTGTTTAATAAGTAATGTTTAAATGTGCGTCACAAACTACTTTAACCGCAGGATCAATGATCAATATCTCAAATATGTCGTTCTCATACTCTCTTCTGTTTGTGCATTTGTCCCACTGACCGAAATAACTGTCAACTGGTTGAATAAACTTTCAAAGCTTTTTAGCCGCAAAAAGCTTGTGGAGAGGCCGGCATTTGGCTAGGTGCTGTCTTGGCTATTCACTTGGCACATTTATGATTTTAGGCTTTATTTGATGTGTTCTGGCCAAAATGGTCAAAGCAAGCCATTAAACGCGCGGCTTCACGCACGCGTACATTGTGCGTCGCGTCGTTGCAATTTCAAACGCCTGACATTGAGCGTGTGTGTGTGTGTGTGTGTGCATTTAAATAAGCTTGCAAATTACATTTGATTCTTGGTTTACTTTTGAATTAAAACGGTCAAAACGCGACGGCCAATAAAATATTAGCATGTATGTGTACGTACATACATATATGCATGTATTTACATTCATAGGTGAGACACGTGCTGGGACCGGAGCTTGATTCGCGTTTCACTCGTCCGGCTCAAGCAACTGAAACTGACTGAAATTCACCCAGGCCAGGAGGAGGCTTGGCCAACATTTTAACATTTTAAGCTGCAGTTAATAATCTACGCAGCGCCAGCACCGTTGTTGTTGTTGTTTATAATTTAGCGCAAAGCTTGCACGAACACATGCACACAGACACACACAATGTATGTGTGTTTCTTTTTTGGCCACACTGAGAGAAAATGTTAGTTCGTTATACTAACTTTCTAGGAAGGTTATATCGGCTATAACCTCAGGGCTCGGAATTATTAAAGTTACTTCACATTAAAGTATTTTTTATTGAAAGCCAATTGACTTCAAACTAATTAGACTTGTGATTTTCGAATGTTTAAAAAACCGCCCCTAAGGTGGGGAAGTGCCCGGAAAATTAGCTAAGGAAAATCTATTTTCAGTCCGATTGACTTCAAACAATGTTTTTTAAGAAAAGTATGCAAAATTATTAGACAAGTGATTTTCAGATGTTATCAAGTCCGCCTTTAAGGTGGGGAAATGCCCGGAAAATGCTCTATGGAAAATCTATTTTAGTCCAATTGACTTCAAACACTGTATTTAAGAAAAGTAAGCAAAATTATTAGACATGTTATTTTAGGATGTGGAAAAATCCGCCCCTAAGGTGGGGAAATGCCCGGAAAATTAGCTAAGGAAAATTTATTTTCAGTCCGGTTGACTTCAAACTCTGTTTGTAAGAAACGTAAAAACAAAATAATTAGACTTGTGATTTTCGGATGTTGGAAAATCTGTGAAAAGGGTTGGGAAAACCCACACCCAGGTGGTTGGAAAAAGGGGTTCGCGGCCAATTTAAACTCAAAACTTGTTTTGTATGCTATGTGGTTCGAATAGTTGAAAAAATCGTTTATCCATTTCGGGAAATTCAACCCCAAGGTCGGAAAATGTGGAACGGAAACGTTATTTAAGTGCTGATCTGTATGAAATTCGGTCTATACGCTGAACGAACCGAATAGATGGAAAAAATATATTCTTATTATGGAAAATCCACATCTTAACAGATTTAAATGGGAATATATTGGATTAATTCGGCAAACAGGAGGTTTAAAGGGAGCTGTAAAATGGCGATATTGTTTTCAATTCAAACAAAATTCCGTTTATGAAACAAATATTACTTTTAATTTTATTTTGCATTAAAAACACAACTTGGAAACTATTTCTTTTTTGTTAATCAGCAAATTACATATATATTAATATAGCCATTCTGCTAACTGTCTGTGTATGTGTAAGTGTTTGTGTGTGTGTTTAACCTGAGTAGAAGCCCTCTGAAAAGGGCTCTGAAGGATGAGTTTGAATAGGAGGAAAATTCAGAGGAGAATAGCTTGATAGTTAAAACAACTCTAAATGGGTGGAGGGAAGGGAGATCGATCACATTTCACCGATACCGTCTCTCCCTTTCATCATAATAATCGTTGTGCCTATGTCTGCTGCTTCTCTCATGTCCTCCAGCTCCGGCATCTCTTTTACGTTCATGTCGCTCGGAACGATGACTGCGACTGCGACTCCTGCTTCGGCTGCGACTTTTCGAGTATTGCCTGTGCTTGTGCTTCTTCTTATGCTTGCTGCGATGACGCTCCCGTTGCTCAGGCGCCGACGGCGGCGGCGGTGGTGCTGGGTAATCCTCATAGCCACGACCTCCTCCGCGGCTTGAGGAGGAGGAGGTGGTAGCTGCACTAACGGCAGCAGCCACATAATCACGATCATCATGATCATGGCGATAGTTCATTGCTGGACGTGAACGATTGCCGGCCTCTTGATAATCTGCCTCGTTAGCCGCTGGTCCAGTTGCAGCCGGAGGATTAGCTGCTGGTGAGCGGCCCGTACTTAGCTGATTAATCGTGATGCCCTGCTCCCGGCAATACTGTTCGATTTTCTTCTCAATCTGCTTTTGTATGGGCACCGGTATGCGAGGGAAAAGTGTGGAAAACCAATCCAATTTGGTCATGAATTGATACACCATCTGGCCAATGGTTAGCACCTGGAAAATTATATAGAGAATCAAATTTATGTGTCTCTTTGTGACCGAATGGAATTTGCGGGTGATTTGGTGCGTGATTGGTGCTCATACAGTTGACTCACCTGGCCGCCGCCCGCCTTCACATCGATTTCCTCCTCATCCTGTAGATAATCCTCATACCAGTCATACAGATCCCCAGGCGGTTGGGTATAACGTAAGTACATGAAGCCTGAAATGCACCACAACTTGGTTAGATCCCGTTTAGAAGAGCAGCAGTATCAACAGCAGCAGCAGCAGCAGGACTAGGAGCAAGCTCATGCGACTTACCAACACCTACCTAGTGCCCGGATGTAGGCCGAGTCTGTGTGATTGAGCAATCCATTAATCTGCTTACGGGTCAAGCGAAGCGTATACAACTTATAGAGCAAACAATAGGCAGTGGACACAATTCCGCCTGCGCCAACGCCACGCACCTGGAGGAACAAAAAAAAAGTCAGAGCAGGAACAAAAACCAGCATCGCCAAACGATTAGCGCTACATTTCATAAACAACTCACACCGCCGCACATGCCCGTCTGGCCGGAGGTTTTCCGTGAGCCACGCTCCCAGGGCTCCATGTGCTTCACCTGATAGTAGATCTCGTCCACCACCTCATGATACGTTTTCAGCTTAAACAAGTGCACTGCGAAAGGAACGATGGCTATCAATGACCCCAATCTTCTCTCACCGCCACACTCACCTTTAAAATAGCTGGAACTTTGTATATTGGCCAGAATCAAGGGATTCAGATTCATGGAAGTCTCATTGCCCCAAAAGGGCAACGTATTGTGCTGTTTACCCACGCCGGTTTTCTTGCCGCCAGCCGAAGATGACGCCGAGTATTCTATAGACCAGGCCAGACCAGCCCAGCAATGAGTGCGAGCGGGAGGAAAATATGGCGTACAGTGAGTAAGGGGTATATTGTGGAACTGAAGCGTAGACGTTACCTTCTTCCATGACTGCTGCTGTTGGTGTTCCTTCCACTTTAAAGCATTTAAAACTGCAGTTTCTGTGGCAAAACGTTTACGCGGGGTGCGGCAGCGGGGTGCGAGCAGCTCCTTTTTCAGTGTGGCTTCACTTCCTGCCAGTGTGGCTGCAGCTACTTTTTCAGTGTGGCTGCAGTTCCTGTCGACCGTAGTCGACCGCCCAAAAAATACCAAGCACGAAAGTCACCGTGACTGAGGGGGTGCGTGACTCGATATTTGTACCAATTGCGCATCACTAATTAACAGAGTTGCCCCTTTGTCAGCACAAATTGTTTGCCGAGTCCGGAATTTGGTTGTTTGTGGCCTGTGGCCACACTGTTAATTATCCTTTTTGAGCCAGGCTAAAAAAAAAGACGTCGGTTCAAGTTCAGCCAGGCCAGCCAGTTCAGCTGGTACCGTGTCCATTTGCTGAGTGGCCCCTAGAAAATACCTAGATTTGATTTTTTTGAGTTAGAGTTCGTTTGTGCTTAGAGTCGAGGCCCGCACACTAGCAGGACTCCTTAGGGAAGCCGTGGGTAGGAGGTAGGGGGGCGACCTTCATATTAAATAATATATGTACACCTACCTTACCCTGCGCGCGAGTGTGTGTATGGCAGTGTGTGTGGGTGCAACAAAAAAAAATATTAAATACAAAAAAAATGCATCCATCACAATAAGGCTTCACCATGTCCAGTGAGTGCTCCACGGAGAGCGACAGCGAGCTGTATGATCCGCTGGCCGAGGAGCTGCACAATGTCCAACTGGTCAAGCATGTGACCAGGGAGAACATTGATGCACTCAATGCCAAATTTGCCAATCTGCAAGAGCCGCCGGCCATGTACTTAACGGGTGAGTGAGTCACACTTTTCTACCAACCATTCACCTCTGACCATATTTCATTTTTTTTTTTTTTTAGAATACCAAGAGCTCACCTCCAAACTGCACGAGCTGGAGGCCAAGGAGCATGAACTGATGGAGCAACTACAGCAGCAGGAGCAGGCTGGCCCCGCGGTGGCCACTGTGACCACGGAGCAGCCGCATTATCAGAATCAAACCCAGATTTTGCAACAGCAGCGACAGCTGGCCCGTATACAGGGTCAGGGTAGTGATCTGACCGACAGCCTGGTATCCCAACCTGGCTCCGGCACCACCAGCCAATGTGGCACCTTGACCCGCCAGCCCAAAGTCCTGTTGCGCGCCCATCTACCCAATCAGCAGCGCACCTCGGTCGAGGTGGTGGCCGGCGTGCGGCTCTGCGATGCCTTGATGAAGGCTTTGAAGCTGCGCCAGCTCACACCCGACATGTGCGAGGTGAGCACCACTTTGAGTGGTCGACATATCATACCCTGGAATACGGATATCGGCACGCTGCATGTCGAGGAGATTTATGTGCGGCTCTTGGACAAATTCCCCATTCGGACGCATATCAAGCATCAGTTCATACGCAAGACATTCTTCTCGCTGGTCTTCTGCGAGGGTTGCCGGCGATTGCTGTTCACCGGATTCTATTGCAGCCAGTGCAACTTTCGGTTCCATCAGCGTTGCGCCGGACGGGTGCCCATGCTGTGCCAGCCCTTTCCCATGGATAGCTACTATCAGCTGCTGCTGGCCGAGAATCCCGATAATGCTGGCGGTTTTCCGGGTGGTCGCGGCACAGCCGTCAGATTCAACGTGAGTAGCCGCAGCCGGAGTCGCCGGTGCAGTAGCAGCGGAAGCAGCAGCAGCTCTAAACAACCTCATCCAAACACCTCATCCTCATCTTCTGCCAACCATCGACAGGGTCGACCGCCACGCATCAGTCAGGATGATCGGTCCAATTCGGCGCCAAATGTGTGCATCAATAACATACGCTCGGTGACCAGCGAAGTGCAACGAAGTCTTATCATGCAGGCCAGGCCCCCGCTACCGGTGAGTGGTGATCCGAAAATTGGATCTGATGTCAAAGCATGTCCTCTGTCAGTTTAAAAGCTATTTTAAAAAATGTTGCCTTGATTTCAACGCCAAATGACATGCTATTCACATTGAAAACATGACAAGGGCCTACTAGATTATCATGTCTCATGCGTTTTAGCCTTACACACGGGAACATGATCTTTTGAAAACGTCATGAATAACATCATAGAAGTCCCAACTCGGCAAAGACAGCGATTTATTAGGGGATATGAAATTTACTTTTCGAAAACTTTTTAAGCCATAAACTTGAAATTTTCGGTTATATGGGACCATAAACCGAACCTCATACATTTTTGATCCCTCGAACCCGAACCACAATATAAAGTAATTTTTATCATTGAAAGAAATTCTTAATGAGATTCTTCAAATCAATGCTGCAAACCTTCCAAATTTTGGAATAGGTTCGGTTCGGAGGTTCGGTTCACGGACCGGTTCCTGGATCCTCTGAACCCCAGGTCTTTGTTCACTTAAAAATAAATAATATGACGCTTTTATTTACGATTAATTTAAACGATTCAATAAGTAATAAGTTTTTTTGAACCGAACCGAAAGTTTTGGTTCGGAACAGGTTCAGCAATTTTTTTTCAAAAGAGATTCGGTTCAAGGTTCGTTTGACTTTAAAGGAAAAGTCGGAATTCCGGGTTCGAACCGGTAAATATAGCTATTTACCAAGTTGAAATATATATTTAAAATAATCATAATTTCTTATTAGAATTCGGTTCCTATTATAACGGTCAATGGTTTTCAGTTCTCAAAAAACTTTTAATATCGGTTCCGGTTTTGATTATTTACGGTATTCTTCCCTGGTCCAAACACTCTCTTGACTTTCTGTAATTATTTAATAGTTTTGTTCTGTTAAGTCGACATCGTGATGAGTTGTTGATGTAACGGCTGTTTGGTATAGAAAGGAAAGAAAGAGAAAGATGGGAGATGGAAAATTAAAGTCGAGGAAGAAGACTAACTTGATAAGTTGGGTCCAGATCTATGGAGGGTCGAAGGTTACGTTTGGGATGGGCTGGCCATTTATGTGGATGTCAAGGCTAAGATTTATCTCTTTCGTTCAAGTGGTAAGAAGAGTGGCTGAGGGTTTCTGTCTCCGAAGTAACTAGCTAGCTTGGGTAAACAACCCAGGTAAATCTTAGCTTTGACATCCACATAAATGTCCAGCCCATCCCAAACGTAACCTTCGACCCTCTGTTCACTTTTGCCAAACAATAAACGAGAGCGTAAGTTGAAGTCGGCCCTGCTCGACTTCGATATACCCATTACTCAGGGTAAGGTTTATTTAAAAATATTTTATTAGATCACAACATGCCCAAATTGTGGGAGATATGATGTTTTTTCCAAATTGCGGGGGTGGCGACTCTATAAATTGTAGCTCTAGCTCTTATAGTCCCTGAGATTTAGGTGTTCATACAGACGGACTGACAGACGGACAAGTCTATATCGACTCGGCTATTGATGCCGATTAAGAATATATACAGGGTTGCCCATATTCGACGGACCCATGTTTTTTTTTTAAAAAATCAAAGAAAAAAAATAAAAATTTTGGCGGTTGGCAATCTTAATCATTTAATTTGTTCCAAGTAGATTTGTTTACATCAATTTTTGAATATGATATCTCTCAAATGGCGGCCTCTGGCGTTGATGGCGTATTGTGCCCTTTTTGCAGCATTTTCCATCGTTTTCGCCAACATTTCGGCCGGAATAGCGGCTATTTCTTCACGAATGTTGTCCTTGAGCTCTTCTACGGTCCTTGGCTTGTTAACGTAAACCTTTGACTTCAAATATCCCCACAAGAAGAAGTCAGGCGGCGTCAAATCGGGCGAACGCGGTGGCCAGTCCAAATCACCACTTTTCGACATCAAACGGCCCGGAAACAATTTCTTCAGAAAATCGATTGTTATGCGACTTGTGTGCGGTGGAGCGCCGTCTTGTTGAAACCAGAACTGCCTCATACGCTTTCGACGAATAATTGGCATCACAAAATTGGTCATCATGTCGCGATAACGCTCCTGGTTGATGGTAACAGCATGGCCATTTTCATTTTGGAAGAAAAACGGCCCAATGACCGTTTTCGCACTAACGCCGCACCAAACTGTGACTTTTTCGTCATGAAGAGGCACTTCTTGAATCTCCTGAGGATTTTCAGTGGCGTAAATACGGCAATTTTGCTTATTTACGGTCCCATTCAATGTGAAATGGGCTTCATCGGACATTTTTAAAAGCACGTTGAGTTTTCACAATTGACTTGTTCTGTTGAATGTAAATTTCAACTATTTCAGAGCGCTCGCGTGGCGTGTATTGTTCCATGGTAAAAATCTGCTTGGACTGACGCTTCAAACGCGGTATGTCATTAAGCGATCTGACATCTCTGTCAAAAGTTATGGCGTTGCCAGATGGGTCCGTCGAATATGGGCAACCCTGTATACTTTATGGGGTCGGAGATGCTTCCTTCTGCCTGTTACATACATTTGCACGACTTAGTATACCCTTTTTACTCTACGAGTAACGGGTATAAAAACATTTAGCTTCTCTTCGAGGGCTTTGATTAGGTCTCATAGGAGAGATAACTGGCGAGTCGATGGCTGTAGGTTACCAGTTCGACATACTCTGGGGGAAGGTTGGGATACCTCTGACACCTTACAGTTGAAGAGCAAAGGAGAGGAACTTCTTGCTAGATGATTCTTGTACAGAGAGATAGATGGAAAGCCATCGGGGATGCTGCCGTGGAGCAGGTCTTGTAGTAGGATGGTGCGACTGACCATATCAAAGGCCTTTGTGAGGTCAAGAGCGACCATGTCGACATTGTCAGGAAGTCGATCAAGCGACTCTGTGTCTGTGACAGAATCAAGGGCTACAGGGTATTTTGAAGTCGGTACACTCAACTGCAGCGCTCTTAATTGTTTTATTTCTACTTTTTGGCTAATTTTTAAAACTTTTCTTTTGCCCATTTTGACTTTTCATATTTTGGTTTTTCTTTATTCTGGCTAATCTCAATAGTTTGCCTAATTCTTGTCCCTTGTCCCACCTGGTTATTCTATTTATGACAAAATCAAATATATATACATAAGCATTAAGATATCGTCACGGCCACCGTCAAATGCACATCAAAATAAGCCTGCACTTGCATATGCATGCATATTTGTGCACTTATTTCCCAGGAAAATCCATGATACTAAGAAATTCTTGGTAAAAATTCTTAAAATAGAAAAACAAGAAGCAAGTTAAACAAAAACCAACAATAAATGTACGGTTACTATTATTGAAAATGGGGGGGAGACAAAGAGAGACAGGACGAGTGGGAAAGCGAGAGAGAGAAACAAATTTGCACATACTTATGTATACTTTCTTTCACTGCGGTTTGCGCCTGGATGTCTTTGGTTCATTTCGACTTGCAGCAAAATGTTTACTTCAAAGTCAATTTTTGCAGTGAACGGACAGGAAAAAACGTATTTGGTCAAAAACTGAAAGAAAATATACGAAATAATGGTTAGTTAATTAATAAATAGTGTAAACCTAAACGGAATAATAAATTACATTTCCGGCTTTAATTAAAAAAAAAAAATATGTATTCTAGAACAATCAAATTTATGGCGATTGGAAGGTTGGCCTTAAAAGCCAATACATTCGGGAGTTGCTTCAAACAGTTCTATACATACCTATTCTATTCTTGGGCAGCCCATAGCCCATTTTGGCTTAGCCAGCCCGCTCCGTTACTTCTCACTCAGTCGGTACAGTTTATTGCGTCGATACAAAAAGAATAACAAAAACAAAATGCATGCCATTACGAAAAGAAGAGCGTGTTATTTTTTATATGTGAATTTCGAATAAAGTTTTTCCATGGTTTTCCCTTCTATTGCTAAATCCTTCGGTTAGCTCCTCTGAGAGTCTCTTTTTAAATCTGCATCCATTTGTGCTCCGTCTTCTGAGAAGCCTTCTCGCTTGGTTATTTTATCAATTATATTTTGATTCTGTGCCCCAATCCTAGGTACTCCTCTTTCTTCAAATAGAAAGTTTAGGTACTGCTTGCTTTGCGTAGTTGGTGCCTACATCAGGCGTTACCCTCTCAAGAAAGCGATCAATAACTGCATGTTTGTGCTTGGTCAACAGCTTCTTTACTCGATTAAACACTCTTCGGTATACCCTATCCAGTCTCTCGTACGATTCTTTGATTCCAGTCGGCAGCAGAAACAAAATACCTGCATTTTGCGCAATCGAGACTTGGGCATACAGACAGCTGTTCAATTCGAAGCTCGACTAAAAGAGTTGTTGTTGTTGGACTTCCCACGAACTAAAATTTAACTTAACTTTGTGATTTTCCCTTGATTATGGAACTGTAGGCAACATTGTCCATTTAAGCAGTCTTTTTGTTCTCGAAAATTTTTAATATTTTAATCATGAAGGCTTCATTTGCTGTTTTGAGTGCACCACAAGGAAAATGACCGAAGAATTGGGTAATAAAATAAGTATTTTTCATCCGATTCATTCTTCGGTTTTTAGACGAAATGCCAGGACAAATCTATTAATTTATAATAGTTTTATAACTAAAATCACCATGAATAAAATTTATATGGGCTAATAATCGAGATATTGTCAATAAATTGTCATATAAATCTATACATTTTTGCAGCACAATTTTTGGCTGTTTTAGAAATTTGTCACGCGCCTTCAAAAATTATTTCCGGCTTTAAATAAATTTTTCTTGGAACGTAGTCTTAAAGTAAAGCTTCCAATCTTTCCAAAAAGTATATATGGGCATTTCCATTATGTCGAACTGGACCTTCGTACACTTTTGAAGTGGAAAAAAAGTAAAAATAAAACGTATTTTTTATTTGACAAAAGGCTTAACTTATTGCTCTTAATTGGCCCTACAATTGGTGCTAAGGTTGATTTTGGACAATTAATTTTTTTCAAGATAATTACAAAAAACCAAGGCATTCGCACGGGACAAAAACAGAAGTGGTTTTTGCGACCAACAATTGACAAGCCGATTTTAGCGAATCCTGAGGCAATATTTCAATCTGTTAAATTTAAGAACATTGCACATTGATGACACTTAAAAACGGTTTTCATTTTACCCAAAATAAACTTATACATTTCTTAAAATTAAATTTTAAGCACTTTCGCACGGGACATGTCTTATGGGACATTTTCTCCCGTCATAATAATAATGTTATTTCAGTAACTCTTTTAAGGAAATTATATATAAATAAGCGGAGTTAAAATGTTTTTAAGTCAACAAAAGATTTCAATGTATTCATTTTCGCATAATAACAAAAAACAAACAAATTTTTAAATATTGGATCGTACTTTAACTTTTTTCTCTACCGTATGCAGGCTCTCTAAATTTTTTTTCGCCGCCGTTTTTGCTCATTTAGATATAAAAAATAAAAAACTATGATTTACAAAAAAAAAATCATTCATGTAAGAAAAAATTTTGAATTTCACACTGACGATGTCGCACGGGACCAACTTTATATAAGTACCCAGATCACAAATATTCTCATTTTTCAGCATGATTCTTTTTATTTGAATTGTATTAAAAATCACTATTTGTACTCAATATTGGATAAGCCTTCCACATGTACTTTTGACGCACAAATAACAAATGTTGTTTTTTAATGTCGCACGGGACATCGAAAAATGCGATGAAGCAAATCAAAAAATTACATTATTTACCAATCGCATAGTCTCTTTTGCATTTTTATTTGACTCTTTGTATCCTTGGAAAGATTTAAGAATGCAAAAGTCAATGCATAAAGAAAGACATTAAAGAACAATTATCAAAACAAAAAAGTGCAGGGAATATATCTACTGAGAATAGTTGAGCTTGCGCGACTTTGCTTTTGAATATCTCGAAGTGGGTTATAAATAAATGTAAAATTAGTTTATATTAGTACAATTTGACTGTTTTCCTATGAAAATATCATAAAGCAAGGAGTTTTGAAAAACTTTAAAATTTTTCGTCTCGGTGGACCTTTTGGTGGAAATGCCCATATACATTTTCGCAGCACAATTTTTGGCTGTTATACGGCATTTTCAATAATCTATCTTTAAAATTCTGGGATATATGAGGTTTTTTTTCGTACAGACGGACGGACAGACAGACATATCTATATCGACTCGGCTATTGATGCTGATCAGGAATATATATACTTTATGGGGTCGAAAATGCTTCCTTCTGCCTGTTACATACATTTGCACGAACTTAGTACTCTACGAGTAACGGGTATAAAAAGAAAAAAAAAAAGGAGAAAAAAAAAAAGAAAAAATAAGTTGGTTAGCGTCTGTGATAAAGTCACGTTACAAATCGGTAAAAAAAAAATTTCCTTCCAAAACATAACACTCAGCGCTTCTGGTAGGGACCCTGACGGGGTCACTGTCTTTGCTGACTTCTGTAAAAGCTGTAGATATAAAGAAGACATGGAAACAGTACAACACCTTCCCAGTCGCTGCCCTGTCCTGAGTAGAAGAGGACTTGGGATTCTTTCGAAAACATTCGAGCTAGAGAATCCAGCTCTGCTTAGGTTTATTCAGTCAAGTTTTCTTGAGATTTCGAATAATTTTCCTTTATCTAAACTTCTAGGCTACTCACAATCCCTTTTTTTTTTTACAGCATCCTTGCACAGATCACTCATCGAACTCCACACAGGCCTCGCCCACTAGCACCCTGAAGCACAATCGTCCTCGTGCTCGTTCCGCCGATGAAAGCAATAAAAATTTGCTTTCTCGTGATGCCAAAAGCTCCGAGGAGAACTGGGTAAGTTGGGTAAACTGTTGAATCTACTTCACTCTCTCACGATTTATTTTTTCCCATTTAGAACATTCAAGCCGAAGAGATTCTAATTGGTCCACGCATTGGTTCGGGCTCTTTTGGTACTGTGTATCGTGCCCATTGGCATGGTCCGGTGGCGGTCAAGACCTTAAACGTTAAGACACCCAGTCCCGCCCAGCTGCAGGCCTTTAAAAATGAGGTAGCCATGCTGAAGAAGACGCGACACTGCAACATTCTGCTGTTTATGGGCTGCGTCTCCAAGCCCTCGCTGGCCATAGTGACGCAATGGTGTGAGGGCAGTAGCCTGTATAAGCATGTCCATGTCAGTGAGACGAAATTCAAGCTAAATACACTGATTGACATTGGTCGGCAGGTGGCACAGGGTATGGACTATCTGCATGCCAAGAATATTATACATAGGTAAGTGGCAAGTCTTAACACTTGGGTCTTAACTAATCTCTATCCACTCCAAAGAGACCTCAAGTCCAACAACATTTTTCTGCACGAAGATCTGTCGGTGAAAATTGGAGATTTCGGTTTGGCCACCGCCAAGACACGCTGGTCGGGGGAGAAGCAAGCCAATCAGCCCACCGGCAGCATTCTCTGGATGGCACCCGAGGTGATACGCATGCAGGAGCAGAATCCCTATTCGTTTCAATCGGATGTGTATGCATTTGGGATTGTGATGTATGAACTATTGGCCGAATGTCTGCCCTATGGTCATATCAGCAATAAGGATCAGATACTATTCATGGTGGGTCGTGGCATGCTGCGACCAGATATGAGCCAGGTGCGTTCGGATGCACCGCAAGCACTAAAACGTCTGGCCGAGGACTGCATCAAGTACACACCCAAGGATCGTCCACTATTCCGGCCGCTGCTCAATATGCTGGAGAATATGTTGCGCACGCTGCCCAAGATACATCGCAGTGCCAGTGAACCGAATCTGACACAGTCGCAGCTGCAGAATGATGACTTTTTGTATCTTTGTCCCAGCCCAAAGACGCCGGTGAATTTTAATAACTTTCAGTTTTACAGCAGCGCGGGAAATATTTAAAAAAATTCCCAAGAAAGTGAACGAGAGAGAGAGAGAGGTACAAAGCAAGAAAGAGAGAGAGAGAGAGCGAGTGCGAGCAAGTTGCCGTTTCCCCTACTGAACTACTGTTAAAATGCATTTCTGTTAACTCTATGTAAACTGCTGCTGCTAGTGTTGTGTGATCAAGAATTGCCCTTACCTCTGGAACTGTTAAACCCTTGTGTGAGCGTCTATCAACTTAGAAAAGGTAACATAAAATAACAATTTGAGATGCCGCCTACCGTTTCACTAAAAGTAAGTCCCGATTTAGACGAGATTTAGACCGCATTTACACGATGAAGCAAACTTCAGCTTACCCCTCTACACCTCTTTCCTACAAGCAAGAGCTTTTCGAAAAACTTCATGAAGTTTGCTTCATCTTGACTAAGTTTCTCCTAAGTCCGACTGTACCATTTCCGATCGTTTTGCTTGAGAGAGCATTATTATTAGAGAGAACGATTGCTCGGTCGCCACAAACTTATCAGAGAAATAATCAGCTGTTCTTTGTTATTGTCGCTCTCGCCACCATTTAACAGAGCAATTAATCAGCTATTCTTTGTTATTGTCGCTCTCTGAGTACTGTCACGACAATGTCCGTCTCGCTCTAACCACCGTGTTTTCCTATATGTGTGATAAGACCTTAGCAACATTTTGAACTCGCTGGCAACATTTCAAAAGTATCTACATGCGTAATATCGCTTAACAGCGCCACATTTTGAGAGGCGTCTGAATCTTTCTCTCTAACAATAATGCTCTGTGCAGCGACTGATTGGTTTTTGTCATGCGTTCGGCTCGTGTCTGAATATAAGTCATGTAGTATTCACGAACTTTTATTATTTCCTTGCAGAGGGTATATTGAAATTGACACGATGTTTGTAACGCATAGAAGAAAGCATCTCCGACCACATAAAGTATATATATTCTTGATCAGCATGAAGAGCTGAGTTCATTTCCGTGTGTCCTTCCGTACGTCCGTCTGTTTCTATGCTATCTCCTCCCTCAGTTTTAAAGCTATCTTGACTAAACTTGCACAAAGTCTTTAAATACACATTGGCTGCACATTTGTCGGAATCGCTAAAATAAAATAGCTAAATAGGGAATTTTTCGACACTTTGTGGCCAGAATATCCATATCTTATGTTTTAAGTCCAGAAAAATCAAATGTAATCACGATTAAGACAAATTTTCATCAAAATTTGGGCAAATTATTTGCCCGTGGGACCTTATCTTAAAGCTAAGTTTACCCAGGGACCTTAGCTTTAGTAAGAATGCCACAAATTGGTTAGGTCATTTATTTAGCTGTTTCAAGTAGCTCCCGGTTTTATCTTCAGCAGACTTGCAGACCAACAACTAATTGCTCAGTTGAGAATAGCAATAACTTTTTGGAACTTAAAACAATTTTTCCCAATGATTTTTAAAAATAGAAATCAAAAATAACGGTTCATTGCATATTTCCAAAGTCCATAAAACAAATATATTCATATATTTGATGTATGTGTAGGACATCTGCATCCCAATGATTTTTTTAGTTTATAATTTAACCGTTATTTTCGGTCCCTGCTTTAAATATTTCTTCTTCTTTTTTAACCCTTTTTTATATCATTTTCTTTTACTTGATGCAAAATATCCCCTTCTTACTTGCATTTCCATTGTGTATAAGCAATTTCTCCCCACCACCCGCTCACATAAGGGTTAAATGTAGCCTCTTCTCAGCGTAAGTGCGAATTTCTAGGCGCGCAACAAATTTACCCTTTTTTCCCCTCTTGAACTGTTAAAATGCATTTCTGTTAACACTCTCTGTAAACTAACTGTAACTGCTATAATGCCCATGTGTACATAAAATAAATAATTTATATAAATGTTAGGCAACAAAAATCCAACAACAACTAAACATTATAAACAAAATATACTTATACTACAACAAAGAAGCAATATCCGTCAGCATTTATTCATTCCAAATTATCAAACATAACGACTGGCAATGGCCAGCACTTTGGTATAGTCCGCCCCCTTGGCCAGGGTCTTCTCTTTGAGTATCGTTCTCAATACACTGGGAATGGGCACATGGATGCGTGTACCCAACGGACTGCCATTGTCATCAATGAGTACCAGATTGTTGCTATCAAATTTGGGCTGTTTGGGTCGCTGATTCTGCTTGAGGCCCACCAGTATGCCCTTCTTCATCTGGCCCTTGATGGCCACCAGCACCTTGTCACCAATAAGACCCACTCCACGCTTGTTGTACACATGTATACAACGTGGTGGTCGTCCCTCGGCCATGGCACGTTTGCCCAATTCACTGTTGTCCACCACACGGAGCCGGGCCAGCTTTCGTATCTCCAGGCAGGCAGGTGTGGTGTGTAGCATCATAGACTGTTGTTGTTGTAGTTGGAGCGTGGTAAGGGCCATGCTGCGTCTTATAAGTTGTGCCATGGTTCAGTTAAGAATTTATTTTAACAAAAAACAAAATTGTATAATTTCTGTGGCTCAGTTTAGAGATGGGCAATTTATCGATTTATTTAATCGATAACACTAAAATGCAAATTTAGGTAAAAAACTAAAATTTTCAGTGTACTGTGCAGGCAGCTCAAGTTTATGCCACGCCCCCATTTGAAAAAGACATTTACCTATTTGTTTTAATCAATTCTTAAGTCATTGACTTAACAACATTAATTTCTGTGGCTCAGTTTAGAGATGGGCAATTTATCGATTTATTTAATCGATAACACTAAAATGCAAATTTAGGTAAAAAAAATGTTCAGTGTACAGTGCAGGCAGCTTTAGTTGATGCCACGCCCCCATTTGAAAAAAGCATTTACCTATTTGTTTTAATCAATTCTTAAGTCATTGACTTAACAACATTTTGGCGGTTGCCAAAAAAAAAGCGCCCTCTAGCGTCGAATATGCCTAATGTCTTGGTATTTTTTTAGCTTGCCACCTGTGGTCACATTAAAAATTGTACACAACAACAAAAGGAGCTGCAGCCACACTGAAAAAGGATAAAAAACTCTAAATGTCCAGCGCCTGGTGTCTCTGTCTCGCATTCCCGTTCGCGTGCAAAATTCTCGGTGTGACAACAAGTTAAAAAATTAAAAAAAAAACAAACGTTTAAACCAAAAACCATGTCGAAGGTGCTCAGCCCGCAAACGGTGCGCCGCGAAACGGCAACTGCTGGCTCAGCGGATCACCATCAGCTGGATTACACCAGCAGCAGTTCCATTATTGAATTTCTGGCCAAAGAGCAGGACTGCTCGGGTGGACTCGAAGCGGATCCCGAGAGCATATTCCAGGAAGTGAGCCGTCTAACCGATAGCACGGACATGCGTTCGGTGGATGAACTGCTACTGGAGGCGGAACGTCTTATACAGCAGCAACTACGGCTGGGCGGCTTGGGTGCCGCAGGTGATGAGGGCGCTGGTGATGAGGCCAAGATTCCCACGCCCTCATCCTCTTCGCCACAATCGTCACCGCACAGCAGCATTAGGCTAAACACACGCTACATTTCCACCATTTCGGCGGTGCCATTGCCGTTTAAGCCAAATTCACAAGCCAAAGCGAAATCCATACCAAGTCCTGCCTGCAGTTTGAGCGGCTTTGCGGCATTTGTTGACAATTTGCCCTCGGAATCGGTCATCTCGGAGGAGTCCACGCCACAGGATATGCAAAATACAACAACGGCCATGGCGCAGCTTCAATTGCAACAGCAGCAGCTGGATAATACCGATGATGATGAGGACACGGTGAGTAAAGACAAGTTTTTGAATATAATAATAACTATCCAGTCCCACATGAGAAACAAGGTATCTTCTGGAGATGGGCACGGGCACAGCCGGGCCTAGGCCCCTGTAATTGGAATCGCTTCGGGTTCTTGTGGTTTGGCACCGGCCCTTAGAAGAACCCAAAGCGACTCCGATTACAGGAACCGAAACGGGCCCTTTTTTATATCAAAAAGCAACCCGCTATAATTTTTATACCCGTTACTCGTAGAGTTCGGAGTTGTTCGAACCTTCTGGACATATATTTTAATAATCATTACCTATCGATCCGCCATACATCATTGTCAATTCAAATATTAAAGTCTAATGGATTTGTATTTGTAATAAATAGCAATAGTTTATTGTCGCTGGACAGGATTACAAGATTAGCAAAGTAACCTATATATATAAATTACAACCTACTCAACTCACTGGAATACACAAATCATTCACTCACAGCAGATCACATTCACTCACTCTAGCTAACTTTGGGGCTAGGTTAACCAATCGCCTGGGCCACAGTCTCGACCACAGTCCAACCTTCTAGGGCCGTATCCTTAATGTATCTGGGTGGCAGCGCAAAACCGTATGCACCACGATCGCGCAACTCAATGGTGTACACATATTTCACACCCAAAGCGGCACGACTCCAATCATCGGAGCCGCCGCCCGCTATGCCCAACACCTCGTGGGTAACGGCTGCACGATAGGTGGAGCCAGTCTTCTGTGAGATTCGCTGCACCGCTGTATTGCCCACACGTTGCAGTACATTGGCATCCTTGACTTTAACCGCCTTATAGGCCCAGGGATAGACAATCATTTGGCCATAGCTGTGATATGTAAGATACGATTCCAGATTGTATTTACGCTTGGCCAGAAACTCGGCCACGGCTTTGGTTTCCAGCTCCGAGGCGGGTGCACTGCCGCGGAATGTGTCACTGCAGGGATTTGTCGATGAGCCATAACCATTCCAGCCAATGTCAAAATTACGATTCAGATCCACACCTAAACAGTTGGCACGGCGCGAGGGTGAACGATTTTTGCGCCACAAACGATTTGTGGTGCGACTATACTCATAGCCATCCGGATTCATGACGGGCATAATGTACCAGGTTAGGCCACGTATATGGGCCGGCTGGCCCTCCCAGTTGGACATCAGTTGATACAGTATGAAGGTCACGGTGGCCGGACTGATCCATTCACGTGCATGTATGCCGCCATCTATCCAAATTTTTTTGTACTCACGCGGATTCTCTGAGATGCTAAAAGAAAAACAAAAACAAAGTGCATGCTTTTAGGCGGGACTTGGAAAGTAAAGGAAGGGGAAATTTATAAATTAACGATTGCAGATTTTATTGGGTCCCTCGAAGCAGATCACTCGAGTTTAAAAAATGACTAAAAAAGAAGTTGAAGAATCGAGTTAGTTACAGACAGGTCTAGGTATTCTTTTTGTCGTATTCGAACTTCTACCTTTGATTACAATCATCGCAACGACTATGAAGTTGATGTTAAGTCACTGAAACGCATCTATATCGAGTCAATTTTTTGGTCATATATCGCTCATTCCCTGCCTTTATCACAAAAAGGTGTAAGAACCTATATTTGAATCGTGAAAATCACCACCAACTCGAATCCGTTTAAAAACAATTTATAATTCTTGCTCTTTTTGGGGTCGAAAGTGATTTGTAAAACACATGGGATAGTTCTTAAAAGAATGCTTAGAAAAATAAACCATAGTTAAAAAAGTAAACAGTTTAAAAATGTGAAAAGCGACATATGTATGTATATAGTTACATAGTTTAACGTGTGTCGACGTGAACGTGAGAATACACAGACAGAAATAAGTAGGCCACATCATACGCGTATCGTTCATGTCGAACTTCGTTAGTTCGTTTATAGCGTAACGCAGAATGCTCACACCAACACAGCATACACTCAAGCAATTGCCTAGGCAACCGTGTCATTTCAATTAAGCTTGGTATGTTTGAGACCACTTGACCTTTGGACTTTGAGGAGCTACCCAACACTGTTTTTTAACACAGTTTGTTTTTCAACACATCTGTCTAACATTGTTTTTCAACACTGTTTTTAACACTGTTTTCTAACACTGTTTTTCAACCCAGTGTTATAACATTGTTTTTCAATATTGTTTTCTAACACTGTTTTACAACATCGTTTTCCAACATACTTTTCCAACTCTGTTTTACAACATTGTTTTCCAATATTGTATTCCAACATTGTTTTCAACACAGTTTTACAACACTATTTTCAACACAGTTTTACAACACTGTTTTCGACATACTTTTCTAAAAATGTTTTCCAACACAGTTTTCCAACCTTCCAAAGCCTCGTGAGTGTTAACCACACTCAATTTTTTTACCTTTTACAACTCATTAAAATTAACTTGTTAGTTTCCAACTTTTCTACTTACCGCAAAACTTTGAGATCACGTCCTTCCGCCGTTTTACCAATGGTGTAGAGTCGTACAATATTTGGGAATTTAGTGCGTATCTCACGCATAAAGCTATAAATTGTTTCCAAATCATGATAGTCCTTCCAATGCATGGTACTACCGGTGGCCTTTTCTGATAAAGACAACAAATATAACATCGAGGAAATTACATTTTTCATAAATCATTCAACTCACTGCTACGTATGCCCATTTCCGCTGTGGTTCTTGCAATACCCTCCAATTGCTCCTCATCGATTAAGGCCTGCACATTATCGGACAGCACCTCCGGCTCCAGCCTGTGGGCATCCAGAAAACTACGTGCCGCCTTTAATTGTTCTCTGCCTATGGAGATGTCTAGGAATTTGGAGTTCTCTTTCCAAATATTACCACCAAATTTTTGCTCCATTACCTGCCCAACGGGCACACGTTGTTGCATTGCCTCCGAAATGTTGTAGATACGCCACAATTGTGCCTCATCGTAACGTTGTGGTATTTCATTGACATCCAATGATTGTGTGGTATTCGCCAAAGCAGAAATAGTGGTGGCTAGCAGCGCCACTAAGAGTAGGGAGAGCATTGACAACATCATAAACCAGTTAACAGCAGTCTTCGTCTTCCCTGAAAACAAAACGTAATTCTTATCAGTGAGCGTTGCCATCGGTTACTTAGAATAATGAAAAAGGTTTTAGATGGCCTTCAATATTGTCACACCTAAATAAGCCCAACTAACTGAATAAAATGGGTGGAACGAATTATAACAGCAAAAGGTCAGCTACTGTAGTTATAATATTAAAAAAAAAAAAACAGAAGAAGAAGAGAAATATCCGGTCTATTGTTAATGGAAAAATATTATTGCATTACTCAACATAATCAGGTTGATGATGGTAATGATGATGATGATGATGCTGCTGCATTCCAGGAAATTCCAAGGTGACTAACTTCATATATAAATAAAGTAAATGACTCGAAAAAAACACACAAAAAAGAATGAATCAATAATGCAGCAAACTCGATATTTGTGAAACATTACGTGCAAATTTACGTTCCACTAAAATCCACTTGTCCAGGTTCAATGCTAAACAAATTTTGTTTTTTATAAAAGCAATTGGTATGTACAGCACATACAGAGTAATTCTTTTTGAATATTTGCAGTTTGTACAAATGTTTCATTTAATGATGTACTCAAATTTAAACAATTGTGAACGCTGCAGTCGAGTCGAGTCGAGCCTCGACTACAAAATACTCTGTACCTTTCGATTTTTAATAATTTTATACATTGGTTGGCATAGAAATATATACATTTACACATGCCTCAGTTAGCTAAATCATTTCGTGCACAACTTTGTCAACAAACACTTTCTTTTACGTTGATATACTGTTTTCAATACAAGGGTTACAAATTGAAGCTGCTGAAAGCAAGCAATATGATGATGCCAAATGTGATCTGCAAAGTTCATATTATGCCTAAATAACAGGGCTGCGAATCAGTTTTGAACCGAACCGGTTCGATCCCGGAATTCCGACTTTTTATTTACTGTGAACCGAACCTCTTTTGAAAAAAATAGCTGAACTGAAAGAGGAATCCACATGCTGTGGCAACTCTGGAACATGTAACCGTCACGCTACCGAATCAAATCGTTTCTATTCAATTTTGTTTAGTTGATTATACTTATTTAAATAACACTACTTAAATTTTTTAAGTATCTATCTTTGAAGTAGGTAAATATACGCTATCAATTTGGTCATACAAATTAAGCCGAATCAAACCGTTTTCATTTACTAGCATTTACAAGTGGTTTGGTTCAGTTTGGTTTCGCTTAGAACCGGTTAGAATCTCTGCTTTTATGAGCCTTTTCTCATACCTTAAAAATTGTTGAAAGTAGAACTCCCCTCTTATGGCTTCGTAGGGTTGGGAACAGATTTACCTCATCCCATCAGATCAGATCTTCAAATTCACAATTTTTTAAAGCTTCGAAAACAAAATGAATATATTCAGGCCTGTTCCCATTTTCGATTTCGATCGAAATATGCGGAATCGGAATTGGAAAAAGTGTTTAATGATTCCGCTCTTAATTTCCAATTTCCATTTATCTTATTCAACTGTCTTGATGGCAATTAGTTTGAACCAAATTATCTAATCCATTCTTGAAAATCGGATCCCTTACCAATTCCGATCGATCGGATTTGGAAACGAGAACAGGCCTAATTGATTTTGTTTGAAAATCACTCGGAGAGCAATTAAAACTCTTAGGGGCAGTTTTCTTCAAATGAAAACAAACAAACAAAAAGGCAGCGCTGACATTTTTAATGGGAAATAAAACAGAGTGACCAGCTGGTCCGATGCAATATAATGCTTATTATGGCATTTTTTGTAAGTCATTCAAAACTTATTTAAGCAGCAAATTTACAAGCGTCGAACCGACTAATTTCTAATGAATTTGTTAGAAATTAATTCATTATTTCGTTTGATTTTTTTTGTAATTTTTTTCCGAGTGTATTCACCTTTATTCTGTTTGCATAATTCGTTATATACACGGTGATTGGAAGCGCTTTAAAATTAGATTAAAATAGCTTATCAGCCGGACTCAGACCTAGTTCCACTTTTAAGTCGCGCCCTAATATGAAAATGGAAAACGTTGAAACAACAACTAATTTCGAAACTGTGTTTAGCACACACACACACACTCACACGCGCAATTGTGCTAATTTTCCTAGTTTTTTTTTTTTTATAGCCCTGCAGAAAGTGGCACTTTAGTTGAACATGGAGATGACGCCTTCCATGTCGGAGAACAGGTTCTCGGACAAAGTAAACACACACCGTCCCGTAATTGCCTCGACCTTCGTGTTGTTGTTTCTGTTGTTGCCGCTGTGTTGTATCGGGTTGCTTTTGTTTTTAATCACGTGCTCCAAAGTTCTGGGGAAGCTCGTACCGAAATTGGAGCGACAACTGAGCTGCACTTTCCTTAAAACTTGTTTTGTTCGACAAAAAAAAAAAATAAACCTAAACCGGTCAAAAATTCAAAATGCATTTCCTCACCCGCAAAAAAAAAAACAAAAAACATGGAATTGTGTTTTTAGCTTACGTTTTGATTCTTCTGATTCACACACTTGGTATAGGGTCCAGCGTTGGGGCCCGACTAAATGCTGCGTTTGTATGCGCTTCAATTTTTATATGGCGAGGGTCGCGTTTCCCGAAAAGCGAAAAAAACACACAAAACAAAATTACAACAACGAGAAAAAAATATATAAAAAAATAAATAAAATCAACAAAAAAAAAAGTCAAAACAGAGTAAAAAAATGTTGTAAAAAAAATTGCGCTGCTGGCCGACGACCGATCTTAGAGCGATCGTCGCGTACTGAATGAAGTGACAGCCGCGGCGGCAGCAGCGGCGCTTCAACCAACGCTGCGAGCGCAATGGCTATGCCAGCGGGAGAGCCACGCACCAAAATCAAAGTCTAACTCTCTGTCTGTGTGTGTGTGTGTTTGAGAGGGCCCACGCCCACAACTCCCCAATCCCCCGGATGCAATGCAAGTCGAACGACATTGACACTCGGATCGTGACAAGCTGTGTGACTTCGTGTGCTTTACCATTTGAGTTCGCAGTGACTCACTCACACATGCAACTCCCTACACTTACCTCACGGTAATCAGTACAAAATACCATTCCCAGGGGGGGGTCCGTACTGTCAGCTTCCTTAATAAAAAATACCTACTTGAGGGGGAAATTTAGAAGAGAATTCGTATGGCTTTACCCATAGCCTAGTTTTGGGCATTGACCGAATCTTAAACAAAGCACAACTAAAGTTTGATGACATGTCCAAGTATACACGTACCCGGTGAAATGGTATTAATCCTAATAGGCTTAAGTTTGAAGTTGAAGAATTGCGGAATTGAAAAAAATTCAAGAAACAAATTGAACGTTAAGTGAAGAGAGCGATGGAAGCGATACTAAGCTGGATTGGGTGGAAAAGAAATCATTTTGTTGAATTCCGAAATTTCTATCTAAATCTTTCTTTCTAAATACCCAGCGATTATCGGGTTTAACACTTTTGTGATATGACTCTGAACCGCTGATGAAAAGGGAATCAAAACAAAATCCGAGCCTATAGAAAAGAACCGCATAAAACTCAGAACCATTACGGGAAATGATATTCAGGCCTGTTCCTATTTTCGATTTCGACCAATCAGAATTGTTAAATGTACCCTTTTAAAAAAACTGATTGTGTGATTCGGGTTTTAACTTTCAATTTCCTTTTAGCTTCATTCAACTGTCTTGATGGCAATTAGTTTCAACATAATTATGTAATCCTTTCTTGGAAATCAGATCTCTATCCTCAACCATTTTTCCACAAGAAAAGTCTGAATTCCGGGTTCGAACCTTTTCGATTCAAAATCGGTCTGCATATCCTAGTTTTCAATTCGTTTAAAACCGGTATTCCAGAACCTGTATTTTTGGAACCGAAAAGAATCGAAACATTGTACTTTAATATAATATATATATGTATATATTATTATGTATTATATATAAATATTTTTGTTATATATAAATATATTATTATATATTATTACGGTTCTCTGTGGTTTTTCCTTCATTTTCAAACACTTAGTTAAGCATCGGGGCATTCAGTAGCTGTCATAACTTTTGTGATAAAAATAAGTGTATGAATAATGTCATTTAACGTTAAAGATCTACTTCTGGAATGTGAAATTGAAATAATTAGGCAATTATTTAGCTGCACGTTTTGTTGTAGTTAATTTTATATGCAGATGCATGTGCACCAGATCAAGTTGATTTAGCAGCAATTAAGGAATTATTGGATGACTTCATGAGCCATTTTAGTTGCATAATTTCTTGCGTCTCTTATGTGCCCAAAACTATAATTTGGCGGAATAACATCTTTTAATCCTTTGATGACAGACGCTTTAAGCAATTGTTACTTGTGTCTCAGAAGCATTTTGAATTATTGCTGGAATCCTTAAATGCTTAACCCAACCGAAACACGGAAATGAAAAAGGTTCGGTTTATTTCATTGACATGTTCGATAACTTAAAGCAACTGGCAACAATAACTTTAAATCGAGAAGGCAAAGCCAACTTCGACTGTGCCGAAGTTTTAATACACTTGCAAAAGTTGAAAAAATCTTTTCTTAGTAAAACATATTTTCCGACCGATCGGTCCTATGGCAGCTATATGTTATAGTCATCCGATTTTGCTAAATTTTTCCAGAATTATGCGGAAGTATATGAAACTAATATATACTAAAATTGGTAGAGATACAATGGAAAACAAAAAAGTTTTTTTCACTAAGACTTATTTTCCGACCGATCGTTCCTAGGGCAGCTATATGATATAGTCATCTGATCCGGCCGGTTCCGACAGATTAGTTACGTGCAGCAAAAAGGAGACTCTGTGCAAAATTTCAGCTCAATAGCTTTAAAATTGAGGGACTAGTTCGCGTAGAAACAGACAGACGGACAGACAGACGGAATCGAACTCAGCTCGTCGTCCTGATCAAGAATATATATAGTTTATGGGGTCGGAAATGAATATTTCTATGCGTTACAAACTTCTGTTCAAAATTAATAGCTACACTTTTCAAGTGTGAAAATCACAAGGCCGCCCTTTGAGGATTCTTTTTGTGACAAAAATAAATCATTAAACGAGAAGGCAAAGCTAACTACGACTAAGTGCAAAAGTTTCAAGACACTACATTGAACTGTTTTCTCCAACTGTTTTAACCAAAAATATTTTCATTGTATTTATAGATATCAGATGTTCAAATAGAATTTAAGCTCATTCACAATAACAATATAGCCCACCTGGTAAAAGCGGCATGTCAGACCCTGACATTCGCATCTGGAGTCGATGGTCCGTTTTATAATTTTTTTTGTGTACATGTTTTTTTTATAAATAATCAAAAATAATTTTGAAAGTAGTAAAATTATTTTTTTGATTATTTTTGACGATAATTTTGATTATTTGAAAACTTCAAATAATCTCGATTTTCTCCTAGATTATTTTTTAACCGACCCTTTAATGGCAGCTATATGATATAGTCATCCGATTAAATTGATTAATTTTTCAAAATTATGTAAAGTAATAATAAGAACTAACATATTTACCAAGCTTGGTGCAGATACAATGGAAAAACAAAAAAGTTTTTTCTAACTAAGACTAATTCTTCGACCGATCGTTCCTATGGCAGCTATATGATATAGTCATCTGATCCGGCCGGTTCCGACAGATTAGTTACGTGCAGCAAAAAGGAGACTCTGTGCAAAATTTCAGCTCAATAGCTTTAAAATTGAGGGACTAGTTCGCGTAGAAACAGACAGACGGACAGACAGACGGAATCGAACTCAGCTCGTCGTCCTGACCAAGAATATATATAGTTTATGGGGTCGAAAATGAATATTTCTATGCGTTACAAACTTCTGGGCAAAATTAATATACACTTTTCAAGTGTATAAAAATTGGAGATATTCGGCCAAAAATCAATTCAAAACAATATCAAAAGTAGGTCGAACCCGGAATTTCTCAAAACCAAGTACTAAAGGATTGAATCCTGAAATGAAATGAAATAGCGTTTTTGGTTTCGTTTGATAACCCCTTCTGATTAAATAATCTCTTAATCAAGCTCGAGAATTACTCTTCTCTTTCTCCGTTTACTTATGACAGCTTTAGTCTAAGCAATTCCAGTTTTGAATAACATTTAGAATTTTTTGTGTTTGCCCCCGTTCAGAGGTAGGATTACGAGTATGAGTATGTGTTTGTATGGTAATCAATATTGTGAATCGATAGTGATCTTTAGACCAGGGGAAATTCCCCACTGATTGGGCGGGGAAAAGGCCGACTTGGCAACACTGCGCGGTGTTTGGGAGCTTGATGAGCACTTGGTTGTCATTGGAGATTTACATTGTACATGCTTGTGGATATGTATAGAGAGCTAAATGTGCACACAGATGCGTGAGCTGTGCGTTGCTTGTAAATTTGATTCAATTTATTCATATTGTTGCGGTATTTTTTGTATATTTTTTTTGTGGCAATTGCCTGGGGCATGTTTGTATGGCTCTGTATGACGGCGCAATTTTGACCCACTTGGCAAGTTTTTACTTTCTTTTGCCTTTGATCGCTGTGATCATGTTGTGGCTCCACATTGAACTGTTGTTCGCTCGTTCGCATTGTTCGATTTGGTTTGGTTTAATTTTCACTTTTTTGTGTGTTGTACCCTCGTTTTTGTTTGTTTGTTTGTCTGGTAGCCCTTTCATCTGCTCCTGTCCTCAGTTTGTAGGGTACCGGCTAGTCGACCAGTCTAGCGTTCTTACCTGTTTTGGTTTCTCGTTTTTGGCATGTAAATCACTTTCTTTGCGGGGCTTTGAGCTTTTTTTTTTTTTGCGCCTTTCGCCCGCCCCGCATAATTTCTATCTGCATGTAAAATAAATAAATATCCATCTCCCGAGTTTGACTTACTGGTTTTGAAACGCGATTGAAAGTGAAAGTATCTCATTCGCTCTCTTGCTGCGTTAGCTTTCTATTTGTTTTTCTTTTCGCCTGACTATTCTTAGTTTAGCCAGTTTACATAATGCGCCCAGTTGGCCATATGCCCGCCTTTCGAACGGCTATTGCAAAATCCAAGTTGCTTAATGTGCGCACAGGCCTGAATTTCTCATCACGTTTGGCTGTTGGACAAGAATCGGCAGTTAACGCGGCTGTCGCGTGGTCACTTGTCCCACAATTTGTGTTCAAACTGTGCTACAATCATTAACTGAGCTGAGCTTTGCTTAGGCCGCCTAAAAGCATGCCACATTTTTTTTGGGTTCCCCCTAAATAGCTTAACTTACATGTACAAATAATATGTAGGTTCATACTATCTAGTAGTGGTGTGACGAATTTATTCGAGCTAGATCAATTGAAGTAGTAACTAAAACTAACTGGGACTACGTACCTAAATTTAAATGATAATTTCGGACTCAGTCTCACCAGTCAAGATTTTATGGAAAAAAGTTACAGAATGATAAATTCAACGGTACTTAAGTGAAGGAAGGTCAATCAAACGGTCTCTTCGGCCCAGTTTAACCCACGAAAACCAAGGATCAGGAACTGCTTCTGAACTGTTTTAACTGATACTGGTATGTCTGGTACAGCGACTATAGACCGAAGCAATATTCTAGATTTGGTTGAACCAGCGAGTGTATAGTTGTTGCAGCTCTCGTTTTGAACAGTGAGAACTTTTGTTCGTTACAAATGACAGAAATGTGGCAAGTTAACTTCAACTTAGGTATGAAAAAAAAACCTTCTTTATGGGTTTAGGATAAAGTCGTAGAGTTCATTAATTTGATCTACGCCCCGTAAGAATATATGTTATGAAGTTGCTAACTTTTTTCTGATCGAGAATTGATGTATGGTGGATCGATAGATAATGTTGAGTAGAATAAGAATCAGCGGCGGCAAAAATAAGAAACAAACCTGATCTGCGTGCAGACAAAACAAGCATAAACTGAAAAAATTTAAACTCTAGCTCTTCTAGTCTCTGAGATCTAAATCCAAAAACGTCCCAAATCGTATGGGAATCGGGTTTTTGGGTCGAAAGCGATTTTTGGAAGACATGGGTATATATGCTTTTAAACAGTTCTAAAAATTTTGTTAAGATCGGATGACTATATTCTATAGCTGCCATAGGACCGATCGGTTGGAAAATGTGTTTTACTAAGAATAGTATTTTTTTATGGTAAATTTATGAATATCTGACATCTATATTTATTTTTTTTTTTTTTTTTTTTTTTATTTTTTTTTTTTTTTTTTTTTGTAATTTGTAATTTTATTAATATTATCCCAATGCTACAAATACATACGTACTATAAATTAGTGCATTGGTCACAAAAACAATGGGGGAACAGAAGAAACATTAAACTAAAATGATGAGATAAAAATGAACGAATGTAACTAACCTAGTATATGCTATGTATGTATTATTATTATAATTTTTTTATATATATTAATTCCTATATTTGTCTTTTTAAGGTATTCAGTTAATTTAGATTTAAACTGCGTTGCGTTCCCAATAGATTTAATGTTATGTGGCAGGTCATTCCAATAGCGGGCAGATTGAATAAAAAAGTGTTTTTCCGAAATTGCTAATTTTACACGCTGGCAAACTATATTTTTTGTTCGTGTTGAAGTAGCAAGTTGTATTTTTTGATATAAATAGTGAGGCTCTTTGGTCATCAGTATTTTATGGAGTAAAATAAGTGTGCGAAGTTTGATCCACGAATCTAGGTCAAGACAAAGAATTTGTTCAGCAAAGTGCGAGATATGGTCCCTGCGACCAAGATTAAACACATATCTTAAGATCGAGCATCACAGCTGCCAAATATTTCCACACCGTCGGGATGAGACATGTCTTAGCTACAAGAAGCCTGAGATCAAGAGGAATGAGTTTTTGGGAAAGCGAAAACTGCCTAAGCAAACCGTATGTTTTCCCAGAAGCTCTTGAAATGTGGTTGCTCCACGTTAATGTGTTATTAAATTGGATTCCCAGGTTAGTAGTATCCTCGGCATATTCCAGCGAAACATTGTTTATAGTCAGCTTAGGCAGTTCGCTCACATTTATGGCCTTCTTGTATATTACAAGGCATTTTGATTTGATATTCTACATATATTCTACCGGTTAAATCAGTTGGAGTGAACTTTTGCAAGTGTACTAAAACTTCGGCACAGTGGAAGTTAGCTTTGACTTCTAATTTTTTTTTTTTTCGTCGATTATCAAATTCTGAGATATCTACCGCGACGAAATCTTCTGAGTGTACAAATATCGCGCTCTTTATTGTTGTTTTTTAAGTCTCGTTGTGAATCGTTTAGGGAAGAAAGTTTAGTTTTGCTAAAAAATATTGTTTTTTTTTTAAGAATCTTTTGTTAAGGGGTTTTTTTATTTAAAAAAAAAATCGCAATATATTTACAAAAAAAAATTGTTCTAATTTATAATAAATAATCCGGTCATTGCAACTGCTCGGCAATTGTGCGCAGAAACTCAAAGGCCTCTTCGCCCGACTCCACAATATAATGCGGCGGCATTAGATATCCATAGCGTCCCTGATCCTTCAGAAATACATTGTACACAAATTGCGGTTCAATTTGCTGTTGCACCCAATCGGCCGAGTTACCGGGTCGTGCCAATTTCTGACGATAGCTAGCCCCTAGACTGTACTCGGCTTGGTTAAGCCGCCTCAAATTGAGCACAGCCTCCCGGCCAGCTTGTCGCAATTCCCGTTGATTGGTTGCCACATAATCAGCATCGCCCCAAGGATACGTAATCGTTTGGCCATACCCACCAAACGAGACATAAGCACCCAAGTACTCACGCATGCCCAATAAAAAATTGCGCATTGAACGTGTTTCCGTTTCCGAAAAGCTTTTGCTACCATGATATAGATTCTTGCAGGGATTCGTGGTGGTGCCCGCCTTACCCCAACCATGTTCGAAATTGCGATCCAAATTGACGCCATAACAACCGCTTGAACTGTCGTAGCTTCGGTTTTTGGTCCACAGGCGATCGGTTAGACGAGAGTATTGATAGCCATCGGGATTGGTTAAAGGCAGAAAGTACCAGTCTATGTGAAGCATATAATCATCCAGCTTACCCTCAGTCCAAAGCCAGGTAAGCTTGGCAATGGCATAGGTAAGAGCAGCGGGGCTAAGCCAGTCACGTGCTTGAAGGCCAGCGTCTACAAAAATGGCCCAGTTATTGGGATTGCCATTGGAGACCCTAAAAGAAAGAGAAGGGTGATGATGGGTTGTGGCTTATTCAAGCAAGACTTACCTGAGCACCTCCAACGGCCGTTTGTTGCGCGTCACTCCAATCTGTACAATTTCCACCAGCTCTGAGTGAAGTTCTAACATTTTTTGCAAAAATTGTTGTATATCGCTCTGGTCATGATAGCGACGCCAACTCATAAGCATACCCTCGCGCTTCAGCCAGGGCAAAGTTTCATTGTTACTGCCCAGTTGAATCCATAGCTAACTCCGTGTAGGTCTCATCAATGGCCGTCTCTATA
The DNA here is from genome assembly GCA_018904225.1 of Lordiphosa mommai. Lineage (NCBI taxonomy): Eukaryota > Metazoa > Arthropoda > Insecta > Diptera > Drosophilidae > Lordiphosa > Lordiphosa mommai. The sequence continues at coordinate 1,539,510 of JAEIFT010000018.1, forward strand.
TCATCAATCATTATATTATAACTAAAATCAGCCTTTTCCATATACTGACGCGCTGCAGCCACATTCTTCTGCTCAATTAGTATATCAATGCCATCCTGGTTAATGTTCCACACTTCTGAGCCTGCAAAGGAATTACCAGGTTTTTTTTATTTATGTTTATTTATGTGGAAATGCCAGTCCAAATACCAAAATAACGCCAAAAGGCTTTCAGCCTGGGCTCATTCAGCCACGTTTCATGCAGCTTCCACAGCTGATGACCATAATAACGTTGTACCGACAGATTATTGCGATAGCGTCGATTGATTTGATATGTTGAGCCCGGCGAGAGAAAGTCAAAGCGACGTAAATCGGTGGGTGACAGCCATTGTAGACTCTCAAAGGTCGTCTCGTATAATTCGCTACTGTTGAGTGTCCAAAGCGCCGGAACACCCGGAAATCCCGGCAAGGAAACACTACGCCAGAGCACTAGCTGCTGGGCATGACCCGTGGACAGTAACGCCAGTAGCAGCACCAGCAACAGCAGCAGCAGCAGCATTACGGCCGACAAAAACAGAAGAACTGAGACTATCGAACTGAATGAACTAAGACAGAAGGTCAAGATTTCTTGTGGCTTTTGGCCATTCTGCTGCTAATCGTGTTGTTGTTATTGTTGTTGCTACATTTCTTGATTTATTCTGAATTTGTGCATAGATTACCAACACAAGACAGTGGGGTTTTTTGGCAATTTTTGTAAACAAAAATTTGAGAATATTTAAAAAAATATGTAAAAAATTCCATACTAAAGTTAGCTATGACCAAGATTCAATTTTGACCGTTAAGTTCTCCCTTAGAAACTTAAAGGGTATTAGGGAGTAGTTTTAATGCAAGTAACATTTATGATCCTTTACATCAGCGGTGGGCAAGACCTTGCTCACAAGTGTCCCTACCTCCGCTCCTTTAAGTTTGGAATCAGTTTAACAACAACAGAAAAATTTAACCTTATAAGCGAGGCTCGAGTTGAGCAACTGCCCCAACCTTCGCTCAATGAGCTCGTTGATTGAACATACACGCAATTTCAATGGAGCGATAAATTATTTTGGTTTGTGCTTTATGTGGGGGGCCTGAAAAGGCTTGAAGCTTTTGATCTATAAGCTTGCACGTATAGCATTTTTTTCGTTGTAGGTCTCTGATGTATATATTCTGAAAATCTCCATAAGATCAGACAAAAAATCGCGGAAGTTATGAGAGAGACGCAAGCAAATGGATTAGGTTATATTGAAGTCGGGGCACTCGACTGTGCCCTTTTTACTTCTTAAACATAGGAATCATGAATATTATATGCTTTTCAATATTTAAACAATATTAGTTTAGCATCGAATGTCTATATCCTATAGCTGCCATAGAACCGATCGGTCCAAAAACTAGTTCTAGCGAAAAAATCTTTTTATACACTTGAAAAGTGTATATTAATTTTGCCCAGAAGTTTGTAACGCATAGAAATATTAATTTCCGACCCCATAAACTATATAATTCTTGATCAGGACGACGAGCGAGTCATTTCCGCTTGTCCGTCCGTCCGTCTTCCGCCCGTCTTCCGCTGTTTCACCCAACTATGCTCCGGTAAAGTATCGAGCTGTTTTCCATTAGCGTCATCTTTTTGTTACTGTAACGCAACCACATAATGTCGGAAAAATGGCAAATCGGATGACTATACAATAGCCCAAAACGATCGGTCAGATAGTTTTTAGAAACTTTTGTCTCTAGCTCACAAACGTCATATTTTATTGGTTTTAATGCTTCCACAAATTCTGGAAAAATTTATCAAAATCGAGAACCAAAAAGGCGGTCAAAAACTAGTTGTAGAAAATTTTTCACCGTAGCGTCCCCCAATCTTGGTATATTTGTTTTTATGTTTCTTTGAAAAATTTATCAAAATGATGATATAGAATAGCTGCCATATAAACGGTCGGGAAAAAACAGTTCTAGTGAGAAAACTTTTTTTTTTATCGTAGCGTCCCCAATCTTGTATATTTGTTTTATATGTTTCAAAATTTGGAAATTATCAAAATCGGATGACTATAGATATAGCTGCCATAGGACCGACGGTCGGAAAATGTGTTTTACTAAGAAAAGTTTTTTATGGTATCAAATTTTTATTATCAATGATTTAAAATTTTAAATATTGTATAAACTATATTATATTTATTCGGTCAGTTAGTTCTTTTTGTTTTTAATGATGGCGTTTTTAAACTTAGTATTTAAAAATATATATATAATATTCAAACAGTTCTGCAAAAATCTTACTGAGAAACCTTATTTGTTTTGTTTCTGACTTGGATATCCTATATATATATTCTATCAATTAAGGGCCGATTTCTCTTTTACGTTTATCTGACACATAGCACTTATCTAGAAGATGCAAAATCAGCGCTTTATCTATTGGAGCGAGCATTTGCAAGTGTATCAACCAAAGTTAGCTTTGCCTACTCGTTTTGATTTGTTCATTTATGCCCCTAAAAAGTGGTCTCAAAATCCACTGTGCACACATTTAGTTTCTTTTGCTGTCGGCATTTGGGCTGGGTTCACCGTTTTGACAATTTCTCTTCTCCGTCGTGGCCCATTGGTGGGTCAAGAGTTCAATAGCCGCCCAATAGGCCTAAATTCGTTTATAATTGTGTTTACACTCACCAAATTGTTCAACCATATCATTGAACTGGTCATCCGGTGACTTTTGATCAGCTTGCCGCGTTGCATTGAAATTCAATTTCCATAGCTGAGTTCCCCTATAGCTCACATAGTTGGCATCCAGTTCACCGCGCAGCTCAGAACGTCGCTCCTGAATTCCACTCGTCTCTAAGGGATGCAAATAGCGCAATAATTGACCCACACCTCCACCGAAAAAGGGTAAACGAACTAAGGCTCCACCGGTGCGAGCATAGCCTGCTAGATCATGACTGGTGCTAGCCGTTGTGGCCCAAGTAAACAATACCAAGATGACCCAGTAGTAGTGCATGATCGACCGCTCGATTTGGCCGTTGAAGGCGCTTTGAGAGCCATCGCCGACCAGATAACGGGCGCTGTGCGTTCTCAATTCTTGAATTTGCATAGCTAAATCCAAACTTTTACTTTGCCGAAACGAAACTAAAACAAAAAAACAAAACTGTTATACACAAAACACGACAGCTACAGTTGTCGAAGAATGTATGCTGACAGGGTTCCGCAGAGGGAGGGGATGTTTTTTTTTTTTTTGGGAATTATGTATCAGTCCGAGATGAATTAGAAATCATATAATATTGAGGAAAATTTTCTGCGCCCATTTCTACCTTGAAACCACCCTCGAACTTCAATTCCCAACCGGTTTAAGTTTGATAATAAACTCTTTAATAAGGGTATCAAAATTTAAAAAATTTTGTTAAAAACAAAATATCAACAAAATTTTAAAGGACCCCAGCGACATCGGGTAAATAGCTCTTTCTAGTATCTTTCTAGTGGGTTCCCAGCAAGCAAAGTTAGGAGCGCTCAAAACTATGTGTCTGAAAAGAGCAGAGCTTCAGAGCGTTTTTGGAGTAAACACATACATTGGAGCGTTTTCGGAGCACATTCAGTGTTTTCTAAGCATGGGCTTATAAAAAGCTCTTATGTCTGAGCATATTCGGAGTAAAAACGGCGCTTCAAAAAATAAGAACCTTTTTTGATGCGATTCAAGTGCTTAAAAAATCAACTTTTATGTGCCTTTTCTGAGGGTTTTCAATGCTTCATTGGGAGGGTGAAAGCACTTAGATCAGAGTCAGATTGGACTCAGAAATCTTTCACATTATGTGCGACCGTTTTCATAGAAAAAAACGCTCTTTCCGGACTCTTTTTTGTACGCTATATGACTGTGAATGCTCATAAAAAAGTGTCAGAAAAGAGTCAGAAAACGCTCAAATTGCTTGCTGGGTTGTTGTTGTTTGACAAAATATTTTCTTCACATGTATTGGTGCAATCAGTGATCTATAATGCACTGCACAAAAAAAGGTGTTAAATTTTTGTGTATTTTCGATAAACATTTCTCAGTCTATTTTTGTTTTGTTTTATTACACATTTCAATTTGTCTAGTTAGGATATACAATAAATAAATAAATAGTTTTTTCATATATAAATTAAATAATATTAAAAAAAAAAAAAAACAAAAAAAAATTGAGCTATATAACTAGAAAAATGCTACCACTTATTGGCGGCGACGTCTGGCCTGGCTGCCACGTCCCTGGGCAATGGCCCGGGCCACTGTGTCGGCAAAGGTGTAACCATCTTTGCCATTGTATTGAATGAATCTGGCCGGCAACACAAAGCCATAGCGACCCGTGTCGCCCATTTCAATGGTATAGGCATATTTGATGCCCGCAATGCCCTTGGCCCAGTCATCTGAACCGCCGGCGGCTGGATAAAGTGTGGTGGCCGATGAGCCCACCGTATACTTGACTCCCGTCGATTTGGTGATGCTCTGCAAAGGTAGAAAAAACAATGTAATCCTCTCATTGCGGCTGCCTATTAGCTTGACTTACCGTGCCCGCTTGCCTGGCCACCCGATCCAAATCGGCACGATCCTGCGTTAGATGATAATCATAGCCCCAGGGATAGAGTATGTACTGGCCGTAACTGTGGAACGAGAGATAGGCCTGGAAGGTTTCACGCGGAAAGCCGCTAATGAATTTGGATATGTAGAAGGTCTCCGGCTCGGAGAAGGCCTTGCTGCCGCGATAGGTTTGCGAGCAGGGACTGGCCGAGGTGCCCTTGCCGCCCCATTTGTAGCCAAAGTTGCGATTCAAATCAACGCCCGGACATTGACGACCATGCGAACGCATATTCTTGCGCCACAGACGATCCGTGGTGTGGGAATACTCATAGCCATCGGGATTGGCCACCGGATGAAGGTACCAATTGATATTGCGCATGTGTTCGGGTAAATCTTCCCAGCCTTCCACCAATTGATTGGCCATAAAGGTCACCGTGGCGGGACTAATCCATTCACGTGCATGCATACCACCATCGATCCAGATGCCGGGATTACGTGAATTGCCATTGGAGATTCTGAGTGGAGAATGGACATATTTAGACAGATTTTCCCCCTGGTGTAGAGTATCCAACTTACTTGAGTATCTTAAGTGGTCGCTTCTCTACCGAATAGCCAATGATCTCCGTGGAGCAAATATCTGGATATGTCTTGGCCATGTAGTCAATGAAGCCATGTATGTCCTCGAGACGATGATAGGCCTGCCAAGTCAGACGATGTCCTGTAAATGATGTAAATGATAATTAGAATATATATTCTAAGCAACTCTGAAGTTCATTCAACCCAATCCACCATCCGCCAAAGACTTTCCGCTAAGGAAATGAATGTCTGCCGCCGGTTCGTATTGATTAAACAAGTGTCTTGGACTGCGTTGCAGTGCGTGGCACGTGTCACTATGGCAAAGAGCTGTCGCTGTCAAAACTGTCGTGACTTTTCACACGCCGCGCCTCCCCATTAACTGCATTAAAAGCTCGTTTGCGGCGACACCTTCGCCAAGGGCAACCACCATCAAATTCAAATTCAAAAAAAAAAAAAAAAACTTACACTCAAAAAAATGTCTTATACCCAAGTCGATATAGCTATAGCTATGTCCCGGAATTTTCCGAAATTTTCAAACAAAATACCGTTAAAGGAACTACCAACTCTCTGCTAGCTCTGCTAGAGCAACCGGGTGTTAGATGTGCGCTAGGAAGAATCAAAAAATTTACCAATGATTAATGTTCAAGGTTTTTGTGTCTTTTATCAATAAAATGCCCGTTTAACTAAGACTGGTTACTTTTGTTGAATTGTATCGAAAGTTTTGGTTGGTGTTCCTTTCGGTTAAGAAACCAATTTGAGTGTGATATCTGACATTTTGCTTTCGTGTCTCCAATAGATACGCGACATTGTCGAGGTGCTTTCGATATCTACTGCATTCATACTCTTAAAGATAGTACTGAAACTTTTGGATGGCGTCTGCATATCCGACAGTATCAGTTGTGTCCTGGAAATCTTTAGAGATTTTCGTATAAACTACTGCATTTCGAACCAAACTTTATATATGAAATGGCAAAAATTGATATGCTTACTAGATTTAGTGAAAGAAAAACCGTACGAACTAAATCTACCAGGCTTTGAGCAGCCGGTTTCAAAATCATTAAAGATTTCCAGAACACCCCCGTATACAGATTTTTTCAAATGTTTTTACGACATTAATTTCGAAAATAAAAGTCAACATTTTCTTATTAGAAAGTACAAAACTCAAAAACTGAGAGTGAACCTCTAAACCGAACCGAAACCGTGGTTCAGCTTTTTTCAAAAATGGTGACATGAACCGAACCACAGATTTATGAACCCTGTGAACCACTTAATCCAACCAATCATAATTCTCGAGCGATTTGCATCCCTGGTGAAGCCCCATAATTGTAGTAATTTTAAAAGTATTTTTATTGCTCGTTTTTAATCCCTTAAATAGTCTTTACTTCAGCTTTGTGGATTTTGCCTATTTTCAGATAGAATTTTATGCTAGTGGGCCAGGATAAATGCGTTTTTAAAGAACCTTTTTGTGAGACCATTTTTGTTTTAATTCTGTCTGTTCTATTCCTTTACCATGGCCACTTGAAAATATGCAAAATCCGCTGTCTAATAATGTAGATATCATTGAAATAACTAATTCGTTCAGTTGTTCAAGGGTGGGAAGAACTATTTGCTTTAAAATATATCATAAATACTTGTTTAGATAGTGAGACTCCGGTTAGACTTACTATTTATATCATACATATTTGGATGCACCAATACGTTTACATAAAAATTGGTTGATCGCATTATGCTAATTGCTTGAAAAATTGTTTTTTGTTGAATAATATTAACCTTTAAAACATTCAGGGCCGATTTTTCATCTCGTACATCTAGCACTGTATGTCACATCAACTTACAAATAACAGAAATTGTTTATTTTTTATTCCCAATTTACCTAACGCAACTTTCTTTATTTAGAAGGGGTTTATTTTTGTTTTTTGTTCCTCTCAATTCAATGTAAGTTGCCCTAAGGTAACAATCAAATTGAAAATAAAACCTAATCTAAAAAAAAAAATTTTTAAAAAGTTTATCTGACAAAAAAAAAATTCATCTGACACATGAAACATAGCACCTATTTAGAAGATGAAAAATTTGCCCTTATTCCTCCCATTCACCTTATTTATATATAAAGTTATAACGAAACAAATTCTAGTTTTTAATTTTAACATATTTCCACAGATGTTACCTACAGTACGTTATTTGCACCAAATCTAAAATATAAAAAACCAACCAAAAGGCAACCTCACACTATTATAAATAAACCTAACACCCAAACAAGACAACAAAACACCAACCAAAGCCCAAAAATTACAAACACCCCCCTTTGAGAATTAAAACAAAAAACAAAACCTTTTCAACTTTACACCTGAGTTAGAAGTCATATAAACTTCCATAAAGCATTGCATACTTATTGGGGTTTTCGTAGCTGTCATTGTGTGGCTTGAAATTTACAAATCAAAAGCGATATCTGCTAAGAGAGAAGATCTGTACAAACCAGCTAAACTCCTTGATGTTGTTTCTTATAACAAGCTTTAACCTGGATCTATGTAAGATCCATAAGAGTATGGTCAAGCGTTACTTAAGAATGTGCCCTTCCATATTCACTAGCTTTGCTTTGATTTCTCTAAGAAGATTGTTAGACAAAAGTCATTTAGTTAGATGGTTCCCTTATCTTGTGACTTATAAAATAAATTTGATAAAGTTAATTTGGGAAATTTCAAATTTTTCGAAGCTGATCTTAACTACTTTATGAGGTCGAAAAAAGTTCCTTCTTCCTTCGCTTTTTCTCTAAGTGTATAAACCCTTTTTTTTTTTTGTGTTACGCACTCACCCTTGCGGTTCTGTAGTTCAGCAATTTTTTCGGCTGGCGGATTCTCCACCTCAATAACCTGCTGTAGATTGTCAATGAGCACAATGCGCGAAAGATTGGCGGCACGTATGTGACGTTCAGCGGCAGCCAGCACCTGTGGCTTAAGCAGATAGTCCACCTCCTGTTTGACCTCCTTCCACAGTTGTCCGTCTGTGGCGGAAAGAAGGAAAAATGGAAAATGAAAGCAAGGTAAACGGTTGGCACGTGCCCAGAAGGGTAGGTGTTGGCGGCGTACTCACCATATTTGGTTTGCAATTCGTCAGCCAGTTTCTTATCCTTGTCCGTCTGCACCACAATGCGCCACACTTGAGCACCATCATAGCGTCGCAAATGGGCATTCGGTTCGGTCTGTTCTAGTTCGGTCTTTTGTAGCTCCGGTTCGGCCAGTGGCAGGAAGGAGGCATTCACATAGTTCAGTACACTATCAACCACTTGTACGGGTGCGGGGGAGGGTAAAGGTGACATAGCCAGAGGTATGATGGTCGTCAGCAGCGACTGTTCTGATGATGAGTCTTTCTGCTCTTCCTCCTGCGGTTTGTTTTCTGGCTGGGCTTCCACCTCGTCATTAACCGGCAACATCTCCTCAGCTTCCTCTACCTTGGTTGGCTCAACCTCTACTAGAGCTGGTTGCTCTATGAGCTGTGACTCCACTGGAGCTGCTTGCTCTACGTTTTCGGACTCCACTGAAATTTCTAAGTCGACTGGCTCTTGATGCTCTGACTCAACTGGAATTGCTGGCTCTAGAATCTCAGGCTCAATTGGATCTGCTTGCTCCAAATGTTCCGAGTCGACTGCAGTTGCGGGCTCTACAATTTCGGACTCAACTGGAGTAGCTAGCTCCAGTTGCTCGGGCTCTTCTGCAGCTGCTGGCTTTACATTTTCAGTATCCACGGAAGCTGCTAGCTCTGTATTCTCCGACCCAACTGGGCTGGCAATCTCTAAATGCTCAGACTCGACTGGTGTGGCAAGCTCTAGATTCTCGGTCTCAACTGGAGACTCAGACTCGACTGAAGCTGCCAGCTCCGCATTCTCCGACTCGACTTGAGCTGCTGGCTCTACAATTTCCGACTCAACTGGAGTAGCTGGCTCCAGTTGCTCGGACTCGACTGCAGCTGCTAGCTCCGCATTCTCAGGCTCGACTGGAGCTGCTAGCTCCAGATTCACCGACTCAACTGGAGTTGCTAGCCCCGTATGCTCCAACTCGACTGGATCTGCTAGCTCCGTATGCTCCAACTCGACTGTAGCTGCTAGCTCCGCATTCTCCAGCTCAACTGGAGCTGCTAGCTCCGCATTTTCTGACTCAACTGGAGCTGCTAGCTCCGCATTTTCCAACTGAACTGGAGCTTGTAGCTCCCCATTCTCCAACTCAACTGGAGCTTGTAGCTCCGCAGTCTCCAACTCAACTGGAGCCGGTTGTTCCAAATTTTGGGGCTCATCTGGCTGCACTACATCCTCCGCTTCCTCTGGAACTAATGGTTCACTTGTTTCACTATCTTGTTGTATGGATAACAATTCCTTCTCTGCCTCTGCCTCGGCCAGTTCTTCGGGCATAAGATTATCCATGGCCGCAGTTAGTCCTTCTTCTATGCCCGCAGCCATGGTATCCAACAGTGATGCCTCTGTGGTGTCCACTTCACTTTCTGACTGGGGCTCCTCTTCCACCTCTAAAACAGCTGAAGATTCAGCTGGCTGTTGATCATCCAGTGCAGCTTCAATTTCCTTCTCCATAACATCGACTGCATCTGTCATCAGATGTAAAGCACTTTCAGTGGCATCCTCCTCCTCCGGCTCACTTTCCTTTGGAGCCGTTTCAGTGACTGTATCCACCGCCTGTTCCACATTCTCCAGCTGAACTTCTTGGCTCTGCTTTTGATCCACTACCATATCACTGGGTAGCTCCACCAGCTGTATGGCCGGTGTATCATCGCTCTCCAACATCAGCATATCCGTGTGGGAGCTGCCCAAGGATTCAGATTCTGATTCCGCTTCAATTGTATTGCCATTCACATGCTCCTCGGCATTGTCCAAATGACTGGCCACCGACTCCGGCACCAGCATGTACATATCCGTTTGGCCTTTAGCCACTTGATTAACCGATGTCAGTTTCATATCATCCACCAACAAATCGGAGGTGTCCGTTGCCGGTGCAACTAACTCATTCCGCTCCAAAGCCAGACGATCCAGCGACATGCTGGTGACTTGTGTGACAATTAATAGTAGAGCCACCGCAGTGGGCCAACTCCACGATCTCCCGTTGAACATCTTTGCGAGATCTGACACTAAACAGTAATGAGACATGTCCCATTCGTGGAGTAGCGCTTTTATACCACAACTGGGAAAGTATTGCCATTTCATTTTCGATATTTCTCTGGCGACGTCGACGCTTAAGAGCGTGTGTGTGTGTGTGTGTGGGGCAGTCGTGTTATGTATGTAAATGCGATGAACGAGGCGAGAGACAACCAATGCGCTCTCTTCCTTGTGAGTAGTGGCCCGCGTCGCCAGCGTCCGCTTATCGGTTGCATGAATCTTCATAAATGCGGCGAGCGTTGTTGTTGCTGTTGCTCTTGTTCGATCTTTTTATGTTAATTTCAAATGTCGCCAAGTGGCCAAAGCCTCCCGCTCTCGCTTTCTTTCAGAGGTCGCATTATGAAAAAAAAAAAAAAAAAAATGTAACAAAGTTATTTGACTTAAGTACACCAAAACAAAAAAAAAACCCCACATTGTTGCCTTCAACAGCAAAATGAATGACCATAAAATGTTAAATTATAAAAACTAAATATTTGAAGAAAAACGAGAAGGCACGACTTTGATATATCTGTTACTTAGGGGAAAAGTATTTATTCTATCAATTAACAGAGAATTAACATTAAGTTAGCAGACTTTCAGAAATGACATTAAGAAAAAAATTAAAAGAACATATTTAAGAATATTTATTGTCTCCAGGGACCGTAAATGTTATAAAATTTTGAAATAACAATTATTTTCTAATTTTTAAATAAAAATTTAAAAATAATCGTTATTCTATGATTTTTAAATAAAAATGTTGTTGTTGTTGTTGTCTCCCTTCTCGTAGGAATTCTCATATTCTCATAAAAAAAATGTAGAAGGTCCTTATTGAACATTTCAGGCATGGCATATCTGCCGTCAGCCCTAAAATATTAAGTTTCATTTCTTTTACATGCAGTTTAAACTGATTTTATATTTTACATGTTGCTTATATCTAAAATAATCATATTCTCATATATTATTGTAGAAGCTGTTGCTCAGTGGACAAAGGCCTATACTCAGATGGTATTAAATTTTAGTTTGGCACAATACTTCATATGTATAAGGAAGCTATTCAAAAAGTTTCAGCTTTCAAAGCTGCTTGAAAGTGTTTCTATTAATATGAAGTTTTGTGCCTAACTTCAATTTTATCTCATCTGAGTAAAGAAACAAACGTAGCATAGGTCAGCCTAACCTACCCCACCTTTCAGCAGTATCTGAAATAGAGATTGTTTTGTTGCCACAGTGAGTGCAACTATCTTAAGTGATTTAAGAGGGACAAGCCTCACTTAACTGTCTAAAAGTAAAATTCGGGGCCTTCTTTGGCTTAAGTGAAGAAGCTTCACCGCAATCTAACCTAACCTCTTACTCACAGTAATTGAATACAATTTTGTCCGTTATTAGTTTAAGTTATTTGCCCATTTTTGTTGGTCACTTAAATGTATTAACAAATCGGTGTTTATTCTATCTTTTGCATATTTTTCTAATAATAAAAAACAATTTTTTTCTGTGATTTTGATTTTATCGGCTTAATCAACAACAAATTGAAAATCAACAATTAACAGACACTGCTTAGATCATTATTACATAGACTCCGGCATTTGATTTATGGGACGACTAACATAGATTTGTAGATCGTCGGCATACATATGGACTTCACAATCAGACAGGGCTTTCGGAAGATCATCAACATAATTATAGAAAAGCAGTGGTTCAAGGACCGATCCTTGGGGGACGCCACGACATGTTTTAAGAAAGGACGAGGTCTTCGTTGGGGTTACTACAGCTTGTTGACGGTCACTCAGGTTAGATGACATCAAGTTCCTTGCAGTCTCTGAGAAGTTATAAAGTTTCGTTAGGAATTGGAACTATTTAGTCCATTTTCCAACTGTTTGGAAAGGTTGAAGTAATTATAGCTGTGTTAATAATATGCGTTATATAAGGTAGAATCTAAGGAAGGAGTTTTCTTTTTATAAATCTAGAAACAATATTTGTCTAATCCAATGAATGAATTCAAATGAATGAGAAATTAAAAATTAAAAGATCGATAGGAAGACACAAAATGGAAGAAGAAGCGAAGATAAAAGAGGACAGATAAAAAGAAGCCACGAGAGGGGAAAATGAGATAAAGTAGCAATAAAGTAAAAGGAAAGAATATTTGAAAGACACAAAACTGAGAATGTGGGATGAAGAGACGGAAAAAGGAAGTATAAGTATAGAAAAGGAAAAGGACAATAAAGTAAAACAGAAAGAAAAGATTCAAAACAGAACGAAAAGATATGGAGAAAAGAAGGATGAAGATACAAGAAATTAAGAAGAACTATGAATAAATACTTATCTAAGATTTCGACTATGTGCTAAATAAAGATCGTTTTGAGCGCTTTCATTGCTTTAATTGATATGACTTGAGACTTGTCTAAACACTTAGCTAAAGTGTTATAAGTCAAAAGTAGACTTAAAATTTCCCTAGATATTTGTTCTGCTAATAAATTTCTCACTGGAAATTTGTAAATTAAATTGAATTGTTTACTTGACTTTCTATATGCACAACCCGATTAATTCTTCCCGCCTGGTTGCTTATTAAATGCGTCTTGTTGGCGCTTGTTGATTGTCATACCACTTACTGACTGCAACAGGACGCACCCACACAGATACACATGATTTTATACCCTGTACTCATTAAAAATGGGCAAAAAAAAAGGCTAGCATGAAGTTATCGAATGTATGTAACAGAGAGAAGGAAACACATTATATATAGATATAGATATAGCCATCTCCAACTGTATGTCTGTCTGTATAAAAGCGTCGAAATCAAAGGCTTTAAGGATTAGACCCATCAAGCAGATCAAGCTTGTTTTAGATTTGGAAGAGTCATTAAAGCTTAAGGACATAAAATAGAATTACCTAGCCCGAATTTCTATATATTCTAAATTTTAAAAAAGAATCAAAAATCACGGAAGTTATGAACGAACGAATTTTAGGTGCTCCTTCAGCATGGGTGAGGGGAGGCAGCTGAGGCTAAAAATCAAGGGTATTTGTTAGTCGTTGCACTCAACTGCAGCGCTCCTACTTGTTTTACATATGATATGCACATACACACACATATGTATGTATGCATGTATGTGGCACACGCTGGTGTTCTCGATTGATTCCATTGATCAATCAATTGGACAATCATGTCAGATTGCTCAGCCAGCGTCATTGTTGTTGTTTAATGTTGTTTGCACGCTTTAAAAGTTTCCAATTTGTGCTCATTGACATGATTTCTGAATAAGTCGCACACACACACACACACACGCAGGTAATATACCCACGCTCTATGTGCTCTCTAATCAACCGCAAACAATTGGCGCCGCTCCTTTCACTTTATAAGTAAAGTTTATCATCAAATGACAATTGAGAAAGAGCGAGAGTTCAAGTAATTGCAAAAAACGGCATTGTCGCACATGGGTCAAGTAGTGAAATTGTTCTTAATACAGTTAATAATCTCGCAATCCAATTCGTTAAATCGATTCAGAACAGCAATAAAAACTAAAGCCAAGTTCGAAAAAAATATATTCAAAATTTAAAGAAATTTTGTTTAATTTTTCCCAAATTAGGAATTATTTTTTCATTTTCCGACCTTGGGATAAATTTTCCCGAACTTATTTTTTTTCTTGTTTTCTTATCCCATAAAGTTTACAAATCGAATTTCAGATCATCAGATCGGCTCAAAATTAACTTGTAGCCTTGAACTTATCCCCATTTTTTTGTCTAATTATTTCAAGTCAAACTGAAGTCAAAGTTCAAACTTGCCTCGGCCTTTTCACATACTTCCAGATCAAAACTAGAACTTTTTCGGTATTTTCACATTTCATCTCAAAAATTTTCTATTAGAATGCGCGTTTAAATACTTTAAAAATCATAGATCTCTAGATTAAGCAATTTGGTTTGTGGGCTGATCGCGCTACATTTGTATGAATGTACATATACGCTTCGTCGTATGTGGGTGTTTAACAAAATGGAAAGTGGCATTACTTTAGACAAAAATTAGGCACAAAATTCATGTACAGAAGGAGGAGTGCCCACCAGCGGGTGATGCTTCATCAGGTAATAGAATCTATCACTGAATTGTTTTGCGATGAAAGCGAGAGTGGGCGAGTGGGTAATAACACACCGCCTCTGCCACCGCTTAGCAATGCCATGAGCAGCAGCCGCAGGTAAATGGTGTTCAAAATATAAATAAATAAAAGAGACTTGAAACCCGCTCGGAACAATGGACCACCACAATGAAGGCGGAGGCGTGGCACGAACTTTCTTCAATATTTTGCTGCTGCGGCATTATTGTTGAGATTGTAGGTTTTTTTTGTTGCTGCTGTGGTTGCTGCCGCTTCTCCCTACGCCCACAACAGCAATATAATTATATTTTATACAAACCGCACTTTGACTTTGATCAGCTGCTCGATACATTGAGGCTCATTATTATCAGCGTTCAAAATTTCTTTCGTTAAAGTACATTTCGTGGGTGTAAAAGAACAATTTTTATATTTTAATTTTTTAACCATTATCAGATTTTAGGAAATCAAATTTTTCGCTTCTTGATAAAAAAATCCTTTTTTTTCGAAATATTTTTGCTTCTAACTTTCAAACTACTAAACCGATTGGAAAATGTTCAACTAGATTATTAGTAATTGCTTACCCTTTTGATTAATTCTTTGATTGACTCCATCTAAAGTTTGTAACTCGAGAAATGGCTTAAAAGATATGAGTACCTACCGAAAAACTAAAAAAAAAATTCTAACTCAAAACGTATCCAAACAGAAATTTTTAAAATTAATTTTTGAGTTCAGCAATCCAAAATACACCATTCAAAAATAATGGCTTCAATGGGTCTTTTTCGCAGGGATCGTAAATAATGATTATTTTTTATTTTTAAATCAAAAAAATCATCCACTTAGAATCGTCGTAGAAGAATTCTAATTATACCAAAATGATTCTTTTTCGATTATCTATGCAAATCCGCCATGATTTCTATTTTTATAAGTTTTAACTATATTCCTTAATGCTAATGATTATTTTTTAAATAATATTTTGAAACTTAGGCGATAATCATTATTTTTGAGCGAAAAAAATAAGACTCAAAAATAATGATTATTTCGTGAGTTTTATTTTTTCGCTCAAAAATAAAACTCAACAAGGAATTGTGACCTTATCATAAGGAACTTTGGCAAGTTGATGCATATTATTAATAAGTGAAGCAAGACGAATCTATAAAATCCAAATTAGGGATACAAACAATTTTTGAAAAAAAGTTCCTTTTGATAAGGTCACAATTCCTTGTTGAGATTTATTTTTGAGCGAAAAAAAAAACTCACGAAATAATCATTATTTTTGAGTTTTATTTTTTTGGATCAAAAATAATGATTATCGCCTAAGTTTTAAAATATTGCTTAAAAATAATCATTATTGTGTGAGCAAATTAAAAAAAAATTAAAATTAAATCATTAAGTATTAAGTTTTATTTTATAACTTATAATGATTACATTCCCTGCTTTTTCGCTGTAAACTAGTGTTATCTGGCCACTGCCCTGGCTTGGCCACACAGAAATCCTAGTCTACTGAGGTTTCAACAGTTAGACTTTTAGATTTATGGGTCGCCTGATATAAATTGTAATTTTTCTATGAACCAGCTTGAAAGCAATTGCTGAATAATTAACTTATTTTGTATTTATTTTAAGTATGCAAATTCTTAAATAATTTAAATGGTCAGAAATTTAGAATATATCACACCACAAAACAGCTTTCCATTTTGCTAGTTCCTTCTAAACTGAAATATAGCTCTTTTCTCTGGTCTCTGCAGTAGGATCAACTAGAATCAGTTCAGAAGCTGTTTCTGATCTTTGCTCTTTGTGACCTAAACCGGAATACCAGCAATCATCTACCTTCTTATGAGCAGAAATTACCTCTGATGAACCATCTTACCCGTAGAATTTTTACTATTGCCACTGTTTGTACTTGTTTTTTTTTCTGAGTGTATAACTTTGGTAGCTGCTGTTATTGTTGTTGTTAGTATTACCGTCACAGTTGGCACTTTCACGTATTCCAAGCTTTGCTCTAATTTTGTTTTATTTTTTGTCTTCTTACAGATGGAGGAGACAACCGAGCCCGAAGTAGATCTAGATGCAGAGCTCATAGCAGCAGCCTCATCTACAACCAAAAGACGCAGCAGTATTACCAATAATCCCATCAAACCCATGGCCAGCTACAGTGAAAAGGCTGTAGGCAGTTCACCCAAGCATTTGGTCAGCACCCTCAGCTCACCCATTGAGCAGATCTCCTGCAGTGTATCACGGGAGCATGCTCTTAAGCATGAAATCGAACAGCTGCAGGAGCGGCTTAAGGATACCGAGGAGCGTCTGTCCTCGGTGCGTCTCCAAAGCGATTCCCTGTCCCAGACACAGCGCGCCCTGCGTGATCACAATGGTCGCCTGCAAGAGGAGTCGGAGATGCTGAAACTGGATGTGCAGCATTTGAATGAGTGCGCCAGTGTGCTAAGAGCCGAACTGCAGGCAGCTCGACGGGATCGCAGTGAGGCGCTGCAATTGCAGCGTTCGCTGCGTGCCGAGCTGGAGGATGTGCAACAGGAGCGACGGCGCACTGTCGAAAGCAAGGAGAAGGATGGTCGCGTCATACAGGATTTGCAGCGGCAGTGTCGCGAAATGGAACGCATACTAATGCGCAAACATCCGGATTCGGTGTCGGCCTTAATCGGTGAGTAGAGCAAAAGTTTCATCAATCAATGTACCCTAATCTCTGCCTAAACAGTGGCCTCCAAAAGTCCGGGCATTTGCTCGCTTAACGATCAGGAGAATGTGAATAGCCGCAAATTGTTGGAGCAGCGTATTGCACAACTGGAATCCGATGCCAAGGAACAGGATCGTAAGGCGCAACAGATTTTGGCCAATGTCCAGGCACGCTTCAACTCGGTGCAGTCCAAATATGAGACACACATAGCTGATCTGGAAACGCAGGTGTTGAGGTGGGTATACCTACATATACAGTTTTCGATTGCTTTACCAAATCTGTGCTGAGTCAGGGTAGAATGTTGCCTCGCAGTAAGCCATTCGCATCCAATTTTCTAGCGCTTTTACATCCTTGTCAAAATATTTCCGGTTCGAAAATGTTATTCCTTTCAAGGGGCTAGCCAAAACATTTCCTCTTTAATTAAATCTCCAAGCACAGAATATCAGTAGGTTTCGAAAACACACAGTCGATTTCACTCACTACTGTTCGCTAGGTAATTCGTTAGTTGCAGGGAAAGAAAAAGAAAGGACTGGCGTTCAAATTCCTTTGTCATAGCTAAAAATAAAAAGCAAAACAAAAGGACAATCGAAATAAACAGGCAATAATTTTAATTAATTTTTATACCCAGCGTCGCTGAGTTACTTAGAATTGTGTTAATAATTTTTTTTCACAAGATTGTAAAAGTATTTCAAAACCATTATGAAAAAGTGGTTTATCAAGTTTCAACCGGTTTTTTATCTTTTTCCACAATTGGGTGCAGAACCGGGTTTGAAACGGGAAAATATTTAACATTTTTTGAATTTCCAGTTTACTGCTCAAATAGTTTCTCAAATATGACTTTGATTCGAAACCGGGTGGCCATATTTCGAACCTAATCACAAAATGTTGAGTTTTATAGAAAAAAAAATAACCTCTGACATAATTCGCTAAACCACTTTTGTACCGATTCAAACTGGTTCGGAATTGGGTTTAACTCGAATAAATGTTTAACTTTCAACCACTTTTGAACCGGCGCTCAATCGTTTTTGATTCACTTCAAAGTTCACTTCAAGTTCATTGCTCAAATAAGTACTGAGGTATGGCTCTGAGTCACTTTTGAACCGGTTTACTCTGGTGCGGTCCGGTCTTGAGTCAGTAAAATGGAAAAACTCCGTATTACCAATGTATAGATCAAATTTCTAGTTCATAGCTTAAATAATTTCTGAGATTTGGCTCTAAACCACTTTTGAACACAAAAAGAAATGAAGCTACGCTCATTCAGATTATGACGCGCCTCTCTTTTGAGTAGATTTTTGGGATTACCATCATTACCATTCAATACCAGAGGTCGCAAAAAAAAGAGCTAAAATCTAACTCGTGTTGTTTTTTAAATATGTTGAAAAAAATCCGGAATCGACCTACTTCTGACATCGGTTGGGATCTGTTAGATTAATTTGCATGCTTCTTTTAAAAAACAAAGCAATGCCACAATATTCATATGAAGCAGATGATTTCAACGAACCAATGGTTCTGTAACTGATTCAACGGAGCTTCTCTTCTGAGTTGCTCAGCTGATTTTTTTTAACACTCAGGTCTGACGAAAACTCAGCTGAGATATCAGGTCGTGTAAATACATGGGGCTCGATGAGAAATGATGATAGAAGAATATAATCTAGAAGGTCTGAACAATATATTTTCAAAATTGTGAGAGATATGAGGTTTTTTTTTTTCAAATTAAGGGGGCGTGAAAAAATTCCAAATAAAAATGATCTGCCTTCAAGTAGAAGGAGTTTATTATTTTTGGCTCCCATATTTTATCTATTCAATTCATTCTCTTTGGGTATAATTTTAAACATCTTTATATCTCTTCAGTCTGCAGGAGATCAACACCAAACTCAATGAACAAATTGAATCTCAAGTGCGTACGTTGGATCGCTACATGCAGAAGCGGGCGGACAGGTTCTACAACAATTGCACCCAGACCGAGTTGTTGTTGTTAGAGACAGCCGATGGTGGCGATGCCCCCACGGCCACTTCGACGACAACAACGCAGGCCACTGGCACCCAGACAATGCAGGGGATGCGGGATCATGGCACTAACACGATTGGCTGTCCCACACCCCACTCGCATGCGCATGGGAATGCATTGGTGTGTCAGCACTCGGCCAGCAGCAGCACCAGCAGCACCGCCAATTCCACACCCAATACCTCGCGTCCCAACTCCAAGCAGAGCGGTGGCCAACGTCGGCCAGCCGGTAGCGGAGGAGCTGGAGGAGGTGTGTCCAAGCTGCCCATTTCACAGTCAGAGTCCACGCTGTCACTGCTGAGCAGTCATGGCGCTGGTGATTCTCAGCTGCTGAGCTCAGTGCGTAGCATGCGCGTGGATTTGGCCATCAAGAACAAGGCCATGCAACGGTTGACACGGGAGTTGGATGACTGCAAGAAGACCATAAGGAAATTGCAACGGGATCGGGACTCGGGCAGTGCAGGTAGGTGACCTCTCCCTCTTTATCTTAACGCTCTCTTGTCTCTAAGTGTGTGTGTGTGTGTGTGTGTGTGTGTGTGTCACTCGGTCGGCTGGATGGATGAATGGTAATTTATGGACTTTCTCTGCTCGTCAGCACGTACACGACGTACCACTTGGACAGGCAACAACACACAAATAAATTGCTGGAATAAATCATTGCGGCCTTTTGATCACTTTTTTGCACTCGTTTCAAACGGCAATTGCAACCAAATAACCAAACAAAACAAGTAAGAAAGTAAGGGTGAAGCCCGACGGGAATTATACCCTGTAAATGATATAGTTTATGGACCCCTGCTGATCCCATTTAAACATCTACATCTCTCTCACTCTACTGACGTATATATTTCCATTTAAATTGCATCATTCTACCAAACTTGGTGCATCGATAAAGAATATCTACAATATCTACAATATTGTGAAATATATGAAGATATATGCATATATAATATATATATAATATGGACCAAACTCTCATTTTTTTTTTTTATTAACAGTATAAATATAGACACTATTTTCAATAATTATTTCTTATTATCGACTTTGTCTATTTCAATTTCTGCTACCAGGTTACCTAATGTATTGACTAGTTGCTTCTTTAAACCTCCCTCCCATACCTACGTACGGTATACGAACCCCTTTGATCCATTATAAACCTGTGTTAGTTATCAATGGTACAAGGTATAACAATCCAGTTGAACGAATTGTGTGTACCCCTGGCAATTATTTTGAATTTATGGTGACCCCAAAATGTATATACCTTTTTGGCCAGGGTATAGAAAAAATCGTACCTCCGACTCCAACGAAGTTGATATACCCTTAATTTTCCTTACATTCCTTTTATTTTCGCTTTTGAATAATGCTAGTTGAATGATTTTCAAATTCTTTCGATATAGTCCAGAAATCTCAAAAGATCTCTTTGGGGTCAGTGTTGTCAAGCAATCCTAAAATATCGGAGAGATTTCTTTTTCGAACTTAGCTTGGGAGTGGCCTGACAGGTCACCATTCCGTTCACAGGCTTAAAAAATAATTTTGATACATGTTGTCTTCAGTGTTGCCAACTATTGATGCCGAAAAATGGCTAAATCGTCTGCAAAATTGAATCCAAATATTTTAGAAATAACTGAAAAAGTTGAATCCCAACAAAACTGAAGAGGTTCCGGTTCTCGGCCTTGCAAAATAGTTAGATCTGGTAGTAAAATTTTTGATTCCGACAAAACAAACTTTTTTCACAATGTATTAATGTATTTGAAAGGTTTTTTTTTCAAATTATACAGAAGTGCATTCAGAAACATAGTCAGTTCTGTTCCCGTCTCCGATTTCGATCAAATCATGCGGAATCGGAATTTTAAAATGTACTTGCTTCTTGAAACCAGTTGAGTTATTCCACTTTTAACTTAACATTTTTATTAATCTTCATAATCTCTTGACAATTCCGATCGTTTGAATTCGGAAACGGGAGCAGGCCTCAGTATTTTATTTATTTAAAGGCACATTTTAGTTCAGAAATAAAATTGTCGCCCAGCAGACTAGTTCATTGAGGAGGTATTCTAATTTTGAAAAAACAAATTTTCTATATTTTTGTTTTACGTTATTATTACAGCTTGAGAATTCCCCTTCTTTCATCCCCTTTAAACCATTTTCGAAAATTCGAAATAGTTTAGCAGTTATAGCCTTTTTAGTGGAGCAATGTTTTTGCCTAAATGAGTATTTTATACGTTGCTCACGTTTAACCATAGCCAATTTTAAGATACATTTAGTTACTTTTTCAGTTTTCATGGAATGCATTTCATATAGTCCAAAAAATTCGGCAAATAATTTTTCCAGCTTAGACATGGCTTCCCTTCCAATTGCATTGCAAACATGATTCCAATTTTATAATACCCTCGCAAAGGGTATCGAAACACGTTTGCCGGCTTCGACCATAGACCGAATCCCGCATCTCGGCCACTTGGTTATGTCACCTGCTGTTAGCTGCTGCCGCTGCTCTTGCTGCTGCCGTTGCTGTTGCCTGCTTGTTTATTTACCTTTTGTCGATTTGAAAAAGAAAATTCGAAAGCGAAAGTCAAAGTCAAAGACGCGGCCCGGTTCAGAGCGTCGTCACATCGTTTTATAATTTCATGTCTTGTTTAGCTAATTAATGAGCCACCTCGCCTCGCCTCGTCAGCGCGACGACTGTAAAATTTGTGTTTTGTTAATAATTGTAAATGCGCTTCCACCCGCCTCCTCCTCCTCCCTTTCTTTCTCGGCACTAGAAAAAGAGCAGCAACAACAACAGCAGCAAAATGTTTTAATTTGTTTTTCAAAGCGCGTGTTAAAATGCTAATTTGTTGCTTCTTTTTTTTCTTTCTTTGGTTATGCAATCAACTGCGTGACTTTTGATTATAAATCCAATGTTTTTTTTTTCTTTCTGTGCTGGTTTTTATTTGTGAAAATTTTGATTTTTTGAAATTGGAACCAAAAAAAAAGAAAAAAAAAGAGCATTGAACTTTGGTTTACATAAGAAGGGAGGGAGTATCAGCTAATTTTTAGGTTTTTAACTGGTTATTTTAAAATTAAGATAACAAATGGGTTATTCAACGTTTTGTTTAATAATAGGTTATTCGTTTTCCCAAGTTTCGAATTCTGCGCTAAATGAACTACTCGTTTTTTAACCAAGGTTGCTGCAAGTTTGTTCCTTGGGTTCCTTGAACCCAGATTGAAACAGAATCACATGGTATTTCCATTTAAGAAATGGTTCGGTTCAATAAATGACTTTAAAATTAATGTTTCAAAAACCTGGAATCTTAGTAGGGCAATTTACAAAAAAAAATTTTGATTTTTAAAGTTTAGTTTAAAAAAAATAGTATAAAAATGTTTTTCCTCTTAATTGAGAGAGTCAGGCTTTAAAGAAATAGATGGCTGATCAAAATCGGTTCAGTAGAACTGGCGCAATCATGGATACCAGGTCGAAAAACGTGGTTTCGAGAAAAACGCGCTTAAAGTTTTGAGCAACGTAAAATATACTCACTTTAGCAAGAACTTTGCTCTACTAAAATGGCTATATCTCCTAAACTATTTCGAATTTTTGCAAATGGTTTGAAAGGGATGAAAGGGGAATGTCTAAGCTATAATAATAATGCAAAACAAAAAAATCGAAAAAATAATTTTTTTTCAAAGGTAGATGACCCCCTCTTAAGGATGTATTGGTATTGAGTGCTTCCTCAAGCACGAACTTTGCTCCACTAAAATGGCTATATCTTCTAAACTATTTCGAATTTTTGCAAATGGTTTGAAGGGGATGAAAGGGGAATGTCCAAGCTATAATAATAATGCAAAACAAAAAAATCGAAAAAATTAATTTTTTTCAAAGGTAGATGACCCCCTCTTAAGGATGTATTGGTATTGAGTGCTTCCTCAAGCACGAACTTTGCTCCACTAAAATGGCTATATCTTCTAAACTATTTCGAATTTTTGCAAATGGTTTGAAGGGGATGAAAGGGGAATGTCTAAGCTATAATAATAATGCAAAACAAAAAAAATCGAAAAAATTATTTTTTTTCAAAGGTAGATGACCCCCTCTTAAGGTTGTATTGGTATTGAGTGCTTCCTCAAGCACGAACTTTGCTCCACTAAAATGGCTATATCTTCTAAACTATTTCGAATTTTTGCAAATGTTTTGAAGGGGATGAAAGGGGAATGTCTAAGCTATAATAATAATGCAAAACAAAAAAATCGAAAAAATTATTTTTTTGTAGATGACCCCCTCTTAAGGTATTGTATTGAGTGCTTCTGCACGAACTTTGCTCCACTAAAATGATATCTTCTAAACTATTTCGAATTTTTGCAATGGTTTGAAGGGATAGGGAATGTCTAGCTATATAATAATGCACAAAAAAATCGAAAAATTATTTTTTTCCAAGGTAGATGATAGGTGTTTGGTATTGAGTGCTTCCTCAAGCACGAACTTTGCTCCACTAAAATGGCTATATCTTCTAAACTATTTCGAATTTTTGCAAATGGTTTGAAGGGGATGACAGGGGAATGTCCAAGCTATAATAATAATGCAAAAAAAAAATTCTGAAAAAAAATTTTTTTTTCAAAGGTAGATGACCCTTCTCTTAAGGTTGTATTGGTATTGAGTGCTTCCTCAAGCACGAACTTTGCTCCACTAAAATGGCAATATCTTCTAAACTATTTCGAATTTTTGCAAATGGTTTGAAGGGAATGAAAGGGGAATGTCTAAGCTATAATAATAATGCAAAACAACAAAATCGAAACTTTTTTTTTTCAAAGGTAGAAGGACCCCCCTTAACCTTAAGTTTTTAACTAAAATTTTAAAACGATTTTTTACATTTCTTTTTGCATTTCTCTCACACAGGTGGTTCCAAGCTGGAAATGAAATCGCAAAGCAGTGGCAGTGGTGGCCTGATGGTGGCCAGTGGCAGTGCCACTCAACGGCGCAGCTATGATCATCATCATGATCACATACCAGCCACTACCGAGAGTCAGGCTTTAAAGGAGGCACAAAATAAATATCGTCTGCTGGAGGCTGACTACAAAACATTGCATGACAAGCGACTGCAGGATGTAAGTGTTAATCAGACACAAACCAAACGAAACGTTGTCCCTTAAATGTGTTTCTTTACAGCTCAAAACATTGCAGAGTGCTCATGAGCGAGAATTGGCCTCCTGCAATGAAACGGTGCGTATTTTGCAGCAGCGTCTTAATGAGCGCGAAGAGGCGTTTGCCACACAGAAGCGACGCAAGATTCCTGTGGATTACTATGCGTTGAAAGCTAAGGTAGAGAAATATATACTTAAAGTTAGAGTTAAATAACTAATTATTTGTTTTTTTTTTGCAGGTGTCGCTGCTGGAACGTCGCCATTCGGAGCGGGAGGAACGTTTACATATGCTGGTCGAGGCACTTAGCAAGGGAAGGCTGAATGGCGCTCTAGAGGATTTACTGCAGGAGAATAACAACAAGTAGACAGGTTGTGACTGATCCACATCAAAAGAAAATGCAAAATTACAATTGTTTATGTTAAAGAACTTGTATTTTTTATACATGCCTAGGGACAAAGATTCTTGCCAAGTTTAATGCGTCGTCCGTCATGCCAGCCGCCAATTATGGAGTAACGTCCCGTCTTTAAACTTAAAGAAACTAATTTAGCATGTAATTAGTTTGTTGATTAAATGTGTGTAGGGTGGAGGATGTTGAGGATGTTAAGGGAAACTGCAGCTAGTCATACTTTTTTTTTAGTTAGAATAATTTCCAATTCAATTGGCAAATATTAATTGACTGGCTGCAGTTTCCTGGAAACAAAATTGTACCTTGAGGTGAACCAAAAACAAGAAACCATGAAATTAAAAAATATTCAAGTTATTTTTTACAGAAAATTTGAGAATTACCGGTCCATATTTTCCCAATTAATGACTACCCGAACTACAGACTTTCTGCTTTTAAAATTAATAATTTTTTTTTGAGTTTGGTAATCAAATTTGGTTCATCCCCTGGTACCTACACATACGTACATATAAGAGTTGAAAATCTCAGATCCTCTGCCCTGATTGTAGTTCTTTAAGCAAGCGTATTTAAAAAACAAAAATCCCGTGTTTTAAAATTAGAAGTTAAATTGTTCCAAGAATAGAAAAAACACCTAAAAGGAAGAGCCAGCAACAGAGCACACACACTCAAGAGTAAGAGAGAGACAGCAGAGTGAACTCATGGAGTTAGATGAGACAACAAATGAGCTGGAAAATTAATAAATATTTTATTAACTAAGTTAACTTATATATAAATAATATATATACATATATATAAATGTATTGTATGCATTACCAACAAAAATGTAAATAGAGTCTCTTGGCGAACTCAATTCGTAATGATCTCCATATTGAATATTATATATTTGATTGATTAAGTGTGTAGCCACAATTTATTTGTAACAGTCGATTTTTTTTGTACCTAAACTTAATTATAACCAAACAAATTATATTTTACCAAATCCCCCCATAAATAGTTAAAAAATAAAAACAAGTTAGAAAGTCGCCCCCGACTGTAATATACTCTAAACCTGCCAAAGTTTGTAATCGATAAGAATTGTTCAAGTCTCAATTTCCTATGGCAGGATATAAGCAAGTTAAGGCCTAATAAAAACCAAAAAATTATAAAATTCTGCTTTACTCGGCCATTTAAAGGACTTTAAGCAGCTAGGCATCACCAAAGCCAGGATTATGCTGCTAACTAGCGAGGTATACGTATTTTATCTAAAACTATGTAAAAAATAGACCATATCCTGGCCAGGATCAGATCCAAATTGGTGTCCAAATGTTACTACCATCATCGGTCCAAAGTACCTGCGAATAGTCCTGGTTAGAGCTGAATTATCAAGGATTTAGTGTTTTTTAAGCATTCCTCGCCTGGCCAAGCCTGATCCCCAAATCCTTGGATGTCAATCTATGAGCATTGTCTCCAGAATAAGGACAAGCCAGGTCCCAATATTCTGCGCCAGGAAATAAGCAAATTAGGTAGATTTTAGCATATGCGGCAATGCATGTCAAACTGAACAAATTTAACGGCCACAGTTTGAGAACCAATGCAAAATTTGAAAACACAAATGCTTGTAAAACTGTGGCTACGGTTTGAGAAGCATTGGAAACATTTTTAAAAATCGTCAGTGGATGTCAAACTGCAAAAACACAATTGAAACCCAACTGTCAGATTTTTTGGGATACCAGGCCAACAGAAGTGTGTAGGAGGCAACTGATTTTAAAACAACAAAATCCATTGCCTACTTTCGAGGGTTTTTAGCGCAGACCGCAACCATAGTCGGGACCCCATCCTTATCTGTACATATTTAAACAGTCGATTCTTTCAATAAAAAGTTATATTATTTCAACATTTTGCTTCGTTTTTTTGGGTTATTTACAATTGTATAAAACTAGAATTAACCTAAGGTGACTCCGGATGCAGGATAAGGGCGCATATCCTTTGCCGGCAGTGAATGTGGCGTATGTGAGTGCAGGGAAACCTGGCGGGACGTTTGATGGAGGCGTTGACGCCAACTGGAACTGTTTGCCGCAACCCGAGCAGGAGTAAATGGGCGGCGGTTTCTTTTTGAGAGAGCGAAGCAAATTTAAATAATTAACTTAAGGTGACTCCGGATCCAGGATGAGGGCGCATATCCTTTGCCAGCAGTCGGAGGGAACTCCTCAAGCAGATCTCGTTAAAGCCATGAAAAATTGAAAAACAAATCTGAAAGTAAGAAGGTAATTAAAATTTGTTCACTTAAATCACAAAATACGCCAGAAGTGGGCAAGGACAAGGACTATTAGGATAAGCCTTGGAAATTTAGATCAGATGGCATCAACAAATTCTGGATTATCCAACAAACAGGCCAGATATACCCAGATGTTCCACAAACGACTCAATTCCCATCTGATTTGGGCTGAAAGCGATTTGTGGATCACAACTGGGCCATATCTTCCTATTCCTTGACAGGATCTGAAGCAAATTGTTGTCAAAATGATTCTACTTCAAAGATTTGATTGTTTTTGAACCATTTTGGACTTACCTATCTTTGTATTCCTCAGTCTTGGTTATTGTCCTTGTTGTGCTGCGCCAGCTGTGATTTAAACTGTGGCTTCTGGCGCACAATCTTCTCATTGGTATGCTGGCTGGCTGTGCTATGCAGCAATAGCTGTTGCTTCCGCATGAATCCCTCACCGCAGATACCGCACACATACGGCTTGCTGTTGCTATGGACAAACCGATGAATATCACGATTTTCGGCACGTCCAAACAGCTTGCCACAAAT
This sequence comes from Lordiphosa mommai, assembly GCA_018904225.1. Taxonomy (NCBI): domain Eukaryota; kingdom Metazoa; phylum Arthropoda; class Insecta; order Diptera; family Drosophilidae; genus Lordiphosa; species Lordiphosa mommai. The sequence continues at coordinate 1,566,819 of JAEIFT010000018.1, forward strand.
CTCACAGCCGAAGGGCTTGGTTCCACTGTGCGCTAGCACATGCTTTTTGTAGTTGACCTGATGACTAAAGGTGGCCTCGCACAGTTCGCACTGCAAGTCCCGCCGCTGCTCGTGCACGGACTTTATATGCTGGTCAAGCAGGCGCCTGCGTTTGAAGTTTTTGTTTGGGCATTCGGGGCAATGGAACGCCTCCTCCTTTAAGTGGCTGTGTCGTATGTGAGTGCGGCAATTGGAGCGCTGGGCAAACCTGGCGGGGCAGTGGCTACACTGAAAGGGTCGCTCGCCCGTGTGTGTAAGCAGGTGCTCTTGGAGGCGTTGACGCAACTGGAACTGCTTGCCGCATTCCGAGCAGGGGTAAATGGGCGCAGGTTTCTTTTTGAGAGAGCGATGAAAGCTGCGATGCAAATGAAGCTGCTGTTGGCTGGGGAATATTTGTGGGCAGCGTGTGCACACCCAGCCACCTGCAAAGGGAGGGGAAGAGGTTAAAATTGAGAATATAGATAAGGTGCGCACAAACCAGAGCTTAAGTTGGTTTCCTGCTGCTGATGCTGCTCACTGATGTTGTGCTCGTCAACCTCCTCAAACAGCTCCGCTGGATCGAAGCTTTGCTCTATCACAGCTATGGGCTCTTTTGGTAGCTCTTCCAAGTCCAACTTGGGCATCTTTTTACGAGGTATCAACTTAGCCCTTACTTGCGGTCGTCCCAATTTGTTAAAAAAAAAAGGAGTGCGGTCGCCCTAATTTGTCTTTAATTCCCGTGTGGTCCGCCAAATTTGTCAAAATTGAGTGCGGTCGCCCTAATTTGTCGTTAAATCGAGTGTGGTCGCCCTAATTTGAACAGCCACACTGAAAGGAGTGAACGACTTATCGATAGTCTTATATTTAAAATAAATTGAAATATTTAAATTAAAATGAGGTACAAACCAAACTGGAGCTTTACAGCGAATGTGAATTTTGATATTTTGATGGTTTTGGTCTTGATTCAATGAGTTTTTTTTGGAATTAAAATGTTATACCAAATAGTGGTGTCCATTAGAATTGGCTCCAACTCTGTAGTTGAATTTAAATAAAAAGCATTTGCAACGACTTCGTTGTATTTTAATCAATTGTTATGCAATTTATTTATACGTTATGTAAATATAATTTATTCACAACTGTTATATAATTATTTTTGTTTTATTTTTTATTTTATTTTCTTTTTTTTTTTTGATTTTAAAGCAGCTGCTTTCAACAATTGTTTATCAATCAATCAATTAATCAATCATTACTGTATATATAACTCACACGGATCGGTTTTCAATGATTTGAGTTTGGGTTTTCTTTTTTTGTATAATTGTAATTTGGTTTAACTACAACTACGTAGACGACATATGACCTTATGAGCTTAGAAATGTTAACAAATTTACAGACTTATTTTGTTATTACCATTATTTATGTGTGTGTGTGTATATATATATATATAGAATATGCCTTGAAATGCTGTTGCAACAGGATTAGGTAGGAGGAGGAAGGCTGATAGAAGAAATCAAATTTGGTTTTCTACCTCTAAAATTCGTCTTGCTTCTCGCTTACTAAGTTATATATATATATATATATATATTTGTTGTTTCGTTTCTAAGTAAGAAAATGGTGCGCTAATTGTAACATCTAAACATTCTTCATCATTTTTTTTGTAATTGCATTTCCATCGGAATATTTAATAATCGTTAAATGCTATAAGTAAATACCTGCGCGCCCTTCTGCATTTTATTTGGTTTTGCGTCTTCAACTCGTTTCCATCCTCCAGGTGTTTAAAAACTATTTTGGCCTTATGGGGTAGGTAGACTGTCTAACATTACTACTACGACATTCTGAAACATTTCATTATTATTTATGCATTTCGAGCACGCTACGGTGCATACAAAAAAAAAAAGATTAATCAATTTTATTGCAGGTTCTACTTAAGTTTAGAAAGTTTTTGTGTGTTTTTTTTAAGTATATACAAAAAACTGCATTTTGTTTTTCTTGTTTTAGAAATTAACTAATTGTTTACTTTTTTGTATTGAGCGAAGATCATGTGCAACAATTTTTTGTGACTACTTGGACAGAAGAGAGAGGTGAAGAAGGATGGCATTAGGCTGTATGGAATGTCAATAAGTGGTGGGAAATTGAGTGCCCCCTTTCAGTTTGATAATTGCAAATGAAAAATTGAAAAAATGGAACAACGATTTACATTTACAATTGGCATGTGACTAATTCGAGGTGCCTTCTTTACAACTGTCAAAAACAGTCGTGTCAAAAATCCTCGTGTTAGTTACATGAAAAAAAATAATTTTTTTCCATAAGTAAAATTTTGTATTTTCATGTCTGAAAATAATAATTTTTTACTTTAATGTTATTTATCACAATTTTTTCATCTACAATTTCATAGAAGAGGGGGGCACACTGGTGAAAATGTGACAGCTCTAGTTTCTTGAAATTTTTATGGTATATACATTTTTTTGGGGTAAATTTTGGTTTGTTTGAATTTTCATATATAAAAAAGGGGGATGCAAAATATTTGCCTCTTTCACATTAACATTATTGAAAATGTAATTTTCGATTTATGTTTTTATGCCTTTTTTTTTTGTTTCGTTTTATTTGCATCTGCACAGCAGAAAGAATTCATTTTTTTTTCGTAGGTTTTGCATTGGTTTCTGGGTTTTTGTAATATATAAGTAGGTATGCTTTGTATATATATATATAATTATGTAATTTTAATATGTATGTAAGTATATAATGTATGGCTTGTGCTTACATTGGTAATGTGTGTGTGTGTGTCTGTTGTCTGTCATTGTGTCTGTGTGTATATAAAAGAGCATATCGTTTAACGCCTAACAAATTTTAAATGCAGTTATTGACCTGAACATTGTTTGTTAATCATATAATATATATATATATACTGTATATATATGTATGTTTGTATGTATGTATGTATATGTTGCATATATAGTTTTGTATGTACTTGTATGTATGTATATATATATTCTTGTTTTGAATTGTAAAATAGTTGAACAATTTGATTTGCTTTTTATGGCATGCAGTTTTTTTTTTTTTTTTAATTTATTGCTTTCCTTTCTTTAACTTTGTTTAAGTCGTTTAAAAATTTATTTATGCTTATTTTGTGAAATGTTTTGGTTTTTGCGCATTTCGTTTGCAATTGGTGTTTTTGTCTTGTGCTTGTTGTTGTTGTTGTTATTATTGTATTTAGTATTTCTTTGTTGTTTTTTTTTTTAGATTTCTGACGTCACAAAAATTTGTTTGTTTGTTGTTGTTGTTGTTCGCAACGGATTTTCAAATAATATAAATTATATTTTTGTTTTCAAGTTTCGAATCGAAACAAAAAAGCAACAAAAAAAAAATACAACTCATAATTTGATTCATTGTTGGATGCAGGCCAAAGAGGCAAAGAGACATTTACTTCATGTATTTGAAATGATTGAAATATATTTTTTGTGATCTAGGACACAGTAAATGTAACCGAAACTCAAACAGGAACCAATGAAAACTCGGAACCAGCAGCCATATTGTAAATTCGAGAATCGATCATTTTGGAAAAGACCGCATTAAAAGGCGCATTCACCAGAGACACTCATAAAATATTTTTAAGGTGTCGTATGAAAATGACTATTTTATGTTAAAAACCTTATTTCTGGTTTGATACGAAACCTAAAAATATTCCATGTAAAATCAGCAATCATAAAACACAAATCGCTAATCGAATTTATCTGCCGAGTGTCCCCAAAGTCTTTTGTATTCTAAGCAGGGTGTCGAAACGGCACACGAACCGGAACCGTATACCGAAAGGAACCGATTAAAACTCAGAACTAAAACCGTTACCGAAACCGTTATTAATTATTTTTCAGAACCGGTATTTCGGAACCGAAAAAACCGAAACATTGTACCGGTACCGTTTCGGTTCTAAGTTTTTTTTTTTGTTATTTCAGTTTAATTGCTTCAATCAGGGATTTCTCAGGGTAACACGCTGTCTAGATTATTATGTCTCATGTGTCGAACAATGTGATAAATACATATTCAAATATATAAATGATAGTGAGCTTTAGCTTCAAATTGATTTAAATTTAGGTTTTTGTCAATTTTATTTTGGAGAATTAAAATGTTTTAAAATTTTTTAAAACTTTTAGAATTTTTAAAAATTTTTAAACTTTTAAAATTTTACAAACTTTTCAAATGTTTGTAAATTTTTTTTGTTCAAATTTTGACTCACATGATTTTTTTTTGATCCTTTGCTGTCTGCCTCCTTGACCTTAATGTTTTTGAGGTGGCATCCCGTTTTTCTCTCACTCAAAGGTGTGGAAAATGGGAGGTGTTCTTCGTGTGTGTTTTTGTGTGTGTTTTGTTGTTTGTTGTTGTATAAATAACTAAATCTAAAGCTTAAATCTTACTTAACAACAACTCTCACTTAACTAAAAAAATATATATATAAACAAAAAAAAAAGAAGAAATATGTATATATACAGGCCTGTTCCGGTTTTCACTAAAGTGAATTCGAATGTGGTACACATGATCACTTGTTTAATAAACGGTCAAGGTATTTGGTATCAAACCTGAAATTTTAAATTACTTTTAATGCCACAAACTCGACTTTAAATGTATCATTGAAGATGATTCACTCAATCAATTATACACAACAACGCATGTACCACATTCGAATTCGATCAATTTTGTCGAAAGTGAAAACCGGAACAGGCCTGATAGTTATGTTTAACAATAGGCAACAACACAGATCAAATTTGTTTTGTTTTTTTGTGTGGGGAACGAACTGCAGCAGTTGCATCAAACAGGAGTGTACAAGTATGTGTGTGTGTGTGTGTGTGTGTGTGTGTGTGTGTGTGTGGGTGTGTTTGCATCATGAGGCACGGCTGAGAGACAGAGACAGAGCTATTTGGTTTTCCACTTAATTGAACCAAGTGTGTGAAAGGAGAGAGAGAGAGAGAGAGAGAATAGAAAGGGGCGGGCGGGCGGTCGTTTGCATTTTCTTCGTTTTGTCTTAGCTTAATTAGGTGAAAAATCCGCAACGCTGGTGCTGGCTGGCTCTTAACGCGTACGTCGCCGGGAGCCGCCAGCTGGGCGCGGGCTGGACAATTTTTATGACGTCTCTAAAAATCATACTTTAAAAGTTTTCTCGCGCCGTTGCTGTTGTTGTTGCTGCTGCTGCTGCTGTTGCTGCTGCTGGTGGCCACGTGGCTGGGAGCTGGACACTGCTGGTGGCAACACACTCATGGAACCGGCCGAGCACAAGGCATTTGTATCCTCACAAACATAGCTGGCTATGCGATGATCACTGCGCGATCTTTCGCGATCATGTGTACGATGATGATGATGCTCGCTGGAGGGTGGTGGCAACAGTGGTGGTAAGGGTGCTGCCGCCGTTACTAATCCAGCTCCACCATTACGCTTGCTGGGAGCCGCCTGCTGTTGGGAACGTCGATTACCCAATCGCTTGAGCTCATAGTCACGTGCATCGGCCGAATCAAAGGTGGCCGCTCGCTGTTGCTGCTTGGAATGATGCCTCTGGCTTATAGCTGAGGATGTATTAGTTGTGGTGGTGTTAGCTGGTTCATATGACTGCGGGCAATACTCATCATACTCATGATCATCGCACAGATTGGCATTGCAGGGTGGCTGCTGCTGCTGCTGCTGTTGGGATTGCTGCGAGCGATGCTTTTTGGGTGGCAGGGGTATGGGCAGTATCTGCTGGGTCTGTGTGCTGGCTGTGGCCGCCGACGCTGCGTGCAGTGCCGTTGATGAAGTGCCCCTGCGCACCACATCAACGCCACCGCCGCAGCAGGCGCACTCCTACAATTCGGTCACCGAATAGAGATCACTTTGATTGGCTGGCACAGCACTGGTGGCTCCCCTCTCTCCACCGCCACTGCGTTTCAGTGAGCGATAGAACAAAGCCTGCTGTTGCTCTAGGAGCAATGCCTGCTTGCTGCTGCTGACTCCCACTCCTTGATAATTGTTGTTGTGTTGCCGCTGATAGTAGGCCGCCTGTTGCTGCTGCTGATGGTAGTTGCTGCTGTCGTAGGAGTGTTGCTTCTTCATGCTGCTGGGCATGGCCTGACCCGCTCCATAGGCTGGCAGTTGCTGCTGCTCCACGTAGCTACGCGCATTGTCCAAAGTTTCAGCTCGACGTGGTCGCTCTCTTTCCCTTTCTCTATCTCGCTCCCGTTCGGGTAGCCGCGCAGATTTGGGCGGCAAGGTGGCCATATGATTATTGGCATTGTTGGCCTCCCTGGAAGTCTTGTGCCGATTCTTGGGCGGCAGCGAGGGCGGCTGCTGTTGCTGTGAGGAAATTTGCATTTTCTGATTCTGGGGACGTTGCAGTGAGCGATATTGCCCCAAATTGGCGGCACACAGTGGCTGTGCCGAGATCTTTGACTGGAGGCCAGTGGGCGATTGTGTGGGTATGTCGGGCAGTGGTTGATTAACAATGGAGGCTGGATTAAGCGAGCGTGGCTGAACACGTACGGCAGCTAGGGGCGGTGGATCGCCGCTGCTTTCTATGCTGTAGACGGCTGAGGGTGGTAGGATGTGTGTGGTGGGTGGATGATGATGCTGTTGTTGTTGTTGTTGTTGTTGGAGTTGAAGTTGCTGCTGGTGTACTTGTTGCTGTTGGAGAGCCAGCAGCTGTTGCTGCTGCTGCTGTTGTTGCTGTAAGGCCAGCAGCTGTTGCTGTTGCTCTTTGGCATAGGAGCTGCCCACGCCAGTGGTGCCTGGAATTTCGGTAAATGTATTGACTATCTTTGGCTTGGGTGGTGGCGGTGGTGGCGCGGGCTGCGGCTGTTGTAACTGCTGGGGTGGAGGTGGGGGAGGAGCCACCTGCTGTTGTTGTTGCTGCTGCTGCTGCTGTTGCTGTTGCAACTGTAACTGTATTTGCATTTGTATGTGTTGCTGCTGCTGCTGCTGTTGCTGTGGCATTTGATTGGGCGTCTGCACCAGCATATCAGTGGATCCACACACTTGTGGTATGCAGTCCGGCTGCTGGCAGTAATCCTTGGACACCGTGGCTATTGATGGCGTCTTGGCACTGCGCAAGTTGGGCGAACCCACCACACCTTTCAGTGATCCTCCATAGCGACCCACATGCCTTAATGTGGCACATTTATTGGCCGTGGCAGCAGCCACTATATTTAGATTATTATTACCCCTCACCGCCTTCGGTCCTATGCTGATGTATTTGGGATCAAAACGATTGAAACTGGTATTGGTCACATCGCGCGGATCTCGATCGTCGCCCAGTTCGCCATCCAGTCCATTTCCTGTTGACTTGCACAAGGCATTGCCCGTCTGCGCGGATAACACTGAACGTATGGAGCTGCCTGTGGAGCGTGGCAGCGTGGCCGAGGCAAAGATGTTTTTAAGCGTGCTGCCCTGGATCTGACTCTGGTTGATGATGCTGCTCATATGCTGCTGCTGCTGCTGCTGTAGCTGCTGCTGCAGCTGCTGTTGCTGCAACTGCTGCTGCTGTTGCTGCTGCTGTGCTGTGTTGTTGCTATTGCCTGCATACGTGCTGCAGGCAAGCGAATCTCAGTAAAAGTCGTTCGATTCAAGCGTCTTACACTGCTTGCTGAGCGTCGCATATTTGCCGTTATTCGGTCCAGGCAGATACGAGGCGGATTGCTGATGATGTGACGGCAGTCGCCCCAGTGTATGATGGCCAGATCTGTGAAGGGCAAAAACATATAATCATAAGCCAGCGCTAATACAACTTATTTAGAGAAATAGATAACATCTCTACACCTAGTGACTGTTAAAAGGATTTAGTATGGATTTGACAACATGATGAATGGCCTAAGCCGTTGATAACTGGAAAATATTATTATAGTACGTTCTGTTCTTAAATTACCCTAGAGTTGGCAGCGGAAAATGCTTTCTCAGGCAGTTTAAAAATTATTTTCAAATCCTCGGCAAGTCACGAAAATTATAATTTTTTAGGTTTGCGTTCCGCAAAATACGGGCCTACCGTTCCGCGCCTAAGTCTACTTTCACATCGCTTTCAACCGCAAATTAATATTGTCTATACTAAAGGAGCGAGCGTGAGCGATTGAATAATGGCCCTAGGAGTAGAAATTTGTAACATGAATCAAAGAATCTATTGGTCAAAAGGTAGATAAATTTTTCATTTCGTCACGATCGCCACCACATTGTGTACAAACAAGCACGTGCAAGTGCAAAAGAAGACACAGATTCCGTGTCTATTTAAGTGCAAGGCAAATGACTAATTGAAATTCTCTTGAGTTCTACCATGATTAATATTGTGGAACTTTGATCAACCTTGAAAGGTCATCGATATTTTAAAGTACGTTTGAAGTACATGCATTTTGGTAGTCGAATCGACATACGATGACTTTCCAGGGTTAAATAAAAGAGCATAAATATGTGTACAAAATCTAATCTCGATCTGTGGTTTAACATGCGTGTGTGCTTGGCCTAGGGCTGATGGAAGGTCACAGGGCACAACCATAAATCATAAATAATAAAAATTATAACTATAACAAACAATAAACCAAGCGAAAACAACAACAAAATACAATTTACATGGAACAGAAAAGTGAAAATCAAAAATACAAAACAAAAACAAAATCGAATCATGTTGCACAACTAAACTAAAGCCCAGTTGCTGATTTCCATTTAAAATTAACAGTCCCAATTGAAATATACAAGAAAATAGAAGGCTAAAATCGGCTACGCCGATGTTTTAAAATACCCTTGCAGTTTTTGAAAGGCGCAGTTCTCATTAAAACTAGTTTTTGGACCGACCGTTCCTATGGCAGCTTTATGCTATAGTCAACCGATTTTGATCAATTTTTATAGAATTTTGTGAAAGCGATTGAGGACGTTACAATGGAAAACAAAAAAGTTTTTCTCACCAGAAATAGTTTTTGGACCGATCGTTCCTATGGCAGCTATATGCTATAGTCAACAGTTTTTAATAAATTTTTCCAGATTTATGTGGAAGCATATTAAACCAATATATACCATGATTGAGGACGTTACAATGGAAAAAAAGTTTTTCTCACTAGAACTAGTTTTTGGACCGATCGTTCCTATGGCAGCTATATGATACAATCATCCGATCCGGCCGATACCGACAAAAGTGCAGCCTATGTGTATTTGAAGATTTTTTGCAAAGTTTGGTCAAGATAGCTTTAAAACTGAGGGAGGAGATAGCATAGAAACAGACGGACGGACGGATCAAGAATATATACACTTTATGTGGTCGGAGATGCTTCCTTCTACATTGTGACAATTTTAATATACCCTCTGCAAGGGTATAAACAAAAAAAAAAAAATAAGGAAAAGAAATTAAACTTCATGCCTTGTGCCATGCACCAAATCATAGCCGGGCGGCGGCGACGGCGAACGCCGTGCCACCGCCGTTGAGTTAGTTCTATGCTGTGTGTTGTTGTAGTGGTGGTGGTGGTGGTTGTGGTGGTTGTTGCTGTGGTTGTAAGTTGTAGTAGATGATGTGTGGCTTGATTGTGATGATGGTGATGCCAACCCTTGTCTCAGTCCCGCCGTTCCATTACGATAGGGACCGGCCCCATTGCCGCCAATAAGACTGCCCGAGCTGGGCAGTGTGCCAGAGGCGCCGGCACCGCCCACACCGCCTGTCACACCATGAGCCTGCTGGTGGTGCAGCAAAGTGCGATTAATGGTGCCCGTACTGAGTGGGGCGGTGGGTGAAATGCTAGCGCTTGGCGCATTCGAGGCAGGAAACAGTGGCGTTGTCTCCGACTTGTCGGCATCCAGTGGGGGACTGCAAAAATAAACGGAAAATTCCAATTATAAAGGTTTAATTTTATTTTGTGAAATGGGAACTCACCGTTTGCTTAGATAAATCCAGGCATGCGAGTCGGCATAGACAAGTATGGTTAAGAGAAATGAGGTGAGCAGACCAGCTACCATCATTAGGCTTAGTCCCAGTAAACCACCACCACAGAGACCACGCAATGCATCCGCATAGTGGCGATCAATGGCACGCCTATCCAGCGTGGCCGACAGAGTGGTCAAATTGCGACGCGTCTCTTCCAAATCATTATCCATGGCGTTTAGGGTGCGATGCACATCAATGCGTGGATATGTTTCCTGGCTCATGCTATGAAAAAAGAGAGAGAACATTTTATAATAATCCTAGGCCTTAAACCATCTACTTACCGTTGCATGGTGTCCACACTTTCGCGCGCACGATCCACCAGATCTCGAGACTCGTTTAGACGCAGTATGAAACGATTCCTTAGAGTGCCGCAATTCAGGAAATATACATAAGGACTTCGCTGTTGGTGGAGCAATTATTAATCTCAGCTAGCTGATCCTTTTTTTTGATTTCTACTTACCATGCCCACCTGCCGGCACATGTACTCATGCGGACGCATGCAAAAATCACCAGCCGCCACGCTGGAGGCCAAATAGATGCCAGCCAATAGCCAACAAATGATTATACAGAATAGACCCGAAACACTGAAGAATATCAAGGTGCAGCGGGAACGACGTGCCACACCAATAACCAGTACAGTACAAAGTAGCAGCAAGACGGTGAGAAAGGCTAAGGTGGCTGGCCAACGGATGGACTCGTATAGTTCACCCAACTAAAAAAAAAAAAAGGAAAGAAAGTGGTTGACATAATGAGCATATCCAATTTGGATATTCCGACTTACGTGCAGCAGACCCATTAATGAGGTGTCGTTTTCACTGCCCTTGGTCTTCATGAAATACAACACCATGTTGTCCAGTGAGGTGACCGCCCGTGAGGTATTATCTCGCACCAGTCGTGAGGTTTCGATAAGCAACATGACCACAGTTTGATTATATTGCGGTTTCTCCACCAAATGCTCGATCTTGTGGGAGGCCATTTTGGTTTCCAGGTCATGCTTAATGGTCTCCGTCTGTAAATATATGAATAGATTATAACTCCAACTATTCCCAGTCCACGGACTCACAGCAGGTGAGAACAGTTCAAAAGTTAATGACCAAAATGGATATACACACACACACCACACCATCAACAGACCGAAAGGGAGACCCTCAGACAGGAACAAAGGATGCGACACACACACACACACACACATACACAAAATATAGTTTTTACCGTAATGCTTTTGCTTCCGCACATGCGGCCATGTCCTCGTCCTCGTCCTCGTCTCTCATGTGCCTAGATAATTAATAGCGTTTTACTTAAGAGCACCGAGTGGAGCAATGCCAGCCATCTGTTTGGCCGCCTACTCTTCTTTGGGCCTTTGATGCTGTGACTGCTTTCCCCCATTGCCATTTCTTCTAACCGTCTGACCCGCTCAACTATAGGAAATTTAACCATTTTGTTTGGCAAAAAAATTGATTAAAACCCGGTGCCTGCACCTGGTACACTATTTTCAAATCTGCTTTCAAACACTGTTTTTCGCATGGTTTTTCAACACTGTTTTTCTACATGGTTTTACAAAGGTCAACTGGTCTAGATAATTAAAATGCCACGGTTGGCCAGGCGATTCATTGGAGTGTATGCTGTGTCCCTGTGAGCGTTATGCGTTACGCGTTATTTTTAAATTGAATTTTACCCCTACCAAAAAATCTTTCGTACCGAAATTAAAGATGTCTCACATTAAAAATCGACTGAAAAGATATTAAAGAACGTTTATACAATAACACTCTTGTTATAAACCTTGATAATACCCGTTCTAATCGATCTGTATGATAGTAAATACAATATATAGAGATATGGAAGTCAGAGTTTGCTGAAATTAGGCAAATATTTTCATTAGTACCTTAAAAGAATAACGAGGTATCGACTTTTCAGCGACGAATTTAACTAAGTAAATTCATCAACTTTTCCAAGTTTAGAACCATCGGGTACTGCCTTAAAAAACCAACAGATTTTGCTTACTTAAAATTTAATTAGACCGATTCATTCGTTAGTATGTACATTAGAGTGTTCCCCAATCGTATGAAAAATTTTGGGATCATATTCTCATGACCCCCTTAAAGGCCTCGTTCCAGATGGCATAAATATTTAAAATAAAAAATTAAAATAAAGCCAAAGAAATGACGCTACGCTCATTCAGATTATGAAGCTTCTATCTTTTAAGTAGATTTTTGGGATTGAGACAATCTTGACTTGGTCCTTTTGGACTGTAAAGCCAGTTATTGATAGTTGCATCGAACATACCAAAGACTAACTAAAAAAAGAATAGGAACTTAAATCCAAGACTTGTTGGTTAGTTTAGTATGGTCTATGGTATGGTATGAGACTGGGTCAGTATAAATCGCAAAATAAGCCCGTAAAAGCCCAAAGAAACGGCACCCAGCATAGCTGCCTTTCAATCCCCACCATAAGTTTCTTAAGACTAATATGCAACTCCATTTTTATTTAAATAAATGTTTCAATCAGTAGTTGAATAAATCATATTAATTGTTGTAAATCAAAAGCAAATTTTTTTTTTTAAAAAAGTTAATTTTTGGTCAGAAAAATGGTAAAATTTCCTATAGTGCGCCTTCCATCTGCCTATCTCTTAACCTTTTGCCTTATCGACTGTATGTGTGTGTGCGCGCTGACAAAGTTTATGAATAGCAAAGGCTTTGGCCGTGTCCTCCCCTTTCTGTACTGAGCCTGAGCCTGAGCGCAACCGTAACTTGTCAACACAGCAGCTTTTAGGTTGATTATAATGAAGAAGTCGTCGACGAGGGCATAAAAGGAACCCAGTATGCAGAGACAAGTTAAAGTTGGGAGTGGAGAAGATGTGATTTCAATCGGAATCCCTTTCCATTTTGTTCTGTTTTTTTTTTTATGAATAAAATAGAATTTAAACCCCAGAAGACTTACCTGTCGTTTGAGCGTAAGCACAAGTCCCTCAACATTCTTGCCCGAACCGAAAGCCTGTAGGAGACCATTATGGAAGTCATCGTTGCCATATAAGCCTGAAACAATAAGAGAGAGAAAGAGAACAAAAATCAATCATTAACGAAGACAAGTAAGCTGAAGGAGTCCGAATGAATTGGTACAATTCCGTTCCTGCAACTTTTCTAAGTAGGCAAAACCTAGGACAATAACAGTCCACCTCCATAAATACACAAAATCGGGAGGTTCTTGAAAGCAAAGCAGCCCTCGTTCTTTTGTGACGGCACCAGCAAAGCGACGTAAACGACATAAACACATTTTTGAGTCAATTAAACACACTAATTCAATTATTCAATTATTATTTTTATCGTTGGATAATATAATTATGCCAATGGCTTCATTTGACTTGACTTGGACTTAACTGGGGCGTTACCTCTTGGCTTTAAAATGCATGACACTTGACTCCAACTTTTCGCGCAACGATCACCCGCCCCAGTTGCCGGCAATGGGGCACATAAATCCACATACACATACGTGACCCAGGTTCAGGCAACGTTGTCGCCATCATCGTTGTCGCGACTTGCCAAGGCGATAAGCCGCGTTTTGGCTAATTGCCAAGTTAAACACGCGATGCAACGGCGACGATGACGATGCAACACTGCCGATTGGTACGTGCTTTGGCAAACGGACGGAAGGCCGGGCCGGGCCGGGTCAGGTTCAATGGACTCCATTTTGTTTTTTTTTTTTTTGTTACTTACCTAGACCGATGGCTGCACAGGTCATCAGCGTTATGATGACCAGTGAACAACTTTGACAGCGCTGGGCACTGGGTTTGCGCTGCTTGCGATCGCAGCATCGCGTCAGCAGATACAGGAGCAGGCCAAGCAATGAGAGAATGAGCAGGCCAGCGGGTATGGAGGCCAGTATACCAAGGCTCTGGAAAATGAAGAAAGGAAAACATTAAGTAATAATTTTATTTTTGCTCGGTATTCATATGTAAAAAAAATTTGTAATTTTTTTTTAGATTTTAATCTATAACTTTTGAATGCGATGATATCTAAAAACTGTGAATGTAGTAAATTGGAGGACATTTAAATCTATTTAGATTTCACGAGAATAAAATATCATATTTTTGGAATTTACAAAAAAATTTAAACTTCGTAAAAAACTTATAAAACAAATGTTGTATGAAACCATCGTTAGTTATAACTCAAAAAGTAATAATGCAGTTCGATTCCTAAGGCCTGAATTAGGGGAAAAACGTTCAAGTAGGACATGTCTTTCTTATTTTTATACACTTGAAAAGTGTATATTAATTTTGCCCAGAAGTTTGTAACGCATAGAAATATTCATTTCCGACCACATAAACTATATATATTCTTGATCAGGACGACGAGCTGAGTTCATTTCCGCTTGTCCGTCCGTCCGTCCGTCTGTCTGTCTGTCCGTCGTCTGTCCGTCTGTCTGTTTCTACGCGAACTAGTCTCTCAGTTTTAAAGCTATCGAGCTGAAATTTTGCACAGAGTCTTCTTTTTACTGCACGCAACTAATATGTTGGAACCGGCCGGATCGGATGACTATATCATATAGCTGCCATAGGAACGATCGGTCTAAGAACTAGTTCTAGTTAGAAAAACTTTTTTGTTTTCCATCGTAGCGTTACTAATCTTGGTATATGTTAGTTTTATATGCTTCCACATAATTCTGGAAAAATTGATCAAAATCGGATCACTATAGCATATAGCTGCCATAGGAACGATAGGTCGAAAAATAAGTCTTTGTGAGAAAAACTTTTTTGAATTCCATCGTAGCGTCTCCAATCGTAGTATATATTTGTATTATATGTTTTCACACAATTCTGAAAAAATTTATCAAAATCGGATGACTATAGCATATAGCTGCCATATAAACGGTTAACGGTTAAAAACTACTTCTAGTGAGAAAAACTTTTTTGTTTTCTATCGTAGCGCCCCCATTTTTTGGTATATATTAGAATTATATGCTTTCACATAATTTTGAAAAAATTTATCAAAATCGGATGACTATATCATATAGCTGCCATAGGACCGATCGGTCGGAAAATGTGTTTTACTAAGAAAAGTTTTTTTTATGGTATCTAATTTTTATTATCAATGATTTAAAAATTTTAAATATCTGATATCAATATTCTATATATATTTTACCGGTTAAAGCAGTTGGAGTAAAGTTTTTCAAGTGTATTAAAACTTCGGCACAGTCGAAGTTAGCTTTGCCTTCTCGTTTGAAAATAATAAAACCCCAATTTGAAACATTTTACCCTAAGATATTCGAATAGTTCGGCTGTATTGTTCGAATGGAAGCTATGTCGCGAGTACTGGTTGTAGGTCTGTAGTAGGATTTCTAGAAATTTGTCCGAGGCCTTCACAATGAACTCCGCAGGGACACGATCTTCTTGAGGTAGAGGGTATATATTCAATATTTCAAAATCACAAGTAATTATTATTTCGTAATTTGAATGTTCAAAGTTTAGAACAGTTACGGTATCAAGAAAATATTCTTTCCCCTACACAATTGATAGTGGGAGGGGGTGGGTGGGGGTAATCACACACACACACACACACACAGAGCTTCCAAGGTTATTGTTGTTGCTGATGCTGATGATGTTGATGGCAATTTGCTTTGATTTAATTCAATTTAACGGGCGTCGTTGGCCGCTAGCGCGTAATTTGCCATTTTTAGCGCCGCGTTCATTGGTAGAGGGGAAAAGGGAGGAGGGGAAAGGGTTAAGTTGGCTTCATTTTGCAAAGTGAGTTTTTCCAACAACGTCTCAAGTGTCATTCAACTGGGCGAGGACACGCAAGTGGCTCAGCAGGAACAAAACAAAAACAAAGGCAGCTCCTTCGCTAGTTTTTCTTAATGATTATTTACATGGCAAACTGCAACCTAATAAATAATAAATTGAGCAACGACACACAGTTTCTGCATCTATTGAACTGGATTGACAAGTTGCCTCCCCCCTTGACGACTCTGACTCATTTACATTTAGTTGGAAAATGCGGGGGTGACTTCTAGTGGAGGTATCCAATATCCCCCCACCCCACGATATGTAATTTGAGTAGCACTCGTGTGTTTTTGTTTCTTTTTTTTTCCATTTTAATGACGGGCAATGAAATTTCCGTTATTCTTGATGGGGAATGTCCTTTAAATTGTGGGTTGAGTTGCCTTGGCAACTGCGTCGGGCGTCTCGTTTTTCGGTGTTGCCAATTCAATTAAGTTTTTGTCGTCGACAAAAAATTAACTTTGCAGACAAACAAATTTTTACACGGTGCACGGAAGCCCTGTTACTATTTTTGGGGAGCAACTCTAACACAAACAAGTAGCAGCAAACGAGTTGCAAGTTATTCAATTAAAAGTTTACTCAATGCACAGGACGCAGCAAGAGGGAAGTAAGGAACGAATCCAATGTGCTACTCTGGGTGCCCTTTGATTGAATGTGCATTAACCAATATATATTGGACAAACTAAAGAGTAAATCCACTCTTAGTGCGATTTGATATTTGACATTGTTTTGGTCAAGAACCTTAACCAACTCGTTTTCTTATTTGGGAACGTTTCAATCAACGCCCGCTGGCTTAAAGTCCGTCTGTCCGTCTGTTTCTATGTTATCTCCTCCCTCAGTTTTAAAGCTATCTTGACCAAACTTTGCAAAAAGTCTTTTAAATACAAATACGCTGCATATTTGTCGGAATCGGCCGGATCGGATGACTATATCATATAGCTGCCATAGGAACGATCGGTCCAAAAACTAGTTCTAAACAAATTGCAATGCTTGAATATAGGTATGGGAAAACCTTTCGCAGGAGTATGGCATAGTCTTGGTTATAAGCAGCCCTTCAACATGGAATACCGCGCAATAATTCTTGCTTTTTCCAATATTTTTAAAATGATTGATAACACTAGTTTACAAAAATAAAAAAAAATAAAGACCCATTGAAGCTGTTATTTTTGTATGATGTACTTTGGAATGCTGAGCTCAAAAATGAAATTAAACAATTTTTGTATGGATACGTTTTTGAGTTAGAATTTTTTTCTGTTTTTTTGGTGGGTACCCTTACATTTTATGACATATCTCGAGATAGAAACTTTAGATGTCGTCAAACAAGGTATTAATCTAAAGGGTATGCAATATTCAATAATCTAGTTGAAGATCATTTTCCAATCGGTTTAGTAGTTAAAATGATACAAGCAAAAACATTTCGAAAAAATCGATTTTTTCTCAAAAACGTGCAAATTTTGTTTTCCTAAAATCTGTAAAAGGCTGAATCTGATAAAAATAAATCGTTTTTTTCTTTTGTTCTTACGAATAGCACTTCTACGAAGAAAATAAGGCATTGGTAAAGAATATCTATGGATAAATAAAGGAGCTGTAAGCAATTGAGTACAAGTACAAACAGTCAAATTTCATTGTTTTATGTATTTATTAAAAAATATTTTTATTTTTTCTTCGTTTTTGGCCATGCTCCCAATTTTTTTCTGTGATTTGGCTTCTATTGGAACTCTTACATTGAGCAAAAAGCAAAGAAAAAAATAATTTTTTTAATGAACCGTAAAATAGTCAAATTTGACCCCTAGTTTTTTCACACAATTGCTTACAACTTCGCTAATTATCCACAGATTTTCGTCATCAACGCCTTATTTTCTTCGTAATAGGGCAATTTGTAATAATAAAAGAAAAAACAATTTTTTGATTTTTATTTTCAACCATTTACAGATTTTAGAATATCAAATTTTTCACGTTTTTGAGAAAAAAATCATTTTTTTCGAAATATTTTTGGTTCTTACTTTTAAACTACTAAACCGATTGGAAAATGTTCTTTGACTAGATTATTGGGAATTGCATAACCTTTTGATTAATCCCTTGCTTGACTTCATCTAAAGTTTGTAACTCGAGATATGGCTTAAAAGGTATGGGTACCTACCGAAAAACTAAAAAAAAATTCTAACTCAAAAACGTATCCATACAAAATTTTTTGAAATTCATTCTTGAGTTCAGCATTCCAAAATACATCATTAATAAATAATGGCTTCAATGGGTCTTTTTCGCTGTAAACTAGTGTAATCGTATTTTTAAGAGTTCCACAACTGTAATTATTTTAAGAAATTATTTGACATCAAGTAATCTGAGCATTAACATTTAGCTAGGATATCTCCATTTTCATTCCGAGTCTCATTTCATTTTGGAAGCTTCAACGTTACAGTATAAAAAAATCATACACAATTCTATATATAGATTTTTTTTTTTTTGTTTTTTCTGAATTATCATGTCTAAAATGTGGAATAGCTTTGTGGTCGGTCAGAATAGCTACGTTTACCAACTGGATCTGCGGGATAAATATTATGAGATATTGATCTATGAATCGGAAAACTGTAAATGCTACACCGAGCGACTACATCAAAACGATGCCTTGGAGCGGGCCGAATCGATTAATCGTCATATGCAGCAACTGGATGGCAAAATGCTATACAAAATGTTAGCCTTGGGCACGCACAATGCAGCCGCAGAGCATCGACGTAATGAGGGAGTAGAGCAGGTGATTAAAGGCGGCGATCCGGTGGATGTGTTTCTACAGTTGGTCTATGAGTTGGATTTGGGAGGATGTTTTCGTTTCTATTGGCAACTGCGATGTCTAAACCATCAAGAGGTAAGTGTGGTGGAAAGGTTTTGTTCATGTTTGTTTAATTCCTTCCTCTTTTCCTAGTTCTGTGATATCCTGTTTAAGCCCACCCTAAAACTTCTTCAAGGCTTGAATAAAGAGATATGGGAATTGCGTAGTGCCCTGAAAGATAGGGAAGATAATCCCTGGAACCCACCATTCGACTTTAAACAATTTGATATGAAATACGATGACACAGAGATTGAGTCGATTTCTTTAAGGCGTATGGAGGGCTACCCCAATGCCACAAAATGGGTACCGGAGGCCAGCAAGTTATGCAAGCAAGCTTTACGTACACTACAGCTGGAGCTAAGCCCACTCCGTCGATCTTTGGGCATGCAAAAGGAGAGTCTGAGTCCAGGTATGGAAGAGGAAGATGAGAGTGAAAAGGAATCGGCACACGATCCTTTGGCTGGATGCAGTCACTGGACCAAAGATCAGCAGCAATTGCGTAGTACCATTTGCTGTACTTGCGTACGCTGTAAGCCGCCTCAACGTGCAATCCCCATCCGCTGCAAGCCTAATCCAATTCCAAAACCAGTTGGCATTACCCGGCCAAAACGACGCCCAGTCACCGATACCAACAATCAGAGCTTTAAATTACGTGTTATTCATGTAAATCCAGATTTTAAGGAGTCAAGCGATTCGGATAGCGAGTCAAAGTAAAAGATCCAAGTTTGTTAAATTTTAGTTTCTCTATGATCGTGTAAAAATATAAAAAAAATTCCCAACAACTTTCAAATTTCTTCCTTTTCTACGTGGGCGTGGACAAAAATTAGAATGTGTCACATCAGCTGGAAAGGAAAACCAGTTTGGCCCCTAATCCAGCCAAACAACAGTTATGTGTGTGTATGTGTATGCATGGAAAATTATGCAGCATATATGACACCATATCAAAGCAACAAGCTCTTCATAGGCGAGCCGCTTCCGGGGCTCTGGCAAATTGAGCGCGTGATAAGCAGAAGGCAAAAAAAAAAAAAAAACAAAATAAACACAATCCCAGAGGGCAAATGTCCAAGACAGATAGGGAATGGAAATGCAAAAGATTGCACACACACAGAGTCAAGGTTGAACATTCACTCACTCACTCACTCACACAACTCACCCACAGGAAGTTCCAAACTTAACTCCAATTCCCCATTTCAGCTTGATGAATAAATAAAAAATGCATAGGCAAATTATTAAATAGGAGCGCGTAGAGGAAGTCGAGGAAGTTGAACAACAGAAACTAAACGTGCGCAGTGCTGAGGCACGTGGGTCGGCTGGGAAGTTATGGGACTAAGTAAGAAGAATATGACACCTTTTTTTTGGCATGCCGTTGCAAAAAAAATACTATTCAGAGCTATTGGATTGATTTGTAGCCACCACAAATCGCTTTCGATCCCAAAAACGAGCAAAATCGTATGGGACGATCGTTATAGGTAGTAGTCCGAGCGATTACTCATACCTAGGCCGAACTGTGCTTTCATTCTTTTCACGAATGCAAAAAATGTATCGATTTGTGGATTGCATAAAAATACGCATCGTTTTTTCGATATGATATTAGAAAATTTGCCAGAAAGATGGGAAAAAAGAAGTGGCTAGCGATGAACAATACTTTGAATAAAAAACAATACTCAGAATTAAAGGCCTCTTTCCAAATGACATACAAATTTATTTAGGCACAATTCTTCATATGAATAGAATCACTTTTGAAAAACTCTGAAAGCTGTCTTATTTATATGAAGCATAGTGCCGAAATAAATTTTTAATGTCATCTGAAATGAGGCCTTAAACTTGAAATTTTGAAAGAAAAAAAAAACGAGAAGGCAAAGCTAACTTCGACTGTGCCGAAGTTTTAATACACTTGAAAAACTTTACTCCAACTGATTTAACCAGTAAATTATATATAGGATATAGATATCAGATATTTAAAATTGTTAAATCATTGATCATAAAAATTTGATACCATAAAAAAAAACTTTTCTTAGTAAAGCACATTTTTCGACCGATCGGTCCTATGGCAGCTATATGCTATAGTCCTCCGATTTTAATAAAATTTTCCAGAATTGTGTTAACGCAAATAAAACTAATATATACCAAGATTGGTGACGCTACGATGGAAAATAAAAAAGGTTTTTCCCACTAGAACTAGTTTTTTGACAGACCGTTTATATGGCAGCTATATGCTATATTCATCCGATTTTAATAAATTTTTCCACAAATATGTAAAATCATCTAAAACTAATATATACCAAGATTGGTGACGCTACAATAGAAAATAAAAAAGTTTTCTCACTAAGACTTATTTTCCGACCGATCGTTCCTATGGCAGCTATAAGATATAGTCATCCGATCCGGCCGGTTCCGACATATTAGTTGCGTGCAGTAAAAAGAAGACTCTGTGCAAAATTTCGATAGCTTTAAAACTGAGAGACTAGTTCGCGTAGAAACAGACAGACAGACAGACGGACGGACAAGCGGAAATGAACTCGGCTCGTCGTCCTGATCAAGAATATATATAGTTTATGGGGTCGGAAATGAATATTTCTATGCGTTACAAACTTCTGGGCACAATTAATATACACTTTTCAAGTGTATAAAAATCGGCTTCAAGGCATACATTCAATATTTTCAAGATTTCAGTCTTTGAAAAGTTGGAGTACCTTTTTTTTTGTTTCAAAGTAAATTTTCTAACGCCAATGACTTATTAGCCTCCCCACGTATAGTATGACTAGTCAGTGGTGGTTTCGTACGTTTGTTTGTTCTCTATAGTGTGTATGTTGTCTCTGCCCCTTTTGATGTGGTATAATTTCATATGCAAATCACGCGAGTGACACAAAGAATAACAAAAAAAAAAATATGTTTAGCTCTGAATTTCAATTGCGCAATTTCTAGATAAACAGGGACGGAAGGGCGGCTTAGAAACAGGGAGAATTCTGTTGGATCGGAGCGATATCAGGTATCGGATACTTGAATAAAATAAAAACAAAAATTTGCAATGCACTGCATTTGACCGCAGGAATTCAGTGTTATTTTTTACTTAGGTATTTTTTTATTTACTTACTGGAAGCTTTAGATTTCATAAATTGCTGTTAAATAGAGGTGCAAGATATTCGATCCCGAATGATTTTTTGATTGTTGTTCAATTTTCTTTAATGGTTTTTTGCTGGCTAAAGGTCGAGGTTGATTATAACTAATAAAACATCTTTAAGTAAGTTTGAAAAAATCATTAATCTGGGTTGAGATTTGGAGAGATTTTAGGCTTAGAAAAATCGACTAGAGATGGACCAGGCCCGGTCCCGTACTAAATCACTAAAGAACGAAGTCCCAGCCCGATAATGATTTCAGGGACCGGACTGGGCCCACGTTTACTCTCAACATCTACCATCAGGGGTGCCCAAACTTTCCTTAGGTCCGAGTATATGTAAGAAAATGATTTGTCAAACAACAACAACCACACAAACCATTTAATCCCGGCTTCAATTCTGTTATAAATATTCAACATCCAAAATTTGAAGTGTTTATTTGTGTTGATAGAAACATCAAAATGGCATTGCCAGAGTAGTTTTCAGTTTTCTGTTTTGTTTATGCTTATTTAAGGCCAATTACGATCGCTGAGCGAGATCATTAAATCGAATCTCACACACACAAAGAGAAAAACGCCGAACCCATGAGATTTCTTATTAATCCATTAACCCAAAATGTACAAAACAAAAAAAAAAAAAGACGCCCACACCAAACTTTCACACCACATATCGAAATGGAAGCCAGCACCAAGCCAAAACAACAACAAAAGACAGCGAGCAGCCAAGATTTCTAAATCTTGGACATGGACGCCCACAAGACAAGTAAACGAAATCTGAACTTGAACTTTATGGTTAAGAACCGTAAGAATCGGTCAGTGTGCGTGGGTTAGCATTAACTTTGGGTGTGTGGTCTCTGACAATATGTAAACATTTTTTTTTTTTTTTGCTCAAAATGAAATTAGAGCAAATAAACATAAAACAAAGATTTAGCTGGGATTCCAATACAAACTACAGTTGAAGGGTCTTCCTGACGACGACGACTGCTGATTGAGTGAAAAAACTTTATGACGAGTCGTAAAAGCAGATACAAATACAATCTGAATCTGCATCGGATGCATCTGGCAAATGTGAGGGCAGCTGTGGCCTCTTGACAGACAGACAGACAGACAGCCGGAAAACTATTTGTGAGTTGAGGGAGGGATGGAAATTCATGCATTTGTATGTGTGTGAGTGTGTCTTGCAATAACCTAAAAAGACTGATAATTTGCTTGAAACAGAGACAGAGAGTTTAAGTCTCTGAGCTGTTTCAACAGCTGTCGTCATTGCTGGAGGGGAATGCCTAGCACGGGGATAGTCCACATTGTCACATATGTGTTGGAAGTCTGATTACACTTAAGATGAGTTGTCAAATCAAGAGTTACAGTGTTAAAGATTCTAGTTCAATTTGAAGACTATTTGTGCTGATTCCAGTCACTAAATCACTAAAAACTAAGTAAAGAAGAGCTAAGTTTATTTACCCGTTCAATTCGTATAATATAAATATAAAAATTGGTCTAGTTGATCTAAATTAAGGCTTTGCAGTACCTTTTAGCTCTCAATTTAACGTATATGAAGGGGTTTTACAATTTCTGACCTTTACTTTTGCTTTCGCGAATGCCACTGTAGCTGAGAATCCAATTGAAATTCTTTGTAATCTATGGAACCGAACCACTCCTTATTTCCTAGCGGTTTGCATCCCTGTTTATAAGGTAAAATATCGGTTAACAGTAACGTAACATTGTCTGGATTGGCTCTTTTCATCGACTCCTCAAAATGTTTCTCAAAGACAACGAGATTTTGTGTAGATCCCTCTGGGTGAACTCGGCCTCCACCGTAGCAGCCTTTTTAACCTAACCTAACCTGATTTTTTTTCAAAGATTATTTAAGTTTATTTATGTAGCAACATTCATCAGCCACTCTAAATAACAATAATAATGGGCACATGCAGCAGAGACAACTGATCACTGATCACTTATTATTTAGCATACTTTTAAGAGTCTTGTTTAATTGCCATTTGAAAAAGCTTTATGTAAATATCAAGAGGAAAAGTTGGCTTCGTAAATAACCTAGAATATATCATTGATCAGGTATCAAAGGCCTAATGACTTATCTTAGTAGTCCATAGTTTACAAAGGAATTTTGTTTAACTTGCTGGTAAATTTGGGCATTCCACTCGATTCTAAACTGAGTGAACAGTCACTGTACAACAAAAAACAATTGTTCAGTTAAGTGAGCAACTCATTTTTGTTCACTTACTCATGAACAACCCATGACAACTGAATTGGTAACATTTTGAATATATCCCCAATTTGATATCAATTATTAAAAATAAGTAAAAAACATGATTCTTTCTTTTTTGTTGTGATTTTGATGGGTGCTGATGTAGAGCAGATTGCAAGATTTCCCCCTCCTACCGGTGAAAGTTCCATTACCGAAACCATCAGTGACTGCGTTGGGTTTAATTTTAACTCAATCTATTGTTAATCTGATGTATGCGGGTGTTCCCAGAGGGCCTCCCACTCAATGCCATAAATCTTGCATCCCCTCTCTTTTAGTTAGGGTGCGCGTCATCACCTCCGCATTTTGTGTGTATGTGCACAGTAATTTTGAAGCTATTTGAAGGTTAAATTGATCATCATCATCATTTGGGTCCGCCAGCATGACAAAAGGGTTGAGATGCCTAGATGAAGATAGACCTCCCGTATCTTTTCCCACTACTGATAAACGGATTACCCTAGTGGGGCTAATGTGACGTAAGGCCTCTAGCCGGCAACTCGTACGGTTACGGCTGATTTTTGCTGACGCGCGTAAAAAACTACGCCCAATGCAGCGGCGTGGTTGCAAGCCAGCTGACCTACATCCGAAGTTGATGTGCCGAAAGTGAGCGAACTAACCGAGCAACCAGCTCAGCTGACCTGAATTCGACAATGGGCGCCGGCATGGCTCAAGCGGAGGGGGGAGGCCTAGCTCGTTTTAATCAAATTTGCCCGCTGGGACGACTAAAAGAAAAAACCGTAACCGAAACTGCATGTGATTTGCATATAAACGTAAGCCGGTTACCCGCTGGGCGTCGTCCTCCCACGCAAATTGCCGCTATCAGGCAGACCCACACACAAAAGGTGAACAACGACGGACGTGGATCTTTAGTTTAGATGACAAGTGGACGGGACAAAGAAACAGCAAAAAAAAAAAAAAAAGGAAACCGGAAGTGTGCAGCTTCGCGACCCCAAGGCACATGTGGAGCACATGGTATAAATCCGAAACAAAATGGAATGTGAAACAGGCAGGCTGCAACTATACATATCAAACAGGGACTCTTTCCAAGGCGTAAACAATATGGGGAAACATTTTGAAACACAAACAGTGCTCAAAATAAGTATTCGTCAGGCAATTATACAATTATGCAGCTCTAGAATTCGTCATAAATCTAAAATGTTTTGCAAAAAAAAAACACTCATCGAATTTTCTTTTTTATTAAGAAATTTGGATATTCGTCATGAGGGGAGATTATTTATAAGTTTACAAGGTTCTTGGAAAGATAATAAACTTTACTTAAGCATTTTGACACTACAAATACCAAATCAACACTGACATGCAGGGCTGCAAATCGAACTGGTACTGGAATTTCGACTTTTCCTTTACTGTGAACCGAACCTTAAACCAAACCTCTTTTGAAAAATAGTTCAACCTAAACCAGTTCCGAACCCAACTTTTCGTTTCGGTTCAACAAAACCTACAAATCTAGTTAATCGAGCTTTTACCACCCTAAATTTTATTTTGAATGATGAAAAAAGTAGAATTGACCATGACAAGAATTGCTCCAAGCATTATAAACTTAAATTGAATCATAATATGGGTTTGTTTCCGAACCGCGGGTTTAGTTCGGTTCAGTTTCTTTTATAGATTTTGATTCCACTTTTCTGAAGAAGGAACGAAGAAGTGACAGGGGGTAAAGAGGTACTCTGTTGGGATACAGTAGTCAGTGACTGTAGAAAGGATGCTAGAGTTTCGATTCTCTCAATAGTGCGGAGATAAGACTTGAGAAATAATGGTTAAATAGTAAAGGGGAAGGAACAATTTCGTAGCTCAACTGGGGGCCCATGAATATCCTAACTGAAAAACTTAAATTCCTTGATTAAGATTTTATTATAAAGTCTTGCGTCTTGCGTTTCATTATATGTTCCATTTAAAACTTCTATAACTCCCAACTTATTAAGATACGGTTTACCAAAATCACTTCATCCAAATTCCCGCTGAACAACTTTCTTGAGGTAAGAAATTCAGGAATTTCAGTAATAATTGTTGCTAATTTTGTTGTTGTTTGAACTTTAATAAGAAATGCCGAATACTTATATTGACCACTGTAAGTCCAAGATATATCTCAAGCTATGCTACTCAAGTGTTTCCTCTTCGAGGCCACTTGAGAGCTAAGGAATGGACCATTATATTGATAAGTACATATGACGACTCTTAACCTAAATGGAGGGGTTGGTGGAGAGGGGGAAGTTTGTTGGTACTCACCTCTAGGTAAACATCGCTATCCGGATTGAAGGTGTCATTAACCCGACGAAATGTGTAATTCACATGCGGTATCGAATGCAGGATTTTAACGAGTATGCTCGGCTGTTCCATTTTTCCTTGTTACACGCACACACACAACAAAACTGAGAGAGTTAGATAGAGAGACCTGAGACTGTGAGAAGGAACTCTCGCACGAGGGGGAGTTGTTGTGCTATGTTGTTGTTGTAGTTGTTATTGTTGTTGTTTTGGGGGGTGCGATGTGTGTGTGTGTGTGTGTCGGTGTGCGTGTGTTTAGCGCATTACACGGCGGCGCACTATAGGAAATATTTCAAATTTTGTTGCATTAATTAATAACTTAAAAAGTAAGCGATATTTTTGGATCCGGTTTTTTTGCATTAGGTTTACCATACCATAAATTTGTATTAAAAAATGGGCGTGGCAGCTATTGGCCATGATTTATAAAAGTGTTTTTTGTTTTAATAAAGCATACTTTAAAGGGCAAATGTATGTGTAATGTATTAATAGAATGTCATTTAAAAGGTGATGCAAGGTCAGCTGGCCCTCAACCCCAGGCATTATTTTCCCGCTTAAAAACATTAATTTTAAAATATTTCTCAGATAAAAAAAGCTTGGAAGCTTGATTCCTCCGACTTCTAGTGCCGCCAGTCGCTTTTATCCAAATGGCACACAAGTCGGTATTGATAAAATTGAGGTTATGTCCTTAAAAATAAAATTTCGCGAAAAGTTCAAATATCTGCACATTGAGATAAACTACATCGGACGCAGAATTGATGACTCTACAAGGTACAAAAAGTCTCAGAGCTAACAAATGCTAACAATTTTTTTTGGGCCTTCGTGAAGTTACATTATATTTATAAATTTTATATCGTGAGATGCCTCACGAATACCATTAACAACTACGACAATACGGTTTATATCTACAGACCAAAGGTATAGACACGTAGTACAAACCACAATGATCAGATTCCAACAAAAATATTTAACCAAAGCTGATGTTTTTCTTACTATTAAACAATTTTAAATCGCAGCAGAAATATACACATTTTACATCCAGCTGTCAATCGATAAAAAATGTTAACTTTAACAGCTGTTATATAACCAGGGCTGCAGTCTATTAACATTTCTGGTATTCCACATTGAAGATCGATGAATTTATAAACTAATGGACTTGGACGCTTTTGAAAATGGACTTTGTGCCAAAAAAAATGGAAATATTTCCTATAGTACGGCGGCTGCAAGCAAGAAACAGAAAAGGCAAAAGAACCGTTAGAGAGGGGGTGTTAATGCGTGCGCTTGCTCCTGACGCTCTGGCTCTCTCTCTTTCTCTTGTGTACGTCCTGTCCCTCCTGCCTGCCTGCCTGCCAGTGCTCTTAATTTTCACTTTCACTTTTCACACACCCAAAAAAAAAGGAAGAAAAAAAATTAATTACACACACTTTAAAAACTATTTGCCAGGGCAATTAATTCACAAAACCGTTTTCAACAATTTAAAAAAAAAAAAGAGAATCAAAACAGCACACGTTTTTATGATTTTGCTCTTCGCGGCGTTGGTGGACGCTTCTCTTATCATTTGCGGCTGCTGCGGTCTTTAGTTGCCGCCGCTCCGCATCCCGCTGATAGATAACTTCTATTTAACTGCACAAAATTCTTAGGTAAATTGTTGTTATTGCACACAGAGCGCGTCGTTTTGTTAATTGAATTTTGCCAATATATATACATATATAATTTTTTTTATCCCGACCACCGACGCACGGGGCGTTGTTTCATTTACCGTCGTACCGTTTCTCGTTTCGTCCCGTTTCGCAAGTAGCGTTTACTTCGCTGCTGCCACTTTTTTTTTTTTTTTTGCTATGGTGCGCTGCGCGTTGTTGCCGCGTCTGCGGTCCGTCTGCGAATGAACACCGAAACTGAGACCGAGATACCCGAGACCACTATGGTATAATAAAGGTGAGGCAGTCCCTCACCCGTTGTCAACTGAGAGAGCGCGAGAGTGAGAGCAAAAAGAGGGGGCGGCAGCACACATATTTTGTGTGTATTAGAGTGGCAAATTCTAGTTCATTTTGAAGACATCTAAATCATTTTTTGAACTATAATGAATTTAATAAAATTCATTCATTATTGTGGGTAATTTTTTCAGTCATTAAATACTTAATTATACAAAAAAAAAAATAGGTATAGCTTAAAAGTGAACAGTTTAAACACAGAAACCTAGTTCATTACTTCATTGTAATGACTAGTTCTTTTGATCTAGTTCACAATATTCGGCACAACACTTGTATGTGTGTGTGTGTGCCGAAAACCTTTCGCCCCAAGTGCCAGCTGTTCAACTCAGCAAACCGCGGTACCGCCTCACCTTTTATTAATGCACCATGCCCGAGATCTGCGCGACGTTGAGCCGTCTGCCTAACACTGTTACCGCCTGTCGGCCTGCTGCTGGTGTAAAGGCAGCTCAAGCGCCGAATGATTCACAATTTGGACATATACGTCATGGAAATGCTCTCTAATAGCTTAATTTTTTAACTATTCACTTTTTCAGTCAAAGTCTTCGAGTTTTTTTCGGAAAGTCCGAACCGGAGTAGATCTATTTTTACTGCTAACCTAACCCGGAACAAAAAAAAAAGAAGGCAAAGCTAACTTCGAATACAAAAGCAATCTCCACCAACTGATCAAAACGATGGAATATGTATAGGATATGGAGGTTAGATATTTATATATTCAAAATTCTTAAAAATATTATTGTTGAATTCAAAATTTAATCACGCTACCATCAAAACAAATAATTTTTTTTAGTTAGACACACATTCCGACCGATCGGTTCTCCATCTCATCGCAGTTTTTACAAAGTTGTGTATTTGTTATCCCCAATCTATACAAGTGGCTCCGCAGTCCACAGTGTCCTGCATAGAGCCCTTTCAGGATTCTGTATTAGCGGTGGACATGAAATATTAGTTCGCGGACAGTCCAACAACAACAGAAAAAAAAAATAGAAAGCTAACTTCTCTAAGTTCTTCGCTTGGTGGATTTTTGAAACCTCCTGTTTATGTAATTTCCTATCAGTGCTTTGCCTGTCTCAACCCCCTGGTGGTTTACCCAGGGAGTTGTTCTAAGATTATTTTCCTTGATTCAAGAAAGCTCTCTGTTGGTGCTTGTCAGCTATTTCTTTTCCACGAATCCAAAGTAGTGCTGCCCAATTTGGAGGGGATTTTTCTGCTGCTGTTAGAGCATTGAATAGTCATTGTGATTGTGTGCCTCTTTTCAGAAAATTGTTTAAGGGCGCGCAGATATGAAACGAAAATTGAGAGTGAGAGCGTGGCTAAAGTGGGTGGGGTGGGGAAAAGGGGGGGTCGGCAAGCTGTAGTAGCGTAAACCAAGAAGTAAACAAGCAGACGCCAAATACATATCGATAGACCAGTGTCGGGGAATTGATCGAAAAAGAAAATGTAAAATGCAACTGCCAGCTCAAAAATGTTCAGCTGATTTTTCAGTTTTTTTCGGTGTGCCACTTTTGTTTTAATTTTTTGTTCAGAAAAAAAAAACGAGTTTGCTTACTCCATCAACAACATCGTCATCATAGAGGAAAAGCAACGACAATAACAACAGCAACAACAACTAACAAGAATAACCACTTTACTACATAGACAACAAAGAGTCTCCAATCCGCTTGCCGGTGCACATTTGCAACCCCACCTCCTCCTTCCTGCCCCTCTTATGTATGTAAGTAATTCGAGGAAGCCACGAAATTCTTAAGTTGGCGTCAGTCTTTAGGTACGACGGTTTACATTTTTTTTTAAGTTTTTTTTATCGCGTTGAAAATTATTTATTATTATTGCTTATAAATATTTGTTCAATGGCGGCAACGTCAAACCAAGCGAACCGACCGAACCGACCATTACGAAGCGGTAACACTGTTAAACAAAATCATGAAAAAGTAAAGTATTTATAGGAGCTGAGTTGTAAACCTAACTTGATCAAACATTGAAGGAGGTCTTAAAATTCATTTAGGCTAAACATTTGTCGATACCTTTCGAATCGCAAGACTATATCATATAGCTGTCATAGTAACGATCGTTCCTATGACCAGCCACATAATTCGGACTAGTTTGATCACAATCAGTCGACTATAAAGTAAAGCTGTCATACTACAGATTGGTTCAAAAACTAATTCTAGTGGGAAAAACTAATTTGTTTTCAATGGTAGCGCCTTCAAATTTGGTATTTATTTATTTTATATGCCTTAACACAATTCTGACAAGTTTGATCATACAACCGATTGGTCTAAAAACTGATTCTAGGAGGAAAAACTTTTTTGTTTTCAAAAGTAGCGTCTTCAAACTTGGTATTCATAAATTCAATATGCTTAAACACAATCAGACGACTATAAAGTAAAGCTGTCATACAACCGTCCTTTCCAAAACTGATTCTAGAAGGAAAAACTTAATTGTTTTCAAGGGTAGTCTCTTCAAACTTGGCATTAATGAATTTAATGACTAGTTTGATCACAATCAGACGACTATAAAGATGTTTTTAGTGAGAAAAACCTTTATATTTATAATTTTTTTACTTGATAATTATAAATATTATTTGCTTTCATACAATTTTGCCGATTTTGATTGAATTTGGACTAATATTTCGTAAGTAATGGTTCCAATCGTCAGTCAAATGGTCATAAAAGAGGAAAAGTAACTCAGCTATCCTTACTTTAAGTGAAAATGACACTTTTGTATGAAAATGTTTAACAATAGTGAAAAAAAAACTATTCTTATAAGCGAGGCTTGAGTTGTGCAGCCTGCTTTCGCGATCTGGCTCCAAAACTGAATGCATTTTGTGTTTGTTATTTTTTTCGAAACGACGCTATAGCGTAAGCAACAAAGTGGCGGCAAAAAATAAGTATAGGTATAAAGTTTTCTTTCAAAAACTAAACTAGATTATCCCAGTTGTTCATCAAATCGCTTTCGAATACAAAATTACACATATTTGATGGAAATTGGATCGTTTTTTGGTCCAAAGCGATTTATTGAACAACTGGGATAATCTACTCCAGTTTAGATGCAATTCGGACTTCCAAAAACACTCGAAAACTCAGACTCTAAGACGGTTTACCGTCCGTGTTAAAAAACTCTAAATCACTGAACCGAATTAGTCCTAAATAAGAAATAAGTTTAATTTTTTTCCAAATGTTGAAAATCCAATAAAGATTTCTTCCGGTCAGTATATGGTCAGAATTAAACAAATACATTAACTTTAAAATAAAGTTTAAAACACTCACAAAAAAGACGGGGGAAAAAAATCATAAAAAAAAGTTGAATTTTTCAACCTAGTGTAATCAATGATAATAGGCAAACACACCGTGTTTAAGGGGAAGGGGGAATTGTGGCCGAGTCTCTCCTCACCCTCTTATCAGCACATGTGAAAAGTAAATAAAAGTGTGAAATAAAATTAACAAGTTTTTGTTGCTGTTTGTTTCTTTATAAACTGGACTTGAACTTGGCTTGGAGTTGATGGTGGGGACAGAGCAAGTATTGAAGTTGCATTTTCTGCTATTTTTATAACAAAATGCACTTTTCCAACACACACGCATGTACACACACACACACACACGCATGTACACTCAGACTTGAACGAACCTGCCTCTGTTCTTGCTTGCCAGAGAGAAAGAAAAAAAAACACAGCCTGCCGCTTGATTTTGTTGTTTTAATTTCGTTTGGTTAAAGCCACAAACACCCGCGTTTAACTATTACATGTTCAATTTCATTTAAAAAATTCGGATTTAACTTTGCATTTAGCACACACACACAAGAACAGCGTCGAGCTGCTGCTTGAAGTTTCACTAACACTAATTTTCATGCACTGTGTGACCAGTTAGAACACTATGTAAAAATACCACACAGCATAAATATCGATAAAAAAGATATATCGATAAATATATATTTTGTTAAGCCAATTGATGTTACAAATTTGATAAATAAAGAAGAAATTGCTTTCACTTTGAACGCTAATTCTGCCAACTTGTGTTTATCATATTTATGCGATGAATATCGATAGGTAATGACCTTGTGGCTACTTTGCGTTGCTATCTTAACAAAAAAAAAACGGCAAGCTAAAGAAAGCGCGAAAATTTAAAAGCCATTGAACATAATTATTATTTTAATAAGGCTTTGCTTAAACTCTAGTTGTATAATAATTTTAATATATAAAAAACATTTGAGAAAAAAAACATAATACTAAATACCTGCCAACACAATAAATGCAGCATTTCCTGTAGTTAAACTTACACTAAGACGTAAAAACGTAATACAAGCAAATAATACACACATCAACGACTCTTAAAGAAACGCGCTGTACGCGCCTGAACCGCACCAAAACCCGCCCCAGCCTGAACAATATGCCTAGCTATCCAGCCGGGTAGCTTTTGTTGTATACGCGCATTGGCATATCGTTCGTCCAACAGATAGACACAGGCATAATCCCTTATATGGCGTACGGAACGGCCAATGCATTGATTGACCGCCTTCATGCAAAGATTCTCATAGTATTCATTGCCAGCACCTGTGCCCAGTCGCGTGTCCAAGTGACGCATGCGCTCCTGCAGTTCGGGTGCCTGACGATTGGGATAGGGCAGACCCACAACAATGACACCGCGTCCCAAATCATCGGCAAAATTAAGACCCTCGGACAATTTGCCACCCACAACGCTTAACAAGAGGGCTCCACCGGCTCCGGATTGGCCAATGGCCTCGGCATAACGCTGCAGCAGTTGGTCCACACTGATGCCACCTACGCCTGCCACGGATTCACGAAAGATGCGTTTTTTCAGAGCAATTCTAGCCAAGGCGCCACACTGTTCCAGGTGGGCAAAGACCAGATCCAGATACTCATAGGAGGGTAGGAAACAGACCAAGCCTGCGGGCAGAACTTGACACAAATTCTGTAAAATCATGGCCAGTTCGTTGAGCTGTAAAAAAAAAAGAAAGGGAAGGAAGAAAATTAATATTTTTTGCTTATAACTTGAATATCGTTCATCTGATTGGAAAACGATGTATGGTGGTTCAATAAGTAATGATGAGTAGAATATATGTCTAGAAGGTTCGAACAACGTAACTCCAAAATTGTGGGATATTATTAGACATCGGATTTTGCATATTGCATATTTTTATATGCAAATATGCAAAAACATATTTTTAAATAATATATTTTAGACCAGCGGTGGGCAACAAATTCTAACAGAAGGGCAGGAAATGCCAATAATATATCCAAAAAAAAAACAAAATTTTTTTTTTTTTTTTTATCTCGCCATCAGCAAAAATATAAGAAAAAATTGTACACTGGGAAACAATTATTAAAACTTAATGCCACCAATCTGCCTTTCTATTACACCATACTTCTTTGCTAATGCTTTTCGCTCTACTTCTATTTCTACAAGTGCAAACACAAATTAGATTTCGGTTGGGTTAGGTTAAGGTAAGGTTTTAATTAGGAAGAACTATTGATATTTATTTGAATATGTATATTGAGAACTTTACCGACCAACATGAAGGAATATTATTTCACTTTTGTAAACAATTAACGCAAAAGAAAGCCTTGATTAAAGCAACATAAATGGAAATGGTCTATGGAGGATCGATAAAGTAAAGTTAGAAGAGTAAAGTAAAGTAGGATATATGTTTTGAAGGTTCATACAAACATCTTCAAAATTGCGAAAGTAATTACTTTTTTTAAATTGCGGGGACGATGCAAAAATCCGAAATATATTTGATCTGCCTGCAATTATAAGCAGTTTGTGTTCCATACACTTCAAACCTCTAGCTCTTATCAACTCTGAGATTTCAGTGTTCATAGGGAGACAAACCAAAATAATATTTTTCAGAAGAGCTTCTTTTAGATGTAAATGACGTTGCTGATTATATTTATATTAACTGATTTTTTATTAAAAATATCGCTTACGTTATTGTTGCGGTAAGGGCTCGATATATATATATATGCTTCTTGCTGTTACATTTATTTGCACAAATCTAATATACTCACCTTTAATACAGAGTATAAAACGAAAGAAAAATAAGAAGCGGAACTGTTCCGATACTATGGTTGTGTTCTCTTCGGTTCCAAAAATATCGCTTCTCGAATACTCAAGTACTAAGAAAATTAAAATATTAGTCTCGGTTCTCAGTTTTAATCGGTTCTTTTAGGTATTCTCAGCTCGTCTTCTGATGAAGAAAATGTTTAGTTTATGGGGTCGGAAATGAGAATTTTTATACCTTTCAAACTTCTGGCAAAATATATACACGTTTTACAAGTGTGTAAAATCAACATACGTCAAAATTCTATGCCCAAATACAAAGTTATACTATTAAAAACATTTTGCATATTTGCATATTTCTTTGCATATTTGCATATTTTTTTGCATATTTGCATATTTTTTTTTGCATATTTGTATATTTTTGCATATTTATTGCATAGTATTTAATTTTGCATATGCAAAATATGCAAAAAAACATATAATGGATATGCAGTTTTAAAAAAAAGTAGATATTTTTATTAGTATAAATTCAAAATTTCACATCAATCCGACTTCATTTAAAAAAGTGCATAAAATCCGATGTCTAGATATTATTTATATATTTAATGACAGGGGAATGTCCAAGCTATAATAATAATGCAAAAAAAAAAAAAAAAATGTTTTTCAAGGTAGATGACCCCCTCTTAAGGTTGTATTGGTATTGAGTGCTTCCTCAAGCCGAACTTTGCTCCACTAAAATGGCTATATCTTCTAAACTATTTCGAATATTTGAAAATGTTTGAAGGGGATGACAGGAATGTCCGCTATCATAATAATGCAAAAAAAAAAAATGTTTTCAAAGGTATAAGACCCCCTGAATTGGATGATTAGGATCATGATTTTCCCAATTTTTCCTATTTATTAATTTGGGTTTCCGATTGAAGCTGGACTCACCATGGCAGAACTGCCCCTTTGGGCATAATTAAAGCAAAGATTGGCACCCGTGGGACCCTTGGTCACCACAAATGGCATTACTGCATCTGCAGGTACCACATGATTGTAGAATCTTTGAACCACACGCTCCGGACACTGGGCAAATAGCTGCTCGGTTAGCTCTTGGGTGGGTTGCATGGTGCCGCCGGCTATGATGAGCTAGATGAAGACAAAAATTGAATCATACTCCTAAGGACTGAACCGAAAATACTTACCGCTCTGGCCTCGCTTACAATATCCTCAAAATGTTCGGCCGGATTGAGTAGTAAATATTTCAGAGTGCCCGCCTGAGGATTAAGCAAAACTCTGCCATCGGCTGCATTGCTAGTGAGTGTTTCCAGAAAGGCAAACAAAGGACGTATGGGCGAGGGCAGGGTGGATACTCTCTGCTGCTCTTCTACTGCCTCCTCCTGTTCCTCTAGCAATTTCCGTTTACCACCTGGCATCTTATTTAAATGCTGACGGGCCAGCTGCTGGAGTAGTTGTTGAGTGGGTGGAGGGTGATTTTCACTGGGATTTCTTAAACGAAATCCCTGCAATTTCTGGGCCAAACGTGAGCGATTACAAAACTCCAGCAGTTCATTTAGATTCAAGTTAAAAAAGTCACCCTCAGAGGTCAGTTCATAGGTGCGAAAGAGACGGGATTTCGTTTCCTTTTCAAACAGCTTGATCAGACGACGCACTATATATATAAGCTGATTGATCTTGAGCAGATTCCCCGTACTAAAGCGACGCGAGTGGAGCTCCTTGTAGCCTGTAAGTTGATCTCTAGCCAAATCTAGTTGAGTCAGCGACAGCTCAGAGCCATGTAGCTGGGCTATAGAGTCCAGTAGATTGTGTGCCTCATCCACTATGACTATGGAGCCGCGCAGATCAATGCCCATTTGCTGGCGGGCGGAACGCTGCAGCAGCAAAGGATAGGGCAAGAGGACCAGCTGGGCTTGTTCCAAAGCAGAGCGGGAGGCATAGTAGGGGCAGGCGTTACAATTGCTACCAGCTTGGGCAAGTTCCTCTATGTCCAGGGGTTGGGCCAGTGCGGTATCTCTTAGGATTTCAATGCGGGAGGCCCTCTTATACTGACAGCGACTTGAGCTGGAAGAGGAAGCGGGTTCCAAGCGAGGTTTTTTGTTGGGATGAGACTTTGCCTTGCTTTTGGCCAGATCCAGGCAGCGTTCGTTCATTACCGACACATTGGTTAGGCGTCGCACCTCAGAATTAATGCAAAGCTGCTGGCGGGAGCCCAGTGAGATGCAGCGCACCCATTGGCCATGCGGGGTTTTGTTTAGCTCCGACACGATCTGAGCCAATTGTGAGTGGGTGCGACTGCAGTAAAAGATTTGCACCTGGCGATAGCGATCCACTACCTCCTGATCCGAGTCGGAATCTTCACTGTTAACTGGCGACATTTCTCTGGGCTTGTACAATTTCCGTTTGCCTCTTTCCCTCATCTTGGCCAGCTCCAGTTCCTTTGCCTCTAGCATTCGCCTTAATCCATTTAAATGCTGCAACTCTTGACATTGCTCTCGTGTCTCCGCCTGTGCGGCTATCCAATCCTTGGCCTTGGCCCCGGCCACCTTAAGCTGTTCCAACTGCAATTCTATGCTGGTAATGCGCTCCCTAAGCTCCGTGCGTACCAAATCCTCGTGATGCTTTAGCCAGGTTAAAGCTGCGCAGGTTAGGGTCAAGGATTTGCCCGTGCCCGTGGGACTCTCAAAGATGCCAATTTGACGACGTTCGAGCACCTCAAAGAGCTGCTGCATCAGCTGCTCCTGTATGTCGTAGGGCGTGTAGGGGAAACCAAAGCCTGTGGCTGTGGGCGTGGCCAGCGCCTTAAGGGGCGAGTAATTGGCCATGTCCAGTACTCCCGGCCGCATTCATTTTCGTACCCCTCGCAAAGATTTCCAGCGTTTTCTCCCGGGAAATGGAAAATGGACAGACAATGTACTCGCTCGAGTTGATATACCAAGGAGTAAAACCAGTGTGGCTGCAGTTCCTGCCAGTGTAGCTGCAGCTCCTTTTTCAGTGTGGCTTCACTTCCTGCCAGTGTGGCTGCAGCTCCTTTTTCAAATTCAAATTACGAGCGTAGCGCTAGACAACCGACAGAGGGCGCTTTGAAAGTTGCTCCACGCACTCAACAGAGGGCTCTTACACAGTTTACCACTCACATCCGCCAGAGGGTATGACAATTTGCGCGGCAAATTTGAATCAATTCGAATTCTCTTTCAACCAATTGTACCAGGCTACAAAAGGATTATTTTGCTTTGTACAACTAAATGCGGGAATTAAAATATCCACCCCTTTCAAATAAACACCGATGTCACCGATTACAGCGAATAAGACCCATTGAAGCCATTATTTTTTAATGATGTATTTTGGAATGCTGAACTCAAAAATGAATTTTAAAAATCAAGCAGTCGCAGAAGCAGAACTTTTTCAATTAGGTTAAGAAATAATCAAAAAACATATTTTTAAAATATGGCAAATATATAAAGTCATGCTTTTTTTTATGTTCCATCAAAGATGAAAAATAGTCCCACTACATGCCCATCCTTTCAGACCTTAAATGTAAGATGCGATTAATTTGATTTCCTTTTCTATTATATCTACAACTGATTAACCACCTTAAACATGTCTTTGGCATTCTTTCGGCCATTCACTATATAGGCCAACGGATCATCGCTGCTCGACTCCATTAGATTTTCGCACGAGGTGTGATTAATTGTAAACATAAACGACAAATCGATGTCATAGCGTGGCAATTTCTCTCGCAAAAAGTTCACCACATTCTCGGCCAGCGTGGGCTCACGCGACAGCAGCAAGGCGGACAAGTATCTGGGATGTTTCTTCTTTTCGGCACAGTGCATAATGAGGCCCCAGCTTTTGTAATCGGTATCAAGCACATAAGTGTTATAGATGCCCTCATAAATGTCCTCGGTGTGCATCCAATGTCCCGGTGACTCAAAATTTGGTATCATCCAGGTGATATTGCCCTGAAGCTTTTCACGCAACGGATCTTCAGCAAAGATGTAGCTAAAGTTCATGGTAATCTGTCAAAATTATAATTAAAATAATAGTAATAGTTGCCATGATTACTCTCATGATCTAACCCACATGCTGATCCTCTGCAGAGAAGGTAAAATGACTTCTCATGCAGGCATATTCGGGCAATTCCTCGGTGGAGGCATAATACTGCACCACATGCCAGCAGCCCATCATCTGTTCCAAGTCAAAATTTCGTATAGCCCGCACCTGTGTGGGTGAGGGAATGCATAAGAATGAGATTGAGAATGAATCTGGGCCTAGAAAGTTGAAAGAGTGACAGCTCTCCGGCGTCGAGAAGACGTGCGTGTGTCACTGGGAAATGGCAATTGATTTTGTTTATTGGGGCCACACTTAATGGATGGATTCTAGAGATGGCCAGGCCTTGGGCTTGTAATGGAATGAAAAAATAACCAACTGAGCAACGGATACTGACTACTAAGATTGCGACATAAAAAACAAAAGTTTTTCTCACTAATAGTTTTCCGACCGATTTTATGTTGTCCCGATTTATTTTTCAGTTTACAAACCGTTACGCTACGATGGAATCAAAAAGTTTTCTCCAACTATTTCACCGTCGTTATGCTATTGCTATAGTACCGTTTTATACATTTTTCCGTTTAATAAACAACATCCTATACGCACGAGGAAAACAAAAAGTTTTTCTAACTAAAGTCTAGACCATCGTTGCTTGTTGCATCCGACCGCCGGTTCCACTTTTTCTAGTAAAGAACCTCAATTTCGCTCTAGCTTACTAGACTACCTAAAACAGACGAACCGACCCAAATAACCCTCGTCTCCGATCAAGATATATAGTTCTGGGGTCAGATTTCTATGCGTTACAAACTTCTGGGCAAAATTAATATACACTTTTCAAGTGTAAAAAAGGGTGAACAAGTGAACATGTTCTGTGAAGGAAACAACCTTTATCCAACACTACTACTTAATGTTAATCTTTACATTTGATGCACAAATAACCATCGAATGTTTATGTTAACCTTAACATTTGATGTTAATATTAACATTTTGTGATTTAATAAAAAAATTAAAATTATTCCATTTGCTGAGTAACGGGTGTATATGGAAGTTGAGCAAGGCCGACTTTCACTTATTTCACTTGTCAATAATTATTGATTGATTTTTTGTACTATTTAGGCATTTCATTTATAATGTAAGTGTCATCTCTAGCTGGTGTGCATGCGCCCTTTGTGGGAGCGCTCGAAGTGATATGACCAGCATATTGATGAGCTCTAGCTCTATGAGAAGCTTCCGCGTCTGGGTCTTAGTCTCAATCTTGTTTGGCTCAGTAAACCTTAAAGTTTTGTTGTGTTGCCAAAGAAAGTGATCCAATTTTAATGGCCAGGCAAATGCACAGAGATATTGCAGAAGGTGAATGGTTCACAAAATCAAATGGGTGAATACGTACAGGCTCAGAAAAAACGGCTGCCAGCATCTAGACACGAACGGGATTGAATGTATACCGTTTCGTACTTGAAACGTCAAGTATAATTACTGTTGGCAAAATAAGTACGAATCAGTCTTAAGTTTAAAATTTACCCCAAAATGTTCAAAATGAGAACAAAATTCTTAAATCAAGCCTACGAAATACTGGACCGTAAATCAAGCAAATTGTTTTGTACTCAAACGGGAACGGGAGATAATGAATACCGCTTTGTACTTAAAAAAGTACATCGTTTGGTGCGGCGTAGCGCGAAGAGCATGGGCCCGAGTTGTTCTTCCCAGAAAAAGAAAAGTAAGCTATTATTAATTTATAAATAATTATATGTTTCAGAAAAGAAACAGTTCTGGACCTCTAAATACATGGCGCTACACCGAAAAAATTAATTTCGGAGCCGTTTTCGATGTCAAAAAAGTTGGTGATACACAGGGTTGAGCCAATTGAGAAAAAAACCCATTTTGGGGGGGGGGTGGTAAAATAATATGGAAAACAAAAAAAAATTTTTAATATATCCCAAAACGGGCTTAAATAACGTGGTTTGGGGGTGGAAAAAATGTAAAATTTCACAAGTAATTTATCTACTTGTAACAAGTATGTAAATGATTATTGACACCGTTTGTTTTATATTTTTTCGAGTGTATATGTATTATATTGAGAATGTGGAAGAATATGATTCATAACTAGACATTGGACTTAAGGTTTTTCAAGGCATGTGAATTCTGATCAAGTTAGAAAAAAAATCAAATTCTAGTGTTTTTGGAATTTACACAAGTTCACAAGAAGTCACTCATCTTTTCTTTTGAATGACGGATTCATTGAAACTGTTTTAATCTGCCCCACCCCGCCCCAAATACCGAAACTCACATTCGGACAACGTCGTCGCAAATCGGTGCGTTTTTTGCCCGTCTCCGTATAACTGTTGTACTTCATCCAGGCAATCGCCTCGCTTAGCTCGGCCAGTTCAAGGAGAAACAGCAGCAGCACGCATATCACTGCCAGACGAATTTCAACCATAATGTCAGACCAGGATCAGATATAGAATCGGACTGTTATTCTCTAGAGAATTAGACGCGCGTTCGCTGTTGCGACTTTGCTGGCACTGCGCCATTGACTCGAACGGATGCTGTGAATGCCTAGATGCCCAGCAGGCGGAGTCGGCTTTTTTTGCGGATAAGACGCATTCATGCATAAGTACTTGCATATGTGTGTGTGTGTGTATTTACATTGTACATTTCTGTCTACAAACTATATATATAATTTATTAAAAATGCTGCTCGTTTGTTTTTGTTTTTTTGCTCTGCTCTGGTGGTTCATTATCGTGCTGGAAATAAACGCACACCGCATACCGCCACCCGCCCGTTAATGTCAGTGCTGGAGCTTTAGCTATTTTAGGGCTTAATGTGAATATGTCAATGTCTGTGGGGAATGTTGGAAATAAGTGCAAAATAAGAATTTTCGTACAACATTTGTGAAAGAGAAGAAGCAGAAGTAATGATTGTGCCCATACGGAGCTGAGAAGTACTGTTGCGCTTAACAGCACCTGAAAGGATCCTATGTTAATCAAGTTACTTTAAGATTTGCCTTTTCCCTTAGTGCAAGGCGTTAAAAGTTGATGAAATATTGACAATTTCTAAATTTTTGGCGACTTTCCGCTAGAAAATTCTATGGCCAGCACTTACACAAGTTTGGAATTTAATCATCGTTAAGCAATATGACTCTGCAGTGTCCACATTGTGGGTGGGGTGAGTGAGTCGATTGCCGCTCTTATCACCACTTGACTTGGCCCCACTGTGCGAACGTATGTATTTTTGGATGGCATCTTGTTTTCACTTGTCGCATGGCTCCCAATGTTCCCGGCCCAACTTTCTCGCAGAAAAAATGAAGAAGAAAACAGGAAACATTTTTAATAGCCTGCAAATTTATTCTTTACGATCGCCAGAACACACAGTGCCAAGGCCTGGGACACTTTCTCTTTATTGCGAAACTTGTTGGGCGGCATTTTCACGCAGCAGCAGCCATTGGCCATGGACATCCTCAGCAGCAGCGGCAGGACGCAGACGACAGCATCTTTGGTTTGCTTCTTCCGCCTGCGTTTTGCTTTGGTCGTCTGTCTGGTTTCTTTAGAGCTGACCGACCAGGCCCAAAAACGGCGCAACTTTCGTCGCAATGCGTTTGCCATGACCATCTCCAGCTTCAGCTCATTGCCAGTTCCGGCTTCTGCGACGCGACGCATTAAAACGAAAAGCGAAAAAAAAAGAAAAGCAAAGAAATGTCTGCTGCCTCCTCCTCCTTGCTTTGGCCACTAAAGATGAATGAAATTCATATATTGAGCGCAGACGCCAAAGGGCGCAAGGTGCAGCTATAGGTAGCTGAGGGGGGTTCCCTATATATACGAGAGTCAGTGAACAAAAATGAGCTGCTCATTAAACTGAACATTTTCTTTCTGAAATTACTCTTTTTTGTTCAGTTGTTAATTTTTTTACCCTGTACTTATAAAGAATGGGCACAGTTCAAAAATTAAACATTTTCCGTTTTAGAAACCATTGAATACGTTTTTAGAAGGAGAAAACTCTTAAAAATTGGGAAAGAAACAAAAAGTTTAATATTATTTCCCGTTGTTAATGTATTTAAGAAATTTTATGAAATTAATAAATAACACAAAACAATAAGCCATATTGAAAAATCTCTTTCGGTTTTTTCTCCAGAATTTAAAAAAAAAAACCTTGCGCAAAGG
The DNA here is from genome assembly GCA_018904225.1 of Lordiphosa mommai. Lineage (NCBI taxonomy): Eukaryota > Metazoa > Arthropoda > Insecta > Diptera > Drosophilidae > Lordiphosa > Lordiphosa mommai. Next base: position 1,609,193 of record JAEIFT010000018.1, read on the forward strand.
TACAGGGTTGCCCATATTCGACGGACCCATGTTTTTTTTAAAAAAATCAAGGAAAAAAAATAAAAATTTGGCGGTTGGCAATCTTAAGGGGGTATTCTACCTTTGAACAGCGTTTTATGAGTGTTTTTTTAAAAAATTTCTGGAAAGAAAACTATAAGAGCTTTTTCAATTTGGTTTTTTGTTTTGTGTTATTCTTTAATTATATTAAAAAATACAAAAAAAAGTTTGGAATTCGAGGGCTGTTCAAAAAGTTATCGGCCTGCCAATTAAGGTCTCAAAAAAAAAGGTGTAGTGGTGGTAGCCATGATTCCGGGACTCCAGGTTATCGAAATTGAAAACGGTAAATGAGGTTATGATCAGAATTGATGTAATTCTGGCCCGTACCTCAATCATAATTTTTAATATTTTTTTGAAAAACTGGCGGCCATTTAAAAAAAATTTCGATTTTTCAAGTTTTTTTTTTTAGTTTAGTGTAAAAAAAATAGTAAAAAAAATGTTTTTCCTTATGATTGAGGTACGGGCCAGAATTACATCAATTCTGCGTCGATTGCAACATGGCTGATCGAAATCGGTTCAGTAGAACTGGCCCAATCATGGCTACCAGGTCAAAAAACGTGGTTTCGAGAAAAACGCGGTTAAAGTTTTGAGCAACGTTAAAAATACTCACGTTAGCAAGAATATTGCTCCGCTAAAATGGATATATCTGCTAAGCTATTTCGAATATTTGAAAATGGTTTAAAGGGGATGAAAGGGGAATGTCCAAGTTATAATAATAAGGAAAAATAAAAAAATTGAAAAAAAATTTTCAAAGGTAGAAGACCCCCTTAATCATTTAATTTGTTCCAAGTAGATTTGTTTACATCAATTTTTGAATATGATATCTCTCAAATGGCCGCCTCTGGCGTTGATGGCGTATTGTGCCCTTTTTGCAGCATTTTCCATCGTTTTCGCCAACATTTCGGCCGGAATAGCGGCTATTTCTTCACGAATGTTGTCCTTGAGCTCTTCTACGGTCCTTGGCTTGTTAACGTAAACCTTTGACTTCAAATATCCCCACAAGAAGAAGTCAGGCGGCGTCAAATCGGGCGAACGCGGTGGCCAGTCCAAATCACCACTTTTCGACATCAAACGGTCCGGAAACAATTTCTTCAGAAAATCGATTGTTATGCGACTTGTGTGCGGTGGAGCGCCGTCTTGTTGAAACCAGAACTGCCTCATACGCTTTCGACGAATAATTGGCATCACAAAATTGGTCATCATGTCGTGATAACGCTCCTGGTTGATGGTAACAGCATGGCCATTTTCATTTTGGAAGAAAAACGGCCCAATGACCGTTTTCGCACTAACGCCGCACCAAACTGTGACTTTTTCGTCATGAAGAGGCACTTCTTGAATCTCCTGAGGATTTTCAGTGGCGTAAATACGGCAATTTTGCTTATTTACGGTCCCATTCAATGTGAAATGGGCTTCATCGGACATGATAAGTGATCGTTGAGTTTTCACAATTGACTTGTTCTGTTGAATGTAAATTTCAACTATTTCAGAGCGCTCTCGTGGCGTGTATTGTTCCATGGTAAAAATCTGCTTGGACTGACGCTTCAAACGCGGTATGTCATTAAGCGATCTGACATCTCTGTCAAAAGTTATGGCGTTGCCAGATGGGTCCGTCGAATATGGGCAACCCTGTAGAAAAAGTAAGCAAAAAAAAGTTAAAAAATATTTTAAAGATAAAGAGTGCTTTGAAATCTGCGAATAACATCGACAACAGGTAACCAAATTTGTTGGGATCACATTTGTTTAACGCAGAATTGAATAAACTTTTACTATAAAAATTTAAAAAAAAATCGCTTGGAACAATACTTTGGTACTGAGTATAAAACAAAACCAGGATCACCATTGAACCATTAATGTTGCCTGTACTCGAAACATTTAATGGCAACCCTCGTATTAACCTATTATGACCAGAGGGGAAAAGTCATGCGTAGTTTAAGCCACGCAGGCAGCTCGCGCGCTTGGAATGTCAAACGTTTATTTGCTGGCAATTAAATTTGAAAATGATTTAAATTTCACCTTGCGAATATTTTCAAATTGGACTTAACACTTTCTTCTTCCTCAGCCGCTCTGCGGCGGCTGTGGCCCACCCGGGCGCGCACAAAACGATGCACAGTGGGCGGCATTTAATTTAAATTTTGAAGTTTTGAAAAAGGGAAAATATCCTCCTATGGAAAACTATATCTTGGGGAAAAATTGTGTATTCTGGTGGGAGGTGGGCTGCTTCTTTGCAGTGAAAACAAAAAAAGTTGCTCCTTGTGACTGATCGGTTGTGTGGCAGCCTTAGGTTTCAGAATTCAGAGCCGGTTTTTTTGTGCCCACCGTGCGATGGCCCCCTATCCCCATGAGCAACAATCCGAAAGATCAATTCGTCTGATTGGAGATTTGTTTTCTATTTGCAATTGATTGATGTTTTGGCCTGGCGTGCGGCAGCAAAGACGAAGAGGAAAAAAAAAATAAAAAATTAAGCAAAAGTCGCCGCTGGTCTAGTCAATGGAATTCCGCAATAGTGATCGTGTGTCAGCCTGGTTGGTTGGAAAAAAAAATACCAACAAAAATTTCAAAATAATGGGAAGGGCTAGCCAGAATCCATTAACGAAAAAAAAAATACACCTTGTGGTACTCTCACACACCCCAGAGTTTCTCATGTCAAGTGGAATTCAATTTATGAATACTTCAATTCACTCATCTCTTCTCGGGCCGGGTAAGAGTTGTGCGTAGAAAAACACACACCCACTTTCCAAATGAAAACAAAATCGCAGCACGAAGCGAAGCATGCCAAGAAGACGCAGACGATCATGAAAAATCGAAGCTGAATGCGCTGCGCATGCGCAAACAAACGTTAACCCATGATGCATGATGGATGGGGATGCTTTATGTTGGTCAATGAAAGGGCACGTGCGTCTGTGTGCGCATAATTTGGGAGCATAAGTGGGAAACTACCCAGGCGTATGAATGCTCGAGTGCATCCAACATTGTCCACTGAAACTGAAACACTTGGTGGTAGGCCATGTGGGGCATGACTTGGGTTATCCAAGCAAAAATTTTGTGAGCTTGAGTTGAGTTATTAAATCGACGATTATGAATTTGTTTAATTAAGCGTTTGACGGGTTTTATTAATTTAGGTAAAATACAAAGTTTTTTAATCAAGATTTTTCGAACTTAATGGATGCATTTTTTTTAAAGAAATCAAAGACAAACAAGTAAGAAAGTCGGTCAAGCCCGACTGTAATATACTCTGTACCTGTTTGTATATAACTTTAAACTTGCGGGATACTTGAGCTGTTTTTCAAATTGCAGGGGTGGCAACTCTACTCGTTGATCTGATCAGAAAACCATGTATGGGGGCTCGATAGGAAATGATGAGTAGAATATATGTTTAGAAGGTTCAAACAACCTAACTCCGAAATTGCGGGATATTTGAGGTGATTTCAAATTGCGGGGATGGCAACTCTACTATCGTTCATCTGATCGGAAAACAATGTATGGAAGCTCGATAAGTAATGATGAGTAAAATATATGTCTAGAAGGTTCGATCAACCTAACTCCAAAATTGCGGGATATTTGAGGTGTTTTTAAAATTGCGGGGGTGGCAACTCTACTATCGTTCATCTGATCGGAAAACGATGTATGGGGGCTCGATAGGTAATGATGAGTAGAATGTATGTCTAGAAGGTTCAAACAACCTAACTCCAAAATTGCGGGATATTTAAGGTGTTTTTCAAATTGCGGGGGTGGCAACTCTACTATCGTTCATCTGATCGGAAAACGATGTATGGGGGCTCGATAAGTAATGATGAGTAGAATGTATGTCTAGAAGGTTCAAACCCACACCTAACTCCAAAATTGCGAAAACGATGTTTGGGGCTTGATAGGTAATGTGAGTGGGGTGGCAACTCTACTATCGTTCATCTGATCGGAAAACAATGTATGGGGGTTCGATAAGTAATGATGAGTAGAATATATGTCTAGAAGGTTCAAACAACCTAACTCCAAAATTGCGGGATATTTCAACCCCACTTTTCCATGCGATGTGATTTCGATTATCGCAGGGGGTGGCAACTCTACTATCGTTCATCTGATCGGAAAACAATGTATGGGGGTTCGATAAGTAATGATGAGTAGAATATATGTCTAGAAGGTTCGAACAACCTAACTCCAAAATTGTAGAAGATATACGATTTTTTTCGATTTGCGGGGGAGGCAGTGGGCGTGGCAAAAAAAAAAACTAAACTTGATCTGCCTGCAAGTAAAAGAAATATATGTTCCATACACCTCAAACCTCTATCTCTTACCATCTCTGAGATCTCAGCGTTCATACGGACAGACGGACATGTCTATATCGACTCGGCTGTTGATGCTGATCAAGAATATATATACTTTATAGGGTCGGAGATGCTTCCTTCTGGCTGTTACATACATTTGCACAAACCCAATATACTCTTTGTACCTTCGGTACAGAGTATAAAAAGTGTCTCACTAAGATTCCTGTCCTATCCCCAGCTTTTCAAAAATGATCCATTGAACATTTCAACAATGATCAGAATTGATGTAATTCTGGCCCATATCCCAATTATATTTTTCAAAAATGTTTTGAAAAATTTGCGGCAATTTAAAAAAAATAAATCGATTTTTCACCATTTCAGTTAATTGAAAGCATTAAAGCTTATGATATGACAAGGACCCCTTAATATATCTATAAGGCTTCCTTATTTTTTTCCGTTTAGAGTTCATCAGCTTTGGATCGGCTCAATCACATTGCATTTTACCTGTTGATAAGATATATTCCAAACTAATGCTTTTCCTCCACAATCTAAAACTCACTTGTTAAGAATCAATTGAAATGCCAAACAAAACATAATATGAGCACCGCACACACTGGAGTGTCTATGGAACTTTCATAACTTGGTTGAGAGGCAAGTACAATTTCATTTTGCAGCAAACGCCCGCGGGCGAGGCGTCATCTTGAGTTGGCCAAAAAATTGAAGAGTGGAACCCCGCAATAACAATGGCAATAATTGTCGATTGGCATCAGAGAATTCTTTCTTCTTTCTTTCTTCTTTTTTTTTGGACAGCGGCTAATTGACTTTCAATGTTGAGTTTTATTTTTTTTCTTTTTTATTTATTTTTGGATTTTGCTGAGAAAGTGAAATTGATCATGAGACGCAGGTAAACATATACATATTTATAAGTGCGCCGAATTCGTGTCTGCGTTTGGCTAAAGGGATTCTAAGGAGACGCTTTCTAAGCTGGGATGAGTTGCATGAGTTGCAATACAGTTTAAAAGCAAAGCGAAGCCTACAACAATGGCAGCGCGCAACGGCAACCCAATTCTTCGACAACATTTCCTACGACTTCGAGTTGGACTCCCACTGCAACTGCAGCGGGAAACGAGTGAGAAAATCGATAAAGATCGACGGTGCGTATACGCTGTAGCTGGGAAAGTTTAAGTAGAGTGTGGGGCCGATAACTATATATTTTATATATATCGGCTTAAAAATAACATTTTGGGTCGAACCATTTCATAAATCAAAATAGGGAAGAAGAGTCTCAGAACAAGAGTCACGAAACAAGAGTGTAAATGTTCCGAAAACACAAATGAATAACCAGAAATCCTCTATTGTAGAAAATTAATAAGTATTGTTTATTAAGATATTTAAAATGTAGGTTAAATGCAAAATAAGTAGTGCGGATTCAAATTTCGTCTTTTTCTCGATCACTCCAATCTAAATCACTGCCTTTTCCTCATGGCAGTGTGACCGTCTCTTAATTCTCTAAAAATGGCAAACATTCAAACGACTCAGGGCCACCACAAAACATTTCCTGGCCGTTACAGTTTAAAATTAACTTAAAACTTTACAAAGAGTCTGGGAAGAAGAGTCTCGGAACAAGAGTCACGGAACAAGAGTCTCGGAACAAGAGTCTCGGAACAAGAGTCACTGAAAAAGGGCCACAGAAAAAGAGTCACTGAAAAAGAGTCACTGAACAAGAGTCTCAGAACAAGAGTCTCGGAACAACAGTCTCGAAACAAGAGTCTCGGAACAAAAGTCTCGGAACAAGAGTCTCGGAACAAGAGTCTCGGAACAAGAGTCACTGAAAAAGGGCCACAGAAAAAGAGTCACTGAACAAGAGTCACTGAAAAAGAGTCACGGAACAAGAGTCTCAGAACAAGAGTCTCGGAACAAGAGTCTCGGAACAAGAGTCTCGGAACAAAAGTCTCGGAACAAGAGTCTCGAAACAAGAGTCTCGGAACAAAAGTCTCGGAACAAGAGACTGAAAAAGAGTCACTGAACAAGAGTCTCGGAACAAGAGTCTCGGAACAAGAGTCTCGGAACAAGAGTCTCGGAACAAGAGTCTCGGAACAAGAGTCACGGAACAAGAGTCTCGGAACAAAGTCTCGGAACAAGAGTCACTGAACAAGAGTCTCGGAACAAGAGTCTCGGAACAAGAGTCTCGGAACAAGAGTCTCGGAACAAGTCACTGAAAAAGGGCCACAGAAAAAAATCACTGAACAAGAGTCTCGGAACAAGAGTCTCTGAACAAAAGTCTCGGAACAAGAATCACTGAGTGAGAGTCTCGGAACAAGAGTCACGTAACAAAAAAGAACAATTTAAGAGGAACATGTTCACTTGTTCCGTTTATTGAACAACTTCTTTTTGTTCACTCACTCCGGAACAACCCAACTCTATCGGAGATGCCTTTATCTGTCAGTCACTTAACTATTATACCCATTTGTTCCTTTTGCTACAGGGTATAAAAAGTGTCTTCTCATAGCCTAATGGCTTGCCATTGCTACTGTTTGTTGTTGTTGTTGTTTGGGTCGTTTTTTTTTTTTTTGTTTTTGTCTTGTGTTTTCACTTTGGCGGTGGCATTGCCACCTTCGGTTAACGCTAACCCGGCATGTGATGGACAAGATGCAACTTACCTGCCAGCCAGCCAGCCAGTCAGCCAGCCGGCAGAAAGGTTATTGCAGCGACGACGACGACGATGCGGCAGAGATGACAAACGACAACCACTCGATGATGAAGTGTCAATGCAATGAAAACTAAACCAATAAATTGTGAGAGCGACCCAAATAGTTGACTAGAAACTGGCAACGTGCAAAGAGGATTTGCCGGGTGATGATGATCAACGCGATGATGAATCGTGATGATGATGTTTAGCCAGGGCTATTTGGGAGTGGGAAGTAGCATATGTAAGTAAAGTATAAGCATGCAAATGAAGACTTGACCAGGCGAGCACATAAAACTTTAACTTCAAGACGCAAAAATGTCGCAAAATGTTCACGTAAATCATTACACTGGACGACAAGACTTTCGAATGGGACGTTGTTTTTTTAAAGACCCTTGCAGAGGAGGGTACATATACTTTACGAGCTGTTCCAATGCTTTTAGGTTGCACATTTGTTGAACTCGGGCGTATCAGATGACCCTAGCATAGGAACAATCGTTACGAAAACGAGTTCTTTTGAAAGTTAAACCTTAAAAACTGATTGTTCAACTTCATCAGAAGAAACTTAGTACCTAGGAACTAGAGATGGGCGCGGAACGGTAGTCCCGCGAGTCCCGAAAAAAACGACGGGATCGGGACGATATTAATTCTTGATCCCGATCCCCAAGAATCCAAAAGCTTATGCAAAGAAATGAAACAAATTTATCAAATTTAAAAAATATGCAGAAGCGGTTATCGATTGAATTTTAAATTTGGGTTCGGGAAAGGGACGGGATTGAATTTAAAATTTGGTGTCAGGAACCGGACGTTATGGGATCGAGTTTTCTTTCCCGCACCCTTCTCCACTAGAAACCATACTTACGCCGAAACTTCACTCAGAAAAAATCGTCTGCCAGCGTTCTAGAACGAACGGGATAGAATTAATACCGTTTCGTACCTAAAATTTTAGTTGTTCTTAAACTAAGTACGAATCAGTCTTAAGTTTCAAATTTACCCAAAATATTCCTAAAATGAATATAAACTTCATCAATTTAGTACGAAATACTTTAATCAAGAATCTGTTGTACTCGAACGTTCTAATTAGAACAAACAAGATAGAATTTATGCCGTTTTGTTCTGAAAATATTAGGTATGATTCGTTCTTGGGTGTACTTAAACTAAGTACTAAGCAATCTAATAAGAACGAATTGGGATTGGTTCAAGACCATTTATAGTATAGTATGGTAAGAGTGAAAATTCTTGGTCCAAGAGTTAATTTCTTGATACAAGAATAAATTTTTGAGTACGAATTTCTTGGACCAAGAACTTTCTTACTTGATACAAGTATGAAAAATTCTTATTTCAAGTAGAAAATTCTTGAATCCAGAGCTTGACAGACTCAAATCCAAAATTATTTCATTCTCCAATCAAGACATTGTCAATTCTAAGAATATCCCATTCTAGTTCTATGGAACATTCTCAAAAAAAAGTTGATCTTGATTGACTTTCTTACTTGTTTAGTAAGAAAACTTTTGAGTTTTTTCCAAATTCAATAGATCCAATAGTTGAGAAAGGAACTACTATATCATCTAGCTGTAATGAAACACTATTGTTGCTCAGTGTACTTAAAAAAAAACGTTGGGCTTTGGCAGACCTTCGCAGGCTAATATGAACCATCGAATGACCAAATTTGGTCAATTGGCATCTCCGTGTAAGCCTCCTGCCCCACACCTCCCCCCACCCCACCGTTTACCAATGCCCCTTCTCCAATCTATGTGTGTGTATGTGTGTGAAATTGAAGCGCAATTCAAGTCGGCGGCCGGTGAAAGTAACAAGATACTTTTAATAAGACATCTTTCAGTCGAGTGCGTTGTCGTTGGCAGCATTTAAGATCTTGGAAGAAGCGTGTTTTTTGGTGGGAACAAGCCCTTCTCCGTTTCCCTAAACGCCGCCTTCCTCCACCCACTTGCACTTTATATACCGACCGCAAAATCGAACAGCACCTCAAGCTGCTGCTGCTGCTGATGATGATGATGATCATGCAAAACTAGCGTATAATTGACCAAGTGACAGACTTTGTGGCGCGACACAACGCATTCAAAGCGCCGTGTGTGTTACTTAATGTGCACCGATAGACGACGGGCCATGGCCATGGCCACGTCCACTTTCAGGCGGAACCAACGGCGACCAACACATTCAGAGCTGGCGAGCCGCAACGAAATTACTCCAATTTCGAAACGAGTCTTTTTGGTCATATTTAGCAAACAGGAATCCAATACGATCCGAACTAAACCAAGCCGATTCAAGGCACGGCGCCCCCTAAAAACGGCAAAGTGGAATTGAAATGGCGATGAAATCGACGCCAATGTACAGTGAGGCGAGATAGTGGGAAAGTGGAAAGGGAAGGGAACTTAGTATTGTGAAAAACTAAATGTTTTTGGCTAGACATTAATTGTTACTAAGACCAGGGGTGCATAAATGTTTGGGGAATGTCTAAGCTATAATAATAATGCAAAACAAAAAAATCGAACAAATTATTTTTTTTTTCAAAGGTAGATGACCCCCTCTTAAGGTTGTATTGTTATTGAGTGCTTCCTCAAGTACGAACTTTGATCCACTAAAATAGCTTTATCTTCTAAACTATTTCGAATTTTTGCAAATGGTTTGAAGGGGATAAAATGGGAATGTCCAAGCTATAATAATAATGCAAAACAAAAAAATCGAAAAAATTATTTTTTTTTTCAAAGGTAGATGACCCCCTCTTAAGGTTGTATTGGTATTGAGTGCTTCCTCAAGTACGAACTTTGCTCCACTAAAATGGCTATATCTTCTAAACTATTTCGAATTTTTGCAAATGGTTTGAAGGGATAAAATGGGTTAATTTTTGCAAATGGTTTGAAGGGGATAAAATGGGAATGTCCAAGCTATAATAATAATGCAAAACAAAAAAAATCGAAAAATTATTTTTTTTCAAAGGTAGATGACCCCCTCTTAAGGTTGTATTGGTATTGAGTGCTTCCTCAAGTACGAACTTTGCTCCACTAAAACGGCTATATCTTCTAAACTATTTCGAATTTTTGCAAATGGTTTGAAGGGGATAAAATGGGAATGTCCAAGCTATAAAAATAATGCAAAACAAAAAAAAGCAAAAATTATTTTTTTTCAAAGGGATACCCCTTTTTAGATACCTCAATTAACGAACTTTGCTCCCCTCAAAATGGCTATATCTTCTAAACTATTTCGAATTTTTGGAAATGGTTTGAAGGGGATAAAAGGGGAATGTCCAAGCTATAATAATAATGCAAAACAAAAAAATCGAAAAAATTATTTTTTTTTCAAAGGTAGATGACCCCTCTTAAGGTTGTGTTGGTGTTGGGTGCTCCCCCAAGAACTTTGCTCCACTAAAATGGCTATATCTTCTAAACTATTTCGAATTTTTGCAAATGGTTTGAAGGGGATAAAATGGGAATGTCCAAGCTATAATAATAATGCAAAACAAAAAAATCGAAAAAATTATTTTTTTTTCAAAGGTAGATGACCCCCTCTTAAGGATGTATTGGTATTGAGTGCTTCCTCAAGCACGAACTTTGCTCCACTAAAATGGCTATATCTTCTAAACTATTTCGAATTTTTGCAAATGGTTTGAAGGGGATAAAAGGGGAATGTCCAAGCTATAATAATAATGCAAAACAAAAAAATCGAAAAAATTATTTTTTTTTTCAAAAGTAGATGACCCCCTCTTAATGGTAAACCCACTGTGCGGCCATAGCAGGTTATCAATTGCTCGTTGTCGCTGGCTGCTCATCCTGTACTGCAACGAGAGCAAGTGCAGCAGCTGTCGCGTCTTCTTTGTGGATGTTGTTGCTTTTGTTGGCCATGCCAAATGCGGCACTTGGTAAAAATATTTTATGGAAAAGTGGAACAGCCGATTAAACATTACGGCGACTGCATGAATAAAGACGCAGTCACCCCGCCCCTCCTCACCGCCGTCAACAGCTATCATACGCTGCTGCAGTGGCAATCAAAAGGGCGCCCACGCCCAACTCAGTTTGAACTTGATTACACGCATTTGGAGCGACGGCGGCTGATGGGTTGGGTGCATCCCAACTGGCTTTTGCTGCCAGTCCGGCTAGGGGAAGGGGAATAGAAAGTGCAAACAGTTAGAGGACTTGTCCAAGCAAAATTGTCGTCTGCCTGGAACCCATTGCAACTGAAAGTTGTTGCCCAGTATAAACAAACAGACGTCTTGGGGAAACCAACTGACGACGACGACGAAGACGACGCATGCCACAAATGCAACGGCAGCGACAGCAGAGATGGGCCTGGCACCGTGGCTCAAGTGGCTTATAAAACAAAATCCCCGTTTTGAAGAATCGAAATTTGGAAGAAAAAAACAAGTCGATTTCGATTTTAATCAAACAAATAATTTTAACGATTAACTAGTAAAAAGACGCTACCATTGATTACAAAACAGATTTCCTCACTAGAACTAATTTTTAAAACGACTGTTACTATGGCAGCTATATGCTATAGTCATTCGATTGTGATCAAATTTTCTAGAATTGTGTGAAAGCAAATAAAACTAATAAATATCAAGTTTGGTGACGCTTAGATAGAAAACAAAAAAGTTTTTCTCACGAGAACTAGTTTTTAACCCGATCGTTCCTATTGCAGCTATATGATATAGTCAACCGATTTTAATCAAACTTTTCAGAACTGTGTGGACTTTTAGAAAACTAATAAATACCAAGTTTGGTGAAGCCACGATGGAAAACAAACAAGTTTTTTCCACAATTTTAAAGATAGATTATTCGAACCTTTTAGACATATATTTAAATCATCATAACTTATCGATCTCCAATACACCGTTTCCAGATTAGATGAAGAATAGTCGAGTTATAAGCAAATCAAATAATTATGCTTGGCAGCACTGCCCGCAATCGTGATGGGCAGCACTTACACAGCTTGCGTGCTCTCACACTTCAATTTGAACGGTTATATACAAACTTTGACCGGTACAGAGTATAATACAGTCGGGCTTAACCAACTTTCTTACTTGTTTTCCTAATAGATTTTTCTTTTCACATATACCCATGGGTATCGACCAAAAAGCTACGCAAATTGTATGGGATCTTAAGGTAGGCACTTCCTGCTATTAAATTCGACGATAAAATGAGCCCAACCGTTATCTTTTGTTCTGTTATCCTGGAACCTGTTTCGAAAATGTTTCATTCACTTAAATACATTTTTAAAACTTCCTCATACCATGAAAAACTATATCCTAAAACCCAGGATTTTGGGAAGTGTAAGTTTAAAAAATGAATTTCTCTAAATATAACCCTTGACCAAAATATTGGGAGAGCTTTATTAAATATTAGGGTTTGAACCATTCTCCGTTACACTCGGTGGGGGGAAACCCATTCAAGTGTTGACTCAGTTACAACTTTTTGCCACCTTGAACAAGCACTGTGCATCATCATGATCGTCGGCAGCCGGCAAGTAGTTTTGTTGGCTTTGGCACTTGGACTTGGCCGACTGCCTCAGTGTCTCACTTCTTGTTGTTGCTGCTGCTGCTGCTGCCGCTGTCAATGAAGAGAAGAAATTTCGCTGCCAGCGTCTGCGCCGGGTTGCCTCGTGGCTGGGCTGCTGTTGCCGCCGCCGCGCATGCGAAGTGTTCCGCTACGAGAAAGCAGGTGTATGCACCATTCTGCGCTTACCCACGGCGCGGACTAGACGCGTTTTAAAAACCAACTCCGTCTGCTTTGCGTGTGCGAATCATCCTCAAGTCTTCAGTCAAAAAAAAAATAAACAACTATAAATAAAGAAACAAAATATTAACAAAAAAAAAAAAACAAAACACCCAAGAATAATAACAAAGAGCGAAAAAAAGCATAACAAACTAAACACAAAACAATTGAACAGTGCACTTAGTTTTTTTTTTTTTGTTGTGCCTCAACGCGAACTTCAAACGCAAGTCGTGTCCTTTTTTTTTTGTACCATTTTTTTTCTGTTTTTTTTTGGCTACTTTGCCGAGAGAACGTTGAGTGTTCCATTTAATCGATCGGCGCGTGCAATTAGCGGCATCCATCAAGCGGTCCCATCCCTCCTGCTCCCCCCCTTCTCTGCCGCAGCAGTTGGCTAACGGTAACTGCTTTCGAAAGTTGCAACTGAAACGCATCCTGTTTGTCAGCATTGCATCAAAATTGGAATTGCCAACAAATCGGAATTGGTCCAAAGCGAAGGTAAGTGTGCACAGCACAGCACAGCAGCTAGCCAAGTAATTGGGGCCAACTGGGAAAGTCCTTTGGTCCGGTGGCGGCCAAAGATAAAGGAAGAAAATAGGATATATAGCGAAATGCCAAGTTGTTGCAAATTGTGCCGATTGTTTATCCACTCAATACCCAGATTTGTGGGCACTTTAAAATGCACTGGCGATATTTCTGTCTATTGTTTGTTAGCTAATTCGCTAGCTTATGGTTAGACTTAGAATGCACTGACGATATTTCTGTCTACTGTTCGTTAGCTAATTCGCTAGCTTATGGTAAGGCTGAAAATTGTAAAAAAAAAAAGGAATAAACAACAATTAAAATGGGGCTCTGTTGAAGTTTAAATGCCCTTGCATTTATTCCTTTATTTGTTTTTCATTTTCGCTTTGAAAAATGCTGACCCTTTTCTGAACATTGTGACAATTGTTATATGACAATTTAAAAGACGCTACACTAAGAGAAAAAAGCGAGCAGATTGTGCTTTATATTAATCAGAGTTCATGTCAGAAGTTCGGCAGAACAGAATCTTCTTGGATCCAAGAAGAAAATACTGAAATCAGGTATGAATTTTTAAGCTAGATCTGCTGGGTTTTAAATTAAGTCGGCTGGAAATCAAGGATGATTTATTCTCGATTTTAAGAATAGAAAACAAAATTTTTCTTACTAAGACCAATTGTTTTATCGATTCTATTCCTTGGGTTAAATTATATTATTATGGCTAAATTATACGATAGATAGATACGATATGATATGATAGATATGATATGATATGATATGATATGATATGATATGATATGATATGATATGATATGATATGATATGATATGATATGATATGATATGATATGATATGATATGATATGATATGATATGATATGATATGATATGATATGATATGATATGATATGATATGATATGATATGATATGATATGATATGATATGATATGATATGATATGATATGATATGATATGATATGATATGATATGATATGATATGATATGATATGATATGATATGATATGATATGATATGATATGATATGATATGATATGATATGATATATGATATGATATGATATGATATGATATGATATGATATGATATGATATGATATGATATGATATGATATGATATGATATGATATGATATGATATGATATGATATGATATGATATGATATGATATGATATGATATGATATGATATGATATGATATGATATGATATGATATGATATGATATGATATGATATGATATGATATGATATGATATGATATGATATGATATGATATGATATGATATGATATGATATGATATGATATGATATGATATGATATGATATGATATGATATGATATGATATGATATGATATGATATGATATGATATGATATGATATGATATGATATGATATGATATGATATGATATGATATGATATGATATGATATGATATGATATGATATGATATGATATGATATGATATGATATGATATGATATGATATGATATGATATGATATGATATGATATGATATGATATGATATGATATGATATGATATGATATGATATGATATGATATGATATGATATGATATGATATGATATGATATGATATGATATGATATGATATGATATGATATGATATGATATGATATGATATGATATGATATGATATGATATGATATGATATGATATGATATGATATGATATGATATGATATGATATGATATGATATGATATGATATGATATGATATGATATGATATGATATGATATGATATGATAGATGATATGATATGATATGATATGATATGATATGATATGATATGATATGATATGATATGATATGATATGATATGATATGATATGATATGATATGATATGATATGATATGATATGATATGATATGATATGATATGATATGATATGATATGATATGATATGATATGATATGATATGATATGATATGATATGTTTATCTGACATATAGCAGCTGTATAGAAGAGAAATCGGCCCTAATGAGAAATCGGCCCTAAGTATGCTTAGGTTGTATTTTCACTTGTCTGAGTTCTCATATGAGATGGCTGAAATATACCTAAGAAAGTTGTGGAAATAAACTTATATGAGAAACTCATATTTGACTCATTTGAACTTCTTAGATTGACACTATCTGAGCATCTCACCTGAGAAACTTATATGAGAACTCAGACATTAGAAAATACAGCTTTACTGAGTTCTCTAGTTTCACAATTTATCAATCTCTTTGCTGGATAAGACTTCATTTTGGCAAAACTTTTGGAGAAGTGGGAAACCAAGCCAGCCAAATTTCAATATTTTGTAAAAGATTCGATTTGATAAAAGGTTTTAGTTCGCACATTATAGCTGTTTCAACACAGAAATGACCAGAGAATCGCAGATTAATTCTATAAATTCCGGAAAGAACTGGGGTAACTGCAATTAAAACACCACCTCCATTACAAGTGACAAGGTCAACTATAAAAATGCAATAGGCTTCACAAAGAATCTCACTATTTGGAATATTCGGGTGAAGTCAAGAGAGAAAAACTATGTATGAAGAGGGATTGGTGTTTTCTTCTAATACCTCTTTCGATTTGATATTTGATGTCAAGGAACGATTTAAGTTTTTTGAGAATTTAGGCAGGGTGGCAAAAGTTTCGATTCGATTATGAACATGATTAAGGGCAGCAGCAGTGGTAGGAGCAGCACAAGGAACTGCAACTGGATTATTATTCTAATTATTATTTTTCAAGAGCTCTAAATGTACAGCTGCAAACGTTCATAAAAGAAACTGTTGGTCAGTCACGGACGACAATATTTATAAAGGCAAGGCAATATTTGGTAAAGGCAAAAAAAAAGAATTAGAAGCGAAGAAAAAGGCTAAATTGTTTGTGTACAGACTTTGCCTAAGTGCTTTACAAAAACAATTGTGCATGTAGTGCATAGGGCTTAGGAATCTTTGATTTTCATGTATATGCATATGGCATATTTATCTTTCACTTACCGTCTACAATACAGACGCCAAAAACTTAGTATAAGAACAATAAAGGAGCAATATGAAAGTTATGACCCAACTCTTAAAAAAAGTGAAGAACAATTTTAAAGATCCCATA
Organism: Lordiphosa mommai; assembly: GCA_018904225.1. Lineage (NCBI taxonomy): Eukaryota > Metazoa > Arthropoda > Insecta > Diptera > Drosophilidae > Lordiphosa > Lordiphosa mommai. The sequence goes on from JAEIFT010000018.1 coordinate 1,625,563, forward strand.
TAAACAGAGTTTTGAACTAATACCTAGGGTTCGATGCTGTTAAGTTAAGCCAGAGTTGTTAATATCCTATCTCACGTTCTTTAACACCTTTTCAGTGTTTTTTTTTCGCGGCTACGCCGATGTTTTTAAGTACCCTTGCAGTTATTCAAAGACTCTACCATTGATAAAAAAAAAAATTTTCTCACTAGAACTGGTTTACAGACCGATGGCAGCTATAGTTATCCGATTTTGATCAATTTTTTCAGAATTGTGTGGAAGAATATTAAACTAATATATACTACGATTAGTGATGCTACGATGAAAAACAAAAAAGTTTTTCTCACTAGAACTTGTTTTTGGACCGATCGTTTATATGGCAGCTATATGCTATAGTCATCCGATTTTAATAAATTTTTCCAGAATTGTGTGGAAGCATATAAAACATATATATACCACGATTGGTGTCGCTACGATAGACAACAAAAAAGTTTTTCTCACGAGAACTAGTTTTTGGACCAATCGTTCCTATGGCAGCTATATGATATAGTTATCCGATCCGGCCGATTCCGACAAATGTGCAGCCTATGTGTATTTAAAGACTTTTTGCAAAGTTTGGTCAAGATAGCTTTAAAACTGAGGGAGGAGATAGCATAGAAACAGACGGACCGACGGACAGACGGACATGATCAAGAATATATATACTTTATGGGGTCGGAGATGCTTCCTTCTATGCGTTACAAACATTGTGACAATTTTAATATACCCTCTGCAAGGTTATAAAATTCAAAGAACTGTTTGGGATAGTTTATTTTCAAGCTAAGGAATAGAACTTTAAGGAAAGTCAAAACAAAAGAAACAAAAGTTGCCCACAAGACTAACCGTAAAATGTTCAAAATATGAACTTCTAGCAACAACAATTTCGGTAAATATTGGCGACCGTGATTTGCCAAACAGATTCATCTAGAACAGAGTTTGTCATCAAGAGAGAAGTAAACAAGTGTGAGTGTATTGGTGTGCTTTGCTTTACGGCCCTGACCTACTTCATTGAACGCTGGCCAGCGACTGAAAATTGTTTGCTCTCTTGGCTTAAGCCTTACCTTACCGTGTTACCTTAGTTTAAGCCTACAGACTGACCCCTCCAAAGAATTCTAATTGTTTTAAAATTTATTCGATTCATTCATAAATTATGCGTATGAAATGGGGGGTAGGGGAATATCAGAGGTTACTGACATCTCTCTTTCCATCTCACTCTTAATTTTCATCTCTGGGCACGCATTCATACTTTGTCTTTGCATTTGTCTCTTGGGCATAATTGTTGACCCACTTCACTTATGAAACCTATTAACACTTTTCACCTTCCTGCCGACTTGAGCAGGTGAATAGGCAAGTAAATAAGTAAAGTTGGTCATTAAAAAGAGCTTCTTGGCTTTTGTTTTCCCACTTTTCATTGAGAGAGAGAGAGAGGGCGTGGCAAAGCGTGGGCTGGAGTCAATCAGTCAGTTCGTCAAGTGGCTTGAAAAATTGCTAATAAATTGCAATTAACACAAGACACTTTCATAGTTGAATGGCAATGAAAGAGAGTGAGAGTCTTGCTCTTACGTTCCTTACACTTTGGTTTGCTTCTGGCTTTCCTTTTTAACATTTAACAATTAATAAAAGTAATAAAAGTAACAAATTAATTACAGTGTACAAATCAAACAACAGCAACATGCAACAACACACACAACAACAACAGCAGCAACAACAATGCCAAATTCATCGAATTGGTGTTAAGAAGATTTGGTTGCCGCTTATCATTTTCCTTTCACTGCAGGTGAGTTTTATTTCTCTTTTTTTCTTTACACATTTTCACATTTTCCATAATTAAAATCAATTTAAGCCTAAGCTAACACACAACAACAAACAATCAGATGCGAGCTTATAAATTAAATAGATAATTCCATTAAGTTGATAATAAGCATCAGCTCTGCCGCAGGTGCCGCATCGACTAAGGCAGAATGAAGTGAAAGAGCCGACAAGTGCTTTCGGGTATGGCGATTGGTTAAAGTAATTGGCATGGCCCCGTTTATAATTACACACACACACACATAAGTGTGTATGGTCCCATATTACTTCCCAATTCAAGAAAGCCTAAATCTTACATAAGAAACAAAAATCAATATTCATAATCATAATCACGCCTTAAATGTTTACTTTTCAATTTTTAGAAAACATTGAAAGATCATATAAATTCGCATATGTCCATAGATTACCCAAAACATCACATAAACATAGCATATCAATCATATAAATACGACATTACTGCACCCAAAAGAAAGTACTCATAAAATTATTATTTTTCTAGCATGAACTTTGCTCCACTAAAATGGCAATATCTCCTAAACTATTTCGACTTTTTGAAAATGGTTTGAAGGGGATAAAAGGGGAATACCCAAGCTATAATAATAATGCAAAACAAAAAATCGAAAAATTTGTTTTTTTTTTTTAAATCGAAGACTCTCTCTTAAGGTTGAATTGAGTGCTTCCACCAAAATGACAATATCTCCTAAACTATTTCGAGTTTTTGGAAATGGTTTGAAGGGGATAAGAGGGGAATGCCCAAGCTATAATCCAAAACAAAAAAATCGAAAAAAATTTCAAAGATAAAAGAATGGGGCGGCCTCTGTGACTTTCCATTTTAAAAAGTATTAGAGATGACTATACATTACTTCAGTAGCTTTAAATAGTTTTTGAAGGCGCGTGACAAATTCCTAACCTTGAAAATGCCGTATAACAGCCAAAAATTGTGCTACGAAAATGTATATATACTTTTTGAAGATTGAAGCTGTACTTTAAACTAGTTCCATATATTAACATATAAATTCCACCTTGAAAGCCGTAACAACTTTACCTAATTTTATTTAACTATTTTTTGAAAGATTGGAAGCTGTACTTTAAGACTAAGTTCTAAGAAATATTTATTTAAAGCCGCAAATAATTTTTGAAGGCGCGTGACAAATTCCTAACCTTGAAAATGCCGTAAAACATCCATAAATTGACGATAGACATTCAAACTTTTCTCTCTTTGTCAGCTATGGGCACATGGAGGCCCATTGCGCCCTAGAAGCTCAACCCATTATTCCCACTCATTACAAAATTTAACGCCTTTTGTTGTTGCAGCGCCCTTCAGTTACCGCTGCCTTATGTCATACCTTCTTATATCCCTGTTCAGACCTGGTATATCCTTTCGCTTTCCCTGGCGAGGTAATCGCTAAACACATTTTTGTTTTTACTCCGCATCGTGACGTTAGAAAGTTGGCAGCTGAAATCCCCACCAAGTTCGAGGTGCAAGCACAAGTACAAGTATTCTGGGACGTCGTTTCACGATGACACAATTTACCATGGCCATAGAGATTTCCCTTTCCTTATATGCTCACAGCGAACTCTTCCTTTTTTTTTGCGCCAATGGAAAATGTTGCCCATGTTCACCTTTGACCCCTGGAGACTTCTCCGGTGTGCCGAAAATTGCGCGCGTTCTCTCGTTTTTCGGTTCGTTTACTTTCTCCAGATTTGGTGCGCCTGCCAGACTAAGACCCAGACGTAGACAGCATCTCAAACATCTTAGCATTGGTTGAGGTCAAGATTAACAACAACAACAACAACAGCCGGTTGTGGCTGCCGCTTGGTCGACTCATCATTAGTTGACGCATTAGCAGCTGTCCCCCCGGGCAAACACTCACGATATTTTAGATTTTTAAGACCTCTGTATCATGGACAATGGACTTTTCGGGAGTTGGAAATTTTTAAATGGGAGTGGCAGTGTCTTGGGTTCTATGAAATGTTGGCGACTCACTGTCTCGCCTCTTTATTATTCATGGCCAGAGTTCCATCCGAATCAGCAAATTGTTTGTTTGCATTTCGTACGTATTTTTAGAATTTGTTTTTCGCGGAACCCGTTTGTCGATTGCCGCTTGGGCACATCACTTTCTACCAAACAGGATTGCTCAGCCGCCTTCTTCAGCTTCAGGATGCCACCGTCGTCGTCGTCGTCGTCGTCGCGCTGATTATGCGACATCCCATCAGTTCGGTTTGGTGAAAGTTGTTTTGGCTGCGGCACAGATTTGGTCAAAGAAACAAGCTACGTTTGGAATCTGCCAGGTCTGGCCATCATCCACCTGCCCACCTGGTATTAAACGAGCATTAAGATTTGTAGTCTTGAAAAAAAAAAAAAACGAAGCCTATTAGGTTTGCATGTTTGTGGGCAATAAATGGACAATGATACAGCATTGGGCAGCTAGTGGACAGTTGAGCCCTTGTACTTTTAATTATAGAGATTTTTTAGAAATTTATTACGTATACGTACTATTTAATTCGTGCGCACATTTTGTCACATTGCTTGCGATCCAAGTTTTTATACCCGTTACTCGTAGAGTAAAAAGGGTATACTAAGTTCGTGCAAATGTATGTAACAGGCAGAAGGAAGCATCTCCGACCCCATAAAGTATATATATTCTTGATCAGCATCGAGCTGAGTCGTTTGTCCGTCTGTCCGTCGCCGTCGTCCGTCCGTCCGTCTGTCCGTCTGTCCGTCTGTCTCTAGATCTCCCCCCTATTTGAGCTATCTTACCAAACTTTGCAAAAAGTCTTGTATACAATACGCTGCACATTTGTCGGAATCGGCCGATCCCCCTCTAACGATCGTCCAAAACTAGTTCTTACTCCCCCAATTTTATCTCCACACTTCTAATTTAAAAAGCTTTCTCCATAACATCACTAAAACTAGTTCTGTGGGAAAAACTTTTGTTTTCCATCGTACTCCAATCGCATATATATTAATTTTATATGATTCCATATCTTAAATCTCATTACCTATCGGTCCGGTCCAAAACTAGTTCTAGTAGAAAAACTTTTTGTTTTTCATCGTAACATCACCAATCGTGTAAAAATAGTTTCATATCCTTCCCACAATTCTGAAAAAGATTGATCGGAACCGGTGTTATAACATATACTGCCATAGATCATCGGTCTAAAACCTAATTCGATAAGCCATACTTTTTTTTCATTGTAGCGCCTTTTTAAAAATGAAGATTAAAAATGGCGTTGCCTTACCCCGCAATTTGAAAAGTGTATATTAATTCTCCCAGAATTTTTAAGATAGAAATATTCATTTCGAACCCCCTAAACTATATTTTAATCTTATCAGACGACTATTTTTTCCTGTCTTTCTACGCAACTATCCCCATTAAAGCTTATCAGCTAAATTTTGCACAGAATTTCTTTTTACCACAACTAATTAGTCGGAAACGCATGACTATATTATAGCTGTCATAAAAATGATCGGTAAAAATAAGTCTTTGTAGAAAAATTATTTCCTCACCAATCTGTAATTTAGTTTTATATGTTTCCCCAAATCAAAAAAATTATAATCAGATGACTATAGCAATAGTTGACACGAATGTTCAAAAAAACTTCTATGAGAAAACTTTTTTTTCCCCCTAATTATCTTGACAGTCTGACATTAGAAACGGATATACATTAAATAAACGGTCGTCAAAAAATTTCCTAGTGAGAAAATTTTTTTTTCTATTTTGAATCTAAGTTTTAAATTTTAAAAAAATTTATCAAAATTGCCAGGTTCGAGGGATCAAAAATGTAGAAGGTTCGGTTTATGGTCCAGTTTATCGGCCATTTAAAAGAAACCCGATACCGGTATCTGGAGTCGAGCAGTACTTTCAGCCTTGCTTTTAGCTTATAGCTCTCGTTTATCTATTACTTATGCAACTTGAGAAGAAGCTCACTTAATTCAACCATAATTTAACAAAATATAAATTTTAAAAAAAGTATCACTACTTTTTAATTAATTATAATTAAAAGCTAACGTTGTTTTTAATACACTTGAAAAACATTACTCCAACTGATTTAACCAATAAAATATATATAGGATAAAGATATCAGATATTTAAAATTTTTAAATCGTTGATAATAAAAATTTAATACCACTAAAAAAAAACTTTTCTTGGTAAACACATTTTCCGACCGATCGGTCCTAAGGCAGCTATGTATATGCTATAGTCATCCGATTTTGATAAATTTTTCAAAATAATGTGAAAGCATATAAAACTAATATATATACCAAGATTGGGGACGCTACGACAGAAAACAAAGACATCGCGTTTACGCGCACTCAGCATACACTATCCTTCGTATGATGTATCAAGGATCAATTTGATATTTTTTCTTCAAAACTCGTATATTTACTATTTGTAGGGGGTCTCAAGTTACCGCTCGAAATTTGTATGTGCTACTCCTTACTGTACCTTAACCCTCCGAAACGATCTCTTTGATTATTCTTATGTTTAGATTGCTTACCCTTATATAATCTCAGTTGTTTTAGTGTTCCCCATATTTGGCGATTAAATTGTACCTTAGAATTAGACTGGACTGGTCTGGTTCTAGCCTTGACACCATTATTAGACCACTGAAGGCGGATCTGAAAGTCAATTTGGGTCGCCTTGGCGCGCCGCTTGGCAAAAAAGCGAAATTGTTACACTTTTTTTTTTCCTTATGCAATTGCCATCGCATGTCGCATCCGCCTTGCGCCATGCGCCCATTCCACTTGGCATTTTCTAGACAGTTGTTGTTGCTGTGGTGGTTGGTTTTTTTTTTTTATTAATGCAACCGCTTTTTTTTTTTTCTTCTTTCTTTCTTTGCGACCCATTTGCAGCTCGTCTTGGTCTGGGCGGACGATGTTGAGGTGGTGAAGGCCATAGCCGGCGGTGGCAATGAGGAGCAGGTCCACTCCGATCATGAAAACGAACTGGATCAAATGGCGCAGGAGTCGGAGCAGCAGCAGCAACAGCAAACGGTGCCCAAGATTCAGGTGCAATACACGCACAATATGCCGCCGGCACCACCAGGCGGAGTGGGACTTACACTAAGAAGTGAGTAGGGTGGGTGATTTTAGTAGTTCCGAACATAATGCTCTTGCTTTTTATTGCTAGGCAACAATCATCAGAGCATACCGCTATTTGGTCAACCCTTTGGTCCACCCCCGCCACCGGGTAGTCAGTTTTACAAGGGACCCCCGCCGCCAGCGCAACGTCCACCGCCGCCGCAACAGGTGCAGCAGCAGGGTCAGCAGGTGCAGGTCATGTCGCCCGATTTGAGTGTGGGTGCCTCCAGCAATAATGAGATCTGGGCCTCACCCGTGCAGGATATGCCCAAGATTGTCTCCCTGGACGTCAAGTGCGAAAAGAGCGGCATGAAGGTATTCGTGCAGTTCGATAAACCCTTCAATGGGATCGTCTTCTCCAAGGGTCACTACAGCAACATGAACTGCGTGCATCTGCCCTCCGGCCTGGGTCGCAGCTCAGCCAGCTTTGACATTGGCCTGCACGAGTGCGGCACGGCGGGCAACACGGACAACTACGGACAGGGCTATGGCCATGAGTCGGGCGGTTCGGGAGCCGGTGCGGGCACCTACTTCGAGAACATTATTGTCATCCAGTACGATCCGCAGGTGCAGGAGGTGTGGGATCAGGCGCGTAAGCTGCGTTGCACTTGGCACGATCAGTACGAGAAGAGCGTCACCTTCCGGCCCTTCCCCGTGGACATGCTGGATGTGGTAAGAGCCGACTTTGCCGGTGACAATGTGGGCTGCTGGATGCAGATTCAGGTGGGCAAGGGCCCGTGGGCCTCTGAGGTGTCGGGTCTGGTGAAGATTGGCCAAACCATGACCATGGTGTTGGCCATCAAGGACGATGACTCCAAGTTCGATATGCTGGTGCGTAATTGTGTGGCTCACGATGGCAAGCGTGCGCCCATCCAGCTGGTGGATCAGCGCGGCTGCGTCACCCGACCCAAGCTGATGTCCCGCTTCACCAAGATCAAGAATTTCGGGGCCTCCGCCTCGGTGCTGTCGTATGCCCACTTCCAGGCCTTCAAATTCCCCGACTCCATGGAGGTGCACTTCCAGTGTACCATACAGATCTGCCGCTATCACTGCCCCGAACAGTGCTCCGACACGAATCTGCAGGATGTGCATCATTTGCAGGTGGGACCGGAGTCACAGTATGGTCCGCCGCCGCCGCAACTGCATGTGGATGCGTATCATGTGGCCAGCAGCATTGGCAAGCGTCGGGATGAGCGACGTGTACAGCGTCGGGCACGTGCGGTGGGTGTTGAGCCGCAGGTGGGACTGAATCGCATTATCAAGGTGGTGTCATCGGGGGATCTGACCTTTGCCATAGATTCGAATGGTACACAGGGAGCCGGTGCGTCCACCCTGCCACAGACCATGGTGTTTCCCCTAAGGGAGGATGGACTTATATGCATGACCACGCCTGGTTTTGCCATTACGTTAATTGTGCTGCTGGGCATACTGGTGACCTCGTGCCTGATATCGGCGGTGCTGTATGTACGCCTGAGGCCGTTCTCCTCGTTTGCGGCCAAGGAGCGTGCGGTGGCGTACACGAATCCCCAGCTGGGACCCGCCTCGTTGCCCGTCATTCAGTTGCCAACGCCAGCCGATGTGCAGGGTACGTTGTCGAAGAAGCGGGCGCTGTCATGAGCAGCAAGCAGTGTTGGCTAACGCTTTAGTTTAATTTTTTTATACCGAAATATAGTTCATGCCCTCTCTGACTCTCTCCCATTTCTCCCTGTTGGTGGCAGTCACACATCTTTGGTTAGTTTAAGCCTATTATTAAAAACGGTGCTAAGCCATGCCAAACATTCTTCAGCCTTCCATTTCTTCTTAAGACTTTTTAGACACCTGCATGACGATATACATACAAATAAATACATACATACACACACTTAAATGATAGCCCGACCCCACTGGAACTGCCTCTCAACTGAGCATGAGCGGCCAGTCTAGTGGGGCCAGGCTATGGACACTTCAATTAGTCACTAAATATTTTAAGCGCTTTAAACTTAGTCCTAAGCTACCATTTGCTCTCCCACTTCTCCTCCACCAGCCAATTATTTCTGATGCAGAGAAATAAGTGTTCACACTTACATATTTATTTTACCACTTAGTGCATCTTGTAGTCCATTTATTTATTGAAATATTTTTTTTTTTTATATTATTGTAGTAATTTTGTAAGCAGAGTGAATAAATTGGAAAACAAAGTGTTCAATAAAAATTGTTTAGAAACCCTTAAGAATGTTTGAAGTACATTGAAATCAGATCTGTCCAAACGTGGTAAGTAAGTCCTAGCATGCTTATTACAATTACAAATTTCTTGAGAACAGTTGAGAGCGAGAAACCAAACAGAGAAGCTTGAAAACAATTACAACAACACGCTTGTTGTTCTTGTCAATTATTGGAGACTCTGCTTGCTGGTCATAGCAAACAGAACTCTCGGCGGGTATTTTAAACATACTCTGCAAGGGTATAAAATTCCACAATTCGCCCATAGTCCAGTGTGCAATGTATGCTCATATGTATGCAAGTCAAGTGACTCTAAATCTGTTAATCAGAATATGCAGATCCATGATGGAATGAGTATAAGGTGGTCTCTCTAACAAAAGAGAGCAAGCACGCATAGGGGACCAACAAACGAACGAGTCAGCAGCCGACGAGACCGCCCTTTTATTGCAATCAAGTGCAGATCTTTGCGTTCACATACGCACATACATACATACGCACAATAAGAAATTGTTAAACACAGCCAAATACATATATGTTTATACAAAAGGTTACTTGTTTTAATTCATTGCACTAACCTGATTTATTATCCTCTATATCATTAACAAATAAATAATCAAATGAAACTCCACACTAACACAGAATTGCCCTAGAAAAAAAAAAACAACAAAAAATTTTACACACACACACAAACATACGCGCGCGCTTGCTTTGCAAGCTGCTTCGGCTGATCAAGACAAGGACTTTGGAAAGCCAAATTTGTTATTAATGTATAGACTAGCACATTGCCAATACTTGATTAGTTTATTTTATAATATTACATATTGATTTGCACTTGTTTTAAACGAATTGTCCGAGAATTCGCGGCGCAAAGAGTTAAAACGACAGCAACGACAGCAGCGGCTTAATGATAACATATCGTTATCGGTATTTATCGATAGCAATACGATGGGCGCAAATTCATTTAAAATATTATTAATTTGATTTGCTTTCTTTTTAATAAGGAATTTCAACATAAAGCGGTAATACGAGGTTTATTACATTGATAACAGGGAACGTGTCCACTAAATGGTTGATTTAATTAAACATATATTTTTCATATCGCATCACATAGGCCTTGACTTTTTTTAAATTTTTCATTTTTTGTATAAACCGAGTTGACTTGTAAGGGTTGAGGTCTCAAATATTTCATTATTCGTTTAGGTGTTCCAGCGCCAACATCGAAATTGTTTTCTTCAATTTCTTTTAATTTATTTATTTTATTTATATTTATTTAATATTTACCCAAGGTTTTTCTTTTTCTTCTTTTTATGTTTGCTTTTGTCCATTTTGCATTCGTTGATGTGGTTGTCTTTTTTCGTTTATTTTTTTAAGTGTACCGACGGATCTCATTGGGATACCTAGTATGGGAATGTAATGTTAGCCATTCTTAACTTGGCTTGTCAAAGAGAACTTGGCTGTAATTACGATGGACTTTTGGCTTCCGCCTTGGTTGCATCCTTTTTTCTTTCTTTCGTTTATTTTTTTGCATAAGCTCAAAAAGTCCTTAGTGCTTTGTGTCCACACTAGGTGGGATTTTTGCATAAGCTCAAAAAGTCCCAAGTGGTAAAACATAGAGGTAAAAACCAATCTTGAGCAGACAAAACGGTGGACCCAATTTCAAAATGCCATAGCTCGGCCAAAAACAGAGCTACGGTTATGTTCTTTGCAGTTTTGGATAGATTACGACTTCTATTATAAGAATACGTACAAGTATGGCCATTTCTAGAGTCATAAGAGGAAGTTCTTTGACGAAATAACACGACAAGAAAATTCCCAACCTTAAAAATTCCGTAAAACAGCCAAAAATAGTGCTACGTCAAAGAGCATTTACTTTTTGGATAGTTTGGAACCTTTATTTCAAGACTACGTTTAAAGAAAAATTTATTTAAGGCCTGAAATAATTTTTAAAGAATTTTTTTTTTTTTTAATGTACTCATTTTAACTTTGTCGTAAAGCGACAAAAAAAAAAGCTATGATTATCTTTTTTGTAGTTTTGGATAGATTACGACCTCTATTATAAGACTACGTACAAATATGGCCATTTATACGGTCAAAAGAGAATCAAATAGTCCTTCAAATGGCCGAGTAAGGATCAAGGATAATCGTAGTTTTGAGGCTATATCCTGCCGCAGTACATCGGGACTTGGTTATTTTCGAATCCTGGAGACAATTTTGATCAATTGGCATCAAAGGGTGTGGGTGTCATCTTGGAAACAAGGACTTTTACTTTTAAAACGAGAACAGGTCAAAAAAACACTAAAACAAGTATATCTCAGCTATTGACAGGACTATTTTCATATCCTTTGGCCAGATAATAGTCCTTCGAAGTAGTATAATTTTGACACTAATTGGTCCTGTTCCTAGCCAGGATATGGGAATAATGTCCTATTTTAGTTTTAGAGAAAAGTCCTTATTACTCCGCTCTTGGAAGGATAATCTAGTATTTGTTAATGCCATCCGATGTTAATTAACAAGAACTATTACCTGGCAAAAGCACATCTTTCTAGTCCTTCAGATGGCCGAGTAATGGCGTATTTTGTGATTCAAGGATAATCGTAGTTTTGAGGCCATATCCTGCTTATATCCTACCGCAACCCATCGGGACTTGGTTTTTTTTGTCCCTAATCTACATCCCTTGATGCCTCGTCAATTGTCACCAGCGAAGAACTTTAACTATAAGTTAAGAAATGTAAAGTGGAAATTTATAAAAGGTGAAATTTCCATTTCTTTTATGACTGATCGGTTCTATGGCACAGGCAAACATTTTCCAATTCCCTGCTCAAACACAATAAAAAGTACGGATTTTGTTTTTCTATATATTTATATAAACAATTTGTTTTGTTTTTGTTTTCGCTTCACATAGGTTTTAATTTTTGTTTTGTTCTGCTAATGAAATGATAACGTGTGTCGCTCTTAACTATATACTATGTGACCATTTGTTCTAGGTTTAATATAGTGTATTTTTGTTTTGTTTTTTTTTTTTTATGCTGGACTTGGACTGGTGAATTTTTGCGTTTGCCTTTTATGTACAGTTTTTGTTCCTTTTTTTTTAAGCTTGGGTCAATGGAAGTTTTCCCCAATTAAGATTACATATTTATATAGGTATATGTATATGAGGATAGTTGCAGAGTATAGAGAAATGGGGCTACATGGTGGGCTGGATCCAACTGGGGAAATGCTTGCAAAAGATCAATTATACGCCAAGTTCTATAAAAATAGGGGGGGGTTTTTTTTTGTGTTAAATTTGAATTATTATGGGAATTTTTGTAAATGACTTTTGGTAGATTTGCTATGGGAATGAAGCAGGAGTAGCTTAAATTTGGTTATTCTTTTCATTATATTTGTTGATCACAGCTTTTACAATTCGAATGATATACAAATATGTGTGCGATTGTGGGTGTGTGTGTGTGTGTGTATGTTTTTGTATATATAATAGTACTAGTAAAAATTTTGGATAAATGAAAACGTATTTCTTGGTCTTTGGAAATGCCTTAAAATATTTATGAATGAAAAACAAATTGAATAATGCTTTAAATGCAGAAATCTCATATTTTATTTTGGCTTACAGCAGAGATAAATTGATCTTAATTTGGAATGGTAATTTTTGTTCACATAAACCTATTTTCATCCATCCGTTTTACCATTATTTATATATACATATATATGAGTGTGGGGTGTGGGTGTGTGAGTGCGGCGAACAAAGTAAATGAGTTTGATTCGCGCCAAAAATACTGTAATTTCTATAAGTATATATATATACATTAATGCACATACGTATGAAATCTGCCATTTTAGTATGCATATACATAATAGTTCCTTTTGTTTTATTATATATATGTACTGACATTCATATACTTAAAATAATGTTATTTTTTTATAGAGTTGTTTTTTTTTTAATACAGAGACAACTAAATTTTTTCAAGTTTTTTTTCTTGGTTTATTTAAAAAAGTAATACAAAATATCTGTTTATTTATTTGTTCTTCTGAAAAAAAAAAACAGTAAAATTTACTAAAAACTTCTTTTGGTTTTGGTTAGTACAAAAAAACATAAACACAAAAATTAAAAAAAAAAGACATCATCTGGTTAGGCTTTGGTCTGGGTGGTTGGGTTGGTTTGCTGGGGCTATTTTTTTTTCTATATGCAACAACATTTATTCAATATTTCTTCTCATTTAGTTGATTGTAGGAAATTTGCAGCAATTTGCTTAATTACTTTTGTTTATATATATATATATGTATTAAAAAAAAAAGAAATGCATTTAAAATTGTTTTCGCACTGCTTATATTTTGCCTTTTCCTGGCTCCGTACGTGTTTTGGGTCTGGTTGATCTTCCTCCTTTCCTTCCACCTGGTTCGTTGCCCTCTTATCATTTTAGTTAACTTTGTAAGTTGTCAATTAAACATGTTTTTGTATTGATTTAATTGCTGTTAATTTATTTGATTTTGTTTTGCTAATGCCGTTTTTTTTTTTGTTTCTTTTCGTTTCTTTAGCTAATTCTTTACTTAAAAGATAATTTAAATAATATATAAAATGTTTTCGCTATTTAATTTTCATAGCTTGGTATGTGTAATAATAAGCATAGTAATAGAATAATAATAATAATAAAAAAAAAATCAGATAAACATAAATTGGTTACTGCCTACGTCGAATCACTTCTCCAAAAATTACACTTTAATTAATCTGTATACAAACTTTGATGTTTTCGCTGCTGCTGCTGCTGCTGCTCCTACTCGGAGTCCGGTTCGCGCTCATCAAAGCCAGTCAGATCGACAGTTTGCAGCATGTCTCGGGAGTAGGCATATTCGATGAGCGCCAAATGACAGAACACATACTGATCCGGCATTTGTATTGAGTAGGCACGCTGTGAGCGAATCTTCTCCACCGTACCGCGTATATCTGCTGTGCCCACATCCTCCAGACGCGATATGCAAATATCCAGTGTGATGAAGGTGCCTGCAACAACAAAAGATGCATAAACAAGAGGCATACATATTCTTAATCAGCAAATCGAGCCCTAATCGCGACACGAGAGAGTGCTTGAGGAAGCACTCAATACAACCTTAAGAGGGGTCCTTCCACCTTTGAAAAATATTTTTTTTTTTTTTGTTTTGCATTATTATTATAGCTTGGACATTCCCCTTTCATCCCCTTCAAAGCATTTGCGAAAAATCGAAATAGTTTAGAAGATATAGCCATTTTAGTGGAGCAAAGTTCTGACTTGAGGAAGCACTCAATACATCCTTAAGAGGGGGTCATCTACCTTTGAAAAAAAATAATTTTGTCGATTTTTTTGTTTTGCATTATTATTATAGCTTAGACATTCCCCTTACATCCCCTTCAAACCATTTGCAAAAATTCAAAATAGTTTAGGAGATATTGTCATTTTAGTGGAGCAAGGTTCTTGCTTGAGGAAGCACTCAATATTTGAAAAAAAAATTATTTTTGCGATTTTTTTGTTTTGCATTATTATTATAGCTTGGACATTCCCCTTTCATCCCCTTCAAACCATTTAAAAAAAATTTGAAATAGTTTAGGAGATATTGTCATTTTAGTGGAGCAAGGTTCTTGCTTGAGGAAGCACTCAATACCAACACATCCTTAAGAGGGGGTCTTCCACCTTTGAAAAAATATTTTTTTTTATTTTTTTGTTTTGCATTATTATTATAGCTTGGACATTCCACTTTCATCCCCTTCAAACCATTTGCAAAAATTCGAAATAGTTTAGAAGATATAGCCATTTTAGTGGAGCAAAGTTCGTGCTTGAGGAAGCACTCAATACCAATACATCCTTAAGAGGGGGTCATCTACCTTTGAAAAAAAAATATTTTTTCGATTTTTTTGTTTTGCATTATTATTATAGCTAGGACATTCCCCTTTCATCCCCTTCAAACCATTTGCAAAAATTCAAAATAGTTTAGAAGATATAGCCATTTTAGTGGAGCAAAGTTCGTGCTTGAGGAAGCACTCAATACCAATACATCCTTAAGAGGGGGTCATCTACCTTTGAAAAAAAATAATTTTTTCGATTTTTTTGTTTTGCATTATTATTATAGCTTGGACATTCCCCTGTCATCCCCTTCAAACCATTTGCCAAAATTCGAAATAGTTTAGCAGATATTGCCATTTTAGTGGAGCAAAGTTCATGTTTAAGGAAGCAGTCAATACAACTTTAAGGGGGCTTTGAAAAAAAAAAAAATTTTGAGATTTTTGGTTTTGCATTATTATTATAGCTTTGGCATTCCCCTTTCATCCCTTTCAAACCATTTTCAAAAATTTTAAAAAATTGAGCAGATATTGCCATTTTAGTGGAGCAATGTTCATGCTTAAGGAACATCTAAATTGGACAACCCAAAAATGTTGAAATATCTTATAGAAAGATGAGAGTTAAGTTGTTATGTTTCGTAGAAAAGTCTCTCGTTTCTAGGAGTTCTCTAAACTCAGAAAATGAGCCAAAAAGCACAGGAAAAATCATTCAACAGGAAGGCTCAAGTAAGTTTGGATTATTTGGATGGTTTTTTTTTATTACTATCAAAATCATAATGGATCACCATGTATACGTCCCTATTTTGGATATTTGATGCGTCCTATCACAGAATATGAGTTTCCACTATTTTCGGTCTTCCAACAAGACAATGATCCAAAAAGAAGCCAAGAAGTGGTTCAGAAAAAATTCTGTAAAAGTTTTGGAGTGGCCTGCGCAGTCACCAGATCTCAATCCCATCGAAAATCCGTGGTCTAATGTCAAAAGGCAGTTACTTCAGTTAAGCCAACCAGCTCCGGATCAGTATGGGAAGTCTTTCAGAAATCCCGAAGCAAGATTTCTCTAAAATAGTGCCGGGAATTGGTTGAATCGATGCCAAGCCGTTTCGTAGCCGTTGGGGCAAATAAAGGCAAAGCAAATAAATCTTAAATTTATAGAATAATCTTAGATTTAATAGACAAATGGCAATAAGTTATGATTTAAGTGAATTTAGTAAATTTAAGTGTATATTTGAAAAGTGGTTCTATTATTTTTTCGCCTAATTTCCATATGTTTTTCATAAAATGATTTTTTGTTCTTTCTTTATTTTTTAGAGCATTCTCCTTCTAAAAACGTATTCAAAAGGTTTCTAAAACTTGCTTGTCAGGGTGGTCCTTTTTTTCGCAGCTGTATGTGGCGCTTACGATATCTTATCATGGGAATGACATTGCTTAACAGATTTGCATTATTTGCATGATTAGGGCTCGCTTATTTCCGATATTCATCCGTACGTCAAACGTCAATCGACTCACCTGTACGTCCAATGCCAGCGCTGCAGTGCACCACAATGGGTGGACCGCGCGGATGACCCGCCCAAGTATCGCCCAGGTCACGCACCAATTGCGCCTGCTTGTCGCGTACCTTTTGCAAAAAGTTTAGCATGGCCATGGCTGAGCTGGGCACTCCATAATCCGGCCAGCTGGTGAATTGCCAATGTGAGACATTGCGAATTTCGTCAGTCTGTGGACGGAGTGTATAGGGTATTATGTATTATGATTATAATGATGCCTGATTTATGTGACACACTCACCTTAATGTTTCTCAATTCTAACGAGGCAACCGTGTAATCCTCGTTGCACTCAACGCTAATTGTTCGCACATGGTAATTGCCAAACTCTAAGGAACTATCCTGAGTGGGCTCCCAATATTGACCGCATTTAACTCGACCGCGCTCCATGACGCGTGTGGTCATAACTATAACTAAGCAATGTTGTTCCCAGATCATGCGCCAAAAGTCCTGGGATGTCTTTGGTAATGGACCTAATGAATGAACGAAGAACACCATGAGCAAGCGAAGTCAATCGATTAAATGGCTCACCTTGAGTTGAAATATATGCACTCTTCTGTTTATAGCCATCGACAAAATTCGCATTTATATAATCGGCATCGTCGCTATCATCCTCTCGTGCCAGCACCACTCGACTATGATCATAACAGAGGACATCTGTGTAACGATTTTTGGTCAGATTCGAGCGCAATCTGAGAAGAATAAATAAATATTTAGTTCAAATGGAAGACGAAAAAGTATTTGCTCTGGCTGCCTCACCTCGCATGCAGAAAGGTGCCATCGGGTGCTCGATTCCTGATATCCGTATACTCCTTGATCAGTCCCTGCCGGCCGCGTTGCTTAACCATTTGCACAATGAGGTCAATGGGCTTGGGATCGCCCTCTTGGCCGGCCAAACTGTCATCGTCACTGAAGCCCGATGAGGCACTGCTGGGCGGATTTTCGGACCAAAATTCACCAGATCCAGCTGCGGCTCCACTAGCACCAGTTGCTGCTGCTCCGTTGGCCCCATTGCTCGTATTGAGCTTGAGTGTTTGGCTGCTGGCACCACCGCCTGCCTCATTGCTATTGGCCCGCTGATGATGATGTTGATGGGTTGGGCTTAGTCCGTTTATTGTAATGTTCTCGTTAGGTTCTGCTGTGTGGCTATGGCTGGCCACCACCAACTCTGACTCGACTCCATCGCCAGCAGATCCATTGCTGACCGTCACCACGGTCGTATTGTTATCGTCCAATTGATGCACTGCGCTAATGATCGTTGTTGTGGGACTACCACCGCTTCCGCCGCCTACACCGGCACCACCCACCCCGACAATATTGGCAAGCAGTTCGTCTTCACGATTCGTCATCGATTGTCGGCAGTTCAGCAACCATGTAGCGTGATCGATCTCCAGCGTGCCACCAAGATGCACAGGCAGCGCTTTGCGCGGCACGTGCAGACTCAACTGTGGCACGGATACTGTGAACACACGCTCGCGAAGTTTCTCGCGCACAAACAGGCGCAGGATCTTAAACGGTGCCTTAAACCACAGCGGCGCCGTCACAATTAACACTTTCTTCAGGCGCGCCGGATAGCCGCCCTGCAAACAAAAAAAAACACAAGGGGAAAAACCAAGGGCTCGGTTAAAAATAAATTGGGAATAAAGTTTAAATTTAAAACAAATTTCAATTTACGCTTTCTTTAGTTTTAATCCACCTACCAGAAATAAAAACGAGAAGGCAAAGCTAACTTCGACTGTGCCGAAGTTTAAATACACTTGAAAAAGTTTACTCCAACTGATTTAACCGGTAAAAAATATATAGAATATAGATATCAAATATTTTAATTTTTTAATATTTAATAATAAAAATTTGATACCATAAAAAAAACTTTTCTTAGTAAAACACATTTTCCGACCGATCGGTCCTATGGCAGCTATATGCTATAGTCATCCGATTTTGATAAATTTTTTCAAAATTATGTGAAAGCATAAAAAACTAATATATACCACGATTGGAGACGCTACGATAGAAAACAAAAAAGTTTTTCTCACTAGAACTAGTTTTTTAACCGACCGTTTCTATGGCAGCTATATGATATAGTCATCCGATTTTGATACATTTTTCCAGAATTATGTAGAAACATATAAAACTAACATATACCAAGATTAGTGACGCTACGATGGAAAACAAAAAAGTTTTTCTCACTAGAACTATTTTTTCTTACTAAGACTTATTTTCCGACCGATCGTTCCTATGGCAGCTATACGATATAGTCATCCGATCCGGCCGGTTCCGACATATTAGTTGCGTGCAGCAAAAAGAAGACTCTGTGCAAAATTTTAGCTCGATAGCTTGAAAACTGAGGGCTAGTTCGCGTAGAAACAGACAGACAGACGGACAGACAGACAGATAGACGGACAGACAGACAGACAGACGGACAGACGGACGGACGGACAAGCGGAAATGAACTCGGCTCGTCGTCCTGATCAAGAATATATATAGTTTATGGGGTCGGAAATGAATATTTCTATGCGTTACAAACTTCTGGGCAAAATTAATATACACTTTTCAAGTGTATAAAAATTTATGGATTTAAGGGGGTCTTCTACCTTTGAAAATTTTTTTTTTCCATTTTTTTTGTTTTGCCTTGTTATTATAACTTGGACATTCCCCTTTGATCCCCTTTAAACCATTTTCAAATATTCGAAATAGTTAAGCAGATATATCCATTTTAGTGGAGCAATGTTCTTGCTAACGTGAGTATTTTCAACGTTGCTCAAAACTTTAACAGCGTTTTTCTCCAAACCACGTTTTTTGACCTGGTAGCCATGATTGGGCCAGTTCTACTGAACCGATTTTGATCAGCCATGTTGCAATCGACGCAGAATTGATGTAATTCTGGCCCGTACCTCAATCAAGAGGAAAAACATTTTTTTACTATTTTTTTTACACTAAACTCCAAAAGAAAAACTTGAAAAATCAAAAAAAAATTTTTTAAATGGCCGCCAGTTTTTCAAAAAAATATTAAAAATTATGATTCAGGTACGGGCCAGAATTACATCAATTCTGATCATAACCTCATTTACCGTTTTCAATTTCGATAACCTGGAGTCCCGGAATCATGGCTACCACCTCAACACCTTTTTTTTTGAGACCTTAATTGGCAGGCCGATAACTTTTTGAACAGCCCTCGAAATCCGAATTTTTTTTTTTTATTTTTTAATATAATTAATAAATAACACAAAACCAAAAACTATATTGAAAAAGCTTTTATAGTTTTCTTTCCAGAATTTTTTTAAAAAACACTCATAAAACGCTGTTCAAAGGTAGAATACCCCCTTAATAGAACTAAAAAATTATTTTCTAAGAATATGCCATTAAAAAACTTTTTTTTCTAAATATACCAATTTCTAGTTTTTTTTTATTTTTGTAACAATTTCGCTTCTGCACAGAAAAATATCCTAGAATTAAGGAATTCTCTATTCTTAGGGCCATTTCTCATAAAGCTGACAAATATTTCTTAATAATAGTTCGATATAATCCGCTCTAAAATCTCACGAATCTCCGTTAAAAATAGAGATCCTATAGAAAAGCATAAGCATGAACCAAAAAATCAAATTTTTGTTAACTGAAAATAAAATTATGGTTAAAGAAAAAATTGCTGTGATTGTTATAAAAGCGTTACAATAGATGGTTCCTTTAAATGAAAGGTGAAATTTTAAAATGTTTTACATCGAAAAAAAAAAATCGCTCCACCCTAATGTACATGTCAGAACCAAAAACGAAAAAAGGATGATGCAATCTCCTGCAGTGAACAAAAGCAAATTGAAACAATGACATACAAAACTAGGATGTGTGTGTGTGTGTTGTCTATGTGTAGTTGTTGTATACCAAGAAATTGTTAAGAGTTGCAACGCAAATGATTTGCAAAAATAAAATTTCAAACTTCCAAAAGCCAACTCTTATTTAAACTATAGTTTGGGAAAAATACGGGGACATTACCAAAAAAAAAAAAATTCAAAATTTCTGGGATTCGAAACATCGTTCCCCAAATGTAAACGAAAAGTTGTGAAAAGATTCAGTTCATATTCGAACAAAGTCAAATTTAATTTGACAGATTTAAAAAATTGAAAATGAGAACAATGTGGTATTGTCTTGATTGTTTAAATTTTGAAGTTGGTAATGAGGCGTATAAATTTCTTTTAGTTAAAACAACATTGTGGCCTTTGTCGTTCAAATTTTCAGTTTGACATTTTATTAACTATATAACTATATAACAGAATTCATTTAGGGGCCGGCATTAAAAATAACGCTCAAATGTACATATGTATGCCGCCGGTGGGTCTGGTTTCTATTCAAATCATGACGCTTCAAAGTGCATGTGTTTCGCTTTGCTTTACATTTTCTGCTGACAACAGACCCTAATCCTCATTTACCTTTAGGGCAGAGGGCCAATAATGTAAATGATAAAGATATGATGACATGGATACGGATAGACAAGCAACCAAAAGCAAACAAATACAAAAAGCTGCAAGCAAATTGGGGCACAGTTGCTGCTGGGCAGGGGGGACGTAGGAAAAGGACTTTTGGTTGGCAAATCATTTTTTACATTTTCAACATTTTAACTATACGGCTCTTACAGAAATTATTTTCAATTTTGCTCATTTGGGACTCACTTTTTCCCTTGACTTAAATTAAAATATTGATTTAGATTATAGGGATGCCGGAAATAATATCGATATATCAAATATCGATATTTTTGTCGAAAAAACGATATATAAATATCGGATATATTACTAACGCGATATATCATTTATCGATTACTTTTTTGGAATATTTTCGGCGATATTTTTAAGTTTTGGATGGAAGAGAAAGAGGAATTGCCAACGCTTTAAGACATTGGCATATGCTATTTCACCAAAAATTTCAGTGCCATCGGAGCTCTTGGCTTTGACCATAAAAAGTTTGACTGAAGTCGAATAACCGATAAGCACATAACTCAACGCGTCTTCCAAAAATCTCTGTCTTACGATTATTGGTAAAAAAATTCACTTTTCTTAGATTAACTGCTAATGTTTCATTTTATGTTTTCTTTGTTGTTGATATTCTTTCACTATGAATTCTTGAATAAATTTTCACTACAATTATGAAATAATTAAAATATATTTATCAGACTTATAAAATTAAATGTTATCTATATTTTTTTTGGGTTTGGGAGCTCTCATTTGAATGGCAGACAGAATTTAGTTTTTAATACGCTTCAAATGACACCACAAATACCCCAAAAACGACCTGTTTATTCTTAAGAAAAAATTTTGTTTGTTAAAAATATCGTAAATATCGATAACATCGATTATTTTTTCAACAAAATATCAATATCGAAATGATACTTTTTCAATATCGAAAAAATATCGATATAGATATTTTTCAAATATCCGACATGCCTATTAGATTAGTTTTAATTTACAATTAATCCGTCTTTGCAGCAGCTTTACAGTTTCTGTGTCCACAGTTTCCTGGAATAGCGTCTTATCTGTGATTCAAAATTGGTTATTCGGCCTAGTCAGGATTTCTGCACATGAATGCAGGTAATCAAAGTGACTGTTTTATTGAACGAGAGCATAACTTCGAGTCGGTGCCGCCGTACTTTGATACAGGGCTGCAAACCCAAATCATTTTCCGGTTTGGCGGGTTCGAACCAAAATTTACCAATGGCTAAGGTTCAGAAATTAAAGGTTCAAGGTTTTGGTTCGAACCTTGGTTTGTCTGAAGTTTTTCCAAAATTAATTGAAATTCCAAAAATTACTGATTTTCTAAATTTTTGCTTGCTCGAACATTCGAGTTCAATTAAATTTCAATAAATTTTTTAAGTATTATTTCTTCGAGCACTTTTTGGTCTATACTACTTCTCTTATCAATAAAATGCCCGCTTAACTAAGACTTGTAACTTTTTTTGAACCGAACCGAAAGTTTTGGTTCGGAACAGGTTCAGGTTTAGCTATTTTTTTTTCAAAAATCATTTATCGATTTTGCGAATTTTGTTATTTGATATTATCGAACTCGAATTTTTTAAACAGTTCTCAGGTCTTGAAAAATTTTTCAGTAGAGAAATTAATGGTTGCTCCGAACTGAAGACGAAGACAAATTTGGACTCTAGTTTGACTAAGTGTCAAATGGTATCAGAAAAAAAATGATTTGGGCACACCGCATTATTATGGCTTCACCTTTTGCCCAAATGTTGACAAACAAAAGAAGACGATAAGCGGACGGCAGGCAAGGCAAGCGAGCACTCATTGGCTTGCTTCATTCAAAAACAAAAATATAAAAATGGATTTGTGAAATTAGCAATGGCCAAAGTTGGTAATTTGTTTGAAGATTGTCGCCAGCTTTGGGCATGAAGCGAATTAGTCGTCGGCGCGCCCGACACTTACCGAAAAAGGTGAAAGCCGCACGCACGCACAACAAACCAGACAAATCAAAAACGAAAACTAAACGGATGAGCGGGTCCAATATAAAAATTCAATATTTGGCGGTGCCGGAAATTGTGACCAGGGAATAATACCGGAACCGTTAACCGAAATAAACCGTTTAAAGCCAGGTACCGATATCGAAACCGGAACTGATATTAAAATTTTCTTTTGAGAACCGAAATCCGTTAACCGTTATAATAGGAACCGAAAAAACCGGAACCGCACCGAAACGCTAATACCGGTATTTATTCTACAAAAAAATATTGAATAATATGATTGAGGTAAGGGCCAGAATTACATCAATTCTGATGATAACCCCATTTACCGATTTCATTTCCGATAACCTGGAGTCCCGGAATCATGGCCCTTTTTTTTTTTTTGAGACCTTAATTGGCAGGTCGATAACTTGTTGAACAGCCCTCGAATTTCAACATTTTTACTTTTTTTTTAATTTAATTAAAATAAATAAACAAAAAAAAACAAATTGAAAATGCTCAATTGGTTTTCTCTTCAGACTTTTTTCACAAAACCCTTTGCAAAGGTAGAAGACCCCCTCAATAAACATTTTTTGCAAGTGGAATTGAGATCAAGGCTGTACTATATAAACCACAAAAACCAACAACAACTTATTTGGAAGTTCCAAAATTTGGAAAAGTGTAGTTGTTTGTTTCTGTTCCGCAGCGAGGTCTTTGCAAAATAGTCAATGTAATAACTATATGTACAAGTATATATACACATATACACAAATTATATCGATGGAAAGCAGGGGGAATCTGTCTAGTATATAAAACACACACATTATGTACCTGAAACGAAGCGTCGGCGTTGCTGTTGTTCGGCCTCTCGTCTTAATTATTTAAATTTTTATTGTAATATATGGGTTGATTATTTTTTGTTAAAAATTTTCGCACAATTAAGTTCAATTGTTGTTTTTAGTTTGAGTTTACTTTTTTTACATAACTTTAGTTGATTTTCAGTGATTTGTCACAAACATTACACAATTGCACACAGAAAACAAAACAAAAAGACACGTTCGTTCAGTCGGGGCGGACGGGCAACCGGGGGAGATGACACTTTTTTATATATTCTTTTCTGTTTAAATTTTTATAAAACATTCAACAAACTAAAAGCTTACGCAGATACACACACGCACACATAGTACACAATTTCCATTGGATTGGCACGCTTCCACTTTTCATCTTGAGGTGGATAAAAAAAACTGAGTTCAAGTACTCTTAGTTTGGCAAATATTAGGTGAAAAATGTTTTAATTGTTACCAAATTTATTTGGGTTTGAGTTTTTTTTGTGTGTAGCAGGTCTTCGGGCCAAGCTGAACTACGTCTGACATGGGATTTTTTTACATTTTTTTTTTTTTTTTTTTTTTTGACCAACCGCTGTATTTTCAGCGCACGCGCTGTCGCTTTCTTTTGGTGGTGTGCTTTCTTTCACAACCCTGACTACAAAAATAAAATTGCGGAGAGCTGCACAGAGGGGTTGCCATTTTCTGAGAGAGACAGAGAGAGAGAGAGCAATGAAGAGCGGAGGGTTGTTTCTGCTGATTTGCCCGGTTGCAGCTGTCTTTTTGTAGTGGGTGGTTGGATTGGTGCTGGCAAAGCACCGATGTCATCGGTAGTTCCATCGATTGTCAAGTTTTTCGTTTATTTAGCACAATCGATTATTCGAATTTTCACTCTCTAAACTAAATAGTAAAATAAGTTTGTAAAGGCAGAGGGAAGTATCTTCGACTCTATTCAGTCTACGAAATTTTCAATCTTTTACTGTATTTGCCATTAAAAATTACAATTTTACAAGTCTTAATCAGCGATTAATCCCGCAACGAATATCGGTTCCGGTACCGAAATAAAAATCTGGGTACCGTATGGGAACCGAAATCTGAAAACCGAATTAGAACCGAAATTAATATTTCTCAGGGACCGTAACTGTTATAACTTTTTGGATAAAAATTTTGAAATAACAATTATTTTCTAATTTTTACATAAAAATTTAAAAATAATCGTTATTCTATGATTTTAAAATAAAAATTTTGTTTTAACAGTTAAATGTTAATTTTTATATAAAAATTTTTAATAACTGTTAAAAAATAATTTTTATTATAAAAATTTTAATTAATTTTTATTTTGTAATTTTTATAATAAAGATTACTTTTTAATTGTTATGAAAAATTTTTATAATAAAAATTTTTATAAAATTACTTATCTAGTAGGCGTTTGTAAATTATAGAATATCTTTGATAGAAGTATACAAGATTTACTTAAACCTACTAGATTAGTAATTTTTATAAAAATTTTTATTATAAAAACAATTTTCATAACAATTAAAAATTAATTTTTATTATAAAAATTACAAAATAAAATTAATTTAAATTTTTATAATACAAATTAGTTTTAACTGTTATTCAAAAATTTTTATTTACAAATTACCATTTAACTGTTAAAACAAAATTTTTATTTAAAAATTATAATATAACAATTTCAAAATTTTTTTGTGATAAAAATTGCAAATAAAAAATTTATCCCATTTAAGGACTCGCCATTCAAAATTATGAAGATTCATGTACTCCATTTTATTAGGGGATCCATATTTCGTAGTAATTTTTTTCACTTCCATAACTGTTATTTTCGGTCCCTGATATTTCTGTACGTACCGAAACCGGTACAGGAACCGATATTCGTTTCGGGTTTAAACCCTGCGTAAAACTAAGAATGTCATATAAATTCGTCGGTTCTTTTGTGTTAATTTTATCGTGAAGGAGCATTTATATTCAGAACACAAATATAGGTCACGAATATAGGTCAAAATAAATGGTATGTTCTTCTCAATAAATTAGTTAAAACAATTCAAACATTGCAGAACTTTATTGACCCCGTTCAAGCATTGGATTATAAACAATTTGATTATTTTCTCGCAAACTAAACAAATTTTGCTAGAATCATTATGAATCCACAAACATTCGGAGCATTTTTTAATACTTTAAATATTTTTATGTAGTGCAGAAATTAAAACAATATTTCAATTGCCGAATATTAAAATATTTGTGCATATTGTTTTCATGTTGAATTTGCATTACCAGTACACACACACACACACACACGCATACACACACACTCAATATAATAGCTCTAAAAGCATTTGCGTCAATGTCAGACAGCAACAACAACAACAACAAAAAGCACGTTGTAAAAAAACACGAAAATAAAACAAAATTCAACGCCGTCTACTTTATATTTAAGCCAACTGAGCAATGAATGAACATTATGTATGTAGTTGTTGCTGCTGCCGCCATCGTTGCTGGAGCTTTTCATTTGGGCAACTGCAACCGCAACTGCACACACGCACGTTTTTCGTCTCCCACACTTTTTATTTTTATATATTTTATTATTATTTTATAATCAATCTATTACGTTCGAACAGAACACGTCAACTGAATTAGTTAATCAAGCGAAAGATAGCCAGAAGCGTCGACGCTTATAGAGAAAAATGAGTGGGAGCGCATACGGAAGAGAACCGAGTTGGAGAGCGAACAACAGCAAGCGAAAGCGAGAGTGTGCGTGTAAAGCAGTTGTTTTTTGTTTTTGATCTGCTGCTGCTGCTGCTGCTACAGGTTGTTTTTCTCACATACGAAATTCAATTTGTCTTTCAAGTCTTCAAATCGATTTCAAGCATTTTGGATGTACAAATGGGTGAAATGCCGCGTATGCGTAATGTGCGACACAAATTGCGCATACGCAACATGTCGTGACGCCCTTGGAGAGCCAGAGGAAGTAAGACAGAGCGAGAGAGAGAGAGAGGAAGTAAGAAAGAGAGAGAGAGAGAAGGAGAGATTCCAATCCAATAGATGGATCTTAAAAATTAAGGCTTTGATAAAGCTCAACAGCTCGGTTGAGTATTCAAAACCAAATAAAGTAGCGTTCAGTCGGAAAATGTGTTTTACTCAGGGAATCAAACCGAATCGAATTTCGGTTCCGGTTCTGATACGTACCAAAACTAATGTTTCGTTAAAAGGTTCTGTTTAGGTTCTAGTATATTTCGGTATACCGGTATGTATCGGTATAATTTAAAAATCCTTTAAACATAAGATATAATAACGGAAAACAGTTATAAAGAAGGAAAATTAAACATAATAAACTTTACCCACGGTTACGATTCTGGTTCTGAGCTTCAATCGGTTCTTTTCGGTATAGGCTTCCGGTTCGGGTTCCGGTTTGATACCCTGGTTTTACTAAGAAAAGTTTTTGTTTTATGGTAACGTGATCGAATTTCGATTCTCAATGATATTAAATTTATAAGTATCTGATATCTATATCTCAGCTGGAGAGAACTTTTGCAAGTGTATTAGAACTTCGGCACAGTTAGTTGAAGTTAGCTTTGCCTTCTTGTTTTATAGTTAAATTTTACTGTACCTTTCACTCGCTCTCCCTTCCACACACACACACACACACCCGCGCGCACAAACCGAAAGAGCACGCTTATAGTGACTCTCCAGTGCTGAGTGTTTTTACTTAAGGGCGCCCACGCAAAACCATTTCCAATGTTGACTTTTTTTTTGTTATTATAAGCGTTTTTATTTTGGAGCAAATTTAATGTATATTGAATATACATATGTATATACATCACGAATATATTGAATATATCTTGTTGACTTTCAGTATCATCTGGCATCCTATGGGCAACACTGTTTGAAATGTTGACCAACACTGAAGATTAAATTTGACTAGGTAACTACATGACCCAGCACTGGGCTGGTGATGTCAGCATACCTTTTTGTAGTATATTTTGTGGTTGGAAATTGTCGTGAATCCCCTATATATTCGTTTCGGGATTAACCCCTGATATTTTTCTCATTTATTTAAATTATTTGGAGTGTGATTTTTCGGAAACTGCGATTTTAGGGAGTGTGAATATATTTTAACTATTAAAACACATAATGGTCTACAAAAAACCTATTTACCTTATCTGGTCGGAAATTAATATTTCTATGCCGATGTAAACTTTGGGGCAAAATAATATACACTATGCAAGGGTAAAAAAATCCAAGCATAGGAGTTGCTTAACAAAAAAGAGTAAGAGTCAAAAGAATAACTAAAAGAACAGTCACTGAAGTAAGTCAAAAGATAAACTTAGAGTAAACAACCCAAATAATAGACAGAACAATTCCTAGCCGTAATTGGATTCAAATGAAACATGTTATTCTGTGTTCAGAAAATAGTTAAATATTTCAGATGACACAAACCAGGCTAATACTACCTGTTGCTGTGGAAGGAGGGTGAGAGTAAGTAGACCCGCCTACCCACAATTAAAATAACGTATTTACCTCTGACTAAGGGAGGAGGAATTTGTCTTTTTCCAGGTTTTTTTTTTTGCGTGGGACAGCTGCCCCCGCTCTTGCTGTGTGTATGTATGTGTGTGTATCTGTGCGTGGGCATGCTTATCTTTGGTTTCACAATGGGAGGCTTTATTGTTCTTGAGTAATTATGCTCAACTACATCCGGGAGATGCAATGGAAAGTATTTCCAAGGAATTTTCTATTGTGCGGCAAAACTCAAAATTGTTTGCGTAGGGAGCATGAATACGTAATTGGAATAATTGTCAAATCAATTTTTGGGATTACATATGGGATATTTAATATCAACTTAGTCATGCAAATAAAAACCCAACTTTCATCGTTTAATTTCTTTCTCTTATTGAGATGCAAGTATAAGTTAAAGTTCACTTTCCATTTTTAACACAGGTTAACTGCCACTCTTAACCACTCTTCGTGTTTTTTTACCTACAAATCCATAAAGTTTCTAATCGCTTGACATTAAAAGCCAGCGAATCATAACATAAAACGTTGAACTTATGTTCAAAAATTACACATAGAATAAGCATTTCCATTTGGCACCAAATATGCGCACAGCATATGAAAATGGAAAACTTTCAGATGAATAAAAGGCATGTTAAAAAATATTTTCATTTAGGAAGTCGCGCTTGCTGCATTTGTGGGACAATTTGAAAGAGATAAAACAATAACAAGTGAGAGCGCTGCCGACTACAAAATACCTTGTACCCTTTCAAACTACGCAAAATAAATTATAATATAAATTGTGGACGACAACCATGGCATTTAGTCAGTTCGAACACATGTATTCAAAATAGTATAACTCCGTTAAAACAAATCGGGGATTTTTATACCCGTTACTCGTAGAGTAAAAAGGGTATACTAAGTTCGTGCAAATGTATGTAACAGGCAGAAATAAGCATCTCCGACCCCATAAAGTATATATATTCTTGATCAGCATCAATAGCCGAGTCGATATAGACATGTCTGTCCGTCCGTCTGTATGAACACCTAGATCTCAGGAACTATAAGAGCTAGAGCTACCATTTTTTCAGTGTAGACTTGTATCTTCTGCACGCAGATCAAGTTTGCTTCAAATTTTTGCCACGCCCCCTCCCGCCCCCGCAATATGAAAAAACCTCATATCTCCCACAATTTTAAAAATTGATTGTTCGAACCCTCTAGACATATACAGGGTTGCCCATATTCGACGGACCCATCTGGCAACGCCATAACTTTTGACAGAGATGTCAGATCGCTTAATGACATACCGCGTTTGAAGCGTCAGTCCAAGCAGATTTTTACCATGGAACAATACACGCCACGCGAGCGCTCTGAAATAGTTGAAATTTACATTCAACAGAACAAGTCAATTGTGAAAACTCAATTATCATGTCCGATGAAGCCCATTTCACATTGAATGGGACCGTAAATAAGCAAAATTGCCGTATTTACGCCACTGAAAATCCTCAGGAGATTCAAGAAGTGCCTCTTCATGACGAAAAAGTCACAGTTTGGTGCGGCGTTAGTGCGAAAACGGTCATTGGGCCGTTTTTCTTCCAAAATGAAAATGGCCCTGCTGTTACCATCAACCAGGAGCGTTATCGCGACATGATGACCAATTTTGTGATGCCAATTATTCGTCGAAAGCGTATGAGGCAATTCTGGTTTCAACAAGACGGCGCTCCACCGCACACAAGTCGCATAACAATCGATTTTCGGAAAAAATTGTTTCCGGGCCGTTTGATGTCGAAAAGTGGTGATTTGGACTGGCCACCGCGTTCGCCCGATTTGACGCCGCCTGACTTCTTCTTGTGGGGATATTTGAAGTCAAAGGTTTACGTTAACAAGCCAAGGACCGTAGAAGAGCTCAAGGACAACATTCGTGAAGAAATAGCCGCTATTCCGGCCGAAATGTTGGCGAAAACGATGGAAAATGCTGCAAAAAGGGCACAATACGCCATCAACGCCAGAGGCGGCCATTTGAGAGATATCATATTCAAAAATTGATGTAAACAAATCTACTTGGAACAAATTAAATGATTAAGATTGCCAACCGCCAAATTTTTATTTTTTTCTTTGATTTTTTTAAAAAAAACATGGGTCCGTCGAATATGGGCAACCCTGTATTTTAATCATCATTACCTATCGATCCGCCATAAATCATTTTTCGATCAGATGAACGATTGAAGAGTTACCGCCCCCGCAATATGAAAAATTCCTCATATCTCCCACAATTTGGGCAACCTTACCCTGAGTAACGGGTATATCGAAGTCGAGCAGGGCCGACTTCTACTTACGCTCTCGTTTTTTGTATAATTTACAATACATCATGCACACGCACAAACTTACCTTCAGCAGGGTGAGTATCTTCTGTGACAGATCGTAATCAAAATTGGAATATTTCGACCCACTCATATCGTAGATGAATACCAGTCCAGCACGTTGTGTCTCAGTATCCTGGAGTGCACTATCCAACTGATAGACAATACCCTGCAGGGTTGTCGTATGCGAAATATTCAATGGACTGTGACGATTTGCGGTGAACAGGGCAATTGCTGCGCCACTGGAAGTGCGAGCCGGCTAAAAAAAAAAAAAAAAGAGCGAAAATGTATAGCTAGATCTGAAAAATATTCAATAGATACTCCTCCTGTTTTTCTTACCAGTATGGTAAATTTGCCCGTTTGTAGTTCAGAGCGCAAGGGCTCCACATCCGGTTCAATCTTATACAGATATTCCTTTTGGCGTATCTGCTCATGTTGCTCATAAAGGGAAACGGCCCGGTGTATATCAAATTTACGGGCGTGTAAAAACTTCACGGCAGTAGTGTGTGAGATATGTCGCCGAATTCGCGTGGGCGTTGGGTCTATTGCCATTTGTGTTGAATCAGCGGTTGTTGCTGTAGAGGCGGATGAAGTGGCTAATGATGTGGCGGCTGCTGTCGTGCTGGAGTTTGTTGTTCCAAGATTGTTGCAGAGATCAATAAATTGTTTCACAGCCTGCAAAAAAACATTAGGACAAGAAATTATGAGTAAAGGAATATGTGATTTAAATGATTAACATACAATGTGAAGGTGCGTGACGTTCCCCCCGAAATCTTTCGAAATGCAATTTCTATGAATTTTTGTTTGCCCACCTGCTCACGTCCGCGTCGACGCTGATAAAGATGAACCATTTTTGTTCGATCATTGATTAAGCACACTAACAAAAAATCATTTGCTTTTGATACGTAGCGTTTAACGTTTTCTTTATTACTAAAAGGCTTCCCGCTATCAGCGCATAACAGTAGAGTTCTCTCCAGTCTCAGTTAACAAACTGTTTTAAACTGCAGCGAGAGAAACACAAGCTGATGGGTTTTTTTTTTTTTTTTTTTTTTGACAAATTCTAGGAAGCAACATAAGAGTCAACACCAGCTAAATACCTGGCGGAGGAGCTCACCGTCACCCGCTGCCTGACTGCGTGCTGCTTGTCACATACCAAAAATTTGAGTCATGCGAGACTGAGACTCGGACAACCACGACGAGTCACCATGTAGCTACTGCTTACATACGGGTTATACCGTGGGGTAAAAAGAGATTTGTTTGCTGTAAAATCAATTTCTGATTTTTTTTGGAAATTACAATTATTTGATTTGAAATCTTAATAGTAATTTGGAACTGTGATTATTCAGTAAATACCAAGGCTGTAAACTGGTCCAGAACGGAACCAATTCGGTTGTCTAGAACTGGATCATTTATGACCTCTCGAACCGGAAAAAAGGTTTGGTTCAACAAATTACTATAGCCTAAAATTATTTTCGTCTTTATGCTTCATATGAATAGAAACACTTTTTTTTAGCTTTGAAATCAGAATGCTTTTGAGCAGCTGTCTTATTTATATGACCATAAAATTAAGTGTTTTTTTTTCAATTTCAGTTTCTTTCATTTAGGCTAGTATCCACCACTGCGGAAAATTCCTGTCAGGAATTTGCTATTTATTAAAAGTGTGTGGAACCAAACTAAAAAAGTGTGACCAGAAACGGTAAAAAAGACCAAGAAAGGTAAAAAAGGCCTTAACGGTGCAAGGTCACACTTATTAATCTGTTGTATTTTGTAAGGCGCTTTAATTTAAATAAATTAAAATTATGAACGAAATGCTAAATTCGGCCTAGCGACTGGATCCCACATATGTGTAGCCTTTGTAGGAGGATGTAGCATCAGAAACCGTAGACAGATATGGCCTCTGCAGCCACATTGTCCACACATTATTAGCTTGGAAAAAAGCCATTGAAAGCCGTCAGGCTCTAGATAATATCCAAAGTAGGGAGTATGTAGATGTGAGCACGGGCCGGGTATGGTTTTTTTTGTACCCAGGCCAATCTTTGAAATCGATCCGGGCTTATTACGGGCCTGGGCCAATCCACAAAACGACGAAGCCCAAAAAATAGCCGGCCCTCTAGTGATAGCCAATTAATGCCATTCGTGGTCGTATACCCCAAAGGATTACCCCTAATATATTCAAAATAATACTAAGAACTTTGTCAACTGCAAAGCCAAGTATCTTGGCAAGATGAATTTACTGGTGTGCAACAATAATAAAATATCAAATTATTTCATATAAGATAACGTTATAAACATTCTCCATTGTTTGCTCTCCAACTTGGAAATCCTCAATTCATTTTTATTGTTTTGCACCCATCATTTGCCTCCATCTTTTCGCTCATCACGTCAAAAATAATTGTAGAACATGTATTCCTGTGTTGTGTGTCAGAATTTTTAGCATCCACACACGCAAACGATAGGCCAACTATCGATAACAAACTGTGGATTTCGTTCATGTTGCTGGATACCAATGACAGGAAAAGGTAAACAAAAAATTCCTGGCACAGTTTTTTTTATATGAAGTATGCCAGGAATTTTTTGTTTTCGCAGTGCTGGATACCCGGCTTTTATATAAGCAGAGGTATCCTAGTTTTCTAACATAAATTTAATTTTCGCTAAGAGCAAGGATAGTTTAGAAAATTCGTAAGCTGATAAAAACGATTGTTATATATATGGACGTAGGCGTACAATGCGCAGTTAATGCCAATGCCAATGCTTTTTACGTGCGGAACCCAGAGCAAATAGCAACCCACCACTCGTCCAACCGACCGGTGGGCGCAGTCGCATGATTGGGGACGCTCCGA
Organism: Lordiphosa mommai; assembly: GCA_018904225.1. NCBI lineage: Eukaryota > Metazoa > Arthropoda > Insecta > Diptera > Drosophilidae > Lordiphosa > Lordiphosa mommai. Next base: position 1,658,973 of record JAEIFT010000018.1, read on the forward strand.
TAGAGTCATGCGAGACTGAGAAAAAAGTTTTTCTCACTAGAAGTAGGTTTTTGACCGTCCGTTTCTATAGTAGCTATATAATATAGTCATCCGATTCTGATACATTTTTCCTGTATTATGTGAAAGCATATTAAACTAACATATGGGCATTTCCATTATGTCAAACTGGACCTTCGTACACTTTTTGAAGTGGAAAAAAGTAAAAATAAAACGTATTTTTGATTTGACAAAAGGCTTAACTTATTGCTCTTAATTGGCCCTACAATTGGTGCTAAGGTTGATTTTGGGCAATTAATTTTTTTTTCAAGATAATTACAAAAAACCAAGGCATTTGCACGGGACAAAAACAGAAGTGGTTTTTGCGACCAACAATTGACAAGCCGATTTTAGCGAATCCTGAGGCAATATTTCAATCTGTTAAATTTAAGAACATTGCACATTGATGACCCTTAAAAACGATTTTGATTTTACCCAAAATAAACTTATACATTTCTTAAAATTAAATTTTAAGCACTTTCGCACGGGACATGTCGTATGGGACATTTTCTTCCGTCATAATAATAATGTTAGTTCAGTAACTTTTTTAAGGAAATTATATACAAATAAGCGGAGCTAAAATGTTTTTAAGCCAACAAAAGATTTCAATGTATTCATTTTCGCATAATAATAAAAAACAAAAAAAAATTTTTTAAAATTGGTTCGTACTTTAATTTTTTTCTCTACCGTATGCAGGCTCTCTAAATTTTTTTTGCCGCCGTTTTTGCTCATTTAGATATAAAAAACTAAAAAAACTATGATTTACAAAAAAAAAAATCATTCATGTAAGAAAAAATTTTGAATTTCACACTGACGATGTCGCACGGGACTAACTTTATATAAGTACCCAGATCACAAATATTCTAATTTTTCAGCATGATTCTTTTTATTTGAATTGTATTAAAAATCACTATTTGTACTCAATATTGGATAAGCCTTCCACATGTACTTTTGACGCACAGATAACAAATGTTGTTTTTCAATGTCGCACGGGACATCGAAAAATGCGATGATGCAAATCAAAAAATTACGTTATTTACCAATCGCATAGTCTCTTTTGCATTTTTATTTGACTCTTTGTATCCTTGGAAAGATTTAAGAATGCAAAAGTCAATGCATAAAGAAAGACATTAAAGAACAATTATTAAAACCAAAAGTGCAGGGGATATATCATACTGAGAATAGTTGAGCTTGCGCGACTTTGCTTTTGAATATCTCGAAGTGGGTTATAAATAAATGTAAAATTAGTTTATATTAGTATAATTTGACTGTTTTCCTATAAAAATATCATAAGAAGCAAGGGGTTTTGAAAAACTTTAAAATTTTTGGTCTCGGTGGACCTTTTGGTGGAAATGCCCATATACCAAGATTAGTGACGCTACGATGGGAAACAAAAAAGTTTTTCTCACTAGAACTAGTTTTTTGACCTATCTTTTTAATGGCAGCTATATGATATAGTCATCCAATCCGTCGGGTTCCGACAAATGTGCAGCCTATATGTATTTAAAGACTTTTGGCAAAGTTTGGTCAAGATAACTTCAAAACTGAGGGAGGAGATTGCATTGAAACAGACAGACGGATGGAATATTGATGCTGATCAAGAATATATATAGTTTATGGGGTCGGTTACAAACATCAGCACAATTTTAATATACCCTCGCAACAACCCACCTTAGCTAGATACAGAAACAGACGCTGATGGCAGCCGCAGTCATTACTGTTATCCTTATTGTCTGGCATATTGTGACCATTTTATGCCCAACATATTTTGTAATAAAGAAGATACATATAAATACATATGTACATAAGTATATTCTGAAAGCTTTTCGCACTGCATCAAAAAAAAAAAAAAAAAATACGACACGCGCGATCGTCCAAAAACGAGACAAGAAGATGAACGCGACGCACAACCACAACTAAAACTGACAACAAACAATGAACAACGGGAGCAACAACTGCCAGATAGGCAGCTGCGCAGTCGCAGCATAGAGACTAAGAGAGAGTCTGAGTGAAAGAAAAACGAAAAGGCAAAGATAAAACATCGACTGTGTCGAAGTTTAAATACACTTGCGAAAACTGCTTTTACCGATAGAATATACTTTTAATACACTTGCAAAAGTTTACTCCAATTGATTTTACCGGTATATAATATATATAGGATATAGATATCAGAAATTTATAAATTCAAAATTTGAACACGTTACCTTTTCCTGCTTTCTACTTTTCAAAGTAAAACATACTTTTTTCCGACCAATCGGTCCTATGGCAGCTATAATGCTAAAGTCATCCGATTTTAATACATTTTTCCGGAATTATGTGGAATTATGTGGGCTGAAAACCCCTAAAAACCGGTTCGACCAATCGGGGTTTTTAAAACCCCGAACCATAAACCGAACCTCTTACATTTTAGACACCTGAACCCGAACCGGACCACTTTTTTTCAAAAATAAGGTTAGGTTCACAATAATAAGTAGTTTTACAAACAAAAGAAATTCTTATGAGATTTTTAACAAATTAAATCTATGTCTGATTGTAAAGAAGGAAAAAATCAGGGCTGCAAACCAAGTTTTGAACCGAAACCTTCTCGAAAACCCGGCAAATTTCGAACTTTATCTTTAAACTGTGGACCGAACCCGCGAACCAAACCTCTGAATATTTGGTTTTCAACTAAAAATGATGTAAAAATGTTTTAGATTCCTTCGAAAATTGTCCAAGAGAGCATACATTGAAAGTTTTTCAAATTTTTGGAAAAGATTTAAAAACAAAGTCCCTAAAAAATAGTGTGCTAACTTTGTCTGCTTGATTTTCAGATAGGATCCGTACTTGAAATGAGACTTTTCGAAGTGATAAAAAAATTGTAGGACTGTTTTAATCCTTCGTATTGGTTTTAAGTACAATTAAGTTCGACTCGTACTTAAAAATTTAATTTAAAGGTCGGGACCGCATCAGTTTAGAATAATGTCGGCTAAATGAAATTGAAAAGTATAAATAAATCGAAAAAGAACAATCGAAAACGAACCGATGTCCGAACCAAAACCTGGGGTTCTGAGGATCCAGGAACTGATGGGTTTGAACCTCCGAACCGAACCTCCTCCAAAATTTTGGATATATATACATAAGTACATACAATGTATGGCACATATATATATAACTTTTAGTATTTTCTGCATTCTCAATGTTTGGTTGGGCTGGCACTTAAAAATTAACATTAAGCTTAAGTCGCAAGACTTAAGGCATGGCTCGCTGAACACCTTTTGTGCTTAATTTAATTTATTAATTTTTTTTTTTTTTGCTGCTGCTGACGTATTCTCTTCATCTGTGTTTAGAAATTTCCCCCGTTTCGAGTGTCGCTTGGAAAAATTTCACTTGCTTTTAATCCAGACACTTACATACATACATACATACATATAATCCCATTTGCCATGCGCTGTTGCTGCGTTCGCTTATTGAAATTTGTTTTCAACCTATTTGCGCATGATGATTATTGTTATTAATTTGGTTTATTATTATTTGTCTTTCTTATGTCTCCGGCTCAGACTAAAAGTCTGCCCGAGGGGCGTGACATTGAGACAAATCACAACAACAAAAACTCGAGCATCACAAAAACTTTCTTTTTAATGAGTTTCGTATTTTTATATCGAAAAGAAATTCCACGACATACATATGAATATTTGCTTCAGCAAACTAGTTTAACTCCAACCTCTGTGCCACTTAGAAAGTGATCCAAATGGGTTTAGTAGGACTCACATTTTACGGTTGCGCAATTAATACGATGAGGTGACAATTTGATCGTGGGTGACCACCAGTCGCTAGTTTCTTGTTATGCAATTACAATTCAATTGTGCCAATGATATTAAAAAAATACAAAGATATGCACATGTGAACTGAATAACATAATTACAGTTTCTTTAATAAGTATAACCAGGGATTAATCCCGAAACGAATATCGGTTCCGGTATGAGAATAACGGTTAAAGGTTCTATTTCGGTTTTCAGTTAATTTCGGTTTTTGGTTCCGTTACGGTACCTAGATTTTTATTTCGGTATACCGGTACGAACCGGTACAAGTATAAAATATACATACATAGATAAAAAAATAAATCGATTGTAATTTGCCACATAAAAAAACCGTTTTTCAAAATATACCAATTTCTAGCCCTCATATTTTTGGACGAACAATTTCGGGGTGTTCTACCTTTGAAAAAAAATTTCGATATTTTTGTTTTGGATTATTATTATAGCTTGGACATTCCCCTTTCATCCCCTTCAAACCATTTTACAAAATTCGAAATAGTTTAGAAGATATAGCCATTTTAGTGGAGCAAAGTTCGTGCTTGAGGAAGCACTCAATACCAATACAACCTTAAGAGGTGGTCATCTACCTTTGGAAAAAAAATAATTTTTTCGATTTTTTTGTTTTGCATTATTATTATAGCTTGGACATTCCCCTTTCATCCCCTTCAAACCATTTGCAAAAATTCAAATAGTTTGAAGATATAGCCATTTTAGTGGAGCAAAGTTCGTGCTTAGAAGCACTCAATACCAATACAACCTTAAGAGGGGGTCATCTACCTTTGAAAAAAAAAATTTTTTCGATTTTTTTGTTTTGCATTATTATTATAGCTTGGACATTCCCTTTCATCCCCTTCAAACCATTTGCAAAAAATTCAAAATAGTTTAGAAGATATAGCCATTTTAGTGGAGCAAAGTTCGTGCTTGAGGAAGCAGTCAATACCAATGCATCCTTAAGAGGGGGTCATCTACCTTTGAAAAAAAATAATTTTTTCGATTTTTTTGTTTTGCATTATTATTATAGCTTGGACATTCCCCTTTCATCCCCTTCAAACCATTTGCAAAAATTCGAAATAGTTTAGAAGATATAGCCATTTTAGTGGAGCAAAGTTCGTGCTTGAGGAAGCACTCAATACCAATACAACCTTAAGAGGTGGTCATCTACCTTTGAAAAAATATAATTTTTTTCGATTTTTTTGTTTTGCATTATTATTATAGCTTGGACATTCCCCTTTCATCCCCTTCAAACCATTTGCAAAAATTCAAAATAGTTTAGAAGATATAGCCATTTTAGTGGAGCAAAGTTCGTGCTTGAGGAAGCACTCAATACCAATACAACCTTAAGAGGTGGTCATCTACCTTTGAAAAAATATAATTTTTTCGATTTTTTTGTTTTGCATTATTATTATAGCTTGGACATTCCCCTTTCATCCCCTTCAAACCATTTGCAAAAATTCAAAATAGTTTAGGAGATATTGTCATTTTAGTGGAGCAAGGTTCTTGCTTGAGGAAGCACTCAATACATCCTTAAAAGGCGGTCATCTACTTTTGAAAAAAATATAATTTTTTCGATTTTTTTGTTTTGCATTATTATTATAGCTTGGACATTCCCCTTTCATCCCCTTCAAACCATTTGCAAAAATTCGAAATAGTTTAGAAGATATAGCCATTTTAGTGGAGCAAAGTTCGTGCTTGAGGAAGCACTCAATACCAATACATCCTTAAGAGGGGGTCATCTACCTCCAGTTCCACTAAACCGATTTTGATCAGCCATGTTGCAAACGACGCAGAATTGATGTAGTTCTGGCCCGTACCTCAATCAAGAGGAAAAACATTTTATTACTATTTTTTTTACATTACACACAAATTTTTTTAAATGGCCGCCAATTCTTTTTTTTTTTTTTATATATTGAAAAATATGATTGAGGTACGGGCCAGAATTACATTAATTCTGATTATAACCTCATTTACCGTTTTCAATTCCGATAACCTGGAGTTCCGGAATCATAAAACCGTGTTCAAAGGTAGAAGACCCCCTTCCAACCTAGAATTAAGGGATTCGCTACTTAGGGTCATTTCTCATAAAGCTGACAAATATATCTTAAATAATGGTTCGAAATAATCCCATCTCAAATCTGCCGTATCTCTGTCAAAATAGAGATATTTAGCGATTTGGATAGATTTGAACCCATACTATAAGACTAAACGAAACAATACTGGTATTAGCGTTTCGGTATGGTTCCGGTTTTTTAACGGTTTTCAGTTCTCAAAAAATTTGAATATCGGTTCCGGTTTCGACACCGGTACCTGGCTTTAAACGGTTTATTTCGGTTAACGCTTCCGGTATTATTCCCTGAGTATAACCAAAGGGTTTTCCAGGGCTGCAAACCTAAATCATTTTTGTGGAGCTCCGTTTCGCGGGTTCGAACCAAAATTAACGAATGGTTAGGGTTCAGAAATTTGAGATTCAAGGTTTCTGTGCTAAGGTTTTGGTCCCAAGTTTTACCAAATTTTTATAGAAAGCAATTAATTTTTTAAAAATATAAAAAAATATTCAAATACGAGTATATTTATTATCAAGTTACATTTTTTTAAAGAACTTCTTCGAGTAATTTTAAATAACCAGATAACAATAATATCGCTGGGCAGTGTGTCAGATTTTTGTTGAACCGAACCGAATTCTTGGGTTTGGAGCAGATTCAGCTATTTTTTCACTAGTGATTTGATTTAAGGTTCGGTTTACTGTGTCCTAATAAAAATCAATTACTTCCAAATGAAAAATCAGAAATAATTCACTACTATCGTTCTACTTGTAATTCATTAAAAATTTCGCTTTCGAATCTTTACTGTACACTAAGTAAAAATCCCTAGCATCTACATCAGCAACAATGGTGACGGCATCAGGCCTCAAGCTTCTAGACTTTGGTTAGAGTCAAACTGAGAGGCACTCGGCCGGTCGGTCACATGTAAATGTGTGTGTGGACGTCTTGCATGGGCTGCTGGAGAGTTCAACAACCTACTTCGCGATTGAGTCTAAGAGGCAAAAACAAAAAACAAACAACAGAAATAAATACGCTTAGCTGTATAATTCATACCAAATCCATCAAAAGGCATAGCTCAATCTTGAATCAGGAAGCAGCAGGCTGGTTGACCCAGTTTTCTATTTAAATGGTCTTGGGGCTGATATACAAATAACATAATAATTGAGAAAACTAAACAGATTCCTAATGATTGGAATTTTATAAATATCTAACATCTATATACCATATATGGGTCACTAAATTTTTTTTGTATGTTTTAACCAATTTTTTGAGATTCCCTACGGTGCATCCGATTTAAGCGAACCAAATTGTATTCTATTATTCTATTACCATGTCTTCTATCCGAAAAAAAGGGTTACAAAAAATAAATTTTTTCTATTCTGGTTTTTCGTCTTTTTATAAAGTGGACCAGACGATATTTTCGTAAAATATTTTTTTTTTTTAAATTGGCGGCCATTTAAAAATATTAAAAAAATGTTCCTCTTGATTGAGGGACGGGCCAGAATTACATCAATTCTGCGTCGATTACAACACAGGTGATCAAAATCGGTTTAGTGGAACTGGCGCAATCGTGGCTTCCAGGTCAAAAAACGTGGTTTCGAGAAAAACGCGCTTAAAGAACATTGTTTCACTTAAAAGGCTATATCTGCTAAATTATTTCGAATTTTGGTTTGAAGAGGATGAAAGGAGAATGTCCAAGCTATAATAATAATGCAAAACAAAAAAATCGAAAAAATTATTTTTTTTTCAAAGGTAGATGACCCCCTCTTAAGGTTGTATTGGTATTGAGTGCTTCCTCAAGCACGAACTTTGCTCCACTAAAATGGCTATATCTTCTAAACTATTTTGAATTTTTGCAAATGGTTTGAAGGGGATGAAAGGGGAATGTCCAAGCTATAATAATAATGCAAAACAAAAAATTCTGAAAAAAAAATTTTTTTTCAAAGGTAGAAGACCCTAAGCCCACCCCCACTACTAGATTAGCAAAAATTTTTTTCAAAGGTAATGACCCCCTCTTACGGTTGTATTGGTATTGAGTGCCTCCTCAAGCACGAACTTTGCTCCACTAAAATGGCAATATCTTCTAAACTATTTCGAATTTTTGCAAATGGTTTGAAGGGGATGAAAGGGGAATGTCCAAGCTATAATAATAATGCAAAACAAAAAATTCTGAAAAAAAAATTTTTTTCAAAGGTAGAAGACCTTTTTTAAGGTGGTATTGAGTGCCTCCTCAAGCACGAACTTTGCTCCACTAAAATGGCTATATCTTCTAAACTATTTCGAATTTTTGCAAATGGTTTGAAGGAAAGGGGAATGTCCAAGCTATAATAATAATGCAAAACAAAGAAATCGAAAAAATTATTTTTTTTCAAAGGTCGCGAGGAAAAATATATGTTTGAAAATTTTTTTTAAGTTGCTCATAACTTGAATATCGTTGCATGGTGGATCGATAAGTAATGACGATTAAAATATATGTCTAAAAGGTTCAAACAATCTGTCTTTAAAATTGTGGAAGATATGAGATTTTTTCCAAATTGTGGGGGTGGCAACTCCACCATCGTTCTTCTGATTGGAAAACAATGTATGGGGGTTCGATAAGTATTGAAGAGTAGAATATATATCTAGAAGGTTCGAATAACCTAGCTCCAGAATTGTGGGATATTTGAGGTGTTTTTCCAATTGTGCAACTCTACTATCGTTCTTCTGATTGGAAAACGATGTATGGGGGCTCGATAAGTTAAAATGAGTAGAATATATGTCATTAAGGTTTGAATAAACTATCTTCAAACTTGTGGGATATATGAGGTCTTTTTCAAATTGCGGAGGTGGCAACTCTACCATCGTTCATCTGATCGGAAAACAATGTATGGGGGCTTGATAAGTTCTAATGAGTAGAATATATGTCTCAAAGGTTCGGGCAACCTAACTTCAAAATTGTGGAAGATATGAGTTTTTTTTCAATTTGCGGGGAGGCAGGGGGCTTGGCAAAAATCAAAACTAAACTTGACCTGCCTGCAAGTATAAGAATTATATGTTCCATACACTTGAAACCTCTTTCGCTTACCATCTCCGAGATCACTATGAGCGGATGGCTTTATTGAGGCTGATCAAGAATATAAAGTTCATAGGGTCGGAGAGTTTGGGGTCGCCAAGTATTTAATGCCATTGGCAAATTGGGCAGCAAAAGGAAATTGACAAGGAAATCGTTTGTTTTTTTTTATCTCACTCACCGCCCCCGCCCTCCCCAATACAGTGGCTTTTGTAGAAATTTCAACACACACACTCACACTGATACATGCATATGCACACACATATGTTTTTGTTTTTTTTTTTTGTGGGGCCACTTACAAATTCTTGTTGTTCTGCCATTGTTACAAAAAGTACGAGCACGTAATTCATAAATAAATCGTACGCGAAGTTTGTTGAACGCCTTGTTAATGTTTATTTCTATTATATATATTTATATTTATTTATATTTATATTTGGCAGGTGTTGCCAAATGGAATAGCGTAGCCGAACGTAAAACAGCCATTTTTTCAGGTAGTGATGGGAAAATGTGTGGCCGATAGGCAATCGATAGTAAATCGATAGGCGATATAAAGTGATGGGCAGAAGTGAGCGGTAATAATGTTTATTTTGAAATTTAGTTGATGCAAAAGCAGGATACCCCTTTACAGTAATCAGGGATAGAGTGTGGCAAATAAATTTGGCGAGAGATGAAAGATGTGTGACAAACAGCAGAATTAAGTAGATAATAAATATAAATAAAGTTGTGAAAAATAAAAGATCAAAGAAAAAGTACAAGGTGTTAAGACCCAAGCTCTTAGCTCCAGTCCTCAGGGTGAGGTCCCCTAACCTAAAATACCCTTGCAGTTTTTGAAAGACTCTACCATTGCTCAAAAAAAAGTTTTTCTCGATCTGCAACGTTTTACATGCGAGCATCAGGCTCATCGGTAATTGTCACCGCCAATTCGTAATTCAAAAAATGAATAGCATATTTGTGTGGCATTTTGCCTAAATACTGGCATGGTCACTCAAAATTCAGTGCTGTGCGAAAAACGGCTAAATGTGGCGAAAAAACAGCTGAAAGCTGCACAGCACTGCCACCCGCCCCCCCTCCGACAGGCAAAGGAAGGAAGTTTGTGAATGCAAATGCAATTATAAGAGGCCAGCCAGATGCAGGTGTCATAAAGTGTAAAGCTGCACCAGGCCCAAGTGGGGAAAGACAGGCGGCAACGAAATGCGAAACAAAAAAATATCTGTAAATCAAAAGTAGAGCAGCAGCAGCAGCAATTGTTGTTGTTGGTGTAAACTGGGAGGAGTGGCTGAAGGAGGTAGAAAATCATCATCATGGAATCGCCAGCTGCTGTGGGCATAACTGCAATTTGCTTGGTGGAACAATCCACCACAGCCAGGCCACAGGATGAGGAAGAAGCAGCAGCAGAAGAGGAGGAGGATGAGCAAGATGTGGAGCATGCCTTTCAAAATGCCTCAACATTGGTGCGCGTGAATATCAGCGATGCAGATGCGGATGGCAAACAGGCAGGAGCCTCAGCTGAGGTGGAGCAGCGGGAAGCAGCATGTGCTGGGCTGGAGCAGGATAAGCAAAGTGATAACTCATTTTGGATTTTGCTCTTAATCCCCTATTTAATCGATCTCTCTATATATTGCAGCTCCAAGAGACTTGACCACAAACAACGAAGCACCTACACGGCCTCATCAGACTTTGCTCTCTACCAACTCACAACTCACAACTTTATCTCCCACAAATTCCTATAATGGCAGCATAGCCAGTGAGGGCAGCTGTAGCATGGGTGGTGGCGGAGCACGTCGCAAATCCTGGACCCTATCCCCGCAAAGTGGCGGCTCTACTCCCTTGAGTGGGGCCAAAAAGAAAATCAAAAGTGGAGCAGCCACTGGTGAACAATTTAATTTGTGGATAGCACGTGAATGCTTTGAGACAGTGCCCGCTGAGATGGTGGATGCGTTGAGTGTGGCCGAAGTACAGGGGGAGGAGGAGGAGGAGGAGACACATATATTGCCAGAGGATGAGGAGCAAGATGCCAAAGAGACGGCAGCCGTTGAAAGTCTGTTGGGTGCAGCAGCCGCTCTGCATATACAAAGACAAAAACAGCCGCCGCCGCCGCAGCATCGTCCCTTGGAGCGTTCCTGGCCCCCACGAGCTGAGGGGAGCAGAAACTATCAGCTGCAGGGGGAGGTGTTTCAATTTGATATATTGGACACTGATGAGCGTCTGGCCGAGGAGGCAGTGGCTGGTGGAAGTGGCAGCTCACAGAATAACTCACCCACTATGCGGCTTAAGCCGCTGATCAAGAAGAAAATAGGACCGGATAGTTATATTAACACTATTAGCACCCAAAAAGTGCCCAGCTATGAATTTCCCACTTTTCCAGTGGCAGGAGCCAGCTGCTCCAGTCAACTGGTGGCCACCAACAGCACGAATAATCATAAATTTCCTTATATGCGACAACATCGACCTTTGACCAGAACCTCCAGCAGTCACGATGAGCAGCAACAGCAGCAGCTGCGCCTTTTGCTGTCCCCTAAAAGAGCCAGGAGTCCACCGTCGGGTTGCTCCACGCGCAGTGCATCGCCTTTGGACTTGAGTTTAAGTCTGGATCAGCACTCACCCACACGTGGCAGGGGTGTGGGCGGAGAGAGACCCCAACAAAGGCTGCTGAAAAGAGTAGGAGGTGGTGGCGGAGCCGTATCTCTTATATGCCCGCCCACACCCACTCATCATGCCCGGCGGAATGCACGTTTGCAGGCTGTAACAGCCAACTCCCAGCAGCAGACCACACCGCCTGACTCACCCACTGCCAGCGAGGATGTGGTGCATATTAGCAGCACCCGTCTGCCCTCCATACCTGAACGAAGTGCTGCAGCTGCTGCCGCTGCCGCTGGAGCTAGCCTACTGGAAGGATCCGCTATGGCGGATCCGCCCTTGCCTCCCGCCTGGGAGGCTCGCATGGACAGTCATGGTCGCATTTTCTACATAGATCACACCACACGCACCACCTCCTGGCAGCGTCCGGGTGCGTCCGCACTCTCTGCCGGGCCATTGGGTCGTGAACAACATCATCGCCAGCAGCTGGATAGACGCTATCAAAGCATACGGCGTACCATCACAAATGAGAATCGTTCCACTCAGTTGTATGCCGCAAATCCGCCAGCAGCAGCAGCAGCTGCCTCTGCCTCATCCCTACATCCAGCCATTTTGTTGCTCTGCCGCCCCGATTTCTATTCCCTGCTCCATACGAATGAGTCCGCTTTGACCATTTACAATCGCAATGCGGCTCTAAAGCATATGGTCATGCGGATACGACGAGATCCTCAATGCTTTCAACGCTATCAGTACAACAAGGATCTGGTGGCATTGGTGAATACTTTTGCCCAGCTCTCGAGAGAGCTGCCCTCCTGCTGGGAGACCAAAGTGGATCAATCGGGCAAGCAATTCTTTATCGATCATCAGCACAGAAAAACCTCGTTCATGGATCCTCGTCTGCCCGTCGAGTGTCCGCGAGTGGTAAGGCATCGCCAGCAACAACAGCAACAGCAATATTTTCCACCCTCCGATCTGTTGGATGGGAATTGCTTATCGGCCACCAGTGGACACATTAATTCCACACCTGCCGCCTCCTCAATTTCGGGTGTGCCACCACTGCCACCACCCCGACCCTCAAACAGTCACGGACATGGTCATAATTGTAACACTACGGCGGGTATTAACTGCGCCCTGAGCCAGGGTCAGGGGGCAGCAGCAGCGACAGGAAGTGCGGGAGCGGTCGGAAATGAGGAAGTACCAGTGGCCTACAATGAGAAGGTAATTCAATTTCACTTTGTATACGCTTGTGCTTTATCCGAGCTGAATTGGGAGATGATGGCACATCCATCATATAGCCCCGACCTTGGACCTTTAGATTATCATATGTTTCGATCGCCTTAAAATTCTTCAAATGGTAAAACATGCGTTTCTGATGGGGCTTCCAAAAAGTAATTGGGTCAGTTTTTTTTGACAATATGAACGAGAATCGTTTTATAATAAAACTAGCATATAACCCGGCGCGCTTCGCTTCGCCACCATTTTTCGACCATCAGAAATGAGAAAATTATTTTCCACCTACTTGGCCCGTTAAGCGTACAAACGCTAAAACCACCCCCGTCACCCATTATCCGACCTTGAGGGTGAGTAAGCGCAAAGCTAAAAACTGTATCCTATTTAATTGGCCCATAGAGCTTTCAAACCAAATTTAATACATATCGGCTAAAAACGCACCCCTGCACCCATAATCCGACCTTTGCAGTGAACTTCCCGAAATAAAAAAACACGTGTTTCCATTTATTCTGACCCTAGATCTTACAAAACGAATTTTATTCAGATCGGCTCACAAATAGCCATTGTCACTGAACCGAAATACGCCCACCATTATTCTTGCCTGTGGGCAGAAATTCTACCACCGAGAAATCAAATGTATAATTATTTTCTATAATGTGTTCACAAACCGATTTTGAAGCCAATCGGATTAAAAATAGGTTTTACCATATAGAATTTTCCGACTTTTCGTGCGGATTTTCCAACATTGGAAAATCTCAAGTCTAATTATTTTGCATACTATCCTTACAAACCGAGTTTGAAGTCAATCGGATGAAAAATAGTGTTTTCCATATAGGATTTTCCGGCCATTTTCCTTGTGGGTGGATTTTCCACCAACAAAAGATCACATGCCTAATTATTTAGCAAACTACCCTTACAAACCGAGTTTGAAGCCAAACGGATGAAAAATCGTTTTTTCCATATGGAATTTTCCGGGAATTTCCCGACATTTCGGGCGCATTTTCCAACATCGGAAAATCTTATGTCTAATTATTTTGCTTACCATCCCCACAAACCGAGTTTGAAGTCAATCGGATGAAAAATAGTTTTTCCATGAAGAATTTTCCGGCTATTTTCCTTGTGGGTGGATTTTTCACAATAGAAAAATCACTTGTCTAATTATTTAGCATACTATCCTTACAAACCGAGTTTGAAGCCAAACGAATAAAAAATAGTTTTTTCCATAAGAAATTTTCCGGGAATTTCCCGACTTTTCGGGCAGATTTTCCATCATCGGAAAATCTCAAGTCTAATTATTCTGCTTACCATCCTCACAAACCGAGTTTGAAGTCAATCGGATCAAAAATAGTTTTTCATATAGAATTTTCCGGGTATTTTCTTTGTGGGCGGATTTTCCAACATTTGAAAATCTCATCTCCAATTACTTAGCATAGTACCCTACAGTTTCGCCACGAAACCGAGTTTGAAGCCAAACGGATGAAAAATAGTTTTTCCACTTATGGAATTTTCCGGAATTTCCCGACTTTTCGCGGATTTTCCATCATCGGAAAATCTCAAGTCTAATTATTCTGCTTACCATCCTCACAAACCGAGTTTGAAGTCAATCGGATGAAAAATAGTTTTTTTCCATTAAGAATTTTCCGGCCATTTTCCTTGTGGGCGAATTTTCCGAAATCTGGGAAACAGGTGTCCAATTATTTCGCTTACTTTACTTACAAACCAAATTTCAAGTCAATCGGATGAAAAACAAAATTTTCCCCATATTAGCTTTTCCGGGAGTTTTCCACCCCTTAGGGGTGGAATTTTCCAAAACCCCGCCTTAGTGCTCACTTTCAACTCATAAGGAAACTTCTGTGAAAATTTCAGCTTTCTATGTCTTACCGTTCAGGCTCTACGTTGATTGCCAATCAGTGAATCGTCAGTCAGTCAGTCAGGACAAACTCTTTTATATATAGAGAAGATCACCGTTAAATTTGAACGACAAATCTTTAAATTTTCCATTTTGTGATGCTTCACTATATCGATTATCCCATTTCCAGGTCATTGCCTTCCTGCGTCAACCGAATATTTTGGAGATTTTGCGCGAGCGCCAGGGTCAGCACACGGTATCCCGTTCGTTGCGAGAGAAAATCAATATATTGAGAGTTGAAGGCGTGCCAGCCTTAGAGCGTCTGGGTCATGACCTACAATTGACCATATTGCTCAGGTGAGTCCACAAAACACACAAACAAATAGATCAAGTACACAACACTATTCTTCGTCGTCCTGCTTCAATGCCCCCACACCACACACCACACCACATGTGTGCATGTGTTTGTGCGCAATTTTAATTGCTGTTGAAAATCGGTGTGAAGGTTCTTTGTTAATTTTCTGAAGCGCGCCGCGCCGTCAAGGCTTCGACTAACTCCCGATGCCATTAAATGTCCAATTTTTATAGTCTAATTACTCGTATTTTGTGACTCAACTCAACCACAAATATTAAGGAAATATTCACATGCATTTTGGCATGGCCTTAATCTTAATCTCTCAACTTGGCTCAGATTTTCAGATTAAGCCATTTAATTGCATTTCAATTAGGCGGAAAATGATTGTTTCGCTTCATTGCATTCGCAAATAGAAGTGCAACTTGATTAGTGAGGGGGCGAGGGAGGTAGGCAGAGGAGGATAAGTTCAATGATATTATTACAATCATAAATATTATAACTATAAAATTATATTGATTTAATTAATGAAGAGTCATTTGATCTCTAATAATAAAACAAGAATAAATATTTTGAAAAAATTTGTTTGTTATACAAATTATTTTCTTTAATTTTTAATGTTTAAAACAAGAATAAATATTTTGCAAACTAATAATTATTAGTTTGGGGTTTTTGTTAAATGAAATTGATTCTTATTTTGGCTTACCGTTCAAATAAAAAGTACCGTATCGGAACCGAAAACCAAAAATAAACTAAAAACCGAAATAGAACCTTTAACCGATATTCTCATTTCGGTACGGAACCGATATTCGTTTCGGGATTAATTCTTGGTTAAAACTAATTTTAACAAATTTTCAAAAGAAGTGATCAAAACTAGTAACTGACTAGTAAGATGTGGCTTTGAGTTAGATTACCCAATAAACACATCCACTTTTTATACACTTGAAAAGTGTATATTAATTTTGCCCAGAAGTTTGTAACGCATAGAAATATTCATTTCCGACCCCATAAACTATATATATTCTTGATCAGGACGACGAGCCGAGTTCATTTCCGCTTGTCCGTCCGTCCGTCCGTCTGTCCGTCTGTCTGTCCGTCTGTCTGTCTGTCTGTTTCTACGCGAACTAGTCTCTCAATTTTAAAGCTATCGAGCTGAAATTTTGTACAGAGTCTTCTTTTTGCTGCACGCAACTAATATGTCGGAACCGGCCGGATCGGATGACTATATCTTATAGCTGCCATAGGAACGATCGGTGACTGAAAATAAGTCTTGGTGAGAAAAAATTCTTTTTATTTTCTATTGTAGCGTCACCAATCTTGGTATATATTAGTTTTAGATATAATTTACATTTTACATATTTGTGGAAAAATTTATTAAAATCGGATGAATATAGCATATAGCTGCCATATAAACGGTCGGTCAAAGAACTAGTTCTAGTGGGAAAAACTTTTTTATTTTTCATGGTAGCGTCACCAATCTTGGTATATATTAGTTTTATATGCGTTAACACAATTCTGGAAGATTTTATCAAAATCGGAAGACTATAGCATATAGCTGCCATAGGACCGATCGGTCGGAAAATGTGTTTTACTAAGAAAAGTTTTTTTTTATGGTATCAAATTTTTATTATCAATAATTTTAAAAATTTTAAATATCTGATATCTATATCCTATATATATTTTTCCAGTTAAATCAGTTTTTAGTGAGAGCTTTGCCTTCTCGTTTTTAAATGAAATTGGAGCCCGTTTTGGGGCTTTTTTTTTCTTAAGAGTTTGAACAGGGTTTTATGAGTGTTTAAAAAAAAAATTTGGAGAGAAAACCACAAGAGCTTTTCCAATTTGATTATATAAAAAAATAAAACAAAAATTTTGGAATTCGATATCGAGTGCTCAAAATTGTTTTTATAGAGAATTTGTGTAGAAACCTCCACTGAAATTTTTGAATATTGCTTGTACCGGTACTTACCGGTATACCGAAATAAAAAGTACCGTATCGGAACCGAAAACCAAAATAAACTAAAAACCGAAATAGAACCTTTAACCGATATTCTCATTTCGGTACGTATCGGAACCGATATTCGTTTCGGGATTAATTCCTGGTTAAAACTAATTTTAACAAATTTTCAAAAGAAGTGATCAAAACTAGTAACTGACTAGTAAGATGTGGCTTTGAGTTAGATTACCCAATAAACACATCCACTTTTTAATTCTTAGCTTGAGTACTTTTAGGATATGGCTCGAAATTAATTTTAAATCGAACTGGTTCGGAGCCCGGGAAAATATGTATTCCCATTAGAGCTGTAAAACTATCAACGATATATCGATTATATCGATGGTGGCTGTTCTGCGGGTCATCATCGATTGTTTTTTCCACCATCGATACATCGCGATGTCGGAAAATTCGCCCAAAGAGTAAGGAAATGCCTGGAAAATTCTATATGGTAAAACCTGTTTTTAATCCGATTGGCTTTAAAATCGTTTTGTGAACACATTATAGGAAAAAATTAGGCATTTGATTTCTCGGTGCTGGATTTTCCGCCCACAGGCAAGAATAATGGTGGGCGTTTTTCGGTTCAGTGACAATGGCTATTTGTGAGTCGATCTGAATAAAATTCGTTTTGTAAGCTTTAGGGTCAGAATGAATAGAAACACGTGATTTTTTAATTAGGGAAGTTCACTGCAAAGGTCGGAATATGGGTGCGGGGGTGGTTTTTTTAGCCGGTATATATTAAACTTGGTTTGAAAGCTCTATGGGCCAATTAAAGCGAAGCGCGCCGGATTGTATGCTAGTATATGTAAATATATGTATTGTTATTCACAGACTCATTTCTTGGTATACCCAAGCTTCGTGCGCTACCTCTGCGTTCCGGCATTCTCTACCGAATCAGAGAGAATGTTAAGCAAAGCTCGTCAAATAATATCTAAGAGAAGGACATCTTTAAATCCAAATCATTTAAACATCATCCTTATGCTTAACGAAAATCACTGCTGGACTGAGTTTATTTTTTTTTATCATTATGTTCCTTAACATCATCTTCCCAAAGAACTTTTTTGTTTAAATTATAATAATTTTTAATAATTAATATCAATATTTCCATCAACTTTCCGAAGAACGGTAATCCCGCAAACTAATTATTTATTTTGTAATCATTTTAAATCAATAATATTAATATTCTTAAATACTTCCCGAAGAACGGACACAACAACATATACATATTTCGATAATATCGAAATAATCGATGGTTTAGACTATCACTATCGAAATCATCGATGGGGGGGCACTATCGATGTTTTTCAGCTCTAATTCCCATATATCTAACATTCGCACCAAAATAATTTCTGTGATCCTATGACTCTTTCCTGATCGATATGACCATTCCGAGTACTGTTTAGTAGTACAAACACAAAATACTTTTAGAAATTTTTGAAATTGTTTTATTGGAGAACACGCCCCAAAACAGCTGCGCGCAAAATAAAATTGAATTCTCTCCCAAAATCTTAATCCCCTCTCAAAAAAAAACAACAAAATTTAACCCAATTTCATGTTTAGAAAAACGAACGAAAAATGAAGCTTAATTTATGAGTAAAACAAAACATAGCAGAGAAGCTCCAAGTTTCAGCTGAGCATGTGAGATTGGGGGGGTGTGGCAGTGTCGTCATTATTCTTCTCATTGAACTTCATTTTAAAATAAAAAAAAAAACTGTATTGATCCATAATAAAAAGACAAATTTTGTTGTCGTCGCGCTTGGTTTACAGTTCATTGGGTCTGGGTTTGGGTGATAGGCTAGGCGCATGCGTGCAGTTGTTGTTAGTTCAAAACAGTGAATAGCGTTTGTGTTGTTTTCGTTTCCGTTTTGGGGCGTGCTAAATTATCAAGTGAAGAAGAGAGTACACAGCTATAACCATGATCAACGCCATACAGTCGTCACTCACTCATTTGTTAATCGTAATCAATGTGCACTCGAAGTGAGTCAGTCCGCACCCTCGCCTTCACCGCCTCGTCGAGTCACTGTCAAAAAAAAAAGTGTAGAAGCCGCAAAGCCATTCAAGTAGCAGCTGACACTGTACAGTGGTTCAAGTCGGATGGGGAAATGTGTAAAAGTTTTACGGCCACTATAAAGTATATATATTCTTGATCAGCATCTCCTGCTGAGTAGATATTGTCATGTCTGTCAGTCTATATAAACAAACAAATCTCAAAGATGGTAAGAACTAGAGGTTTCGTGTGTATGATACGTAAAGTCATTATAATTGCAGGCAGATCAAGTTGCCCCCCAATTAAAAAAAAAAATCCTCATATCTTCCACAATTTTGAAGAAAGATTGTTCGATCTTTTTAGACATATATAGTTGTCAGCATTATTTATCGATCCTCCAAACAAAAGTCAGGTAGTAAGCAAGCGCGAAGGGCAGCACTGACACTATTTATGTGGCACCACATTTAAAAACAGGGAATAATACCGGAACCGTTAACCGAAATAAGCCGTTTAAAGGCAGGTATCGAAACCGGAACCGATATTACAATTTTTTTGACAACCGAAAACCGTTAACCGTTATAATAGGAACCGAAAGAGCCGAAACTATACCGAAACGCTAATACCGGTATTGTTTCAGTTTCTTATTATTTATTTTATAGATTTATGATTATTTCAAATATATATTTCAAATGTTAAAAATAGCAATACACTCAGGAAAAAGTCTTACATTTTAAAAATTCGCCCTTAATGTCCTAACAATTTATTTCAGCACTATACTTCATGTTAATAAGACAGCTTTTCAAAAGCATTCAGCTTTCAGAGCTTTTCAAATGTGTTTCTATTCATATGAAGGATTGTGCCGAAAAAAGTTTTTACGTCAACTGGAAAGAGTCCTTATAAAATAGAAAACAAAAATTTCTAAAAAGCGGAAATACTTTTCTTCCAAGTCTTTTTTTCCAAGTCATTAAAAATCCACCCTTAAATATAGAAATGAAAGGAAAATGTTTATATAAATTTTTTGAACTGAAATTTTGCCCTAAAAAATTGGTTTTAATATTTCAAAAAATTGTTACGAAAGGAAAAGCTAAGGCAGATTTTACGTTTCAAAATGTTTTTTGGGTTTTTTTTTTAGAGATGAGAAACCCATTTGAGTATTTTACCAGTGTATTATGAGCTGTATTGGATCGCAGTCGTATAGTAAAGATAAGCTAAAGATCTCTATCCTAGATCAAATTCATGAGAAATGGCCACAAGGCGAGTTTGTCTGGGCGACATAAGAATTGAGAGATCCTTTATTCTAGGTTGTTTTTCTGAGTGTAAGGATACCACTGGAAGCGTGAACAGAAGCGTTTATCGAAATTGTTCGTCGAAAAATAAAAAAGGCTAGAAATCGGTATATCTACCAAAAAAAAAAATTTTACGGAGTACCTTATCGGAACCAAAAAACCGACATAAACTGAAAACCCAAATAGAACCTTTAACCGAAATTCTCAACCGAAATTCGTTAAGTTATCAGTTATTTACAAACTTTGGCAGGTACAGAGTAGAGTTGGAGAATCTAGTTCATTTCAATGACCTAGTTCATTCGAGCATAGTTCATTGTTATTAGTTCATTTTTTGAACTATAGTTCATTACCTTGAAAAGTTATATTATTTTGCCCGTTTGTAACATATGAAATATTCTTTCGACCCCAAACCCCAATATATTCTTGATACGATTTTAGTTCATTTTTTTAAAGCTATCGAGCTGAAATTTTGCACAGAGTTCTTTACTGCACGCAACTTTCGCCGCGCTACTTAAGCATGAACGTCGTCTGACAGTATTGAAAAATTTTTGTTTTCCATCGTAGCGTACTAATCTTGGATATGTTGTTTTATATGCTTCCACATAATTCTGGATGTTCAAAATCGATCACTATAGATATGCTTGAACGATCGTCGAAAAAGTCGTTTAGAAAAACTTTTTGATTTTCATCGTAGCTCCAATCTGTATATTTTGTTTTATATGTTTCCCCAATTCTGAAAAAATTTATCAAAATCGATGACTATAGCATATAGCTCAATAACGGCGGTCAAAAACACTTATAGAAAAACTTTTTGTTTTTTATCGTAGTCCCCAATCTTTATTTTGTTTTTATGCTTTCTAATTTTGAAAAAATTATCAAAATCGTACTATAGATATGCTGGACCGTCTCGAAATGTTTGTTTTACTTAAAATTTTTTTTTATGGTATCAAATTTTTATTATCAATATTAAAATGAACTATAGTTCTATAAAAAATTTTGACCGGTTAAATAACATAGTTGAAGTAAAGTATTTACTCAGAGTGTATTAAAAATTCGGAAAGTCGAAGTTAGCTTTGCCTTCTCACTTTTCAAAAAATGAACTATAGTTCCAAAAATGAACAATAGTTCAAAAAGATATAGTTCAAAAAATGAACTATAGTTCATACATAAATGAATAGTTCAAAAAATGAACTATAGTTCAAACCCTGAGACCTAGTTCATTAGTTCATTTTAATGAATAGTTCATTCGAACTAGTTCATGAAAATCGGCACAACTCTAGTACAGAGTATATTACAGTCAAGCTTGTTCTGGAGTACCTTGAACCACTGTGCTGTGCTTGGCGCGAGACTTTGTTTCTTTGGATGTCGATGGTGGCATGCCCACAGAACGTTTCTCTCTAAAAAAAAAAATACAAATACAAATGTTCGGGCCCAGCCATTCGGCTTGCACTTAGCCGTCGACCGTCTACTTCCAATGCATACGACGAAAATAAAAATAAAATATTAATTAAATAATTTTCTTTGCCGCTTTAATTTCGATGGTTTGCGTATTTATCGGTTAGGCGTTAGACTAATGCCACCATTCTGTGTCGGGCATTCGCGGACAGAGCATTGAAATCCAAAAACGAAATTGAACCAGCCAACCAGTTGCGCGCTTCTTTATCTAATAACTCCGATTCCGTTCTCCGTTCGGTTAGTGGTGTAGCTTCTTCTATCCAAGTCGCAAAATTTGTTTATTTTAATTTTGTGAGTGTCGAAAATCCCCAGCCGAAAATAAACCGGGAGAAATATTATGGTTGTTAACTATTTGGTGCTGAATGCTTTGGGAGCACAACTAAAAAAATGGGCTTTCTGTCGAAGGCTGCGTACATCGTTTGGGCCGTGTAAGTGTTTGGTGTGTGGTGTGAGCGGTGTGTGCTTCCCGGAGGAGGGGGCCTTACTCATTGTTGTTGTTTGGTCACAGTTATTAAGGTGCCGGTTAAACAATTTCATCATTTGTCGACTTCACTGTTCAATTGATCATTTTTTGTTTGTGTGTGTTTGCGTTCTTAAATTCAGCAATTATGCATATCTGCAAAATTATGAATTTGCCAAAATCTGACATCTATGCCCGAAATATCTTATAGATAAGTTAAGTTGAAGCGAGCTTCTGCGGCACAGAAAAAGATAGTTTTGAGATCTCTTTGGAAAATGTGCTTAAATTGTAATTGTAAGTAATTTATTTATTTATTTGATTAATTAGATCAAACACCTAGAGTCGCCCTTTAAGGATATCCAAAATCGTATTCGCTTTTTAAGATATATAAGACAACAAATTTCTAAAAAGCGGTAAATTAAACCCTCTAATATTTGAAAAGGATTTCTATGTCTTAAAAAAATCCTCCCTTGAATATAGAAATGTTAGAAAAATTATAATATAAATTTAAGAAATGAAGTTTTTTTTTTTTTTTTTTTTTTTTTTTTTTCTGGATTTTAATCAAATTTCGCCTTTAAAAAATTCTGTTTTAATATTTCGAAAAATGTAATATAAGGAAAAACTAAGGCAGATTTTATGTTTAAATCTGATTTTGTGTGTTTTAATAGCTGATATACCCCCTTGAGTATTTTACCAGCGTAATATGAGCCATATTGGACTGTATAGTAAGGGCTAAAATCTATCCAAATCGCTAAAGATCTCTATTCTTAACGGAGATACGATACGATATTAAGAAATATTTGTCAGCTTTATGAGAAGAATAGAAAACTCCTTAATCCTAGGTTATTTTTTCTGAGTGTAGGGATACCAGAAGAAGCGTGGACAGAAGCGACATTGTTCGTCCAAAAATGAAAAAGGGCTAGAAATCGGTATATTAAAATTAAATGGCGTATTCTAAGAAAACAAATCCATTAATTTTTTGAATATCTTGAAATAATTGAAATTTTGTAATATTAAAAAACATTATACTTGTACCGGTATACCGAAATAAAAATCTGAGTACCGTATCGGAACCGATAACCGAAATTAACTGAGAACCGAAAAATAACCTTTAACCGATATTCTCACTTCGGTACGTACCGGAACCGGTACCTTAACCGATATTCGTTTCGGTATTAATCCCTGCTTTAAAACAGACTCCGCTCGTCAGGCTGATCAAAATACTGTGATAGTTTACTAATTCGTGCAAATGTATGTAACAGGCAGAAGGAAGCATCTCCGACCCCATAAAGTATATATATTCTTGATCAGCATCAATAGCCGAGTCGATATAGACATGTCCGGCTGTCCGTCTGTCTGGATCTCAGGAACTATAAGAGCTAGAGCTACCATTTTTTCAGTGTAGACTTGTATCTTCTGCACGCAGATCAAGTTTGTTTCAAATTTTGCCACGCCCCCTCCCGCCCCCGCAATATGAAAAAACCTCAAATCTCCCACAATTTTGAAAATAGATTGCTCGAACCTTCTAGACATATATTTTAATCATCATTACCTATCGATCCGCCATACATTATTTTTCGATCAGATGAACGATTGAAGAGTTACCGCCCCCGCAAAATGGAAAATTCCTCATATCTCCCACAATTTGGGCAACCTTACCCTGAGTAACGGGTATATCGAAGTCGAGCAGGGCCGACTTCAACTTACGCTCTCGTTTGAGTTATAACGATGGTTTCATATACAAATCTTTATACACTTGAAAAGTGTATATTAATTTTGCCCAGAAGTTTGTAACGCATAGAAATATTCATTTCCGACCACATAAACTATATATATTCTTGATTAGGACGACGAGCTGAGTTCAATTCCGTCTGTCCGTCCGTCCGTCTGTCTGTCTGTTTCTACGCAAACTAGTCTCTCAGTTTTAAAGCTATCGAGCTGAAATTTTGCACAGAGTCTTCTTTTTACTGCACGCAACTAATATGTCGGAACCGGCCGGATCGGATGACTATATCATATAGCTGCCATAGGAACGATCGGTCGGAAAATAAGTTTTAGTGAGAAAAACTTTTTTGTTTTCCATCGTAGCGTCACTAGTCTTGGTATATGATAGTTTTATATGATTTCACATAATTCTGGAAAAATGTATCAAAATCGGAGCACTATAGCATATAGCTGCCATAGAAACGGTCGGTCAAAAAACTAGTTCTAGTGAGAAAAACTTTTTTTTTTTCCATCGTAACGTCACCAATCTTGGTAGATATTAGTTTTATATGCTTTTTACAAATTTTTTTAAAAATTTATAAAAATCGGATGACTATAGCATATAGCTGCCATAGGACCGATCGATCGGAAAATGTGTTTTACTAAGAAAAGTTTTTTTTATGGTATCCTATTTTTATTATCAATGATTTAAGATTTTTTAATATCTGATATCTTTATCCCATATATATTTTACTGGTTAAATCAGTTGGAGTAAAGTTTTTCAAGTGTATTAAAACTTCGGCACAGTCGAAGTTAGCTTTGCCTTCTCGTTTTAATTAATAATTAATTCTAAAATAAAAGATATTTTATTTTCGTGAAATCTAAATAAATAGATTAGAATGTCCTCTAATTTAATACATTCACAGTTTTTCGATATCATTGCGCATTCAAAAGATATGGATTAAAATCTAAAAAAAAAAAAAAAATTTACATAATTTTTTTTTACCAAAACGACTTTAAATTAGGAAAAATTTAATTAGAAATCTAGTTATTAATGGAGAACAAATAGGAAAGACATTAAAAAATGATTTTATTATGATTTTACTTTATTTTTGGAAATTTTAAATAATTTGTTGTGAAAAATTTTATCTAAAAAAGGTTGAAATTATTTTAGTTTTAATTGATATCCGAAAATCTGTAAATTTAGTAAATTAGAGGACATTTAAATCTATTTATTCAGATTTCACAAGAATCAGATATAATGTTTTTCAATTTAGAAAATTTAGGTAATTTTTCGCCTAAACAAGAACTGATAGGCCAAACTATTCACCTCAATGGAATTCTTTGCATTTTTTTTCTGAGCTATATCCAGCTGATATATATGCATTTGTGCCGGATGTATACGAATTCCTATGTTTACTGCATTCCCGCCTGCATTGCACTTTTTACTTCATCAAATGCATAATAGCCCAATCTTTGGCTTTCCCACGATTTTAGCTCTGCTATGTGCCGCCACCCAGAATATGTTTATGAATGAAGTAGACTCTTAGAGTGGTTTAGGGTTACAGGAATGCCAACCCAATAGACATTTATACTTTGTACATATAATAGTTTGTCAAGTAGTTCGATCATATTACGCTCGCTCATAGGAAATTAAAAAAATGAGTTGTGTATTCCAATGTTTATTTAAAACATAGAAATTACTTTTTGGGATGGGGGAAAATATAATACAAAACCTAGACAACATTTTGCATCATTCTTGCTTACAATTAATGATAATCTATCAACTGTTGCAAATGTTTTTGGGTCTAAGTAAAACTTGCTTGACATATGTGATTTACAAATAACACTAGTTTGGAAAAGACCCTATTATTTTTAATGTGTATTTTATCTGAACTCAAAAAAATTAAAAAGAATTTTTTTGGATACGTTTTTGAGTTAGAATTTTTGTAGTTTTCGTAGGTACCATACCTTTTAGCATATCCGGTTACAAACTTTAGATGAGTCTAATCAAAGGTTATGCATTCCCCTAATCTTCAACGAACATTTTCCAATCGGTTAGTAGTTAGAAGAAGCAAAAATATTTCGAAAAAATGATTTTTTCAAAAAGAAAATTTGATTTTCTAAAATCTGTATTGAAATAAAAATCAAAAATGTTTTTCTTTTATTCTTACAAATTGAACTATTGAGAAAATAAGGCTATGACGAAAATCTGTGGATAAATGCGAGTTGTAAGCAATTGTGTGAAAAAATAGGGTCAAATTGACTTTTTACGTGTTAAAAAAATTTTTTTACGCTTTTGCTCAATGTAAGTTCCAAGCCAAATCACGGAAAAATAATAAGAGCAAGGCCAAAACTGAAAAAAAAAATATTTTCTAATAAATACAAAACAATGAAATTGCTGTTGTACTTTACTTATGCCACAGCTCCTTTTTATCCATAGATATTCTTTACCAATGTCTTATTTTCCTTGTAGAAGTGCTATTCTGAGACAAAAAAAAAACATTATGATCAACATTTTAGATTTTAGAAACAAAATTTCACGTTTTTGAAAAAATCGATTTTTTCGAAAATTTTCTTTAGCATTTCTCTAAACCGATGGAAATGATCTTCAACTTATTGAAATTCACCCTGTTATACCTGTGACGACTCTAAGTTTCTATCTCGGTATTCATAAAATGTAGTACCTCCGAAAACAAAACTAACCAAAAAATCCCAAAAATTTGAATTTATTTTTGGCTCAACATTCCAAAGTACTCTTTAAAATAACAGCTTCAGGGCTTTTTTAACGAAAAGTATATTAATTTTCCCAGAAGTTGTAACGCATAGAAATATTCATTCCGACCCCATAAACTTATATTCTTGATCGGACGCGACTGAGTCATCCTTGTCCGTCGCCGTCTCGCTGTCGCGTTTCTACGCAAACTAGTCCCTCAGTTTTAAAGCTATCGAGCGAAATTTTGCTCTTTTTACTGCACGCAACTAATATGTCGGAACCGGCCGGATCGATGACTATATCATACTCAGAACGATCGGTCGAAAAAAAGTCTTTGAGAAAAACTTTTATTTTCCATCGTAGCGTCACTAATCTTGGTTATATTAGTTTTAATGGTTTTCACATATTTGTGGAAAAATTGATCAAAATCGGAGAATATACGTATAGCTGCCATATAAACGGTCGGTCAAAAAAACAAGTTCTAGTGAGAAAAACTTTTTTTTCCATTGTAGTCACTAATCTTGGTATTGTTTTAGATGTTTTACATATTTGTGGAAAAATTTATGAAAATCAGATAATAGCATATAGCTGCCATAAACGACGGCAAAAGTTCTAGTGGGAAAAACTTTTATTTCCATCGTAGCGTCACCAATCTTGGTATATATCAGTTTATAGCGTCAACACAATTGAGATTTTATCAAAATCGAGCTATACAAATTCCGATCGGTCAAAATCGTTTTTACTAAAAAATTTTTTATGGTATCAAATTTTTATTATCAATGATTAAAAATGTTAAATATCTGATATCTATATCCATATATTTTTACCGGCTAAATCAGTTGGAAGGCTTTTCAGTGTATTGAACTCGCCAGTCAGTTGCTCTGTTTTTATTTTGTAAACTAGGTAATTTGTATAGAATTGTAATAATATTTCACGAACATTTTCGTACCAATTTTGCCTTTATCAAAATGATTTCTCAATTTCCAAATGGGGTTAAGACTTTCTTTATCGCCCGAACCCTTATCAGCTGCTTTATCGTCCCCTCTCTTTTGCTACACACTTGCTTTATCTCTCTTTTAACTGCATCGATGGGGCAACTGCAGTAACATTACCATTAACAAAAGCCAAGCCCCCCCCCCATTCAGTCGCTCGCTATCGACTTTGTTAGAAGTTTCGCATCGCTGTTCAAGAAATTCAGAATACATATTTTTATTAAGTCTCGATTTACTGGTTCGCTAATTGGAGATCTCTTTACAACCAACAAAAAAATTAAACCCGTGAAATGGGTCTATTTTCAAAGTTCGTCTACAGATACCACATGTGGGACAAGTAAGTGGTGTTAAAAGTAAACGACTCCACTTTACTCATAGCATCCTATGATCGCGACAAATGGGAAAATAATTAGCATACTCATTCTTTTAAAATTTGTGTGTTTTGTTTGGTTTTGTTGCTCCCCTGTCGCAACGCCCTATCCTTCCTCTTCCTCTTCTCTTTGCTCGTAAAATATTGATCTTACTCTTTTTTGTTTTACCCCCTCCTCCCCATTTAAAATAACTATTCTATATTCATTCTATATATTTACTTTTTTATACCGCTATTCTTAATTTTATTAAACCAAAATTTCAAATTTATTTTACTTTTTACCAATCATATTCCTACTTAATATTTTTTAATAATATATATTTTTTTGTTTTCCTTCTACCCCTATCTTTTTCAACCTAATTTATTACCTCATTTTGAAAAACCTCTCCTTTATTTTCTACAACTAATTTTATCCTTCTTTCTTCTTTTTTGTGTGCATATTGGAGATGGCGATAATGATAATTGTGGGTGTTAAACAATACTTTAAAGTAATTTCGTTTACGTAAAGAAATCAAGAAGGCAAAGCTAACTTCGACTGTACCAAAGTTTTCCCCGCTTAGGGCATGATGTGGGCGGCATCATGACGGGTGTGACAATCCCGCGGACCTCAGTCAACAAGGTACTCTCTGGACCGAGTCTGTCGGGACTAAAAGGGAGAAGCCCACCGAGCTTATCGGTACTACGGGATGAGCAGTAGCCCTAGGCTGCTCACTTGGGAAAGGATTCGTAGTGGTTGTGAGTTGATACCTACATCGCGGGTAAAACCCTTCGGGGTTTGACGTGGAGTTGCGTATCAACCGGGTGCTGGGACCCAGAGAACAGCAGAGGTTTTAGATAAGCCTCGCCCCTTACCAAGGGGGAATTGTACGCCCGACCAGCGTGCTTTTCTATTGGTACCTGGGGGACTCCGGTCTCCTGGGGGCTCTAGTCTGGAGTCACAAATCCAGGCTCACTGTATCATTACGCTCTTTTCAGAGCGTAAAAGGGTACCATGGTTTTAATCCTACCTTTGGAACATGCCATGTAAAATAAACCCTGAGAGATCAGATTATTCTGTACCAAAGTTTGAATAACCTGTGAAATATATATAGGATAAAGTTATCAGATATTTATAAATTCAAAATCATTGAGAATCAAAATACCCTCTGCCAGGGTATAAAAAGCGGAAGAATTTTCTAACTAACCTTGCTGCTGGTTTGTGGTCAGAACACGGCAGTAAACAACAACAACAACAACAAAAGACTTTTCCTCTTAGCCTGGATTTAAATCAATAGCTAATCTATAGGTTTAATTATTTGTTTTGTTGTGCGTTTACTTTGCTCTGACCTTCAACTTGAAATTGAAAATTGGCCAATTAATGACGCAAATTATGGGCGGGGGAATAGTGACAACAGTTTTGCCTCTAATTAACGCCTCATTTTTATACTTTTATATATTTATGTTTTTTTTTTGTGTGTGTGTGTACGGAAGTGACTAATTTTCGAATTGGTATATATATTAATTTTTCGTATGAAATGGAAACAGATCAATTAATGGGGCACCGTGTCAAAATACTTTCAAATTGAACACAAAACTTACAAACCATATTGGCAGGAAACGACAATTAGCTCAAATTAATAAATGGTGCGCTGATGGTGTCATCATCATCATCATCACCCACCATACCATCAAACCATTATGGAACAAAACCACTGTGTGGTTTTGCTAATATCTCCATTTGGGTGTGGATTAAGCACTAAAAATAGTACGGGGTCCTGTGTATTATTAATGTGTTTAACACGTTTTAAAATGGGGCAATGGGCCATAACAATAGTGAGGAAGTTAAAAGCACATATGGTCAAGAGTCCCAATGAGTCCTATTTAATTTGGAAACAAAATCAAGAAGCTTAAAAAAATCAAGATTAAAAGGTTTTGAAGCGAACCGGTTCGATCCCGGAATTCCGACTTTTCGTTTACTGTGAACCGAACCGAACGAAAAAAATAGCTGAACCTGAACCTGTTCCGAATTAAAACTTTGGGATCGGTTCAAAAAAAACTTACAAGTCTTTGTTAAGCGGGCATTTTATTAATAAGAGAAGTAGTATAGACCAAAAATTGCTCAAAGAAATCATACTAATAAACGAGAAGACAAAACTAACTACGACTGTGCCGAAGTTTTAATACACTTGCAAGTGTTCACTCCAACTGATATAACCCGTAAAATATATATAGTATATAGATATTAAATATTTATAAATTCAAAATCATTGAGAATTAAATTATTTCCATAAAAAGAAAATTTCTTATTAAATCACATTTTCCGACCGATCGGTCCTATGGCAGCTATATGCTATGGTCATCCGATTTTGATAAATTTTTCCAGAATCGTGTGGAAGCATATGAAACTAATTTATCCTAAGATTGGTGACGTTACGATGAAAAACAAAAAAGTTTTTCTCACTAGATCTAATTTTTGGACCGATCGTTCCTATGGCAGCTATATGATATAGTCATCCGATCCGGCCGGTTCCGACATATTAGTTGCGTGCAGTAAAAAGAAGACTCTGTGCTAAATTTCATCCCGATAGCTTTTAAAACTGAGGGACTACAGGAGTTGCCCTATTCGACGGACCCATCTTGGCCACGCCATAACTTTTGACAGAGATGTCAGATCGCTTAATGACATACCGCGTTTGAAGTCGTCAGTCCAGGCCAGATTTTACCAGGGAACAATACACGCCACGCGGTGCGCTCAGTTGAAATGTTACTTTCAACAGAACAAGTCAATTGTGAAACTCAACGTGCTTTTAAAAAATTAAAATTCACATTTAATGGGACCGAAAATAAGCAAATTTGCCGATATTTACGCCACTGAAAATTCTCCCTCAGGGAGAATCAAGAAGTGCCTCTTCATGACGAAAAACTAACAGTTTGGTGCGGCGTTAGTGCGAAAACGGTCATTGGGCCGTTTTCTTCCAAAATGAAAATGGCCATGCTGTTACCATCAACCAGGAGCGTTATCGCGTAATGATGAAAATTTTGTGATGCCCAATTTTCGTAGAAAAGCGTATGAGGCAGTTCAGGTTTCAACAAGACGGCGCTCCACCGCACACAAGTCGCAAAACAATCGATTTTCTGAAGAAATTGTTTCCGGGCCGTTTGATGTCGAAAAGTGGTGATTTGGACTGGCCACCGCGTTCGCCCGATTTGACGCCGCCTGACTTCTTCTTGTGGGGATATTTGAAGTCAAAGGTTTACGTTAACAAGCCAAGGACCGTAGAAGAGCTCAAGGACAACATTCGTGTAAGATATCCGCTATTTCCGGCCGAAATGTTGGCGAAAACGATGGAAAATGCTGCAAAAAGGGCACAATACGCTATCAACGCCAGAGGCGGCCATTTAGGAGATATCATATTCAAAAATGTGTAAACAAATCTACTTGGAACAAATTAAATGATTAAGATTGCCAACCGCCAAATTTTTATTTTTTTCTTTGATTTTTTAAAAAAAAAACATGGGTCCGTCGAATATGGCAACCCTGTAGTTCGCGTAGAAACAGACGGACGGACGGGCAGACGGAATTGAACTCAGCTCGTCGTCCTGATCAATAATATATATAGTTTATGGGGTTGGAAATGAATATTTCTATGCGAAACCGGCCGGATCGGATGACTATATCATATAGCTGCCATAGGAACGATCGGTCCTAAAACTAGTTCTAGTGAGAAAAACTTGTTCGTTATCAATGGTAGCGTCTTTTAAAAAACTGCAAGGGTATTTAAAACATCATGTTAGCCTTCTATACTTTGGCTATAGCCTTCTTCTTCTCTCTATTTGGGGTCTAATGTCAAAATTTGTTCTCTCTCCTTACGCACAGCCTATTCGAGCAGGAGATCATGAGCTATGTTCCTATTGAAGAGCGCAGTCCGCAGGGGTCTCCAGTGCTCAGCTCGAGAATACCTCAACGAGCACCGCCGCCATTTCGACGTGATTTTGAGGCTAAATTACGCAGTTTCTATCGCAAACTGGAGTCCAAGGGCTATGGCCAGGGGCCACACAAGCTGAAGTGAGTAGAGAATTTAAAAGTCCAGTTTCCCTCCCCACTTAATCTCTGACTTTTTACAGATTGCACATACGTCGCAGTCATTTGTTAGAGGATGCCTTCCGCCGTATTATGTCTGCAAATAAAAAGGATTTACAGCGTGGACGCCTGGCTGTGCTTTGGGATACGGAGGAGGGTTTGGACTATGGTGGACCATCGCGGGAGTTTTTCTTTTTGCTGTCGCGGGAACTCTTCAATCCCTACTACGGCCTATTCGAGTACTCGGCCAATGATACTTATACGGTACAGGTCTCGCCCTTGTCGGCCTTTGTGGACAATTGCCACGATTGGTTTCGCTTCAGTGGACGTGTGCTGGGTCTGGCTCTGGTGCATCAGTATCTGCTGGATGCCTTCTTTACGCGACCCTTTTACAAAGCCCTTTTACGCCTGCCAGTGGCCTTGAGTGATCTGGAATCGCTTGACAATGAGTTCCATCAGTCGCTGCAATGGATACGCGATAACGATATTGGCACGGGTATCGATCTGGGACTGACTTTCTGCGTCACAGAGGAGCTACTGGGCCGGGTGGTGGAGCGGGAACTCAAGCCAGGCGGCAAAAATCTCATTGTCAACGAGAAAAACAAAAAGGAGTATTTGGAGCGCATGATCAAGTGGCGTTTGGAGCGTGGTGTGCAGGAGCAAACTGAAAGCCTGGTTAGAGGATTCTATGAGGTGGTCGATTCGCGCCTGGTCTCGGTGTTCGATGCACGCGAACTGGAGCTGGTCATTGCGGGTACGGCGGAAATCGATACCAACGATTGGCGTCTAAATACCGAGTACCGATCCGGCTATCACGACAACCATCCGGTGATTATTTGGTTCTGGCAGGTAATTGAACGTTTTAGCAATGAGCAGCGTTTACGTTTGCTGCAATTCGTCACCGGCACCTCCAGCATACCCTACGAAGGATTCTCCGCTTTGCGCGGCTCAACGGGTCCGCGACGCTTTTGCATTGAGAAATGGGGGAAACCGAATGCACTGCCACGAGCTCACACCTGTTTCAATCGTCTGGATTTGCCGCCCTACCCCACACCTGAGTTGCTGTACGAGAAGCTGTTGCTGGCCGTCGAGGAGACCAATACGTTTGGCATTGAGTAGAGAAGAAACAAGAGACAACAACCGTGATATAGATTTTTGTGTTGCGCTTTATATTTGCCTAGTTATTTATAAATAGTATGATATGTTAAATTAGTACGGATATTCGAATAAATCGTTAGCCACATAGCTAGTACGAGACCCTGATTACACTGCGCAAAAAAGACATGACAATTTTGAACAGTTTTCCCCCTTTTTCGGGCCCTGGGAATCGAACTGCATCATTAGTTTTGTGAGTTATAACGATTGGCTTCATACAAAAAATTGTAAAAACATTATATCTGAATAAACAGGACCGAAAATAAAATGGAAGTGAAAAAATTACCACGAATATGGATCCCCTGTAAATGGAGTACATGATCTCATTTTGAATGGCGAGTCCTTAAATGGGATAATTTTTATAATTTTTATCACATTTTTTTAACGTTAAATGGTAATTTTTATATAAAAATATTTGAATACTTAAATAAATTTATATAATTTTTTTTTTAAGTTTTTTTTAAAAATTACAAAATAAATTTTTATTTTTATAATAAAATTAGAACTGTTATTCAAATTTTTATATAAAAACCTTTAACTGTTAAAACAATTTTATTTTAAAATCATAGATAACGTTTTTAAATTTTTGTAAAAATTATAAAATAATTGTTTTTCAAATTTTTATCCAAAAAGTTATAAGTACGTCCCTGGAATAAATAGATTTAAATGTTCTCTTATTTACTACATTTACAGATTTTCGATATAAATCAAAACTAAAAAAAAATTGCAACCTTTTTACATAAAATTTTTTACAACAAATTATTTAAAATTTTCAAATATTAAGTAAAAAATCATTTTTTAATGTCTTCCCATTTGTTCTCCAACAATAACTTGATTTCTGATTAAATATTTCCTAAGTTAAAGTCGTTTTGGTAAAAAAATTATGTAAAATTTTTTTTTTAGATTTTAATCTATAACTTCTGGAATGCGCAATGATATCGAAAATCTATTTATTTAGATTTCACGAGAATAAAATATCATATTTTTTGGAATTTATAAAAAAAAAATTGAACTTTGTAAAAAACTTTAAAAAAATGTTGTATGAAACCATCTCGTGATAAATCAAAAAAGTAATGATGCAGTTCGATTTCTAAGACCCGAATTAGGGAAAACCCGTTCAAGTTGGTTAGGTCTTTTTTATTTTTTGAAAAAAAAACTATCCCTCAATAATTATTGTTCTGTTATCGGTCTGTGAGAATAAAAATGTATTTTTGCTAAATTTATGACAAGCTTAGCAATGGACAGACACTGTTTACGTACTTTCCAAATAGCTATTGAGATTATACACCACATTCGTTCCATTTGCCGCCTAAGCTTGCCGTTTTTTATTATTATTACTGTTAGCTTAATAAAACCACTTTGCCAGCGCCAGTCATTAGTCCTAAGACGAAACTGAACAACAACAACTCCTCTTAGAGTTAAAGTCTTTCAAGTAATAATATACATTACCTAAGCTAATCTTTAATTTCAAGATTTTGATCTGATACCAACTGCCTAGACAAATTGTCCATGTAATCAATAACACTAGTTTACAGCGGAAAAGACCCATTGAAGCCATTATCAAAAATGAATTTAAAAATACCTACCATAGCTTTTAAGCCATATCTAGAGTTACAAACTTTAGAAGAAGTCAAGCTAGGGATTAATCAAAAGGGTATGCAATTCCTAATAATTTAGTTGAAGAACATTTTTCAATCGGTTCAGTATTTTGAAAGTTAGAAGCAAAAATTTCCGGAAAAAAATGATTTTTTTTTATAACGTGAATAATTTGTTTTCCTAAAATCTGTAAATGGTTGAAAATTAAAATCAAAAAATTACTTTTTTTTTCTTTTAAACTCACTAATTGTACTTTTTCGAAGAAAATAAGGTATTGATGATGAAAATCTGTGGATAAAAAGCAAAGTTGTGAGCAATTTTGTGAAAATACTAAGAGTCAAATTTTAAACAAATTTTATGATACTTCGCTTTTTGCTCCATATGGGCATTTCCGCAGAAAAGTCTACCAAGACCGAAAAATTAAAAGTTCCTTAAAAGTTGATTCTTACTTGATTTAGAAAAAGTAAATATGCAAATTATTTTTAATTAATGAGTTTAAAGCTTTCCTTTGTACAGATAGCGATAAATGTGGCTAGAAAGTACAAATTTACGTTTTGGCCAGTTTTTCAGTGCATTTTCTTTTTCAATTTACAGCTCTCAGAGTCATTGGGCAATTCCACTCTTTTCGCAAAATTTTAGCTACAATTAAAATTGATTTTTTTGTTGCGTCGAATCATTTTAGAAAATTTTCTTCACCAAAAAAATTGGCAAACGAAATTTAAGTAACGTAACGTCAGTAACGTCACGTCAGATATAAAAAAGATAATACAAAAAGTACGAGAAATGATTTTTATATTTGGTAAATTGGAAAATGAACTTATATTATTCTAAAAACAACTGGAAAAAAGTTTCATACATAAAGAGTTTCTCAATTCGCAGAGTTTTGCAATTTTGTTATCCAAGTCAAAACCCACTTCCGTTTTTAAGTAACGTCACGTCAGGGCATATTTTAACTTATAACTTTGAATCCTCTGGGCCGATTCTTGTAAATTATTTTTCTAAATAAAGTGCTATTGAATTACTACTAAAATAGGTTAAGAAAA
The DNA here is from genome assembly GCA_018904225.1 of Lordiphosa mommai. Classification (NCBI taxonomy): domain Eukaryota; kingdom Metazoa; phylum Arthropoda; class Insecta; order Diptera; family Drosophilidae; genus Lordiphosa; species Lordiphosa mommai. Next base: position 1,694,713 of record JAEIFT010000018.1, read on the forward strand.
AAAAATTTTAAAACTTGTTGTTTATTTTTTTTTCATTTTATCGTACGAATGTCACGTCACGTCAGAAAAAAATGCCCATATACGATTTTCAATAGAAGCCAAATCACAGAAAAATATTAATTTATTTAAAAATTAATTAAAATAAAAATATTTTCTAATAAATACAGAAAACACTGAAATTTGACTGTTAGTACTTGTACTTAATTGCCCACAACTCCTTTATTTATCCAGAGATAATCTTTATCAATACCTTATTTTCTTCGTAGAAGTGCTATTCGTAAGAACAAAAGAAAAAAGTAATTTATTTGGATCAGTTTCAATCTTTTACAGATTTTAAGAAAATAATGTTTCGAAATCGATTTTTTCGAAATATTTTTGCTTCTAACTCTCAAACTACTTAACCGATTGGAAAATGTTCTTCAATTAGATTATTAAAAATTGCATACCCTTTAGATTAATACCTTGCTTGACGACATTAAAAGTTTCTATCTCGAGATATGTCATAAAATGTAAGGGTAGCTACCGAAAAAACTAAAAAAAAAATGTTCTAACTCAAAAATTTTTAAAATTCATTTTTTTTTTCAACATAAGAAAAAAATAACAGCTTCAATGGGTATTTATTATTTACTATTTTTGTAAACTAGTGTAATTAATGATTTTTTTTATTCCAAAAACTTAACTTAATTCTATGCCAATACTTAATAGCTTGTTAAAAAAAAAGGTAGCCTTAATGTATTACTTCTTTAGATGTGTGCGTTATTTAGCCGAGTGTTCCGGATGGATCATGAGTTAGTTTCTATTACTTATTATAAATGTTAGTTGATAGCTAAGAAAAAGGTCCGTAAATTGTTTTTAAATTTAAAACTTTAACTAAATTTGTATTCCCAAGTGTGTACTTCTGGGAATATTGATCTATATGGAGAGTATATTATATATACAAAAATAAAAAACAAACAACAAAGTTTTGTCGCAAATTAAATTTTCTTAAGAAACCATTTCAATTAAAAAAAAAAAAAAAAGCGAAAAAGTTGTATGAGATGTTTTTGACAACGACAGAGACAAAGCTATAGAAAGATAAATGTGAGTTAGAGAGAGAGAGAGAGAAAGAGAGAGACAAATGCGCTTTTTTAAACTACGTTTGGACAAAAATGAAAATGTTTTAATTAATAAATTATTATAAATGTGCGTGAACGTATTTATAAACAAATCAAAGCAAATTATTTAATAAATGTGAGCCTTTTACTTCAAAAGCAACAAATAAAACAACTAGTTTTTTTTATTTAATTCAAGATCGCCTTCACTGGCCAAATAATTTCTCATAAGTTTGAATTTATTATATTATATTTCTGAATCTATTTGAATTATCTAATGATGTTACTACCAAGGCTGCAAAGGAATCTTGGGGGACAAAAAAATAATATGAAGCTTGTTTTTACAATTTATTTATACGATTCAATTAGTTTGATCATATTATGATCATATAATTTAGGCGACATAAGTCATTTTTAATAAGTGCCTTGTTTAAGTTAATTCAAGTCCCGAACTTCGTATTCAAATTTCACATAATCGAACCTGATTATACTTAAATCAAAATCGAAGCATTGAAACAATCCACAAATTCTTGCATCAGTCCGAAAAGTTTTATTTGAAGTACAGATATAAATTGAAAACAAAATATCCTGGACCGAGATTAAAGTAAGTACGGAATAGCAATGCCATAATAGAGAAAGTGAACTCGAAATTTTTTCTCGACCGCTCTCTTTACATTGAATAACAAACTTGTTGAAACAATGTAAGTTGAAGAACAAATTTTTTTAATTATGTGTAAACTTTTTCATAAACTTCAAACACGTTTTTCTTAAAACTGTAAGACTTAATAATTATAATTATTTATATTTTTTCAGAAAAATTTTAGTCAAAAATAAAATCTTAAACACAATTACGCACATTGCAATTTGATTTGTTTACATTTAAGACGCCGACGTTGACGTCGACGCGCAGCTAACACAATCTAACGGTAAACCGGGCCGGCGAGGGGAAATGCATGAAAACAACCTGCTGCAAATCCGCCCGCGACCAGCAAACACTGATGCGGACACTTAACTTTGATTTGCAAACATTTCTAGACTTTTAAATGAATTAAATACGACGCGGTAAGCAAATTTTAATTTCGCGACGAGATCGGCCATATTGAACTGAAATAGAGGGACCAAGACCAGCGATAGAAAGCGCGTCCGTGGCGCCAAAATTTAAAATTGTTATCGAATTTGAAATTTTGTTAGCTTTGACTAACAAGGCGAAGCAAATTATGCACGAAATGCACGTGTGTGTGTTTAAATATGTAATGTTGCGCGCAATTCGTTTGCTATTCAATTGTTTGAATTTGCAGCCGTTTTGTTAGCGGGGATTTTGAAATGTAAAGTAATATTGTTATCGATTGTTTTTAGCCACTTTCGATAGGCCTTAGCGCCAAGATTTAAAATTTGATTTTAATATTTTTGTTCGATCCTCTGTTATGCTAGGTTCTCAGCAGGCCGTAATTTAGTCATCAATAACACGATTTATCGAAGTGATGCGACAAAGTGTATGGCAGAAATGCTGCATCTGACACAAGAATGCAGAAAGGCAAGAATGCGCTGCAGTGAGGACTATAGTTGTGCCGATTTTCATGAACTACTTCAAATAAACTATTCATTTAAATTAACTAGGTCTCAGTGATTGAACTATAGTTCATTTTTTATTATACACTTGAAAAGTGTATATTAATTTTGCCCAGAAGTTTGTAACGCATAGAAATATTCATTTCCGACCCCATAAACTATATATATTCTTGATCAGGACGACGAGCTGAGTTCATTTCCGCTTGTCCGTCCGTCCGTCTGTCTGTCCGTCTGTCTGTCTGTTTCTACGCGAACTAGTCTCTCAGTTTTAAAGCTATCGAGCTGAAATTTTGCAGAGTCTTCTTTTTACTGCACGCAACTAATATGTCGGAACCGGCCGGATCGGGTGACTATATCTTATAGCTGCCATAGGAACGATCGGTCGAAAACTAAGTCTTTATGAGAAAAACTTTTTTGATTTCTATCGTAGCGTCTCCAATCGTAGTATATATTAGTTTTATATGTTTCCACACAATTCCGAAAAAATGTATCAAAATCGGATGACTATAGCATATAGCTGCCATATAAACGGTCGGTCAAAAAACTACTTCTACTGAGAAAAACTTTTTTGTTTTCCATCGTAGCGTCACTAATCTTAGAATATGTTAGTAATATATGCTTCCCCATATTTCTGGAAAAATTTATCGAAATCGGATCACTATAGCATATAGCTGCCATATAAACGGTCGTTCAAAAAACTACTTCTAGTGAGAAAAACTTTTTTATTTTTCATCGTAGCGTCACTAATCTTGGTATATGTTAGTCTTATATGCTTTCACATAATACAGTAAAAATTTATCAAAATCGGATGACTATAGCATATAGCCGCCCATAGGACCGATCGGTCGGAAAATGTGTTTTACTAAGAAAAAGTTTTTTTTTTTGGTATCAAATTTTAATTATCAATGATTTAAAAAATTTTAAATATCTGATATCTATATCCTACCTATATATTTTACCGGTTAAATCACTTGGAGTAAACTGTTTCAAGTGTATTAAAACGTCGCCAAAGTCGAAGTTAGCTTTGCCTTCTCGTTGATATTTTATTGATTTGGTAAATATAAATTCTGTAATTAAATGTAATTAATGGCTTTCTAAGTCTTAACAAAAATGTTCCCTTAAATATAGAAATGCTAGAAATTTGATAAAATACATTTTAGAAATTAAGTATCTGGATTTTAATCAAACTACGCCCTAAAAAACCGTCGTCCTATACTATGGGTTCAAATCTATCAAAATCGCTAAAGCTTTTTTTTTGACGGAGATACGCTTTAAAAAGAGCGGATTATTTCGAAGAATCTGAGTACCGTATCGAATAAACTGAAAAACGAAATAAACTGAAAAGCAAAATAGAACCTTTAACCGAAATTCTTCTTTCGGTACATACCGGAACCGATATTCGTTTTGGGATTAATCCCTGGTTGTAACAAATTCTTGTATTTTATTTTCCTGTTTTTTTATTTAAGAACACTTTTTTGATAAAGAAATTATTTTCTGAGGTTTTTCCGGCTTAAAATCAAAAAATGTCCACTAATTTCGACTATTTGTTTCGTAATCAGCACACCAAAATGCACAAAAAAAAAACAGATCGGTGGCGGGAGCTTTTAGGAAGTCTATCCTTATATTATTATTTCAGTTTTTTCTTCGTAAAAAGCTTTGCTCGTACCGTGTCGCACTAGTTTGACTCCACTGTGCAAACATTCACGATTCACCTTGTCCCGTGTCACTGTGTCCGACATACACAACTTTCTGAGAGAGTCGTAACTCTCTGCAGAGATTACTCGCTGATGTCTCTCTCGATTAACTCGTTCGTTTAAGAAGACGTCTGTCTCGCTTACACTTGGGCTCGGCATACAAGAGTATGCATGTTGTGGTTACTGCTATCTCTCTCATTTTCGTGTAGACATGTGTCGGGACGGAACGTGTGTGCGTGTGTGTGTGTGTGCAACAAACAACCGCTATGACAAAAAATTGTAAATAAATAAGACAACTAGTTAACATTGCAGCTCACTAGAGATGAGCAAGTTTCGTTTTATTGTGTTTGTTCACCGTGACTGTGACAAATAATTCGAAAATTTAGTTACAGTTATTTATTTATTTATATTATTGAAACTTAAAAATAAATTAAAAGTTACAAAAGGGATTAAAGCTAGAGCAAGGAAGGCATAAAAACTGTTTAGTGCCAATTTTTTTTTTTAAATATGGGCATTTCCGCAGAAAAGTCTACCATGACCGAAAAATTAAAAGTTCATTAAAAGTTGTTACTTGCGTGATTTAGAAAAAGTAAATATGCGAAATTATTTTAATTAAAGAGTTTAAAGCTTTCCTTAGTATAGATAGCGATATATTGGGCTAGAAAGTACAAATTTACGTTTTGTCCAGTTTTTCAGTGCATTTTCCCTTTTCGATTTACAGCTCTAAAAGTCATTGAGCAATTCCACTCTTTTCGCAAAATTTTAGCTACAATTAAAATTGATTTTTTTGTTCCATTAAATAATTTAAGAAAAATTATCTTCACTACAAAATTGCCAAAGGAAATTTAAGTAACGTAACGTCAGTAACGTCACGTCAGATATAAAAAAGCTAATAAAAAAAGAATGAAAAATGATTATTATATTTGGTAAATTGGAAAATAATCTTATATTATTCTAAAAACTACTGAAAAAAAGTTTCATACAAAAAGAGTTTCTCAATTCGCAGAGTTTTGCAATTTTGTAATCCAAGTCAAAACCCACTTCCGTTTTAAGTAACGTCACGTCAGGGCATATTTTTGCTTATATCTTTGAATCCTCTGGATCGATTCTTGTAATTTTTCGTAAAAAAGTGCAATTGAATTACGATCTAAATATAAAAAAAAAATTTTTTTTTAATTTTCTCTATAATTTTTTTTTTAAATATTTTATCGTACCATATCGTGCCCATATATTAAATTAACTCGCGAATGGACCGTCTTATTGTTTATCTTCTTGTCAATTCTGATAGCGACGAGAGGAATCTAATATATTATAATCAGTGGATTTATAGAATTACCGCAATGGCTAAGAAATGTGGGTTACAAATCTGGTATTTTCAGCTCATAATTATTCTACATGATTTTTCCTTAAATTTTTTTAATTGCCAATTTTTGAGCATACTTCTACTTTTAGTATTTTTTTTTAATGACAGAACGACTTTTGAATTAACATAAATGCACCTAAAAGTATACTTTTCTACCTTTAAATATAAATGTATATATATTTTCATAAGCCGGCTAACATCTATGTCAAGCACATATATATTTATCGATTTTAGGACCAAGATTACTTCTGTTAGCTAACTTCGACTGTGCCGAAGTTTCAATACACTGGCAAAAGTTCACTGATTCCAACTGATTTAACCTGTAGAATATATATAGGATGTAGATATCAGATAATTATAAATTCAAAATCATTAAGAATCAAAATTTGATCACGTTACCATAAAAAATAGAAAGCTAACATCGGCTACGCCGATGTTTTAAATACCCCTGCAGTTTTTGAAAGGCGCTACCATTGAAAACAAAAAAGTTTTTCTCATTAGAACTAGTTTTTAGACCGATTGTTTTTATGACAGCTATAAGATATAGTCATCCGATCCGGCCGGATCCAACATATTAGTTGAGTGTAGTAAGAAGAAGACTTTGTGCATATTTTAGCTCGATAGCTTTAAAACTGAGGGACTAGTTCGCGTAGAAACAGACAGACGCACAGACGGTTTTAAAGCTAACAAGACCAAACTTTGGAAAAAGTCTTTAAATACACATAGGCTGCACATTTGGAACCGGCCGGATTGGATGACTATATCATATAGCTGCCATAGGAACGATCGGTCAAAAAAATAGTTCTTGTTAGAAAAACTTTTTTGTTTTCCATCGTAGCTTCACCAATCGTGGTTTATATTAGTTCTATATGCTTCCACATAGTTATGGAAAAATTGATCAAAATTGGATAACTATAGGGAATAGCTGCCATGGGAACGATTGGTCCAAAAACTAGTTCTAGTGGGAAAAAATTTGTTTTTATCAATGGTAGCGTCTTTGTAAGCTGCAAGGGTATTTATAATATCGGCGTAGCCGATGTTAGCCTTCTCTTTTTACTATTAAGTTTCGATTTTATAAATAAAAAAAAATAACTAACTAAAATTTCGAATTATTTGGTTTAAAGATGCTTCAGTCACAGTCACCGTGAACAAGCATAATAAAACGAAGGCCTCCGTTGCTCTAGATTATCTAGACTAGATGTAAATCTTTTTGTTACTTTTATTTTTTTTTTTATTTAATTATATAAATAAATAACTTAACTAAATTTTCGTATTATTTGTCACAGTCACCGTGAACAGACACAATAGAACGAAACCTGCTCATCTCTATCCACCAATCGCTACTTTTGTTATCTGGCGCGCCATATGTCTGCTCTCTCTCACTCTCCCTCTCTCTCTCTTCAACCACTCGCTACTACACGCCAAGCCAATTTTTTCTACACTTGCTTGGCACAGCGCATACTCTCTCTCTCTCTCTCAGGCGCTCTCTGAGAGCGTACTCGCCATGGCCGCCGCCGCCGACGTCGTAGTCGTCGTCTGGCACCACACAGTTTCAGCTTCAGTCTTTCTTTCTAGTTCTGTTGCTACTCGTTCGCGAAATCAGTTGACTTTCTGCTGCAACACACAAGCGGACTAAAAATTTTTTTTTGTTTGTTGCGAAAAAGTTTGTAAAAATTCTCAAAAATCAACAAAAAATGTGAAAAATCTATGGTACAAATGCGAAATTCGAGAAAATTCTCCCGGTTAATACAAAATTCAATGTGCGCGTAAATTTTCACATTTTCAAAATTAACACAAATCGGCAAATGTGATGAAATTTTTTTGTAATTTTTTTCGAAATTTTTGTAAATTTCGAATTTGAATAAAAAATTTTAGACATTTTTTTCATACGGAAAAAAATGAAAAAAATGCGCCCCGGGACACACAACACAAAAAATTTCTGCAATAGAAAACTTTGATACGCGACGACGACGTGAAGAAGAAAACGACGAGCAGAGAGCGAAAAAAAAAATGAAATATATTTTCTTTCTTTTTCCCACTCGTTGGACGGCACACACACACATAGTCAAAAGAGAGAGAGAGAGCGAGCGAGCGTGCTGGTGCGGGAATATAAGCCAGCCCCATCTCGTTATTAATTTTCGTTTCACAATGTTGGTAGGGGAGGGGTCAAGCGAGGGAGAGAGATGAGACCCCAAAAAAGCTTCATAATTTTTTTTTTTTTTCATACTAAAAGCTGCTGTGTCTGCTCGGCTCTGTGTTTACTCGTTCTGTTAAAAAGGAAATTCAAATTAGAGATGCGCGCGTGAGTAAACACAGACTTGCTGATTCGTGCAGTTTTATATTTTATAATTTGTATAGGGAAGCATTTTTATCGTGTTAAATCGTGCGTGAAGCATAACTCTCCAAAAAAACTTATGTGCGTGATATTCGAATTTGTTAAATCGTGCCTTACGTGATGGGGGAAAAAATCGCTCACTAGCGCATCTCTAATTCAAATACAAATGCGGAAGCAGCAACAATACAAAAAAAAATATGCGAAATATTTTATGTCAAATATTTCAAACACATAATATTTAAAACAATTATTTAAGCGGCCAAATTGTTGATTTTATTTGCTTTTATTTTTGGTTTGAATTAAGAGAAGAGAAAACACGTAGTACACACACCACGTCTGGGGGCACAATAACCAGCGAGTAAAAACAAACGAGAGACGGCTCAAATAAAAAAATGAAAATGTTTTTAATTTTTTTTTTTCCCAGTTAATGTGCAATGTTAGAACTACTGGCAAGGCAAAAGACAGCAACAGGAACAACAATAACAACAGCCAACATGTGAACTTGCTTTACTTTTTGTTGTGTGTTTTCCATTTTTTTTGTTGTACCAAAACAAATCTACAAACATAAGTGCAAAAAAAAAAAAAAAAAAACCGAAAGAGAAAAGCCGCCAAAATGAATTAACTCTGCTTCTTTCTACGACAACAACAACAAACACAATCTTCCACAAACAACAACAACAAGAAGAAATCCTGACTAAAGGATTTATGAGAAATAATTTTTTTCTACAACAAAAACACGCAAAATGCACGCGTGCAGCTGCTGCAACGACAACAACAACAGCAGCAGTGGTAGCAACAACAACAACAACAACGAGCAACAGCACATTCTTAAACTAGCCGCAGCTTCGCAACAACAACAACAACAACCGGCAGTGTCTCCTCAGAAGAACGATCTCAAGGGCAGCCCCACAGCAGGAGCAGCAGCAGCAGCGGCAGCGACAACGACGTGCCTCTCCAGCACGTTGTTGGCGGCGGCAACAACGGTAGAGCTGCTGCAGCCGCACAGAAAGATTAACACTACATCACCAACAACAATTAGAACAATTTAAAAATTTCTGTCAGTGTAACTTATACTTGACGCATCCGCGCGTGTTTGTCGTGAGTGTAGCAGCAGCAGCAGCAGCAACAGCAGCAACCTGTGCCGAAACTGTCAAACCACAGCAGTCAAAAGAAAAAAGAAAAAAAACTAATCGATACGAAACACTCTTGGAAATCAAATCATAAAAAAAATTTTGTATCCCGTACAACACCACACCATATATATATCTTTTATATATCAATATATATATATATATTTTTTGTTTTGTGAGCTGTGGGCCAAGGCATCGAAGCTTAAATGATGGCCGATCATTTAGACGAACCGCCACAGAAGCGGGTCAAAATGGATCCAAGTAAGTGTGGAATAACAATATATCTATAAGTGTCCAAGCCAAAGAAGGAAAAATTATTGAAAAAAAAACGGGGAATTGCAGTGTAAAAGGTTTTCCCAATTTTCTTGCAAAAATGTCAGGTTTTGTGACCATTTGACGGATGTTGTATGACAAATCAAATTTTGGTAGGATTTTTTTCCTATGGCAGCAATAAGGCTATATGTAGTCTAGTCATACGTTCCGTCCGTTTCCGAAAAATGTGCAGCCCCCAAGACTTTCCTTCTCTGCCAGGGTATGAAAAGGACAGACATTTCGAATTTAAAATATTTTTTCAATGCTCCTAAAAATGTGGACTGACAGTCAATACAGATAAAAAAAAAGATTTGCCTCTTTGTGGGCATCGCGATATACATATATACATTTTAAGCCTTAGGGAAATATTCAATAAATTAAAAAAAAATATATATAATTCTAACATGTTTTAAATACCCTTGCAGTTTTTTTAAGACGCTACCATTGACAACAAAAACTGTTTTTCCCACTAGAACTAGTTTTTTGACCCACCGTTTCTATGGCAGCTCTATGCTATAGTAAACCGACTTTTAATAAATTTTTCCAGAATTATGTGGAAGTATAAAAAACTCATATATACCACGATTCGAGACGCTACAATGGAAAACAAAAAAGTTTTTTATACTAGAACTTGTTTTTGAGCGTCCGTTTCTATGGCAGCTATATGCTATAGTCATACGATTTTAATAAATTTTTCCAGAATTATGTCAAAGCATATAAAACTCATATATACCACGATTGGTGACGCTACGATGGTAAACAAAAAGTTTTTCTCACTAGAACTAGTTTTGGGACCGGCCGTTTATATGGCAGCTATATGCCATAGTCATCCGATTTTGATAAATTTTTACAGAATTGTGTGAAAACATCTGAAACTAATATAAACCAAGATTGCTGATGCTACGATGGAAAACAAAAAAGTTTTCTCACTAGAACTTGTTTTTAGAGCGACCGTTCGTATGGCAGCTATATGTTATAGTCAACCGATTTTAATAAATTTTTCCCGAATTATGTCAAAGCATATAAAACTCATATATACCACGATTGGTGACGCTACGATGGTAAACAAAAAAGTTTTTCTTACTTAGACTTATTTTCCGACCGACCGTTTATATGGCAGCTATACGCTATAGTCAACCGATTTTGATAAAATTTTCCACAATTATTTGAAAGCATCTAAAACTCATATATACCACGATTGGGGACGCCACGATGGAAAACAAAAAAGTTTTTCATACTAGAACTAGGTTTTGGACCGATCGTTCCTATGATAAAGTCATTCGATCCGGCCGATTCCAACAAATGTTTAGCCTAGGTGTACTGTAAGGTGTAAACTGAGGTAGGACATGGCTATATCGACTCAGTTCGTCATGCTGATCAGGAATATATATAGTTTAGGGGGTCGGAGATGCATTTTACCCTCAACAGAATCTACAATTTCTCAAAAAAATACAAAAATTTGATAGTTTCTCGTTCTTTGGTTTGTGGTACACATTTTTTATGAAATTGTGTAATTTATTTGAATTTTTCATTTTGCAGCGGATCTTTTCTTTCTGGAGGATAATCTGCCGGACGAATTGGTGTCCTCCAATAGTGGCTGGTCAGATCAGTTGAGTGGCGGCGGTGGTAGCGGCGGCGGCGGCGGCACCAGCGGCGGTGGTGGCTCAGCCGTTGGTGTTCCCACCTCCCAGTCCACTGGCCCTGGTCCCAATAAGCCACCAGCACAGGGACCAGGACCGGGTAATGTTGTTGTAACCACACAAATGAATGGAGGTGGTGGCTCCACCTCCAGTGTGGGCAATGATGATAATTCTGGCAGTGGTGTGGGCAATCAATTGCGTCAAATGCAACATCATCAGCATCTGCAACATTTGCTCCAACAGCAACAGCAGCAACAGCAACAGCAGCAACAAAAAGGCGCCATGGTGGGGCCCGGCATGAATCAATTGGGCAGCAAATCACCCAATCTGCAGTCACCCAATACGGGCATGCAAATGGGCATGGTTAATACAATGCCCATGTCCATATCGAATAATGGCAACAATGGCATGAATGCCATACCAGGTAAGGATACGAAGCAGGCAGCAAAACGAGTTGTTGTTTCTATGGTTTCTTTCCAATTCCAGGCATGAATACCATTGCCCAGGGCAATTTGGGCAACATGGTGCTGACCAACAGCGGCGGCGGCATGGTCAATCAATTGAAATCCCAACCCGGAGGCAGCATGATGAATGCTGTTGTTAGTGGATCCACGGGCGGCGGCGGCGGCTCCGCTGTGGTGGGTGCCAATCAACAGCAAGGCATGCATATGCAACAAAATGGTCCCATGATGGGTCGGATGGTGGGCCAACAGCAGCAGCAGCAACATATGCTACGTGGACCCCACCTCATGGGTGGCGGTGGAGCAGTTGCTGCGGGCAATGGCGGTGGAGGCAACGGTCCCCGCATGCAGAATCCCCAAATGCAGTTGGGTAAGTAGTAGTGGGGGCAGCCCAAATGTGGCTTATTTTAATTCTCTAATTTTCTCTTTTTTTTTTTATATAAAGGTCAACTCAATAGTTTACCCTATGGTGTGGGTAATTATGGTGGTCCTGGTCCCACTGGTGCGGCCAATCCTCAACAGCAACAACAACAGCTAATGGCCCAACAAATGGCTGCACAGCAGCAGCAGCAGCGTGGCGGTGTGGTGCCAGGTTTACCCCAAGGCAATCGACCGGTGGGTACTGTGGTGCCCATGTCCAATCTGGGTGGAGATGGCGGTGTGGTTGCACCGCAGCAGCAGCAAATGAATCCTCAGCAACAGCAAACACTGGGTCCACGTCCACCCCCACCGAATCCCTTAATGGTGGGTCATCCCCAACAGCAACAGCAGCAGCAGCAACAACCCCAGCAGCAACAACCGGGCACCTCTCAAGGCGGCGCCAATCCTGTAAGTGCTGTTGTAGCTCCCGGAGCTGTGGGACCTGGTGTGGCTGCACCACCACCCCCAGGCAACATTTCGGATGAGCGCAAGCGACAAATCCAACAGCAATTAATGCTTCTACTGCATGCCCACAAATGCAATCGCCGCGAGAATTTGAATCCCAATCGCGAGGTGTGCAATGTCAACTACTGCAAGGCCATGAAGGCTGTGCTGGCTCATATGGGCACCTGCAAGCAGAGCAAAGAGTGCACCATGCAGCACTGTGCCTCATCCCGACAGATACTATTGCACTACAAAACCTGCCAGCGTAGTGACTGCATCATTTGTTTTCCCTTTCGCCAGAATCATTCGTTATTTCAAAATGCCAATGTGGTGGGCGGAGGCGGGGCAGCGGGTACGGTTGCCACAGGAGCAGCTGTGGCCACTGGCAATCTTCAGCAGCAGCAGCAGCAGCAGCAACAGAATGTGGTTTTGGGTAACCTGAGTGGCGTGGTGGAGGGCAACAAACAGGCCACACAGCAGGGACCAACGGGAGCCAATCAGAATACAGCCATTGTTTTGCCACAACAGCAACCAGTAGGAGCAGTGCCGGGTAAAACGGAGTTGGCGCAACAATTGCAGGTGCAACAGCAGCAGCATCAACAACAGCAGCAGGTGGTGCAGCAACAGGAACTTAGACGCTTTGAGGGACTTGGACAGGTGGGCATGCTGGCCGCAGGTCAGCAGCAGGGATTGCCGCCGGGCATACGTATGCCGGGTGGGAATCCCGCCTCGGTGCGTGTGTTGGGTGGACCCAACTCGGCGGGTGCGGGCGGTAATGAGGTACTGCAACAGCAGCAGCAGCAACAAATGCTGAATTCTGCCGGCGCTGGCAATGCGGGCAATGGCAGGCGACGTGGCAATGGATCGGGCCTGGTGGAGCAGCCCAATGCATCTCAGCAAATGGGCAATATTCCTGCACCGCTGTCGGTTAATGTGGGTTCACAACAGCAACAGCAGCAGCAGCAACAGTTTAACCCGCAGCAACAACAGCTGGTGGGGGCTCAATCCGAGCAGCTAGCCAAACTGAAGTTGGCCCAAGCCCAGGCACATGTCACCTGCAATAGTCAAGTGCCCGCCAGTGTGCTTATGCCCGCTGATACCTCCAGCACCAGCAACTCCAATCCAAATGCAGCTGCCTCAGCTGCTGGCGGAGCAGGAGGAGGAGGAGGAGGAGGTGGTGGTGGTTCTGCCTCCGCCGACAGTGAAAAAGATTGGCGAGAATCGGTGACAGCTGATTTGCGCAATCACCTGGTCCACAAACTGGTGCAGGCCATTTTTCCCACCTCCGATCCCACCACCATGCAGGACAAACGCATGCACAACTTGGTCTCCTATGCGGAAAAGGTGGAGAAGGATATGTATGAAATGGCCAAGTCCAGATCGGAATATTATCATCTGCTAGCAGAGAAGATTTACAAGATACAAAAAGAGCTGGAGGAGAAGCGTTTAAAACGCAAGGAGCAACATCAGCAAATGTTGCAGCAGCAACAGGGAACATCGAGTCAAGGTCTGCCACAGCAGCAGCAGCCGCAGCAGCAGCAGCCACAAGTGCCGGGTGGTATGACGGGAGTGCGTCCCATCATCAGTCCCATTGGAGGAGTCATGCAACATCAGCAACAACAATTGCGTCCCCAGCTAACTCCAGGTGTGGCTGTGAGTATGTCGGGCGGAGGAGGAGCGACTGGGGCTGGTGGGGCAGGCAATATGGTAACCATACGAAGTCATTCGCCCGGCGGTAACATATTGGCCCTGCAACAGCAGCAACAGCGCCTGCAATTTCCCCCACAACAACAGCAGCAGCCGGGTCAAATGCTGGTGGGTCCGCCAGGACCCAGTCCTGGTGGTGGCATGGTGGTAAATCCTGTATTGTCACCCTTTCAAACCGCCTTGACCAGCCCCGTACCGGGACAACAGCAACTGTTTCAGGCCAATGGCAGCACAGTGGCAGTTGGTGCGGGCGTAGGCAATCCTCAGCTAAGCGAAATGATGAAACAGCGTCTCATGCAGCAACAGTCGGCCATGCTCCTGCCGCAGTCACCCTTCAGCAGTGCCCAACAACAGCAGCAGCAGCAACAACAACCCATCAGCAACAGCTTTAGCTCGCCCATGCAGCATCAGCAGCAGCAGAAAACACAGCAGCAACTGAACAACATGCCGCCCACGCCCACCAGCCTGGAAGCCCTTCAGGCTGGCGTGGGTGGCCCCGTTTCTACGGCTACTGTTTCAGCACCCAGTCCCTCGCCTGGTGGTGGCGGCGGAGCCAGTTTTTTGTCCAATGGACCCATTGGCACTCCCTCAAATACCAATAGCAGCGGCACCACCAACAACAACAACATCAACAACAATCCGCCCTCTGTGTCTAGTCTAATGCAGCCGTTAAGTAATCGCGCTTCGACTCCCCCTTACATACCAGCCTCTCCGGTTCCGGCCACCTCGGCCTCCGGTTTGGCCACCAGCAGTACACCCGCCTCGGCAGCCGCCACTTGTGCCTCCAGCAGTTCGAATGGTAGCAATAGCAATAGTAATAGCACCATTGCCACGACTACCACCACCACCACAGCGGCCAGTACGCCGCAGAGTTGTGCCTCCTCGGCGGCTTCAGTGGCAACGCCCACTTCCACCACCGCCTCCAATTCCACGCTACTGCTGAGTGCGGGCGGCACCACCACCTCCACCTCCACCGTCGCCCGCCTCATGAGCAGCAGCGCCAGCACCAGTCTCTCCTCCCAAATGGCCGCTCTGGAGGCAGCCGCCCGAGATAATGACGATGAGACGCCCTCGCCCAGCCATGATTCCTCCTCGAATGCCAATGGAGGCGGTGCTTCCAAAGGCAAATTGGATTCCATTAAGCAGGAGGATGAGATCAAAAAGGAATTTATGGATGACTCGTGCGGGGGCAATAACGATAGCTCACAAATGGATTGCTCATCGGGGGGCAAGGGCAAAAATGTGAATAACGATGGCACCAGCATGGTGAAAACGGAAGATGGTGGCGAGATTAAGATCAAATCGGAACCCATGGATGTGGATGAGGCAACTGGAGCAGGGACAAGTGGTGGTGGGGCAGCAGGTGGAGCAGATGGTGGTGCCTCAACGGCCGAAGGTGGTAAAGATGATATCAATGGCTCATTGGAAGGTGGGACATCGAGCAGCGCAGGAGATATTAAAATTAAAACGGAGACAAAGCCACTGGTGCCCGAACCCCTGGCGCCAAATGCGGGGGATAAGAAGAAAAAGTGCCGTAAGTAAAAAAAAAAAAAAAAAAATTAGTATTTAACATAATACACATTTTATTCAACCTCAGACTATCTATCGACTTTTGAAAAACTCTACTCCCAATTTTGGGTTAGTTATCGAACCTTCAGACTATATTCACTCATCTATTATCGAACCCTGTACTTGCTTTTGATCAGATGAACGATGGTAGAGTTACCACCACCCAATTTAAAAAATCCGATCTCACATTTTGTATCCATATCTCCCGAATTTTGGAGTTACTTGTCAACCTTCAGACATACTTCTACCTAATACTAAGCCCCCCGTTTTTCACTACCGTTGAGTTACCACCCAATTTTAAATTTTGAAGTTAAGTTTGTCGAACCTTCTGGACATATATTCTACTTATCAATAGTTATCGAACCCCCATACATTGTTTTCTGATCAGATGAAAGATGGTAGAGTTGCCACCCCCTCAATTTGAAAAAAATCTCAAATCTTCCCACAATTTTGGAGTTAAGTTAGTCGAACCTTCGAGACATATATTCTACTCATCAATACTTATCGAGCCCCCGTACATAGTTTTTTGATCAGATGAACGATGGTAGAGTTACCACCCCTACAATTTGATAAAAATCGCATATCTTCCACAATTTTGGAGTTAAGTTAGTCGAACCTTCGAGACATATATTCTACTCATCAATACTTATCGAGCCCCCGTACATAGTTTTTTGATCAGATGAACGATGGTAGAGTTACCACCCCTACAATTTGATAAAAATCGAATATCTTCCACAATTTTGGAGTTAGGTTGTTCGAACCCTCTAGACATATATTCTACTTATCATAACTTATCAAGCTCCCATACATTGTTTTCCGATCAGATGAACGATAGTAGAGTTGCCACCCCCACAATTTGAAAAACTCTTCAGAACTCCCACAATTTTGGAGTTAGGTTGCTCAAACCTTCTATAGACATATATTCTACTCATCAAAACTCATTAAGGCCTCATACTTCGTTTTCCAATCAGATGAACAATAGCAGAGTTGCCACCCCCACAATTTAAAGAAAAAAGAAGTCATATCTCCTATAATTTTAAAGATAGATTGTTCATTTAAATTGTCATTTCATATCGATCCACCATACACCGTTTCCAAATCAGAAGAACGATAGTCGAGTTAACAACAAATAATTACGATGGGCAGCACTGGCCGTATATATTATATATAGTATAGGCCAAGTATATTACTAATTATATTTAATCTGCCCTTTTTCAGAATTCAATCCCGAGGAGCTGCGCACCGCCTTGCTACCCACATTGGAGAAATTGTTTCGCCAGGAGCCCGAATCGGTGCCATTTCGTTATCCGGTTGATCCGCAAGCTCTTGGCATACCCGACTACTTTGAGATTGTCAAGAAGCCCATGGACTTGGGCACCATACGCAATAACATACTCAATGGCAAATACAGCGATCCCTGGGAATATGTCGACGATGTTTGGCTTATGTTTGACAATGCCTGGCTCTATAATCGTAAAACATCGCGTGTGTATCGCTATTGTACAAAGGTAAGCAAGAGAGGTTATATGGCAGGAGAGGAGAGTTTTTTTTAACTAACGTGTATTCTATTGCAGTTGTCGGAAGTATTCGAGGCGGAAATTGATCCGGTGATGCAGGCTTTGGGCTATTGCTGTGGCCGCAAGTACACATTCAATCCGCAAGTGTTGTGCTGTTATGGCAAACAATTGTGTACCATACCGCGCGATGCCAAGTACTACAGCTACCAGAATAGGTATGTCCCCTTTTGCCATTCCTGTTGTTCCTCCCTATAAAAGACAAATCAAGCTACTAGAATCGATCTGGTTTGCACTTGTTGCAAACACAAGGTCCCTTTAGTTATTGGTTTTTTGTTAGTTGTGAAATGTTTTTAGACAACTCTCGAGCGCTTTTGATATCATTTATTGAATCACATTTATCGATTTGCAATTTGAAATTGTCCGTATATAAAACTGCCTTCTTGTTGTTTGTATTGCCACCACATTTACCTACCACTCTCTTTCTATCTCGTTTGTTGTATGTGTTTTTGTGTATCGTCTTCGTGTACGTGTTTCTTCAGTGTGTTGTTCCTTGTTGTAAATGCCATTAAATGTGTAGTTAAAATCACTCGAAACACACACACACACACACAATCACACTTAAAGATCAACTCCGTTGTTGTGCCTTCTAATGCGTATTTTCTGCTGCTTTAATGCTCGTTATGCTCTGCTTGCTCTGTCGTCGGTTCATACTACACTAAGGCAAAAACTTTTGGATGGGTCACACTTTGTTTTCCTAATTTATTTTTCATCTAAAGCTTTTGGAAAAATCGAACAAATATTTCGTATAATTCCGATTTGACAATAGTTCTCTGGCTTAGTCAGCCTGGCCAACAAGCATAGAAAATTGAAAATCCTCTTTTAATATAAATTTTGTGAACTACTACTAGGGGGGTATCCAAAGTTAAATTCATCCATTTTTTGACACGTTATTTTATATAACTTAACTATATATAATAACTTGTTATACCCTTGCAGAGGGTATATTAAAATTGTCACGATGTTTGTAACGCATAGAAGGAAGCATCTCCGACCCCATAAACTATATATATTCTTGATCAGCATGACGAGCTGAGTCTATATAGCCATGTCCGTCTGTCCGTCCGTCTGTTTCTATGCTATCTCCTCCCTCAGTTTTAAAGCAAAAGTCTTTAACTACACATAGGCTGCACATTTGTCGGAATTGGCCGGATCGGATGACTATATCATATAGCTGCCATAGGAACGATCGGTCCAAAAACAAGTTCTAGTGAGAAAAACTTTTTTGCTTTCCATCGTAGCGTCACCAATCGTGGTATATATTAGTTTTATATGCTTCCACACAATTGTGGAAAAATTTATTAAAATCGGATGACTATAGCATATAGCTGCCATATAAACGGTCGGTTCAAAAACTAGTTCTAGTAGGAAAAACTTTTTGTTTTCCATTGCAGCGTCACCAAACGTGGTATATATTTATTTTATATGATTCCACACATTTCTGCAAAAATTTATCAAAATCGGATGACTATATCATATAGCTGCTATATAAACGGTCGGTTCAAAAACTAGTTTTAGTGAAAAAAACTTTTTTATTTTCCATCTTAGCTGCACCATTCGTGGTATATATTAGTTTTATATGCTTCCACACAATTCTGGAAAAATTTATCAAAATCGGATGACTATAGCATATAGCTGCCATATAAACGGTCGGTGTAATAACTAGTTCTAGTAAGAAAAACTTTTTTGTTTTCCATCGTAGCATCACCAATCGTGGTATATATTACTTTTATATACTTCCACACAATTCTGGAAAAATTGATCGAAATCGGATGACTATAGCATATAGCTGTCATAGGAACGATCGGTCTAAAAACTAATTCTAGTGAGAAAAACTTTTTTGTTATCAATGGTAGCGCCTTTCGAAACCTGCAAGGGTATTTAAAACATCGGCGTAGCCGATGTTAGCCTGCTATTTTTTTTTTTTTTTCAATTTATTTATTTATTTATAGTTCAACAAAGTACTATTAGGTCCATTTTCTAATGTTCCCTTTTTGTAAATCCAGGTGCTTATTGAGAGAAAATATGCAGCCTACTGTAAGGCCGCAGTTAAAATCATTCGAGGGTCGTCGTAGACACAAGCAAAGCTGTTTTAAAAGGCATCCTGTATTTTCTTAATAAGCACCTGGATTTCCAAAAAGGTTAAATTAGAAAATGGCCCTTAAACTTTACAGAGATTGAGTAAGAAAAGACAATAAATTGTTTCTTATATCTAACAAAGAGAATTGTTTAGAGAATAAGGTGAAATACATGTTGTAAAGCAGGCAAAGGTTACGGAAGGGTGCATACTTCTAACACGACAGCAGCTTGTGAGGAAAAATCACGCTATGGCAGATTCTATGATTTTTATGGGAAGAGGGGAGATCAATTAATAGAAGTCTATGCTCATATGAAGGAAGATGTCTGTTCGTATTCCAGTTTAGGCCACGGTTGCTATATATATTTTTGGCCTAATAATGAAAACGCGAATATTTATGATCAACAATGGTTTTATTGTTTTTCAAAGTATTCACTTTTGCATGCGCTCAAACCAATTGTCGAAGCACTTTTTCCACTCCGATTGAGACACCTCCAAAACAATGTTTTGAACTCTTCAACAGCATCTTCTGGCGACGAAAATCGTTGACCACGCATTTTTCCGTGGATGTGCGATTATATTTTTTCAAAATTTCTTTGCACCAATCCACACGAGCCTTTTTTTGAGCGATTGTCAAATTGTGCGGGATCAAACGAGAGGTGTTCAGAAGAAACTTCATGACGTTTGCTTCATCGTGTAAATCCCAATGTGTATCTTCTTAGGTTGCTATTTATATTTCTATCCTAATAATGAAAACGCGAATATTTATGATCAACAATGGTTTTATTGTTTTTCAAAGTATTCACTTTTGCATGCGCTCAAACCAATTGTCGAAGCACTTTTTCCACTCCGATTGAGACACCTCCAAAACATGGTTTTGAACTCTTCAACAGCATCTTCTGGCGACGAAAATCGTTGACCACGCATTTTTCCGTGGATGTGCGATTATATTTTTTCAAAATTTCTTTGCACCAATCCACACGAGCCTATTTTTTGAGCGATTGTCAAATTGTGCGGGATCCAACGAGAACAAACCTTTTTTACGCCCAGGTGTTCATGCAATATCGAATGTATGCGGGTGGAAGAAATGCCCAAGGATGACTATCTCACGGTTATGTCACATGACGATCTTGCATTATCAGTTCACGCACGGCATCAATGTTTTCTGGCACAACGACTGTTTTTGGACGACCTTCGTCTTGAAATAGCGTCGCCCGCGATTGAATTCATTAAGCCAATTTTTCACAGTGCCCATATCGTTGCACTCTTGTTGTGATAATCCACGTCGAAAGTTGTGAAAAATGATTGCACGAAAATGTTCACGAGTTAATTCCATTTTTCTGCCGAGGTAAGTTTTTGATTAATCGTTAATCGATATCAAACGTGGTCACACATGAAAGAGTTGTATGGAGCTGGTCCTAAAATGGCTAGAAGTGACTTAGGCGAGAAACTTGAGCAACCCACGTAAGACTTCTAACTTTTGTCGAAACGAACCGCTATTTTTTTCAAAAGAGATTCGGTTCAAGGTCCCGGTTCACAGTAGGAGAAAAGTCGGAATTCCAGGTTGGGTAGATGCAAAGCCTATTTTTTTTTGGGGAAATTCAATAAGTGGTTCTTAAACTATCGATAAAACTAGCCCTAAAAACATTTTCACAAAGGCAAATCATCCTACTGTCAAATTTATTATAATATAAATATTTATATATATATTATTGTCAACAACTTTTCTAATCCCAAAAAAACACTTTTATTTTTCTCTTTTTTTTTATTTTTTAATTCGTATAAATGTGTCTCTCGCCTCATCTAATGCTTATGTTTTAACTGTGTGTGTGTGTGTTGTCGTCGTCTTCTTAAACAATTTAATCCACCACCACCAACCACTCAACTACACACCACAACAAAATTACGCACCACCACCACCACACAAACCCATCACAAAAATGTAACGAAAAACAGTCTAAAGGAATACGGTGTTGCCTCAAATAGATATACATTTTGCCAAAAGTGCTTTAATGACATACAAGGAGACACCGTCACACTGGGCGATGATCCGCTGCAGTCGCAAACGTAAGTAAAAGTCATTGAGAAAACCCAACCCAACCCAACCACCCCCCTAACTAAAACCGCATTACAACATTCCTTCTTCAGCCAAATCAAAAAGGATCAGTTCAAGGAGATGAAGAACGATCACCTGGAACTGGAACCCTTTGTCGATTGCCAGGAATGTGGACGCAAACAGCATCAGATCTGCGTCCTCTGGCTGGATTCCATTTGGCCGGGCGGCTTTGTCTGTGACAATTGCCTGAAGAAGAAAAACTCCAAGCGAAAGGAGAACAAATTCAATGCCAAGCGATTGCCCACCACCAAACTGGGCGTCTACATTGAGACGCGAGTGAACAACTTCCTGAAGAAGAAGGAGGCTGGTGCCGGTGAGGTGCACATACGTGTGGTCAGTTCCTCCGATAAATGTGTCGAGGTTAAGCCGGGTATGCGTCGACGTTTTGTGGAGGGCGGCGAAATGATGCAGGAGTTTCCGTATCGGGCCAAGGCCCTATTTGCCTTCGAAGAGGTGGATGGCATCGATGTCTGCTTCTTTGGCATGCATGTGCAGGAATATGGCTCCGAGTGTCCGGCCCCCAATACGCGACGCGTGTACATTGCCTACCTCGATTCGGTGCACTTCTTTCGACCGCGTCAATATCGCACGGCTGTTTACCATGAGATACTTTTGGGCTATATGGACTATGTGAAACAATTGGGCTACACCATGGCGCACATATGGGCATGTCCTCCCTCAGAGGGAGACGATTACATATTCCATTGTCATCCTACGGATCAGAAAATACCCAAACCGAAACGCTTGCAGGAATGGTATAAGAAAATGCTGGACAAGGGTATGATTGAGCGCATCATACAGGACTATAAGGATATCCTGAAGCAGGCCATGGAGGATAAATTGGGCTCGGCAGCCGAGTTGCCATACTTCGAGGGTGACTTCTGGCCCAATGTGTTGGAAGAGAGCATCAAGGAGCTGGATCAAGAGGAGGAAGAGAAACGCAAACAAGCGGAGGCTGCGGAAGCAGCGGCTGCGGCGAATGTGAGTAGAAAAAATATATATATATATGTCTGAGTGTGTGAGGTTAAGGGGATCTCTTCTACCTTTGAACAGTGTTTTATGAGTGTTTTTTAAAAAAATTCTGGAGAGAAAACCATAAAAGCTTTTTCAATTTAATTTTTTGTTTTGAGTAATTAATTAATTATATTAGAATATAAAAAAAAAAATGTTTGCAATTCGAGGGCTGTTCTAAAAGTTATCGGCCTGCCAATTAAGGTTTCCCAAAAAAAGGTGTAGAGATCCCTGATCCCAAATTCCTGATCCCAGATGCCTGATCCCTGATCCTAGATCCCAGATTCCTGGATCCCTAATCCCAGATCCCTGATCCCAGATCCAGGGTTTTATTTTGCAAATTTAATTTTAATTTGTGTTTTCCTCTCTCTCACCACCCTCCCCCCTTTAGCTCTTCTCCATTGAGGACAATGAGGTCAGTGGCGATGGCAAAAAGAAGGGCCAAAAGAAGGCCAAAAAGTCCAACAAATCGAAGGCGGCGCAGCGTAAAAATAGCAAAAAATCCAATGAACATCAATCGGGCAATGATTTATCCGCCAAAATCTATGCCACCATGGAGAAGCACAAGGAAGTGTTCTTTGTCATACGCCTGCATTCGGCCCAATCGGCCGCCAGTTTGGCGCCCATACAAGATCCCGATCCGTTGCTCACCTGTGATCTAATGGATGGCCGTGATGCATTCCTGACCCTCGCCCGCGATAAGCACTATGAGTTTTCTTCTCTACGTCGCGCCCAGTTTTCTACCCTGTCCATGCTCTATGAACTACATAATCAGGGTCAGGATAAGTTTGTCTACACGTGCAACAATTGTAAGACCGCAGTGGAGACGCGCTATCATTGCACTGTCTGTGATGTGAGTATATTAAGGTGGTATGATAATATATTTAATTTAATCCTCCTCCTCCTCCTCTTCCTCCTCCTAGGACTTTGATCTGTGCACCGTGTGCAAGGAGAAAGTGGGTCATCCACATAAAATGGAGAAATTGGGCTTCGATCTGGACGATGGCTCAGCGCCGGCCGATTTGAAGCAGGCCAATCCACAGGAGGCACGCAAACAGTCCATACAGCGTTGCATACAATCCCTGGTCCATGCCTGCCAATGTCGCGATGCCAATTGCCGTCTGCCCTCGTGCCAGAAAATGAAGCGTGTGGTGCAGCATACCAAAAATTGCAAACGCAAGACCAACGGCGGCTGTCCCATCTGCAAGCAACTGATTGCTCTGTGTTGCTATCATGCCAAACATTGCCAGGAGCAAAAGTGTCCAGTGCCCTTCTGTCCAAACATCAAGCACAAGCTGAAGCAGCAACAGTTGCAGCAAAAGTAAGTAGAGAGATCACCATAAAATAAATGACTCATTTTCAACTCCCCCATTCTCTCTCTCTCGCTCGTACCCAGACTGCAGCAGCAGCAACTATTGCGCCGTCGTGTGGCCCTCATGTCACGCACAGCCGCCCCCTCGGCCTTACCCGGTCCAGCGGTGGTTAGTGGACCCGTGGTCTCGGCAGGCGGCGGTGTGTCTGTGGTGGGCCAACAGGTGATGTCGGGTCAAGTGGCCGGTGGCAATGTTGTCATGCCACCCGGGGGAGCCGGTGGTTTGTCGCCCTCTACAGTGCCCGTGCCCTCACCTGTGTCGACTAGTGGCCTGGCTGGTGGTGGCATGACCTCGCCACATCCACATCAGCCGGGCATAGGCATGAAACCTGGCGGTGGTCACTCGCCCTCACCCAATGTGCTGCAGGTGGTGAAGCAAGTGCAGGAGGAAGCGGCTCGTCAGCAGGTACCGCATGGTGGTGGCTTTGGTAAAGGTGTTTCCATGGCGCCGCCTGTCATAAATCGTCCCCTGGGTGTGGGTTTGCCCAATCAGGTGGGTGTGGTGTCCAATCAGCTGGGAGTGGGCAATCAGCTAACAAATACCAATGCTGGCCCGGGTTCGGTAGCCGGAGGCAATTGTGGAAATGTGCTGAACGCCAACAACTTGCTGGCCATGGACCAATGGGGCGGCGGAGGAGGTGTGGGTGGTGCTGGCCAGCAGCGTTATGCCAACAATGCAGTGGTCCAAGGGCAACCAGGCATGCGCCAGCCACCCAATCAGCTGATGCAGCCGAATGCCATGCAACAGCAGCCCCCACAGATGATGGGCATGCCGCCCAACCAAATGGGCGTGGGCCAAATGCAGGGAGTGCAGGTGGGGGGTCCCTCACCCCATGGCATGGGCATGGGTGCACCGCCCATGGGCGTTGCTGGTGCGGCCGTACGACCACCGCCCGGGCAGGCGGGTCAACCCAATATGGCCAATGGCCCGCCGCTAAACGCCCAGCAGTTGAACACCCAGCAACTGGCTCAGATTATGCAGAAAATCAAGAATAATCCCACAAATGAGAGTAACCAGCACATACTGACCATTCTAAAGCAGAATCCTCAGATAATGGCCGCCATCATTAAGCAGCGCCAGCAGAGTCAGCTGAATGCGGCAGCCAGCGGAGGTGGCGGTGCGCCCGTTGGCGGTTTGCAGCAACAGGCGGGCAATGGCCCGCAGAATCCCCAGCAGCAGCAGCAACAACAACAACAGCAGCAGCAGCAACAACAAGCAGCAGCAGCAGGTGATGCAGCAGCAACAAATGCAGCACATGATGAATCAGCAACAACAACAACAGCAGCAACAACCAGGAGGTCCCCAGCAAATGAATCCTCAGCAGCAGCAGCAGCAGCAACAACAGCAGCAGCAGGTGAATCTCATGCAACAACAGCAACAAGGCGGACCAGGTGGTCCCAGTGGACCGCATCAGCGTATGCCCAACATGCAGAATACACAAATGATGCTGCCAAATCTGCCGCCCGGCGTAACCAGCCAAGGTGGAATGGTAAGCATTTTTGAAGCACTTTTTTCAGTCCGATAATTGTAGGTCAGGGTGGGATATGAAAAGGTAATGAGTAAACTCGCTCCACTCCACCCCACAGAAGTAAGTGAAACAGAAAATCCGAGTCTTTTCACTTGTGGTTGCATGTCATAGAGCAGGACAGAATCATGCAAAACATTTAAATGCGACGTATTGTCCGTGACCAAACCATTTCAAATTCGGTTTATCGTAGGATCTGCTTCGGGAGAGTTGGTCAAATCGAAAGTGTAGACAGTGTTGCCAACGCCTCCTCAAAAATAAAGGACAGATGACCCTTGAAAAAAAGATAGAAAACGGACAGATTTTTTTTAAAAGGACAAAAAAACAGGACAAATGGTAAAGCTGGGCTTACTAGGCGTATCGGCCCCAATTCTATCCATATTTTAAGTATGCAGTTTTAGAGTACATCAACGAAAGTAATTTATTGATTCTTTTTTAAACATCTAGTACCAACCCTGAATTTTAGATTTTTATCATTTCCAACACAAGCGTTTTTCGGAACAATTACCCATTCTAAAAATTCCCAAATTTGTATGGCAATAGCTGGCATGTCAGGACTCCCCCATAAGAATTTTTCTGAATCTTAAAATGCAATCCGCGACTTACAAAATCCTGCGAAATTTTTAACTTCGAATATTGTAGACTTTTAGTTGGGGTACCACTTTTATATTAAACATGATTAAAGTTGTAAAATTAAAAAAAAAAACAAAATGTTAAAAAACTTCTTGAAGATCTCATTAGACAAAGATCGGTTTGGCTATATATGCATTGTTGATCGTGGCTTTCACCATGTTATGGAAGATTTAATTAGATATTGTTCGATAAATAAACTTTATCTAAAAAGATACATTTATTATACATAATCATATACATTTTTTATCCAGGATATATAATGATAGCATTTTATAGCCTTTTGGGAGAAAAGTAGCAAATTCTTCATCAGCAGATGGATAACAAAATCTTAGCAAAATAAAAATCCATATGCAGGAAAGCATATTTTTAATACAATAAATTCGGCAAACATCTAGATGTAGCAAGGAAATTTCTTATCTCCTAATAAACTAATTGATCCGAAAAAGAGCTCTCAAAAGCTTTATAAAGGATGAATTAATATGTGGCTGAAGAAAACACAAAGTTTTGTTTCAAACAGTTTCTTCTCTGGATACTATGAACTTTTTTGAAACAACTGAAAAGGACCTTACTATGGCGGTATCCTTCTTGATAGAAATTACTGATGAGCTTGGGAGTTTTTCAAAGCAAAAAAGAATTTAATTCAAATTAAATTGAGTTCGCTACATATTTTTAGCGAAACATATAAATTCTATATTGCGTACGTTTCGCAGTCTGTGGATTTTCAGGAAAAGTAGGCAATTGGTGTGAATTTATAAAGCTAATTTATAAAACTAAAAAAAGGATGAAAAAGGGATAGAACAAAATAAAAAAGGCATTTTTTCCGGATAGGGGACAAATCAACATTTTTCCGGAAATGCCAGTTTTAAAAAGGACAGATCTATCCGGAAAAAGGACAAATTGGCAACACTGAGTGTAGAGAACCAACTTTGGTTTTCTGCTTATAACTCGAATATCGAATATCGTGGCAAAAATCCAAATTAATTGGAATTATATGTTCCATACTCTTCAAACCTCTAGCTCCTTACCAGCTGTGAGATCTTTATTTTTTATTTTTTGCCACGTCCCCCAAATCGTTCCCTCCTCCTATCCATATAATCAATTATTAAAATTCACTTTATTCCCATTTTTCAGCCCAATCAGAACTGGAGTAAAATGCGCTACTTACAAATCAATCAATATCCACCACCTTACCCACAACGCCAGCGTGGCCCCCATATGGGCGCGGCTGCCGGTCAGCAACAGTTCCCTGTGGGCGCTGGTGCTGGTAATTTCAATGCTGGTGGCACGGCTGGCGTGCCTGTGGGTGTTGCTGGTGTACAAGGCGGACCCGTTGCCGACCAATATGCCATGGCCAATGCGGCGGCTGCCGCTACCAACAATATGCTCGCTGGCGTTAAGCCTGGCCCCCAGCAACAACAGCAGCAGCAGCAACAGCAGCAGCAGCAAATGGGCGTGATGCCACCAGGTATGCAACAACAACAACAGCAGCAAATGATGCAGGTGGGCGGCATGCCAAATGTTCAAAATCAAAATCCTGCCGGCGTGCCCGGGTCTCAGGTAATGGGTCCCCCCACGCCGCACTCGCTGCAGCAGCAGCTGATGCAATCGGCAGCCCGCTCATCGCCGCCCATACGTTCACCACAGCCCACACCATCGCCACGCTCGGCCCCCTCACCACGAGCGGCACCCTCAGCCTCACCCAGGGCGCAACCCTCGCCGCATCATGTGATGAGCAGCCATTCGCCGGCACCGCAGGGACCCCATGATGGTGGTATGCACAATCATGGTATGCATCATCAATCGCCGTTGCCGGGTGTGCCGCAGGATGTGGGTGTGGGCTTGGGCGTGGGCAATCAACCGGGTGGTGGCAATGGTGGGGCACTACCCGATGCCTCTGATCAATTGACGAAATTTGTGGAGCGGCTCTAGTGCAACGATATGATGACGAACGCCGCCGCCGCATATCGCTATAATGGACCGGCATCGCATTACTTTTGATGAAACCAGGGAACTATTGTGTTACATTTATTTTTGCCAGCCCACAAGATATTATCGAGAGATATCAAACGAAAATCGATATTTATCGATATCCAATATTTGTTTGAATTGTACAAAATCGATTAAAATTATGAATTTCGATAATATTGTAAAATTAAATTTAAGCTTTAGTTATACCCCCCCCCCCACCCCCCACACCCCCCAACATATCGAGACCCAAGTTTATGTTGCTGTTGGGGCTCGATATCTAATATATAGTTTAGGACGCAACTTTTTGAACAAAAAGCAGACCACATAATAATAAACATATATTTTCAATCCCCACTCCCCCCATCCATCCTCCCATCTACTTACCTACTTTCAATGTAAAAACGTAAAACGTTCTCCAAAATATGTTACAACTTGACTTAAATTTTAAGATATTTTTTTTTTATGCTGAAGAAAATTTCTTTTCAAATACTAAAAAAAATTTGTGTGTTGTATAATATTTAATTTTCCATGTTCGTTTTTTGTAATTTTATTTTTAAGCTAAACTAAAACCAAGTGTTTTAGCGAGACTATCAACAACTATCACACAGAGCACATAGACTAGACTAAAAACAACAACAACAACAACAAGCATAGGTTATAAATTTTGAATGATGGGTACTACTTATTACTACCTAATACTTACTTACATATATGTAAAATATGTGCTCCTTATAGGAGCTTTAAATTAAAAGCAAAAAACGAATTGGGAACATTACCTAGAAATAGAGACATATTTTTTATATACAACACCAGAATGCACGCGCGCTCGATTGAAAAACTTCCAATTTAACGACAGACAACAATAAGCAAAAAAAGAAAAGCAGAACGCGAACCACAAAAAAAAAAAACAGAGAAACACCAAACAACAGCCGTTTAACAACCGAATAGCAATAGCCAAAATGTTTGGTCCTACCACAAAAAAAAAAAAACCCAAACATATATACACCATATATATATATATATATATACATATAGAAATAGAATTAAAATTGTACATAAAAACCTTTTTTAAATTTAGTATTTGATTTTGTGATAGACTAACTAAATTTGCAACAATACACACCGTTCTCTAAAGAAGTCGTCTCTAAACCAGCAAGAAAGTTGGGAGGTTGTTATAGTTTGTTTTTAACGAAAAAAAATAGATCACATTACATAGGGTTACAAATTTCACCGAACTGTAAGAGCCCCCGAGTATAGCCCTTGCCCCCATACTTGTATTTAAAAATGGTTAGTTGATTCACTTTATTTATACGTATGTGTGTGATTTAAAAAAAGTTACAAGTCTTAGTTAAGCGGGCATTTTTTTTAATAAGAGAAGTAGTTATAGACCAAAAATTGCTCGGAGAAATAATACTTATAAAATTTAATTGAAATTTATTGCACTCGTATGTTCGAGTAAACCAAATTAAATTTTATAAGTATTATTTCTTCGAGCAATTTTTGGTCTATACAACTTCTCTTATCCATAAAATGCCCGCTTAACTAAGACTTGTAACTTTTTTCGAACCGAACCGAAAGTTTTGGTTCGGAACAGGTTCAGGTTTAGCTAATTTTGTTCAGATAACTTTAATAACAAGAGCCAATCACTGATACTGCTTCACTCAAATCAAATGAAATATGCAAAAATAATTTTTGGGCCATATCATTAGACTCAACGGGTTTCAGAAAGTGAGGAAGTGCTATACTCGAGCAGCGTTCTGTTTTTTTTTTTGGCATGAAATGATTTATTGGTGTCAACTTCCAGCAAGAAGTGATGATAAATGCAGCTCCAAACGTTCAAAATTTCTAGAATTTATAATTTTTTAAAGCCTTTTTGAGTTTGAGACACAGATTTATGTTTAGTCTTCCTTAATATTAATAGAACTGTAACCGCTGCTGGACTGTGTTTGAACTGATCTTCTGCCTCGCGACTTGAACAACAAAAATTAATTCATCATCAACAAAAATAAGTGATCCCTAGCTTATTTATTAAACCGATATACATATGTAGAAATATCAGCTAATATTTATTAGATTGAAGATTGATTTTTTTTTTTTTTTATAAGAAGCGACAAGAGAGAGAGAGAGCCTCAATAAGATTATACAAAGTTGCCGCCGCCCAAAAAAAAAAAAAAAACAAAAACGAGGAGAGTGTAGCAAAACAACAAAGCAAAGCGTCAAACATTTTTTGTAAATTATATATATACATTTATATATATATATAGATAACATAGATTAACTTAGTTCTAGTTACCAACCAACATATGTCTAAAGCAAAGAAAATCACCATGTAAACTGCGCATAAAAAATGCCTTGAAAATAAAAAAACAAAAACAATTGCGTTAACAACCAAGCAACATTAATTGTAAATAATATTTAAAAAAAAGTATACATATAATATTGCCCTTTAGTGTTAAATACCTAAAATATAGTATATACTTATACATACTGGCTGGTGGCTGGGCCTACCAAAAAACGCGCGCCTTCAGGCAGCTGCCTACAATCAAAAAAAAAAAAAAAAAAAAAAACAAAAACCGAGACACCAAATCGTAAATAATTAAACAATTTTAATGTAATATATATATATATACAAACAACCCCCTTTAGTCAAGGCCTTGCCGCCGTGGCCTTGAAACGTAATGGAAACGAAACACAGTAACATAATGCTGCCTTTTTAATAGCAGCCGCCGGTGGCGTACGATTTGGCTCAGGTTCCAGCCGCCACCCTCTGCTTTTGATTCAATGAACAAATTTAAGTAAAACAATTAATTTTTCTCTTAATATTAAGCAAAGATATAGAGAGCATATTCCAAAACTATTTGTGATTACAGCTATAGAGAAAAAAAAAAGAGAAAGCAACACAAAAAAAAACGCATTAATTAATGAGATAGATCCACACTGGCTAAAATGAACAACAATTGTAAATTATAATTAAAAAACATTTATTCTAAAAACGTTGCCAGATACAACAACAAAAAACAAAACTTTTAAGCAAACCCCGAAAAATGCGAGAAACATATAGTTAAGTCAAGTGTAAACCAAGCCTTAGTAAAAAAAAAGAACTAGTTCTAATAATAACAACAACTAATATTAACAAATTATAATATATTAAAACACGGTTAAAATTATAATACTTACTTGTAAAATAGATCTAAAACAAACGCCGACTTTAATTTTTTTTTTTTGTGTAATTTAATGCATATTTTTATATTATGATTATTATGATTAATATTTTTTATTGTTTTACCAATCTCTATTATTTTTTATATTGATTAAAAACCACAAATCACAAAAAAAAAAACAAAAAACACATACACACACACACTGTAATTAATTAAAAAAAATACTATGCTTGCAAGTGTAAAATAAATTAATTTAAATAAAAATTATGAAATGAAAATTAGATAATATGTTCGATTTTACTACAGCTGCAGCAAGGGTATTTAGAATTCGGCGGTACCAAAGTTAGCTTTCCTCTAATTTTCAGGGTTCGTAAAATAATCCAAATTTTTCGTTTACACGCGAGATATTAACACAAAGTAAAATATAAAAGCTGTAAAAAATAATTATTTTCAGACATGAAAATAAACAATTTTACATATGAAAAATATTATATTTTTCATGTAACTAACACGAGCATTTTTGACACTACTGTTATATACATGCGTAAAGAAAGCAGCTCAAATTATGCACATGACTGTAAAAAAC
Organism: Lordiphosa mommai; assembly: GCA_018904225.1. Taxonomy (NCBI): domain Eukaryota; kingdom Metazoa; phylum Arthropoda; class Insecta; order Diptera; family Drosophilidae; genus Lordiphosa; species Lordiphosa mommai. Next base: position 1,726,472 of record JAEIFT010000018.1, read on the forward strand.
AAAGCAACAAACAATTCCATATGTAAAATTTATAATTTTCATGTCTGAAAATAATCTTTTACTTTGATGTTATTTATCATGGCGTGAAAATCATTTTTGTGCATTTTACGAACCCTGCTATTTTTATACCCTTGCAGAGGGTATATAAAAATTGTGACGATGTTTGTAACGCATAGAAGGAAGCATTTTCGACCCCATAAAGTATACATATTCTTGATCAGCATGACGAGCTGAGTTTATTTCTGTTTCTATGCCATCTCCTCCCTCAGTTTTAAAAGCTATCTTGACCAAACTTTGCAAAAAGTCTTTAAATACACAAAGGCTGCACATTTGTCGGAATCGGACGGATCGGATGACTATAGCATTTAGCTGTCATAGCAACGATTTATCAAAAAACTAGTTCTAGTGAGAAAAACTTTTTTGTTTTCCATCGTAGCGTCAACAATCGTGGTATATATTAGTTTTATTAGCTTCCACACAGTTCCGAAAAAAATTTATCAAAATCGGTCCGAAAACTGGTTCTAGTGGGAAAAACTTTTTTCTTTTCCATCGTAGCGTCATCAATCGTGGTATATATTAGTTTTATATGCTTTCACACAATTCTGGAAAAATTGATCAAAATCGGATGACTGTAACATATAGTTGCCATATAAACGGTCGGTCAAAAAACTAGCTCTAGTGAGAAAAACTTTTTTGTTTTCCATCGTAGCGTCACCAATCGTTGTATATATTAATTTTATACACTTCCACACAATTCTGAAAAAATTTATCAAAATCGGCTGACTATATCATAAAGCTGCCAAAGCAACGATTGGTCCAGAAACAAGTTCTAGTGAGAAAAACTTCTTTGTCTATCAATGGTGGCGTCTTTCAACAACTGCAAGGGTATTTAAAATTCGGCGGTTAAGCTTCCCCCTCTATTTTTAGCCGTTTGCTGAAAGTTGCTTTATATTTATGCATATTTAAAAATAATATGTAATTGTTTTGGCTTGGCTTTGACTCTTTTAAACGCTTCCTCCATTAAATAAGCATTCTCCACTCACTTCCTTATCGTGATTTGATAAGCTGCTCAAAAAAAAAAAAACACTTGAAATCGCAGCAGGCCTCTTCAAAAATCAATGTACATAATATCTCATATGCTAAATTTGAATTGGTATTCCATAAGTACCTGCCATTTAACTCTCCCGCTGCCTAATCGAAAGCTGATAAGCAAATAGAAAAACTGAAGAACCTTGGGCAATAAATTGCCCCCACCCGCATAAACAAATTGGTGGATCATTTGATTTAAGACAAATCCGCCTTGTATATTATGCTCAATGGCAACCGGATGATTGGGTCCAAAATCGAAAATGTTACGTACTAATCAAAAATAACCCATTATATGTCGCAGGTGCGTTATAGATAGAGTCCAAGTACAAGAACTCTCAAGTATCAACACTTTGTTTTCTGGTTTGCACTTTGGCAATTGACGTGAGTTTTATTTCCAGGGAAGAAAGCGTTAAGGGGGGGCGAGGGAATTGAGATGCCTATCTGATTACAGATAGCAGTGTAGAGTATGGTGTAGGTGGTGGGGTTACCAGACCATTCATGGATTCACTTGACAAGAGACCTTCAAATTCAGTTCATGGTTAGGGATTGAATAAATGCTTGACTAGGACTCAGACAGATGACTCAACTCGATGATTAAATTTTTTATTATTTCCTGAACTTATAATTTATTTAAACAAGTAACCATCAGCCAATGATTAGATTGGCGCGCCTCGTGTTCTATGTGAGGGCTTCGCGGAGCAAGTGAGAGAGGGGCTGCTTTGATTTTGCTATTCCCACGCCATAAACCATCGGATGAAGATTTTCTTCCTGATTTGTAATCAGGGAATAAACCAAAGAAAAAATCGAAATAGTTTAGCAGATATTGCCATTTTATTGGAGCAATGTCAATACAACCTGAAGAGAGGGTCTTCGATTTTTGAAAAAAATAATTTTGCGATTTTTTGTTTTATATTATTATTATAGCTTGGGCATTCCCCTTTCATCCCCTTCAAACCATTTGCAAAAATTCGAAATAGTTTAGAAGATATAGCCATTTTAGTGGAGCAAAGTTTGTGCTTGAGGAAGCACTCAATACCAATAGAACCTTAAGAGGGGTCATCTACCTTTTTTAAAAAAAATAATTTTTTCGATTTTTTTGTTTTGCATTATTATTATAGCTTAGAGGGTCATTCCCCTTTCATCCCCTTCAAACTATTTGCAAAAATTCGAAATAGTTTAGAAGATATAGCCATTTTAGTGGAGCAAAGTTCGTGCTTGAGGAAGCACTCAATACCAATCGAACCTTAAGAGGGGGTCATCTACCTTTGAAAAAAAATTATTTTTTCGATTTTTTTGTTTTGCATTATTATTATAGCTTAGACATTCCCCTTTCATCCCCTTTAAACAATTTTGAAAAGTTCGAAATAGTTTAGGTGATATTGCCATGTTAGTGGGGCAATCTTTTTGCTAAAGCGAGTATTTTTAACGTTTCTCGAAACCACGTCTTTCGACGCATAATTGATGTAATTCTGGCCCGTACCTCAATCAAGAGGAACGACTTTTTTACTTTTTTTTTACACTAAACTACAAAAAAAAACTTTAAAAATCAATATTTTTTAAATTGCCAATTTTAAACAATTTTTTGAAAAATATGATTGAGGTACGGGCTAGAATTACATCAATTCTGATCAAAACCTCATTTACCGATTTCATTTTCGATAACCTCGAGTCCTGGAATCAGGCCTGATTGGCAGGCCGATAACTTATTGAACGGCCCTCGAACTCCAACTTTTTTTTATTTAATTTATAAATAATACAAAACAAAAAACCAAATTAGAAAAGCTCTAATGGGTTTTCCTCCCTGTTCAAAGGTAGAAGACCACCTTAACCAGAGGATTTATATTTACCAAAGAAAAGTTTTTCCGCTTTTATACATTTTTTTTCTATATCTTAAAAAAAAGAAGTTTAATTCTGTATTTTCTTTCATGTATATTTGAAATAATCATAAATCAGTAAGAAACCGGTACAGTACTGGTATTATTGTTTCGGTATGGTTCCAGGTTTTTCGGTTCCTATTATAACGGTTAACGGTTATCTGGTTACATATCTTCCTTCCTTCTTTTGCAAGTATCAATGTGCATCATTTAAATAGCACATTTTCAAACCTACTCCAAATTTAGCTTAAGGCCTTTCAAAAAATATCTCTCTATTCGTCGGACAAACTCACACCCTGATCAAAGTTCGCCGTTTTATGGTGGGATTTTCCGGGGGTAATTTAATTAAAAAAAAAAAAAACAAAGTTTATAAATCCTCATGAGTTGTCATTATCAGTTGGGTAGGTGGGCGACATAAATTTACACTTTGTGGTCTTCGCACAAATCCCCTGGCCAAATCCAACCCAAAAGAAATAACCAGATAAGACAGCAGATAAAGCGGAGAGTGCAATGCAGGCCAATTGATTAGGAGGAGGTGGCCTCCTTATCGTGGTGGCCAAATCTTATAACAATATTTTTAGATTTCGGTTGGAGTGGCCACTATGGAGCCTATAAAAGCTACCGTTGCCAATCCAAATGACCACACACACACCTTACAGTTTTTCGACGCGGTTTCGATGCGCACGCGTGTTGCGAGTTGATCGTGCAAAAAATAAGGGATTGGGATTATGGAGCGACTAAATATCCTGGCGGTGGCCTTGCTACTGCTGGTGGGAGTGGGTGCCAAAGAGCAATCTAATTTGCTAACTGGCCACTCCACACCCCTGCAGAGTAGTCTGGCCCATCAGTTCTTCATGCTGGCCGCCGAACAGGCGGCTACAGGCGGCAATTTGACGGGCAGCACTCAAATGGACACAAATCGCGTCTACGATAGTGAACGCTGTAAACAGGATGTTACCCGTATACGGGATGCCATCGATAACCTAGAGGAATGGGCCTTGGAATGTAAGCATTTTCATTCCTAAATCAAAAGTTTTATTTAAGGCGCTTTATTGGCTTAATGATAAATTCGATTGCCATTTGCTGAATCGTAAATCAAATTTCAGTTCGGGTTGTAAAAGTTCCGGCGATAAGCGCTAGCTTTTGTGTCCTCCCCAAAAGATTTGTTACGTGGTTAATAACAGCTTTAAATCAGGGTGTCAAACCGGAACCCGAACCGGAATCGTATACCGAAAAGAACCGATTAAAACTCAGAACCAGAACCGGAACCGTTATTATTTATTTTTTGAGAACCGGTATTTCGGAACCATATCTCTAAAACCATTTAACCGATCTTTATAAAATTTTCCCATGTCGATAAGGAAAGAATCATAGGCTATGTCGCAAGTCTGTGAACCTTTTCGAAAGCGGTTTAAACCGGTTCAAAAGTGGTTCAGAGCCATATCTCAGAAGTTATTGAAGCTATGAACCTGGTGTGTGGGTTAGTTATATGAAGACCCGCTAAACCGATTTAATAGTGGTTCAGAGCAATATCTAAGGAAATATTTAAGCTTTGAGCTTGGAGTTAGATATTTTCCGGATGTAAAATGGAATCCGTACCAGTTTGTAAAAAGCGAATGATACTTGACTCATACCCATATGTTCTACAAAATCTACCCAATTTTCATACGATTTCGGTCGTTTTTGGGTGGGATGGGATAAACTCGCTTATAACGGTAATGCATATATATATATATAAGGCACAAACTGAGATAAGGAGTAAAACACGGTAACACTCATGCCAACTCTAAAGTGCGTTCCCCATTGCGCCCTTGCGGGGATTATAAATCAATGTCGCTTATGCAATACTTGGAAAATCCAAATCAAATAATGATTGCTCAACTAATAAGTATAAATAAAAAAAAAAAACAATAAACACTTATCCTTATCGCTGCAAATCCAAAACGTGGGTTCAGCAATTCAAGTGGGTGCACAATTGGGTTAATACTATGAACTTGATAACGTTTTGACTGCATTTTTTGGTTTTCAGTTCCGGACTCTTGGGGTCGACTGCCCATGGGTCTCTTCTGGGGCCATACAATTAGTATGGGTCAGTATGAGGAATGTGTGGCTGCCAGTTCGACCTATGGTGAAGAGATACGCGGACAATATTGCCTGGCCAAATTGAATGTCACGCAATTTTACAGCCAAGTGAAGCGTCGTCATGAGGAATTTGGACGTATTAGCTATAAGCAAACGGATCCGACAGTCTTTGAACTGGGCATTTGTTTGCCCAGTAGTTGCCGGCCCGAGGAATCCGAAAAGTTGCTTAATTACGCTATTGCACATTTCTATGGAACGGATTTGTTCAATTTGGATTACACTTTGGTGCAAGAGAAATGGTGTAAATACGATGCACCCGTGGAGCTACGCGGTGTGGATATATTTGCCATGTAAGTTTTTAAAAGGGTAAAAATATTGGGTGGGCACTATTAATTCCCAACTTCTGACGCACAAAAATTATTGTCACGCCATGATAAATAACATCAATGTAAAAAATAATTCTTTTTGGACATGAAAATAAATAATTTTACATATGGAAAAAATTATTTTTTTCATGTAACTAACACAATTGTTATTTACAGTCATGTGAATAATTTAAGCTGTCTTCTTTACAGGCATGTAAATAACAGTCGTGTCAAAAATGCTCGTGTTAGTTACATGAAAAATATAATTTTTTCCATATGTAAAATTTTGTATTTTCATGTCTGAAAAGAATTATTTTTTACAGCTTTTATATTTTACTTTGTATTAATATCTTGCGTGTAAAGAAAAATGTGTGTTATTATATATATTTTTGATCAGCATGAATATTTATCATTTTTGTACCAAATTCAAGGAAATGCTTTATTCATTCATCTTAAAATTTCTTTCTTGCAGCGTTTTCTTCTCGATGATCGTGGTCTTTTTAATAGCCAGCAGCATCTATGATTATGTACAGACACGCAATGGAGGTAAGTCGATACTCGATCCTCTTGCTTAGAATTATCCACCAAGCATTTCCTTTTTTAGCTCCCAAAAAACCCTTGTTGCTGGCCTTCTCCGTGTTGCACAATGCCCCAAAAATTTTCAATGTGAAAAAAGTCAACAGTCCGAATGTCATCCATTGCCTGAATGGCTTGCGTTGCTTCAGTATGATGTGGGTGGTCTTTGGTCATGGTTACATGACCTTCTACGATCTGCCCCATATCAATCGCAACAAGTTCTACACTTGGGTCCAGACCCCCTTCTCTATGCTGGTACAAAACGGTTCACTCTGTGTGGATACGTTCTTCTTTATGTCCGGTCTGCTCATGTGCTGGGGTGCCTTCCGTGAGCTGGAGAGGACCAAGGGCAAACTGAACATACCCATGATGTATTTCCATCGTTATATTCGTCTCACTCCCGTGGTGGCTGTGGTGGTGCTCTACATCATGTCACTGTATAAGTACAGCGGTGCGGGACCCATGTGGTTCAAATTGGGTATTCAGGATGAACGTTGTAAGGACACTTGGTGGGCCACGTTGCTGTATGTCCAGAATTATGCCTTCCCCTATTCAATTGTAAGTGGCCAGGAAAAGGGATATGTTTTTTTTTTTCAAAATTAATGCTTCTTCCTCTCTCCAGTGCATTTCTCAATCCTGGTACCTGGCCGTGGACACCCAATTGTATTTCCTGTCACCACTCTTCCTGATCCCTCTATGGAAATGGGGCAAGAAGGCTTTGATACCCATTGTCATCTTTGGTCTGCTCTGTTTGGGTTGCACCGTGGCCACTTTTATAGTCAACGACTTTACACTGTTCCGCGTGCAGGATGACCATGTGGATTTGCGTCAACGCCTGACCTACTATCCCACCCATACACGTATACCCACCTGGCTGATTGGTGTGATCTTCGGTTACTTTTTGTTCACACGCAATCGTGGACGGCAAATCCCCCTGGCTAAGCCCTGGGTCATCACTGGCTGGGTGGTGGCCTTCGGCACCATGTTGGCCGATCTGTGGGGTCCCTTCTGGCGCATTCTACCCGACACACCGGACTCCCCACTGGTGGAGGGTGCTCTGTTTGAGCCCCTGAGTCGTACCTCATGGGCCCTGTCCATAGGCTGGATTGTCTGGGCGTGTTACAATGGACATGGTGGCATAATCAACGACTTCCTGTCGTGGGGCTTCTTTACGGGCTTCAGTCGGCTGACCTATTGCATGTATGTGATTCATCGCATTGTACAGCTGGTGAATGCGGCTCGCCTACAAACCGATACCCACTTCTCCGACTATGATGCGGTAAGTGAAAGCATTTGGCAAAAGGTTGACCCTACCTCTACCTAACTCTCTCTCTCCCTCCCTCCCTTCCTCCTTTCACTTAAGATCCTACGCTGGTGGCATGATTTTGGCATTACTTTGACTGCCTCCATTTTTGCCACTTTGGCCTTTGAGGCACCTATTCTGGGCATCGAAAAGGCCATTTTTGGTGGCGGCGGCAACAAGAAGCCGGCAGAGAAGAAACCCACGCCTGGTGAGCTCACCAAAGCCGCTCCAGAATCATCAGCAACACCTGTGGCAAATACTGAGCCGGTGACAGAGATTACGCCTGCCCCAAGCCAGTCGGAGGATCCCTCCAAGGCCTAATCATTGGACCCACATGGGAGGTTAATTTTTTTTTGTTGTTTTAGTTAGATTTATTTATTAAAAAAAATACCGGAAAGTTGAATTCGGTCTACCCTTGTATATTTTTAAATATATTATTTGGATTTTATAAAAACTTAAAGAAACGTGGTTTCCAGAAACGTTGAAAATACTCACGTTAGCAAGAATATTGCTCCACTAAAATGGCAATATCTGCTAAACTATTTCGAATATTTGCAAATGGTTTGAAGGGGATGAAAGGGGCATGTCCAAGCTATAATAATAATGCAAAACAAAAAAATCGAAAAAAATTATTTTTTTTCAAAGGTAGATGACCCCCTCTTAAGGTTGTATTGGTATTGAGTGCTTCCTCAAGCACGAACTTTGCTCCACTAAAATGGCTATATCTTCTAAACTATTTCGAATTTTTTAAAATGGTTTGAAGGGGATGAAAGGAGAATATCCCAGCTATAATAATAATGCAAAACAAAAAAATAGAAAAATTATTTTTTTTCAAAGGTAGATGACCCCCTCTTAAGGTTGTATTGGTATTGAGTGCTTCCTCAAGCACGAACTTTGCTCCACTAAAATGGCTATATCTTCTAAACTATTTCGAATTTTTTGAAAATGGTTTGAAGGGGATGAAAGGGGAATGTCTAAGCTATAATAATAATGCAAAACAAAAAAATCGAAAAATTAATTTTTTATTGGGTTGACCCCCTCTTAAGGTTGTATTGGTATTGAGTGCTCCTCAAGCACGAACTTTGCTCCACTAAAATGGCTATATCTTCTAAACTATTTTGAATTTTTTCAAATGGTTTGAAGGGGATGAAAGGAGAATATCCCAGCTATAATAATAATGCAAAACAAAAAAATCGAAAAAATTATTTTTTTTCAAAGGTAGATGACCCCCTCTTAAGGTTGTATTGGTATTGAGTGCTTCCTCAAGCACGAACTTTGCTCCACTAAAATGGCTATATCTTCTAAACTATTTTGAATTTTTTAAAATGGTTTGAAGGGGATGAAAGGAGAATGTCCAAGCTATAATAATAATGCAAAACAAAAAAGTCGAAAAAAAAAATTTTTTTCAAAGGTAGATGACCCCCTCTTAAGGTTGTATTGGTATTGAGTGCTTCCTCAAGCACGAACTTTGCTCCACTAAAATGGCTATATCTTCTAAACTATTTCGAATTTTTGCAAATGGTTTGAAGGGGATGAAAGGGGAATATCCCAGCTATAATAATAATGCAAAACAAAAAAATCAAAAAAAAAAAATTTTTTTTTCAAAGGTAGATGACCCCCTCTTAAGGTTGTATTGGTATTGAAAGCTTCCTCAAGCACGAACTTTGCTCCACTAAAATGGCTATATCTTCTAAACTATTTCGAATTTTTTAAAATGGTTTGAAGGGGATGAAAGGAGAATATCCCAGCTTTAATAATAATGCAAAACAAAAAAATCGAAAAAATTATTTTTTTTTCAAAGGTAGATGACCCCCTCTTAAGGTTGTATTGGTATTGAGTGCTTCCTCAAGCACGAACTTTGCTCCACTAAAATGGCTATATCTTCTAAACTATTTTGAATTTTTGCAAATGGTTTGAAGGGGATGAAAGGGGAATGTCCAAGCTATAATAATAATGCAAAACAAAAAAGTCGAAAAATAATTTTTTTTTCAAAGGTAGATGACCCCCTCTTAAGGTTGTATTGGTATTGAAAGCTTCCTCAAGCACGAACTTTGCTCCACTAAAATGGCTATATCTTCTAAACTATTTCGAATTTTTGCAAATGGTTTGAAGGGGATGAAAGGAGAATATCCCACCTATAATAATAATGCAAAACAAAAAAAAAATTTCAAAAGTATGACCCCCCTTAAGGTTGATTGGTATTGAGGCTTCCTCAAGCACGAACTTTGCTCCACTAAAATGCTATATCTTCTAATATTTTTTTTCAAATGGTTTTGAAGGGGATGAATTATAAAAAATGCCCCCTCTTAAGGTTGTATTGGTATTGAGTGCTTCCTCAAGCACGAACTTTGCTCCACTAAAATGGCTATATCTTCTAAACTATTTCGAATTTTTGCAAATGGTTTGAAGGGGATGAAAGGAGAATATCCCAGCTATAATAATAATGCAAAACAAAAAAGTCGAAAAATAATTTTTTTTTTCAAAGGTAGATGATCAATACCAATACATCCTTAAGAGGGGTTAAGGATGTATTGGTATTGAGTGCTTCCTCAAGCACGAACTTTGCTCCACTAAAATGGCAATATCTGCAAACCTTTTTTAAAGTTTTTTAAATGGTTTGAAGGGGATGAAAGGGAACTGCGCAAGCTATAATAAAAATGGAAAACAAAAAATTTAAAAAAAAATGTTCTAAGGTAGAAGATGATAAAGGCTGGTTAAAATACCTTAAAATAATCATTAATGAATGCTTTTGGATATAAATATAAATAATAAGGCAAAACAAAAAAATCGAAAAAAAAACAAACTTAAAAAATCGACTGCCAATTCTTCATAAAAATATTGAAAAATATGATTGTGATACGGGCCATAATGACATCAATTCTAATCATAACCTCATTTACCGTTTTTATTTCCCATAACCTGGAGTCCCTGAATCATGGCTATCACCTTTACACCTTTAATGGAAAGACTGAAAACTGATCTGCAATTGGAAATCCGACTGGATACTTATCAAATTAAATTAAAAAATTACCATTGCATGTGTGTGAGTGCGTGTGCGTATGTGCATGTGTTCCAATTGCTAGTTGCAGCGACTGCACATTTTCATGAGCATTTTCACATCATTCGCTTTGTGGGATTATTTTTGTCACCTCTCGACGGCATTTGAGGAATGCTGAGCACTAAAAATAACCAAGTGCAGAAACCTTAAGTTTTTCAAAAGAAGCATCCAAGATGGGTCTAAAAATATATCTACGTATCTAAATGGAAAAAAGAATGCCAGAGTGAAGAGCGAAGTTCTGGTAAATGTCTCTTGGCAGCAATTCAAGTTTAGCAGATCCGGCTTTTGACCTACGCTAAAAAAAAGCAGACGAAAATAGCTTTTAAAAGAAGTTGCATAATCCTACGCCGCAATCATGTATAAAGTCGCCTATAAGCAATAATTATATCAATGTTGAATACATGGTTTTTTTTTTGGAACCATGATGATGGATTTTTCGTTTACCAAATCTTGAACCGAACCTCTTTTGAAAAAAATAGCTTTTATTAATTTTTTAATTATCGGACGACTATATCGACTATATTTTTTTTTTATTCAGCGCAATAGTTGCAGGAGGGTCCCGCTCCCGCAGCCGCGTCATCGCTATCGTCTCCTCGTCCCGCCGCCCCATCCTCATCTCCCACATCCCCGCTGCCCCGATAATCATCAATAATTGCCTGCAGCTCCTGTTGGGCATCCACAAATTCCTGCTCCTCCATGCCCTCGCCCGTATACCAATGCAAATGGGCCTTGCGTCGCAGCATAATGGTACTTCCATCCAACAGGCGCTGAAATAGCGTTTGTATGGCCGTTGTGTTGCCAATAAAGGTGGCCGACATTTTTAAACCACGTGGCGGAATATCGCATATCGCCGTCTTTATATTATTCGGTATCCAGTCCACAAAATTATGCAAATTCTTATTACGCACTCCCGTCATCAATTGATCCACTTCGCGCGGCGACATGCGACCGCGAAAAATGCCAGCGGCCGTCAGTAGCTTGCCCTTGCGCAAGTCAATCGCACACAGTAGATTATTGCTGGAGAAGATTTGCTGTACCAGCTCGGAGACGGTGCCCTTGCTGAACTGTTGCTGCTTGCAGGTAACCAGCGGCGCAAAGCCCGGTATAAGAAAGTGCAAGCGCGGAAAGGGCACCATATTCACATATATTTTCCGTAGTCCCGCATTTAATTGTCCGGGAAAACGCAGACAGGTGGTAATACCGGACATGGTCAAGGCGACAATATGATTGATATGTTCATAGCCGGACATTTTAATCTTTAGATTTCGATTGCATATCTGAAACAGGGCCTCATTGTCCAGACAGAAGGTCAAATGTGAGTTGTTCACCAGAGCCGGTATACTTAGGAGAGCATTATATGGCTCCACCACCACCTGAGACATATTCGGCGAGGGTATGGTAACATAGTTGCACAGCAGATTATCCGGATATTGCTCCACCAAGGCCTCCATTATCAAGGAAGTCAGCCCGGAACCCGTGCCACCGCCAATCGAGTGCAACAATTGAAATCCCTGCAACGAATCCACCGACTCCACTTCGCGCCTCGTATTATCCAGCACCTGATCTAGAATCTCGGCACCATCTGTATGATAACCACGGGCGAAATTATTTCCCGCACTCTCCGAACCGGCCACAAAGTTCTCTGGTCTATACAACTGACTGCTGGCATTCAGGCGCTGGATTGTGCTGGCTTCCGTATCGATGATAATGGTGCGGGCATAGAAACGCTTACTGGCGGTGGCGTTGAAGAAGACATTAATCCGTTCCAGCTGCAGGGCACTGGTGCCGCCAAATCGCCCGGACGCATAGTCCACGCCATGTTCATGTGAGATGACATGCCAGAAGGCATCGCCTATGGCATTGCCGGCTCCGCCTATTTGTAGGGTGACAATTTCGCGCATCACCTCGGCCGACCTAACTAAGAATTTTGTACAGTTTCAAATAGATTACGCCTGCATGGTGTCCAGCCTCTCTCTCCAGAACCTCGCTCGCTCCGTGTGTGTGTGTGTGTGTTTATCGGTGAGGTCCAATGTGGGTGTATAGTCAAAAACAGATTTTGCTAAGCACACCTGGATAAGGGGACGTTAACTGAACTATCTAATAACATTGTCATAGTTTTTTTTCAAAAAATAAAAAAGACATGACCAACTTGAATGGTTTTCCCCAAATTCGGGTCTTTGGAATCAAACTGCATCATGACTTTTTTGAGTTATAACGATGGTTTCGTAAAAAAAATTTTTTTTAAGTTCTTTAACCTCACATATCATTTTACTTATCATAGCCAGTTTTATAACTTGTTTTTACACTCTACATTTAATACGCATTTCCGTTTAGCCATTTTCAAATTTCAATATTGCCCCGCCTTCAATGTGACCAGTACAACCGCACTACTAACGATTGCCAACACTTTCAGTATATGGGCATATTTTGTTTACCCGTGGTTGGTCACACTGGTCGGCTTGGCAGAATTCTTTAGTTGAAAAAAAATCTGTGAACGAATCGAACGCGGGCGCTGCATGTGAATTTTTTGTTATACGGTTCGTGCGCTGCGAGTGTTTTTTTTTTTGTTGTTGTACCTCTCGACTCTCGTCTCGTTGCCGTATGCAATTTTTAGTTTGTTGGCATAGAAAAAAGTTTTCTTATTTACTTCGATTCAAATTACTTTATTTTTTTCCTGTGGCTATCTGTGTTTCCCCTCTCACTGTGTGTGCGTGTATGTGTGAAGAGTAAATCAATTAAAAATCTATCAGAAATATGGAAATGATTTATTCTCAATAGTTTTCGCCAAAATTTTAATTAAATACAGTCCTTATGTATGTTAATTATAATAATTGTACTTATTATTATTTTTATAATTTTTCAATTTCTTTTTTTATCATAAAATTTTAGTCCAGTCTAATTTCCAGTCCACCCTAATATATATTTTGTTGGGACTGATAATCTGAGAAGTAAAAGAAGTGGTAACTTTGAGTGACCGCCACACTAGTAATAGTTCCACCATGGTTTTTGTTGTTGGAATTTCTTTAGTGTGACCGCGCGCGCGCAACGTCTTGTATTGTATTTTTGTTAAGTGTTGTTTTTCATTCCTTTTTCTAAAAGTTAAACCATAAAAATAAAATATAATTGAAGAAAATTAAACAAAAAAAAAATCAAAAGCAAAGTCACAACACACACACACACCATGTTCACCGAGGAGGGCATCTTTCCCATAGGCGACGGCCTGCTGGATGTCGATGCCGAACGCCTGAAGGGATTACTTGTGTCGCATGACATCAACGAGATCTACGAGGTGGAACAGACGCCGTTTGCCAGGTGAGGAATTAAATACGTATTTTGCCAAAGAAAAACTTGTTTTTCGCCTAAAAAAGCGAAAATGTTAAAGAAAGTCAGTCAGTCAGTTTGACCAAAACTGAAAACTTCTGCGTCTCAAAAAACTTGTTTTTTTTTCATTTTGTGCTGTTGAAGAGAAAAAGAGCAAGAGAGAGAGAGAGAGAAAAACGAGCAGGCACAGTGGTTAGGTACCTAACAAACAATTTTTCATTATGTGATTTTTCCATTGCTAGATAAAAATTAAGTAGCCAGATTTTACAGTGTTTATCCATATATATTTTTCCAAAAATAAGTCATACAAATTCCTTTTTTGTTTTCATTTGTAAGTAAAGGGCTTAGCCGGGTTTACTAGGCGTATCGGCCCCCAATCCTATCCATATTTCAAGTATGCAGTTTCAAAGTACAACAACTTAAAGTAATTTATAGTTTTTTTTTATACTTCTGATACAATCAATTAGTATCCTTATAATTGTAAGAGAAAAGCATTTTTTTTCCTGGAGTGAAATACGTTAAGCAAGGTATTCATCTAAAGGGTATGCGATTTTTAATAATCTAGTTAAAGAACATTTTTTAATCGGTTTAGTAGTTTGAATGCTACAAGCAAAAATATTTCGAAAAAATCTATATTTTTTTTCCTAAAATCTATAAAAGGTTGAAACTGATAAAAATAAATTGTTTTTCTTTTCTTTTGAAAATAAGGTATTGTTAAAGAATATCTATGGATAAATAAAGGAGTTGAGTACAATTGAGTACAAGTACTAGCAGTCAAATTTCAGTGTTTTATGTATTTATTAGAAAATATTTTTATATTTTCTTCGTTTTTGGCCTTGCTCTTAATTTTTTTCTGTGAGCTGGCTTCTATTGGCAAAAAGCGAAGAAAAAAAATTTCTTTAATAAACACGTAAAATAGTCAAATTTCAGTACTAGTACTTTTAAAAGTACAACTCGTGAATGTAAAAGAAAAAACTATTTTTTGATTTTAATATTCAACCACTTACAGATTTTAAAAAATCACATTTTGTACGTTTTTGAGAAAAAAATAATTTTTTTTTCGAAATATTTTTGCTTTTAACATTCAAACTTCTAAGCCGATTGAAAAATGTTTTTCAACTAAGTTATAAGGAATTGTAAACCCTTTTGATTAATTATTTGCTGGACTCCATCTAAAGTTTTTAAGGACATGGCTTAAAAGGTATGGGTACCTACCGAAAAACTTAACAAAATTCTTACTCAAAAACGTATCTTGAAATTCATTAAATTAAATTAAATCATTAAAAAATAATGGCATCAATGGTTCTTTTTCGCTGTAAACTAGTGTTATTTCTTTTCGCTTTGTTTCAAATAGCCCCCGAACCAGTGTGCGCATCTTTGCTGCTGTCGTGTTTTTACCTTCTTGCTTTGACTCCCCTTTCCGTTCCGTTCCCTTCCCACACAACCTTCACTACATATAAAAGCAGCTGTTCCCGTTTTTTTTTTTTTTTCGCTCCCGCTGAACTGACCCTCGCCTTGCACTCTCTTTCTATCTTTTGTTTAGTCTCTGCCCTTTGACAACCTTTTTTCTTTTTTGTTGTTTAGCTAGATAGATTTGCATTTCTGCTCGTTTTCATGATAATTTTTGCGCATTTCCTTTTGGTCTCTCATTAGTTTTGATATTTCTGCCTTTGCATAAAATAATAGAAGAAACTTCACTGCCGTTTGCTTGAATGCGGCTTCACTGTAGTCGAAGTTGGCAAGCACACCACCCTTTCTTTCCTAATCAATCAATATAAGTAGGTGCCTCAATTGATAAGCGGGCAAAAAACTGCGTAGCAAAAAAAAAAAGAACAAAAAAAATACAAAGAGTTTCGTAAGCAATACAACCACAAACCAGAAAAATACAATATTTGTTACTTCAGTTATATTTTAGATAAAATATTGCCGTATTTAAAAATCTAAAAAAAAAAATCTGCAATTATTTGTTAAAATATATTTCTAACATTTGATTTTTGAGTTATCTTTGGTGTGCTACAAACAATTTGATCAAATATTATATTAAATGAATTGTCATATACCAAAAGTTATGCAACAGCTCTCTGCCCACCAAATGCGTCCTAATTTCCAATTGAAAGGCCGCCAACAACGTCGACAATGTGCCAAAGTCTCAGTCAAGTGGGTTTTTGGACTGACCAGACCAAGCTACCAAACCAAGCAAACCAAACAAACCAAACAAAACTCCAGTGTTATCCACACAACTTCATTTGTCTTGCTTTTTTTTTTTCGCTCTATATAAATTGGGCCATAATCCAACAACAAAACAGCCAACAAGTCAGCCGCAACATTTTGATATATCATCCAATCCAAGTCCAATTATGCACAGTTACATTTTTCGTTTGGTTTCATTTCTTCTTTTTGTGCGTCGCCCAATTGTCCAAGTTGTGGCTCAATGATTGACATTTGCAATTGTCAATCGATTTGCCAAAAGGAACAAGTTTTTCCAAAAGTTGTAACAAGTAAAGGGAAGCATCTCTCTAAGTATGCAGCTGCGAAAAAAATACCAATCAAATATTTTCTTACCCAAGAGAAGATTTAGAACAAATATTTTCGTTACAAAGGGATTTTAACCGCCCACCCTCTCTCCACCATAACAGAATGATTTAAGAATATTAACTTGGAGTTCCTGAATCATGGCTTCCACCTCTACACCTTTTTTTTGAGAGATTATAATTGGCAGGCCGGGAACTTTCTGAAAAGCCTGCGATTTCCATTTTTTTTTAAATAATTATATAATAATAATTAATTTAAATAATTAACACAAAACAAAAAACCAAAAACACTGAAAAGAACCCTGTTTAAAGGATTTTTTTCACTCCTTTATTTTCTATTATAACCCAAATTATATTAAGACTTCACGGTTAATACCACAAGTCTTACTAAGAAAACACATTTCCAAGCATACACAATTCCACAATCTTAGTTGGTTTTTTTTTTTTTTTTCTTATCGAAAAGTTTTAGCATTTTGTTTTTTTTTTCTACCATTTTATGTTTGTTTCGATGAAATACGCATTGTTGATAAGCCACAAGCCACTCGACCTCAAAAAATACAAATAAAGCAGCAACAGGTTGGTCGATCGGTTGGTGTTTGCAAAAGAAAACTACCTGAAAGAGACAAAAGAAACAAAACGAAACCAAAAAAAAAAAACCTTGTTCCCCCCCGAGGGCAGAACTTTGGGCCATATAAAAACGACCAGCGAAATTTAATTTCAGAAAAAAAATTTGGTTTAAATTAAAAAAATATATATATTTATAAAGAGGACAGCTAATTTCAGTTCGTAAGAGTTAAGATCATGTAAAAGTATTGGAGGATACGGATCCTGAAGACAATCTCCAGAAGGTCCTCCTATAAAAGGCGTTTGGCGTTGATCACTGTATCTCTGGTTTGGCTAATCAGAAATAAAAAAAAAACTAGATAGATTCTTTAAGGGAATTAATCGAAGGACAAGTTGAAATTTCAATGTTTGATAAAAACCTTAAGAGGTGTAGGTAGAAGGTAACCATTCAACCACTCATCAACCTTCGAAAAATATTTTTTTTCGATTTTTTTGTTTTGCATTATTATTATAGCTTGGACATTCCACTTTCATCCACTTCAAACCATTTTCAAAAATTCGAAATAGCTTAGGAGATATTGCCATTTTAGTGGAGCAAGGTTCGTGTTTGAGGAAGCACTCAATCCAACCTTAACCACTCATCAACCTTTGAAAAATATTTTTTTTTCGATTTTTTTGTTTTGCATTATTATTATAGCTTGGACATTCCACTTTCATCCACTTCAAACCATTTTCAAAAATTCGAAATAGTTTAGGAGATATTGCCATTTTAGTGGAGCAAGGTTCTTGTTTGAGGAAGCACTCAATACAACCTTAAGAGGTGTAGGTAGAAGGTAACCACTCAACCACTCATCAACCTTTGAAAAATATTTTTTACTTCGATTTACTGAGAAGCATTCCGACCACTATTATAACTGATCACGACTATTCTTCCTTTCCGTCTGTCCGTCCCCGTCTGTCCGCCTGTTTCTAGCATCTCCTCCCTCTGCTATCTACACTTTGAAGCAACAAACGCTTTTTCAATCGCACGTTACTAGCCTGACGATCGGTTCATTTCATTTTTGTTTTCCATTAGCGTCACAATCATTATATATAGTTTTAATGTTTCTCACAGTTCTGAAATTGATCAATCGGTGCTATTATAGCTGCTATAAACGGTCGGTTCAAAAACTAGTTCTATGAAAACTTTTGGTTTTCCATCGAAGCATCACAATCTCGGTATATATTAGTTTCATATACTTCCAACAATTCTGGAAAAATTTATCGAAATCGGATGCTATAGGATATGCTGCCATAGGAACGATCGGTTCAAAACCGTTTTTATGAGAAAAACTTTTTGTTTTCCACGTAGCGTCACCAATCTCAATGTTTCTAACAGTTCTGGAAAAATTTATCTCGATGCCCTATAACGTCGGTTCATGTTCTTGGAAAACTTTTTTTGTTTTCCATCGAAGCATCACCTATACTTGTACATTCCAGTTTCATCCACTTCAAACCACAAAATTCTGGAAATATTTTCGAAATCGGATGACTATAGCCATTTTAGCTGCAGAGCAAGGATCGGTTTGAGGGAAACTAATTCTAGTGAGAAAACCTTGTTTGTTATCAATGGTAGCGCCTTTCAAAAACCACTCAACCACTCATCAACCTTTGAAAAATATTTTTTTTTTCGATTTTTTTGTTTTGCATTATTATTATAGCTTGGACATTCCACTTTCATCCACTTCAAACCATTTTCAAAAATTCGAAATAGTTTAGGAGATATTGTCATTTTAGTGGAGCAAGGTTCGTGTTGCTCAAAACTTTAAGCGAGTTTTTCTCGAAACCACGTTTTTTGACCTGGTAGCTTTGATTGCGCCAGTTCTACTGAACCTATTTTGATCACCCGTGTTGCAATCGACGCAGAATTTATGTAATTCTGGCCCGTACCGCAATTAAGACAAAAACATTTTTAAAATATTTTTTTACACTAAACTAAAAAAAAAAATTAAATCGATTTTTTTAATTGGCGCCAATTTAGAAAAAAAAATATTCAAAAATATGATTGAGGTACAGCCCCGAATTACATCAATTCTTATCATAACCTTATTTATCGATTTAATTTTTGGAGTCCCGGAATCATGGCCACCAACTTATTTTTGGGAGACCTTAATTAGCAGGCCGATAACTTTTTGAACAGCCCTCGAATTCCAAAGATTTTTTTTACTATTTTCTTATATAATTAATTAACAACACAAAACAAAAAACCAAATTGAAAAAGCTCTTATAGTTTTCCCTCCAGAATTATAAAAAAAAAACACTCATAAAACTCAGTTTAAGGTGCCGCCCCCCCCCTCATGCATGCTCAAGTCTGCTTCTCCCCACCTCCTTTTAAGCTTACTGTTGATAAACTTTGCGTCTTCAAATTACACAATATTATTTTTGTTGCCATTCATTGTGTGTCTTAAGTTTGAAGAGGGTTGTTTGAGGCCAATCAGGGGCTGAACCTCGCCCACGCACAAATTTGTTTGCCAGGAGGCGACATACAACAAAAAACGAAACTCATCTACAAACATTTATCAGCTGTTTTGTGTGGGCGGACAACTCGACTTTCTGCCTGTTTTGTGCCAGAATTGGGGATGGTGATTTTCCTTTCTTGTGTGTGTGTGTGTTTTTTTTGTTGCCTTTGCTGACGTACAAATAAATTTGGGCTAGGTTAGGATGTGGTTTACAGCCAGAAAGCTAAAATTGTAAAATATGGGTTGAGGTTTTATAAAAGCTAAATTAAAAGCTACACCACTACACCTCGTTTTTACAAACTAAAGCTTTTTTTAAAACATCATGAAGTTTGCTTTATCGTGTGAACTCTCACATAGACCGAAATTAGGTCGGGATTTCAACGATGAAGCAAACTTCATGAAGGGTTCTTCTTCTTCGGTTGCAGAACTTTATTGCTAACTATTCCTTGCAATCTGTTGTTGTCAAAATTTTTTGGTTACACATATTTCTGCAAAGTTGAATCAAAATCGAAATTTCAAATATCGAACCCACCCGCTCCAGCGAGCAACAATAAAACCCAAAACTATGCCTGGAGGTGAAAAATTTCAGATAATTAACGCTCAGACAACCATAAAAGCAGAAGACCAAGACAGAGTGAAAGAGAGCTGGAAAAGAAAACTTGAATGCGGCTTGCAGAGAGCAGCGCGCTTGATGTCTCCGGCAGCTTATAAAAAAAAAAAAAAAAAAAAGAAAAAACACAAAATGTAAACATTTCCTTGTAGTTGTCAATTGTTGTGTAGTAGTCGTCGTTTGTTGAGCATTTTCCGGCTCAAAAGTTGTCTTTTGAATTTTCCCCCAAAAAAACAAAACATATTTATATATTTTTTTTTCTTCAAAATTTTAAATTAAATTTGGGTCTTAAAAAGGGTCAGCAATCCCGGCCGCAGTTTTAAAATTTTTAAACAAACTTTATCTGCGCATGGTTTACACATACTCAGGGAATAATACCGGAACCGTTAACCGAAATATACCGTTTAAAGCCAGGTACCGGTATCGAAGCCGGTATAACAATTTTTTTGAGAACCGAAAACCGTTAACCGTTATAATAAGAACTATACCGAAACGCTAATACCGGTATTGTTTCGGTTTTCGGTAAAAATTCGTAGAGTAAAAATGGTATACTAAGTTAGTGCAAATGCTTGTAACAGGCAGAAGAAAGGAGTTGATGTTTCAGCCCTGTCCGTTCGTCCTGATTCTGTATGAACACCTTGATCTCAGAATCTATAAAAGCTAGAGCAACCATTTCTACAGAAGTGCGTGTTCTATTGTGTACGGTATAGGGTCGGAAGTTTTTAATTGAGAAAATCCTTAATCCAATTTTGCAGAGACTAGGATGTCCGCATTTGAACCGTAGCCAAAACAATTTGTTTTAAATGACCGTAACCGAAACTGATCCTTCTTGATATGTTACCTACACTTGCATAATTATATTATACCTTTTGTAATTTTGGTACAGGGTATTAAAAAACAGTTCTTTTAATTACATTTATTACCGTCTGTATGATTTATCATCAGCGTCAAATGATGATATGTGGCTTTAATGATAAGTATCGATTTTTAATAGCTTTTGGTTGGTTGGATTATATAATCGATAATTTTGTGCACTAAAACTGAGGGAGAAAGAGGAAATTATGAATGTCAAAACAAACTAATTTCTAAACCTTACTCATTTATTTCATTTGTCTTTCTCTGTGTGTGTGCTCGCTCTTCAAGCTCTGGCTGCGCTTGCACTTTCTCTCTCGCGCTCTGCCAAAGCAATTTTAATGCCAATTGTGTCCAGTTCGGAATTTTCAGGCTTTTGTTGTTTTACAGCTTCCCAGTATCGCATTTTCAATTTGTAATTAATTCAACGGAAATGTTCTGTCAAAGACAACAAATTTGTCATCACATCTGTGTCTCTTTCTCCTACTCCCCCCCCCCATCATCTCAGACTTTCATTGTCACCTTTGTGCGGCAGCAGCTGACTGCGCCAGTGTTGACCTGACCAATTTTGGATATTTTTCTCGTTTGTTGTTGCTGTTGTTCATTAAATTAAAAAATCCATTTTCAGTGTCGTTTGATTGACTAAGTTCATTAGAGTAGAACAGAGATCATTGATCAGTCATTTCTTAATTCTTGGTCAGCATCAACATAGTGAGTTAATATAGCCGATGTCCGTCTGGTGCTGTGCCATCTCCTCCCTCAGTTTTAAAGCTATCTTGACAAATTTTTGCAAAAAGTTGTAAAATACTCATAGGTTGCATATTTGTCCGAATCGGCCGGATCGGATGACTATATCATATAGGGGCCATAGAAAAAATCGATCCAAAAACTAAGTTTAAATGAGAAAAACTTTTTGGTTTTCCATCGTAGCGTCACTAATCTTGGTATATATATTAGTCTTATATGCTTTCACACATTTCTGGAAAAATTTATCAAAATCGGATGACTATAGCATATAGCTGCCATAGGAGCGATCGATCTAAAAACTAGTTCTAGTGATAAAAACTATTTTTGTTATTAATGGTAGCATCTTTAAAAAACTGCAAGGGTATTTAAAACATCGGTGGAGCCGATGTAAGCCTTCTATATTTATTATTATTTTTTTTTAATTCACTTAAAATCGTCAAAGAAAACGCTTACTAAAATTGATTGAATATGGAGTTCATTAAATATGCGGATACTCGTAATTCTGGAGGTCTTCCTTATCGATAATATAAATTCCAGTTCGATCGGTTCAGTGATTTAGGAGTTATCTTATCTAGACCATTGATCTAGCGTTCGGATTCAGATGGTTTCAACAGGTGTGCAAGCGTATATAGGAACGAGAAGGCAAAGCTAACTTCGACTGTGCCGAAGTTTTAATACACTTGAAAAACTTTACTCCAACTGATTTAACCGGTAAAATATATATAGGATATAGATATCCGATATTAAAAATTTTTAAATCATTGAAAATAAAAATATGATACCATAAAAAAAACTTTTCTTAGTAAAACACATTTTTCGACCGATCGGTCCTATGGCAGCTATATGCTATAGTCATCCGATTTTGATAATTTTTTTCAAAATTATGTGAAAGCATATAAAACTAATATATACCAAGATTGGAGACGCTGCGATAAAAAACAAAAAAGTTTTTCTCACTAGAAGTAGTTTTTTGACCGACCGTTTATATGCCAGCTATATGCTATAGTCATCCGATTTTAAACAATTTTTTCAGAATTGTGTGGAAACATATAAAACAAATATATACTACGATTGGAGACGCTACGATGGAAACCAAAAAAGTTTTTCTCACAAAGATTTATTTTTCGACCGATCGTTCCTATGGCAGCTATATGCTATAGTGATCCGATTTGGACACATTTTTACAGAATTATGTGGAAGCATATAAAACTAACATATACCAAGATTAGTGACGCTACGATGGAAAACAAAAAAGTTTTTCTAACTAGAACTTGTTCTTAGACCGATCGTTCCTATGGCAGCTATATGATATAGTCATCCGATCCGGCCGGTTCTGACATATTAGTTGCGTGCAGTAAAAAGAAGACTCTGTGCAAAATTTCAGCTCGATAGCTTTAAAACTGAGAGACTAGTTCGCGTAGAAACAGACAGACGGACAGACGGACGGACGGACAAGCGGAAATGAACTCAGCTCGTCGTCCTGATCAAGAATATATATAGTTTATGGGGTCGGAAATGAATATTTCTATGCGTTACAAACTTCTGGGCAAAATTAATATACACTTTTCAAGTGTATAAAAAAGATAGAAATAATTACGCGGGGCAGCACTGGCTGCAATCGTGATGGGTAGCACTTACACACACTTAAAAGTTATCAGTTGTACATAAACTTTGACACATGTACAGTGTATATTACAGTCGGGCTTGACCGACTTTCTTACTTGTTAAATGATAATTTGGGGTTAATGTTTACTTCAATTGCCATAAACCGCTAAAAAATTAATTTTCAGACTTGGTACCGGTTTTATATGTGTGTGTGTAGAAATTTTAGTAGTTGTTGGCGAGAAGAGGTCAACATTTTAAAGCCCCCCGAATGACCAATGCCACGTTTTGCTAGCTAAACAAAACATTTAAACATTAAGCATACGATAATGATTACAAGACAAGACACAAGAACGAGCCGAAAACCAACAACAACAACAGAAACCCGAAGTATGGTCAAAAGACCTCCAACTCTCTCACTGAGCAGAACAAACGATCCACAAAGTTATGCGTTACAAATTTTCAAGCTTTGGTTTTTTTTTTCTTTTGTTTTTGCAATTGTTCATGCAAATCACGTAAAATGTATTTATTGCTTGGGCAAAATGTTGCGCATACGCAGCCTGGGCTGCCATTAGACAATTTCATTTGCCTGCTATTGCCGCCGACGCGTCGCTGATGCAACGGTAGATTGCGGTAAGGTGGTTCGAACGAGTTACGAAATGTAAACAATCTGTAGGAATAACAAAATTTATTCGATCAAGAATGTACAAAAACTGAGAAAATTATCATTAGATCATTCGAACTAGTTCAAAAAGCTGTCCAAGTTTTTTTTGTATGTTGTTTTAAGCATAAAGTTCCGGCTTTGGTATTAAATTTGGTTCTTGCAAGAAGTTCATGGCAAGAACTTTATATACATAAATTAAAAATCAATCAATTTTCATAATTACAAACAAATTAAGTGGTAATTAGCTTTTGAACAAAAGGAAAAGATATATGACCTTCATCGAAGAATATAAGGCTAATGTTTACTTGATTTGTGAACAACTTCTTTTTAACTTTCACAAAAATTTTTGTTTTGTTTGTTAGGCGGGCCATTGACTGGGAGGTGGAACAGAGTGTATAGTACAGTTCATGAACCCCGTTTTTACCCAAAAAGGCTTAGCGAATCTGCGAAGCGTGCAAATAATGTAAAGACAAGACCGGTAGAAGATGAGGAGGGATTTCACTTCAGCATCTGCTAATTATTGTAGTTAAGTTAAAAAGAACAATGAAAGATCATCTGGCCTCTTCATTGTGGTTGTTGCATCGCTGACCAGTTTTTTTTTTTTTTTTCTTTTTCATCTTTGTGTGTGTGTGTGTGTGTGCTGTTTGTTCCATTGGCTGCATATTTTTCAAGGCACTGAGAACGACCTTGACAGCAGCAGCAGCAGCATCAGCATCTTCTGGGGTTTCTTCTCAGTTTATTTCTCCTGATTGTTAAGCCGCATTCCTGAGAGTTTTGTCCATTTGATTTGCCTATGGTTTTGTTTTCTTTTTTCTACCACATTGAAAGTGCGTAGCCCTCTATCAAGAGTGTGTGTGTGTGTGCAGAATTCGTTTGGTCTAGACAAAAATCAGCACAAGCAAGAATACAACGGGGATATTTGATTATATATGCATATTAGTTTTATTCTATGAAATTCCTGCTTTCGATAATTTAAATTTTTATTTAAGGTGTCATGTTGTGCCCTTGAAACTTATTAAAGCCGCCTTTTCCCATTAGACCTAAATGCACTATTGCCTTGCACTTATTGTAAATTGCAAAATAAGCCATTAATTGTTGTTTGTTGTTGTTGTTGTTGTTGATATTGTTGTTGGCCCGGGGTGAGGGCAAATTTCATCGAGAGAAATGTCGGCGCATTTCTTGAATAACAATTAAAACAATTTGTATATGTTTAAATGATTCTTGATTAGTGTGAACAATTTTCACAAATACTACAAAAACGCACTGCAGTTGGTTTATATTTTGAGGAAGTAAATACAAAGCAAATAAATTATGAAATATTCTTCGACCGATATAGTAATCCGATTTTCATTGGAGATAGTGCCAGTTGTGAGCGAGAAGCTCACACTGAACCGAGTACTTGCTTTAGCTTTAAATTGGAATAAATAAAAAAAAAAAATGTATTAATATATATTTTATATTATTAATGATTTGTACTTGAAAAAAACTAAACTATAAAAATGTTTTCTCTCTCTTATTTTTGCAGGTATGTACTAACTGCTCAGAAATGGATATAAGCCTCATGGGAAGTAAGTTTTTTTTAGTTCGAAGTTTACTTAATTCTTTTTGGTTGGTTCCGATCTGATGCCGGTTTGTCAGATATGTTGAATTACAATTTCACGAAGCAATCTTTTTCATATAAATAAGCAGAAAGTTTTGAAGATGCTTTAAAAGACAAAATCGCAACAGAGATTCATGAAATAAACTTCATCGTGTAAACACGTGATCAAAATGAGGCAGCAGCAGCTCAGTATCATTTGCGTAAATCTATGAGTTATTCTGTTCTGAGATTTAAGCAGTGTTAGGGAGTACCTAGGTACATACCTAGATACAAATTTGGTGTACCTTTTACCTTACCTAGGTATTTTTATACACTTGAAAAGTGTATATTAATTTTGCCCAGAAGTTTGTAACGCATAGAAATATTCATTTCCGACCCCATAAACTATATATATTCTTGATCAGGACGACGAGCTGAGTTTATTTCCGCTTGTCCGTCCGTCCGTCTGTCCGTCTGTCTGTTTCTACGCGAACTAGTCTCTCAGTTTTAAAGCTATCGAGCTGAAATTTTGCACAGAGTCTTCTTTTTACTGCACGCAACTAATATGTCGGAACCGGCCGGATCGGATGACTATATCATATAGCTGCCATAGGAACAATCGGTCTAAGAACTAGTTCTAGTTAGAAAAACTTTTTTGTTTTCCATCGTAGCGTCACTAATCTTGGTATGTGTTAGTTTTACATGCTTCCACATAATTTTGGAAAAATGTATCAAAATCGGACCACTATAGCATATAGCTGCCATAGGAACGATCGGTCGAAAAATAAGTCTTTGTGAGAAAAACTTTTTTGATTTCCATCGTAGCGTCTCCAATCTTAGTATATATTTGTTTTATATGTTTCTACACAATTCAGAAAAAATGTATCAAAATCGGATGACTATAGCATATAGCTGCCATATAAACTGTCGGTCAAAAAACTACTTCTAGTGGGAAAAACTTTTTTGTTTTTTATTGTAGCGTCCCCAATCTTGGTATATATTAGTTTTATATGCTTTCACATAATTTTGAAAAAAATTATAGAAATCGGATGACTATAGCATATAGCTGCCATAGGACCGATCGGTCGGAAAATGTGTTTTACTAAGAAAAGATTTTTTTATGGTGTCAAATTTTTATTATCAATGATTTAAAAATTTTAAATATCTGATATCTATATCCTATATATATTTTTCCAGTTAAATCAGTTGAAGTAAAGTTTTTCAAGTGTATCAAAACTTCGGCACAGTCTAAGTTAGCTTTGCCTTCTCGTTTAAATTTGATTACCTTTTACCTTATCTAGGTCCAAATTTTTATTTACCTTCTCAAAAGGTAAGGGGACTAGGTACTTTAATTTCAATAAGAATTCTGGTCTCAGTAACACCACCAAATTCTACGGGACTTTAGAGGAGCGGGGTAAATCAAAGGGTATCTCTGTTCGTAAGAAGTAAGGGTAAACGTAAAGAACTGTTTCTCAACTAAATCAATCGAAGTTAGCTTTGCCTTCTCAATTTTGTGTAAAATCACCTACACATCTTTCTAATCATTTTTCGTTGATAAAATTTTCATAAATTGGCGACAAATTTTAGATTTTTTGTAATATTCTATCTCCGGTTAAACCCTCCCTTACCACCCCCATGATTGCTCTCTCTCTCTCTTAATTTATCCTGAGAAATCAGAGCCTTTTATTGAGGCCTGATTTTACCTTGAGTTATTCGATCATAGTTAACGTTATTTATTTATATGAATTATAAGCTCTCTCACAGTTCAATCAACTTTTTAAACCGAAAATCTTGACATTGAACTTTTTGATGGTGGATCGATGAGTTATTATTGGTTGTTATTGTTATTGTTCTGTATTTAGTAATTTCTCAAACCATCTTGAGACAAATTGTTATTTTGTGAAGTTCCGTTCCGTTCCGTTCTGTTCTGGCTGTTGTGGAGTTGTCAAGTCATTGGACTTACAATAATAACAAAATCAAACAACAACAATATTGCTAAGGTTAATGAAATTACTACTGACTGATCGGTAGAATTTCTTGCTTTAATTGTGCAATAGTTTTTTTTTTTGTTTACCGTTTGGTTTGCTTTCTACTTCTCTATTTATTTACTTGTCAGAATTTTCCAATTCATTAACTAACTGGGTTGCCTGTTTGTTTGTTGCCTTACAATTTGTCTTGCCAACTTCGACTGCTGGAGAGCGTGTGTGTGTGTGTGTGTGTGTGTGTGTGTGTGAGTAGAGTTCAAAGTGCTTTGACTTTTTCTTCGTTCAACTCCGCTGCCATCTACTTCAGAACTTGTTCATCATCTTTTCATGCTTTACCGCTTTGCCCGCTGCTGCTGATCTTTGAGCTTTGGTTTTGTTGGTTTTTACCAGGCAGCAGGTTATAGTCGTGTCGTTAAGAAATGAGGCACAAATTATGCAAGAGGAGGAGGACGACCCTTTCATGGAAAACTGGACTTGTTTGTGCATCATTCGTGATAATTGATCATAGTTGTGGGCAAATACACAAGTGTTTCTTAGCTGATAATTACAAAAAAGCGAGTTTGTATCTATAAGTTTGGGTGCATTAATTAAATTTAAATCAAGTCAAAGCTTCGAATGAGATTTGGTATTTCTTTTATTAAGCATGACCTTATTTCATTTTGTATTGCCAAACTTTTGTTCCTGCTGTTTTTGGCCTTGGCCCCCCTTCCTTACTCTCTCTCTCTCTCTCTCTGTGTGCTTATTGTTTGCTTAATGATTTTGCTCAGCTATCTTTTACTTAATAAATTTCAATTGGCCTTTGGTAGCGGGGTTTCTTTTCAGTTTTTCAGTTGTCGTTCAGTTTTGTTTTTTGGGTCAATAGATTTGTGGAATTCCTCTTAGTTTAATGAACTGTCGGTAATTTGTGTGAGCCTTTCAAAAAAGAAAAAAAAAAAATGTTATGCAAAAAAATCGAAATTAATGCGGCTACAAGTTTACACGATAATTGATTGTGAGTGAGTAATGAAGCGGAAATCTCAAGTGCTTGGCCAGATGATACGAGTAGTTCAGAGACAAACACCCACATTTTGTTGTAATTGTTTCATAATGACTAAGAGACAACGACGACGACACGATAAAAAGCAAATAAAATTCAAGTTAATTTGCATCAGATTGCAAAAGTTGTGGAATTTTAAATTAATCCTCACCTTCAATCAGCTCCTTGACTTTTTGTTCTTATTTAAAAAAAAAAATAAAGTAAATAATAATAGAAATCAGGAATTAATCCCGAAACGAATATCGGTTCCGGTACATACCGAAATATCGGTTAAAGGCAAGGCTGCAATCCGGTCCGAAATCGAACCCCTAAGAACCGGATCGGTTCGGGTTTCCTAAATTGGCCGAACCCGAACCGAACCACTTATTAAAAAAAGAGGTTCGGTTCGGTTTTTGTGTATCTTTATATGGGCATTTCCACCAAAAGGTCCAAAAGTTTTTCAAAACCCCTTGCTTTATGACATTTTTCATAGGAAAACAGTCAAATTGTACTAATATAAACTAATTTTACATTTATTTATAACCCACTTCGAGATATTTAAAAGCAAAGTCGCGCAAGCTCAACTATTCTCAGTATGATATATCCCCTGCACTTTTTGTTTTGACAATTGTTCTTTAATGTCTTTCTTTATGCATTGACTTTTGCATTTTTAAATCTTTCCAAGGATACAAAAAGTCAAATAAAAATGCAAAAGAGACTATGCGATTGGTAAATAATGTAATTTTTTGATTTGCATCATCGCATTTTTCGATGTCCCGTGCGACATTGAAAAACAACATTTGTTATCTGTGCGTCAAAAGTACATGTGGAAGGCTTATCCAATACTGAGTACAAATAGTGATTTTTAATACAATTCAAATAAAAAGAATCATGCTGAAAAATGAGAATATTTGTGATCTGGGTACTTATATAAAGTTGGTCCCGTGCGACATCGTCAGTGTGAAATTCAAAATTTTTTGTTAAATGAATAATTTTTTTTGTAAATCATAGTTTTTTATTTTTTATATCTAAATGAGCAAAAACGGCGGCGAAAAAAAATTTAGAGAGCCTGCATACGGTAGAGAAAAAAATTAAAGTACTATCCAATATTTTAAAAAATTTTTTTGTTTTTTGTTATTATGCGAAAATGAATACATTGAAATCTTTTGTTGACTTAAAAACATTTTAACTCCGCTTATTTATATATAATTTCCTTAAAAGAGTTACTGAAATAACATTATTATTATGACGGAAGAAAATGTCCCATACGACATGTCCCGTGCGAAAGTGCTTAAAATTGAATTTTAGGAAATGTATAAGTTTATTTTGGGTAAAATCAAAACCGTTTTTAAGTGTCATCAATGTGCAATGTTCTTAAACTTAACATATTGAAATATTGCCTCAGAATTCGCTAAAATCGGCTTGTCAATTGTTGGTCGTAAAAACCACTTCTCTCTTTGTCCCGTGCGAATGCCTTGGTTTTTTGTAATTATCTTGAAAAAAAATTAATTGCCCAAAATCAACCTTAGCACCAATTGTAGGGCCAATTAAGAGCAATAAGTTAAGCCTTTTGTCAAATCAAAAATACGTTTTACTTTTTTTCCACTTCAAAAAGTGTACGAATGTCCAGTTGGACATAATGGAAATGCCCATATCTTAAAAAAGAGAATATGATTCTGGATAGTCTTTAGGGATAAATTTTCTAAATATAGTTATTTTACCAGTCAAAATATATATTTGTAATAATCATAAATCAATAAAATAAATAATAAGAAACCGAAACAATATCGGTATTAGCATTTCGGCATGGTTCCTATTATAACGGGTAACGGTTTTCGGTTCTTAAAAAAATATTAATATCGGTTCGGCTTTAATCGGTTTATTTCGGTTAACGGTTCTGGTTCCGGTATTATTCCCTGATCATAAAAATAATGAAATTCATTATGATTATGAAGCATAAACAGTCATTTTAGAGTATGTTTTGTCAACTAGTTTGTCACGATATTCTGCGTGCCAAAATCTCACAATTCAAGTAGCTAAGTTCAAGGCCAAGATGAAAAAAAGTTAAGCGACGCGTGTTTGGCATAGATATTTGTAACGGTAATGGGGTGTTTTTTTTGTTTTTTTTTTGTGGCATTGAAAGTAGCAGTTTCTCCTTCTATTTCTAGACCATTGGTAGCTGCTGCTTCATAATTCTTTAAAATCATTGGAAAGTTTTGGGTGTTTGCCATCATGTACGTCTATAGTATAGACTTGAAGAGTGTATACAAAAATGGCCAAAGTATGCAGCATATTTTGTCGGAATCAACCATAAATACAGCTGACATTAAAACAAACCCAACCCATTAGAGAACTAGTTCTTGTGAGAAATTAGGAAAACCCTTGTTTATATAAATTAAAAAATCGGACGACCATATTATATAGCTATACTAGGAATTGCTCTTCGAGCTTCTCTCCATTTGTTATTTGTGTAAAGTTTAAATTTTAAGTGTGCTTAAGTACAGGTTGTGGGATTCATTTTTAAAATTTCAGTGGGCGTGCTACGCATGTGCTGGTGTCAATGATGACACCCATATCATTGACATCGTCGTTGCTGACCAAAGATCTTGGCCCACACAAAAAAGTGAAATCAAAAATTAAACAATCAACCAGGTGCTGCTGCTGCTGCCACACAGATAAGGCAAACAACAAAAGCGAATCGAAGCGAAACCAAAAATGTTAAACTGCATTTTGACCAAGTTTGTTCACATAAAAAAACAGGCGCCTAATCGGCGGCAAGGTCGTTCAAGGTAGTCCACAAAATCGTGTACGACACATGCTGCGTATACGCAATGCGTTGAGAGAAAGAGAGAGAGAGGCCCAATTGTGTGAATGTATTTGTATGTGTTGTGCACTGAGCGAAATGCGTTTAAAATTTGCATCAATAATTAAAGGAAATTGTATAAAGCAGCTGTTTAAGCTTTAAACCAGGGAATAATATCGTAACCGGAACCGTTAACCGTACCGGTATCGAAACCGGAACCGATATTACAATTTTGTTGAGAACCGAAAACCGTTAATTTAAAAAAAAAAAGTTTTTTAAATGGCATATTCTAAGAAATCAATTTTGTAGTTCCAGTACATCCATCAATTTTTTGGATATCTTGAAATAATTTAAATTTCTTAATATTAAAAAAATTATACTTGTACGTACAAGTATATATACGTACCGGTATACCGAAATAAAAATATGGGTACCGTATCGGAATCAAAAATCTAAATAAACTGAAAACCGAAATAGAACCTTTAACCGATATTCTCATTTCGGTACCTAATGGAACCGATACCGAAACCGATATTCGTTTCGGGATAAATCCCTGGTTATATTTAACGAACTTTCAAATATAAACATATGGGCATTTCCGCCAAAATGTCCACCGAGGCTAAAAAATCTTAAAAGTTCTTGAAATATCTCTGTTTATTCATATTATGGTCAAGAATCATTCAAATTTAACTAATTTAATTAAAGTGAACATATGGTCATTAACCTCAATGAGTAAATCGACAGCAAAGTTGCAAAAGTGCATTTTCTTTTTTTTTTGCCATTTTAAATTGCATGCTTTATTTGTTATTATCTTCTTTAAGAAAGATCATACATGGTAAAGAGTATTCTACAAAATGTCTCTTACATTATAATTTATCTAAAAAAAAAAAAAGCAAAGGGTACAATGCAATCGCGATTAACTGCAAATTTTGGTTTCCTTTAGTCCATTTTTCAATGTCCCGTTCGATACCGAAAAAGAACATTAGTTATCAGTGTCTCACAAATTGAAGAAGTGAATGCATGGAAAGTTTAGCACAAACAGATTTTTTTTTATAAGCAATTTAATAAAAAAAATCCCAATTGGTAAATTTTTTTTGTTATATTTTAATGTCGTTCAAAGTTGGTCCCGTTCGCGTCTGTAAGTGTAAAGTTTAGTGGTTAAAAAATTAATTCATACTAAAATTTTTTTGTGTTTTGTGGAAAAACCATTTCAATACAGTTAGTTATTGATTATAGTTCAAATGCATAAATATATACATAATCATACCCACTTGAATCATATTGGAAAAAATGTCCCGTTCGCAATGTCCCGTTACGAATCAGATTATTATTTTTTTTTTTTAAAAAGTACTGAAGATTTTTGAACCAACTAAAAACCATTTCAAAGTACCATTCATGCATAAGATTCTAAAACATTTTGGGTTTTAGAAATGCGTCAGGTTTCGCTAAGTTCTGGCTATATGTAGGTGGCCCCGAAAGCAACTTCTGTTTTTGTCCCGTTCAAATCGCTTCATATTTTGCCATTATTTTGGAATCAGTATATCACCTGTCATTCGCTTTAGCACTATTTATAGTGCTACTCAATACCTTCATTATAAAGTAAAAACGAATTGAAAATGCCTTTTATTTTGCCTTTTTTTTTACTTTTATGTCGTACGAACGTCCGCGTTCGACATCAAGGAAATGCCCATATGGAAATCCAAGGAAGTTCGAATCTGTGAGAAATCTATAGGATTTCTTAACTCCAGAAACCCGCGTTTTGGTTTTAACCTCGGTTCAGTTATATAAAAAACGAGAGCCTAAGTAAAGACGGCCGTGCCCGACTTCGATATACTCGTTACTAAAAAAAAAAAGGATTTTTTAAAAACCTTTTTTACAATCTATCAAATTGTAAGAGTTATTCAACATGACTTTAATTATCTTTTTCGTGATCGAGCTCAAATCTATCAGAAACACCACATTTCAAACGCTCTGTAACACAGTGTTATATCAGCCGAATATACATAGTTTTGTTGTTGCTTTTCACAATTCTTTTTGCCGTCCTTTTCATTTTAATGAGGGCTATGGCAAAGGAGGCAACACAAACAATAAAAATGCCCTTGATCCAAAGATTTGCTGGACTGAACTGAAAGTTCAGCTCACAAGCACACAACCTTCACTTTAACACATAGCG
Source organism: Lordiphosa mommai (assembly GCA_018904225.1). Lineage (NCBI taxonomy): Eukaryota > Metazoa > Arthropoda > Insecta > Diptera > Drosophilidae > Lordiphosa > Lordiphosa mommai. The sequence continues at coordinate 1,759,763 of JAEIFT010000018.1, forward strand.
TCGCCGTCGTATTGTGTTACCAATCTTCGTGACAAACTTTCTAAGGCCGCGCTTCCCATTCACTTGCCACAATTTGATTCTTGGATTTTTTGCCACAACAACTGCACCACACTAAACCCTCCTCATCATCCACTTTACTCTTGATGATGACGATGATGATGGCAGCAACTACGACAGCGACTTCTAAATGCTACGCGCACGCGCTTTTTTCTTTTTCTTTTTTTTTTTTTTTACCGCTGAGTTTGTCGCCCCGGTGAAAGTTAAAAATAAAAATGAAAAAAATGTCTTCTTTCGGTTTTCGCTTGTGTGCGGTGCGCGCATTTCTGCACTTTTTAAATGCGTCGCGCCATCGTCTCTTAAGTTTCCATTACTTTCGGTGCTGCTGCTGATGCTGGAGTGCTCCGCTCCGCTCCTCTTGTGTTTATCCATGTTAATGTTACAGTTTTTAAGCCGGATGCAAGCTAAATAAAAGTTAACTAAAGTTTAAATACACTTACCAACCAGTTGCCTTTGTTAATACACACAAAAGGATTTCCTAATTTTAATTTTCGCTTAAAACCAGGCTAACAGAGAGATTTCCCAAGCTGACCAACAGATGATGCTACAAAGCCCGTTAATTTCGACAGGGGTTCGGTTCCGGTACCGGTTCAAAAAACCCTCTAGAACAGTGGGGAACATTAAAATCTGGCTAAGCTTTATCTTACATTACATTTTTCCTAATATTAAATCAAAACTTGATTAAAATGCAGAAACTTCATTTCTTAAATTTTTATTAATATATTTTTTCTAACATTTCTATATTTTTTCCAATATCTTATGAATGTTAAAAAATTAATTTATTTCTGTAATTAAAAAATAACTTTTTTCTGAGTGTATACAGGGTTGCCCATATTCGACGGACCCATGTTTTTTTTTTAAAAAATCAAAGAAAAAAATAAAAATTTGGCGGTTGGCAATCTTAATCATTTAATTTGTTCCAAGTAGATTTGTTTACATCAATTTTTGAATATGATATCTCTCAAATGGCCGCCTCTGGCGTTGATGGCGTATTGTGCCCTTTTTGCAGCATTTTCCATCGTTTTCGCCAACATTTCGGCCGGAATAGCGGCTATTTCTTCACGAATGTTGTCCTTGAGCTCTTCTACGGTCCTTGGCTTGTTAACGTAAACCTTTGACTTCAAATATCCCCACAAGAAGAAGTCAGGCGGCGTCAAATCGCGACGCGGTGGCCGCCAAATCACCACTTTTCGACATCAAACGGCCCGGAAACAATTTCTTCAGAAAATCGATTGTTATGCGACTTGTGTGCGGTGGAGCGCCGTCTTGTTGAAACCAGAACTGCCTCATACGCTTTCGACGAATAATTGGCATCACAAAATTGGTCATCATGTCGCGATAACGCTCCTGGTTGATGGTAACAGCATGGCCATTTTCATTTTGGAAGAAAAACGGCCCAATGACCGTTTTCGCACTAACGCCGCACCAAACTGTGACTTTTTCGTCATGAAGAGGCACTTCTTGAATCTCCTGAGGATTTTCAGTGGCGTAAATACGGCAATTTTGCTTATTTACGGTCCCATTCAATGTGAAATGGGCTTCATCGGACATGATAATTTTGTTCCAAAATTGACTTGTTCTGTTGAATGTAAATTTCAACTATTTCAGAGCGCTCGCGTGGCGTGTATTGTTCCATGGTAAAAATCTGCTTGGACTGACGCTTCAAACGCGGTATGTCATTAAGCGATCTGACATCTCTGTCAAAAGTTATGGCGTTGCCAGATGGGTCCGTCGAATATGGACAACCCTGTATATTGCTATTTGATATATATTTGAAATAATCATAAATCAGTAAAATAAATAATAAGAAACCGAAACGGTACCGGTATAAGCGTTTCGATATGGTTTCGGGTTTTCGGTTGCTATTATAACGGTTTACGGTTCTTAAAAAAATTTTAATATCTGTTCCGGTTTCGATACCGGTACTTAGCTTGAAACGGTTTATGTCACGTTGAAGATTGATTCATGAAGCTCTCTTCGATTTCGAGAAGTTTGCTTCATGAAGTTTGATTTCAATTCGCCTGAGAACACGAGTTATCGATAAGAAAATAACCCACAAATCAACCGTGCAAAGGAGAATTATCGCTTGCCAGTTTCAGCTGCCGCCCCGCATTACCTCTTTCCTACAAACAAAAACTTCATGAAGGAAACTTCATCGTATAAATGCGGACCTATGTACACACTTGAAATTTTGACAGGTACAGAGTATATTACACTCAGGCTTGACCGACTTTCTTACTTGTTTTCCTTTTTAAGTTAAAAGTTAAAAATTTTAACACATTTTCAAGATTTTTTTGAGATTTGCTGTGGTGGGGTCTGCCGATCGGTTCGGATTGCTTTTACTTTTTTCACATGTCGCCGCCCACCCGGCAAAGTGACAATCTACGAGTACGAAAAATACTTGCAAAGGTCGTTTCCAAGCCAAATTATTTCTTGCTGGCTCAGAGAGTTATTTGCTGAGTCGGCATTAATAAATACAATTTGTGCCGTCAACGCCAATGTTTTCCAAGAAGATTTTGTATTTCAAGTTGAAATCACATTTTGCATTTCAGTTTTTGATCTGTTTGCCCAAAGCGGGGCCAAGACACAAATAAAAATAAAACGGTATGGTATCTGTAGCTTCGTATCTTTCGCTGTGTGTGTGTGTGTGTGTCTTGTCTGAAAACTCGTTCATAGTTCGCTTTAATTACGTTCTCAAAGCACATTTTTATACCCGTTACTCGTAGAGTAAAAAGGGTATACTAAGTTCGTGCAAATGTATGTAAGAGGCGGAAGAAGGAAGCACAAAGTATATATATTCTTGACCGAGTCGATATAGACATGTCCGTCTGTATGAACACCTAGAACCCAGAGACTATAAGAGCTAGAGCTACCATTTTTTCAGTGTAGACTTGTATTGTCTGCACGCAAATCAAGTTTGTTTTCAAATTTTTGCCACGCCCCCGCAATATGAAAAAAACCTTATATCTCCCACAATTTTGGAGCTAGCTTGTTTGGACTTTTTAGACATATATTTTAATCATCATTACCTTTCGATCCGCCATACATCATTTCCCGATCAGATGAACGATAGTAGAGTTGTCACCCCGCAATTTGGAAAAGACCTTATATCTCCCACAATTTTGAAGATAGTTTATTCGAATTTTCTAGACATATATTGTGATCATCTTTAACTTTCGATCCGCCATACATCATTTCCCGATCAGATGAAGTATAGTAGAGTTGCCACCCCCGCAATTTGAAAAATACCTTATATCTACCACAATTTTGAAGATAGATTATTTGAACCTTTTAGACATATATTTTAATCATTATTACTTATCGATCCGCCATACATCATTTCCCGATCAGATGAACTATAGTAGAGTTGCCTCCCCCGCAATTTGAAAAAGACCTCATATCTCCCACAATTTTGAAGCTAGATTGTTTGGACCTTTTAGACATTTTTTATCGATCCGCATACATCATTTCCCGATCAAATGAACTATAGTAAGTTACTCCCCATTTTAATAATCTCCCCTTTTGAAGTTTATTCGACCTTCTAACAAATTTTTATTTTTAATAATTACGCATTTTGTAATTTAATAATATTTTCTTAAAATAACCTTTCCCTGAATAACGGGTATATCGAAGTCGAGCAGAGCCGAGTTCAACTGACGCTCTTTTTTTTTTTTTTTTTCAAGAAATGCTTCTGTTGTCTTTGTCGTCATACGTACATACATGCATGTATGAATGCCAACGATGAGACTTTATTGATAAGCTTTTGAGGAAGTGTGTGAGCCAAAGACTGAAGTAAAAATGTAAAATTAATGCACTATATAAACATAAAAATCTTGGTCCAAAGAAAAGCTATTTTAATTTCAATTTGTATAGCTATACTTTATTATGGAGCTCGACATGTAAAGTAGTTTTATCTTAGAAATTACTTAACAATATATCGTCATTTAAAGATATTCAGCATATTAAGTTGCTGTTGATAAACTCTGCACAGATAATGTTATCAAAACGGCAACCAACACTAAAAACTGCGATGCGATTGTAAAGACTCGTTAGATTATATGTGAGGCACCTACACAGTATGGCTTAAAAAGGGGTACATAAGTTCCTCCAAACCAAAACAAAAATTGAAACCCAGTCAAAACCTCTGCAAATATGATTATTAACGTGTTTTTGTCTAGTTTTAATTAACATAATTTACGGGTAAATGCTAAACAGAATGAGACGATGGGGTGGACTGGCTGGCTGGCTGCAACCATTGTGTCAAGTCACATTTGACAGCTTTAAGATCAGATCAGAGGCGTGTGTCAAATTAGCCAGAGAGAGAGAGAGAGAGAGAGAGCGAGCTAATCACAATAATAATAAAAACAACGATAAATCATAAGCAAGAAATATTGAAATTACAATTTCCATTTGCGCGCTTTATTTTTTGGCGCGTCAAAAGCCGCGCCACCACCCGCACAGCGCAAAAAGCGAGCAAGCGCGGCTTAAAAGAAAAAGATTTAAAAATGGAAATACAAATACAACGACACTGCCAAACCTGGCAACAAATTGGCTCTTCTCGTGATTTTCCAACCGTCAAACTGAGCGTTTTTTTTTTTTTTTATTATTAAATGCTCAATATATTGTGGGACAACGGCTGCTGCTGCTGTTGTTGGCAAATTAATAACAAATACCAACAACTCATGGCTAGAAAATTCCAAAGACAACGAAAACTGGTTTTTTTCTAATAGAGGAGGAGGGGCGGGCGGTGGAGACTAATCCAGGCATTGATTTATGCATGCAAAGCAAGAAATAATCAACGAGGAAATAGAGTGAGTCAGTAACTCAACTGACCGATCCAACGATCAGCGTTTTGGGATCAGTCGGCGATTAATTCAAGTCACAAAGTATCAACAGCGACGTAGTCAGTAACCGATTTTATACTAAAAAGGGGGGGTGGAGGTCGGATCCAGCTTAAACGATTTCGGTATTACTAAGTGTAGGAAAAAGCCAGAGTTACCTATAGCTTTTTATAAACTTGCAGAGGGTATATTAATTTTGTAACGCATGGAAAGGAAGCATCTCCGACCCCATAAAGTATAGCTGCGAAAAATAATAAACCACCCTCACAATAAGCAAATTAACAAAGACTATAACTAATTTGTTATTTTAGGACTTACACGTTTTTTGAAGATAAAGTAAAAAATAAGAAAAGAAAAAAAGAATGTTTTTTTATTTTTTTGTTTATGAAAAGAAGGAAATTGGAAAAAAATAATAGGACCACTTATCAAATATACACTAAAAATGACAAAATTCGCTTAAATTAGGACTTATAGCTAATTGTCCATTAGATAAAAAGATTATTCAATAAATTTAAGATTTAGTTACGTTGCGTTTATGTGCACCAACGGCTACGAAACGGTTCGGCAAAGATTCAACCAAATCCCGGCACTTTTTAGAGGAATCTGGCTTCAGGACTCTGAATGACTTCACATAGTGATCCGGTGCTGTTTGACTTATCAGTAGTAACTGCCTTTTGACATAAGTCTCCAAGATTTTCGATGAGAGTGAGGTCTGGTGACTGCAGGCCAGTCCAAAACTCTCTCAGAATTTTTTCAAAACCATTCCTATGCATTTCTGCTGGTTTGTTGGAGTCATTGTCTTGTTGGAAAGCCCATACTAACAGCATTTCATATTCTAGCGAAGGATACCATCATTAACAAAAAATGGTCGTATTTGTGTTGATCCATTATAGTTTTGGAAACAATATAGTGAACCAATTTCATAGTAAAAAAACAGCCCCATACCATTATATTTCAGCCTTCATGTTTAATGGTTTTTGCAGTGTATTTTTTATTGTTTTCTGAGTTAAGAGGACTCCTGACGTAGAAAAGAGAGCCTTTCCACCAAACATAACAATTTTACTCTCATATTTCTATAAAATATCCAACATTTTTGGATAGCCAGCTTATAGATGTTGATTTGCTAAACTTTATGCGATTAGTAATATGTCTGCCTTTAACAGAGGGACTTCTCTTGGGCCTACGGATTCTTAAATTCGGTTCTCTGGGTCATGTCTGAACTTTTGCACTGACACATTTATATCTAGGTCCTTTTTGAGCTCAGTTGCAGCCTTAAATTGATCCCTCTGTCCTCGCGGATACATCTTTTGTCGTGAAACTTGGCCAGGAATCGATTTGGAGCAATTGTTTCAGTCTTTCTTTGCATGTGTACTACGTTTCGAATCATTTTACTTGAATATCCAACCAATCGACCAACATCTCTTAAGGATTTTCCAATCAATATTAATTTTTTTAATGATATCGAGATTTTCCGAACAACAGTGTTTTTCACGAGCCTTGGTATTGATTTACCTTACTCATGAGGATCAAAATAATAAAATTGAAATCAAATCTCTCACCCACGTGCTTTCATCAAAGCAACTCTGCCGAACAGAACGGTTTTTTATGAAAACGCGTTAGTGGTCCTATTATTTTTTTCGCCATTTTTGGCCCTTTTCCCATAAAAATCGAAATATCGATAACCATTTTAAGGGCAATATTACTTGTTTCTTAAAGGGGGTATACTAAGCAATATAAAAAATACTAAAACTGGAAATATCGCAACCCTAATTGTTTGTTTTTTGATCAAATAGACGGAATGTCATAGTGGTCCTATTATTTCTTTCGCAACTGTATGTATATTCTTGATCAGCATGACGAGCTGAGTTCATTTCCGTCTGTACGTCTGTTTCTTTGCTATCACCTCCCTCAGTTTTTAAGTTATCTTGACCAAATTTTGCAAAAAGTCTTTAAATACACATAGGCTGCACATTTGTCGGAATCGGCCGGATCCAATGACTATAGCATATAGCTGCCATAGAAATGATCGGTCCCAAAACTAGTTCTAGTAAGAAAAACTAGTAAGAAAAACTCCAAACTTGTTATATATTACTTTCATATGCTTCCACATAATTCTGGAAAAATTTATCAAAATCGGATGACTAAAGCATATAGCTGCCATAGGAACGATCGGTCTAAAAACTAGTTTTAGTGAGAAAAACTATTTTTGTTATCAATGGTAGCGTCTTTCAAAAACTGTAAAGGTATTTAAAACATTTTTTTTTAAACAAAAAATAGGTACAATTTTGGCAGGTACAGATTTTATTACCGTCAGATTGACCAACTTTCTAACTTCTTTTGAGTTCAAATATATTGTAGAACAAATGTTTTTAAACTTAACAAGTATAAATGCGTTGCTGTTGTTAGTTATTTTTATTAATTTTTGTTTACAGTTTTTAACAGTCGGCTAAGTTTTTTTCTCTGGTTTGATGAGGGGGCGAACACTTTTGCTTGCCGGCAGCCTTTGTTAATTTGCCGCTAAACAAAACTAACAAAACAACAACAACAACAACAAAACTGCTTAGCGATTAATGTGCAGTCGATATTTATTGTCTTAACAATATATTTATGCAATAATTGCATTAAAGTGGTGCCATTAATTATATTTTTGCCACTCCACACTCTCCACCACCCTGGCCAGCCAAGAGCAACACACGACCAACCAACCCCCGAGCCAGCCAATATTTTGCACCCACACATTATGGCGGAAGCTGCTGGAATTATACAAGGTTAATTCATGCGAGGCATTTAGGGTCTTGTTCATTGGAACAAGTAAGTGCACAAAAAGCGGGCATGTTTTTGGGAGATAGAAAATACAGTGAATAAAATGCTAAAATTCTGTCTGTTACATTTTCATATTTACATGAACTTGGTATACCCTTTTATATTCTACGAGTAACGGGTATAATAAATAAAAGCGCAATTATTTTGTATTCATATCAAACATCCACCAGTACCCCCCTCCCTCCCTCCCTCCCTCCACTCTTGTTGTGATATGAAGCGGCTAGAGACTTTGAGACTCCTCCAAAGCGGCAACTCTCACTGCATTTTTATTATTTATTTCGTTGTGCCATTTTACGCAAATTGAGGACGGACTGATACACAACAACACGCTATGCGGGCGTCGGCTCATTATACCCCTTACATGAAGAGTAAAAAGGGTATACAAGGTTCGTGCAAATGTATGTAACAGCATCAACAGCCAAGTAGATTCAGCCTTTCCCCAAGTAACGGGTATATCGAAGTCGGGCAGGGCCGACTTTACCTTACGCTCTCGTTGTTGTCGTTGCTAAGTTGATAAGAAATTGTCATTTGCTATGATTACGACGACGGCGGCAAAACATGGCACGAGGGATCGTATGAATATTAGTGTATATATTGCTATTTTACCATTTGAAATAATCATAAATCTATAAAATAAATAATACGTAACCGAAACAATACCGATATTAGCGTTTCGGTATAGTTCCGATTCTTTCGGTTCCTATTATAACGGTTTTCGGTTCTCAACAAAATTTTAATATCGGTTCCGGTTTCGATACCTGAATTTAAACGGGTTATTTCGGATAACGGTTCCGGTTACGGCATTATTCCCTGATCTAAAACCATGATTGAACATCTCTATCACGCCTGTTCCGGTTTTCACTAAATTGAATTCCAATGTGGTACATGATCACTTTTCTAATAAACGATCAAGTTAATCGGTATTAAAACTTCCCCCTCAAATCGAATCAAATCGAACCCCCAAACATCGTTATTCAATCAGATGAACGAGAGTAGAGTTGCAAACCCCACAATTTGAAAAACACCTCAAATATCCCGCAATATAGGAGTTAGGTTGATCTGATCATTACTTATCGAACCCCTATGCACTGTTTTCCGATCAGATGAACGATGGTAGAGTTGCCACCCCACAATTAGAAAAACGAGAAGGCAAAGCTAACTTCGACTGTGCCGAAGTTCTAATACACTTGAAAAACATTACTCCAACTGATTTAACCGGTAAAATATATATAGGATATAGATATCAAATATTTACAATTTTTAAATCATTGATAATAAAAATTTGATACCATAAAAAAACTTTTCTTAGTAAAACACATTTTCCGTCCGATCGGTCCAATGGCAGCTATATGCTATAGTCCTCCGATTTCTTGATAATTTTTTCGAAATTATGTGAAAGAATATAAAACTAATATACAAGATTGGAGACGCTACGATGGGAAAACAAAAAATTTTTTTCTCACTAGAAGTAGTTTTTTGACCGACCGTTTCTATGGCAGCTATATGCTATAGACATCCGATTTTGATCAATTTTTTCCGAATTGTGGGGAAACATATAAAACTAATATATATTGTGAATTTTCTCGTTTTTTCGACCGCGGATTGGTGACGCTACGATGGAAAAACAAAAAAGTTTTTCTAACAAAGACTATTTTTTCGACCGATCGTTCCTATGACAGCTATATGATATAGTCATCCGATCCGGTCCGGTTCCGACATATTAGTTGCGTGCAGTAAAAAGAAGAAGAAGCTTTAAAACTGAGGGACTAGTTTGCGTAGAAACAGACAGACAGACGGACAGACGGACAGACAGACGGACAGACGGACGGACGGACAAGCGGAAATGAGCTCAGCTCGTCGTCCTGATCAAGAATATATATAGTTTATGGGGTCGGAAATGAATATTTCTATGCGTTCCAAACTTCTGGGCAAAATTAATATACACTTTTCAAGTGTATAAAAAAATCACATATCTCCCACAGTTTTAAAGACAGAGTATTTAAACCTTTATATTTCCAGATCAGATCAACGATATTCGAGTTATAAGCAAATCAAATAATTACCCTGGGCAGCACCCGTAATCGTGATGAGATAATCCGTTTTTAATCTCAAGAAAAAGCGTACATCAAAAAGTTGGTCACATTAATTTTAATGCCCAGGCTAAAAATATGAGTAGCAGCGGCCCAGTTATTACTTACAAGTGAAAGTCTGATTGGGATCGTCTGTTTAAGGGATGCAGGTAAAACATGTTCCCTTGACAAGTGTGTAAAAAGTGTGGTTGCATTGTTGTAACACCATCCAAAATGGGTTGTGGGGGGGGGGCTTAAATACAAAATATAGACAATGGAATGTTGGTTGGTTCGGCCCAAAATAGAGTTGGCTAACACAGTTGTTGCCGCCGCAGCAATTGTCTTTTGCTTGCGGTTTCCATGCGACTTTCGCAGCTGCATTTTTTCTCTCGGCTGCTGCAGCTCTCCACACTTTGCATACTAAATATCTCAGGCGCTTCCCCTTTGTAAGTAGGAAATGTTGCATAATTGTTGAGGGGAAATTGTTATACCTGATTTTGTTGTTTTCCTCTGCAAAATTGGCATTCTGGAAAAATTCTTTAGCATGCTGTAAGATTAATTATTTTGCAATTTATTTAATAAATGAAATGTTTACAACTGAGAGAAGATATCTTTTGGCAAAATGTCACTGCTCCACGATGTACAATTGTCTTAATTATTTTCTTTCATATTTCTCTTATCTTTATGCAAATGTTTTAGGTTTACATTTGTTGTTTTGTTCTAATGCAAATCGCTTGCTAATTGCAAATGCCGCAGGCGTCACTAGCCGCGCTTTCCGTTCGTTCTGTCTCAATTGACTGACATAATAATTACCGCAACTTGGCGACAACCAAACCACCACCAGAGATCACAGCCAACAGTTGGTTGGCCAATTGTCAGCTTGGACTTGGCTTGTAACATGAAGTGTTTCCTTTTGGGTTTGGCTTGTGCTTTTGCTTTGCTTTGGCATTGAACCATGAAATGTTTTCATGTTTTGCATTTTAATAGTCATTGTGCGTTGCCGTTGTCTCTTGGTCAGTCCCACTAGACCGCCCATTAGATAATAGAGACAAAAGCCGCCGCCGTCAAATGTTGTTTGCCGTTTTTTTTTATTATGCAATTTTTTTCAGGTTGTAAATTAACCTGAGACAGCTTGAGGGTTCTTTGGAAATTACACAACGTGGTAACGTTTAGAATAAGTTGAGCTCTATTTAAAACACTTTCAGACAAGTTGGCAGCACAAATCAAGTTTGCAACAGTTTAAACTGTTGTTTGAAAAGCTCGCCCGATAACGCCGACTTTCCAACCTCGGAATATCGCATGTCTAATTATTTTGCACATCCGGACAAACCGAGTTTAAGTCAATTTTTTTATATCGAATTTTTCGGTCATTTTCCTTGTGGGCGGATTTTCCAACATCAGAAAATCACATGTCTAATTATTTTGCATACTATCCTTACAAACCAAGTTTGATGTCAATCGGATGAAATATAGATTTTTCAAATAAGAATTTTCCAGGCATTTTACTTGTGGGCGGATTTTCCACCATTTGAAAACTCACATTCCTATTTATTTTGCATACCACCCTTAAAAACCGAGTTTGAAGCCAATCGAATGAAAAATTGTTTTTCCATATAGAATTTTCCAGGAATTTCCCGTCTTTTCGGGCGGATTTTCCAACATTGGAAAATTTAATGTCTAATTTTTTGCACACTATCTTTATAAACCGAGATTAAAGTCAATCGGATGAAAAATAATTTATTTAATAAAGAATTTTCCAGGCATTTCCCGATCTTTTGGGCGGTTTTTCCAACATCAGAAAATCGCATGTCTTATTATTTTCCACACTATCCTTACAAACCGAGTTCAAAGTCAATCGGAAGAAAAATATATTTTTCTATATAGAATTTTCCAGACAATTTCCAACATCGGAAAATCTGATGTCTTATTATTTTGCATACTATCCTTACAAACCAATCGGATGAAAAATAGTTTATTCCATATAGAATTTTTCGGGAATTTTCCGACTTTTCCAGAGGATTTTCCAACATTGCAAAATCTCATATCCAAATATTTTGCATACTATCCTTACAACCCGAGTTTAAAGTCAATCGGATGAAAAGTAGTTTTTTCCATGAAGAATTTTCCGGCCATTTTCCTTGTGAGGGGATTTTCTGAAACCTGGGAAACAGGTGTCCAATTATTTCGCTTACTTTACATACAAACCAAATTTGAAGTCAATTGGATGAAAAATAAAATTTTTCCCTTAGTAGCTTTTCCGGGAGTTTTCCACCCCTTAGGGGTGGATTTTTCCAAAACCCCGCCCTAGTGCCCACTTTCAACTCATATGGAAACTTTTGTGAAAATTTCAGTTTTCTATCTTTCTTACCGTTCAGGCTCTGCGTAAATTGTCAATCAGTGAATCAGTCAGTCAGTCAGGACAAACTCTTTTATATATATAGAGAAGAGATATTGGAGTATTAAGATCTCTGCTATGCTGCTTTCAGCAGCCTGCCGCCACAGGGACAGAGCTCGCTCTGTCAATTTCTTGCAACAAACAGAAAGTTTCTTCTCTTCTGCAGCTTTTCTACTTTCTTTTTTGAGTTCTTTCTTTTGCTTGTATCAACTGTGCCGCTACGGGCCGGCATATGAAATTTTTCGCGCTTTTCATTTCTTTCAATGTGTTATTTAATTTGTATACCCTTGCAAATGGTATCATCAAAATTGTGTGATGTTGGTAACGCGCATTGAAGGAAGAATCTCCGACCACATTAAGTATATATATTCTTAATCAGCATAAATAGTCGGTCTGTTTCTATGCTATCACCTCCCTCAATAAAAAAAAAAAAAAAAAAAAAAAAAAAAACTGGCCGGATTGGATCACTCTATCATATAGCTGCCATATAAATGGTCGGTCCAAAAACTAGTTCTAGTGAGAAAAACTTGTTTGTTTTCCATCGTAGCGTGACCAATCGTAGTAAATATTAGTTTTATGTGCTTCCACATAATTCTGAAAAAATGTATCAAAATCGGAAGACTATATTATATAGGTGCCATAGAAACGATCGGTCTAAAAACTAGTTCTAGTGAGAAAAAATGTTTGTTTGTCAATGGTAGCGTCTTTTAAAAACAGCAAGGGTATTTGAAACATAGCTTTTACTTGACGAGCCACCAAAAGCGATGTCCATTATTTTATAACAAAAGTGGTTAAAGAGTGGCAGAAATTATTTGGGCTAAGAACGAAAGAGGTTTTTTTTTTTTTTTTTTTTTTTTTTTTTTTGCCGTCGTTCGTTGACAGAAATGATTGCCGAGTAAGTGAAAAGTGGTTTTTGTCGTTCATCGCCAGCAGTCGTCGCTAATTGGTTAACTGCAATTGGCAGTTAACTTTTCAGTGACTGACCCAAAATAAAAACAAACGAACAAAAGAGTTGTCCAAAAAGTGTTAAGCATATTTTGCGCAACCAGCAAATGGTTAAAGTGGCCAAAAGGTGATAGAGGAGGAGGAGGCGTTGTCATTGACAGCAAAACGTGACCACAAATGGCAGCCAAATGGGTAAAATTCAATTAACACAATTTGCAGGAAAGGAAAAGGCAAGAAGACATTACCTAGGATTACATTTCGATTTTGTAAATCAATTTACTAACTGAAAACAACCAATCAAGTTGGCACTCCGCAAAGACAAGTTGACGGCATTTTCCATAATTTAAGAGATGTTGGGAATATAGGTGCCGCCCCCGCAATTTGGAAAAGACCTTATATCTCCCACAATTTTGAAGATAGATTATTCATACCTTCTAGATATATACAGGGTTGCCCATATTCGACGGACCCATCTGGCAACGCCATAACTTTTGACAGAGATGTCAGATCGCTTAATGACATACCGCGTTTGAAGCGTCAGTCCAAGCAGATTTTTACCATGGAACAATACACGCCACGCGAGCGCTCTGAAATAGTTGAAATTTACATTCAACAGAACAAGTCAATTGTGAAAACTCAACGTGCTTTTAAAAAATTAAAAAAATGTGAAAAGTGCGCCTTCTAAGAACACCATTAAGCGTTTATACGAAAAATTTTCGACTGGTGAGGCTCTTTCTAATCCGAAGAGGCCAAATAAAAGTCGACCAAGGCGATCGGCTGAGAATATCGCTGCCGTACGAGCCAGTGTTGAGAGGTCCCCCAAGAACATCCCAAAAACGCCGTTCTCAGCAGTTGGGCATGGCTCGGTCCACTTTACAACGGATTATTCGCGTTGATTTGCATTTGTTCCCGTACAAAATTCAATTGACGCAAAGATTGTTGCCTGCGGACAAGCCTCGTCGATTGGAATGGGCCCAAAGAGTCATCGAAATGGCCGAAGATGACGAGCAATTTTGGAACAAAATTATCATGTCCGATGAAGCCCATTTCACATTGAATGGGACCGTAAATAAGCAAAATTGCCGTATTTACGCCACTGAAAATCCTCAGGAGATTCAAGAAGTGCCTCTTCATGACGAAAAAGTCACAGTTTGGTGCGGCGTTAGTGCGAAAACGGTCATTGGGCCGTTTTTCTTCCAAAATGAAAATGGCCATGCTGTTACCATCAACCATTATTCGTCGAAAGCGTATGAGGCAGTTCTGGTTTCAACAAGACGGCGCTCCACCGCACACAAGTCGCATAACAATCGATTTTCTGAAGAAATTGTTTCCGGGCCGTTTGATGTCGAAAAGTGGTGATTTGGACTGGCCACCGCGTTCGCCCGATTTGACGCCGCCTGACTTCTTCTTGTGGGGATATTTGAAGTCAAAGGTTTACGTTAACAAGCCAAGGACCGTAGAAGAGCTCAAGGACAACATTCGTGAAGAAATAGCCGCTATTCCGGCCGAAATGTTGGCGAAAACGATGGAAAATGCTGCAAAAAGGGCACAATACGCCATCAACGCCAGAGGCGGCCATTTGAGAGATATCATATTCAAAAATTGATGTAAACAAATCTACTTGGAACAAATTAAATGATTAAGATTGCCAACCGCCAAATTTTTATTTTTTTCTTTGATTTTTTAAAAAAAAACATGGGTCCGTCGAATATGGGCAACCCTGTATGTTAATCATCATTACTTTTCGATCCGCCATACATCTTTTTTTCCGATCAGATGAACGATAGTAGAGTTGCCACCCCCGCAATTTAAAAAAGACCTTATATCTCCCACAATTTTGAAGATATATTGTTCGAAACTTTTAGACATATATTTTGATGAGATTACGCACTCACTTACGCTCGGCAACACCGGCCGCAACAATTGAAAGCAACTCCACTTATTTCTCGTTTCTTTCTCAATGGAATCCTGTCGTTTGACCCATTTGCGTTGTGCATACATACTTTTGTTGTCCAGAACGGAAATAGCAACGCGTGCTGCACACATATACACACGACGCACAGCTCTATTCACATGACAGTGTAAAATCTTTATGCATGAACAAAATAAAAAAAAATGTATTTATAAAAGAAGCAGACAAATGCATTGCCACAGCGCCCCTCCATCCACCCATTCAAGCCCGTTGTTCTTCCGTTGGCGTTGCCATTGATTGGTTTCAGTGATCGTGATTTGTTAATGAACGTGTGAGGAGGAGGGGAGTGCAGTGACTCCCTCCCCCTACCCAAGAGTTCTTTCTGTTAACATGGTCTGACGTCACCATAACGAGTCCAGAAGAGCCTGACACGAACCTAAATTAATATCCGTATTCCTATTTTATCTTCTATTCGACATCGTTTTCATTCTCTTGGGAAGTGATCAATGGAAGAAGATTCAGAGAGTCACCCACTCAAACCCAACCGAAGGAAAGTTTTGTTCATGTCACCCAGCGAAATGGAAACTTGACTTTTACTCGACCAGACGCCGCAACCCTCTCCCCCCGTCCCACCAGCATAAACCCCCCTTAATGGCCCCACACCGTTACACTCTCCTATGTATTTCACTTTGATGGGTTAGCCGGTTAGCGTGCAAAACTGCAAGTTGCCAATTTTTTTCCTTTTTTTTTTTTTTTTTTTTTTGTGTGTACAAACCTGTAAAGTAAAAGTTGCTCCAAACTGCTCTTGGCCCGGGCTGTGCACATGTTTGACCCATTTAGACTATAGAGGAGGCTGACATCATCATTATCATAGTCATGATTCGGTTACTTCCTTCACTGTGAATATGTATAAATAAAAATATGAAGCATGATTTTTATACCCGTTACTTGTAGAGCAAAAAAGGGTATACTAAGTTCGTGCAAATGTATAAAAAAAAAGGTATATATATTGTTGATCAGCATCAATAGCCGCCATACATCATTTCCCGATCAGATGAACGATAGTAGAGTTGCCACGCCCTTAATTTGGAAAATACCTCATATCTCCCACAATTTTGAAAATAGATTGTTCGTTCCTTTCAGACATATATTTTAATCATCATTCCTTATCGATCCGCCATTCGTAATGTTTGTTTCAAGATCAGATGAACTATAGTCGCTGGGCCCTTTTGTGATTTGATAATAGATTTCCTGAGTAACGGGTATATCGAAGTCGAGCAGAGCCGACTTCAACTTACGCGCTTTAATTTTTCTGCTTTTTAGCTCAAAAAGTTATAAAAATAATTAATTAGCAATTATTGTGTGTGTTGTTGTTGGTGTTACACAAGGCTGGGGGATATGGGGTTGGGTTTTTAACGTTTTTATTATAAGATCTTGTGTGTCGCGTCGTCCCTACCAAAAGGAGAGGTTGTTGTTATTGATGATGACTAAAGCAGGAGAGCAGACAAGGCAGATTGGAAGATCAATGGCCATTTGAAGGTTAAATTGAGGGTCAGAAAGAAGCGGGGTCTATACAGAATCCGACAAACCAAGTACTAAAATAAACGAATCAGTATAAGAGTATTTATTTATCTTTTGACAGACGATCACAAAATGTGTGAGAGCAAAAGTAAGGTTGGGTTCCAACTGTTCGACGCATGAGACATGATAATGTTTCATTGTGAATAGCTTGTCATTTGGCATTTGAAAACCTGTTTGCAGCCCTGAACTAGTGTCAGGAAACTAGTCAACTTGGGTTAATGTTTCTTTTTTACTTTTTTTTGTGTGGGTTATTTAGACGTAAAACCATCTTGGTTCTTTTTCGGTGAAGAGAAATTGTCGATGCAATCTCTATAGATCACACGAGCACTATTCTAAGACTGACGCGAAAGACAACTTGATTCCAACCCATCGTCAATAATCGTTTAGATTCAAAATCAAGTTTAGTCGATATCCTCCTTTTCAGCTGCTGCATATAAGAAAACCATTGCCGTCAGCTTTATTTTTTAACTATTTCCTTTCCTTAGCTGTCTGTCTGGTGGCATATTCCCCTCCATTGTCCCCTCCCTCTTCTAGTCTATCACTTGCTAGACTTTGAAGTTGCGTGCTTAGCTTTGTTTTTTGTATGCATTTATTTTTTCTAATGTGAACACAATTTATTTCTCTTTATTTTTGTATTCGCTTTTCATTGCAATTTTTGTTATGACGGCCAGTAGTGCCAAGTGCAGATTCCATGATTATCATTAACATGTTTTTTTATACGATTATTATCATATTATGATGTGGTTGTAAGAGTTGGCAAATAAGCATTTGATAAAACAACAATTTCTCGTCGATTGGAAACATTTTCCGGATTTAAAACTCTCATTTTTCCGTTAAGGCCTGATCTCAGATGACATAATAAAATGTTTTCAGTACAATACTTCATTTAAATAAGACAGCTGTTCAAGAGCATTTTGATTTCAAAGCTCTACATACAGTGTTTCTATTCATATGAAGCATTGTGCCAAAAATAATTCTTATGTGATCTGAAAATAGGACGGCTACGAAACGGCTTGGCATCGATTCAACTAAATCCCGGCACTATTTTGTAGGAATCTTGCTTAAGGACCCCCTAAACCATATGTAATATTGACGGACAGAAAAAAAAAAACGCACAAACGGGCACAATAATGGTTTTCAATCCGGTTTGGCTTAAACTGAAGCCTAGTCGGGATAGTCGCCCGATAAAGTGCTATAATACGGAAATTTTGTTCCAAAATTGGAATTAGATTTGAAAAACTCCCCTATAAGCCAGACAACCTACGCATTTAGCCCAAAATGTTAATCTTAAATAATTTTTTTAGTTGGTTCAAAAATCTTCAGATTCTAACGACGCCTGCGAACGGAATTTTTTGTTCAAGTGGGTATGATTATGTATATATTTAGATTTTAATTATAATCATTAACTAGACATTCCCGACGTGTAGGTCTTCAATTGTTTGAAATGGTTTTTGCAAAAACACAAATATATTAGAATGAATTAATTTTAACCACTAAACTTTACCTTACGGACGCGAACGGGACCTCGGAACTTTGAACGACTTAAAATATAACAGTTTCAATTGGATTTTTTTATAAATTGTAAAAAATCTGTTTGTGCTAAACTTTCCGCATTCACTCTTCAATTTGTGACACACTGATAACTAATGTTCTTTTTCGGTATCGAACGGGACATTGAAAAATGGACTAAAGGAAACCAAAAATTTGCAGTTTATTGCGATTGCATTGTACCCTTTGCTTTTTTTTTTAGATAAATTATGATGTAGGAGACATTTTGTAGAATACTCTTTAGCATGTTTGCTCTTTCTTAAAGAAGATAATAACAAATAAAGCATGTAATTTAAAAATGGCAAAAAAAAAGAAAATGCACTCAACTTTGCGGTCGATATACTCATTGCGGATAATACCAAATGTTCATTTTAATTAAATTAGTTAAATTTGAATGCTTCTTTACCAGAATATAAATAAACAAGAGATTTCAAGAACTTTAGTTTATAGCCTCCTGGACATTTTTGGCGGAAATGCCCATATGTTAATTAATATAGCTAAAAGTTTGATTTTGTTTTCTAACCTTCCAATTCTGCTTCAATGTTTCACACACAAATAAATCAAAACGAGTCAAATGTGAGTTTGTGTTTGCTTTCCCTCAAATCAGTCATTGCAACGCGCTGACTCAGCCAGCTTCTTCTCCCGCTACAACAACTACTTCTTCTTTATATGTTGCGTGAGAGAAGAAGCAGCCACAAAACGTTCTTGTGGAATGAATCATTCTATTTGGTGCCCGACACGATCCAATCCACAGTCAGCATCTTTCTACCCAGCAGCAGCCTGTGATGTAATCGCGTAACCCGTTTCTGATAAGGTAAACTTCTGCGGCCCAAAGTCAAAACCAAGGCAATCGCCTACTCCCCTCCCCCCAAATGCCACCCTCACTTTTCGTCATCGTCATATTGTAATTGAACGCTTTGAACTTTAACGCTTCGTTAAGTTTCACGCATGCAGATTTAAATGTATTTGGATTAGAATTGTAGCTGCCGCCGCCGCTGCTGCTGTTGCTGCTTGGCGCGTCCCAATTCTGTCAATCAACTGCGTTTTTTATACCCTTGCAGCAGAGTATATTCAAATTGTTTAGATGTGTGTAACCAAAGGCAACGCACCTCCATACAAACTCCCTTATTTTTGGTGTTGAAGCTTTACCCTCCGTCCCCACTTTCTCTCCATACATTTTCATGCATTTCTATAGTAATTGGACCTTTTTGTATACGCACATATGAGCTATCCAGGTGAAATTTGTTGCCTGTTATCATGAATGGTAATTTTTAAATTTTTTTCAGAATTAACAATATAATTTTCCAGGAATTAATCCCGAAACGAATATCGGTTCGATATCGGTACGTGGCTTGAAACGGTTTATTTCGGTTAACGGTTCCGGTAACGGTATTATTCTCTGGTTATAAACAAATCCAAAAATTAGGCCGGACAGCACCGGCCGCAACCGTGATGGGCAGCACTTGACTTGTTATCAGTTATTTACAATCTTAAGCAGGTACAGAGTATATTATAGTCGGGCTTGACCGACTTTCTTACTTATTTACGTTTTGCTTGGTTCATATTAAACGACAAAAGGCCAAAGACAACAATAAATAGTAAAGTCTGGAAATTCCACCAAATATAAAATGCATCAAATTGCAGTCTCATAATGTGGGTGAAACCACCGTTGAGGTCAAGGCCTAATCCAAATTATGAATCATAGGACTTAGGGCCCAGGCGGCATATGAAACCAGTTAAATGGAAAGAGAGCAAATTAAATAGCTGCTGCTATTAACTGGCTACGTTTATACCCACAGTCGGATAATTTTCGATAAAAAGTGTCCCCACTCTCCTCCTCCTACTTCGCCTCTCTCTGTCTTAAATAATGAAAACCTTTTGTCTGCAAAGTTAAGAGAGAACGCAACTTATCATCATCGTCATCACAAACTGGTCCTGTCACACCATACATATATATGTATGTACAATGTACATTGTACGTACGTTTTATCTTCCGGAAAGTGCTTTGACACACGCGCTTAATTAAATGCAAAAATTAAGCAACAAAAATCTAGAGAATTAATCCTTGAATACATATGCGCGCGCGGCAAACGCAAAATAATTAAATGAATTAAATACATATTTTTTTGCGTTGCGTTAAGCGCTGACCAAATTTGTCCACAATTAAAAACACAAAGCGCGCGCGACTCCCACGCGATTTGTAAGCGTTTTTTTAGCTGACCAAAAAAGGTAGCAAGAGTCAGTTTTTTTTTTTTTTTTTTTTTTTTTTTACTGAGACGCATTAACAATTGGCACATTTAACGGAAATTATTGATGTCAATTTGCAAATTGGAAAGTGGTTGAAATATATATAAAACCAACTAGACAGACTTGGGGGGGCTTCCGGTGAGTTTCGAATTGAAAGAATCCCTCCAAATGATCACACTTATTTTCAATTTTGTTTATTTCTCACCCACTGTACTTGCGCTGCTCCTCCCGACTCTCGACGCTCGAAATTGTGTCAGGCTCGTTATTTAGAGCTTAGTCTTTCCCTCTCACTCTCTCTATCTCTTTAATGGATGTGTGTGTGTCTGCCTTCCTTTATAGGATTTCTTTGGCATTTTTTAAATTTTTAAGCGGCTTTAATTATGATAAATTATCTGGGCTCAGCTGAGATGCTGTTTATTGTTGATATCCTTGAACTGCCAGTTGTGGCTGCTGTGGATTGGCTTGCCCATTGATAAGAGGCATTCCTCTCTCAACTTCATTAGAGAGCCTAAGAGGGGGGGACAACCACATGCGAGATATGTCTAAATATGTTGACATGTTTGGCGATTGTTGCCAACTGTCGCAAGACAGTTTCAGTGCACTAGAGTTGGGCGCGTGTCGTGTTTTTGTTCGTGTCTGAGAACCCAACAACACAGCAATATATAAGACAAAACATTTAAGAAAGTCGATCAAGCACGAGTGTAAATACGCTATACCTGCCAAAGTTTGTATATAACTAAGAAAGCGTAATTATTTGTTGTGCTTATAACTCGACTATCGTTTTCCTATACCCTTAAAAGTTTGTGAGGTACAAGATACGAATATTAACTTGACCTGCCGGCAAGTAAAGAAATTGTAGGGTCTTTTTTTCGAACGTAGTCTTAAAGTACAGCTTCCAGTCTTTCCAAAAAGTATATGGGCATTTCCGCAGAAAAGTCTACCAAGACCGAAAAATTAAAAGTTCATTAAAAGTTGTTTCTTACTTGATTTAGAAAAAGTAAATATGCAAATTATTTTTGATTAATGAGTTTAAAGCTTCCCTTTATACAGATAGCGATATATCGGGCTAGAAAGTACAAATTTTCGTTTTGGCCATTTTTTCAGTGCATTTTCTCTTTTCGATTTACAGCTCTCAGAGTCATTAAGCAATTCCACTCTTTAGCCCTATGTCCACTCGACGCGGAAATTTCCACGCGAAAAAGTTGATATTTCGCAGATTCTTTAAACTGCTCTGTTAAACTGCTGTTATTAACTTTATTACCGATTTTTTAAATCGATAAACGATAGGAAATAACATTGTGCTGTTAATGCGCTGTATTTTTGCTCTCTAAAATTAAATAAGCCGTTTGCAAACAAAAGAAATATAAAATTTGCGATTTTAAAACTAAGTGAAGGATGGATACTCGGTTAGTACATAATTTGTATAATTTGTTTTTAAATAATGTTATCATTGAAAAGAACTTTAATTGTTGAAACTAAATGTGGCTAAGCTGGCCACCACCTTTCTGGAGCAGCAAGAGGAAAAGAGAAAGCACAGACACTGGGTCAATCCATTTCCTAAAGTATATATTTTTAATTTTAAGGCCTGTTTTGTAAGTAATCAATACGATTGTTTAGACAGCCGTTGATATTTTAGTAGAGTAATATTCCTTAGCTTTAAAAAAAATATCTTAGATAATTGTATGATTTTTTTTTAATAAAGATATACCACTTTTGACAAGCTCTTCACTGAGCCACAACCAGGCCGCGGTGACTGCCTTGGAATCAGAGTGATGTTTTTTGGGACAAATCCCAAACCTCGCTCTTGAATTGATAAGCTTGAGCTTATCCTCCTTAGTAAATGCCATAAGGCGGCCCTTTCTGGCCGAATCTTTTTTTGGTGCGCTCATTTTCAATTAAATCTTCATCTTCTTACTCAATTTCCACACACAAATATCGTTTCGCATCGTTCTTTACATACGTCACCGCGAAATGAAACGATAACAGTATGTTAATCGCTACGTGATTGCTAACAGAACGTAATGGCAATACGTAGTCTTTTTTCGCGCGGAGTGGACACTCAATATGGAATGGTAACGCTGAAAAATTCCGCAGCTGTTTTTTTTATATGGAGTTTTTCATTTCGCGGCCGTTTCGCGTCGAGTGGACATAGGCCTTTTTCGCAAAATTTTAGCTACAATTAAAAATGATTTTTTTGTTGGGTTGAATAATTTAAGAAAAATTTTCTTCACTTAAAAATTGCCAAATGAAATTTAAGTAACGTCACGTCAGATATAAAAAAGCTAATAAAAAAAAGAACGACAAATGAGATTTTTATTTGGTAAACTGGAAAATAAACTTATATTATTCTAAAAACTACTGAAAAAAGTTTCATACAAAAAGAGTTTCTCAATTCGCAGAGTTAAGCAATTTTGTAGTCCGAGTCAAAACCCACTTCCGTTTTCAGTAACGTCACGTCAGGGCATATTTTTACTGATTTGTATGAATCCTCTGGGTCGATTTTTGTAATTTTTTTTCTAAATAAGTTGCTATTGAATTACTACCAAAATATATAAAAAAAAATTTTTAACTTGTCTCTTTCATATTTTTTTTGTATATTTTATCGTACGAATGTCACGTCACGTCAGAAAAGAAATGCCCATATATACATTTTCGTAGCACAATTTTTGGCTGTTTTTGTGTTTAAAATGTCTGATTGGTGTCAAAGGCCTGATAATCTACGATCTACCCGCTAAGTTAGTTAGCAGCAGGGCCAAGCTAAAAGCAAGCGAAGTTTAAGATGTAAAATCAACCCTTAATGTGCTATTCTTCGCCATATAAATATAAATTGTTTCTTGGCTGCAATTAGCCACTTGCAAAATACCAAAAAAAACATTAACATTAATCTCAGTTGATGTTTTGGCATTTCTTACGTTTAATTTTTACTGAATTACAATTTTTCGCACTCGCCCTAATTGGGCAAGGTCTTTTGCTGTTGGAGATCGTAATAAAGTTATTGGCCTCTTGCCGCGATACGCTTTGTTTTTTTGTTGTTGTTGTTGTTGCTCCGCGTTACGTAAGACAGTTGAAATGCTTCTCGCACGACTTGGATTTTATTTACTGTAGTTTTTTTTTGTATATATAAATTTTTGTTGTATTTCTGGGATGACAACGCGCCAAAATCCAAAAGAAAAAGCTTTGAGGTGTGGGCGTGGAATTCTCTGGTCTAACAGCACTGAACTTTAAAAGGTTAAACAACACTGAATGATGCTTGGTTTTGGGTTCATGGTTGGATCAGCACTCCAGACCGACTAACGCTGCCCTTTAACATTTTGTTTGAAATCTGAGCGCAGCTCCAAATTTGAGTGTGAAGATTCTAAAATTGGTCAGAGAATCGATGGGATCTACATCTACATACAAGGCTTGGATCTGGCTTCATCTGATCCATCCCATATAAGGTGGCGTTTAAAAAACGTGCCAAACTTTTCTTAATTATGTTCGAACATTAGGCAATCAAATTTCAATGCAAAGAAACAGATATTGAAACTAAACAAAAAAGGGGGTGGGGGAGTATCATATGTTGGAGGCAATTGACAAATCCCGCCCACCCAGTTCGAACACCTAAGCAACACAATATCACACATTTGTAAATTAATTAAGCAAATGGGAAAAGTTTGTGTTTTTCTAGTAACAAGGTGCAAATTGTCAGCCAAAGGTTAGCCAGCTAAGCAAGTAAGGCTAAATGGAGGCTATAGAGAAATTAGTGGGAGGCAGTGAGTGAGTCAACAAAATTGAGTTGTTCACTAAACTGAGCCAGTGAACATGTTCTTGTTCAATCGGTCTTTTTATACCCGTTACTCGTAGGGTAAAAGGGGTATACCAAATTCGTGCAAATGTATGTAACAGGCAGAAGGAAGCATTTCCGACCCCATAAACTATATATATTCTTGATCAGCATCAATAGCCGAGTCGATGTAGACATAGTCCGTCTGTATGAACACCTAGATCTCAGAGACAGAGCTATCATTTTTATACACTTGAAAAGTGTATATTAATTTTGCCCAGAAGTTTGTAACGCATAGAAATATTCATTTCCGACCCCATAAACTATATATATTCTTGATCAGGACAATGAGCTGAGTTCATTTCCGCTTGTCCGTCCGTCCGTCTGTCCGTCTGTCTGTCCGTCTGTCTGTTTCTACGCGAACTAGTCTCTCAGTTTTAAAGCTATCGAGCTGATATTTTGCACAGAGTCTTCATTTTTACTGCACTCAACTAATATGTCGGAACCGGCCGGATCGGATGACTATATCATATAGCTGCCATAGGAACGATCGGTCAAAGAACTAGTTCTAGTTAGAAAAACTTTTTTGTTTTAAATCGTAGAGTCACTAATCTTGATACATGTTAGTTTTATATGCTTCCTCATAATTCTGGAAAAATGTATCAAAATCGGATCACTATAGCATATAGCTGCCATAGGAACGATCGGTCGAAAAATAAGTCGTTGTGAGAAAATCTTTTTTGATTTTCATCGTAGCGTCTCCAATCGTAGTATATATTTGTTTTATATGTTTCCACACAATTCGGAAAAATTTATCAAAATCGGATGATTATAGCATATAGCTGCCACATAAACGGTCGGTCAAAAAACCACTTTTAGTGAGAAAAATTTTTGTTTCTTATCGTAGCGTGCCCAATCTTGGTATATATTAGTTTTATATGCTTTCACATAATTTTGAAAAATTATCAAAATCGGATGACTATAGCATATAGCTGCCATAGGACCGATCGGTCGGAAAATGTGTTTTACTAAGAAAAAGTTTTTTTTTGGTATGAAATTTTTATTATCAAGGATTTAATAATTTTAAATATCTGATATCATATCATATATATATTTTTCCAGTTAAATCAGTTGGAGTAAAGTTTTTCAAGTGTATTAAAACTTCGGCACAGTCGAAGTTAGCTTTGCCTTCTCGTTTCAGTGTAAACTTGTATCATCTGGACGCAGATCAGTTATATCCCCTACTAAATTTGAGCCTTTTTGCTTGTTCGTTCTTTCTACACAAAAAAAAAAAAATTGTAAAAATCACATTTTTCAACTTTGGCTAAAAAGTATTGTAATTAAACATTTTTTTTTTGATTTACCACCTACACACGTAAAAACGACATTTCAATCAACTGCGTAATTGTTTGATTTTAAAGAGCAGACACTTTTCCTTCAAATTACAATTTCACTTTTGATTTCCATATAGAATCAGAAATGTTCGCAATTTGATCAATTATGTGCGATTTTTTGTCGAGTCGATACGCTAAAAATAGGAACAGAAACAAAAGCCCTGGTCGGCTACCACCACCAGCTTAACATGTGCTCTGCGCTCAATTCCTTCGCAGTTGCAGTAGCCGAATGCGTTGAGGTGCAGGCGTCTCTTTTCAGTGTGTGTCCCAGAGGTCGTGTGTCCAAGTCAGACAAGGTGAAGATTTAATAATATTATAAAAATTAAAAAAATTTCGAAACAAACGAATTCAAGTTCAATCGAGAAGATCGACTTTGTCTGTAAGGTTGGTTGGTGTGTGTGTGTGTGTGTTTAAAAAGAAAACTGTTTCACAAAATTTATATTTTTTTTTATTTCAAAAGTAAAACACTTTAAAATCAAAATGGAAACAATTTGAAAATCAAAGTGTAAACCATTTATTTTTGAAATAAAAAATTGTTGGGCGAAAAACAAAATGGGAAATTGTGGATTTACCAATGAAAAAATGTCGGATTTACCAACGTTTTTTTTTGTGTGTAGACATATATTTAATTATCATTTCCTTTCGATCCACTATACATCATTCCCGATCAGATGAACGATGGTAGAGTTGCCACCCCCACAATTTGATAAAAATCGAATATCTTCCACAATTTTGGAGTTAGGTTGTTCGAACCTTTTAGACATATGGGCATTTCCATTATGTCGAACTGGACCTATCGTTACACTTTGAAGTGGAAAAAAGTAAAAATAAAACGTATTTTGATTTGCGAAAGGCTTAACTTATTGCTCTAAATTGGCCCCTACAATTGGTGCTAAGGTTGATTTTTGGACAATTAATTTTTTTTCAAGATAATTACAAAAAACCAAGGCATTCGCACGGGACAAAAACAGAAGTGGTTTTGGACCAACAATTGATAAGCCGATATTAGCGAATCCTGAGGCAATATTTCAATCTGTTTAATTTAGGAACATTGCAATGTGCATTGATGACACTTAAAAACGATTTTAATTTTACCCAAAATAAACTTATACATTTCTTAAAATTAAATTTTAAGCACTTTCGCACGGGACATGTCCCATGGGACATTTTCTTCCGTCATAATAATAATGTTATTTCAGTAACTCTTTTAATCGGCACGAAGGTCTGCTCTCAAAAATTCAACAGCTACTTCCGCCCCAACTGTACCTCCTAATCAGGAGCTTTCTGACAGGCAGAACGTTGAGGTGGCTCAGGATGGAGCAACCTCAAAAACGCGAACCGTTCGTGCTGGTGTTCCACAGAAGTGTATTGGGCCCTACTCTACTCCCTATAGGATATGCCCACAGTTAGAACTATCCCGCTAATAAAACCCCAAAACCCCCACAAATCAACATTCGCTGACGACACTGCCATACTTGCCCGTAACAAATGCATCTACTCAGCCACAGATGCCTCCAGGAATACCTGACAAGAGTTCAGCAACTGGGCCGCAAGATGGAATACCACCAGAAACACGGACAAGTGTGCTTCAGTGACCCATGCCACACGTCGGGACACCTGCCCTGAGTATTTTACACGGCCAGCTCGTTTTGGGCACAAAACAGCCTATAAATATCTTGGGTCACTCTTGATAGGAAGGCTGACATATTTGGGCAGCATGTCGGCAACAGCTCAGGCAGTGGCAAGCAAGGCACAGCGTATGGGATGGCTCTTAAACCCTAAAAATAAATTGTCACTTAGGAACAAGGTCCTGATATACAAAGTCATTCTGCCAATGGAGGTATGGTCTCCAGATCTATGGAATCGCGGCGAAGACTCACCTGAACAAAATTAGTGGTTCAGGCTAAGATCTTACGGCGCATTACTGGTGCAGAATGGTACCTTAGAACCAGAGACATCCAAAAAGGACCTTGCTGTTCCTATGGTTGGAGACGTCATCAACAACCAAGCCGCCCGATACCTTGACCAAGTTAACACACCACCCAATAAGCTGGCGGAAACTTGCTGAGAAGACGCAGGATCCGCGGAATCGCTCAAAGAAGAAGGCTGAAGAGAGTCCTTCCCAGGGACCTCAACTCAAGAAGCTGTAATACCCACCGAAATTCTAGATATAACTACTTAATAATTTAATACTCAACTCTTCTCACTCTTCTTCCATCGGTAAGCCCAAATGGACCCTGCCTATTTTGTAAATTTTTCATCTCCTATTAGTAAAGGCGGCCAATGATATGGTAGCAGAAAACTAATTAGTATTTTAAAAATAAATGACTGGGGAATTTTCCCAAAAAAAAAAAAAAAACGAAAGAAGGCAAAGCTAACTTCGTTGTGCCGAAGTTTTAATACACTTGAAAAACTTTACTCCAACTGATTGTAACTCGGTAAAATATATATGGGATATAGATATCAGATATTTAAAATTTTTAAATCATCGATAATAAAAAATTTGATACCATTAAAAAAACTTTTCTTAGTAAAACAAAATTTCCGACCGATCAATCATATGGCAGCTATATGCTATAGTCATCCGATTTTGATAAATTTTTCAAAATTATGAAAGTATATAAAACTAATATATACCAAGATTGTGATGACAACAGAAAAAGTTTTTCCACTAGAAGTAGTTTTTTGACCGGCTGTTTCTATGGGAGCTATATAATATAGTCATCCGATTTTAATAAATCTTTCCTGAATTATGTGAAAGCATATAAAATTAACATATACCAAGTTTAGTGACGCTACGATGGAAAACAAAAAGTTTTACTCACTAGAAGTACTTTTGACCGACCATTTATATGGCAGCTATATGCTATAGTCATCCGATTTTGATAAATTTTTTCAGAATTGTGTGAAAACATATAAAACAAATATATACTACGATTGGAGACGCTACGATAGAAATCAAAAAAGTTTTTCTCACAAAAACTTATTTTTCGACCGATCGTTCCTATGGCAGCTATATGCTATAGTGATCCGATTTCGATTCATTTTTCCAGAATTATGTGGAAGCATATAAAACTAACATATACCAAGATTAGTGACGCTACGATGGAAAACAAAAAAGTTTTTCTAACTAGAACTAGTTCTTAGACCGATCAACTTCCTATGACAGCTATATATGATATTGTCATCCGATCCGGCCGGTTCCGACATATTAGTTGCGTGCGGTAAAAAGAAGACTCTGTGCAAAAGTTCAGTCGATAGCTTTAAAACTTGAGAGACTAGTTCGCGTGAAACAGACAGACAGACGGAGACAGACAGACGGACAGACAGACGGACGGACGGACAGCGGAAATGAACTCGCTCGTCGTCCTGATCAAGAATATATATAGTTTATGGGGTCGGAAATGAATATTTCATGCGTTACAAACTTCTGGCAAAATTAATATACACTTTTCAAGTGTATAAAAGTAACTCTTTTAAGGAAATTATATAAATAAGCGGAGGTAAAATGTTTTTAAGTCAACAAAAGATTTCAATGTATTCATTTTCGCATAATAACAAAAAAACAAAAAAATTTAAATTATTGATCGAACTTAAATTTTTCTCTACCGTATGCAGGCTCTAAATTTTTTTCGTCGCCGCTTTTGCTCATTTAGATATAAAAATAAAAAACTATGATTTACAAAAAAAACGAGCGTAAGTTGAAGTCGGCCCTGCTCGACGTCGATATACCCGTTACTCAGGGTAAGGTTTTTTTTAAGAATATTTTATTAGATCATAAATTGTGGAAGATATAAGTTTTTTTACAAATTGCGGGGCGGCAACTCCACTATCGTTGATCTGATCGAATAATGATGTACAGCGGATCGATAGGTAATGATGATTAAGATATATGTCTAGAAGGTTTGAACAGTCTATTTTCAAAAATGTGGGAGATATGAGGTTTTTTTCAAATTGCGAGGGCGGCAACTTTTCTATCGTTCATCTGATCGAGAAATGATGTATGGGATCGATAGGTAATAATTATTAAAAATATATGTCTAGAAGGTTCAAACAATCTATTTTCAAAATTGTGGGAGATATGAGGAATTTTCAAATTGAGGGCGGCAACTCTACTAACGTTCATCTGATCGAAAAATGATGTATGGCGGATCGATAGGTAATGATGATTAAAATATATGTCTAGAAGGTTTCGAACAGTCTATTTTCAAAATTGTGGAGATATGAGGTTTTTTTCAAATTGCAAGGGCGGGGCGTGGCAAAAATTTGAAACGAACTTGATCTGCGTGCAGAAGATACAAGTCTACACTGAAAATATGGTAGAATTCTAGCTCTTATAGTCTCTGAGATCTAGGTGTTCATACAGACAGACGGACAGACGAGAGGACGGACAGACGGACATGTCTATATCGACTCGGCTGTTGATGCTGATCAAGAATATATGGCACTTTATGGGGTCGGAAATGCTTCCTTCTGCCTAGTTACATACATTTGTGCGAACTTAGTATAATCCCTTTTACTCTACGAGTAACGTATA